>LR990071.1:8647233-11147233 GCA_905147235.1 Erynnis tages
GCAAAAGGGGTGAGAAAAAATAAACCATTTTCAGTACTAGTTCAGTAAATAAATTTCATCTGTGGTAGGCACTATCATTAAGAAAATACATAATATTATGTTTTAATGAATATTTCTTTTGATTGCCACTGATCTTGGTGCACTACTAAAAGGAAGAGTGATCTTTCAAGTGAAGGATGTAAAAATACTCATCTTAGTAACACAATGAGAATTGGAACATCACCTTTAAAAATCACAAAGTTTAAAGTTGAATTGACAAGGTTTTAAGGACAACAAAAATCTTTGTTTTATTATCAGAAGTTTTGGATGCTATACTGGTATTTCAAAGGAATATTTTTTTATATTATTATCAATATACAATTTCATGTGAAGCTTCACACAGAACAGATTGTATAATATTATTATGTTTAAAAGAATTTGATTGATAGAATTTGGCATTTCTGACCCATAAAGAAAGTGTTTTTTAATCCATTTATCCTTAAAAATAGCATTGCCTTCAGACTTATGTCTGACCATAATATTTATCCATTATATCACACATTATAAATATTAAAAAAACCAAGTTTGATAATACATAATAAGAGAGTTATGGAGATATATGCTCGCATTCTGCACCTAATTGTTAAAACGAAATTGTTAAAACATATAAATAAATTTGTTTTTAACTTATTGTTTTATTTTTAATTTTGTATAATGGATAAAAATATCTTTTTCCAAATGATACCAATATATGACAGTAAGTGTTATTATCAGATTCAGATTTATTCAGTATCATATTTTATAGGTACAATATTGACCTCATTATTATTTTCAGTCTCAAGATACAACCACACCACCACAACACAGATCAAACACTTTTCCAACCTAGTTATAACAACATGGCACATGAAAGACTCTTGACATGTGAACAGTCCATATGGACCACACTGCTACCTTCCGCTGCTACCATGCTGAACTTTTACACCGCTTACACTGTTTTTTTTATTTATTATAATAGGTATGTGTAGCAAACAAGCCTTCTGATGTTAAGTGGGCACAGCAGCCCATGGTCCCTCACATTCACCCATAGATAGGATAAAAATAAAAAAATCTTTCTGAGGTATATTACGAGGATTGAGAAAGTTGTCTCACGTAAATAATATTTCTGGCATTTGATCTAAACATATTTTGTTTATAATTATTATAAACTTTTATAGACTTACTAACAACATTTTTAACATTTAAATATAATACCTACAGTTGGATTATTCATCTTCACAATTGGGCTCATGTTTTAGAATTTGGCAGATTTAAAGATTTATTATCTTCCTTTATTCTATGAAAACATGGTATTCTCATTGGTTACTATACTTACTTGTTACCTATTTTTTTCTTTAATTTTATGAACTTCAGAGTTGTGCTTACTTCACAAAGAATTGGTTTTTGTCAAACGGTGTACATCATGAGTGTACATTAAAAAAAACAACTGCATATACGTATTTTGTAACATTCTTGAAGGCAAGGCAGTCATTACACTGAATATTGTAAATTGTTAATGCACGAGAACTGATGATGTAATCAGACATAGAAAATAAGGCTAGCAAAACAACATTTCAAATCTGTAATATGTTTTTGTTTTAAACAGCGGTGATAGCTCAGTGGCTTAGAATCGAAGGGTCCGGGTACGAATCCCGTTGACGTGCTTATTTGGATTTTCCAAACTATTTTAATTTGCATACAGCTACCTGAAAAGGTGAATATGGATTGATCAAAATGCCATTTAAAACCAACCCATATTCGTGAAAATAAATGATATTGATTTTGATTTCTATAACAAATCACGACTGCCCACTAAACGAAACCAACGGTGTAATGTAAATAAGCTAGCCAATAACAAATTACTCAGAATTTAAATTCAAAATAAAACAAAAGTACTCTCATTAGTTCGTAGAAATGTTTACTATTCTTATCGCTGCCGTCACAATGACGGTGTGTGGTCTTAGTAGGTATTTGTAAAGGAATCTCATATACCACAAATATACCTACTAATAGTTTTCTATAAGGATTTAAGCTAATAATAAAAAATTAAGAAAGTAATAAAATATGAAAAGGAACAAAAACAGTTTGTAAAATATTTAAGAATAAAATCGCCGTGCCATCAAATTAACGACATTGATCTTTCTAGTGTTAAAAGTTAATCCGTTAATTAAAATGTTAACTTCAATAATTAACGATTAACGGATTAACGAGTTAATGCCCAGCTATGCGTATAGAAATATCATTATATTATTATAAGTCGTTATCATTCACCGCTAGCAAAAATTTAATCAAAATAATATCATATCATGTCATGTCATATTTTTTTTCTTGTGGTTATGGCGCGGGCGGAGGATCATTCACGTTCAGCCCACACACAGATCAAGTATTGTTCAGCCAATTCTACAGTTTAGCCAGCCAGTACAGCCAGTTCAGTCAGTTATATATGTACATTTAAAAAAATGTAAAAGATAAGAATAAAAAAATAGAAAATAAAGGTTTAGACAGTACCTACCTAAATTGGGAAACGTTAACATCACGAAAGTATTGAAGATATAAATCATTAAAAGTGTACAATTAAAAAAATACCTGTATTTGCTATGCCGTAGAACGGTCTGTTTTTATTGAAAATATTTTTTGAAATTATTATAGGGTGAATAGATGGAAAGGCGCGAATTTCACACAAATTTATTATTTAAAAAAAGAACGAGTGCCCGCAACCTATGTAGTATTGTACATCTTCAAATAAGATTTCGCGTGTTTTTTTTATTTTCTCCCAGAAAGGTCATTTACTCATAAATTGCTAAAACTGGCCTTCTTTTATAATAATTCATTGTTTTTACATTTAAATAATATACATTTTAACAATCAATTCAAAATTTTTAACAGCGAGTGCAACCCGTCAGCTGCAGGTACCTTACCTTATAAATCATATTATCGTATCTATCTAGTAGTAGTATCTACATAGGAGTAGTAAGTTTTATAAAGTATAGTCGAATTTTGACTATTTGGCGACCACTCGTTAATATTAAAAACAACAAAAGATTTAATTTTTTCGTGTTAGGTCCTCTACTGTTAACGATACCTGCTGCTGTATGCAGCTTTTACGATACCAAAGGAATGTGTTGTATATATTATGTCACCGGAAGATAACAAGATCCGCAAGTTTATAAATTTCATAAGAAATTTACAAACTTTCGTAGGATTCTAAACGAGAGATAAATTGTATTATTTTATGGCCATATTTACAGTGACAGAAGTCTAAATTTAACTCAGAAATCTCTTCAATGGGTTAGGTTAGAGGTCATCGAAACTGATAAAGTTACAGTTTGGCAACTCTGATTGTACCTAAGTCTACACAAGCATTGCCCACTGTCAACATTCAACATTGACCAATCAGAGAGCAGTGTGTTATTTGCCGTATTTTATAGAAGCGTAAAATTAAAAGCTCGGTCAAACCGATTAGAATCTTACCGGTTGATATCCTTTAGTTTATGAATTTACCACGAGAGGACGCAAATTGATAAATTTGCGAAAATGTGGGCGTAAAATAATACAATTATTTTCTTTCGTTTAGAATAGTTATCAAATTTCCTAGGAAATTTATAAACTTGCGGATTTTGTTATTTTCCGGTGACATATACATACGGGACTCAATAGCGTTTAAATCGTTCATTATATTTAATCCAAGAAATATTGTTAACAAATAATGTCATTTTATTTCAGACACAATGTCGTCGACTAAGCTGCCGTCGGTCGTAGTCAAATGACAATAACTAGTATACAGGTATTTAACATTTTATAATAGTCCTTAATCTGATTAATTTTATATTATATACAAGTACTAATGAATAGTATGGGTGTGTTGACCAGTGTCGGGAGCGCTCATGAGACAGTCGTGCCATCGCCTGCTGGAGCACCAACACGGCGGCGGGGAGGAGCCCCCGCTCTACTCACCCATCGATCAAATTTCAGGTACATAAATACATAATGTATTTAAGCGGACACCATAGAAAAAGAAAGCAAATAGAACGACAATAACATATTTGTTCCAAATCCACTAGAGCCGCTCAGCTAACGGCGTACACACCGTTCAATTCATTCTTTTATTTTCACTTACAGTCGCGATGTAAGTAAAAATAAAAGATTGTGAACGAATGAACCAATTTGCGCTCAATTTAGCACAATCTGTGATTACGCCTACCGCGTCCACATTCTATCTACTTTCTATTTCTATGGCGGACACAAACACGGCTGCTGCGTTGAACGAACTCATACGTCTCTTTCATCCTTCTACAGCACTTTTTTTATAATTTTTTTCTTCTTTAGTTATTAAACCTACTTGACATAGAAGACAGGCTTTAAATTATATTAAACTTAAATGAGTATTTACTCATACATATAAATTTATAGCACGCAAGGGCTAATTGTAATTTTATTTTATAATTTGACATACTCGTAAGGGAAGCTACCTAAAAGTATAGATTACTAATTTCTTAACAAAGTCTTCCTTTCCTCCTATTAATTTAAATAGTAAATTAATTAAGAAAAATCTGAATATGCCTCGGCCGTGTTTGTATCTCTCCCATAAAAACTTGTTGATAGAAGTTTTAATACATGTTAGTAAGAATTCTAGTGTATCAGAGTATCAGATGCTTTATTTTTGTTGTGAGGAGTTATGTAAAATTTAAAATAGGATGATTTGTAAGTTACTTTGCGCTTACGTTTTAGAAACGGTTGGCGGTGCTAAAACAAGACAATGAGTGCTAGCTTATACTATTTGAGACGTTCATCAGGCTTAATGTTATCGTACAGTCCATAAAAAGTAAGTATGATCCCTGATTATATAATTTCTAACTCAATGCATAGATTTAATATACGGATACTCTCCTTAATAAATGGCATACATCTTATTGAACTAAAGCCATTCCAAGATAATCTAACCATTATTTTTGCTTATCATTTTTATCTTTCCACTTACTTATAATTTTCTTAATCAGGTGCAGGACCTACTTACTCGATGATCTGAATTACTTATACCTTTATACAAATATTAAGGCGCTGATTACTCTCTATAAATGATCAGTACTCATCAAATATTACGTAATACGTCACAAGAATTAGGTAAAACAGTTATAAAATTGGCCATTACTTACAAAATCTATTTATTTGAGGCGTTTTAAATTGATTAGGGCACCGCTTGATGTGGCCATTGGCGCTAATTGGCAATAGGTACTACGGTGGTGGTTCGATTTTATGCTTGCTAGGGGTTTCTCGCACTTCGTAAAAACAAATGGACAGCAGGGTCATGTATACTTCGTTTTCGAAAATTATTGGTGCTGTTGTTGTTTAAATTTCGGAATTAATTTAATGTCGATTGTAATAAAGGATTAGAATCCAAAATTTAATCAAATATTTACTAAGGAGGTAGCGTAGCAAAATTTTTTTTATCATAAGTTATTAGCATTTTTCATATTTAAAAAATGTCCAATCGCCAGTTGGATTTCACAGGTGTGAATAGTTAAAGGGAGCGCCGAAGTCCCGAAGATATGATGAGATAACTAATATCTTTAGATACCTTGCAGGTATCTAAACTTGACTCCATATTAGATTTTTTTTGTAAAGAACCTACCTATAAATATAACAATATTGAATAAGCCATATACTCATATTATAATCATAATTATTATGCTAGTAGTATTTATTTATACATATATAATTATGGTATAGTGAGAATGTTATATGGGTCATAGTAGCTCATATTAACTCAATTATATAACTGATAACCTTTCACTATTCTCGCCCTATGCGACGTCTATTTTTTAAATTTTATATTTATTGTAGGTTTACTAGATTTTACTCGTAGAAATGACTACCTAACATACTTACTATTTATAAAGTGCATCGCTACCTCCTAAATCTTACCTTGTGAAAAGGTTTCGCATTTTCATAATGACATGACTTCTACAAGCACTGATGATGCTTGACACATGAGATTTTGTCCTCATTCGTCTCCACGTGCATGAAAGTGGATAACTGAATGTTAAGCGCTAGCAATAGTTCCCCTGAAGAATAATACAAAGTCGCTATAGACCGTAGTAATTATCAACTGAGAGCGAATCAACCCCAATAAACGAGGAGTTTTGTAACAGTGGTACCTGATCATGTGGCCCGGGAGGCCGGCGGCAAGCTGACACGATATGCGCCGACGGAGGAGGACGAAGCAACACTCAGGGAACTTCTACTTAGGTACGTGTGACCCTAGAGAAATGTCGAAAACATTAGCTTTCTGCCTTTACTATTGGCTTCATTGCATTGTCGATTCATGAAAATCTGTGTGTCGATGTGTCTATACATTTTCACCTTGGCTTAGCATCCCAAATATCTTGTATTGCAGATATTTAAAATATGATGCGACTCGCGGTGCCTGATTCATCACTCACTCTCCTTTTCTCCATAACTTCGGACCACTGCTCACCGTACGTTGCGTACATTAGAATCGATGGCTACAACCTTACTATACTGTCTCTTGCTAGACACCGTGTCGAGCACAGCGTTTTCGCTTACACCTCCGCTCATTTAATAAGACACTTCCGAATTGAGAACCACAAAGGGACGAGGGCTCGCTTGCATGTTTGTGACCGTGATGTGTTTTTATTGTAGTAGATTTAGTAAGGTTTTAATAAATTATAAGTCCATGATGTAAATAGAAATCCAAAAAATGTTTAATGTAAATTGCAGTGTCTTCTAAAAGTTTTCATTAGAGATACGTTACTAAAATTTATTATTAGAATAGGTATTGATTGTTTTGAATTCACAATGGTAGTTTTGCATAAGTTAATCGATACCATCACACGTTTTCCACCTTCCGTTTTTCCTTCTACTTAATATTGTAAAAAGTTTCTTTTTCTTATTAATTTCAATGAAATATTATTATTTAATGTCTTAAAGATCTAGTTTTGTTGTAAGCTCTTCAAATTTCCTAGGAAATTTATAAACTTGCGGATCTTGTTATTTTCCGGTGAAATATATATGCGTATACTCATAAAAATCTATATGTATTTTTAATGCCGTTCTAAAAAATTTTGGGGGCGAAAAATCGATCTATTTAGGTTTCATATCTGAGAAACATTATTTTCACCATACAATAAGTATTTTTCCGCGCAACATTGGGCAAAGACTACCTTTGTTTTGCTTTTTGTATCAAAATGTTTAATCACATTTGTGACAGAGTAAAACATTGCAAATAACAACCAGAGTGCATTTTTTTCATTTTACGTGATAGAACCACGTCATCCATTATTTTCATAAAATTATCCGTCTTAGCACAACTCTCAACTCTATGTTGAGATGAAAATACTGAGTATCTATAATTATAACCAATCCAAAATAACGGACAAATTTTTTAAAATTTGGATATGGATGACGTTTTTGGGATGATGGGATTAGGATAATGAAGAAAATATTAAATTTGAAATCGAAGATAGCGGCCTTGAATTTTTGAATTCTTTGTCATGGGTATCGTTTTCGGAATATTTTGGGATGAGGATTATGAAGAATATATTAATTTTGATATCCAAGATGGCGGACTGGACTTTTTTATACAATTGGTCATGGGTATCGTTTTCGGGATATGTTGTTGGGATGAGGATGATGAAAAATATATTTGTTTTGAAAGACAAGATGGTGGATTCGACTTTTTTAAATTCTTGGTCATGGGTATAATTTTCGGAATATTTTGGGATGAGGATTATGCATTTTTAAATTTTAGGTTGAGACAGCTCTTTTGAATATTTCGAGATGGATATTGACGACCATCGACCCAATCAGGGTGAATACAGATTGATCAAAATAATTCGTAATTCGTCTTCCTTTCTTTCTTTCTCTTATTTCGTAAAAAAGTGTTTAATACTCCTGACTCCAATTTTATGACGAATTCGCCACGTTTTCTTTGATTTTTCAAAATATTATCAAGACTAGATTCAATTTGTAAACACTATTTTATTTTGGTTTTGAATACTTCTTACGTGTGCTTATTAAATTGTTGTTTGTAGTTAATTTGTATACGTTAACTGTAAAATATATGGGCCAAACGGACTTACCCCTCACTGTTTAATTTGTTGATTTTATAAGATTTGGGTAAACTATCAGAATAGTAAAACATTAATACAAATTTAAATATAAAAGCAAATTCGCCAGTCTTTCAATAATACTATACTATACTTTCAATAAGCCTACTTAATGGATCAATTCAAGTGAATTTAGTTAGATGGTACCTACCGGTAAAAATAGCTACTGCACTGAATTGATTGTGTACATATATACGAGTATTATATAGTCCTCCTCATCGATTTCGATGACGGCGACCCCGGCAGTATGGTTTTACTATTGTCTAGCGTGAGCCCTGATATGACTTGCTAGGCCAAATTTTGTAAAAAGAAAAAAGAGAAAAATAAAAATATAAAAAGACTCCTAAAAGATTGCCTCCAATAGGTCTTCTTGGCGCTCTACCTTAAACCATAAAATAAGAGGGTTTGAACAAAAACGGCTTGATATTCTTAGATTGTGTACAAAATGGGCATCATTCAGATGCATAATTCAAAACAAGTACCTAACGTAAAATAAGTCACAAGTAAAAAAATCTTAATTACTCGTATAATGTTCAATACAATCATCTTCATCCTACTTTTTCCTATTTTTATTTTTCTAGTCCCTTTCTATCTCTTTTTTCCCACCTTCTTTTCTTTGTACCAGGGATGTTATGGATATGAAATTGCGGATACGGATATGTTTCGGATATAGGAATGATTATTATACCGGATACGGATATGGATCTGAAATTATTTCGGATTATCCGTTAGTTTCGGACAATTTCGGTGACGGATACTAAGTTCTTCATACTAATCACTGTGATTTAAGATGAAGTTTAGTGATGTAGTACCTACCTAGTTTCTGTGAAAAGCTTTTACCACATTGTTTACATTTTGCGGAATCGACAGTCATTTCATCAAAAAATGACCAAATTACACTCGATTTAGGACGCATTTTGTACCAATTCAATCAATTCCGTAACACAACCGTTTTATTTCAATTTGTCGAACTATTTGTAAATGTTAAATTGCTCACAAGTTAGTTACGAGTCTGAATATCATTCATAAGTCATAATCATAAGACAGTATCAGTATCATAGCCATAATCATAAGACGAAACAGAAGAAAACAAACAATGCGTGCGGCTTGTGTGTCGGATGCGCTCGGCCGATCAAAACAACTTGTTATAACGTGTCTCAATTAGGCTCCGCTCCTATCCGATATTATCCGAAAATTTTATTTCGGATTCGGTTTCGGTTACGGATATCTTTTTATATCGGATATCCGATAGTTTCGGTTACGGTTACGGAGCTCCTTAACATCCCTGCTTTGTACACCCTGCTTGGCTCTGAAAGAGTATACTTTTTGGCGATAAGACCGCCATTTGTGCTGTTAACAATTTTACGTCTTAAGTGTATTGTATGTTTTTATGCGTGCAATAAAGAGCGATAATAATAACAGTAAAAGATAGCGACAAATGAAGTACCTCGACTTTTTTGCGAAGTTAATAATATTTATATTTATATCGTATATAAATACGTACGCGTACCAGTTGGTAAAAGTTTCATTAGAATCGGTCCAGTAGTTTTCGTGATTTTAAACTAAAAATATTTAACTTTATTTAACCAAAATTTAACAATAGAAACAAAATACTAAATACTAAAGACAGTCGGTTTAATTTTTTAAATTACTTTTTAAGTAGATGGTTCGTAGCACGTGGAGCTACGACGTTTCAGTTCGTAGCAGGTGGCGATGTCTTTATGCTGGCTTTATAGATAATAATCGCTCCTACTCGTATCTTCAATTCGACTCAACTTGTGGAGCAAGTTTGGATCTTATAGTTAGTCTAAGAGCGTAAGAGCCAGTGAACGGCTGTATGTATTTGACCAGACCTGGGTTTTAGTACACTGAGGCCCCTATACCTACCGTAGATGAGTTGGGGACTCACTAAGCCCAAAGTGGTGGACACGGCGCGCGCTCAAGTAAGACCGGTATCGATTTTTGGCAAATTTTAAATGCATTTGACCACGTCTGCCCTTTTGATATTTGAAAATATTATGATTATTATTAACGGAAAATAATAATGGCAGACCATTATCGCGCAGTTTACAAATTTTAAATGGCTATTGGTTTAGAATGCTAAATTAACTCTAAGTATGCCGCATTTCATTACTTTCCAGAATTCGTTTCTTAATAGTGACACTCTTGAATGGTGTAATAATACAGGGTGTTATTTTTTTTTCAAAATCAATGGGGTCAGTTCCTGGCTTGTGGCTTCCCACGACTTTACTTTTGTACTTCTCTCTTTAACCCATTAATGACCCACGGGTGGCCGGGTCGCGGGAAGCCAGGAACTGACCCCATTGATTTTGAAAAAAAATAGGTAGAGGTAGGACAGGTAGCCGTTCACTGGCTCTTAGACTATTATGGTCCTTCAAAAAGACGGTGCCGCTGATTCGTTATCAGTAACACCTTAAATGTACAGATATGGCCGTAGTGACCACTTAATATCATGACTGTGGATCGTTTGCTCATTGAGTTTGAAAAATATTTAAAAATATTCTTGTTTGCTTCTTGTTAACTCGTCAATCAAGGTATATAATAGATTTTTCAGTATTGAAGAAGTACTTTCATGGAATAACATTAATAGATGAGCGTAATTTAAAAAAAGTAGCATATTATTACAATTTAAAGACCTTAAAGAGAATCAGAAGAAACAGTTGGCACGAACGAAGTTTTTCATGATACTTACACTTTATTTGGCAGCCTTCAGAGACAGGTGAGCGTGATGAGCATGAATCTGTCGGCCAAGCTGGACGAGTTACAGCGAGGCGACCGGCAGCTCGAAACAACGGTCGCTCTCTGCGAGATCAGAACGCAGTTGCAGGAGCTCACGAAGAGTGTCGAATCATGCCAGAGTGAAGTCTCAGAGGTAAATCGAAATCCCGACTTGGTACGATCGATACAAATTTTGTTCTTATTAACCTCTTTTCTGCTATAACTAACTTTAAAATAATCTTGACCTAGTTTTCGGAATGCCCTTGACCCCACAATTTTTTCACTAACATGAACAAACGTCGCTTTGGTTTAATACTTCTTACGCAGTTGCATTCATAAATTGCTATAGATTAAAATATTTAAAGTGAATCATGGTTTAACGGGCTTTTGAAAGGCACAATTGGAGCGCCCCTCGAGGCACCCAAGTCGCTCTTGTACTTCACAGGTCAAGCGCGATATGGTTGCCATCAAGCAGGAGTTGGACACAGTCCAACAGGTGAAGGAGGAAATCGAAGAGTTGCGCGAGTACGTCGACAGGCTTGAAGAACATTCCCAGCGTCGGAAACTTCGACTACTTGAACAGGTAATTCAAATTTACAATCTTAATTCACATAGTAATGTACATAACCAGATTAAAATATCCATTTTATATTGTTATCATTTATTGGTAAACACTCAGGTGCGATGAAATGTTTATGAAATATTTGTACTTAAATAGGTACTGCGATCAGTTTAAACAGACCTACATTATTAATTAAATACTCAATAAATCCACATTAGGTACACCAAATAATAAGCATTTATTGCTGTTAAAATTAACAATACTTATATCTAAATATTATATACCTATACCGGGTGACTGGAAAGACACTTGACATATTGATTGGGGGCACTCAGTATTCGATTCTCGTTCCAAAAATGTATAGAACCACCCTTAAAATTTCACGGAATTGTCCAAGAAAATGAGAAAATATGTATTGTGATACCTATTGTGTGACATTAAATCGCTCATTATTTGCAATCAGTACACCATGCGGCGACTGCGCCGAACGAATATTCAAAATATTACCCATCAAAGTAGTCGAGAAACAACAAAAGACACTAATTAAACAAAAGAAACCTCGCGTCACTTGCCCCCTAAACACAATGACGAGCGACCAACCAACTTTCTAATATTAAATTTTGTTTGCCAGTAACCCATTAATGACCCACTACAGGTCGGGTCTCCTTCTCGTAATGAGAGGGATGTAGGCCTTAGTCCACCACGCTGGCCTACTGCGGGTTGGTGGACTTCACATACCTTTGAGAACATTTTTTTTGTGAACTCTCAGGCATGGAGATTTCCTCACGATGTTTTCTTTCACCGTAACAGCAGGTGATATTTAATTTTATAAAGCGCACATACATTTTTTACAGTCATTGGTGCGTGCCACTGGGATTAGAACCCGGACCCCTCAATTCGAGGTCAAATTCTAAGCCAGTGGGCTATCACCGCTATCACCGCTAACGCTAAACAAAATTGCCAGTATGGGTTACTGCCAATTTTGTTTACCGATGCGCGTGCGTCGGTCGCTTTTTTTGCAAGTCGCACAAGTCATTTACGTGTTTTCGTGTGAACAAAAGGATGTTTAAAAGTTTAGTTTTAGAATAACAAATACTAATACTATTAGGTTGGTGCTAATAAGAGTGTGCTTTGTGAAATTTGTTTGTAAAGCTTCTTTTGGTAGCAGATTACCATAACATTTAGTGACAACCAAAGTTTACGGCAGTTGGTATTTCTTAACGTCACACAAGACCAATTACTTTCTTGTGCCAGAGTATGTATGTCAAGTGTCTTGCCAGTAACCCTGTATATTTTAATGCTAGAATTTTATTATATATTATATGTATAGACTAGCTGACCCCGCAAAATTTAGGATTGTATGTATTTTTAATGCCACATTATTAAAATTAAAAATTTAAAAAATGTCCAAAAATTAAAATTAAAATGTTAGGCGTGGACAACCCTTATCACTTAGGGGTATAAAAAATAGACAGTAGCTGAATCTCAGACCTACTGAATATGCATATAAAATTTCATAAAAATCGGACAACCCGTTTTGGACGAGTATGGTAACTAAAACTGTGATAAGAATTTTAAGTATCGACGTCCGGTATGTTTAGGAAACAGCTTGTCTCTCGACATAGGCCTCCTCTAATGTCTTCCCCAAGTTCCTGTCCTTTGAATTTCACAGCCACTCTCCGCCAGCTATTCTTTTGTAGTCATCTTATAATTTATTATTATAATAGGCATGATGACTAATTTTCAAAAACTCTTCTATGATATTCAGAAGTTTCTATTATGTCTAAAATATATCATATTTTTGTAGAAAATTAAGGTTTTTGTGCAATAAAAGTAAATTTAAATTTTAAGTTTCAAATTCATTCCAAAACGCTCGCCCGTGTCATGGCGTCTGTCATTGCGCCACGGCTCAGTAAAAAATGCCAGATCGCGTATAAATATGCTTACGAAAAAAATGACCTTTACTAAGACGTGACGTAAATTGACGTAATTCGATCTGATGGGTGTTTAAGCTATCATGGCGGATTGTTGTATTTTGTAGATTTATTTTAACAAATAAATTATTAATCTCGACATTAATAAGAGAATAAACACATGTTTCAAAATCTTTGAATCCTATTTCATTAGATCAGATAAATATTTTGGCGTGCTTGATTACTGTCATCATGCCTATTCTTATAATTATCATCTGCGAATCATATAAACAAACTGGATGACTTTCCTCTATTAGATATTTTCAACTCTTCCCCTAATATGTATAAAAATAGCATTACCAAGAAATGGTTTGATGTAGACACAACCTAGTAAGTAAAGTAGTATTAAGTAAAATTCTTTATATAGTCAGTTAAAAAATAAAAATTGTAATGCTATTTTATAATTAGGTAATAATAGTAAGCGAGCATGTACATGCAATTATGCGAAAACAATTAATTGGTGATTAGCTTTATAATTAGTTATATATTATGTTTTTATTTTCACTGTATATTTTCCTAATAAAGAAAAATAAAAATAAAATAAAAATATCTTCCCATCTTTGATTTTTTCTGCCTTTACTTCTATGGCCATCTCTTGGGTACCATTCCGTTACATTCTTTGTCCACTTTTCTTGTGTCTCTCTTAACATATTATGTATCTCATAATATGTATAACATAATATGTCCTGCCCATCTCCACTTTTGCATTTTATGTACTTTTTCAACGCTTTTTAATTTTGTTATGTTTTTTATGTATGTTAGTCTAATTTTATCTTTTCTCTTAATTCCAGTGATACTTCTTTCTATATTGTTCTGACATATGTTTATTTTATTTAATTGTTGATTTGACAATGCCCATGTTTGGCATCCATAGGTCAGGCATGGTAGAATGCACGTATTATAATAATATACTTTTCATTTGACTTTCATTGGCATATCTTTATTTTTTATTATTTCACTGAGGGACCGGTATCTCTTCCAAGTATTGGCTATTCTCCGATCGATCTCCTCTCCGAACGTCTCCTTGACGAACCCCTCGTTCTATTGGGAATTGTCTACTAGTTTTTTTTCTTCCACAATATAATGTTTTGAAGCATTTTTATGAATTTGGCCTCCACTCCTTGGCTCTGTAGTGCTTGCCAAATATATGAATGTTCTAGAGAATCGAAGGCTTTATTAAAATCAACGAATCCTATATAAAAGGATTTATTGTATTCTTTATATTTTTGTATGATTTGTCTTACAACGTGTATGTGATCTATCGTTGAAAATTTGCTTCTAAGCCGGCTTGTTCTTTTGATTGGTTTTCATCATGTTTAGTTGTAATTCGCGAGAGTATAATTTTAGAAAATACTTTATACACATTGGACATCAAACTAATTGGGAGATAATTTCCAATGTCTCCTTTATCTCCCTTTTTGTGTAATAAAATTATAGTTGATTTTGTCCAATCGGTGGGTATATCTTCAGTCTCAATAATTTCATTTACACAGTTCAGTCAATATCGGGGCAATGGTCGATGCATCCGATTTTAAGTAGTTTTGTCTATATTTTGAGAATTGATTGCTTTCATTGTTTTCTCGGAAATGAACTCAAATAAATGAACTGGAATCTGTAGCAATATCACACAATTAGGTACACCTAATTAACATCAAATCGTATGAAAATATTTATTCGGAAAAAAAATTCGCAATGTAGGTATTAATTTTCATTCGCAATTAGGTTAGTGTAAAAAGGAAATCGAAATCACTAATTTTATTGCTTGAAATTGAACATTATTTTACAGAATGAATTTTCATTCCATCATATCGTCATAATTAAAATCCGCGCTTGCGATAAGATAAATGTGGACCCTAAAGCGTTTAGCTAATTACTATTAGTACCTATTATGAATATTCATTTATGGGCGTTTGGAAGCCCACTGCTGGACTTAGCCCCCTTCCCCTCTCCATATCGTCAAGTCAAGAAGTGTTTCCTGTGAAAAATCGTTACAGGGCTCTTAAAAATATGGCGATTATTGCATTGGATGCAGAATTTAATTCTGAAAAAAGTATATTTTTTAATTTATCCACCAATAAATATTTCATTTGTTATAAACAAAAAACAAAGAGGAAAAACGGGAGCCTTGGTTTTGTATCTATAACTTCAAAAATATTAAAGTTATCTGAAATTTGAAAAAAGATCCTAAAAGAGGAGAAAATACTTATAATAATAAGTCTCGACTCCCGGAGTTGTAGCTCCATTATTTATAGTTTAAATTTAACGCTGAAAATGGGACTCCGCGCGGCACGTTCAGTCACGCCCTATAATTATTTTAAGGTATAAATTATTAAAAGAAAATTTAAAAAAAATTGTGTATTCGGAACACTTCAAAGAACTTGCTGCCGATGGAAATTTATCTTAAAGTTAATTTTTCAACAGGTTAGACGATTGTTAATTAACACAATTTTCTCGAACTTCCATTTTCATTGTTAATTTAAAAATAGGTTTAAATATTTGTCGTAAAAAAAATTCCCTTTCTGGAGCCCTTCTTATATACATACTTAACGAGATCACGAGGCTTTTAAGCTTTTCTAATTTTAATATAATTTATAATAGCGTATATGACTATTACTTTCCGTAACGATATTTTATTCTTTTTGCAGGGCCTAACATTCTTCTTGTCATACGCCATCTTAGCCGCGGTGCTCGGAATGCTGCAGTTCGGGTATAACACTGGTGTCATCAACGCTCCTGGCAGAGTAAGAAATATTTCCACACACAGCTAAGCTTTTCCGTAAATTATCAATCATCATCATGATATTATTGGTTAATTTACAATTATAATAAAAAGGCTTTCATTAACCTTGAGCTCTAGTTTGAAGTGATAAATTCGTAGCACATAAATTATAATTTCCGCAATCAATATGAATATAAACATCGTACCGACAAACGAGATTTCAGGCTATCATAGCGTGTCACATTAATTTGGAAACTGGGTTAAAAGTTAAATGATGTAAAAGTTACGGGATCATCGTCGCTATACATTCCGATGGCAGAAAAAAGTATTTAAATATCAGTTGTAAACGAATTTTTATGGCTATTATATAATCTCTTTTAGTGGTGTAGTTTAGTTACATTCTATAAATAAAGGAATATTTGTATTTTCACGAAAATCACTTTCAAAAAGAGGCAAATAATACTTTTAAAAAAATCTTTGTCCTCTTTGTTTGTATTATAATTTTTTTGCTTTTTTCTTTTCCATTTGATATTCCTGTTTTAGAGCTCTGTGCCAATTAAATAAAAGTAAGCCAACCAATTTAAATACTTTTATGTACAGAACATCGAGAACTTTATGAAGGATGTATACAAAGATCGCTACGGCAAAGACATACAAGAGGACGCGGTGAACAGATTGTACTCAATAGCGGTCAGCATCTTTGCTATAGGCGGCATGGTTGGCGGCTTCTCTGGAGGAATGATTGCTAATCGATTTGGAAGGTACGGAAATTTCAACTACTGCTTGCCCGATACTAACCACACTTGGCAAGCACACTCACGCCGTCCGCCAAACTGAGTTAAAACGTCTGTACCTGATATGGGAGGAGTGGCATGAAAGAGCCAGTTTACTAAACAAAGTACAAAATATACTTTAAATGAAAGATATCATGAATTTTTTCTCACAAATTATTATTTATTTATTAAGGTAGGTAGTTCCATAGGGAAAAACCTTAAACATACTAAAAAAAATCAATGAATTTACCATTTTTTAAATTGTGGAAAAACCTTAAACATACTAAAAAAAATCAATGAATTTACCATTTTTTAAAATGTGTCATCTGGGTCTTTCATAACTTATCGGTTATGAAGGAGCCAGTTTGTATTTTAAAGTGTAATTGAAAAAAATATGCAAAATAAAAATTACTGCAGTAATGAAAAACAACAAAATGACAATTTCTTAAAAAAACTACAAACATTAAGAATTTTTATATTCTATTAGGTAGTCATTGTAAGTCATTCTTACAAACGCCTTTATCTTATTAATAAACAATTATAAAACATTTTTATTTCATTTATTGGACAAAATTTATTTTTATTTTTCAATAATGTGACATCAAAAAGTACATACAACCCTAAATTTTCACCCTTCTATCACTAACCCCTATTTTTTATAGTCGATTTTTAACGCTCGATAATATACGGCAAAACCACGTTTGCGGGGTCAACTAGTCATAATATAATCTTAAAATATTAGATTAGATTAGATTAGAAATATCAAAATTTTAATAATAATAATAAAAAAAAATAACAAAATAACAAATTTCATCAACTACCAGAAACACCTTCAAGGCCTATACACCCAGCTCTTTCATATAGGTTATGAAAGAGCCGCATTTGCACAATCGTCGAAGGTCTTTGTTTGATCCGAAGCTCTTTCAGAATGGAACGTTACTAGTGCGGCGAGCAGTCCATTTAATCCTCAACATATGCCTCCAGCACCACATCTCAAGGGCGTCAATCTTTTTGCGGTACTTCTGCTGGATCGTCCATGTTTCAGCTCCATAGACGATAATTGGAAATATTAGACATCTCATTAAGCGAAACTTGGTCTTTTTGGTTATGCGGCCATCTTTCCATATCTTCGTGAGCTTTTCCACGGCTGATCGTCATGGCACGCCGTCTCAGTATTTGTGATAGTGGATCCCAGGAATATGTAATTCTGAACAACTTCGCAGTTACCTATTTTGCATAAGTCAGGTTGATTGTTAGACTTACGATCCACTAGGTACCACTAGGTTTTATCGCGGTTTATAGTAGGCCAAATTCAGAACTGGTTGTTTCGAGGACCGAAAGAAGCTATTCTATATCTGTTTGAGATGTAGCTAAAAGAGTAGTATCGTCTGCATATCTCAGATTTGATATATATATTAGATGTAAGATAAAATTGTATCGTGTATGACGTTCATTGTACACAACTCGTACCTGACAATGAATAAAAGACTTTAATTTGGTTTTTTTTTATTTTGATATCAACCGACCTCCGATTGAGACCACTTTGTCTCAGTTTTTCAATAAAATACCAAAATACAATTAAAATTAAGTAAAATACTTACTTTTTAGTACTAAATTTTAACTCTATGTACCGGCGTCCAATAGTTTCGGGGAACTTTCAAATGTTTGTGGGTGACAGGCAATCAGTGTTGCCACTTTAAAAAATAATTTTCAACCAGATTTGGTTCCAAACTACTGGCTCCTTCATGCCACTTTTCCCGTACTGTAATGATTATGTTTTGATTTTGGGTATCTGTTTCCATTCACACTATAATGCAACCATCCTAAAACTAATTCTTCTCTGAAGTAACTAGGCATCCTATACAATCTCAAACAGTGCTTTGGTCCTGGTTGAAGTTGGATGTTGCCTTGTGGACGTTCATGTGTGTGACCACCATGTTGTAGTATAAACGACCAACGGTGATTAACATCAGAATAAGTCGTGCCTTATTTATGGCATGTGATTTATCCAGTGGTAGATATGTATTAGATTCACATCTCAATATCTCCACTTGACGATATGCTTGTCGTTTATACTTCTTGACAATATTATACTAAAATGCTTATTACTATTACGTTAAAAAGTGCCAACCTATTCATTCATACTGCTTACATTTTTTTATTTAATTTCCCATTGTTTCATTACAGGAAAGGAGGACTCTTGCTCAACAACATCTTAGGCATCAGCGGTGCAAGTCTCATGGGTTTCACTAAAATCTCACACTGTTATGAAATGCTCTTCTTTGGCAGGTTTATTATTGGAGTCAATTGTGGTAATTATGTTTTAAAAATGTAATTATTTTTTCAAATATTCTTACCTACATACTACATATATACATATATATATGTAGTAGCTACATATATATTATAATAAAATTGTTGAGCTATGAATTCCGTACATGTAGTATTTTTGAGTGACATTAATTTTTTCCATGTCAGGACACGCTTCTAAGCCCAAAAATATACTTTTTACAATTTTTGTCTTTTTGTCTGTATATTTGTGCGCGCACATCCTAAGAACGGCTGAACGGATTTGAATGCTATTTGGATCGTTGTATAGAGGAAAACCATCCGCAATCCGCTATATTTTATTTTGTATAAAAAAAAAGACTTTTGCTCTATTTTTCAACAATAATTCTTTTCCGTATAAGGTAAAGTCTACTATTATTGGCACCCCAATGATTGGCACTCTGGCTTATTACCTGAAAATAATAAAAATGGAAATTGGTGTTTTAGACTTCACGGGACACTAGCAAATTGATAGATTATTTCATTTCTTATATCTTAAAATAAAACAATGATGTATTCATCAGCTCTTTGTCTTTTTCAGCAGGTTTGAAAACGTAATAAGTGAATTCCGTTAAAAATTAAGAAAATCTTAAGGTCCCGTGAGAAGGTTTCGACGCAAAAAAAGTGATTTTTAGACCAACAAATGTGCAAGTTTCCATATTTTTACAAGTAACCATATATTTATAGCGTTATTAACATTATTTTGATGTTGATAATTTACACTACAGGATTTTTCAGAGGTGCGTGGATGGCGAAATCCAAAACTATGAATAAAAGTAATTTAAAAAATTTAAACCGACTTCATTAAAGTATTAAAAACATCTTTGAAAAATACTCAAAGATGTTACTGGATACTTCAATTTACAATTTTACTTACGGGGCAAAAAATTATTGTCCCATAAATATATTCGTCTACAATTTCGAGAGTAGTGCCATCGCCAACTAAGTAGTGTTACGGGTCGTGCATTGGTCGTTAGGCATGATTTTCAACTTTTCCGTTTTCATCTTTTAAGAAACATCTTTTGTGAGGAACTTTTGAGATCGCTAAGTCTAATGCTTAGTTGTTCCATTAACACGCACAGGATCAGTAATCGACAAATCAGCGTTGTGAGAGGTTATTTTGCCACCTCATTAGCTAGGATTGTCAAGCGCTACCTCACTTCCCGCGTGGCGCCGCCGCGCCGCGCGGATTCGCATAGATCAAATGAACTCTCTGACCCCGCGCCGCAGTCACCGGGATGCGCGAGCGTTCCAGTAAAATTCTAACAGTAGTGCAACTGTACTATGTTTTACGTTATTTTAGTTTGTTTCACAATTACCATAATCTATGAACATTTTTTGGTTGCTTTTCGATACTGTGCCAGTTATATAAAACGCAAAATGTGATTTTGATTTGAGTGAAGTGAAATCGATTGGATTATTTTATTACATACTTGGAAGCGTATTTGTATTACTTATCTAATTTTGACAGTGCATCTCTGCAAAGATGTAGTTATGAATTACCGCTTAGAAAAACAATTAGGTTATCAGTAGTCTAAATATCACACAATCCACATTTAGCCATCATAATAATTTGTTTCCGTCAATGTAACTAGTGTACCTAAGTATTATTACAGTCCAAAATTCGAATATATTATTATTGCTTTCTTTCTACTTATAGAAATCATTTTTAGTGAAGATAAATAAAAGCCAAGATAAATAAAAAAATAGAGTAGGAATAATATTTATTTTTTAAAAATGCATCAACTGCTATACACAAATACTAATAGACAACTTCGGTCACAAATATCGTATACTATTTTATAACAAGTGTGACATAAACCCGCCCCGGACTGGAGCATGGGGGGAGCAGGGGGTTTTCACATTACTATTTTGAAAGTGTAATTTAAAAGAAAAAATATAATACTATTATAGCAAGTGTGACATAAACCCGCCCCGGACTGGAGATGGGAGCAGGGGGTTGGCGCAGCTCCTCCCCGCTCGATTACACTACTATTTTGAAAGTGTATTTTAATCGAAAAATGTCACCACCTCTTGGACTATGATCAAACACTTCGCGAAAAAGGTCTACCAGCTCTCGGACTATGATCGAACACTTCTCGAAAAATGTCTACCAGCTCACGGACTATGATCGAACACTTCTCGAAAAATGCCTACCAGCTCTCGAACTATGATCGAAGACTTCTCGAAAAATGTCTACCAGTTCTCGGACTATGTTCGAACACTTCTCGTAAAATGTCTACCAGCTCTCGGACTATGTTCGAACACTTCTCGTAAAATGTCTACCAGCTCTCAGACTATGATCGAATACTTCTCGAAGCGTGCGTAAATTGCGGGTTTAGGTCACACAAACATTTTACGCACCGTGTAGAAATAGGCAACATGGGTCACGAAAAAGCGTGCGTAAACTGCGTGTGTTATAAAATAGTGTGTAATGCGTAATGCGTAAACACTGTGTTATAAAGTAATATAATTCCAATAACTTCCAATGTACGTACTGTTTTATTTGTTCTGTGGGGGAAACGCAGCGAGGAAGCAATGCGACACAGGTCCTACGTCGATGACGCCTGGCAACTGAACGCAACGAAGGCAACTGAAGCGAGGACCGCTCTAATATATAATATGATACTAAGAAAAAAATGGCATTTATTTGAAAAAGTAACCGTTGAATATACTTCTAAAATAATGTAAACCATTTTTCCATGTAATTTTTTTACCTAAAAAACTGATAATCTTCAAATAAAACCAGAAAAATAATCAAAATCTTCGTATCTTCGTGATTTTTTCGATCGAGTGAAGTTACAAATATTTTGAACCATAAAATAATCAATTAAGTTTATCTAACTATGACATTATATTATATTTTCACAGATAAAAAAAACAATATTACTATGTTTAAAATTGAATAAAAAACAGGCCGTTTCGACAATCTAATATGTCTTCCAATACGATTAGTTAGGTAAAATCTTAAGGATATGACCTAACACATGCATGATATGAGATATAAACGAAGGAGATTAGAAATGTCCTTAAGTTAGAAATGACCTATAACACTTTCAGGGCAGTGCAGCCAATAGTTATACTAATTTGTAATGCCAATTACTACGCCTCAGTGCCAATCATTTTAATTTTCTAAAGAAATAAGTTTGACTTGAAAAATGCGTTAATTTTATTAAAGCGCAAATATTAAACTCTATTGAAGCAGTAAAATTATAACTCTATATAAACGTGATAAAAACCGGCTTAAGGGGCCAATAATTATATGGTTTACCCTATAGGGAGCTGGAGAGCAAAAAATCTATATGATCGGCTCGTGTGGCAGACTTTATTAATAGCGATAATTATACGATAGGGAATATTAAGGACCGCGTCTGCCACCATGGTAGCGCTGCGTTGTCAATTGACAGCCCCTTCAAAATGTAAAAAAAATCAAGTATACTATATAATTTGCTCCTGCCTGCCTAAGGCTGATGTTTATAAACCTTGTCAAAATGAAGAAAATCAAAAAGGCAGACATCTAGGACTCTGATTTTTGAACTTACGAATTTTTTATGATTTAAAAAAATATAATGAAATGCATGCTTGGCAGACCATTATAATTTTTTTTAATCAACGCTTGGGTGAAGCATTCAATTAACAGGTCTATGTTTACAAAATATTAATCGAAACAAATAAATTGAAAATCGAAATGCGCGTTAACAAAACGTGCCATTCAAAGTATCCTGTTTGTACTCTTTTGAAACCACCTGTAACGGTTAAAATCAGTAAGTAAAATGTCTGCCAAATTTTTTTTGTATTCAGGGGGTTCTAATAAATCGTACGGACCCAGTTATAGCTACGAGCAAATGATTTAGTACAGTTTTTTTTTCAACATTTTTACATTCACCTCTTGTGATAATGCAGAGCCCTGGATGTCTGCATCATAGATTTTCTTTGTTATCAAAATGAATGAATGAATGATTTTTTATTTGTAATAAATACTCTCATATTTGCACTTCTATAAAGTCATCGTCACCAATGACTGCGAGATTAATTGGTGCCAAATTAACGGTGACTGCGGCGGTTTTGTGAACTTTTGTGGTTTCAGTAACGCACACCGCAATTAAAGTAATTTGCATCTTATGCGATTTGATTAATCAACTTGCGCCGCCAACATTATTGGTTGGCTTTCATTTTTTTAAACTATTGAAACGAACTATGATTTCAATTTACCTTGTACGTCTTGGTTTTTTAGGCCTGAACACGTCCTTAGTGCCAATGTATATTTCGGAGATCGCGCCGTTGAATCTCCGCGGTGGTCTGGGCACTGTCAACCAGTTAGCAGTAACGGTAGGCCTATTGCTGTCTCAGGTGCTCGGTATCGAACAAATCCTTGGAACCGATGAAGGCTGGCCTATCCTACTGGGTACAGTAAAACTTTATAATTTCCTTTTAAATATAATTTAATGTATCTGGATTTATAGTCTAACGAGGTTTTTATCATTATTTACAGGTTTGGCGATTTGTCCTGCCATATTGCAGCTTTTGCTTTTGCCTGCGTGTCCAGAGTCCCCTCGCTACTTGCTCATCACACGTCAATGGGAGGAAGAAGCTCGAAGAGCCTTGAGAAGGTTGCGAGCTAGCAATCAGGTACACAAGTACTAAGTAGAGGGTTCCAATTTTATGTTAATTGTCACACCTTGCTATTCCTATGTCATATTTTGTGTACATAATTAACATCAGACTTTTCAGGTGGAAGAGGACATTGAAGAGATGCGCGCAGAAGAACGTGCGCAACAGGCCGAGGCTTCGATCTCTATGCGAGAGTTGCTTTGCTCCCCTACGCTGCGTGCACCCTTGCTCATCGGCGTCGTGATGCAACTCTCCCAACAACTGAGCGGAATCAATGCGGTAATCCTTCATACACTTCATAACTTTCAATATACCGCCTGACATATTCTCGCTGACAAATTAATATTTTAAATCATTAAAATCAGCAATTGTTATGAATTTTTTCAAGTGTGCGTGGATGGGGAAATCCGAAACTATGAGGAATAACGAAAAATGCTTTAAGGAGTCTGGGGACCGATTTTGATGAAAACTAAATCTGCATCGTTCGATTTTTAAAAAATAAATATGCCTAACCAGCTAGCCAGGAATCGAACCCTTTGATTTTGAAAAAAATCACACCCTGTATTATTACACCATTTGATAGTGTCGGTAACAAGGAACAAATTTTGGAAAGTATTGATATACGGCAAACTTAAGGACAGAGCTCATTTTTAACAAAATATGTTTTTTTTTCCATACAAACCTTAAAAGAACTGAATACTTGGCGTTTAAAATTATAGCTATTGTTTTTATAGCCGGATTCGACGTCTCAAGGATAGTGTTGCGTTCAATTTTACAATAATTCACATTAAGCATTAAAAAGAAGAACACAGTTGTAAGGATTTGGATGAAATTTGTATACAGATATTAGTTAATAAGGCGTCGATTCCAGCTATGAATCATAATAATTCAAATGTCATAATTTTAATCGATAAGTCGGTTAAGATTTGTATGGGAAAAAACGTATTTTGCTTAAAATGAGGTTCTATCCTTAAGTTTTCCATTTTGAGAATTTGTCCCTTATTAGTGACACTATCGAATGGTGTAATAATACAGGGAGTGATATTTTATTTTAAATCAATGGGTTCGATTCCTGACTAGGCATATTGATTTTCCAAAAATCCAACAATGCATTTTTAGATTTCATCAAAATCGGTCCGCAGACTGCTTTCATAATTTTTCGCTATTCCTCATAGTTTCGGATTTCCCCATCCACGCACACTTGAAAAATTCACCTGTATAATAATTAATCAGCAAAGAAAATAATCTTTTACTTACTTTAAACTGCTAAAGCTTTTTTTATTCGCACAGGTAAATTAACTCGGGACAGTACAAAATTTTGTTATTTCTACACCCTCAGGTGTTTTACTATTCAACCTCTCTATTTACATCCTCGGGTCTGACGGAGGAGTCAGCGAAGTTCGCTACGATGGGAATTGGCGCGATCATGGTGGGAATGACCCTGGTCTCGCTGCCGCTCATGGACCGCACTGGCCGCCGCACGCTTCACCTCTACGGCCTCGGCGGAATGTTCATATTCTCAATTTTCATCACCATCTCTTTCCTAATAAAGGTGTGTCTTATAATATTTTAACCTAACATAGTCCGGCAAGGGTTCAGAAAAATAATGTGGAATACTAGATTCTACAGCAACAATTTAATTTCGAGTAATTGTCTATAATTTTTGGCTTATATCTGACTCTCAGCGCTATTATTATCAGTGTTAATCAGTATTTTTGGAAATAACATCAATATGCCTGTTGGTTCCTTTATACCTACGTTAAGAGGTGCGTTACACATACTACAACCAGCTGGGTGAAATCTGTCCATTTAAGTAATACATAGGTAGTTCTACATAGGTAGTAGTACATCTGTTTTCATGCAATACTGGCAAGTGTAATGGTATATCTTTTATATATAAAATTCTCGTGTCACAATGTTAGTTACCATACTCCTCCGAAACGGCTCGACCGATTTTTATGAAATTTTATACGCATATTCAGTACGTCTGAGAATCGGCTACCATTTATTTTTCATACCCTTAAGTGATAAAGGTTGTCCACCCCTAACATTTTATGGTATTTTTTTTACAATTTTATTTTTATTTTTAAAATAATCATGTGTTATTAAAAAATACGTACAACCCTAAATTTTCACCCTTCTATCACCAACCCCTATTTTTAATAGTTATTTTAGTAATCGATTACTTACGAGCATATGGCAAAACAACATTTGCCGGGTCAGCTAGTGCATCTATATCAGTAAAAATATAAGTGTGAATGACATTTTGTGAAAAAGTACAATATCGTGCAGTTCCTTCGTCAATGTTAAGTGGTCTGCAAGGTGTCATAGAATCAAGAATTAACAGCAATGTGATGGCTATGAAAAGTTTTTAATATGATGCAGAAATAGCAAACTGCATGCAGACCACCAGATTTTGAGTTGTCACTGCCTATTGGTATTTATTTTCAATCACAAAAAGATCGAAGCACTGATCACCATAAATGTATATACTCATTTCCTTTCTTTCACATTTCTAGACCAATAATGATATTTATTTTAAATTATGATTATTATGATGTCATAAAAAGAAAGTCCTTTATAGATACTTACCTATCTAGGTAAGTTCCAAGGTTTCCAAGAATCTACTTGGAAATGTTACATGAAAAAAACGCATATCATGTAGGTATATTTGCGAAGGTTTGAATGAATATCCACAACATTAATAAAAAGTAGATATAATAAACATGTCTATAAATGTCCTTAAAGTGAATTAGATATAAGGAATAAGGATCCATGTGTTAAGTGTTATGAATAAGGAAATATCAAAAAATTTAAAAAGAAAATCAGGTAGAAATTATTGTTTTCGAAGTCACATTTGTATTTTTTTGTAAACATTAGAACCAATACGGCAACTATTCATAACACTTATCAGAACATACCTAGTTAGCAAAATAAACGCTTGGGCACGCTTTTTCATTGCTTCCTGGATTAGCCTATATTTTTTTATTTCTTACATCTTGCTTTCAGTTATAAATCTCACTATTTTTTGTACCTAGACGAATTTTATTTTGTGATATTAAAATTTATCAAAAACTGTAAACCAGAAATTAAATCTGTAGTAATGAAAATTATTTAGGAATTAATTGGATACCTACTTATTATTTTCTATTAGTTCTTGCCCTAATAGGAAACAGGATTATGTACCGTAAGCATGCACAGCATCAAGGTTTTTCTTATTTTTGTCCCAATCCCAAATCACCACATCCAATGGTTTGCTTCTGCTTAGTCGTAACCGCCCTCCCTAGTTACGACTTTCCTGTCGCCGAACTCGGACTCTCGGTAGGAAAGCATTGTAATTAAAAAAGAAATAAATTCTCAGATATAAATGTTAGGAACATCACTCACAAAGCACCCGACACGTTTTTGTTCAGTACACTAAAAGAAGACCAATTGGGCTCATTAGTTTCACGAGGAGCTCTGGCGCACGCCTTTAACTGAAGCGCGATTTTTATACACAACGCTGCTCAAAAGCAGAAGGCACTTTTCACTACTTATAGCATACGCAATAAAGCCGATAGACCATAATGATATACTTCACTCTGCTGCTCCAGCACAATTCAGTCGTGAAAAGAATGGGGGATCTACCCGAGAGCATTAACTGCTACCTACACCTACAAACAAACTTGGTTTATACATATTTTTAAAAGAACGATCCAGATTAAATCTGTACACAAGGACCGACATGTGTGTGATGGGCATTTATGTTTGTGATTTATTTCTTCTCCGATCGGTCACGGGAAAGAGCATAGTTGCTATCCCCTGATAGGAGTTCTTTGGATATGTACAGGAAATGATCGACTGGATGAGCTACTTGTCAGTAGTATCCACGTTGAGCTTCGTCGTGTTCTTCGCTGTGGGCCCCGGCTCTATTCCTTGGCTTATCACTGCCGAGCTATTCTCGCAAGGGCCTCGACCGAGTGCAATGGCGATCGCCGTATTAGTCAACTGGATGGCCAATTTCGTAGTTGGAATCGGTTTTCCCAGTATGAAGGTGAGATGAACAATATATATTTATTAATGATATACTTAGGTAACCACTATGAATGTTGTGAACCAAAACCAGGGCGGTTACTACAAACTCTTAAAACTATCATAAATCAATGATGTTTTGTTTTAATTTAAAACATGATGTTTTATTTTAGTTTAAAACAAAACAAAATATCTTTATTTTTTTCTTTTATTAGGTTCACTAAACTGGACTTAACACATTTCCAACCATTTATAAAAAACTTAAATAAAAAAACAATTAGGTGCTCAGTCCTTCTAGAAGTGAACACTGCAAGCAAAAATATTAACACTTCGAGGATACAATTTGTGAATATACATACATAATATTCTAGTAATAATTGAAATACGTACATTGCGTTATTGCTGTGTCAGTATGTGTGATTTTAAGAGATATTTAAAAGAGAAAGTTGAAGAGTCAAATATGTCCACATTACAAATTTTCTTATACATGTTACACAGTCGATATAAGGGAAAATGTTGTCCATATTTTGTGTAGTAGAAGGGAAGTTCAAATGTTATTCTGTTTTGGAGACGGCTATTTTGACGTGGAATGGATACGTTTATTCTAAGCAGCAAATCAGGACTATGTATGTGAACAGTAACTAGTTTATGTCATATGACTTTAAACTAAGACAAAGATTATTTGCGTAAGAAAGACTATAAAGAAAATGTTTTTGGAGCCTTTCTAGGCGGTGGATATGCACTGCATAAGACGGGCTCCCAACAGGGCTGTAATATTTCAACAGAGATCTCACATAGGAATTAAATAGTGAAATAGGTATGTCAGGATCTTTAAATAATTTAGTTTGGCGTAAAACAAAGCCAGCAAGATGAGCTCCTCTTTTCGCAATTGAGTCTATATGCTCACGAAAATCAAGCTTAGTGTCGACAATGACGCCAAGGTCCGTTGACTTGACGTTGACTTCACGGTCAGCTACATCATTAATATAGTAATTGGCAGTCATGGGATTCTTTTTCCTGGAGAAAATTTGAGATAATAGCATTTACAAGCATTAATTGTCATATTGTTTCATAAGCACCATCTACCTATAGCATCAAGGTCGCATTGCAAAGAATTTATATCATTTTGATTACGAATGACACGGTAGACCTTGAGGTCATCGGCGAACATTTAATAGCTAGAAGTTATATTAAGACACAAATCGTTAATAAAGGAAAGAAAAAATAAGGGCCCAAAATGTGAGCCCTGAGGCATACCAGAAGGCACAGGTTTAGGTATAGACTTGAAACCTCGGACTGTGACTAATTGTGACCTATTTTGGAGGTACGATTCGCACCATCTGAGTAGAGAACCGCATATGCCAGCATGACCTAGTTTTGATCCAAGCAATTTGTGATCAACAACATCAAATGCTTTAGAGAAATCTGTATAAATTGCATGAACCTCGTTTTTGTTATCTAGTGCATCAATAATGTCGCTAACATATGATAGTAGATTAGATGCCGTTGATCTACCTGGTAAGAATCCATGTTGGTTGCAGTTGAGTTGAGGTTTTAAATGATAATTAATAGATCCTTTTTGGACTAGAGATTCGAAGAGTTTACCAAAAGCAGATAGAATAGAAATTGGCCTATAATTTCAAATGTCATTATGGTGGTCCCCCTTTTTATGAATCGGTGTGACGTACAGATAGCGCGCGAGTTGAATGCAGAGCTCAAGAATGTGATATTGCTGTGGCCTTATTAGAATTATTGATGACAATATGTCGATAAATTTCAAAATCGTTTTAAGTTTAGAAAAAAAACAAGAAAATAATTATTTAAAGTGAATTTCAAATTTTTGTTCTGCCTTTCTTCAATACACATGTCTAGAATATTTTTCGCCATTTTCCGTGCTTGGCGATGAATAAAAACTCGTTTTTTTGTAACAGAATTTGATGAACTCGGATCAGTCATTATTAAAAACGAAAATAACACGCGGCTGCAACTTGAATATTAACGCAATAACACAGTAAACGTATGACAGCTGTCAACAAGGACAGCACAGCACTACATGCAGGCGTGCGAGGCGCGGCGTGCAAACGGCGGGGGGAGATGCTCCCGCCCTTCGTCTGAGGCCCCAACTGAATGCAGTTGAATGCAACTCGCGTGATATCTGTAGGCAAGTTTCCACTTAGAGGGAAAGACCCCACAAGAAATAGACTTATTGAAAATGTAATGTAAGGGTTCAGAAACCTGTGAAGAGTGGAAGTGGAATCAAATCGTGGCCGGGGCCCCTGTTAGTTTCATGTTGCTTTAGATTGTTCAATACTTCAGTTTATGAAAGGTAGCAGTTTGACATTGAAACATTTCTCTAATGTTCACATGCTCTTCAGGTAGTGGGGCAGATGTAGATAAACCATTTATTTTATATATAGAGTGAAAGTATTCTGAGAATAGCTCAATTATTTGTTGACAACCATGAGCGATTTTCGTTTTAAAAAACATTTCATCGGGAATTTTGGCATTATTTGACCTAATTGATTTTCTTTAGAAAAATTATCAATCCTTATGCCCAAGCACTGTTAATGAAAGTTGGATTTACATTTAGAGTTGGTTTTAATTTGTTTCATGCATATGTTGCAAACACCCATTTTCAATAGAAATAAAAATTAAATACTCCCAAAAATGGGAACTTTTTCGCAATGGTTGCAACACTGATGCTATGTAGATAATGACGCTATATTGTCAGTTGAGTTTGGCATTTTGTTCAATGGCGCGTTCTATTTGACGATCACAATGATCAAAATGCTCATTTATAAGTGGGTCACACCTCACCTACAAAGGTGGGTTGAATGTCATCGTTGACAATTAGTTTTCATTTGACATTTCAATTGTCAATCAAATCAAATCAATTTGTCACTTATGACGTCATGACTTACAATCACGCGAAGCTCGAACGACCAATAACTTCATGCGAACGACCCATTTAAAAACGTGGGTTGAAGTGATGGTTGTCAATTAGTTGTCAATTCAATTGTCAATCAAATCAATTACAAATCTTGAGGCTCTTTTTTTTCTCTTTTTGGTGGCGAGAGGCTCTTTTAAATAAAGCATGCCAAACTTGACGTACAGTTCTATGACAGTAACAACGAGTTTATGACAGTAACGTTTACAAGCAAGGCTGCCAGGTCTATTTCGAAAAAACAGTCCGAACAGTGAGCAAAAAAAAAACAAGTTTTAATATTTTATTTAAATTTAAATTATTGACATAAAATAAAAATACTGTTATAGTAGCTAACCTAACTTATAAAACAAATTATAGTTTGAAAACGTCATGCAAGCTTCGCAATTCGCTAAATGGCTCGAAAACAAACAACGCGTTCACGAAGCCGCTTGAAGCGGTAACATCGATACTATAATATACTTGGCTAAATTGACAAATAAATTGTGCAAAACATGTCAAACAAATTGTGTATCTAAAAACATACGACAGTTGAAGTAAAGTTTTTGGATGGTTTTAGGAGTTTGTAGTACCTTCGAAGTGGGCCTTCGACTTTTCGAAGTGGGCCTTCTGTACAAGTGTACTATTATGTATTCTGTACCAAAACTTTGAAGATGAAGAACTTTTTCAATGATGAATAACTTCAATGATGAAGTATTTGTGGTATTAAACGTTAATTAACTTTTACTTTCTTACAGGCTCTACTGGAAAACTATACATTCCTGCCTTTTAGTGTATTCCTTGCAATTTTTTGGATATTTACGTATAAAAAAGTTCCTGAAACTAAAAATAAAACCTTCGAAGAGATTTTGGCACTGTTCCGCAATTCCAATGGCAGGTAAGACAAAAATACCCTCAGAAACGTTAAGTACCTTACATACCGTTCAATAATTTTGTGCACATCTCGTGACCGATAAACAAAATCACATACATTCCACGATACATCGATATAATAATATCTTACACTACGTAGCACGATTCACTCGAAATTGCTATATATTTTAACCATCGGCACGCGATGCACAAATGGTTACCACGTTAACAAATATTTTACATATCTATAATTCTTTTGGGTTAACCTGTGTCGTTATCGTTCCAATCGAATCTATGTAAATAGGAAAACGCGAGAACATCTCTGGCAAGAGCTGGGGACGGGCACTGTGAATAATTTTTAGGTACGTAGAGCGAAAATGGAATTTTAGATATTTATCAGTAGTTATCAAAACAACACTGCATCGAGTACGCAGTGCGAGGAACTTATAGATACGAGTAACTTTGTTCAGAGGGTGCGTCAATGGTGTCGATTCGAGTAACATTCGTGGGTTAAACATGAACTGTGAGATATATGAGAATGATTCCAGTCCCGGCTGGTCCGTTCGGCTGACATGGTGGGTGTTGTACAGGGACAGTTTCCGCGACAGCCGGCTCTATGGAAGTATGATGAATTGCGTGAACGCATTGGAGCAGCAGCTGCCGCCTCCGCCGCCGCCCGCCCCCGTCGATGAAAAACACGACTCACGTGAGTTTCGCCGAAACAGCCAGACTGCCCCCAAGAGCCCACGCCCTCGCCCTCGCCCTCGCCCTACATATACCCACATTTCCGCTTCCTGTGCCCACTATCTTATTTTTACTATCATCATCCCTTTTCATAATCTGTAATTGTTTATTGCTGCAACACTGAACTCTTAACTTTTACAATCAAAATAAATATTGAACTTGCATGTGGAGTTTGCTAGCAGTATAAGTTTACATTAATCTATGAATATTTTCACAGATATCATATTTTATTTATTTTGCACTATTTTTATGTATTGAACGTTATGGTGGCTTCCCACCTTGCGTAATTCTGCGGATCTTACACGCACTCGCGGCCGATGACGGCAACGCACCGCAACAGGGCCCTTCCTACGATCCGTGATGGCGCGTGTCAGTCTATGTAGATCTAGATTTATCTTCATTTCAAAATGCAAACTTGCACCGCACCTTTAAAGGTACCGACTCACGACGGATACGGCGCACTGCCAAAGACGTGTCTGTGCTACCTCGGACGAGACCTTTCCTACGGTGCGTCGCGTCGGTGCGAGGCGAGCAGTTACGCGTCCGTCCGCGATATTGCGGATCGTGAGAAGCCCGCTCTTGTAAGACGAGCAGTTCAAAAATTATACTTAACACCTACCACATAATTTAAAACAATACGTCATTAGATCAATTGTTTTTTGTTACATACGTACTGGGGGATGATTCATTATTTGTCCTACCTCTTTAATTTATAATACAGTGTGTTTGGCTTCGAACTAGCGATATTTTAAGGGCATTAAATTCATCGACAAAATTTTGTATTAATTGCAAAATTATATTTTTACGGCGAGGGCGCTTGTTGAATCCAGAGTGAAGTAAGGGATTCTAGAGTAGAATCCCGAGCGTAGCGAGGGTCTCTTTAGTAGAATCCTGAACGTAGCGACGGATTCAAAGTACTTAGCTCGAGCCAAAAATATATTTTGTCCCGAGTAGGGATTGCAATCCGGAAAACCGGATCCGGCATCAATATACGCTTACCGGATCCGGTACCAATTTACCGGATCTGGTATACCAGACCCGGTAACTGCATATTTTGGTAAAATAGTCGATTTGAAGTCGATTGGCAGATGAAAAATTGTTTTTTAAGATCGTTTTTCAAACTAAAAACTTATTATTTTATTTAAACCTAAACTAAACTATATTTACACTGCAATCAAAGTAAATATTACAAAGAATAGTTATTGTGATAATTGTGATCTCAATTACGGTTAATTTTATTTAAAGATAGACACGTTTTGTTTTTTAAATTTTTATTGTCTTCTCTTTTTAAACTTAATAAAAATAAACGTGACCTTCTTATGCGTATCGTTTATTTTAATACTTCAATTAACAGTTGTTCCAACAGTTCCATGTTGGAACGAAAAATTTATGACATGTTATCCTATACTCTGTGGATATCTAATCAAAATAAATGTAAACAAAACTTTACGCATTTCTCGTAATTCTTCCGCAAATAAGTAAAATTTCAATAAAATAACGATACATATATAAAATTTTAAAACATTTATAAAATGTATAATAAACTATCAACTTTTAGGCACATTAAATACTGTGAATTTACAAAAACGCGGGCTGGAGTTCTGTATTTCTGTCTTTATTCAAAAAAATAAATTTGCGTTCGATTTCTTTGGCGCTGAACACTAAGATATTCCAACTTCAAAAAGTGCGCGAAAAAGTTAATTGCTGCGCACTTTTTGAATTTGGAACTTATAAAGAGGAAGGAAAATCTCATTCCTGACCGCTAAGTTTCTTATAGAAAGGCGAACCAAGTCGTACTTTTCGAATAAACGTGATCGAATAAATCCATTATCTTATGTACCTACTGAATACCTGATGAGAATTTATTAACTCTGATTACAAATATTCTTCATTATGGGTTGCAAAGTAGATAACGGGATTAACGGGAGTGAGTGCCCATTATCTGTTTTCCGATTGTTCTGACGATCAAAAAATATAGGTACTTATAAACTACAAGCCCATGAAAAAAAATAACCTGTGAAATGAAACAACGTGAATAACGCTTAGAAAGTCGTTCCTACATACATATCAGAAAATAACTCTGAGCAGAAATGACTGCATAGAGTCATTTCTAAGCAGTACAGGTGAGTACAGGAGTAAATGGAATTTCCCTGGTACAAGTGAGGAATTACGACTAATTGTTTATAATTATATACGGCTTCCTTATAGTTTAATGATTGAAAATAAATGTCGAAAAACCTAGTGCCGTACTAAAGTGGTGGTGCCGGAAGTCAGTGCAAATCTTTAATTTGCCAATAATTGCAGGGGCAATATAGTTCATTTATTACTGTACGGCATTTGTGTAATTTCTTTTGTATACATTTTATATAGATACTTTACCCATGAACGCCGTACATATTTCTCTCTCATCTCTGACATCATAATAATATGGATGTTGATGAAATAGAACAGCATAAAATTAAATGATCTTGAGAGTACTTCACGAATACTTAGATAACATTTTCCAGCATGCCGTACATTTTTTGTGGAACACATAGGTGTATGGGGTAAATTAGGTACTTCCCTCCGAAAAGAGTGACTTTCCGGTGACTTTTACCTGTGCGGCAATAACAAAGTTTATTAATACTTTAGACAATCTTCAATAAAAGATAAATGCCGTACACTCTCGATAGTACGCTAGTCTATAAAATGGGAGAATACCTACCCTCTTTTTTAATATTTTTCCTTTACCTCTGCATGTTAGTTGTTATCTTGGCCATACTAAAAAGAAAATTAAAAAGAAAAAAATTGTCTGAAAATTTGAAGATTCGTCATCACAGATGCTTTTTGACAGTTCGAACTGTCACAGACCAGAGGTAATAATTTATCAAAAAAAGTACTTTAAATAAATAAAGAATTATTTTTATTGTAATAGGTGCTATGAAATTGCCGTTCTTCAGAGCTGGTCATTTCAAATAGAAAAAAAGTTTGGAATGGCTTTGTATTCTAAATTCAAATTAATTTTGTTTTAAAAACATCACATTCTTTTTACAAACTCAGTCTTTTGTTTATGGATGAGCGTTGTATTTTCATTACATTTGAACATTTTTCGTCATAATGGATACTTTAAAAATTCGTGACACCAACGCGACACAAACGGCACGTAACATCAAAAATGTTTAAAACGTTTATTGATAGGGGGCACTCAGTATTCGATTCTCGTTCCAAAAATGTTTAGAAAACGCACCCTTAAAATTTCACGGAATTGTCCAAGAAAATAAAAAATATTGTGATATTGTGTGACATTAAATCGCTCATTCTTTGCAATCGGTACACCACGCGGCGACTGCGCCGAACGATTATTCAAAATATTACCTATCAAAGTAGTCGAGAAACATAACTAAAGACACTAATTAAACAAAAGAAACGTCGCGTCGCTCGCCCCCTAAACACAATGAAGAGCGACCAACCAAGTTTCTAATATTTAGTTTTGTTTACCGATGCGCGTGCGTCGGCCTCATTTTTTGCAACGCGCACAAGTCATTTACGTGTTTTCGTTTGAACAAAAGGATGTTTAAAAGTTTAGTTTTAGATTAGAATAAGAAATACTAATACTATTAGATATCAAGTAGGTAACTCGCGAGTGCGTCCATAGTGTCGGAGTCCTATCGGATTAATCAAATCATCGTTTACTTAGTACTTAATGGATTTTTTTTAATGTGTATTTTTTAACGTCACACAAGACCAATTACTTTCTTGTATCAGAGTATGTCAAGTGTCTTGCCAGTCACCCTGTATATATATATAATCAGCTACTTGTAAATTTTTACATGTGGTGGGTGATAAGGAAGTCTAAATGTTTGTTTCTGCTGTATTGTAACAGTTAGTAGGCTATTAATTTGGGTGTACTTTGTTTAGAACATACATACCTCCGATAGATCTGAAATTTGTTACACTTATGTCACATAATATAACATTTGTTTGAAACATTTTTCTCTAAAATCTATATTTATCGCAATGCATGCGAAAAACGTCAAAAAATTCGATTTTTTGTCCGTTTGACCTTGATACATCAAATTTGCGGGTTTTTTTAGTATGATGTTCTTGATCAGCGCGTCAAAATACAAAAGTGTACCAAATTTTAAATCGATCGGAGGTATGTTCTAAACGGAAGTTTATCCTTAATTTTTTACAGAACGTGTGTATGTAAATGTGTAGGCATGTAGAAAAATTTAAGAGCTACAACTTGCGGGCTGCAAGGGTGCGTCGATGAGAGTTTGAGAGTACATAGTGTTATGAATTGCAGTATCGGAGCAGTCGTCGGGTGCGGGCGAGGCGGGGCGGCCGCCACCGCCGCTGCCGCCGCCGCGCTTCCCGGCCCCCGGCAACGTCTGACAATGGGAGACCGCTGCGCGTGCGCCGCTAGTCGCGCCGATCAAGGCCGCCGCCAACTTCTTGTTTCATGGACTGAAGCGACAACCCGCGGGCCGAGCCTCTATCACTACCACACAACAAATGTTCTAAATCAATGTGATTAGGTTAATAAAACGAAGCTAGTTTTTAAGTCACGGCGTAAAGTTAAAATAGTTCTTTAGTCTGTCATTTTATGACATAATTTATGAGATGCATAGGTACCGTGTAAAGTGCCATCGGTTTCTTGTACCCATTTTAATTAGGTCTTCATAAAATTTTACTAACATAAGGAATTAATGAAATTGACGATTTAAGAATATTGGTGGACGAGGTGAGAATAAATTGTCAGTCGGTCGAACGTAACTGTTTACAGATTTTAGCTTCTGAAATTATAAAGATTACTGATAAGTATGAAGCGGGACGGATTAAGTATTCGTTATAAAAATATAGTAGATTTTTATTGAATACTTCTAGAGTGCAATGACGTGAGATGAGAATCGGAGGGAGGCCGTATCTACGCGGTAAAGCACGGGTCATATGCCAACTAATATGTAGAAATATTAATATAAAATGGGTACGACGAGAGTAGGTAGGTACATTGTGCTTACAATGATAAATTTATGGTCACTGATATAAAAATACAGTGTACATACATGCTGTGACTTTATTGTATTGTTATTTTTTTTATACATAATTATATTATTTTATGAATGTTTTTATTCTCCTTTTATGCATTATTTATTATTGTTATACCTAATCGTAAATTAAAGTCATATCTAAAATGACCGAGATAATTATAATAATAATTATAAATATAAATATAAATAAATTATTATTATTACAATCGGACAAATACAGTTTAATTGCAGTCGCGGGAATTGATATTATAAACGTATTGTAATTTATTAAAAGCAAAATGTTAGAAAATCTTACCTACATGATTTACACAGTTCGCATCGCTTATTTTTCGTAATTGTCTATATACTTAAAATTAATTTATTTCCACATACCTATAGAAACCCTTCATTTGTAGTATTAAGTGATAATAAAAGAACATATTATCTTTTTAATTGAGAAAAAGAATAGATTACGGTAAGTTATACAATTTGTGAAGACTTTTAAGAATGTAAAGCTTTTAAACTTATTATATGCCCCTAGAAGATGAACTAACGTTACATTATTTAATAGTTAGGGTTCAGTAGTTACTACAGGGTTGTAGTCGATCTGTTCGTCCGTGCATCTCTCAACTGCTCAATTCAATATTAAGACTAGAGGTTCCGCAGCCTATCGTGGTCGGTTAAGGTGGCACGGCCTAATATAAGTATATATGACAAGACAGGCGTCGCAACGATCACTGCTCATATATTTTTATTACTATGTACCTAATTTATCTTCTATTGTTTATTTTGATCCAACGAATACCACGTCCACTACGTGTTGTAGGTACTAATTTTAATTCTAAACTAAATAGAATTTACATTCTATGTACCTACGTACGTAATTACTGCAACTATTACCTACTTGTTCATAAGAAATAACTTACGAGTATTATTCAAAATAATTGCTATTCGCACAAAAACTTGTGCACAAATTAATCACCTATGATCGTTTATAGTTGCACCAAATCCTATCCTAGAACAATATTTATCTCTAGAACAAGCGAGATTCACTATAGGTACCTACTATAAAACTTATATACCTATCCAGTTCTCCAATACCTACCTACAAGCAATTGTTCGTTTAGCGAGAATTATGGAAGAAGTTCGTTAAATTACACAACTTTTTCAACAGTTTGCTTCATACAACGTGTTACAGAAATAATAATAAAACCGAAAACGTCATAAAGTCTGAACTATGACGACCAAGCTTTTCATATTTGCTGTACGTGCAGTCTCGAGAAAATGATTATTATCGAAGATTTACTAAAATTTCGATAACATTTTATACACTTTCAAACCCTAAAGGCCGGTTTACACAGGGTCAGTAACTGTTGTCAGTCCACTGCCGAGTCAGTGCTGACTTAGCACTGCCATCGTGTATTATTTGTTTCAAGTCAGTACAGTACTGTCGCGTCAGTACTGACTTCAATATTCCCGCTTCATATTTTTTGGCGTCAGTCCGCTGTCCCCGCCACCCGCGCTAGCGCACTGCGCAACTGACGCCGTGTAAACGCCGAAGTCAGTCGCTGCCGCTCTTTTGTATGATGACTACGCTGCGTCGCAAAATGACGGGAAAACTGAGCGACACGGAAAACTTAAAGCTTATTCAACAATACCGCGAAATGAATGCCTGTGGGATAACAAATCACAAATTATAGAAATATAGAAATGCGTGCAACAGCATTACAGAACATTATTGCACGAGAAATGAATTTAGAAGTTTCGTTTCTGTTTAAATATCTCTTCTTCTAACATACCAGTTAGTTCTTGCATCATCACAAATGTGAATTTTCTCAAAAAAATTATTAACATTGATTTTTTGCTGTTTTCGAGAATTAATTTGTCCGCACTGACTTTACGAAGTGTGTACACCAAAAGAAATATCCTCGACTACTGACGAAACACTGACTCTTTGTAAATAGAATGAGTCAGTTTTCCGCGCCAGCACTGATGTCAGTTACTGACCCTGTGTAAATCAGCCATAATGATTAGCTGTTTAGATCAATGAACCGAAAATCATAAAAAAACTTACCCCTTTGATTGCGCCGCCCCAACTGGGGGCTTCTTTGATGCGCCCGGCGCCGCCATGTCGCGCGGCTTAGGCAGTAGTCCGACCGCCGACGATGAACGAGAAACGAGTAGAACTAGAGACTGTAAACGAGTTGGCGATCAGCGGGAAGCGAGTGTGTAAATTCGCTAGTCTTGTCACCGGGCTATTAAGCGAGTGCAGTGCGACGAGCGATTACTCGCGCCATTCGCCCGCGGTCGCTCAGTCTTGTGCAAACCTTCGCGCGCGTTACACTACTATTACTATTACCGCGTTAGCAAACCTCCGCCGCGAAATAGAACTACTGTTACTACGTAGAAGTGATCAAGTGAGCGAGCATCGCTGAACGAGTATCGCTGAGCGAGTTTATTACATATACAGGATATCCCAGAAAAGACTGTCAAGCGGTGGCCCAGAGGTAGCCTGGAGGCCCTTGGGCTACCCGAATTACTCTGTACCATGTATGTTCCGCGATTTTTCGTAGTTTAGAAGTTATCTTTTTTTTTATTTTTCTCTTATTCTCTTATATAAAAGCAAAAAAAATCAAAGCTATCTCAATTATTCATTTCAATATGCTAAGAATTGTCTTGCAACTGTTAAATAAGAGAAAAATCAAAAAAAGATCATAACTTCTAAACTACGAAATATCGCGGAACATACATGGGGGTGATTCGGGTAGCCCAAGGGGTTCTCTACCTCTGGGCGACCGCTTGACAGTCTTTCCTGTATAGAGTGTGTACGAGCTACGTAAATAAGTATTTAATTTGTTATACATAAGCGATTTGTCGTATGTAGGTACTTTATTGCATACACTCAAACATTTCCCATTCACACTCATTTATAATTTCGTATCGTAATTTTTACATTTTCTGCATTTAAAATAAGTGTTAAACCGGCACTCGTTGGGTTTGATTTTATACACTTCCTTACACCCTTCAAAACTGTCCAACATAATTCCTATAACGTAGTACAGTAACGTGGTAGTTTTTTTGGTCCTACGAACCGTCGCCGTGAACAGTCAGAGAGCAACTATTTATATGCATCTCTTTCGTTTACACGGAATGTACATTTATTGTGCGTTTCTTGAGAGAAAATCGCCGATACTTATAGTCGTTTTCTCGCCGGCGGTGGGACCACTGTCGTTCAGCAGCTTTACGCGCGATCATAATTGATTTATTCGTATAATAAGAACTTTATTTGTAAACTGACAGCGCGACTTAAGCTCTTATGGCTATTGAAATACGAACGGTACAAAGTCCGATGTCAAGCTTGAAGTAGGAGGTATAGCAACACTACCTTGAAATCGGACTTCGGGCCACTCTCTATGCACTAAACTCTAAGTTTCGGCCAAAGTTCCGGTATTTCCTACCCTGTGACACTTACGAATGCCTATTTCGGACGGGCTCGTCCATGAAGTTATAGATATAAGTGGAGGCCGCACTGTTTAATACCCTAATTATTTTGAAGCATTCTGAAATGACCTTCACTGCATTCTATCTCACTTCATAGATCATAGATCACTCCTCTCTTTCTACGTAGGGTGTCCATACAACTACGAAGTAAAAAAGAGACAAGTTCTCCAAATGTATAAATAACTTGTGTGATGCTAAATTATATAGGTGACTGAAAAGTACAGTTTTATACTATTTTTGACGTTTACCACGGTAATCGCCGAGAATTGTTCCAACGACTTACAGCAGCCTCCCACAGAATTAAGGCAGTCCAGGAACACGGGGTCTCCCACAGCCGTCTAGCACGGATTCGGCCGTCCACTCCCCTTATAGATAGGGAGCTGGCGAGCAAAAAATCTATATGATCGGCTCGTGTGGCAGACTTTATTAATAGCGATAATAATACGATAAGGAATATTAAAGACTACGTCTGACAGCCCCTTAAAAATGTTAAAAAAACAGCTATACTAATATCATTTGCTCGTGTCTGCCTCTAAGGCTGATTGATGTTTATAAAACTTGTCAAAATGAAGAAAATCAAAAAGGCAGACATCGAGGACTCTGATTTTTGAACTTATGAATTTTTTAATCATAAAAAACATTATTTGCACGCTTGGCAGACCTGCAGTGTTCGTTTAAATCCCGTGAACGGTCGCAGAAAAATAGTCTGTTGCCATCGCAGCGCTGCGTTTTCAATTAATAGCGCTTCAAAAATGTCGTAAAAAAACTGTGCTGTATCATTTGCTCGTGTCTGCCTCTTTGACTGTTATTTATATCGCTTATTAAAGAAAGAAAAAAGAATGAGGCAGACACCCAGGTCACTGATATTCCGAAAGCAAACCATTTGAAGTTTTTTTAATCAACGCTTGGGGGTGCAGCATTCAATTAACAGGTCTATGTTTACAAAATATTAATCGAAACAAATACATTGAAAATCGAAATGCGCGTTAGCAAAACGTGCGATTCAAAGTACCCTGTTTGTACTATGCCTTAAGACTGAAACCCCCTGTAACGGTTAGTCAGTAAGTAAAATGTCTGCAATTTTTTTTTGTATTCAGAGGATTCTAATAAATCGTTTGGACCCAGTTATAGCTACGAGCAAATGATTTAGTAGTTTTTTTTTTCAACATTTTTGCATCCACCTCCTGTAATAATGATGATAATGCAGAGCCCTGGATGTCTGCCTCATAGATTTTCTTCGTTGTCAATGGTATTAACCATTAACCCCAGAGGCAGACACGAGCAAATGATTTATTACCAATGTTTTTTTCCCATTTGAAGCCCTATAGAAAAGAAACGCAGCAACGTACGACCTTCATTCATTAAGAAATTTTGTCGTATTGATCCCAACTTTAATGCCTATCAATACGGAGTACGAGCAAAGCATATACCTAAATGCTCGCCAGCTCCCTATCTATTAAAAGACCTCACGCTAAATGTAAGTGACCATCACGTGACATTAAGGGCATTGCTTTGGTGCTGAACCAGGATCTAACCAACTTGCTGGGCGCTTTCTGTGTCCTCTTCTATCGCATGGAATGGTTGTTTGGGACCTCACACCCGCACTTTCACTCACAGCAATATTTTAATTTTCTAAATTCGACAACCGCAATTCGGGACTGATTTTTTGCAGGCAACCCTATACCACCGTGATCATAATAAAATGATCATTATTTTCATTTAATTTTCATTCAATAATCAGACCGGTGCAAAATGCTATTAGTGTCGATTTACCTGTTCATACCTGGCAACCTGAGGGTTGTGACCGGAAAAAAATAGACAACCTAACGTTTGCATATTCTATTGGCATCATATCTTCGATTGGTATAGAATTTGTATAATAATCAAACCGGTGAAATGATTAAAAAAATTGTTTTTTAATTATTAATTAATCGTATCTTGGACTGAAACTCGTTAGGCAACCCATAATATGCAATATATTATTTACTAGCTGACCCAGCAGGCTTCGCTCTGCCAATATTTTTTTTAATTTTTTTTTATTTTTATTTAATAGCCTATGTTACTCAGGCTGAATGTAGCTTTCCAATGGTGAAAGAATTTTTGAAATAGGCCCAGTAGTTTTTGAGTTTATTCGTTACAAAAATACAAATGTTTCCTCTTTATTATATTAGTATAGATATAGATATAGATTGACATGTTAAATTAAAAAAAATACGTTTCATCAAACAAACATCTCGGTGAAGGTCGTTGTATATCGGGAGTCCGGGATCATGACTGTTATTAAGAAAAAAAAATTTTTTTAATCATTATATTTTGTAGAGTAAGGATGTAAAAAATTTTTAAAAGCATTGAAATAGTCCATTTGTTTTAAAAAAATTTTTTAACCAATAGAGGAAAAAAAATTTTTTATCGTCAATAATATCTATTATAAATGTGAGAATGAAATGAAAAAAAAATTCGATAATATTATTTTGATTTTTCATTTTTGTTCAACTTATAAAGTTATTATAAACAAAGTATTGAAATTTGTAAAACTTTTAGTGCGTGATCTCGTTAAGTATGTATAATATCTATGTATATAAGAAGGGCTCCACGAAGAAAAAAGAATTAGGATAATGATGGGAAGAATTAGGAAAATGGAAGTTCGAGAAAATTATGTTAATTAACAATCGTCTAACCCGTTGAAAAATTAACTTTAAGATAAATTTCCATCGGCAGCAAGTTCATTGAAGTGTTCCGAACATACCAATTACCATATTTTTTTTTAAATGCTCAAATAATAAAATTTATACCTTAAAACAATTATTGAGCGACTGCGTAACGTACTCGAATTTGCTGCCGCGACTTCGAACCCTAAACATGCTGCGCGGAGGCCCATTTTCAGCGTTAAATTTAAATTATAAATAATGGAGCTACAACTCCGGGAGTCCACTTATTTTACTAGAATTTTCTCCTCTTTTAGGATCTTTTTTCAAATTTCAGCTAACCTAAACATTTTTGAAGTTATAGACACAAAACCAAGACTCCCTTTTTTCCTCTTTGTTTTTTGTTTATAACAAATGAAATTTTTATTGGCGGATAAATTAAAAAATATACTTGTTTCAGAATTAAATTCTGCGTTCAATGCAATAATCGCCATATTTTTAAGAGCCCTGTAACGATTTTTCGCAGGAACCCACTTCTCGACTAGACTAACATTAATTAAATATACAGAATACAGATTATTCGTTTTTATTTATTTAATTTCTCTATGACTATTCTAACTGTCAATTCACTCAAGCACCATTGAAAATTAAATGTCAAAATGTTTAATTTGTTCGATATGAATAATATAGGCAAAGGTTTTAGAACAATAAATCCATTCAATATTGCTTTTAATTGAAAATAAATTAAACAATAGGTAATTGAGGGATAATTAAGAGTAAATATAATTGTTTTAAATATAGTTGTTGTCGCAGCAGTGATAGCCCAGTGGCTTAGAATTCGACCTCGAATCGAGGGGTCCGTAATGACTTTGTAATAAAAGTTATGTGCGATTTATGAAATTAAATATCACTGCTGTTACGGTGAAGTAAAACATCGTGAGGAAACCTGCATGCCTGAGAGTTCACAAAAAAAAAAAAATCTCAAAAGGCATGTGAAGTCCACCAACCCGCAGTAGGCCAGCGTGGTGGACTAAGGCCTACATCCCTCTCGTTACGAGATGGAGACCCGATCCTATAGTGGTCATTAATGGGTTACTGAAATAGTTGTTTTGTGATTATAAGGATAAGATTTATACGCTTATAAAGGAAATATTGTTGCAATAAAAACCGGTAATAATCACGATAAAATTGTCCTCCCTAGGGCTGACAAGGCTTGGAATCTATCATTTATGAAAATAGTCTATGGTTCGAAATTATGGCAACCGAAGTTCTTAGACAGTAGGGTACATTCTGAAGTTTCGAACAGCTTACGGACATCGTAAATGACGAAAACGGAGTTAGCGAATGGCCCCCCTGGTAGGGTCATGAACTGAAAATAGTGCTGTGCTTCGACATTGTCGATACTTTTAATTAATTTTTCTTTTTTTTGCATAACATAAAATTCGAACGTGTATTTCACAAAATCGGTCTGCGAGATCCTTATAAGATATACTGCAACTGCAACCCCTTTCAGTATTTAGGGGTATTTTTGTAACACGTTGTAGATACCTTACCAAGTAATTTCACCAATTTATAAAAATAAAAAAACCTAATCGAATAACGTGGATGCTTATAAATATAATAAAGAACCGAAGGAGAAGTCTTACAACCACTTTAATCCAAAAAGGGTGCCGTTTTGATTGATGTTAGTAGTATTTAACAGGTCGCGTAATTATCACTGCCTTTTTAAAGAATTATATTGTATTCAATGATCTCAACGCTGTGAAATCTTGATAGGCTTCAGAGTCGTAACTACACACAATGTAATCATTTATGGACTACGAGAAACATTTGAATAGTTCCTTTAAAATTAAAGTTATAACTGCGTTATTGTAGATTTACGTACTATATGAAGGTATAATAACCGTTGAAGAGTCCAGGAGGAGGTTTAAAGTGGGTGACAGACGTACGAACTTAAAGAAGTACGCGGTTTTTAGGATCGCGAACTCGGCTCGACGTCGGTGACACACGCGAAGCTTACTCACTCTATACCTACTGCGATGTTGTCGACAAAAGAAGCTTTGTGTTATTTAGGGATTGTATCATAATTGTATAATAATATTATATTATAATTATATTATTATGTTTTTTGTCTCTGGAATCATTGCTTTTAATTGTCCAAAGACAAGGGTTATTTCTAGCTTCTATAAACTCGGTTAGCAGTTCATGCAAATAAGTTCGAAAATCATTCATTTAGAAATAATTTTGTCACACGTACGAGCGCAGGGGGGTTACGAGCAAAATTTCAAACTTGTCGGATCGCGGTGTGCTTCAAGCTGTAATGCTAGCATTTGAAATCTCAATGAAAACGAATTTTGACAATGCTTAACAATAGTCCTGAAATAGTCATAAATAGTCGTACAAGTAAAAAAAATATTCGCATTTTAGTTTCGGCGTTACAGCTATGGGTTAGTGAGGATTTGCCAAATCTCAGAAATAGTCCATAAGAAACTCCAAAGATATAAAGGTACCCTGGTGAGGATTGCGGCTTGAACATTTGAAAACTTCAAATTTCTCTGAAACGCCTAAGATTTTCCGTTCAAGTTTGTGCCAAATTAATCGTGAAATAGACGGGTAGAAGCGAAAATGCTGAATGCACCAGAATCCTTGAGACGTCGAATCCAGCTATGAATTAGGAACAATGGCCATCATTTTGCATGCATGTAGTAATCAGTTAAGGTTTGAAAAAAACGTATTTTGCTAAAAATTTGCTCTATCCTTAAGTTTGTCGTGTCCTTACATTCTAAAATTTGTTCCTTATTAGTGCCACTATCGAATGGTGTAATAATACAGGTTGTGATTTTTTTCAAAACCAACGGGTTCGATTCCGGGCTTGGCACATTGATTTTTCAAAAATACAATGATGCTATTTTAAAGTTCATCAATACGGTGCCCAAACTCCTTTAAAACATTTTTCGCTATGCCTCATAGTTTCGGATTTCCCCATCCACGCAAATTTGAAAAATTCACCCTGTATGTACTTTTCATTTGCTCGTCAATAACCGAAACTAAAAAAATAAATGCATTATTTTTTTATTTTTTTAGAAAATAGCGTTTGTCAGAATATCTAATATTGTTAAATAACTATTCATCTTATATAAAAAATTCTCATGTCACAGTTTTAGTTACCATACTCCTCCAAAACGGCTTGACCGATTTTTATGAAATTTTATATTATATGCATATTGAGTAGGTCTGAGAATCGGCTAACGTCTATTTTTCATGCCTAAGTGATAAGGGTTGTCCACACCTAACATTTTTATTTTATTTTTAGACAATTTTTTAGTTTTTTATTTTTCAATAATGTGGCATCAAAAAATACATACAACCCTAAATTTTCACCCTCCTAACAACAACCTCTATTTTTTAATAGTCGATTTTTAACGCTCGATAACTTATATCGCAAAACAACGTTTGCGGGGTCAGCTAGTTGCATATGCCAGTTGCTTATAAAAGAAAGAAAAAAGAACGAGGCAGACACCCAGGTCACTGATATTCCGAAACCAGACCAGTTGATATTTTTTTAAATCCACGCTTGGGTGAAGCATTCAATTTACAGGTCTATGTTTACAAAATATTAATCGAACCAAATAAATTGAAAATCGAAATGCGCGTTAGCAAAACGTGCGATTCAAAGTACCCTGTTTGTACTATGCCTTAAGACTGAAACCCCCTGTAAATTTTTTTGTATGGACCCAATTATAGCTACGAGCAAATGATTTAATAGTTTTTTTTTTCAACATTTTTGCATCTACCTCCTGTAATAATGATGATAATGCAGAGCCCTGGATGTCTGCCTCATAGATTTTCTTCGTTGTCAAAATGGTCGTCAAAAAAACGTCAAACGTCAAAAAAAAAACCATTAACCCCACAGGCAGACACGAGCAAATGATTTAGTACCAATTTGTTTTTTACAGATTTGAAGCCCTGTAGAAAAAAACGCAGCAAGGTACGACCTTCATTCATTAAGAAATTTTGTCGTATTGATCCCAACTTTAATGCCTATCAATACTGAGTACGAGCAAATCATATACCTAAACGCTCGCCAGCTCCCTATCTATTTTTTAATAGTCGATGGCAAAACAACGTTTGCGGGGTCAGCTAGTCTTCATTTAATTATGTAAAGTCATGTTAACTCAAAGTGCAATACGAATGAAATACAAGGAATATACTATGAAAAATGGCTGATTTGAGATTTCGTAAGTGCAGAGCAATATCTTCGCCGTTCAAAATTGGTTTATTAAATAACTAACTCCTAAATATTTGACATAACTTACTAACTTTGTGAATTCCAACGCGCTCGAGTAGTTAAGTATGTATTTCAAATTTTTTGCATTTTCAAAATTCCGGCATGGACGTGTGGCATCTATAAATCGGTAGTCGTCTTTTGAATGGTAGATTCCTTCGAGTTCACAAAACATGCCCTGCGAATATCTTATAAAATACTAGCTGGCCTCGCAAACGTTGTTTTGCGATATAAGTTATCGAGCGCTAAAAATCGACTATTAAAAAATAGGGGTTGCTGATAGAAAGGTGAAAATTTAGGGTTGTAAGTATGTATTTTTAATGCCACGTTATTGAAAAATAAAAAACTGTCCAAAGAATAAACTAAAAATGTTAGGTGTGGACAACCCTTAGGGATATGAAAAATATACAGTAGCCGATTCTCAGACCTACTGAATATGCATATAAAATTTCATAAAAATCGGTCAAGCCGTTTTGGAGGAGTATGGTAATTAAAACTGTGACATGAGAATTTTAGATACATATAAGATTATAAGACCAGTAGCACAAATTGCAACATTCTACGCTTGAGTACAATCACCAGGTAAGCAGATTAATATAGGTACAATTTTGGTAAAGGAATATATATGTCAACGGAAGATAACAAGATCCGTATGTTTATAAATTTCCTAGAAAAGTTATAAACCTTCGTAGGATTCTAAATGAGAGATAAATTGAATTATTATACGCCCATATTTTTGCAAATTGATAAACTTACCGAACTCACGCGTAAAATAATAAGTAAGCAATAATCAAACGCCATGTGCGCTCTGATTGGTTGAATAAGTCACGTCACGTAAGCGAGGGCCAGTGACAGAAGTGTAAATTTAACACAGAAATCCCTTCAATGGGTTAGGTTAGAGGTAATCAAAACTGATAAAGTTACAGTTGCAACTCTGATTGTACCTACCTGAGGAAACCTGCATGCCTGAGAGTTCACAAAAAAAAATGTTCTCAAAGGCATGTGAAGTCCACCAACCCGCAGTAGGCCAGCGTGGTGAACTAAGGCCTACATCCCTCTCATTGTGAGAGGAGACCCGACCCTGTAGTGTGTCATTAATGGGTTAAAAACAACATGGCTTGAACATCAAGCTGTAATCCTCACCTCTGGTGCAAGCAAACGGTTAAGTCTATCGTATTGGTTTAGGTTCCAAAAATAGTCGTGAAATAGTCGCAACGACATGCCAAGTATCAGAAATAGTCCATAAGAGGTTCCAGAAGAGGTTTTCTAGAAACAAACGTATGAACGTAATCCAACACCAACAGATATTGAAATAAGTATGATAATAATTGTGATCAAAACTAATTGCTGTGATATAATCATATAATAATATGTACTAATTACAGATTTAAACATGTTACGTACGTATGTTATGTTCGATTGTAATAAATAAGAGTATCTACAATTGTAAATGTTTCTTTTTTTAATTATAACAGCTGCCATGGAAAACACCTAATTGGAATAAATATTATGTTTTAAGCGGAATATTTCACAATAATATCAAATGAAGTAAAACATTTTGTACACGATTGTACCTCCATAAAAGTATGGAAAATAAAAACTTTTTACTTTCAAATTAAATGAGCTCAAATTTATTTTCGCTTCATAAGACTATTTCACGACTATTTTTTGGAACAAACTTGAAACCGAAAATCGTAGGCGTTTCGGAGAAATTTGAAGTTTTCAAATGTTCAAGCCATAATCCTCACCAAGGTACCTTTATATCTCTGGAACCTCTTATGGACTATTTCTGAGATTTCACGACTACTTTTTGGAACCTAAACCAATACGATAGACTACCGTTTGCTTGCACCAGAGGTGAGGATTACAGCTTGATGTTCAAGCCATAATCCTCACTAACCTATAGTTATAACGCCGAAACTAAAATGCGACTATTTTTTTATTTATACGACTATTTAATTTTACTACTATTTCGGGACTATTTTTTAGCATTGTCAAAATTCGTTTTCATTGAGATTTCAAATGTGAGGATTCCAGCTTGAAGCACGCAGTCTATGAACACAAGCATTGCCACTATCAACATTGACCAATCAGAGAGCAGTGTATTATTTACCGTATTTTAAAGAAGCGTAAAATTAAAAGCTCTTTTGTGATTGGTCAAACCGTTTAGAATCTTACGGATTGATATCCGTTAGTTTATAAATTTACCACGAGAGCTCGCAAATTGATAAATTTGCGAAAATATGGGCGTAAAATGGGCAATTTATCTCTCATTTAGAATCCTACGAAGATTTATAAATTTCCTAGGAAATTTATAAACTTGATGATTTTCCATGATATACATAATTGATACCTACATCATACCATAAATTTCCTAGGAAATTTATAAACTTGATGATTTTCCATGATATAGAGATGATTTCCAATCAGAGAGCAGTGTATTATTTACCGTATTTTAAAGAAGCGTAAAATTAAAAGCTCTTTTGTGATTGGTCAAACCGTTTAGAATCTTACGGATTGATATCCGTTAGTTTATAAATTTACAACGAGAGCTCGCAAATTGATAAATATGCGAAAATATGGGCGTAAAATGGGCAATTTATCTCTCATTTAGAATCCTACGAAGGTTTATAAATTTCCTAGGAAATTGATAAACTTGATGATTTTCCATGATATACATAATTGATACCTACATCATACCATAAATTTCCTAGGAAATTTATAAACTTGATGATTTTCCATGATATACATAATTGATACCTACATCATACCAAATTATGACCATTTTTCAGCACCTTTCAACACCAAATTGGCTGCGCTTGAGTAAAGTCACTGTCAGTAGATCCACATTTAGCATCTTGGGCTCTGTAACTCAGTAATTTTCTGTTCATCTTTCGTGTCAAAACTAACGAAGAAACATATAATTATGTGAAGAACTATTGTGATTCGGTTGTTTCGATAGTTACGAAGTACAATTTACTAATAATAAAATAAGGATATTTTGATTACAGGTGATCAAACAGGCTGGACGTCGTTTTTAACATTATAAAATAAATGAGTAAAAGCATGTGTGTTAGTTTATAAGTTTATAGGTAAATAGGGCGTATGATGCGATATTGTAGCTTTATTATAATAAAATTGTGTTTATTTATATGTAAATAAGATAAGAGTCGTGGCGACGCTGGATGCACGGGGGGGCAGGTTATGCGAGCGAACCCCTTTCGCTAGTACATGACCCTAAATCCTTCTAAAGCACTATCCACAGTTAATGCCACTAATATCTGAATTGCATTTAAGTTTCAATACGCGGAGGATACTCCGTACTTGTACAAAAGGAACTTGTAAAATTTTATTGGAACTAATACTTGTTATAAAAACATTTAAAATTCAAAAATGCGCATTTTTATTTCCTATCCCTAAATTGGAAAAAATAACAAATACAATAAATACAATTGTAGATTTATTTTAACAAATAAATTATTAATCTCCACATTAATAACAGAATAAATACATGTTGCAAAATTTTTGAATCCTATTTAATTAGATCAGATAAATATTTTAGCGATACTTGATTAATTTCATCATGCCTATTCTACAAAATACAACAATCCGCCATATTAGCTTAAACACCGATCAAATCGAATTACGTCAATTTACGTCACGTCTCAGTAAACTTCATTTTTTTCGTTTAAGCGTAGCACTAAGTAGCTAACAATATAAGCAACAACTTTTGTTCTATGAGTTCGAACATATAGTCTAGTCAAGAATTGAGTTTCCTGCGAAAAATCGTTACAGGGCTCTTAAAAACATGGCGATTAATGCATGGGATACAGAATTAAATTCTGAAAAAAGTATATTTTTTTATTATCCGCCAATAAAAATTTCATTTGTTATAAACAAAAAACAAAGAGGAAAAAGGGAGTCTTGGTTTTGTATCTAAAACTTCAATAAAAAAATATTAAAGTTATCTGGAATTTGAAAATAGTACAATAAGTCTAGACTCCCGGAGTTGTAGCTCCATTATTTATAGTTTAAATTTAACACTGAAAATGGGCTTCCGCGCGGCAAGTTCAGGGTTCGGTCGCGGCATCAAATTCGAGTACGTCACGCTCAAGAAATGTTTTAAGGTAAGGTAAGCCCTTAAAAATATGGCGTAATAAACTCACTTCTCGACTAGGCTAGCAAGGCTAAAGCTTCCGATTGAACATAAAAATTTCTTAGTAAAACCCAAAGAAACCTACGAAAAATTTGAATTTTGAGTTCCATTTTATAACCACACTGTTTTCAAATTTACATGAAAACTATAGTATTAAGAGTAATCGCAGTTTAATAAAATAAAACTGACGCTCTAATGGTTTAAGTTCAAATTGTATATGGGTAATGTTAAAAATTATTGTACAGTTACCAAAAGGAAACAAAAATTAATTATGTCAAAAGCAGGAAAAGTGTTACAAAAAGGAAACAAAAAGGATTTATTAGGATTATTACATACAAAAAACAAAACAATATAGGTACTTAATTTTTTATTAATATTCAAAATTTTCCTTTTTATGATATTTTTTAGGCTTCTCCAATCTCTTCTTCTATCTTTTTCGCTTTCCGATAATTTGGTTATTTTTACATATTTTCTCTTTATTCTTTGTAGTTTTTTTCGGATTTCTCATATTTTTCTGGGTTATTTTCTTTAAGCCTTTCTCTGTATCTGTGCCGTCCTTCAGCGGGTGTCAGCGGCATTTTGTCTAAAACATTATGTCTAAACTTTATGAAACATTTTTGTTAAAATGTTGCGAATTTATTGGGTATAGTCCGGCAGCCACCGACTGTTTTTTTCAGTGATTAATAACAGGCTGAATCTTCGTGCGTTCGTTCGGTTCAACGAGACGCCCAAGGTTTTCCTATTTCCAAATTCTCAAAGAGGTAGGTAATGAACTGCGCAGATGTAAAACATGTCAATTTGGTAGGGTGTAAATATTGTCTGACTAACAGTAAATTATTTATTGAAATTTTAAGATAATATGATACCACTACATTTGTAGGACAATGTGGCCATTCTAATATTTACTAAGCTGCATACAAAAAATCAGCTGGTTATTAATAAGTTTTATGACATCGTTATTTCGACATATTTGGCGTGGGGGACGCACCAACTCAAACCATCGATTTTGTAGGACAATTGTTTTTCCGTGTTTATTATCATATTATCTTAAAATTTCAATAAATAATTTACTGTTAGACAATATTACTGTTACCAAATCGACATGTTTTACATCTGCGCAGTTCATTACCTACCTCTTTGAAAATTTTGAAATAGGAAAAGCTTGGGCGTCTCGTCGAACCGAACGAACTCACGAAGATTCAGCCTGTTATTAATCACTGAAAAAACAGTCGGTGGCTGCCAGACCAGTAGGTATAGTTGCCATCACGAGTGGTGAGCAGAACTTTCATTGGCCGGTTTGACATTAGAGGGCTGCGGTGCACACGATTGGTTCGACAAACGTCAGTTCGTCAGTGTGCGTCGTCTATTGGTCCAGCACGTTTTTCCGGCTGCTGTACATTGGCCGGAAGTATACAATATCCCTACCACTGATAATCTGTGCTAACGACTCATGACGGTTTCTATATATATCTAAAAAATCTGAGAAGAGAATATAACCACATTACTTACCAAAAGAGCGATGAATATGAATGTTGATGGATGGAAGGGAAGAAGAGGATCTAGGAAAAGATGAATGGATTTTGTGAAGGATGATATAAATAAAAAGGGAGTGGAAGTGGTGACAGACGGACAGACTGAAAATGGAGTCACAGTGATAGGGTCCCGTTTTTACCTTCTAGGTACATAACCCTCAAAAGGAGCCGCTCAAATGCGACTGAACTTGCCATCGTACTATGACAGCACCCTTACTTCTTATTTGTAGCCTCATTTTTGTTACATTACAAAAAATGTGACAAATCGTCACAAAAAAGAAAATAAATCACGTGTTGAAATAACCTTAACATGTAAAGTACACTAAAAAAGCTTTTTGCTTTCAAATGTCGTTTACACTAAGAAATAATTATACAATAACAAAATATCCATATGGTTCAAAAACAACTTACCTTGTTAGCAATAGTCTAGCCAGCAAATGGAATATTAAAAAGTTGAACGAATACACCACACATTGAAGCCACAGCGACTCAAAAAACTCACGCCGCTAAAAATGGCCGACTGTCACTCTTGATGCCGCCTGATTGGCTGTTCATAAAAACGTTAGGTAATTATTAAACGTTAATTATTGCGAAATCTGCCAATTTTTGTCGTTGAAAATAGAATAACAAAATTGAAACAATTTATGGACGCGTATTTACCTAAAATTTAATGCTTTCTTAATTTATTTTTATATCAATCCAAGATTGAAGAGTCATAATTATACTGAAATTAATTCTTAACTTGAATAAAAGAAATATGTATAATTAACAAAAATAAAAACCCTTTTGTAACGTATGAACGTTCGAGGACAAAGATTGCTCTATAGAAAAAAATAGCTTCAATAACAAAAACGCCCAGTTTAGAAACTGCATGCTTATCTATACTTAAAAATTGTATGTTATTATGATGACACTGTAATTAGGCCATAATTATGATTTTGAAGTAGAATGCACCGATCAATTCAGACAAAACCTAGCATGGATATTTTATCATGTTGAAGTGTAATTTTTTTTGTATAAGGTACTCATTTGTGTGAAATAAGGTCGACTTTTGACGTAGCGGTCCATAATGGACACTGATTTTCTGTTTCGCGTGCTCAGAATATACCAAAATAAATCGTAAATACGAAACTGAGTAACTATTTCGGTCATAACATAAAAAAATTAAACAACATAGCTATCTTTATAAGAAATTAATTTTAAAGTATTAGAAAAATGGGACAGGTTACAAAATGTAAATATAAAGCCTTAATCACAATGCAAGTAATCATTTCAAATGCCCTGTTTGTCCGTTGTAATACGGACGATAGTCCAGTCAGTTTGAACATTTAATTGACAATAATTCCAAAAGTTTTCAAATTTTGATGTAAGGTCGGGAATGGTATTAAAACAAACTATAAAATTTTGCAACCTGTTCTGCGGTCCGGAACATTGTTAAAATTGCAATTAAATTAATTTTTGCTATATGGTCGTGAAAAAAATTCCAAAAGTTCTGCAAACTTGGAGTGGTGTTAAATATATTATTTTACATCACGTGTCAAATTTGCAACCAATTTAAGTGTACGGAACATTTTTTTTTATTAAAAATTAATGTTTTTCTTTATTAAACTGAAGGAAAACGTTCCAAAAGTTCTGCAAATTTGACAGATATATCGGAAAAATATACCGAACGATTGTATAAATTTGCAACCTTTTACGTTGACCGGAACATATTTATTTATAATTCTTTTTAATTCGTGGTCATTTTTTCGAGTAAGGTGGTCTCGGAATAATTACAAAAGTTTTGAAACTTGGTTGCAAACTTCGAAAACATCTATTCTGATGCATTTGCAAATTTGCAACCTCATACGCGATCCGGAACTTTATGCAATTTGCAAAAATGTAATAAGGTGATAAAATAAAAAAATTACATTTTTGCAAATTGCATAAAGTTCCGGATCGCGTATGAGGTTGCAAATTTGCAAATGCATCAGAATAGATGTTTTCGAAGTTTGCAACCAAGTTTCAAAACTTTTGTAATTATTCCGAGACCACCTTACTCGAAAAAATGACCACGAATTAAAAAGAATTATAAATAAATATGTTCCGGTCAACGTAAAAGGTTGCAAATTTATACAATCGTTCGGTATATTTTTCCGATATATCTGTCAAATTTGCAGAACTTTTGGAACGTTTTCCTTCAGTTTAATAAAGAAAAACATTAATTTTTAATAAAAAAAAAATGTTCCGTACACTTAAATTGGTTGCAAATTTGACACGTGATGTAAAATAATATATTTAACACCACTCCAAGTTTGCAGAACTTTTGGAATTTTTTTCACGACCATATAGCAAAAAATTAATTTAATTGCAATTTTAGCAATGTTCCGGACTGCGGACAAGGTTGCAAAATGAGATTTATTGTCGTCCCAATGTACCATTCACTTGACCGAAGTTTGAAAACTTTTGGAATTATTGTTAAATTTTCGATTTTGAATGTTCAAAATGACTGGACTACGAAACGTTTAAGCATTTCGCGATTTCGCGTGCATTTCGCGATTTCGCGGCGGAGGTGTGGTGTGCTACCAGCGCAGCGTTATGCTGCATTTCTATGTTGGCCATAGCTTGCAAAGCGACCACAAGTCCCAAGCGTCCACAAATCTCGCTCGGCGTTTGGAAGCCGTTTACACGCTTGTGACGGCTTGCGAACGGGTCAGTGTGCTGCGTAAATCCAAGCATGTCGGACGCCGAAATTGTAGCGGCCATTACGTTTGGTTTAACCTACTTTTATTTATGACCCCGCAAACATTGTTTTGCGATATAAGTTATCGAGCGGGATGAAACATTATTAAATTATTAAAATGACTATTAAAAATAAGGGTACTAACCCTTATTTTTTTGATGGTTGAAAATTTAGAGTTGTAATTTTTAATGCCACATTAAAAAATAAAAATAAAAGAAATTGTCCAAAAAATAAAATTAAAATGTTAGGCGTGGACTATCCTTATCACTAAGGGGTATGAAAAATAGATAGTAGCCGATTCTCAGACCAACTGAATATGCATATAAAATTTCATAAAAATCGGTCAAGCCGTTTCGGAGGAGTATTGTAACTAACATTTTGAAGACAGAACTAGACATACGTGCGTTCGTTGCGAGATCACAGCGGCTACTAAGCGCGCGCCAACGTGTGAACGCGACCCAAGCGCTTGCCGCAAGCGCCCTTTGATCTGTGTCCAAAAACCGACACTAGACCGGATCGGATACAAGCGTCCACAAGCTTACGCAAGCCAAACGCCCTCTTTCCACGCTTGCGCTGGTGGTCGCTTGGCAAGCCATGCCAAAAAATCGAACGCAAATATTGTTTGAATAAAGACGACAGAACTACACCCGCGTTTTTGTCAATTTTCACGGATTGTTAGAAATGAGCCAGATTCCGACATTATTTCAAACACGCAGAATATAAAATCTAAAACAATATCTATTCCTAATAAAACTGTAACAATAAATTTTCATAATTGCAAAAATGTAAATAAAAGTTTATAGTTGTTTTATTATTAGATACTATCTACAATATTTCAATACTATTTCAATTAAGTTTTTTTTTTATTTTATTCAATTCAGTTACTGTTGTTACTCTATATTTTATTAAATAATAATATTACATAATAATATGACGCGCCTATCATTTTATTATAGAGGGTGATGAAATAAATTTTGAATACCTCGCTACGTTCAGGATTCTACTAAAGAACTCTACGCTCGGGATCAAAAAAGCGCCCTTGCCGTAAAAATATTATTTTACTCCCTTATGATATGATACAATCTATTACTTTATTACTAAACTGACGAATCTAAGTATCTCAGAAGTCGAAGATAAGGCCAAGGCATTGAAAATGATTTATTCTACTGACTCGGAAGACAGTTTTACAGAAGAATGTCTTCATTTTCGTTCTCACTGCAGCATAAAAAATGCGGAGCGAAAAAGTTACGAACCGAAGGTTTTCAAACCATCTCTGTGGAGATTGCTCTTCGTATGTGTGTATGTACACCCGCGCGCCAGTAACTGTACAGGATAAAATTGCGTAGATTTAATAAATGGTTTTGCTAAGCTTAAGTGCAGACGAATTTTGTAACACATTGTAAAACATTTATTAATAAACAAAACCTAAAACCGTTTTAAATGTTTTATTTGAATGTCCAATCATTTACCAATTTACTGTATCAATTAAGAGTGGACAAAATAAATCATTAATTATGTATGATGGTATGTATGGTATATTGGTATCTATATCATGGATGCTGAAAAAGGGGCGGCACATGGCCTCGGGCCTAGAGCGGCTAGGACTGCAAATCTGCCAATACATATACAACATATGAAATTTTATGAATATCAGCAAAAATATATCGGAAAGAACTTTTGGTAAGTAACTACGCTAACAGATAACATTTTTTACTCTTAAAAAAATATTGTACTTAATAGAAGACGTCATCTTCTATAGAACCATAAGCTTTATCAGAAATATCTCCTGTCATATTAGATTTCCATTCTGGAGTATAAACCGTATTTAAATAAATATGTACATAAAGGTTATTATGGATTTAACTCATAATATTGAAACAGACATTCAAATTGATTTATTTGTCTTCAAGTTCCTTGTAGCGAGCCCTCAGCTGCTTTGTGTAGCTGTCGAGACGGTAGGCGTTAGCTTCAAACTGCGATACTTGCGCATCTATATGATCGATTTGCGCAAGCAACGGCTTGATAAGCACATGATCTGAAAACATAATAGTATATTACGATATGCGTGGCTCAAGTAGCTTATTACTGCACAGCATGAGATTGTTGGTCCCAGGGTATTTGGGGATATTAGGTAGATCGGCTGTCAAATGATAGAGGCGAGACCAAAAATGTGCACATCAAGTAGTGATTTCCACGCTCAATTTCGACATTCTTGACTTAATTTTTAGGAACACTTGTACTTATAATTAATTAATTCTACGGGTCGGGTATGTTTTTAATGCTTAAAATTAAAATAAACAATAATTAAACAAACATTTTTTAAATTTCATACTTTCGTATTTGTTATTATAGATGGATTGCTGGATTTATGCGGCGAGTCATTAATTGTGTGTTTTTTATACGTACACGGTATGATAGGTTTATACTTTCCAACAGATTTTAATGAAATAAAAAAAGTATAGAAACGTGTCAATTTAGATCAAAACAATTTATCGAACATACTGTATAATTATTGACCAAGATCCCAGAACGATCTGACGTAACTTATTTTCAGATGGATGACACCTTATTATTTATTGTTATTCAAGAATTGGACAAGTTACCGCAAGAAATGCTGGATAACTTAATTCTCAGCATGCCAAGAAGGATCGCCGCATGTGTTCGAGCCAGGGGGGAGTTATCTTATATACTATATATACTAAATAAAAATAATTTAATAATAAATTTTGATAATATTTAGTTAAATACTCTTTTTCTTTCAATTATTTATTAGTCAAAATTGCACTAGGACTTTTAAATTCAATTTTAGTAAAAATAATGTATTTTTTTTATTTCGACAAGTGTATCTTTTTTTATGAAAAGATGTTAGGTACGTAGCAAGATTCTTTTATAAAAGAAAAATTTTAAAAAAATCCATTTTTTGCTAGTGATCTCGAACTTTATTTGATGGGTGTATGAGGTAAAAAGGTAACTAAAACCCAGACACACATGAGTTCAAATGTCAGTGTGATGGTGCTCGTAAAGACAAACAAAAAAATTCAGCAACTAAACCTTTCCAATAACCAAGATATTAGAAATCAGCTTGTTGTTACTACGGCGGTAGTAAAAAATATTTTTTAAAAACCTTGCGTATTCAAATTGAATAAATACTTACATAAATCATTGTATTCGCTCAAAGTCTTGCTTAGGTTGGATGCCAAATTCCTGAGATCAGCATACTTAGTAATTGCCATTCTGTTAATCCCTTCAAGCAGTGTATAATAATCCTATAATATGAATAAAAAAATCCAAATTTAAGAACAAGTATAGAATGTAAGAATAAGTGTAGTTTCGTTAAAAATAGACTATAAAAAATAGGGGTTGGTGATAGAAGAGTGAAAATTTTGGGTTGTATGTATTTTTAATGCCACATTATTAAAAAATTGTCCAAAAAATACTAATGTTAGGTGTGGTCAACCCTTATCACTAAGAGGTATGAAAAAATAGACGTTAGCCGATTGTCAGACCTACTGAATACGCATATAAAATTTCATAAAAATCGGTCAAGCCGTTTTGGAGGAGTATGGTAACTAAAACTGTGACATGAGAATTTTATATATAAGACTAGCTGACCCCGCAAACGTTGTTTTGCCATATAAGTTATCGAGCGTTAAAAATCGACTATTAAAAATAGTGTTCGGTGATAGAAGGTGTATGAGTTACGGGCTAATACGCCTGGCGCGTGAGACAGAAGATAGTTCATAGAAATGTACCGAGTAATTAATTAGTCGGTTCTCGTGCGCCGCTCAAGCGAACCGAAGTTTACCGAAGTCCACCCGATGTTTGACGACATTCGCCTCCCTCGTTTTCAGTCAATATAGTTTCGCTGTATCCTTGACGCTTTAATTATTTTTTTGTTTACATTAACTATTTTTTATTGTTGTTTTGGTTCTATTCAATATTTTGTGTACAGTGTGAGTAGTGTGAGTGAAAATGAGCTTAAACATTGACTACATTAAAAACAATAACAATACTTTTCATAATAAAGTTGATATGAAGTTGGTCGGAGTGCTAAGGCCCTTTCAAAAATGTCGTCGCATTGATTTAATGTATAAAAAATAAGATTAACACATTTCATGTAAATTGTTGTTTTATTGCAATTAATACTTAGTGAGCAAGTAAAGTGCACCACTAGTTCGATGACCCACCAACCGCCACTGGTGGTATGTATTTTTTGATGCCACATTATTGAAAAATAAAATAAAAAAAATTTGTACAAAAAATAAAATAAAAGTGTTAGGTGTGGACAACCCTTATCATTTAGGGGTATGAAAAATAGACAGTAGCCGATTCTCAGACCTACGGAATATGCATATAAAATTTCATAAAAATCTGTCAAGCCATTTTGGAGGAGTATGGTACCAAACTAACTGTGACATGAGAATTTAATATACAAGATAATATTTTCTTTCGTCTACTACTTACCCATACCCATAACCAATTTATTTTATTTACAATTTTTCATTACAGTTAATGTTTTTCTTTCCTTCCATCGTTCCTATTCTACCCATTCCTTCCCATTCCTACCACAGTATGGTATAAATTAGAGTTGAAACGGATAGCAGTTTGGCCCGGAAATGGATATTCAGCCAACCATGTGGCCAAATAGCCAGATATCTGGCGGGACTTAACCGTTTGGTGCATCGCACACAAACACTTGCGTAGGCGGCGCGCGAATGATCGGATGGACTTGGTTCGATACAGGTCTTTTCTTAGATGAGCGAAGTTAGCAATTGTTTCATTCATTGTCTTGTGTTGATTGCAGTGCAGATATATGCGTGAACGTTTTAGGTTATTATTTTATTTGTGCTCTTATTAAGTACCTATAATATACATGATTCCAAAAGATTTAGCAACTAGAAATGGCATCGGTGAAGAAAAAAATCGCCTTTATAGAAATACTTTGATATAAACAGTGAAAATAATAAGTTAGCTGTTTGTTTATTACTTAAAAAATATAATATTTTTATCCAGATTTTCTTTAAATTGGGCCGGATGCCTATCCTATCTTATTATTGCAAATCAAATACATATTTTCAAAGATTTGAAAATCTCACTTTTTCTATGGTCAAAAAGTAAAAGATATTCATTAATCCGAGATTTTGGCATTTATTTATAATTTGATGCCATTTCATAGGAATGAGGGAAGCTGCATTTTTGACCCTATATTGAACTCCAAGTAGTAAGTGTTTCTCAAATTTTTCTTTCTTAATTTTTTTTCAGAAACTTAGGGGTATTAGCCCTCAAGCGTAACATACTATAGTAACGATCTACAGACCAAACTGAATATGTCACAAAAAAACTGGAAGATTATCTTTTTTAGTACTACAACACCTTTTTTTATCTCTGTAGAACATTCAGGTCCAGAGAAATCGAAAATATAAAAAATATACATTAATATGACGTACATTCAAATGGCTGCCATTTCAAAAGGTGGAGGGCTAGACCCATATATGGGGGGTGTTTTGTTGATGAAATTTGGTCTATTTTATTTAACTTATAATAATATACCTGTATAAGTAATATACCTGTCCAGCTGCCATTTCTCCTTGCAGATAATCGTTAGTTCTTTTAAACAGATTAGTTGCCAAACGACTTATAGTTGGGTCATGAGGATCCAGTACCTCAAAACTAGAACAACTTGGAGAAAGTGGAAGATCTGAAAATAAGCAAGATTCTGGTTTCACTATCAGCTCTTTTACATTTCTTTCACTTTTTCATGTCTTCCATTTATACCTTTTATTAAGCTACAAGGAACTAACAGTTATTATATTAAAAGTTACATTACTAACTTTATAATTGACTAAAAATAAATGGCTGCATAATATGAAAAATAGCAGTAACAGCACTTATTAATAAAATGATATTGTTATTACACTTCTACGTTTTCTTCATCAATAGAATAAGGTAATGTAATAATTTAGGGCTGTTGCTAGTTGGCCACTAAACGGACGAATAAAATTACCTATTCGTCCCAACTATCGGAACATGAATAACATGTACATTGTACAGTACTCATGAAAATTAGGCAGCAGAGTAAGAGAGTAGGTAGTAAAGAGATTGTGAACTCGCCCAATAAAATACTTATTTTAATGAATACATTGTCATGTTCAATGTTATTTTACAAATTTTTATACATTACGAAAAATAATAAATTGCGAAAGTCAAAGAACCAAGTATCTAAAATACTTAAAAATTAAAAAAAAATCATGGACATGGTGCGCATGATTAGAGAAAAAGAGGATAGCTAACCTAACCATTGAAGGGATTTCTGAGTTAAATTTAGACTTCTGTCACTGATAGAATGGACAGAGGGTCTGGAAAAAATAATTTAAACTAACCTAACCCATTGAAGAGATTTCTTTGTTAAAGGGGAAGTTGCAACTTCCATAGAAAATTACCCCACATCAGACAGCTGCGAAGAATATCTCAAAAAATAGATAAAAAAAAGAGTATTAATAAATTGCATACCTCCGATTGTCATCCTTACTGGCTATCATACTTAGAAAATCCAATTATTATTTCAGGCACAGTATTACTTATCTTAAAAATATTTTACTTTCAATCATGCAATTCCTACTACTCTAACGATCATAAAAAAGTGGAATAAAGATTACATAAAGATTAAACAAATGAACATCTGTGACATTCTAAATTCATTTGCTTTCTTGTTACAAGGAAGGTGTAAAGAAAAAATAAAATAAATAAAACTTATTTGTTCCTGTTCTACATCTAGCAAAATATTATCTAAAAAATGTGCTGGTGGCTAAAACATCTTCATATCTCACCCAACCAAGATAATACAAATACAGTGTAAACTCTTTATAACGAAACTCAAGGGACTGAGCATTTTTTGTTGTTATAGAGAGTTTTCGTTACATGGAGTGAACAAAAAAAACAACCAAATTAACAAGATTTTTTTATATGTATGTCTTAGATAATAAATGCTTATAAATTATTGTTTACACATATAGTCTGATAACTAGGTATGTCTGACGTTTTCAATCGGCCATGTTAACAGTTTCAAAGTAGGTTTACAACTGATAATACGATAGGTACCCAGTATGCTTGGTCGAAGACCATCACTTCCGAGAAAACAATGCGTCATACTGCACGTGTTCAAGGCAATTAAGTATAACAAAAGCTAGACCGACCTCAGATGTTTCGGAGCTTCAGTCTTTTTATTTTAATACCGATAATAAATATTTACTGTCTAAAAATATAAACACATTTCTTCGTAATAGAGAATGGTGTATCGCTATAAAGAGTGTTTCAATATATGGGTTTTAACGCAAACCAACCAAGTTGGGCTCACTTCAACATTATAGGGAGTTTATCGTTATAAAGGATAACGTTATAAAGAGTTTACACTGTAATACTTTTTAAATATGGTAATATTATTAACCCAGTATAGTTAGTATAACTATTATCAACAATCTAGTATAAGTACTATCTATTATCAAAATGGGCTATTACAATGTTTAATTGCTTTATAATCCTAAAGTTAGTATATTACAGGTATTCTGCCCCTGAATAAATATTTAGAGCATTTTTATGTGTTAGCCAGTAAAGTAAGTGAGTAAGAATAGTAGTTAAGGATGATCACCAGAAGTAAATGTTTTTTGTACTAATTTTAGTGATTTCTTGAGATACTTATCTTTGAAGTCGGAAGTGGGGAATTTTTGCTACCTACTTCTCCTTTAGACTTCTGTCACAAACCCTCGCTTCGGTTGGGAAAAAAAATTAACCTTACCTACCCTAACCGTTTAGCCGATGACTAGTTAATTTTATTCGTCCACTTAGCGGACAACTAGACACTTCGAATAATTTAGTAATGAGAGGTCGTATTTTTTAGGAAGCGATTAGGATTGCGGCAAAATGCCTTCTAATATTTCATGCATTCAGTTATCAAAAAAAAGAAAATAAGTAGGATGTACAAAGTAAAAGACCTAACAACAAACAGAAAAAAACATTTTTTACCCTTGTTTGACCCGTCATTGTTCCATTTATCATGTTCCTTTTCCATCGTATATATTCGTATTTGTAATTATTTGCCTTAGAGAATGAATGAAGTGTCAATTAATTAAACAAATATTACTAAAAGATTTTATTATATATCTTTTGTTTAAATTATATTTTCAATAAATTACTTACTTTCTTTCGGAGAATTTAAAGTAAAACTTCAATAAGTTCATAGGCTTCATAGCTCTATTTTCCATGTTCAATACATAGGTACAGAACACATACACAGCATGACAGCACAGACTATGAAAATCACACAGTATGTAGAGACATATTTTGTAGGTCGTGTCGTGTCGTGTCGCGTGGCATGGGGCGCATCATTAAACGAACGACGCACAACTAACAGACGCTTGTTTGCAGCATATCTAAATAATGACTGACGAGCTTATTGAGCTTGTACCGTTGTACGTCAATGAAATGCCATCAAAACGTAACTTGTAACAAAACCCAAGTCTCGCTAGTCAGATCTTGCACCGTAAAAAGTTGTGAATCTATGTATGTATCCATATTCCATAGATTGACTTAGCATTGATAATGAGGAAGGTAAAATGATTGATGATACTGGTTTAATTAATTATTTCACATTGATGTGTATATAAAAATGTTGATTTTAATATATCAAATTATTTATTTAATGATAAAAGTTTACTAATGATCACTTGAATGCTGATTTCATTATGTTAATCTAATTATTATGTGTAATGATAAATGATTGCGAAACTAATTCATACAATATCTTGGTTTGACTATTTGAATGTTGATTTAGTTATGTTAAACCAATCATTTAATGATAAATGAATGTTAAACTAATTAAGAATCAGATGAAAACATTATGCACGTTTAAACCCTGCAAATGATTAATATCCATAAAAACGCCAGGCGTCGCCAGGGCGCTCCACGACACGACACAGAAGTGTGCACACTCACCGCCGCGACAGAAAGCACCACGCCACGACACGTAAATGTGTTCCGGCCTAATACTAGTATTATTCGTTCATTATTATTTATTAACTTTTACTTATTCTTAACTGTTTTAATTGATTTATTGATATTTAAATTAACTTAGAAACACGCTTTTGAAGAACATATAACTAAAAAGTAAAAAAATAATTTAACCTTATTTTGAAAATTATTTTTAACTTTTTAGTTCGATTTTATTGCCAATTATTGTACTTATCTAAAGAAATGTTTATTCTGATTTTTGGGCTATTTAATTAAAAGTATAATTATGTTTATTTTCAAACTAAATTGATTAATTTATTAATACCTAAGTTATTATTGAACTCTCTATTAAAATAGTAAATTTATAACTCAAGTTGTTCATTTAATGCAAACTATTCACAAACGTGGTATGAACCGGCTTAAGGTGCCAATAATTGTATAATTTAGGTACAGTACATGTTAAATCTGTTTAATTTTTTTTTAATTATTCAAGTATATTTCTTAAGCTTGTGTGCAAGTTTCCGACTATCTGCAACTTACCATTTATTTATAACGTAATTAACATTCTTTTTTGGTCTTGTTAATTACGGCTGAACGAAGGAAATTAGAAAGATACTTAATGTGTAATGATTTTATATGACTACCAGGGGGGGTCAATAACTAAACTAATTTATTATATTAATATAATATTAATAGTTTATAATATTATTACTTAAGAATTATTTAGCAAATAAGTAATAAAGACTGTAAGAGTAAAACATAAAACAAATTTTGAATATGGAATATGGAATTTTGTCATTAATCATTAACAATAAATTTTCATTTTAAATACTATTGAAAGTTCATCCGCGAATAAACGCACTGCGAGTTAATATAAAGTTTTTAAATTTAGTACATTTAGGCAAAAGTAAAACAATAAACAATGCGTGAGTGCATATCTATTCACGGAGGTCAAGCAGGAGTCCAAATAGGTAATGCTTGTTGGGAATTGTATTGCCTCGAACATGGAATTCAACCTGATGGACAAATGCCGTCCGACAAAACTGTTGGAGGCGGCGATGATTCTTTTAATACATTTTTTAGTGAAACTGGTGCTGGAAAGCATGTACCAAGAGCTGTTTTTATTGATTTGGAACCCACTGTAGTAGATGAAGTTCGAACTGGGACATATCGTCAATTGTTCCACCCAGAGCAACTTATTACAGGCAAAGAGGATGCCGCAAATAACTATGCCAGAGGGCATTACACAATTGGAAAGGAAATCGTTGACCTGGTGTTGGACAGAGTCCGTAAGTTAGCTGATCAATGTACGGGATTGCAAGGCTTTCTTATTTTCCACTCATTTGGCGGTGGTACGGGTTCTGGTTTCGCGTCTCTCCTAATGGAGCGTTTGTCAGTAGACTACGGAAAAAAATCTAAACTGGAATTTGCTATTTATCCAGCGCCCCAAATATCGACAGCTGTAGTTGAACCTTATAATTCTATTCTTACAACACATACAACTTTAGAACATTCAGATGCTGCGTTTATGGTTGATAACGAAGCTATATATGACATTTGCCGAAGAAATTTGGATATAGAAAGACCGACTTATACTAATTTGAATAGATTGATTGGCCAAATTGTTTCTTCAATCACAGCATCTCTTAGGTTTGATGGCGCATTGAACGTTGATTTAACTGAATTTCAAACCAATTTGGTACCATATCCTCGTATACATTTCCCTTTGGTAACATACGCCCCTGTTATATCAGCGGAAAAAGCTTATCATGAGCAACTATCCGTGGCCGAGATTACTAATGCATGTTTTGAACCTGCTAATCAAATGGTAAAATGTGACCCTAGACATGGAAAGTATATGGCTTGTTGCATGCTTTACAGAGGCGATGTGGTTCCCAAAGACGTTAATGCTGCTATAGGAACAATAAAAACAAAACGAACCATTCAATTTGTAGACTGGTGTCCAACTGGATTTAAAGTGGGAATAAACTATCAACCCCCTACAGTAGTACCAGGAGGTGACTTAGCAAAAGTTCAAAGAGCTGTGTGTATGCTATCGAATACCACAGCTATTGCAGATGCATGGTCCAGATTGAACCACAAATTCGATTTAATGTATGCGAAGCGAGCATTCGTTCATTGGTATGTAGGTGAAGGTATGGAGGAAGGAGAATTTTCAGAAGCTCGTGAAGATTTAGCAGCGCTTGAAAAAGATTACGAAGAAGTTGGAATGGACTCTGGAGAAGGTGAAGGAGAAGGTGGCGAAGAATATTAATATTTCGAAATAACTATACTAGTGTACTGCTTATATTTCAAATGTCACTAAAATTTTATTGGTAATTATAATTATAACAAATAAATTCTCAAGTATAGGAGTCCAACTATGTTTTCTGTTGGCTTGTAACCCTAATTACAAAGCGCACAAAAATAAATATGAAGAAAAGCAAGAGTTTTCTTTTCATAGGTCCCAGGGCGATCTGACATAACTTATTTTCACATTGATGAAACCGTAGGTGACACCTGGGCAGGTACCAGCCGTACCAGGTAAGGTAACTAAAAATAATAGTAACTTAGGTACATGGCTGTTCTTCTTATATATAAAATTTTAAATTCTCATGTCACAGTTTGTTACCATATTCCTCGAAAACGGCTTGACCGATTTTTATGAAATTTTATATACATACTAGCTGACCCCGCAAAAGTTGTTTTGCGATATAAGTTATCGAGCGTAAGGCTGCTTTTCCACCGAAGCTATGCTAGGAAAATGTGTGATGCGAGGATGCTGTGGAAATGTGTGGGCGTTTCCACCAAAGCTGGGCGAGGAAAATGTATCATACGAGGATGCGTTGCGAAACTGTGTAATGTGTGACGTCTATGGACTGACAGCAAACCTCGGAACGCATTCCTCGTAAAACATTTGTCGCACACTCTCGCTTGTTTTGTACGTAAAAACCTCGCTCCGCTAAGCCGTTTCCACTCGCTCCGCATCCTCGCACATCTCTGGTGGAAAAGTAGCCTTAAAATGGACGAAGGTGAAAATTTAGGGTTGCATGTATTTTTTGATGCCACATTATTGAAAAATAAAAATTGTCCAAATGTTAGGTGTGGACAACCCTTATCACTTAGGGGTATGAAAAATAGTTCGATCCGTCAGTATAACAATTTGGAATAAAAAATTCCAAACAGTTCGACTATCGAACTACTGGTAGGACTAGATGGAATAAACGTGAAAAACTAGCTGACCCGGCAGGCTTCGCTCTGCCAATTAATATTATGACTAATATCAAAAGCTTTTTTGAAACACAGTCAACTTTCCACCACCAAGTCCATCGCGAAAACCAAAAAACTTTAACACGTTAGTCACAACGAAAAATATTTGGATAAGGATTTAAGCAAAAGTATGAATAACAGAAGTAACAGATAGCCCAGTGGCTTAGAATTCGACCTCGAATCGAGGAATCCCGGTTCGAATCCCAGTGGCATACACCAATGACTTTGTAAAAAAATTTATGTGGGCTTTATAAAAAATTAAATATCACCTGCTGTTACGGTGAAGGAAAACATCGTGAGGAAACCTGCATGCCTGAGAGTTCAGAAAAAAACAGTTCTCAAACGCATGTTAAGTCCACCAACCCGCACTAGGCCAGCGTGGTGGACTAAGGCCTCCATCCTTCTCATTGTGAGAGGAGACCTGACCCTGTAGTGGGTCATTAATGGGTTACTGACTGTGCATTAAATAGACACAATAGTTAAACAATGGGAATGTAAAAGAATAATGCCTATCTAATGCACAGGCAACTTGTTAATTCTGATAAAAACTGGCCAAGTCAAATCTAACCTACTTTAAGATCTCACTATCCAATAAAGCAAAGAAATAAGAGTTTAATACTTGTTCATAATGTTATTTTGTTCCTATAAATACATTTGGATTTTGTATAGAACTTGGCACTCATTTAGATCTCCATTCTTTTTGCGGCGAAGCCCACAGCCAAGCATAATTTTTGTATTGAACTTAGCTTGCCTTTTTTTTGTTTTTGGTGGGATCTACTACTACGAGCAAGGATGCATATATATCCTCTTTTGGATTTCACGAAGTGTCCAAGATGGTCAACGTGTAGTGTGTGTAAGGGAAAAGCTAACTTTTAAATAGGATGGAGAAAACCTTCGCGCGATGCAGAAGTATTATTTTTAGCATAAGCGCATTCGATGCAAGAATCTACATATTTTTTACAAACTTTTTCATTTTACTAAACCAATAGTTTTTCTTAATTCGTTCGAGTATTTCCACGTCAAAATGTCCAATAACATCATGATTCATGCGACACACTTGCCATCTCGCACCCTTTGGGACCATCCATCGAATATTATTTTTATCACCATCTATGTAGCGATACAGCCTGTTCTTTTTAATCGTATAGTTATCTTTAATACACTTCAGGCCTTTTTCATCGAGGTCACTCTCCAAGATGCCACAGATCCTGCGCAACTCGGTATCGCCTAATTGAAGTGTATGAAGCCAATCGTCCGTGTATTTTAATTCTAAAATCTATAATAAAATCCAACTAAAAGGAAAAATATATTTATTAAATCGTTAAATGATTATTCTTACAATAACCGTATTTCTTCAAAATTGTTTATTAATTACATTACCTGCAATCATAAACCATAACATAAAAAATGTGGAGAAAATTAACGAAATTACATTACAGCGAAATGAGATAGATAATATTTTATATTATTAAGTACCGTACATAATAATTATAATACCTTTACTCATAAAAATGCTTATTTGAATACTGGTCAATTTAAATATGAACTCCAATAATTGACCTACTATTATTTTTAACATTTGGCATTATTCGGAATGTTAAGCCTAGCACACCAACAAATACAAAGTGGAAGTGAAAATGGTAATATCAATTTCAAACATGTTTTAAAATCGACCGAGTTGCATTATAGAATCGTATTGCAACATTGAATTTAAATTTAACGAAACCAAAAATGTAGGTAGGTTTCTATAAAACTTAAATTAGTAAAACAATTGTTTATAGATTAATCAAAATTACACAATTGTTAAAAAAATGTGTATGTATCACATGTGACTCACGGGACAGTTATATAATTAATATTGTACGTAGCCAATAAGTTAAGCCAATATAATTATGTACGCTAACGCGCGCTGCTAATAATAATTTAACACTTACTTCGTCAGATAATTACCAAGCACCTATGTAGTTCATTTCAATTGCTCGTAGGGTTTATAGCCAGTAGTTATGTATCTACTCTGAGGTAACAATCCCTTCATACTTTACCAGGCTTAGAAGTAGCTACATTACAATTACATTACAATTAATAACAAATAAATTGAATGTCAATTAGGTAGGTATATAAACATCTAAATATGAGATAAGATAATGGTAATAAAACCATTATTTAACAGTTTAATTAAACTAATTTAATATTGGGTGATATAAGAAGGGGTGTTATAAGTTTGACGTGTCTGTCTGTCTATCTGTCGGTCGTGGCACCGTAGCTCGCGAACGGGTGATGCAATTTCAATTTAGTTTTTTGTATGAAAGGTGAGTGACGGCTAAGTGTTCTTAGACATGTTTGATAAAAAAACATTAAATTTAAAATTTAAAAAACCCCCGACACAGTAACGACAATTTTTATTGAACATATTATTTTGTAATGTGCACGTGATGCGCTTTCATTTGAGACCCCACTCTATTATATTTGCAGACATTCGGTTATTCTTCCCCACAAATTTTAAACGTCTCAACCGTCTTAGTTCGATCACGATGTTACATAAATCTTACATAACTCAAAAACTGGCAAGTATTTTTACTGGTTTTTAGGTATTCAGTATTTCGTATTTCAGTTTTTCTTACATAACTCAAAAAATAGCAAGCATTTTTACTGGTTTTTAGGTTTTTAGGTCTAGTAAGAATTTTAGTGGTGTTACATACAAGCTCAAATTTATTGCTCTCAGTTACATAATTCTTTTTTCGAGTCATTGCTTATTTGAATATAATCAAGTTTATATTGATGGCAACAAGAATTATTTGTTTCCAAAGGTTTTGTTTTACTTCAATCCACTTTGTATTGGCGGCAGTATACAAGGGCACAAAGCATACTTAGATCTAATATAATTTTATTACTTACACACTACTTTACAGTTAACGTTTTAGAATTGTCTAAGATACTAAGTACGAAATTAGAAAAATCTTCACTTAATTATGAAAATCTATAAAAAATATACAAAAATAAAACACAAATCAGGTGATGTTTGGTTGTATTTGCCTAAGACTTATTATCGTATACTTCCTATATTTAAAAAGGTGGGTATCGGATAACAATAATATCAGATATTCTGTTCACATCAAACACATACAATAGGCATGATGACTAATTTTCAAAATCTCATCTATGATATTCAGAAGTTTCGATTATGTCTAATATATATAATATTTTTGTAGAAAATTAAGGTTTTTGTGCAATAAAAGTACATTTAAATTTTAACTTTCAAATTCATTCCAAAACGCTCGCCCGTGTCATGGCGTCAGTCATTACGTCACGGCTCAGTAAAAAATGCAGATCTCGCGTATAATATGCTTACGAAAAAAATTACGTTTACTGAGACGTGACGTAATTCGCTCTGATGGGTGTTCAAGGTATCATGGCGGATTGTTGTATTTTGTAGATTTATTTTAACAAATAAATTATTAATCTCGACATTAATAAGAAAATAAATACATGTAGCAAAATCTTTAAATCCTATTTCATTAGATCAGATAAATATTTTGGCGATACTTGATTACTGTCATCATGCCTATTGTATACACTTGCAGGCAGAACTAACCAAAAAATGGTTCCTCAAAACATGACAGGCAATGCTTTTCGAGCCATTATTTTATGCATAAAAGTATAAATATTATATAAAAAGTCTTGTCTCATCTTAATTAGTTTAAAAAAATTAACACCAATCTTAACATAAGTTTTCAATCACATTATTCTGTCACCACAAATAAAATAGGCAACTTTTTGAGCGAAATATCCACATTTTACAGATTATATCAAATCCAGCTCTGTAAGCAATATTTGAGGACAATACGTGAACAATATACACATCAAAATGGCATGCTTCAAGCTGGAATCCTCACCTTTGAAATCTCAATGAAAACGTATTTTGACAATGCTAAAAAATTGTGCAAGCTTGCTTGCACCAGAGGTGAGGATTACAGCTTGACGTTCAAGCCATAATCCTCACTGACCTATAGCTATAACGCCGAAACCAAAATGCGACTATTTTTTATTACTTATACGACTATTTACGACTATTTCAGTGAGGAAGGATTCCAGCTTGAAGCACGCTCAGCTTGGATGGTACGCAGATAGTAATTTATAACTTAGATTAAATTGCCTTGTTTGAAAAATTTATCACTTATCATCATTATAAATCCTTTACGGAAAGCAGTGGCGTATTCAATTCCTCAATTAATTGTAGGTGCTGTCATAGATCATTCATCATTCATAGACAAATGTCGGGTGGAAAAAGAAAAAAAACAGTCAATCAGCCATGTTATTCAATTTTTCGTCTCTCATGTAACTGCCATTAAACGATTAACATCATTTACTTTAATTCCAAATGTCTTTCATTTTTTGGAGTAAAATGAAAACGTTTCAAATTACTGTATTTTTTATAATTACAACCAAGTTTCAAATTAAAATAAATGAACAATTCAATTCAATTCAATTTAAATAGTGAATTAAGTACATTGAATAATGCTTCTCTATGGACTTTGATAGCACCTCAATTTGGACTATTGTTGATTTAATTTACTTTGAATTGAATTGATTTGTTGATTTATTTTCCTTAGAAAATTGGTTGTAATAATTAAAAATACAGTGATTTGAAACGTTTTCGCTTGGTTTTATTTATGACAAAATTATTGAAAAATAAGTCTTTGTACATTTTAAGGCGAAATTTAGGAAGGTTACCATAGAGATAGCTCAATAAAATTTACAGAGTAAATAGCTGATGAAACAAAGAAGTTTTTAAAATACTTTTGGTTAAAAGATGTTGTTACTTTTTTTTTTAAAACACTCTTAAAGTTATTGGTATTTTTTCTTTATTTCCTTTTATGCCATGTTTTTTTTATTTTATGGCGCAAGTGTATAGGTTGCGAAGTAAATTATCTTTGTATTGAAGAGGCCTAACTATTCGCTAAATAACAATAAAATTCAAAGCTTTATCTCAATTACTCATTTCAATATGCTAAGAATTGTCTTGCAATTGTTAAATAAGAGAAAAATCTGAATAAAGATCATAACTTCTAAACTACGAAAAATCGCGGAACATACATGGGGATAATTCGGGTAGCCCAAGGGGTGCTCTACCTCTGGGCCACCACTTGACAGTCTTTCCTGGGACACCATGTATACGAGTAATCTGTTATGAGGGAACTCTGAGAAACGGATGAAAACGTCATATGATAATAAACGTAGTGGTAGTTTCGTACAGTTCATATAAATATCATCTTTTAAAGAAACAACTTATGTAGGTTCTTATATTAAAATGAGTCCAGTATGTTTCCGTTAAGAATTAATAGTTAACATGGTACATACTAATTCGATTTTTAAAGCATATAAAAATGACAAAATACTTGCTGTTCAAAACTATTCATACGAAAAGAAATTATTTATTGATAACAATTAAATGGACGGTATATCTCGCGTGCCTACACTTTATAACGAATTCTGCTATTTGTATACTGTTTAAAAAAATTAACCTGAGGAGTAGCCGATATATTATAGTTGTTCTATCTCACGAAGTCCGTTCGACTTTGGTTGTAGTAGTAATGTGTACATATAAGCGCGCTGGTGTGTGTAATCGCTGAGAGCAACAGCAAAAAAATCTGATACGCAGAAATATTTTTAATATTCAAAATTTAATTTCAGTTGAAAAATGATATATTTATTGTAAATATTTGGGATAGGTTACGATAGAAAGAAAGAAAAAACATTAACTGTAATGAAAACTTGTATTTGTAAATAAAATAAATTGGTTATAGGTATGGGTAGTAGTGGAAACAAAATATTATAATATTATAATTCAGTGTTTTACTAATCAGTATCACTATCAGATAATTTGATGTCCGATACTGAAAGTGATAAACAACTAGCTATCATACTTCGGCCCTGAAACAAAAACAAAATAAGTAATTTATTAGACAATATCCCTATAAACTAATATACATCAATTATTTATTATTATTATTATAAACCCGTCACGCGCTCTTCTAATGAAATGACACAATTGATTGAAAATGAAATAATTATTCCATAAGCTATATTAAATTAAATAATGAAATTAATGAATTTCTAATAGGATGAATGTTCGAGAATTAATAAAATTCTTAAAAAAAATTACCTCACTATGGAGACAACTCTTCTATCTTTATTTGCCATGCTGACGCTACACCGTGAAAAATTTGGCGCGAACGTCGTCACTGAGCGTTCTTGAGGTTACGCACACTAAAACAATGTACATGTGCACGGCTAACAACATTCATAGCCGAACGGACTTCGTGAGATAGAAGAACTATAACCACTTTCGAAAATTTGAAAGAAATACAAAACAAACAACAATCAAACTAAATTCAACCAGTAATATGGCTACAAATTTAACTTGTCTTAATATAATAACATTACTGTATTTGTACCAAAAACTTCACTTGTCTTATATGTAAGTCGTTGTAATATATTCCTGCAAATAGAAACCTTAAATTATCCCTTGCTTTGAGGATCGGGATTTCCTTTAAAGCATATGAATACAATAAATCAGGAACATCTCTTCAAATACGTATTGTTAATACCACACAAACGCACCCCATGTATAAAATGCCGACCAGGTATAGGATATTTTCCATACTTGCTCATCAAAGGTGTGTATCAAAGTTAAAAGGATATTGTAAAAATTTAAGATATTACTGAAGTGTCGTACCGCCAATAATGAATGATAATATATGCAAACCTTTTTAATTGCCAGATGTAGTCTAATATGTATTCAAAAGTAGTATTAAAAAATCAGCTTTAAATTCCGTGGTATATTTGAGAAATTATCAAATTGAAAATCTGAACCAGGGCTGTCACATAGACTTGGCTTTTTGACAATTTTTTTTTGTGATAAATGAAAAGATTATAATTATAAGTTTTATAACAAAACTATTTTTATTCGCAATCATTCAAAAGTAATAATATAATATATAGTACAGCACAATGGAACGTGTCCATAACAATGTATGGAGCGCGATATTGTTGTGCTATGAGCTATGTACTATATGCTATTATATTATAGCGTCGTCTGAAACTTACTTTACTTAATCAATAAAAAAACAGAATACATTAAAAGAAAAATGCATTATATAAGTACCAAGGTTTACGTAAGCATGGGGGGGGGGGGTAAGAGCTTTGCTTACTTTTGCTGACAAGGGGGCGGAGGAGGTAAATAATATAATAGGGTAATTCGCACCATGCAAGGAAAAATCCAAAATTATGTAATATTGATAGATTTTGTTAAAAGCAAGTGAAAAATGGTGATTTCTGTTCTAAAAAATGTAGTATACAATTATTATTTTAATTTTAAAATTCAGGTTTTTTAATCTGTTTTTCAAATGTCAAAAACGCTATACGCCATGCAAGCTATCGGCGTGACGTCATTAGCAGTGTAAATAAACAATGGACTTTCTTCCTTTACTGACATGTATTGTTTACACTGCGAGTGACGTCACAAGCATGGCGGCAGTGCCGATACGGCCGAGACCGTGTTTTCGCGGGGATTTTTGAAATTTAAATTGAAAAGTCTTTTTTTACATAATATTTGTTTACAAAAATTTATTTTCCAATTTTTTATGGGTTTTTATGACTTACGAATTCATATAAAAAGCTTTTTGACATAGGCCGTAATACCCTATTGTAATAAATCTGCTTACGTTATACTTGAACGGCCTCAATAAATCCTAATGTAAAGGGTAACATCTAAAGACCTAACGTAATTTGTATTTTGTCTTATCAGAAATTAATGATTGGAGGCAACCACGTATTAATTACTTCTTATTAGTACTTCCTTCACAACTGAAGTCCAGTGTGATAGGTACCTACTTAACTAATTTGTCCTATGCCAAAATGTTTAGAACATAATATTTTTTAATCAGCGAAAGAATTAATATTAGCAGTAATGCTTTAGAGAGTATTCACAAGACATACTTTTAAAATGTTGGTGGCCTTACATTACAAAAATCAGAATTTTACGCTTTACGAGGAATTGACTCACTATGGACGAGCCGTAATGAGCGTATAGTACAACATTTTGATTGAAGATTAGCGCCGGAAACATGCGTAACCATATTAAACAATGTCGTGTACGTACGATAGTTTCTTAATATTCGGTTACGATCCTAATTCGATCAATACCGTCTTTACCATAAGGGCACTCGGGGCCAGTGCCCAGGGCCCTCATCCTAGGGCCCCGAAGGACCGACAATTTTGTTTTCATCCCATCTATTCGAAAAGTACGACTTTGCTCCCCTTTAAGTGCGCCCAAAGTTGGTGTTTTCTATAAGAAACTTTTTAGAGGGCAGGAATGAGTTTTTCCTCCCTCTTCATAAGTTCCAAATTCAAAAAGTGCTCGGCAAAGAATTTTTCCGCGCTTTTTTTTAATATGGAATATCTTAGTGTTCAGTGCCAAAGAAATCGAACGCAAATATTGTTTGAATAAAGACGGATTTCAATTTTCACGGATTGTTAAAAATGAGCCAGATTCGGACATTATTTCAAACACGCAGAAAATAAAATCAACAACAATCTGTATGTATATCCTAATAAAACTGTAAGTAAGTAACAATAAATTTTCATAATTGCGAAAATGTCTCAAATGTTAATATAACTTTTTAGTTGTGTTATTATCAGATACTATTTAATTTCAATTTAGTTGTTACTCTATGTTTTATTAAATAATAATATTACAGTAGAATATGAGGGCCCTTTCATTTTCTCATAGAGGGTGATGAAAAGTAGTGTATCACTCGGGACAAAATATATTTTTGGCTCGGGCGACGTACTTTGAATCCGTCGCACGTTCATGATTCTACTAAAGAAACCCTCGCTACGCTCGGGATTCTACTCTAGAATCCCTCCCTTCGCTCTGGATTCAAAAACCGCTCTCGCCGTAAAAATATCATTTCGCTCACTTGTCAAACAATCTACTATTCTCTCACATTTAATATCAAAATATTACTTTTCTCGTTTCACGAACGTCGATCATTTTCAGATTTAATCAATACATTTATATGAATAAATTGAGTGATTCGAACACACAACCAAAAACAGCAGCATACATACTAATATCATTAAGAACAATATTGTATTATTATAATATATTTTTGATTAATAAAGCAGATCATAGTGAAAAAATTGTATGTAAAAAAATTGCTTCTTTTACAAAAGTTCGCTTTTTTACATTCCAAAAAGGCCCCAAATTCTTGTGTGCCCAAGGGCCCCAGCATAGTCTGATGGGGCATTTACACGGGTCGATTTTCGCCGTGCGGCTAGTCGCTTCATAAATCGCCTACCAAGCCGCATTGCTAGCTCATTTACACAGGTGATTAAAATCGCCTGCGGCTCGGTCATTTCCTTCGAAAATTTTGAGCAGAAAGGTGTTCGTGAATTGAATTGAAATTATTCTATTATTCTAGAATTACTTGGAGAACAAAGAGAAGAAATACAAACATACAAAATAAATATTGGGAAAACATTCTGATGCTACCCACCTTTGGGCCTTGCGGCTTTAGTCACTTGCGACCTAGCAGAATTGTCATTTAGACGGTCGATTTTAGTCTTTAGTCACCCGTGTAAACCCCACATAAGACGGCTCTGAATTCGATTCTTACTGTACGTAACACTACAAAAAAGATTCTTTTACAACGAGATTTTTAAACTTACGAATTGGAGAACTAAGTTGTGTGCAATCTTAAGGATCGAAAGTTGGTATGTTGGCGAGTTTCTGCTTAACCTCCTCGCTGGTATCATCACAGAGGAGCAGCGTGTGGGAGAAACCCATTGTCACCTGCGCGATGCCGAGCCCGTCCATGCGGTTCACCTCCCGCGGTCTCGCAGTCGATTTATTTATGTCACCCGTACCCTGAAATTTAGACCAAACTTTAGTGACCACAACCTTTCGAAGATAAATGTTGTTTAAATAATAATGGCGTGTTAAAAACACTCCGTATTTATGACAGCCGATTCCTAATAACAAACCAAAAATCTAAAATTATTTTGTACTACTAGCTTTTGCCCGCTACTTCGTCCACGTAAACTTCAGGATTTGGTCAAGAGCGAAGTAAAAAGTATTCCATATCCAGATTAAAATTTTTTTATTAAAAAATCCCTATCTAGGTTTTCTGATGATTTTACGCGAAACCATAATAAATATCTGCATCACTTAATGTCGTACATAGGTGCTGTTATCGTGAAGAATGTCTCTCTCTCTTTATGTCTTTAGTTTCTTTTAACATCTTAGTCTTAAAAAAATTAAAAGTCTTAGATGGTAGATAACTGCAATTTTTGCCCTGTTTGAGTTTTAAAATTAATTTGGTCCACGGGCTTAACAAAATGTCTATTACATGATCCAACCCCCCAATTACTGATTTTTTAAGTAAGACCTGTTTAGAAAATAGGCCTTTGTTACTCTCCAGTCCTTCAAATATCTTCACAAAAGCAACGTCTATCGATAGTTTGGGGATTATTCCTATCTGTCCCCCGATTCTGTCCCCTGCAGATGACAGATAGGAATAAAAAGTTCTATCTGTCCCCCGTTTAACAGACAGGTGACAGATCGAACTCTATTCACTGCTCAACGGTTCTATCTGTCCCCCAATCGCTGATTGGGAACGGATCTGTGTAGTCATTCAAATTCACGGTCTGAACAGTCCATTCAGATACTGCTTGCACGTAGCATTTAGATGTGGTTGAGACAAATCCGTATACATATCGTACATATTAACACTGTGTGCTGCTGTGTCACTAGTTTGTGAGGCATTTGTTTAAGCGAGTGTGCGTATAGATTGTCAAACTAGTGCCGCTTCTACATTGTTCTCGGTGAACAAACGTGAACGGGAATGTATGTAGATGGTTTTCGCGCATTCGCGCTCGTTCCTCGATCGGTGTCAGAATTTTGTTCCACGATAAAGAGTTCACTTTACTAAGTCCATACATACAACCGTAAAATGGCAACGTAGCAACATGTTGTTTCGTAGCAAAATAATTATGCTAAGGAATTTAAAAAATCAACATTACAAGAATAACAATTAAATGAAAGTTATGAAAGGCTCACGGCAGGTTTTACGCCCGAATGTAGGACTCCTTATTGCAGAGTTCACTACATACGTGTAGTTTATCGCGTCAATGTAGAACCGCCATTAAATTTTTGATCATCTTTTGTTGAAGTTTTTCGCCTTCACTTCGCCGTCACGTCTACCAAGAGGGGAAATTCAAATTTCGAAATTGATCTTTGTGGTCCGTAAGCCAGTGACGAGTTATCGGGTTCAATTTTTTCCCGGCTAATAATTCGAAGAATTATTAAGACAATGGAACTAACAAGCGTGGTGACCGTCAGGTGCGACTCCATGGGTGGGTTCAGCAGCGGCAGTTGCAGCCTCCGAAGTACGAATTTTTTTTTGTCATTTTCTATTGAAACTATGGCCTTTGCCGCTACCCACTTGATATTGCCGATTATAGAAACGAAAAATAAATCAGCAGCTGATTATAAAGTGATGAACTATAAATATGCTGGTAATATGAATATGACAAAAATACTTTTTTCAAGGGCTTCTTTCCCAGGGGCTTTTTTTTTTGTAAGATCATGTTGCCACTGCTCAACCCACCCATGGAGCCGATCACTAGGCTTCTTATTTCTACTCGATTAATCATTCTACGAGTTATTGGCCGGGACTTATTGATTGACGATATGTGCGCCTGACACAGCGACCAGCACTCACACTAATGCAAAGCTAAAAGAACCATGCGTGTGTGTTCAATTTAAGAGGGCACCGAGCTTTTTATATGAAATTTGTGTTCGTTTGATGTCTTGCTGTGTCGTTATTACGAAAGCTATAGCTATGTATTTACTAGGTAAGAAATTTCAGGATGTACTCTATACATCATACGTTTCAGAAACACGATTACTTGTAGTTTCCTCGATAGAAAAAAAATCCAAAGTAAGCTCTTAAAAGTTAAATAAAAGCATAGTATGGCGTAAATACTTCACGGAAGGTTATCAGTTTTTGAATAATAACAAAACGATATGTTTTCTATAACGTATACGTTGTACATTTTCAAAATGTCTACTTGTTTGATAATAAGAAGGAAATATCTAAAATATCGCGCGTTCCGCCCATTCTACGCAGAGCTACCGCGCTCCCCCCGTGTCCGCTTTAGTCTCGCTTCGGCGGTTAGACGGGGAGGTTGTGTCGCTTGTGGACAAAGCGTTGCCTAGCAACCACTGCCAAGCAGCGCTGTCAAGAGTACGCAACATTGTTTTTTTATTAGTTGAATGGAATCATGGTAATAAGGTTGTCACATCATAAGTTTAGCAATTACGATTATGATAATTTTTTTTTTATCGGTTTGACCATATTAAGTTGCAGTTTGTACTTTTAACTTAAAAAAAAGTAAGGATACTTATATCTACATCTACACTAATATTATAAAGAGGAAAGATTTGTATTTTTGTGTGTATGTTTGTAATGAATAAACTCAAAGCCAATTTCAAAAATTCTTTCACCATTGCAAAGCTACATTTAGCCTGAGTAACATAGGCCATATGAAAAAAATGAAAATCCAAGGTGGCCGCCGCCACGAAATGGCAGATTACATAGTTTCCACAACTATATGGGTATCAAATGAAAGGGCTTGATTAGTAGAATAGAGCTTACTATGAAGAAAATGAAAATTCAAGATAGCCACCGCAACAAAGTGGCGGATTACATATTTTCCACAACTGCTTCAATATGGGTATAAAATGAAAGGGCTTGATTAGTAGAATAGAGCTCACTATGAAAAAAATGAAAATCCAAGATGTCCGCCGCAACAAAATGGCGGATTACATATTTTCCACTACTGCCTCAATATGGGTATCAAATGAAAGGGCTTAATTAGTAGAATAGAGCTCATTCTGAGAAAATTAAAAAATAAAGTCAATAGATTGATAGTTTATAAATAAAACCGTTTAACATAACAAACTTTTTTTTATTTAAAATTTTAGTAAAGGGTTTATTTAACTTTTAAGAGTTTATTTTGGATTCTTTTCTATCGAGGAAACTACAAGTAATCACGTTTCTGAAACATATGATGTATAGAGTATATCCTGAAATGTCTTACGTTATAAATGTATAGCTATAGCTTTCGTAATAACGACACAGCAAGGGATCAAACGAATATAAATTTCATGTAAATTCTTCGGTGGCCCCTTAAAAGTAAAAGGCGTAACATACCAATTCTCCATAGGTGGGTGCCACACCCCAAGCCACGAGAGTGTCATCCGCTGCTATCACTATGGAAGTGTTGCTGGTGCCGATGCTGCGGATATTCCAACCTAAATGGACAATTACAACTTTTTTACAGTCAATGAGTAGCAAACAGCATGCAGGGTACGTGCTGGTAAGTGTTCAATTCTAGGTTCCATCAATTGCCTCAATCATCAATGCAAAATCCAGTTATTGTTTACTTCAAAGTTCTTATTGTTATATACAAAACCATACCAAATTTTGGTCCTTTTATTGAAGAAATTCATAAAACATTCATTCAAAATTTCCCAAAATTTTGAATAAATGCAACTAAGTTATATAGACTACAAGCCCATGAACAATATTTACCTGTGAAATGAACCAACGTGAATAACGCTTACAATGCTGTTACTATATCAGAAAATAACTCTGAGCGCTATGTCGTCATTTCTGAGCGGTACACCTGGTACCATGATGTCAAGAGATAAAAGTTGCAACATTTGGCTTTCGAGCCCTCCCTTGGAAATATGTACAGCGTTCATGGATAAAGTATCTGTATATGTATACAAAAAGAAATAACACAAATGCCGTACAGTAATAAATGACCTATAGGACATTAGGACTAGCATAGTGCTCAGTTATAGTAACAGCCTTGTAAGCGTTATTCACGTTGGTTCATTTCACAGGTAGATTTTGTACATGGGCTTGTAGTCTAATAAGGCTACTTGCCTTGTCACTTCCTTGCCATATGTTTCCATTCATTACCAGTTTCATAACACATAATATATGTAGTATCAGAACTCACCAGTAAGATCATGCACTGGCTTTGGGTACATATTTGCTTCGCCCGTCCTCTTGGTTTGACCAAACATGAAAAGTGCTCCTGTAAATTTATAAATAAAAAAAAATAAGTTAATTAATCTGGCTAATAAAATTTTACTGACATGATTATATCTTACGTCTGATTTTTAAGATTTATGCATTCACAATCTGTAGATCATTAATTTAGAATTAATGATCTACAGATTTAATTTAGAATTAATGATCTACAGATTGTGAATGCATAAATACAGATTAGAATTCACGCATTCATTACATTACACTATTAGAGTGTCATTAAAAGGAACACATTCGGAAAGTAATGACTTACGGCAAACTTTAAGGATAGAGGTAATTTTTAACAACATACGTTTTTTCGTACAAATCTTAGCTGATTCAGTACTAAGCATTTCAAATGATGGCCATTAAAAAACCCCCGACTTGAAAAACAAGAAATTGAACCCACGAAAATCCGTCGAGGGCTACCAAAATGAATATAATTAAGTATAACAATAAAATATCTCCAAATTATTCAAGTTAGATATTATAAAACTACAAAACTAGTTCATTTAAGGGTTGCCCCAGACGGATTTATTTCAAACTTTTTAAAGAGCAAAGGTATGCTACATAAATTACACAAAATAAGAACACTAGTCGTAATTTAGACTGTCTATCCAAAGTACTTATAAAACATATTACTTCCAAGTTAGTAACTTTTAACATACTTATACTCAAAGTTACTGTCCCCTCTTTCCCTTCAAATCAAAATTTACATAATCCTGTATTACTCGTAGTGGATACTTATAAAACGTTAAATAATCGTATATTCCTTACGTAGCCTTAACCCTTATCCAAAAACGACCCTACCCTCCCTCGCCCGTTAAAGTTATATTTTTACAAATTCTGTTCCGTTATAATGCCTCAACATCTGTTTTTCGTATAACGTCATTAGTCAGTATGTATATTATAATTATGATTATTTAAATACTCATACTTTTAAAATCGTAACATTTTTTGAAATGATGAAATCCGTAGAAGAACGAAGGTGACCGACATAGCTCTCAAAGTTTGCAAATTAAATTGGCAATGGGCTGGCCACATCTTTCGCAGGACTGACAACCGATGGGGAAAAAGGGTCCTCGAATGGCGACCACGTTTAGGCAAAAGGAGCACAGGCCGCCCTCCTACCAGGTGGACCGATGACCTGAAGAAAACAGCGGGAAACCGTTACATTCAGAGGGCCCAGGACCGCGTCGATTAGGGGAGGCCCATGTCCAGCAGTGGACTACCAAGGACTGAATGTCCGGTTATACAGGATTACCCGTAAAACATGAGCAACCTAGCAGCACCAGGTAGCTAACACCAGGGACGGGATGATATGATACATAATTTTCCAATATATTTACATCTCACTTAATTTATTTTACCTAGTTCGTTAACTGCAAGGCTGTAGGTGGCGCCACAGTGCACGGAGCGTACGCCGCGCGCCTGCGTGTCGAAGTATTTGATGAGCCGCGGCACGCTTTCGTCCTTCTGCTCGGCGTGCCCTAGACGACCGAAACCTCCGAATCCCCAACTGAAGGCGCGCTTCTTTGAATCTATCGCCACCTAGAAAAAATTACCCACTTGATAGAGTAGAAAACTTGATCGGTTATCAACCGTACATCATGCGGGCCTACGAATATTCAACCGGTAGACAAATAATAATAACTAGCTTACACGGCAGGCTTCGCTCTCAATATTATAGTAAATCATCGTTTTTGAATTCAAATAATATACATTTCACCAATCAATTCAAAGTTTTAACAGCGAGTGCAACCAGTCAGCAACAGGTACGTTAACCTTACCTTATAAATCTTTCGTTTTAAAATTATCGGAGAACTACATCGAAGTATAATAGTCTTAAATAATTATAGTCGAATTTCGACTACTAGGCGAACACTTATTTAAAAAGAACACTAAGGAGTATTGATATGAAAATAACTTTCTATCCCTTTTTAACTCCGTTAGGCGATGTGTTTCGATAAAATATGAAATGCATCTTCCATTAATTCTCTTAAAGAATGATTATGCATAATTTGAAGCAGGTCGGACCAAGGGATCATGTAGTTTCATACAAACCTTTTCCCCCACCCATTTATCACCCCCTTAGGGGTTGAATTTCGGAAAATCCCATCTTATCTGATGCCTACATACAAAGTACACACCCTCAAAGCTTAAAATTTTTACGAACAGCGGTTTAGGCTGTGCGTTGATTCTCATCCAGGACAAAGGATTTTAATTAATGATAATTATGATGATTAGACATTGTAAATCAAAATATACAAGTAAGGAACAGTCACCGCGTTAGCACACCTCCGCCGCGAAATCGCTAAATGCGAAGCCGCCGAAGTTTTGCCACCGTTTGTCCATTGTAAATACGAGCGAACCATTCAAGCATTTCGCGATTTCGCGCGCATTTCGCGATTTCGCGGCGGAGGTGTACTACCAGCGTAAGATGTTTTTAGCGAATGTGTGTCGAGGATCGAGCATCCAGGCCTCGTTAGTAAGAGCAGGTTTTGTTTTGTTTGAATTGAATCCCTCCTTCCTTTCAGCCCTTGGTAGACCACTGCTGGACGTGGTCCTCCCGTAATCGACGCCTCTCTGCCAGGACCTGGGCACTCCTGGGCCCTCTGAATCCAACCGTTTCCCACTGCCTTATTTGGGTCGTCAGTTCACCTGGACTATGCAAATCGGAGGTGTTGATGTTATCACGTCCTTTCCACTCCATCAGCAGCACATAATTATGGATAGGGTTTGTACTCGGACTTTCATATACTATTCTGAAAACTATAAGTAAATACTATTATACTATTAAATCCAATACTGTTCTCAAAACTAAAAACTTACTGTGTGATTATTCCCACATGAAAAATCAACAATGTCGACATCTTTCACTGGTGTCACGTGGCCATCTTTAGACTTTTCAAAGAACAGCGCAATGTGCTTTGGCACCATTTCAAAATGAAATGACAATTTCGTTGAGGTTACGAAGTACTTGCCATCTGTGTTATGACCTGAAAGAAATATTGCTAAATAATCCTGAGCAATCCTGAACACCAATTTTACTAAAATTATGTAATAAGTACTCATTGATATACTGTATACTCAAAAGAAACATTTTACACAAGTCATCATAAAATAATATATCCTCACCTAGCTGTCCATATTCGGGTAGACCAAATGAGTGAAGAGCTCCATTGCAGTCCAAAATCATAGAGAATTCTGCACCACACCCAACCTTTACTATTGGCGCTCCACTATAATTACACACAATTTGTATAAGAATATTAGAAAATACTAGCTGACCTGACAAACGTTGTTTTGCCATATAAGTGAGTTGAGCGGGATGAAAAATTATTAAATTATTACTAAAATGACTATTAAAAAATAGGGGTTGGTGCTAGAAGGGTGAAAATTTAGGGTTGTATGTATTTTAATGCCTCATTATTAAAAAACAAAAATAAAAAAATGTCCAAAAAATAAAATAAAAATGTTAAGGGTGGACAACCCTTATCACTTAGGGGTATGAAAAATAGATAGAAGCCGATTTTCAGACCTATTGAATATGCATAGAAAATTTCATAAAAATCGGCCAAGCCGTTTCGGAGGTGTATTTATGGTAACTAACATTGTGACACGAGAATTTTATATACAAGTATACCTATAGGATAAACGAGGAAAAGTTATTTAGAAATAGTAAATAATAAAAAGTTATGAATACTTATACAAACTTGCTTACAAAAAATGTCGACTCAACTTCGACAATAATACTTATAGGTATTGATGATTAATTATCTGTAAAATAAATTGAATTAAAAATTTTTTTCAAACAAGATTGTTTAGGTATTTATGTTTAGGTACATCTATTTTTTTGAGGTTGGTGCCAAAATTTAACATTAGAAACAAAATCATTGATATTTTGTATTTAACATTAGAAACAAAATCATTGATATTTTGTATTTAACATTAGAAACAAAATCATTGATATTTTGTATTTAACATTAGAAACAAAATCATTGATATTTTGTGTTTAACATTAGAAACAAAATCATTGATATTATGTATTTAACATTAGAAACAAAATCGTTGATATTTTGTATTTAACATTGGAAACAAAATCATTGATATTTTGTATTTAACATTAGAAACAAAATCATTGATATTTTGTTTCTAATGTTAAATTTTGGCACCAACCTCAAAAAATAGTTGGCCTAAAGTATGTAGGTAATGTAACCAGTTTGGAAGCCGTAATAGACCAACATAATTATGTAAATATTGTGCAGTTCCGTTAATCCTACTGTACTCTTATAAATGCGAATGTTTGTGAGTATGGATTTTATGTATGGATGTTTGTAACTCTTTCACGCAAAAACGGCTGAACAAATTTGGATGAAAATTGGTATACAGATAGACCATAACCTGGATTAAGATATAGGATACTTTTTAACCTTCTCTGCACCAAGTTCTAAAATCCACGCGAGCGAAGCTGCGGGCACCGTCTAGTATTACATATAATAGATACATGTGTACATATATACATATGGTACATTAGTGTCGAATTGATAATCTCCTTTTTAAAGGCAGTAAAAATACCTTTAACACACAGTACAAGAGTTGTTGATTTAAAGTGAATTTTGATATTCATACAAATATCTTAAGAGACCACTGTAACTCATTGACACCTCATTTAACCTTAAATGAGATTAGAAACCCTATCTGAGGATGTTGTATTTTTGACAACCACATCACAATCAAAGAACAAGACTTGAATTCATCGCCATAAACTGCGGACGCGAACCAGAAAGAATTTCGTTCAATAACCTCGCCGCCTACTGTCAATACATTTTGTACAAGTGCGAATTTTCAGAAATATCAAAAAAGAGTTTACTTAGAAATTGAATTATGATACTTTGATTATATATTGTGTACTTGTGAAAACAGCAAATGGCAATGGACAGTGCTACCAATATAAGGACAATGGAATTATTTGGTGAAAACTCAATATTTTTTGAGATCTCATGACAAAAATGACAAAATTGAGTGGTCGAGATATGGTCGAGATCGTATGAGTGTCACAAATTTTGTACTCGAAATTGCTTTATGCGAATTGATGTTTTATGTCTACTAGAGGCGCTGCTAATTTTCTCACGTGATATTCTCGCATTTTACTCGATAGATACGTTTACGGAGTTTAAAAAAAATACTTTGACTCTTAGAGCCTTGTATCTGAAATTCGTGTCGTGACAAAGCCAACACATGCATATATGATCAAACTTTACTGTCCCAGGTAAAAAAGTTCATAATCCCTTAAGATAGCGGTCATTGCTACTGTGCGAGCATGACGCACTTTATTTAGAGATAGGTAGATCGAGATAGAAGATAGAGATAGGTTGATGTACGAATTTCTTCGTCTATCGCAACCGCGGTTTAGTTACCTCCTTGTGAGAACTACCATAGTATGCAAATTATATTTATTGGGGCGACAATGACTTACGTGTGCCTAACACGGGTTGGCTTCAGCACCTGCACCGTATTAGTACCAATGCCGCATTGTCCGCTCTTGTTGTCACCGCATGCGTACACCGCACCAGTATCTGTGTACGTACTTTAAAATTATATCCTTTTTTCAACGTGAATGAATCGAAGTGTCTAGTCGTCCACTAAACGGACGAATAAAATAACCTATTCGTCCGCTAAACGGTTAGGTTAGGTTACTACTAGGAACTCTAAAAAAAGCAAACTCTATTCGCTGTTCAACGGTTCTATCTGTGCCCCAAACGCTGATAGAACTTTTTTATTCCTATCTGTTCCCAATTAAATATAATAATTGTAAAAAGTAATGAAACACGCTACAAGCAACATTTCATTAAGTAAATAAAAGATTAGTGTGTTTTGTTTTGGTTTAAAATCATCTGTATTTACAAAAATTACAACAATTTTTCTAAAAATCACATTTCGTTAAATCACTCATAGGTAAAACAGTCTGACTTCTAATTTGAATTAATTCAACTTAAAAAATTACAAAAGATACTAACAATAAATTTTATTTTTTTTGTTTTTCTATTTATTAGTCACCGTCCATAAATCACAGTAAGTATTGAACACTTCTCGGTTACAAGCAGTCTTCTGATTTGTCTTAAATCATATCATCATATCATAATATAAAAACCTTTGTCCTGAATGACTGAGAATCAACGCACAGCCTAAACCGTTGATCGTTCTTGAAATCTGAAACTTTAAGGGTGTGTTCTTTGTATAACGTAGGGGCAAAGTTTGTATGGCACAACGTGATTCCTTGGTCCGATCTGCTTCAAATTTTGCATAACCATTATTTAAGAGAATGGAAGATGCATTTCATATTTTATTGAAACTCATCGCCTAACGGAGTTAAAATGGAATAGAAAGTTATTTTCATATCAATAATCCTTACGGTTTTGTTTTAAATAAAATTTGATTTTGACACAGTCATGTTTGAAAACTCAATCCGATTAAATGTCACCTTAACGATGCGACAAACGGCTGCAAGTTCTTTCTAGAGATGGCCCATGTCCAGCAATGACTACGAACGGTTGAAAATAAGACGGAAGGCCTAAAAAGATGGCTGAATTTCATGATGCGTTAAGGGAATGAGTCTTGGAAGGATCAAATAAATTAGGGCTATGCCCTAACGATGCCTGCCCGGACAGCTAATACATTACACATTACAGTTTGTTAAAACTTACGGATAAACTTCCGTTTAGTCCATACCTCCGATCGATGAATTTTGGTACATAAGGATTTTGACTCGCTGATTAAGATTATCATACTCAAAATACCCGCAAATTATATTTTCAAGGTCAAATTGCTGTAAAATTATTTTTTAATGGTTTTTCGCGTTTATTGCAACAAACATGAACGTTAGAGAAAAATGTTTCAAACAAAAGTTGTAGACGATGAAAAGATAAACACTTTTTGTTCTGTATGTTTTCCGCATAAACCCAGTTGTTTGGGAGAAAAATGGAAAAAACATTAGAAATTTGTATTCTTTTGTCATATTTTGCCAAAACTCCATTAGTTTACCGAACCAACGAAGGGATTTCTGTGTTAAATTTAGACTTCTGTCCCTTCTGTCTGTGGAAAAAAAATTTAACCTAACCTAACCCATTGAAAGGAGTTCTGTGTTAAATCTAGACTGTGGAATGGGTTTTAAGTTGATAAAAACAACCTAATGCATTGAATGGAGTTCTGTGTTAAATTTAGACTGTAAACCGAAAAGTACCAATTTCGGATGATTTTAGCATTTTTCTCCGAAACCACTGGCCCTACACGAAAAATATATAGAACAAAAAATACAATTTTTCTCATGGCCTATAACTTTTGTTTTAAAGATTTTTCTCTAAAATCGATATTTATCGCAATACATGCGAAAAACGATAAATTCGGTTTGACCTTGAAAATATAATTAGCGGGTATTTTGAGTATGATATTCTTAATCAGCGAGTCGTGTACTAAAATTCAGATCGATCGGAGGTATGGGCTAAACAGAAGTACACCCGAACTTACTAATTTCTGAAACTATCATTCGAATTTGTTTATGATAGCCATTCCATATTCATGAGGTAAGCTACGGGTAACTTTTTATTGCGGAAAATTTGCTTTTACTTGCTTAGAAATCAACATTCTTATTTCTGGAAATGTTTAAAAATTAAAAAAAGAACCAACGACACAATATATTTGCAGATATTGGGTATTTTCTCCACTTTTACTCCCACAGTTTTTTCAGAGTTCAACCGATTTTCATTGAACACATAATATTATTTTGTAACGTGCACGTGATGCGCTTTCATTCGAGATCCCACTCGATTATATTTGCAAACATTCGGTTATTCTTCCCCACTTTCACCTCCCACAACTTTTAAACGACTCAACCGATTTTCATAAAACATGTCAAACATGTCTGGCGAGCATTTAGGTATATGATTTGCTTGTATTCCGCATTGGGCATTAAAGTTGGAATCAATACGACAAAATTTCTTAATGAATGAAGGTCGTACGTTACTGCGTTTTTTTCTACAGGGCTTCAAATCTGTAAAAAGAATTGGTACTAAATAATTTTCTCGTGTCTGATTCTGGGGTTAATGGTTAATACCATTTTGATAACGACGAAAATCTATGAGGCAGACATCCAGGGCTGTGCATTATCACAGGAGGTGGATGCAAAAATGTTGAAAAAAACTCTACTAAATCATTTGCTTGTAGCGATAACTGGGTCCATACGATTAATTAGAACCCCCTGAATACAAAAAAAAATTGGCAGAGTTTTTACTTACTGACTTTAACCGTTACAGGTGGTTTCAAAGTCTTAGGCATAGTACAAACAGGGTATTTTGAATCACACGTTTTGCTAACGCGCATTTCGATTTTCAATTTATTTGTTTCGATTAATATTTTGTAAACATAGACCTGTTAATTGAATGCTTCACCCAAGCGTTGATTTAAAAAAAAAATCACATGGTCTGCTTTCGGAATATCAGTGACCTGGGTGTCTGTCTCATTCTTTTTTCTTTCTTTTATAAGCAATAAAAACAACAGTTAAAGAGGCAGACACGATCAAATGATATAGCACACTTTTTTGTCGATATTTTTGAAGCGCTATTAATTGAAAACGCTGCGCTACGATTGTGTCAGACTATTTTTCTGCGACCTTTCACGGGATTTTTAAACGAACACTGCAGGTCTGCCAAGCGTGCATTTCATATATTTTTTAAATAATAAAAAAAACTTAAAAACAATCTTGACAAGGTTTATAAACATCAGCCTTAGAGGCAGACACGAGCAAATGATATAGTATGGATGTTTTAACATTTTTAAGGGGGTGTTAAAATCCTTTATTACTTACCGAATTATTTTTTAGCTTTTAGTACATAACCTACATCATTTTTTTTGTAAATAAAACCGTTCAACATAAAAACTTTTTTATTAAGTAATTTAATTTTTATTTTCAGTTTTTAGTTTTGTTGTTAGTTCTATTGAGTTCATTTTTTAATTTTCTCAGAATGAGCTCTATTCTACTAATCAAGCCCTTTAATTTGATACCCATATCGAGACAGTTGTGGAAAATATGTAATCCGCCATTTTATTGCGGCGGCCATCTTGGATTTTCATTTTTTCACAGTGAGCTCTATTATACAAATCAATCCCTTTCATTTGATACCCATATTGAGGCAGTTGTGGAAACTATAGAGTCCGCCATTTTGTTGCGGCGGCCATCTTGGATTTTAATTTTTTTCATAGTGAGCTCTATTCTACTAATGAAGCCTTTTCATTTGGTACCCATATGGAGGCAGTTGTGGAGGCTGTCGAATCCGCCATTTTATTGCGGCGGCCATCTTGGATTTTCATTTTTTTCACAGTGAGCTCTATTCTACAACTCAATTCCTTTCATTTGATACTCATATTGAGGTTGTTGTGAAGTAATAATAATGTGTAATCCGCCATTTTGTATCGGCGGACATCTTGGATTTACAATCATAAAGAATGACATATTTTATTATATTGTCATCAAGATTAAGAGTGTCTACCAAATTTAATATCAGATCAATCTGTCACCAGGGGGGGGAAACTGAAAATTTATTTCAAAACAATTTATCGAACATACTGTATATGGAATTTTCATTAAATTGAACACACACGCATGGTTCTTTCAGATTTGCATTAGTGTGAGTGCTGGTCGCTGTGTCAGGCGCACATATCGTCAATCAATAAGTCCCGGCCAATAACTCGTAGAATGATAGTAGAAATAATAGAGTAGAAATAAGAAGCCTAGTGATCGGCTCCATGGGTGGGTTGAGCAGTGGCAACATGATCTTACATATTTTCAGTTGGGAAAAAAGCCCCTGAAAAAAGTATTTTTGTCATATACATATTACCAGCATATTTATAGTTCATCACTTTATAATCAGCTGCTGATTTATTTTTCGTTTCCATAATCGGCAATGTCAATTAGGTAGCGGCAAAGGCCATAGTTTCAATAGAAAATGACAAAAAAAATTTCGTACCTCGGAGGCTGCAACTACCGCTGCTGAACCCACCCATGGAGTCGCACCTGACGGTCACCACGCTTGTTAGTTCCACTGTCTTAATAATTCTTCCAATTATTAGCCGGGAGAAAATTTAATCCGATAACTCTTCACTAGCTTACGGACCACAAAGATCAATTTCGAAATTTGAATATTTCGAAATTTGAATTTCCCCTTTTGGCAGACGTGACGGCGAAGTGAAGGCGAAAAACTTCAACAAAATATTATCAAAAATTTAATGGCGGTTCTAGATTGACGCGATAAACTACTCGTATGTAGTGAACTCTGCAATAAGGAGTCGTGCATTCGGGAGTAAAACCTGCCGTGAGCCTACACGCATCATAACTTTCATTTAATTATTATACTTGTAATGTTGATTTTTTAAATTCCTTAGCATATTTTGCTACGAAACAGCATGTTGCTACGTTGCGATTTTACGGTTGTATGTATGGACTTAGTAAAGTGAACCCTTTATCGTAGAACAAAATTCTGACACCGATCGAAGAACGAGCGCGAACGCTCGAAAATCATCTACATACATTCCCGTTCACGTTTGTTCACCGAGAACAATGTAGAAGCGGCACTAGTTTGACAATCTATACGAACACATATACAAACGCCTCACCAACTAGTGACACAGCAGCACACAGTGTTAATATGTTTACAGATTTGTATCTAGATGCTACGTGCAAGCAGTATCTGAACGGAATATAGTAAATTATAGTCGAATATCGACTACTGGGCGCTCACTACTATATTTAATTGGGGACACATAGGAATAAAAAAGTTCTATCCGTTCAACGGTTCTATCTGTCCTGTCTCTAACTGTTGTACAGTGAATAGAGTTCGATCTGACACCTTTTCGCTAAATGTCACCCTCGGGGCACAAAATCGGAGGATAGATCATATAGGAATAATGCAAATTTATCTTATTTGTAAAATAACGTTGAACGTGAATTTGTCGAAATAAGCATTTTATTGGGCGAGTTCACAATCTCTTTACTACCTACTCTCTCTCTCTAGGTATTCTGCTGCCTAATTTTCTTGAGTACTGTGCATGTTATTTATGTTCGGATAGTCGGACGGCTAGGTTATTTTATTACGACTAGCAACAGCCTGAATAGTCATAGTAAAGCAATTTTTTGTCCATAGACAAAGACCATAGACAAATACACATACACACATATAAATAGGTGTGCGGTACCTAATTTGACTGAGGTACTGATTAATTTCATCATATTTAAACACTGCAATTATTTTATTAGTATAGTACATATTTTTATTTATGTGATTGAATGTTTAAACATAATTTTACTCAATCAAAAATAAATTCCTGTTAGAATATTTTATAATCATACCTGTTACAAATAAAGTGTGATTCCTGCCTGTCGCAGCATGTATAATGTTCTGCCCCTTCAGCGCTGGAACAATCTCGGGCACATTGCGTGTAGTGGTATCACCGAAGCCGAGTTGACCGCAATTATTGCGCCCTGAAAATTTTGCACACAGATTATTTATCTAAGGCAACTATACAGGTGATTTGTTATGTGACGTATTACCGCTAAGGGCGTGTAGATAAGCTCAAAAGCAATCCTTTAAGCCATAAGAAGCTCTATCCAAATTTCAAAGGTTTTCGAGATGTTTTAGTTTGATTGAATTTGAAGAAGTCACTTTTAGGCTAACTAAAGCGCGGTAGTAACAAAATCGACTTGACAAGAATGGATTTTTTTATTATTTTTGAGTGCTTGACATTTTAGCTACAATAATAAATAAATAAAAATGCATAAAATATACAACAGATATGATATAATAACCTTATGTCGTTACCACACGCGCAGGCTTCACCACAGTTTTGCCTGCGCAGGCCGGTTTGTATACGGAACACCGTGCGTGTGGTTGGTAAAACTGTACGCGCCAACTCCACGGCGCGGCCTGCGCATTTTGAATTTGGCCTGTGCAAGCCGGGCCTGCGCGTACTGTGTGTGTGTGTGTTAACGATGGGCAATTGTTTGTGAAAAAACTATCGACTGAATCGAAAATTGTACGACTGCGCATTCGATTGTCGATTTAGTAGTTCCCCGCGATGATTATTCGAATAACTAGTTACTATTTTTATTACTAGTTTTGTGTTGTTACTATTTTTCTATTGTGAAATTTTGGCACCATCCTCAAAAAATAGGCCTAAAGTATGTAACAAATTTTATTTTTGCATACTTTTTTGACGTCGGTTTAATTTATTTTAATAAATTTTTTTCTTAATTTTTAGGTTTTTAAGTCCATATCACGAAAACTAATGGACCGATTTTGATGAATGAAACTTTTACCGTTCCCTAAGTTAAACAAAATGGATATAAACAAAAAAAGAACGAACACGATCCGCCAATTTTGGATATGCGAGGACAAATATATCTACCTACATACATACATACACCCATAAAAATTGGTATTCTTGTTTTTGAAGCCGTAATAGACCAACATATTATGTAAAAGTTGTACAGTTCTGAGAATATTAAAACCATACGTGTCGAATAATTGATAAACTCTTTTTTTGAAGTCGGTAAAAAATAAAAATACGAATAAATAATTACTAAATTCTTTTTTTGGTGTTTTAGTCTTCCTTGGTAAGAAACTCCTTACTTAACTATTTATTACAAGAAAGAAAAGTAACACAATACATAAAAAAGAAGTAGGTACACAGTGGTACCTACAATCTACATGTCAATGCTTGTTCGTATAATATTACAACATAATTCGTTCCTCGATAGTAGGCAAATATCAACGAACACTGACGACGAAAGAATGGACGTCGTGTGCCCTCAAATCGGTAGATTGACTACTAAACAGTCCTAAAAAGTAACAAGTAATACGCAGCGCACGCCCGTCCACCGCACCATCTTTAGTAATTACTTTTCAAGTAGTACCCCCACGCACGAATAATCGAAATCAGTCGATAAAGTTAGTACTTAGTAATACCGTAGCGTAGTAGTCGCAGCGATTCAGTTGTTAACAACAATCGAATAACATCGATTGTTATCGACTCTTAACTACTAAACTGAACAATCGACTTATTCGATTGTTTTTAGTAATAATCGCCCATGTGTGTGTGTGATTGGGCGTTCAGTGTTCATGCCGCAGTCCAGTCGAGGCAAGACGTCGTTCGTTGAGGTACCTACGTAGTCGATTTTTATTCAAAAATGGCAGATTTGCATACGCAATATCGCAAGTTCTTGTCTGAATTAATATAAAATAAAATAGCCTTATTGCTGCTTTTCCTTACAATTAGAATATACATGCCTACTTACTAAACACTTAATTGATTTAATCTATTCTATTATTTGAACTATCGGCAACTGGATGTTATTGTAGGATAGCAGCTTGATTTAATTCACCTTTGCCTATATCTATAATATAATTATCTTTGCCTGAACTCTGGAAAATGAAATCGAAGGATTATTCCGACCGAAATAAAAAGAACTATGCCTACAAAAAATGATAAATAATATGAAGATAAAAACATTAATATTTTAAGGAGTTGTTTCAGCGCCGACGGTTTCGACAAGAATGTGGCCTGCGTGTACTTAACTGTGAAGCTTGTGCGTATGGTAGGCCTCGTATTGCCGTCTGTGTACAGATTTTTTATGCGAGAAGCTTGCGCAATCTGAACCATGGTGAAGCCTGGGCGTGTGGTAGCAACATTAGAAGTAACAATTTCTGAATTTTATTATTCACGTTCTTCCAAAAAACTGCTGTTTTTTAAAAAATTCTAATAAATTATTAAATGTGCAAAATACGTTTAAACTTCCTTATTTATCAGGCTTCCAAATGAGGTATAAAATAATACAGTTAAAGTTTTACAAATCTACATAAACACTAGCTGACCCCGCAAACGCTGTTATACCATAATGTTTTCGAGCGTTAAAAATCGACTATTAAAAAATAGGGGTACAGTATAGAAGGGTGAAAATTTAGGGTTGTATGTATTTGTGATGCCACATTATTAAAAAAATAAAATATAAAAAAATTGTCCAAAAAAATAAAATAGAATTTTATATATAAGAAAGATAAGATAAGAAATGTTTGAGTTTTGCAAATATCTCGAAAACCGTTGGATTTTGGACAGAGCTTCACATGGCTTAAATGATTGCTTTTGAGCTTATCTACACGCCGTTAGCGGGAATACGTCACATAACAAATCAACCTGTATACGTTTACTTTTGACACAATAGCTGCATATGATTTGTAAATATCGTTTATTAAACCAATAAAAAAACAAAAAAGTAAGCATAATTAAAAGCATTAATTAATTTCAAATTTAAAAAATTGAAATTTTTTCAGATATATAAAATTATAATTTGTAGTACTTACTTAATTTAATTTTATCTAACTTTAAAAATACTAAATATCATTTGACTTTAACCATGTTATTCCTAGAACCAAACAATTCATCTTTTTTAGTACAAACCAAAAGTGTAAGCTTCGCCTTCCTCTGAAACCAATACTGAATGGGCCGAGCTGCAACCGCTTACGATGAGACGGTACTACGAATATGAAATCATAAAAAAATCTTTATGTTATAATATATTAATATTATAAACAATTTTTATTTACTTCACAATCTATCTTGAAATTTAATTTGCTGGCCCCTTATAATGTAAGGAAAATTTTACAACCTCATGGTACTTTATCTATCTGAATAATGAAGAGAACAACAAATGTTCTACCGATTTACTTATTTATCACAAAATATATTCAAAACATATTATTAAAATAACGCTTCACACTCACAGCCCCACACTTTAGGATTCCCTGTGTCGTGGGTGCCATGGACACACACAAGACAAGAACACAACACACCCAGACCAGAAACAGAAATTCAAATTCATCATTCAAATCTCTGCTCTGCTGAGAATAGAACCCAGGACCTTCCGCGCGGCGCACCGGTTTCTTAACCACTGCGCCACTTGGGTCGTCCACATTGAAACCACAATTTTCGAAAAGAGAATGTGGTATTACTAAATTCTTTATATAAATATAGCTCATAATTTAATTAAGTGCAGGTATCCCTCTACAACAGGGGAAGTAATTTTACCTTTATATCTGTGAATTTGTGAAATGTGTAGAGATTAGGATGGGTTCGCTTGGAAGGATTGTTGTCCCTCTTGGCCACCAAATCCCATGAAACCATGCCAGCAATCATTAAAACACCAGGTGTTTTGTAGAATGTTTTTAACAGCTCCTGTATAGTAGAATTAATCTGTATTTATTATATTTCTTAATATTATTTGTTGAGCATTTGTATGCATACTCAGAGACATGACACTGATTACCACCACCCAAATAGTATTAATCATCATATACATGATGTTTGAAGATAATTTAAGGGCCTAAAATAGAACAAATTTCATCGACAAAAAACCCCCAAAGAGGTTCAGTCCCTCTCCTTTTGAAATGGCAGCCATTTTAATTCTTTAATTATATTCCTTACCGAGGGGTTATATTATTTTACCCGCTGGCTATATTTTTTTTCAAGAAATTTTTAATTAACAAATTATTTTTATGCAGAAAATAAAGAACTTTTATAGCAACAATCAGTTGCAATAGTTTTTATGTATGTTATAGCATGGATTTTAAAACGTTATATAGGTATTGTACATAATTTTATGCCAAATCCGAATAATACTGTCACGAGTGACATTGTCACTAACTTGCTTACTAAAATCTAAATTAATCTAATGTCAACTAATGTGATATTGTTATTACATAATAACATAATACTATGGTATGTTTATTTTTTTTCAGAAATATTTAATTAAGAAATCATTTTTTTGCAGAAAAAATGAGGTACTTTGTGTACAAATGTGAATATTGCGTGTAAAAAGCGTATGGTTGTGTGCTTTTTTTGGTCATCAATTTCCTTGCCATGATATCTCGGGGCTACACACGCGCTCCTGCTACTCTGCTAGGCTATTCGAGAAAAAATAATCTGGCAACACTGAATTGGTAGTGGCCTAAGCTTAACTGTTCCAAAATATATTTCTTACAATGTGAACAGCAATCGCGGGATGTAATATATAGCTAAAGATCATTCAAGATGTAATTTATATTACATCTCATAGTCAAAAGCCGGCTTGATGTTTCCATAGGTATCAAAAAGGTGTTGTTTGATAGATAATATTACCACTCATCATATAAAAAAGAAAATTTTGTTAATTTTTTTACTATAAAATGTCGTGAATTTTTTTTTTTCTGATTTGAAACAATTTTTACCAGATTTTTTTTTGTATCTCGAAAACTAGCTCGTTGAGGCAAATATTGAAGTGAAACTTCTTATGCGACTTCCAACAAGGTTGCGTTAAACGATTAACGCTCCTGAGGAGGGGGAAAAAAGTCAAAGTAACTATGAAAACTGTCAAAAGGAAACATTCATTAACAAAATGCATCTAATTAGATGTAACTATGGAAACTGTCAAAAGGAAACATTCATAAATAGAAAGAGACAGCGAGAGTGAATGCGTGGCACTCGAACGCATGCGCGTAGTATACCTCTTACAGGCCAGCGCTGAGTAGATAGCGTCCAATATTCATTTCCACATTATGAAGTTTCACTTCTTCCGCGCGGAGGGACTCCACGCTAGGCTTTAGGCTAACATTTTTTTTACAGATATTGGAACGCAAGGATGATAGCTACAAAACAATCAAATAATATTTGCTCTAAGATGTATGATTTATGAGTTATCGGTTTTTGAACATGAGCATGAGCATCAGGACACCAAAATTTTTAATACAAAATTCAAATGACTGCCACTTGAATTTTTGAAACACACTGTGTTATAGGCGGCCATTGAATGTTTGAAACACACTGTAACACATAGGCGAAGGCGAGTTCATAACAATTTTCTCTTTCTTTTCTCAACCGATTCTCATTTTTGTTAATTTTGGTAGATAGGTAGGTAGGTAGGTATGAGTGCTGTCGCCCAAATTAATAAAAAAAATATAGTCAGCCAATCATAAGCCTTTTCACACAAATACACACACATAGATACACAAAAATGACATGTATTTTTTTCTGATTATGGATATGGCAAATTTACATTCAGCCAATTACAAGTTGAATTTATCATTTTAAAACGTAGGAAGAAAAGGTCTTGACGCGAAATTTGTAAAAGTAAAGATCACTATTAAGGAAAAAAATATTTAGAAAAATAAAGAGACTTCAAAAAAAGAATGAAATACAATGTGTGTTGTATCAATTATTTTGTTTCTATCGTTAAATTTTGACACCAACCTCAAAAAATAGTAAGCCTAAAGTATGTAAGTATTAACAAATTTTATTTCTTGTTTTAAGTCCATATAGCCGTAATAGCCGTAAAGCCGTAATTGACCAACATATGTGAATATGATGCAGTTCCGTTAATATTACACAGGTCTAATTATTGCATAAACTTTATCAATCAGTATGCAATAGACACAGGCACGTAATAGACAAACACAAAAACTAAGTGATATGACGGAAAACCTGGTTACCTCGGGGAGTTTCACCATTTTTTCATCGACGATTGGAGAAGGTGTTCTTTGTGGTTGCTCCTGGGAGTGATCGGAGAGAGATGAGTTGTTACTGTCCTCATCTTCAGACACATGTCTACGTGGCTTCTTTATTTTATTAGGCCGGCCAGAGTTTGTTCCAGGGCGTTTGCGGTTAATACTTGTTGACATGATTTTCCACTTTCTTCTAAAAAGATAAAAAATAAGATATTGAATGTTACATGTATTTGCAATTTGTTGCATCCTGAACAAAAAAGTTCACTACAGAAAACCATGCAAGCTGTAGAAGTTATACAGGAGAACCTTATGATTGGACTACTCAAGGGCTCAAGACTCAGACCAATGGATGTAAGATTTTTTTTGTGATAATTGACACAAAATATGAAAGATAACTATTATGAATTATGAGAAAGTCTGCAAAGTGGTTTTTATATTCCTGCAGAAAGATAGCCTAGGACCCTAAGTAGGTTATAACTTGGATTGCATTACCTTGTTCGAAAAAAATATCACTATCATTATTCCGTAAGGATTAATACATTATTACATTAATAATGTACATATTATTCTTATAGTATTCCTAACGGAAAGCAGAGGAGCATCATCATTTGCCTTCTATTCTTAATTGTCAGCTTATTTTAAGACAGAATATTTTATGTATTTTAAATCTGTTATTACACTACAAACACGAATTTTGCGCACTGAGTGTGTATAGTTTGTATCGTGTACTTATGTACAGCGGAGATTAGGAATTGCGGGGCGTTACTCCCGCATTTTTAACAACTTAAAATCCTCTACACAGTCTAAATTTAACACAGAACTCCCTTCAATGGGTTGGGTTAATATCTTTTAATGGTTAAATTAATAGTTAGGTTAATTTACGTACTGCTTGTGTATGGATTAGAAGAACTTAGTAAAAAAAGTTACATATTTCCAATCTATACGTGGTTAGTTTCATACCCTTGCGTTCTGGCCTTGTACAGAATGGAAATAAGATATTCTGCACATCCTACTTTTTTCTCACTTCTCTCTACTCTTCAACTCCTAACCACTTGGTTGTCTGGAAGAGATCGCTTTTGGTGATAAGACCGTCATTTGTGCATTGAGCTGTTATTGATATTGTTGGTTTCTGTGTGTGTACAATAAAGAGTTTAAATAAATAAATAAGTTAAAAGGTATATTTTATGCTAATCTCAGTTATAAACTATCTGCGTACAAAATTGCATCGAAATCCATACAGCTTTTTTCTTCTTATTAAGGGCAGGATTCTCGAAACGGCCTGTTTTTTATTCAATTTTAAACATAGTAATATTGTTTTTTTTATCTGTGAAAAATATAATATGTCATAGTTAGTTAAACTTTATTAATTATTTTATGGTTCAAAACACGATATTTGTAACTTCAATCGATCGTAAAAAATCACGAAGATATACGAAGATTTTGATTATTTTTCTGGCTTTACTTGAAGATTATCAGTTTTTAGGTAAAAAAAAATACATGGAAATAGAGTTTACGACATTAAGAACTATATTCAGCGGTTGCTTTTTCATATAAATGTCATTTTTTTCTTAGTATCATTTTATATAATAGAGCGGTCCCCGCGCCTCACTTCATTTGCCAGGCGTCATCGGCGTAGGACTTGTGTCGATTTGCCTCTTCGCTGCGTTTCCCCACCGCTAGCAATCGTATTGTTTAATTACGTACATTGGAAGTGATTATATTACTTTATTACACAGTGTGACCTAAACCAACAGTTTAAGCGCGTTTCTTCGTGACCTAAGTTGCCTATTTCTACACGGTGCGTAAAATAATTGTGTGACCTAAACCCGCAATTTACGCACGCTTGAGAAGTATTCGACCATAGTCCGAGAGCTGGTAGGCATTTTTCGAAAAGTGTTCGATCATAGACCGAAGCTGATTTCAAAAATTCAGCCTGAATAACATAGGCTATATTTATTGCTAGAAAAGATTAGGGATCCTTACTAAAACTTAAGTAACATAACCCAAGGTGTAAAAAAGTGCCCTAAAACGTCTTTCGTCGCATGCGCTGCGGAAACTATTGATGATAGAAGAAAAGTATGTTCTACAATATTAAAAAATATATCATCAATATCTACAAAATATTTCGCGATATCAGTCAAATTAATTGGCAGAGCGAAGCCTGCCGGGTCCGCTAGTAATTCGATAAAATGGAAAATTAAAAATTCCGAAAAAAACCCTGACGGTTAAAATGTATTGAAAAAGTATGAAGTAATTAAAACACCCCAAATTGAAAAACCAGAAATTTAACCCAAGAAACTTCGTCCGGGCTGTCATTAAATGAACTAACTTTGTAGTTTTATAGTAACGTGAATAATTTAGAGATATTTTATTGTTATACTTATTTATATTTATTTTGGCAGCCCTCGACGGATTTTCTTGGATTCAATTTATTGTTTTTCAAGGCGGTGGTTTTTCAATTATAGTCAATGTGGGGAAGTCCGTCTGGGGGGTAAGTCCGTCTACTGGGCTTTTTGCAAAACATAACAACTTTACGACAATGTGTCACACAGTAAATTAAACAGTCTTCGATGTTTTCTAAAATTAACATAAACTGATCTGGTTATAAGCTGTTTCTTGTAATGAAAATAGCCTTCAAAAATTGTTGGTGTTTTTAGATCATTTTGACCAAATCGACCTCTCTAAAAACAATAATTTTGACGTATTTTAAAAGCATTTATGATAAAAATGATACTAAAAAGTCTGTATTAATAACCACTTTAATGATTTATTACATTTATGAAACGAAAATTTGTTTAGTTTTTGAAATATCTGCATTTGTTTTTTTTTAATTCTCAAAAAGCTTGTGTGGAAGTCTGTCTGGTTGAAGGGGAAGTCAGAGTTCAGTCAGAAATTATAAACGTTTTCTGTTCTGAGAGTCCTATGTAATTCAATTGAGATAATAAAAACTCTTATTTAAAGTGTTTTTGAATTTTAACATGGGTGTAGATCTTTTTCGGGATATTTTGAGATGAAGATTATGAAAAATATATTGATATTGACATCCAAGTTGGCGGACTAAATTTTTTTGAACAGTTAGTCATGAGTATCGTTTTCGGGATATTTTGGGATGCGGATTATGAGTAAAATATTGATATTGACATCCCAGTTGGCGGACTTAATTTTTTTTAATTCTCAGTCAAGAGTATCGTTTTCGAGATGTTTTGGTATGAGGATTATGAAAAATACATTATTTTTGTATCCAAGATAGCGGACTCAACTTCTTTGAACACTTGTTCATGGGTATCCTTTTCGCCTTCGGGATATGTTAGGATGAGGACGATGAAAAATATATTAAATTTGAAATCCAAGATGGCTGACTTGACTTTTTGCATTCTTGGTCATGATATGGTTTTCTGGATGTTTTGGGATGAGGCTTATGAAAAATACATCAATTTTTAAATCCAAGATGGCGGACCTGACTTTTTTGAATTCTCGAATGAATCTCTTTTTTGAATTCATGGGTATGGTTTTCGGGATGTTCCGAATGAGGATTATGAAAAGTAGATTTTTTTAAAATCTTACGTGGAGAGAGCTTTTTTGAATATTTCGACATGAATATCTTGATGGGTTGGCTTTTTTGAATATATCGAGATGGATATCGACATGGGATGTTTGGGTGAATATAGATTGATCGAAATAATTTGTAACAACTTTATACCTATATATGTATGAGAAAAGAAACTTCTTTCTTCGATTTTATGACGAATTCGCTACTTTTTCTTTGATTTTCAAAATATTATCAAGACTAGATTCAATTTGTTTAAACACGATTTGTTTTTGATTACGTGTGCTTATTAAATAGTAGTTTGTAGTCAATTTGGTTTGACTACCGACAGCTGTATACCTCCTCAAGAGCTCCCGTTCCCAAGGCGGCGAACGACAAGCGAGCTAAATTAACCCGGCACTATACCCAAGATATCCCGGACGTCAGTCTGTACGAAATTAGGGGGGCACTCAAACAGCTTAAAAACAACAAAGCTCCGGATGACGGAATTACAACGGAGATGCTGAGAGCGGGCGGCAAACCCGTCCTAGTCGCGCTCCAGCAATTGTTCAATTCCGTCATCAGTACTGGCAGTACCCAGGAGGCGTGGAGCAGAAGCGTGGTGGTACTGTTCTTCAAGAAGGGTGACAAAACCCAACTGAAGAACTACAGGCCCATCGCGCTTCTGTGCCACGTCTATAAGCTGTTTTCGAGGGTCCTTACTAATCGTCTAGCGCGCAAACTCGACGACTTCCAGCCTCCCGAACAAGCCGGTTTCCGAAAAGGCTATTATTGTACCATAGACCACATACATACGCTTCGGCAGGTTATACAAATAACCGAGGAGTATAATCTTCCGCTATGCGTAGCGTATGTGGACTATGAGAAGGCCTTCGATTCTATCGAGACCTGGGCGGTGCTTGAGTCTCTTCAGCGATGCCAGATCGACTATCGGTACATCGAGGCGTTGAAGTGTGTATACAATGCCGCCACCATGGAAGTCCGAGTACACGACAACAGTACGAACCCCATCCACATGCAGCGCGGCGTACGACAGGGGGATGTCATCTCCCCAAAACTTTTCACCGCTGCACTGGAAGATATGTTCAAGCTGATGGAGTGGAAAGGACGTGGTATTAACATCAACGGCGAACACCTCACACCTCCGATTTGCCGATGACATAGTGATCCTGGCGGAGTCGCTGGAGGAACTCAGCATCATGCTCAGCGACATCAATAGTGCCTCACAACGGGTGGGTCTTAAGATGAACATGGACAAGACGAAAATCAAGTCGCACCCGTACCGGTGGTTGTTGACGGCACTGCCCTCGAAGTTGTAGACGAATACGTTTACCTAGGACAAACGATCCGAATGGGTAAGTCCAACTTCGAGAGAGAGGTCGATCGAAGAATCCAACCTCAGTGCCTGTAGTCGAAAGGTTTCGAGCAAAGTATGTTGCCAGTGATGACCTATGGTACCGAGACGTGGTCCTTTACTGTGAGCCTAATCCACAAGCTCAGAGTCGCTCAGAGGGCAATGGAGAGAGCTATGCTTGGTGTTTCTCTACGAGACAGAATCAGAAATGATGAAATCCGTAGAAGAACGAAGGTGACCGACATAGCTCTCAAAGTTTGTAAATTAAAGTGGCAATGGGCTGGCCAGCAGGACTGACAACCGATGGGGAAAAAAAGGTCCTCGAATGGCGACCACGTTTAGGCAAAAGGAGCACAGGCCGCCCTCCGACCACGTGGACTGATGACCTGAAGAAGACAGCGGGAAACCGGAAATTTGAAAAAAGATCGGAAATTTTTTATAGTTTATTTATAGTTTAAATTTAACGCTGAGAATTGGCATACGTGCGGCACGTTCAGGGTTCGGTCGCGGCATCAAATTCGAGTACGTCACGCTCAATAATAATTGTTTTAAGGTATAAATTATTATTTGAACATTTTTTTAAAAAAGAATGATTGTGAGCGTCCCGTGAATGTAGAGGGCACGACCTGTGCTGTGAATTCATGGCGTGAATTTGCGCGTGAATTCACGGCACTAATGTTGAGCCTCCATAAGGTTATATCTACACTAATATTATAGAGGAAAAATTTGTGTGTGTGTGTGTGTGTGTATGTTTGTAATGAATAAAAACTTCTGTGCCGATTTTAAAAATTCCTTCACCATTGGAAAGCTACATTCGGCCTGAGTAGCATAGGCTATATTTATTGCTAGAAAAGATTAGGGATCCGTACTAAAACTTAAGTAACGTAACCTAAGGTGTAAAGGAGTGCCCTTAAACGTCTTTCGTCACATGCGCTACGGAAGCTATTGATGGCAGAACAAAAACTGATATGTTCTTTAATGTTTTACAATATTAAAGAACATATCAATATCTACAAATAAACTTTGCTATACCATATGTCCTATTATCGTTATGTCACAATAACCACTTTTTACAGTTTAATTTACAGCATGAGTCAGTTTGACATAGAATGTGCTGCAGGTCACATGATTGGTTTGTCAGTTGTCTGTTCATAAGTATAAGTGTATGTTGTCTATTGGTCTTTGCCGCTGCTGTACCATAAACCGCTTGACCGTAATTGACCTGTATGGCGTGTCAAAAACATGGGTGAAAAATGTGGTAAATCCTGTAAATCGCCCACAAGATTGTCAAGGCACTGAACATGTTAAACATAAACACAGTACTCAAGCTCTGCCTGCTTACTAAAATTATTTCCACAAAAATACCTTTAATTGTAGAGTATTATTTTGATTAACCTCACTTTATTATACCCACAAAAACAAAAGGTTTATTTGATATGTATTCCTTAGCTGCCCATCTATCCGCTCCACTTTACAGAATGAGAACACACAAATTTTTAAATTAAAATATAATTTTAAACTGCTACTTCTATTTGCAGCTACCATAATTAAGAATCTATCGAAACCGACAAAATAAAAAATAAAAAATAATTCAGTTTTAAAAATTCAAAAACATATTTGGAATTTTTTTGATAATGTTTCGAAATGCTTTCAAACTCTTAATTGAAAACAGCGTTGCCAGACGTCTCGATTTTGGAGGGACATCCTGATTTTTGAATCAAAATTAAATGTCCCGGACAGGATCAGTCCCGCTTTTCGAGATAACTTGACTATGCATGCAGTGTGCTGAGGAATCGTGGGTGGGTGGCATCAGACAAGTGTATACTGGCCACCCGCCCAGGAATATGTTTAAACTAGTGTCTTTCATATTAAGTATCAAAATCAAAGTCCTAAATGGTCAGATGCCAAAAATAAAAAGCTCCATAAATTTAATAAAAGCAGAATTACTCATCCAGTTCAATCTATAGCTATCCTGTGAAAAGTTCTTCACCTACATCATTGTTTCCCAACCTGTGGTCTGCGGACCCCTGGGGGTCGCAAGCATATGTTTGACAGTCCGCGGTCCTATACGCATCTATCATAAATAAATTACCTACGCCAAACATCTAGTTATTATTACGCTTACTGAGCGCAGCAAACGAGCGCCAGTGGCCATTGCCTGAGACTGACTGAAATGTGTAGTGCAAACGATTGAGTAATAATATCAACACGAACATTTCGAACTTAGTTGCAAAAAAGCAGCACCAACCTTCTCATTCATGTTTTTCTATGAAAAAGTTTGTTTTTTGTTTTTTTAATTTAATGAAGGAATACTGAAATATAATATTATCCGGAAATTGCACCTTTTTTCACTCAGGGGTCCTTGGCATTATGCTTGATTTCCTTGAGGGTCCGTGGCTGAAAAAGCTTAGGAACCGCTGATCTACACATGCATTTTTTTTTTGTGTGTATGTTTGTAATGAAACTCAAAAACGACTATGCCGATTTCAAAATTTTTTTCACCACTGAAAAGCTACATTCACCCTGATTAACATAGGCTATATTTTTTGCTAGATTTAGTCAAATTAATTGGCAGAGCGAAGCCTGCAGGGTCTTCTAGTCTTTATTAATGAAAATGAAACTTTAAAAGAAGTTAAATCTTCACAGAAATATCATGAATAAGTAATTCTTATACTTAAATAATTTTAAAATGAATTAAACTTATTTTTGATTTTGATACTGTTTTTTTTATTCTGAAGACAACTATTCTGAATATGCCAACTATATTTAACGATAGGGTTAATCTGATTTACAATATTATATTTTTATTGAAATATACATTTCCCATGGCTATTTTTGCTATCTATTGTCATGTAAACGTAATTTTAAAAATAAAAATTTGAAATTTCTGATAATATACGTTTTTTTAACTATATCCCGCATTCGACGAAAGAATACCGCTGTTTTCACTCAAAAAGTTTCCAAAATCTCGACTTGGCAAAAAAAACTGGCAACGCTTATCGAAAATAGGATTCCTTCCTTTGAATGGTCTACATACCTACCCACTACTACCTAATGGACTCGATTTAAATGTCAGATTACTATGCCGAAAAGACAAATAATTATAACCAAAACCAATTAAAAAAAACATAATCAAAGAAATTAACCGAGAAACAGATGTATTTTTATTGTTGTCATAATACTTAATATCCCTATTTACGTGGGTAACACGTGCTAATTTACTGTTTTTGTTACATATTTGCAAATAATTGATAACGCTTCGTTATAATCGTATCTTAAAACTGTTGCTTACCACTTGTATGTATTCAACAAATAAATAAGTTCAGCAAATTAAATAACCAAATATGTCGGCGACAAGCGAACGCATCTAGCTTAGCTTTTACTTTATTATTATTATTATTACGAGATAAGTATGTCAAATGACAATTTGACAATGAAAATGATGGGGTTACCGCGAAAAAATTATTATTAACCATTTTTATAACATTCTGTTGTTCCCTGGTTTTCTTCTTTTTGGTGGTGTACCCATAGACGTCAGTGTTGTCAACAGTAAATTCGATTCCCCAAACTTAGTGTCACCTAAATTGTTGTCATTTATTCATCTATGCAACATTAAGTATAAATAAAATTATTAATACTTATTATAATATAAAATCACAGACCTATAATAGGTCTGTGTATAAAATTATGAAGTTTAAATAAAAAAATATTTTTATTTATAATTAATTAATTTCAATTCCCCGAACTTACTGTCACTTAAATAGGCATGATGACCAATTTTCAAAAACTCTTCTATGATATTCAGAAGTTTCTATTATGTCTAAAATATATCATATTTTTGTAGAAAATTAAGGTTTTTGTGCAATAAAAGTACATTTAAATTTTAAGTTTCAAATTCATTCCAAAACGCTCGCCCGTGTCATGGCGTCTGTCATTGCGCCACGGCTCAGTAAAAAATGCCAGATCGCGTATAATATGCTTACGAAAAAAATGACGTTTACTAAGACGTGACGTAAATTGACGTAATTCGATCTGATTGGTGTTTAAGTTATCATGGCGCATTGTTGTATTTTGTAGATTTATTTTAACAAATAAATTATTAATCTCGACATGAATAAGAGAATAAATACATGTTTCAAAATCTTTGAATCCTATTTCATTAGATCAGATAAATATTTTGGCGATACTTGATTACTGTCATCATGCCTGATTGCAGTGATTGCTGATGCAGTGGTTTATTCATCTATGCATCATTAAGTAGGTATAAATAAAATTATTTATACTTAACTTAAAATTACTAAGTACAAATAAAAAATATTTTTTATGAATAGCCTTGGAAATCGAATCATAACAATCCTTTTACCAAAAGAAAGCTGTGTTCAGTCTAATTACACGAAATACGGAGGATAGAGCTAAGAAGGAACATCTGTATTACAAGAAAAAGTGTCCGTCGAAATGCACTAAGCTATATTAGAGTGGCGCCACTTTAGCGTGAGGTATAAATTTTAAATTTAAAATACCTCAATTTTTAAATTTGAAAATTTATGTAAATTTTATATTATTTAAAAAATAACTCTAAGTTTATATTTACTACAATATTTTGTACTACGCAAGTAGTTGAAATTTTCAATAAGGTCCTTTAGTCGAAAATAATATTTTTTTTAACTCGGCGTACTTCAATAATTCTTGCCTAATTTCATACCATACCTACGTCTACACCAGCGCCATCTAATTCGTTTACAAAAATTGGTAATAAATTGCTACATTCATAACATACCACCGTCAACACCAGCGCCATTTTGGAAGGTTTGGAACTGTTAATTTAATAGCTTACAGCATTTTAGCGCCGATGGGGCTATATTCCTTACCGAGCGGCTATATTATTTTACCCGCTGGCTACACATAGCCGATGGCTATTTATTTTTCTTCAGATATACCTATTTACTTAACAAATTATTTTTATGTATAAGTTATGGCATGGATTTTAATACCTATTACCTTGTCTCGCAATATAATTATATATAGGTACCTACATAATTTTATGTCAAATCCGAGTACCTACTACTCTCACGAGTGATACTGTCACTAATTCGCTAACTAATATCTAAATTAATCTAATGTCAACTAATGTGTTATTGTTATTATGTGTCCGATGGTATTTCTCTTTCAGAAACATTTAACTAACAAATCATTATTATGCAGAAAAAAGAGGTCTCTATGAGTAAATGTGAATATTGCGTGTAAAAAGCGTATGGTTGTGTGCTTTTTTTATCATCAATTTCCTTGCCATGATGGGGCTACCTCGGGGCTACACCACCTCAGGACTGCGAGATGCTCCTCGTTTGAGAAAAAATAATCTGGCAACACTGGGTCCAAGGCTTACAGCTGGACACTTTTTCAATTTTCTACTATATGAGAGGATCTCCTAATAATACCTGTCTTATTTTATACTTATTGAAAATTTCAACTACCTGTGTAGTACAAAATAAATAGTAAATTTTTATTCAATTAATATCATTTCTTAATATCTTATGTAAAATAAGGGTTTTCCACGCCTAAAATTTATATTTTATTTTTTGGACAATTTTTTTTTATTTTAATTTTTCAATAATCTGGCATCAAAAAATACATACAACCCTAAATTTTCACCCTTCTATCAACAACCCTTATTTTTTAATAGTCGATTTTTAACGCTCGATAAATGATATCGCAAAACAACGTTTGCGGGGTCAGTTAGTCTTTTATATAAAATTGTCATGTCACAGTTTTAGTTACATACTCCCCCAAAACGGCTTGATCGATTTTTATGAAATTTTATATGCATAGGTATTCAATAGGTCTGAGAATCGGCTACTGACTATTTTTCATACCCCTAAGTGATAAGGATTTTCGCAAGACAACGTTTGCGGGGTCAGCTAGTCTTAATTATATAAAATTCTCATGTCACAGTTTTAGTTACCATACTCCTCCAAAACGGCTTGACCGATTTTTATGAAATTTTATATGCATACTCAGTAGGTTTGAGAATCGGCTAACGTCTATTTTTCATACCCCTAAGTGAATAGGGGTTGTACACACCTATTATTTTTATTTTATTTTCTGGGCGATTTTTGTTATTTTTATTTGTCAATAATTAATGTGGCATCAAAAAATACATACAACCCCAAATTTTCACCCTTCTATCAACAACCCCAATTTTTTAATCGTCGATTTGTAACGCTCGATAACTTATACGGCAAAATTACGTTTGCAGGGTCAGCTAGTAATTACATAAAATTTCAGATATTCAAAATTTGGCCCTTCTTTTAAAATTTATACCTCACGCTAAAGTGGCGCTACCTTAATGTAGTGCATTTCGAAGGACACTTTTCTCATACAGATGTTCTTCGGGTTCCTCCTTAGCTCTATCCTCCATGGTCGAAACGCCGCCATTGTTTGTTTCCTTCTTTCCTCTGAGGACTTGAGGAGACGCCGATTTGATTTGAAGCCATTCGAAGAAGAGAAATTGTGTTGTATTGTAATTTACGATCTAATTGATCACTTTTCAACTCTGTTAAACAAAAAATGAAACGGTAAGTATGTAGTATAATAAAATTGTTCATCAGTTTGTTATCATTTTACCTACAAGCAATATTTAACGTCTAGAACAGTGTTTCTCAAAGATTGTTCTGTGCCATGGCCCGGCAATTTTCAGTAATTTTCACACTGCTCCTTTGCGACCCACCTCATACTTTTAAACCCTTTCTTTAAGTAAAATAATGAAAAAAAGCGCGGGAAACGTTGAAATAGGCGGGAGTGTTTTTCGAGCATTTAATTTATTTTATTTATTTAAAGTAGTTTTAAAGATCAGTTGAGTAGTTTAGTTTACTTTTCTTTTTCGTAGATTATTGTATATATTTGAATTTGTATACAATAAGGAATAGGTAAGTTTTTTATATGTTGTAATTAATGAGGGACGAGGGCGACCCCTTCGACCCTGGGGGACCTGATGTTCAGGTTCCCCAGGTCGGAGCCAATATAACAATCAATAATGAATCTAGCATGGATACAGATGGTTTATTAAGATCAGATAGAAAGCGTGCTAAAGCTGTTCGTAAAATCTGTAAAAATTGTAATAAAAAAAGGAGGACTGATAAGTCCAAGGGCAATCCAAACAAGAAGTGTCTCTGTTCGAAGGAAAGTGAAGATTCAAGCGAAAATGACAAAAAGATTCAAAAGAATGTAAATAGTATTGTTGAGAACGATAATATTTCTACTTTGCATGTATCTAATAACAGTTTAATTTCTGTAAATCCTACTAAGTCTCCAAACATTCCTAGTGACCAGGATACACCCAATCGTATTCGTAATTATATTTCCACAGACCATGCACCTTTCTTAGTTCATGTACAGAAAATCCTTCAGTCCCCGTCTGATGGCACCACGCAATATAATCAAAAATATAATCAACGGAAGCTTAAAAAGAATCGGCAGAAATAGAAAATGTTTATCTTTTTCACATTTTGAAGATGCAAATAATTTTGTACAGAATGAAATTTTAGGGAAAAATAATTTGAAAGCATTTCTTCCATCATTTAATGTCACCAGAGTAGGTCTAGTAAGAGGCGTTCCCGCTGAATGGTCCCTAGAGGAAATAAAAGAAAATATCTCTGTCCCCTTTGGCTGTGGTGAAATAATAAAGGTACGTAGGATGAACTATAAGGTAATGTCTGAAGGAACACCTGTGTGGAAGCCATCACAAACAGTTGTGCTTACATTTGATGGTCAGATACTTCCCAAAAGAATTTTTGTATGTTACAATGCCTTAAGTGTTGAATTGTATATATATCCTACAATACAGTGTTATAATTGTTGTAAATATGGGCATACAAAATTAAACTCTAGATCAAAACCACGCTGCTACAAATGTGGTAAAGAACACACAGGGGACACCTGTAGCCAGGATGAAAATAATGCATTTTGTTGTTCATGCTCTGGATGTCATTTTGCTATCAATAAGTGTTGCCCAGAGTTTGAAAGACAGAAAAGAATCAAGCTTACAATGGCTCAAAGCTGCTTGTCATATCTAGAAGCTTCCAAATTACATCCACCTATTAGCAAGTCTTATGCTGAGGTTCTAACTTCTGAATCTAATGATATAGTACCTGAGGCTCTAGCTCCACCAAAAACTACAACTACTCCTCATACATCATTTAAAAAAACAGTTTTCCTGAAACCACATGTTCACAGTCAACAAATAGGTGGTTATGACAAATCTGCTCATAATTCACTTATTAGCGACTACAATCCAACTCTTTCAGCTTCAAATGGATCTGCATTAAACCATAGTTTAAATATCTCTTCTATTAAAGATATTATAAAAGAACTCATCAATTCACTCCTTAACCTTAATATAATGAAACCGGACAACGCTGCCTCTATAATAGACCTAATGAATAATGCGGAAAACCACAATGGATCAAGCCAGCTTAATCCAATGGAATTGCCGCAGCATAGTTAGTAAAAAAAGTGATTTAATTTACATTATCAATCAGTTTAAACCCTTTGTTGTTACACTCTCTGAGACATGGTTAAAACCTGGATATTCATTCCAAATACCAGGTTACTCATGTCTCAGAGAAGATAGGCCTGATGGGTATGGCGGTGTAGCCATACTCATTGAAAATACCTATTCTTTTTCAAAAGTACAATTGCCTCCACTTGTGAAGGAATTTGTGCTACTGCCGCTTTTGTAAATAATGTAAATATAATCTCTGTATATATTTCTAAGCCCAATGTAAATATTTTATTAGAGCTTGATAATTTATTAGGTCAACTGCCAAAACCCTTTTTACTTTTAGGGGATTTTAATTGCCAATATGTTGCATGGGGTAGTTCCAAGTCAAATTGTTATGGCGAGTCTCTGTTGGAACTACTAGACTCACATAATTTATGTGTGCTTAATACGGGTACAGCTACTCGTCACTCTAGACCAAATGAAGGCAAAAGTGTTCCAGATCTATCTATTTGTTCTCCTAATTTAGCTTCTATTCTTTCATGGCAATCTCTCTCTTCATCATTTGGTAGTGACCACTTTCCCCTTTTAATTTCCTTCCCCTACCCTAAACCCCAACTTTTTAAACAACCTTGCCGTTTTAAATATAAATTAAATAATCTAGATTGGGATCTGTTTAAACTAAACGTCGAAAAAAGGGTATCTAGCCTGCCTAAATTAAGCCAAGGAGAGGAGTCAGCCTGTGCTGAGGCCTTAGCTAAAGTAATAATTGCAGCTGCAGATGAAACGTTCCCAGTTAAAAAAAGAAAATCTGATAATATTCCGTCGCCGCCCTGGTGGGACGAAGAGTGTTCTATTGCTGTAAAAAACAGGAAACAAGCTGAAAAAGGTTATTGCAGTTCAATGACGTTTGAGAACTTTGACACATACTGTCAGGCTGCTCCTCATCGTGTAAAATTTCATATTCGGTCGCAAATCATTTTATGGATAAACTAGCCTTCGGTTCCAGAAAACATACCATTTCATTTCACAAATCAAACCCACGATGATCAGACAATATTAAATTTACCATTTAGCTTTACTGAATTGACAGGTGTTCTTTCTCATCTTAAGGACTCTACGCCAGGAGAGGATGGTGTACCGTATTCATTTTTATGCAACAATAGTAAACAGCTCCTTAATTATTATTTAAATCTCATAAACTCAGCTATGATAAGTGGACATATCCCTCCATCTTGGAAGTCACAAAATATATAATATAATATAAAATATATTTTAAAACCTAACAAACCTGCAACGGAAGCTTCGTCCTATCGCCCCATAGCACTTTCCTCTACTCTAGCAAAAATTGCTGAACATTTAGTTAAGAATAGGTTAGAATGGTTTGTTGAAAGTAATAAGCTTTTGGCCAATAGTCAATATGGATTTAGAAGAGGTAAAGGAACTCTTGATAATTTAAGTATTTTGATAACAGATATACGTTTAGCCTTCTCATGCATCAAAACATTCGAAAAATGGACACATTGGAATAGGAGTATATCATTACCAATATAAAATAGTACAAAAGATTAAACTACCTCCTGAAACCTCTGTGTACACAGGGGAATGTTATGGCATTTTTAAAGCCATAGAATATATTTTACTTATGAAACTTAAAAAGACGATAATATTTACAGACTCCAAGAGTGCTTTACAGACACTGGAAAAATTTCCCTTTAAAATAAAATCTCACCTGTCAATAATCTTTGATATCAAAGCTAAATTATTAGAGTGCAACTTAAAAGAATACGACGTTAAATTTTCATGGCTCCCAAGTCACTGTGCAATAAAGGGCAATGAGATTGCAGACAAATTAGCAAATGATGCAGTGGAGTGTGGTGATACATACCCATACCGAAACTTTCCCCCCGACTTAGGATCTCTAGCAAAAGTTTATCTCCATGAAGCATGGACTAATCACTGGAGCCTAAGTTGCGAGACCAAAGGGAAATACTATAAAAACATTCAATTAAGTATACCTACTAAACCTTGGTTTTCTGGACTCAAACACGATAAGCGCTCTACAACCATTCTTATACGAATGCGATTGGGCCACACCTGTACCAAGGACCATCTTTTAAAAATAGGAATTGTGAATAATTCAAAATGTAAGTGTCTCAACGATACTGAAAATTTAAATCATATCTTTTTTAATTGCAACATGTATGATCACTCCTCCTTTTTAAATGATCTGCTTCGTCAAAAAATTCCCTTCCCATCGAATGTATCCACCCTTCTTTCCTCCCTCGATCCTGATATTTATAGAATTTTAGCTGCATTTATCAGGAAAAATGATATAAAAATTTAATTTTTATTTATATAATATTTTCTATTGTTAGTTTCTTTTTTCTTTGTCTAGTGCAATTTTTCCTTTAATATTTTATGTTTTCTTTTTTATTTTCCATATTATTACATACTTTTTACTGTTAATAATTGGTATATATGTTTAAATTTGTGTAATTTTATTGATTTATTTCCTTAATACTCTCCTGATCTTTCCTTTTCCAAATTCCGTTTTATAATATCCTTTTTTAATCCTTTCGTTTCCTACGTTTTTATAACTTGTCTTTAGCTGAGCGTGTATGCGCCGTCGCCACATCCGAAGAAAAAAAAAAGTAAAATAATGCACAATATATAAAAATATTTCTCGGGACGCTCGACAAAAGTGATAACTTAAACTAATCTAAGTTGAACTAGGTATTTAATATTGAAATTCTTTAACTTGAGAATATATCTATACTTATAGCTGTTCATTTTTATTCTCATTTCTCATGTCTTATTTGGTAAACAATCTTCGCACTACTTTAAAAAAAAAGTTTTAAATTGCTTTAAAAAATAAATTATAGTTTCTAAAAATCTGTTTTTGAATTTAAATGACAATTTATTTTTAAATTTTTATAATTTTGTGTCTGCATTATTTTTTAATCTCAAACTAAAATAAAAAGACATGCTAAGATTGTTTACCAAATATGACAAGAGAATAAAAATGAACTGTAAGTTAATGCATGGAAAATATTTCAAAAGGACTAATTGTTATTATTTGTTTATTGCATATGAAACGATAACAGAATCAGAATAATAGAATCATGACAAACTGATTTTTGGACCAACCAACACAACCAAGAATTGGACCAACATATAGGATAGTTATAGCGGCTACTCACATACCAATTGTTGGGCCAATCTAGGGCGTGCAGAGTTGGAGCAATATTGGGACAATATCGGACTGTCACACATGCCTGCAATTCAATTGAGTAGGCAAGTAGAATTCAAGTTAGACACTACACATGTTGGGAGAATGGCACCAGTGCTATCAAAAAATCAAAAGATCGGCATAGCACTAGCTCTTACAGTGGAGCTAAAACAAAATAAGAGGAAAAGGAAGTACTGGGTAAAGAATTGGCTAAAGAAGAGAAATGATTTGTGCCACATGAACTTAGTAAAGGTATTGGAAGTAGAAGACATACAGAACTTTTTAAGAATGGATATTGCTACTTTATGAAATTAAATTAATTATTTACTTTATGAAATTGTCCCAACCGGGCTACACACACTAAAACTCGCATGGCGGCTGGAGCAATGCAGGGGTGCAGGATGATTTCGCGCCCCTGCACTCATTGGGGCTATCTAGAAAATGGCCCTAACAAGCCTACTCACATGACATTTAAGGAAGCAATTCAGGACCACGCCCACTTTTTACACTAGACTGGCCCAACAATTGGTATCTGAGTAGCCAGCTTTAACCAGTTTTATTTAGCTTGCCCTGTTTATTTGTTTGTTTGGGTCAAAGTTAGTGAATTTGGCTCCAATTCCAATTACATAAATATTACTTCACAACTACCTCAATATATTATGGGTATCAAAGTAAAGTGCTTGATTGGTAGAATACAGCGCATTCTGAGAAAATTAAATTAACAACAAAATTAAAAACATGACAATAAAAAATGATGTAGCTAAAAAATAATTTGGTAAGTCCTAGCTACCAGATCACACCAATCTTCTCATCAATCTGGGGTATTGATCAGACAAAATACAAATCGAAATTTGTACGACAGTTTAATAGTTTATTGTTCTCTTTCATACATGTTATCGCTCGCTCTATGTGTTTTTTATCCAATCTCTTTGGATAGTGACATTCTTGGTCAGACCATTTATACTATCCGGGATGATGCGGTCCATTGTTCCTAGTAATTTGTTTAAAAACTGGGGTCTAGATAGACTGGTCACTAAGCCAGCTGCTGTAATAATTATGGGTGACCTTCTATGTGTTTATGCGAGCCTAGTAATTTCAGCGTGATATAATATGAAGAATTTTTTTTTTCTTTTCTTGAATTTTGATGTTTTTGCCTTTCTATAATTATGCTTATGTGAGCCTAGGAAAACGTCTGTTAGACGGCAGACGGAGTGACACTGTAACATGTTAGGTAACGAACCGGTTTATCCTCCCATAAGTTATCACTTCAATTTTGCCCTTTAAAGTAAATCACTATGTCACTATCACTGCACTAAGAATTAAGTCACTTGCACAAATAGCTGAGTCAGTTTTCTCTGCGTGCTATGTCTGTAGTGTAGTCTAATACTAGTATTTTACGTTCGTTATTGTTTTTAACTTATTTTGAAAATTATTTTTTACTGTTTAGTTGAATGTTCTTCAAAAGTGTGTTTTCTAGTTTTTTTAACTGCATAATTATATTTATTTCCACTTTTTAGGTCGATTTGTTAGGGTTCAGGATTAATTAAAAACTTCAGTAGAAATTATCTGTTTTATTTTTGAAGATCACATCATCACAATTCTATATAACAACCAACTGTCATATTCTTTTCACAGAGCTCAAGTCAACCATCATTTCTTAGAAGTATGTTATGCCACCTTTTATACAGTGTGTCCCAGGATAAAGAGCAACCCCAAAAGAGGGTGAAACAAGACCAAAAATTATTGACGAAAACATAGAAATTATTTAAAAATTATTTAGTAATTGTTCTGTTTAAGATGTTTTATCAATCAACGGGTCACCCATTTGGGTGCATTTGTCAGCTGTAACAGCTGAGCTGCGATTAATTTATGTTTTATTTTTGCAGTATTTATGCATTTAGCCAAAGAAACCGCGAGATAACATTAATACGTTTATTTCGTATGCTAAAAACTATTATTATCGATAAATATTTAGGGAAACGTCTTATAATTTTAAATCACTAAATTATTTATTAAGAGCTCGTATAGTACCTATTGTTTGACAACTGTTACCTGGCGGATCTTTTACCTTGTTAATTTAGCTACTTCCCTGAACAACCTTTTCTGATAATCTACGTGCTGGCAGGCCGTGGGCGGTGGGTGCGGGTGTAGTGGGGTGGGGAAAAAAATGGAGGTTCAGCGACTTTAATTTTTTTTCCAAACAGTTCCTCTGTACTTCCTGGCACCCAAAAAAACTTTAAATCGATCGGGTGGTGGGAAGGGGTTTCCAGCTATTATTAATATGCCGTAATAGACCAACATAATTATATTATATTAATATACGAGTAATTGTATTGCGGCTTCCAAACAAGTAGATCTATACTAAATTTCATAGGTGTATGTATGTATGTTATTATACTTTTGGCTTACTTTTTGACGTTGGTGCCAAAATTTTACAATAGAAACGAGATACTTGACACAAAAGACACCAACCTCAAAAAAATAAGCCTAAAGTATTTAAAAAAAAAACTATTTCATACTTTTTGGTGTTGGTTTAATTATTTTTAATTATTTTTATTTATTTCTTATTGAAGAGCTCTCTCTAGGTTTCTTTCAGTTTTTCTTACATAACTCAAAAACTAGCTCTTTACGGCAGATATTTTTTTACTGTTTTGGTACCTAAGGATAATACCTACAAAAAGTGTCGGATATTATGTATTTGGTCTCAATTGCATTTTTTTCATGTTATGTTTTGATGGCATTACCTGTTACCTGGAAATTGACCGTCTAAGCAAGCTTAGTACATACTAAAACTACCCATCGTCCACATTTCGTTCGTCAGAAAATACGTGATGCCTGGCGGCCCTAGGATCTTGGACCATAAAGACATAATAGTGTTAATAAGTGTTATTGATCTTTACAGAATTCAAGCACAACGAAAGTTTGCACAGGGTGCACCAATTCCATCTAGTAACTTTAGCAACTCTGATCGGCGGCTGGATGTAACATCAAGTAAAGAGGAATCAAGAAACATCGTACACAATAACACGCCTGTCAAGACTTTTCTTGATTTAATATCATTCAATCGTACGTATTCTTCAATTAATAAAGTATTAAAAAGATTTAAAGTATTGAATAGAAATACTTGAAGTTATCAATTTATGAATAGTATTAAAATTGTTAAATCTATGTTAATCAATATTTGGTATCACACTCACAAAACTTATAGTATTAAGAAATTTTTACTCTGTAAAACCAGCTTTTGACGGGGATGTAATATAAATTGCATCTTGAATGATCTTGAACTATATATTACATCCTGCGATTGCTGTTCACACTGTAAGATATATATTTTGGAACAGTTTAGCTTCGGCCACTACCAATTCAGTGTTGCCAGATTATTTGATGATTAAAAAAAAGCACACAACCATACTCTACGCGCAATATTCACATTTGCACACATAGATACCTCTTATTTTTCTGCATAAAAATGATTTCTTAATAAAATATTTCTGAAAAAAAATAAACATCTAACACACAATAACAATATTTGACAACACATTAGTTGACATTAGATTAATTTAGATTTTAGTTAGCGAGTTAGTGACAGTGTCACTCGTGACAGTAGTAGGTACTCGGATTTGGCATAAAATTATGTAAGTACAATACCTATATATAGACAACGTTTTAAAATCCATGCTATAACATACATAAAAACTATTGAAACTGATTGTTGCTATAAAAGTTCTTTTTTTCTGCATAAAAATAATTTATGAATTAAAATAATAATATAGCCGCTCGGTAAGGATTATAGCCCCATCTGGCAACCCTGCCTACCATTCAAACTGCGACTGTTTTCGGGGACGTGAGGTAAAATATACTCCTTCAAATATCGCTCGTAAAAAAATTATAGTTTGGGATGTAATATATATTATAGCTCAGTGTGAACGGTCACGTATAAAATGTGTGAGAGCGATAAAATGTTATATCTCAAGATGTAATTTAAATGATACTAGTGTTCGCCTAGTAGTCGAAATTCGACTATAATTTTTTAAAACTATTCTACTTCAATGTACTTCTCCGATAATTTTAAAACGAAAGATTTATAAGGTAAGATTAATCGAACTGTTGCTGACTGGTTGCACTCGCTGTTAAAACTTTGAATTGATTGGTAGAATGTATATGGTTTGAATTCAAAAACGATGAATTACAATAAAAGTAAGCCAATTTTAACAATTTAAATGTCGTTTATGGGTTAAAGTCACATTTGCGGACTTATTCTATTCTATTTCGCGGGCACTCGTTCCTTTTTTAATGACTTTGTGTGAATGATTCATGAACATGAATTTGTGTGAATTTCGCGCGCTTCCATATCTTCAGCCTATAATTATTTCAGTAAACTCTTTTTTAATTTACATAATATATTTACATATTATCTCAATATAGGTAATATTCTCAGATTTAATTGAAATTGAAAAAATATTACAGTAATAAAAAATGAATTCATAGAAACTAACAACAATTTCTACAACAATATGTTTAATAAAAACAGAACGTTGTTAGAATGGCATAGCAAATACACGTAAACGTTTAATTGTACAATTTTATTCATTTATATCTTCAATAATTTCGTAATCTTCACTTTTCCAAATTTACCGTCATAAACATCAATTATCTATTTTTATCCTTTCTTTTAATACTTCTCGAAAAATGTCTATCAGCTCTTGGCCTATGATCGAACACTTCTCGAAAAATGTTTACAAACTTTTGGACTACGATCGAACACTTCTGGAGAAATATCTACCAACTCTTAGACTACGACGTCGTCGTTACTTCGATAACGTATGAAAAAAATATTTTAATAAAAAAATGGATTTATAGGAACCAACACTAATTTCTACAATATCTTTAAATATAGAAAGTTCTATGGCATAGCAAATACAGTTTTTTTTATTATGCACTTTTATTGATTTATATCTTCATTATTTCGTGATCTTAACTTTTCCAAATGTAGCCTTTATTATCATAATTATTTTCTTTAACTTCAACTTGTCATTGGCTGAACAATATTTAATCTGTGAGCTGAACTTGAATACGCCAACAATATTGTATTTAATCTGTGGGCCGTGTGGGCTGAACGCGAATGCGCCCTCGCCGTAACCAAAAGAAAAAGAATAAATGTCATTTTTATGTGTCTATGTGTGAGTGTTAATATTGTGTGTAAAAAACGTATGATTGTGTGCTTACGGTGTTTTTTCGTTATTTAATGTATTTCCAACGCATTTTACTTAATTTTATGGACCATGTGCACTAAACACATGAATATCTACCCAACAAAACAAAAATGATCAAAATTGGTTCAGTAACGAAAGAGAAAATTGTTCTGAACTGATTCGCCTTCGCCTATTTATATATATGATTATATCCCGTAGTCAAAAGCTGGCTTAACACAGCACAATAACAGCTTAACATTATTTTTTATTGTAAGATGCCCATTTCATTAATTACTAGTCATAAGTCTGTTTTTGGTTCATTTTTGTGTTACATAGATTTTCTTTAATTAATTACATTTTTGTGGATACTAAAATAGACAATTACCGAGTAAGCCATTCAAAATCATCAACGTGCAATATAAAATACTTATACTGCTCCCTTCTTCATGTGTGAATTCCTGGTCACCTATTTAAAAATTAAAAACAGATCTAGGAGCTGTATAAAATACTTTTGGAGGAGGTGTACCAAATACTTTTTTCAAAAAAATATTCTTTGATTACATTTACTATTTTAGTCCTTATGACACAATTTCAATAAGAATTTCTTTCCTCTTTAATGTGTCTATGGATTGCAGTGATCACGTAGTGCTACTCTTGACTATTAAAATATTTTCATAACTGTACCCACAAGATATTCAGACCCCATAAGTCCCTAATACATCTGGTTGGTAAATTTTAGTAAGATTATCTACTGGCAAACACTAAAATATATACTTGGCACCATTAGGCACAAAGTAGAAGCCTATTGTGACAGATCTGTAACAGGGTTTGGGTCCAAACCCTGCTTCCCTGCAAAGTTAATATGATTTTTTACATAATAATATAAAAAAAAAATTTGTGTGTGTGTGTGTATGTGCGTGTGTGTGTGTATACTAATAATCAAATTTTTTTTAAGTACTTTATTTTAAAATTTTATACTAAGGACTAGACAGTGCGCGTGGCTTCGCCCGCGTGGGTTTTAGAACTTGGTGCAGAGAAGAGTAAAAAGTATCCTATATGTTAATCCAGGTTATAATCTATATGTGTAAAAATTTTCATCCAAATTATTTCAGCCGTTTTAAAGTGAAAGAGTAACCAACATCCATCCATGCTCACAAACTTTCGCATTTATAATAGTATATAAGTACTTAGTAGGATATTATGTTGATAAAACTCTTTGGCAAATAACTCATTATTAGCCAAAGAGTAATTAACTATTACTCACCAATTCTTTTGGTTTTTTTATTCGAGATAATAATTTCTCAACGAAATGTCCGATTGGAATAAAACAAAAAGTATTTAACTTCTACATAAATACCCTTGATAACATAATGCTTAATTTGGATAAGTATTAATATTACGATACACTTTTAACGTACTTTCTTCAGATGATTTAATATTTTTTATGAACATAAAAGCGGTTTTTGTGCCTAAACTATGATAGTTAGATATGTGCTCGCTTTTTTGTAGATCTTAATAAGACCTTTTATTTTTTATTTTTATTTATTTTATTTACGTATCATTAATAAATGATGTCATATTAAAGTGAAAGTGAAAGTTTCTCAACATAAAAAAATCTTAAGAATTGCCATGTTGACTAATGTAAAGTAAAAAAATTATTAATTGGGTGCTTGGTTATTATTTTCCAGAGATTCACGAACATCGAGTGCCTGTTGTGGTGCTTGAACGACTCCGAACCAATCCATCTAACCCCTTTATAATAAATCGGAAAATTGAAGAAATAGAAGGATCTGTTGAAACTAAACTTCCCGCAAATATTAATTTAAATACAGATGCAATGTGTCTCCGCTCACATATCAGAGTTGAAAATATAAGTGAAGAAGATGTCACCGATTCTCCTGATGAACCCGAAATATCTAAAAAGAATATGATGGTAATGGTACCAGAGACGACCATAAAACTTAAAAATCTTCATAAGAATACTATTAACAATATTTTAAAAAGATTGGCTTGTACTTCCACATCAGATGCCTCAGTTGATGATGATACACCATTGGCACATTATGCTGTGAAAAAGTCCGACAGTAAAAAATACAAAAACAGTTCGTCAGTAAAAAAAACTATAATAAAGAAAAGTTCCTTACGAAAAAGTCGTAAAAAAATCTCTGAAGGTAAAATTTTGTATATTTTAAACCTAATATTAAGTAATAACACAACACATAATAGTACAAGTACAGAAGGCCCCGCTTCTTAGTCATTTAAAGAAATATAGACTAGCTACGATACGATTAAGTTCAATAGGCATGATGACTAATTTTCAAAATCTCTTCTTTGATATTCAGAAGTTTCTATTATGTCTAAAATATATCATATTTCATTTATATAAAAAGGGAGAGGCAAGTTCAATACAAAAAATATGCTTGGGTGTGGGCTTCGCCGCAAAAAGAATAATTATAATATTTTTTTCCTACGCTTACACACAATTACCGAGCTGGATTTCAAATTTCATCCTTCTAGGTCACCTGAAAGTATGTTAGTTTTAGGTACTATATTATGTCAGTCAGTGCTAAAATTTACGACTTTTGATCCTTCATACATTTATAACCGTTTGAGCTAGTTTCATGAAATTTGGACTTCTAGATGTCTTTATGGGTATTATTAAACACACGTAGTTTTATGTGTTTACGTTAAAGAGGTTTTGAGTTATAGAAGGGTCAAAAGTGGCACCAAATGGTTCGTGTAATATTACACTCGGCGCTGGCTTGGCTTGACACGCTACCGCGTGTCTAGATAACAGGATTGAAGCGCGCTTAACCCCGCTGTTTCAAGTAGATCGAAAAAGTTAAGCAACGTTGGGCGCGGTCAGTACCAGTGGGTAGACCGCTAGTGGTGAATAGAATGCGCGCTTCCGCGTCGTCGTTCGGTGTCAACTCGTCGTCGACACGTTGTCCACGGGTGGACGATGCGTTGTTACTTGTGAACGTCGCGTGGCCAACTAGTGAACGTCGCGTGGTCAGCAAGTAGACATCGCTTGGTCTACGAATTTTCGAGTAGTCTGTTACCATTGGCACTAGGTCTACACGTGTTTTTCGTAATTCTAATGGGAATGAAGGGAGGGTGGGGAGCGGCACATCGCCAACGCGTCGTCCTCGCAAGCCAAGCGTGCGAGCAGCGAGTTGTCACCGAGTGGTCCACGACGTCTGCGCGTGGCCAGCTTGCGAGCGAGGCAATCCAGTGACGATACAGCGTTGATGTAATGAGCGCGTATCCAGAAGCGACCTGACGCGAGTTTAACGTTTTTTACCCATAGCAAAAACACTATAAAATTTAGTCCGAAACTATGAGGAATATTGAAAAATGCTGGAAAAGAATTTCAAATATATGTATTATTACAGCAATTGATAGTGTCATAGTAGTAATGGTACAATACAGGTGTGGTATCATTCTCAAAATCAATGGGTTCGATTCCTGGCAAGGCATATTTATTTTTCGAAAATCCAATGATGCAATTTAAGTTTTCATCAAAATTGATCTACAGACTAATTTCAGCATTTTTTCGCTATTCCTTATAGTTTCCGATCTTTCCATCCAGGCACACTTGAAAAATTCACCCTATGTACACACAGTTCTGTTTTAGATAATTCAAATGGCAACATGGATGATGGTGATGGATCTGGAAATACTACTCGCACCTTTCCAGAAGTATTGCATGAAAACCAAACTGAGAGTAATTTGTCTTCAATTACATCTGAAGTTTTAAACCAAAAATTTCATAAAGAATGTATTACATTCTTAATATTTTATTCAACACTCGACCAGGCAGGCGTCGCCCTGCCCTTAATTTAGACAATTAGATTTTAATTAGATAATTGATATAAAGATAATAAAAATCCTATATTCCAAAATTTTGCCTTCTATACTCAGTAGTTTTGGGTTGGAGTCAATAGTTAGGAAAATTATTTTATTTAATACTTACATTTTATATTACTCGTATTTTGAATGGAAAGTCCGATTTTAATAATTAGATAGTCTAGATTGTAACCACGGTATTTATTAGCTTTTTTTATTGAAACACTATATTGTGACGTAACGATTAATATTTAAATGCATTAATAATAATATTATTCATAATATTATTATTAATGCATTTAAATGAAATGTTTGGAGGATGTCCTCCTGGAGCTACATTTTGCCTTCTATATCACTGCTCCCAAAATTTTAATGTGTATTCATATCTTTTGTGCTTATTTCAGCACAAGAAAAAGACCGGAAAATTGAAAAGAGAATTAATCGTAAAAGGAACTCAAAGAAACTACAAGGTCGTAACCCTGTATTTCAAAAAATACTTTTTCATCCTGATTTTAAAGGAACGTATAATAATCCTGGATGTAAACAAATGCGTAAAGGTAAAAATAAAAAGGCGAATCCTTCGCCTAACCGCCAGAAAGGCTTCCTGAAAAGAAGTGCATGTTTAAAGAACATTCAAAGTGCAATTAGTTCGCCGAATCGATCCACGCCTGCACCTAGCTCCAGCCAGATTACTGCCACTACATTATCTTGCTTATTGAACACTTGTACCACGATAAGTGACGTAATAGATTTAACATCGGAAACAGATGACAATGATATCTCAAGTCTTTGCCTAAAATGTGAAGAAATTGAAAACATAATGCAAATAGATCAGCCGTCAAGCATATCAGGTAAGTTTACCTGTGGCAAAGAACTTTCTTGTTGTGCTCCCAAAACAGTTAGTTTAATGAACGAAATTTCTTTGGACTTCTCCATACAACAAAATCGGTTACAACTCGCATATTTCATTGCGTATAAAAACTTAACATCATCGAGACAAGTGCTTACGTGCCATTTAGTTCCTACATTAAATTTTGAATCACTAAATTCTAATAATCCGGAAGACTTTACATTTGTAGCAGGAGATGCACAGTCATCAAGTCCTAATTTAGTGACATCAAATTCAAGTGAAGAAAAGGTACAAATAACTGAGACACAAATATTTTCTTCCACACAAACAGAAAGTTCAGAGCATGCTTTGAACTATGAGCAACAAGAAAACGAGACCCTTTCTTCAACACTTTCGTCAAATTCAAAGCAACCTTCAAATTACGAACATAAGGAGAATGAAACATCATCAACCTTCTCCTTGACACAATGGTCAAGTTCAAACCCACCATCAAAATGTAAGCGACGAGAAAATGAAATATGCACACGTTTTTCAACACAATCCTCCGTTTCAAAACGGGTTTCGAGTTATAACCGACAAGAAAAAGACACATTATGCAAACGTTCATTAACACAATCATCTGGTTTAAAACTAGCTTCAAATTATGAGAAGTTATGCACACGTTCTTCTTCACAATTGTCAGGTTCAAAGCGGTCTTCAAATGACGAGCAAGGAGGGAATGAGAAAATGAATACACGTTCATCACTACCACCAGGTTCAATGCGGCTATCACAAGAAAACGAGATACCAAACTTGAGGCCACCTTCTAATTTAGAAGAGTTAATGCAACAAGGTGAGTGGGATTCTTTTTTTATGTTTGGTATACTTAAGTATACATAAGTATTATATTGATAGATAAAATTTATTTTCTACTCCAGAGGTATCGTCTGATTCGCGCCAGTCTTCTAATGCTATAACACAGCCTTTGGTTGCGCCTGTGTATACCCCCACAGTCGAGGAATTTTCGGTTCGTATAAAAATATTTCTAATTGTAACACTTGTTCTTAGAAAGCTTGAACAGCTCTAAGCTTAAATAGCCTCAAAAATTTCGGTGTTCTGTAATTTGCACATTTATTTTGAAGACAAGTGAGGAAGAATAAAATTGTTTATTTTTTGTGAAAATTTACACGTGTATAAAGAACTGCATTAAAAATCATGCGTCCATCAATGTTCTAAAGATTATGCGTGAGCCTTCATCAAACTACACTTAAGATTACATTTACATTAAGTGATCATTTTTCAGCATAGGTGACGAACAAACAAGCTTACATATTGACTGCTTGCTTGCAATATTTGCAAAAATATTTTTTCACTCCCCATACTATAATAATAACGTATTGCGTTGCCTTTTTGTTTTTCATAACAAAACCAGAGCTCCGCGATGTGTCGGATGTATTTTAAACTAGCTGACCCGGCAGGCTTCGCTCTGCCAATTAATTCAACTAATATCCAAAGTTACACGTGAAATTTCTGTCATAACATTCTGTCCGACATTGGTCCACTGCTGGACATAGGCCTCTCCCAAGGCGCACCACTGAGCCCGATCTTCGGCTCTCCTCATCCAGTTACCATACCCGATTGTATGCCTCAAAAGTACCTCAGTCTAGCGCCCCTGACACGGATCCCAGAGCCACGGTAACGCGCCACTTCACCGACAAGCCAGATGTCAGTCTTGAGTAGGTCGTGCTGGCCCTCGGGCAACTTAAAAATGGAAAAGCCCCTGGAGAGGACGGAGTTACTGCAGAACTTTTAAAAGCAGGAGGCAAACCAGTTTTTCAAGAACTCGTTAAGGGTGCACCGAGCATATTTTGCTAAAACTGCGATCAGAGTTTTAAAGATTCCAAGAAAACGTGGCCTCATGGAAGTTAAAAATTTACAGATTTCCGTAACTATTCACGGCAAAGATAGATTTCATCTTAATTGTCAAGAAATAATCGAAAAGTTTAAGCATTTTATAGAATATAATTATAACAGTAAACTTTGAATAAAATCGAAAAAAGCTTTCCGCCGTTTTAATATATATATATATATATATATATATATAAATATATAATGATCCTTTCACGGTAAATGTTGCTCCAGTGTGAAGTTAGAAAAATTGTTGATCCACCTATTTCACGTGTTTGCTCAGCTCCGCTACGCGCAACATGATATACTTTGATCCGTCCTGAATATACGCGTGACGTCGGTGGATCTGCACTCGCACATTTTCAACATACTCGTCAGTGGTTTGACCAACATTCGTTGATCCATTAACGGTCAAAAAAATTATACCGAATGTGATTTTTTAGATCCGGAGTATATTTAACTTAAATGCGACATTTGTTTAGACTTTGTTGATCCGGCCGAAACAATAACAAAAATCATACTGAATGTGATTTCTTAGATCCGGAGTATATTTAACTTGCTTAGACTAAGTTGATCCGTCTGAAACAAAAACAAAAATCATACTGAATATGATTTCTTAGATCCGGAGTATATTTAACTTAAATGTGACATTTGCTTAGACTAAGTTGATCCGGCCGGAGCACAAAATTGACTCTTACTGCGCTCTTCTGGCGCTGGCTTACGGGCGATTTTCGCGTGTCGCTGCTCACTATTCAAGTCACGCCGGAAGACCAGGGGCCATCCATGGTACCTGCCGATCACACCGCGCCCTTTTATTGGAAAGGGTCACTGGAAAAGGGTCGCGGTGTCCGGACCTCTGCGCGCCGGAGCACTTTTGGCAACTGCGACCGGACTGAAGAAGACGGAAAGGAGCCTACCTACCCACCACCTCTCACCCCGCGCACCATGGAGGTCAGGTAGGTCCGCCCCCCTCACAGGCCCCGACTGCAGCGGCCGGCGAGCGTCCCGCGCCGCTAATAGTGGCGAAGATGCTACCCAACTGGGTAGTGGACCTCAGAGCGCTGCGGGACATCCTCGGCGTCCCACCGCACTCCGTGGCAAGCGGAAAGGGCTTCCGCTTCCATCTTAAATCCGCAGACGAGTTCAGGAAGGTCCAGGCCTACCTGATCAAGATTCAGGAGACCGAGCCGGGCCTAGTCTGGTACTTTCTGTCCCTGACGGAGGAGCGGCCAACAAGGGACATCCTCGGCGTCCCACCGCACTCCGTGGCAAGCGGAAAGGGCTTCCGCTTCCATCCAAAATCCGCAGACGAGTTCAGGAAGGTCCAGGCCTACCTGATCAAGATTCAGAAGACCGAGCCGGGCCTAGTCTGGTACTATCTGTCCCTGACGGAGGAGCGGCCGACAAAGGCCAATGTCCGCGGCCTCCCGGAAAATACGGACCCAAACTGGGTAACCGGCAGTCTTAAGGACCTGGGCTTCCTGGCTCGTTTCTGCCGGCTCATCGCCCCCCGCGGCGGCAGCAAGAAAGGGTGTACTACGTCCAGCTGGAGCGTGTGAGCGTTGAGGAACGGCTATCAACCGTATGTGCCCATACCTTAGGCGGATGGCGCGCCTACGGGGTCTCAGCGTCCCCCCACCTCCACCCGGAACCCCAGCCAACATGCCGGCTGGCGAACGCGGCCCGCCCGCGCACACCAGCCGTGGACGCCAGGCCAGGTGGCGTAAGCGGGAGAAGGGGCTCGCTGAAGAGCAGGCCTCCTCCGCCCCGCCTAAGCCGAAACCTACGCCTCGAGCGCCCGCGATGGTCGCGACTCCGCCCGCCCCCGCGCCCGCCCTTGCTCCACTCCCCTCCACGGCTTAGCCACCGGCCATTGCAGAGGACGCCTCCCCCGAGCGCAAGCGCATGCCAAAGTGCAAAGGGAAGAAGCCGCAAAGCACCCAGGAGGAGGTAGTCCAGGTACCCCAACCAGTCCCTGCCCACCTCACCACACCGACCCCACCCCATCCTGCCACTCCATCCCCGCTACAGATAACGGGACGCCTAGCCCCCTCGAGGCCCTTACAAGCTCTGGGCTTCGAAACGCCGCCGATGAACTGGTAGCCGCCGTATCGGCCATCAGTGAGGCGATTGCGCGGTACCCGGAGCTCGTGGGGACAATTAGAGGGGTCTCAACCAAAGTCCTCGGGCTCCAGCATGTCAGTCAGTCTTAGACTAATGTACTGGAACCCGGGTGGGTTGTCCTCACAGTCCAGACAGGAACTCCGTCTCCTCCGCGAGCAAGACGTGCATGTTCTGCTCATGGGAGAGACGAATTTGTCTCTTAACCAGGACTTCCGCCTCCCGAATTACTTCGTGTACCGCCGCGATGAGATCGCCCCCTCCGGGTACCCTTACAGGGGCACGGTGGTGTCGGTCCGCCGCGACGTGGTACACACGGTTTTGCCAATCCCGCCGTTCTCAGTTATGCGCTCCACAGGAGTCGAGCTGAACGCGACGGGCCAGGCACTACTTGTGTTTGCCGCCCGCCTGGACGTAATCTTTGCCTCCAAGATTTCAGACACATCTTCGACGGTGGGAACCCGACCCTCCTGGCTGGCGACCTGAACGCTAAGCATTGAGCTTGGGGTTCCAGAGTCGCCAACAGCGCGGGACGGCGAATCCTCGTGGACGCGGAGGCGAATGGGTATCAGGTGTTAGGGCCAGAGACACCCACTCACATTCCCTCTAACGTCAACCACCGTCCGGATGTGCTTGACATCGTACTCCACGGGAATCTACCGTGCCCGGTCTATGTGGAGGTATGACATGAACAAACAGCACCTCCCCATACTGGTCACTCTTGGCTTGGGACCCGAGTGCACGTCATTGCCGCGCGCGAAGCGTAGGACGGATTGGGAGGGCTTCAAGTCTGCACTGGCCTCCTATGACCATAAGGCCCCGTTAACTTCCTCGGAGCCGGTGGAGGCCGCGGACGTGGTCTTTGCGACGTCAGTCAAAGAGGACCTGGATTACCGAGAAACATAAGACAGAGGACGTCTGCAAAGGTGATGTGACCAACAATAATATTTTTTTATTCCGGTTCCTTAACTCTTAGCGGTTTAGGAGTTCCATTCTGTATCTCCGAAGCTCTTCATCAGATCATCATCACCTTAATATGGGACCAAATTCACAATAACAGGTCCCAAACCAAAAAAATATCAATTCAAATCAACAATAATAATATACCAACAATAATATTTTTTATTCCGGTTCCTTAACTCTTATCGGTTTAGGAGTTCCATTCTGTATCTCCGAAACTCTTCATCAGATCATCATCACCTTAATATGGGACCAAATTCACAATAACAGGTCCCAAACCAAAAAAATATCAATTCAAATCGGTTATCAAATGACGGAATGCGGCGGTCAGAAATATAAAGAAAAACGAGTTCCACTCCATCATCAGAGTCGACGGTGGTCAATGTCTATATAGTTCTGCAAAGGTAATGTGACCAATAATAATAATTTGTTAACCCGGTTCCTTAACTCTTATCCGTTGAGGAGTTCCACTCAGTAATAAGTGTGATGCTCGAGGATGCTACCAGGATACTAACAGGTAGTAATCTCATCATCTTCGGACGGGATGATATGAAGCTTAATTACAATCGATCTTCACTTGGTAAGTTCGTTTGATTTTACAATTATTGATGGCAAAGAAATATACCAAGAAATGTATAACACAGTATAGGTACCTACTGTGCGTTCCAAACTTCCAAATAAAATCTGTAGCTTGTAGGGTCAAAGATACGAAGCGGCAACGTCGCGGCTGCTTTCAGCCAATCCGATCGTATGCTGAGCGGCAACGTCGCGGCTGCTTTCAGCCAATCCGATCGTTTGCTGTGCTCTGATTGGCTCATTTGAATCGGATCAACGTTTTCCGTAACTATCGCAAGGTGGATTTGTATATCGGATCAACATCGGCAAAAACTAGTAAGCAGTCACGTGACTGTAGATGTTGATCCGGTCGGAGCCACATTAGTTACCAGAGATGCATATTGGATCAACAAAAGGCGCCGGATCAACATAAGTTTTTGGATCAACAAAGTGCTCGCGTGAAGTCGCGTTTGATCAACATTTGTCGATAAGGGATAACTAGGCGATGGCGAATCAGTTCAGAACTATTTACTCGTTTGTTACTGAACCGATTTTCCTCATTTTTGTTTTGTTTGGTACATATTTACGTGTTTTTGTGCACACGGTCCATAAAATTAAGTAAAATGAATTGGAAGTACATTAAATTAACGAAAAAACACAGCTAGCACACAATCATACGTTTTTTACACACAATAACTTTTTAAACAAATTTCTCCCAACTCTGGGACTATGATCATCAAACACTTCTCAAAAAATGTCTACCAACTCTTGGACTATGATCAAATACTTCTCGAAAAATTCTCGAAAAATGTCTACCAACTCTTAGACTATGATCGAACACTTCTGGAGAAATATCTACCAACTCTTAGACTATGGTCGTCGTCGTCACTTCGATAAGGTATGAAAAAAATATTTCAGTAAAAAATGGATTTATAGTGTTGAATTTAAAGGAAATAGCGCAAATGATACTTGGAAATTATAAGCTTAGTAACGGTCGCAGCAAATTCCAAAATGCAAGTGCCCGGCGCGCTGCTATCGCGCTGTATTTATAACATCGTAATGTTGTCCCCTCTTGCCGTGGCGCTGTCGTCGTAATGTTGTCCCCTCTTGCCGTGGCGCTGTCGTCGGCCGGCTGAAGTCCGTGCGTGACGTCACACAGTGCTACCAACCACTGGCTTACGCGCATGTTGTCAGCACTGTCAGGTGTCACCTGATGTTGGACGCACTGTAACGCAGTTTTGCCGCAATAAAGTCTGTGTTGCCAACACGGCCATTCTGCGCGGTGTCGGCCCCTGACACCTCTCGAGTCTAGATAAAATGCTGAGAAACACAGAATTATTAATTACCTTATTAAAGTTAAAAATGTCAATTCGATATCAAGTCCATGTCATAGAATTATCTTTTCTTAAAATCGGTAGCTAGCCCTATTTTTCCTTGTTACAAAGCCACTTGCACTTAAACGCATCACGCATCACTTAAGTGTACCAAGTTTAGCTCCGTCCCAAAGAAATTTCTCAAAATCGGTAGCTAGCCCTATTTTTCCTTGTTACAAAGCCACTTGCACTTAAACGCATCACGCATCACTTAAGTGTACCAAGTTTAGCTCTGTCCCAAAGAAATTAATTATCCCTGTAACTATAAATTTAATTTCTTTATAGCAAAGTTGCTTGCACTTAAAAGGCGTCACGCATCATTTAAGCGTCCCAAGTTCAACTCTGATTTAAAGAAAGCAATCTACAGTTATCTTAAGACTCAACCATACTTTTGCATTTTGTCGACTGCACGTAACCTTGCTAAAGTAAGCAACAGGATGTCTCCGCTGATCGCTATGCGTTTGTAGCAAAACTGCACCGTACCCCATGGAGCTGGCATCGGTGTGGACTTCTGTAGGTAAAGACGGATCAAAAATAGTAAGAAAAGGTTCGCTTGTCATATGACGAATTATTTCCTGCCTTACCCTTTCTTGCTCTTCACCCCAATGGAAATTTACATTTTTACGAGTCAAAGCGGCTATACACGCTACTTTAGTGGAATATCCCGGAATAAACCTTCTAAAATAACCTGCTAAACCGAGGAACTGTCTAACCTGCTTAACCGTCTGGGGTGCAGCTGATCTCGTCAGTGCATCTACCTTCACAGGGCTCGGCCGTACCTGACCATCTTTAATTAACCTACCTAAGTATTCTACCTCGGAGGTTAAGAAAGAACACTTACGTATATTAATAGAAAATCCCGATTCTCGTTTATCGTTTTAAAACCGAATCTAATAATGTTAAGCCTTCGTCAATTGTATTACTAAGTAGAAGTACGTCGTCAATATAAACTAAAAGTTGACCGGAGTTAATAAAACTTTGGAGGGTATCTGTAATAATTTTCTGGTACACAATAGGAGCATTGCAAAGACCGTATGGCATCTTTAGGTACTCATAATGACCTTCGTTAGTTACAAAAGCGGTTTTATGTATCGATTCCTCACTTAATTTAATCTGATGAAAACCGGTGACCATATCGAGGGCTGAGAAGTATCGGCACTTCCCTAACCTATCGATGTGGTCATCGATCAACGGTAATGGATATCGGTCCTTGATAGTGATGGCATTCAAAGCCCGGTAGTCCACTACCATCCTATCGGTCGAATCCTTTTTACGTACGAGCAGGATTGGGCTTGCATATTGCGACTCCGATTTTCTAATTATACCCTTATTTAGCAAGTCACTAATAATATTGCGAACGCGTAGCTTCTCGTCAAGAGATAATTTATAAGGTCGGTAAATAACGGGGGTATCGGTAGTGAGCCGTATATGCATTTCACCGGTAGTCACAGTAGTAGTTGCCGTGCCACTTAGGAAAAAATCAGAGTACTTACAGAGTATGGCATCTAACCGCGTCTTATCAAGGCTGAATGCACTTCACGTACGCTATTATTGGATTGATGGATTTTAGTGCGTCGATAAGACGCTCCGTTACATCAGCCGTGTCGGGTCCTGAAGAGGATGTCGCCGTTTGAATGGGCGCTAAGGGCGGGACACGCGTCGGGGCAGGCGCTGGCGCACGCCTCCGCTATGGCGGGACACGTCGCTGCGCTCGAGGGAGCCTCCGACGGGGCGCGCTGCTCCAGCGCGGACAGACGATTCAATATCGCCTCCATGGTGCGTCCTAAATCGCTGGGGGGGAGTTGCATCACGTGTTTGCTTGCGAAGAGTATTGGACATTTTAAAATTACGAAAATACTAGTGGGCAAAATCAAATAGAAGCGGATAAGAATCCCACTTCTGATGTTGAATTTAAAGGAAATAGCGCAAATGATACTTGGAAATTATAAGCTTAGTACCGGTCGCAGCAAATTCCAAAATGCAAGTGCCCGGCGCGCTGCTATCGCGCTGTATTTATAACATCGTAATGTTGTCCCCTCTTGCCGTGGCGCTGTCGTCGTAATGGTGTCCCCTCTTGCCGTGGCGCTGTCGTCGGCCGGCTGAAGTCCGTGCGTGACGTCACACAGTGCTACCAACCACTGGCTTACGCGCATGTTGTCAGCACTGTCAGGTGTCACCTGATGTTGGACGCACTGTAACGCAGTTTTGCCGCAATAAAGTCTGTGTTGCCAACAATAGGAACCAACAATAATTTCTACAATATTTTTAAATATAGAAAGTTCTATGGCATAGCAAATACAGTTTTTTTATTATGCACTTTTATTGATTTATATCTTAATTATTTCGTGATCTTAACTTTTCCAAGTGTAGCCTTTATTGTCATAATAGGGTATTTCATACCATGCAAGGAAAAATCCAAAATTATGTAATATTGATAGATTTTGTTAAAAGCAAGTGAAAAATGGTGATTCTTTTATAAAAAATGTAGTATACATTTGTTATTTCAATTTTAAAATTCAGGTTTGTTAATCTGTTTTTCAAATGTCAAAAACGCTATACGCCATGAAAGCTATCGGCGTGACGTCATTAGCAGTGTTTATAAACAATAGAGTATAACTTTCTTCCTTTACTGAGATGTATTGTTTACACTGCGAGTGACGCCACAAGCATGGCGGCTGCGCTGAGACGGCAGAGACCGTGTTTTCGCGGGGATTTTTGAAATTTAAATTGAAAATTTATTTTTTACATAATATTAGTTTGCAAAAATTTATTTTCCAATTTTTTATGGGTTTTTATGACTTACGAATTCATATAAATAGCTTTTTGACATAGGCCGTAATACCCTATTATTTTCTTTAACTTCAACTTGTCATTGGCTGAACAATATTTAATCTGTGGGCTAAACGTGAATGCGCCAACAATATTGTATTTAATCTGTGGGCCGTGTGGGCTGAACGCGAATGCGCCCTCGCCGTAACCAAAAGAAAAATAATAAATGTCATTTTTGTGTATCTATGTGTGAGTGTTAATATTGTGTGTAAAAAACGTATGATTGTGTGCTTGCTGTGTTTTTTCGTTAATTTAATGCATTTCCAACGCATTTTACTTAATTTTATGGACCGTCTGCACTGAAACACATCAATATCAACCAAACAAAACAAAAATGAGGAAAATCGGTTCAGTAACGAGAGAAAATTGTTTTGTATTGATTCGCCTTCGCCTATCTTATATCTTTAAACGAGCAATTCTTGTATATATATATATATATATATGTATATATATAATCTGGATCTCGGAAACGGCTCCAACGATTTCCATGAAATTTGGTATTTAAGGAGTTTCGGGGGCAATAAATTTATCTAGCTAGGTTTCATTTTTAAAAAACCTTTGAGAACCTGTTTTTATTCGTGTTTTCGAACATTCGAACAATATAAATATGCACCATCTAACGCCATCTATGCATACAACAATATAACTAAATTATGATTTACCGACGCAGCAACACTACAGCTACTTGACATAGATGGCGTTGTTATTCAGCACTAAATATGTAAATATTTTTCCCAATAATCATCATTTACAAAATTAAAATACCGAGCAAAGCTCGGTCATCCAGGTACTTTATATATATGATTGGTCACATTACCTTTGCAGAACTATACACATTGACCACCTTCGAGTCTGATGATGGAGTGGAACTCGTTTTTATTTTATATTTCTGACCACCATATTCCGTCATTTGGTAACCAATTTAAATTGTTTTTTTTTTGTTTGGGAGCTGTTACTTTGAATTTTGCCCCATATTAAGTTGCTGATAAAGACTTTCTGAGATACAGAGTGGAACTCCTCAACGGATAAGATTTAAGGAACCGAGTTAAACAACGTTATTGTTGGTCACATTACCTTTGCAGAACTATATAGGCTTTGACCACCTTCGAGTCTGATGATGGAGTCGAACTCGTTCTAAGATGGGAATGATTTAATCGTGTTTAAAGCAAGTTAACTTAAATAAACCGTTCAAATTATATATTTAAACTATAATAATAAGGTTACCATTAAGAAGCAACTAAAAAGCATGAAATAAAACATTTTTTAACAAAAATGTGAACCGACTTCAAACTTAAAAGTAAGAAAGAACTTTACAAACAGACTTCAATAATAAGGTATTTTTGGAGGCCGGGCCAAAGTTCTCTTTATACTCGTAGATAACCTCATTTTTGCACAGACTCCAAACATAGATTGTATTATTATTGAACTTTGTAAAAGATCGACTTAAACACAACACTAATTGTATTCTATATTTGAAGCTTTTATGTTTGCTATAAGTGCCTTAGAATTTTGATGATCGGTGAGTGAGTGAGTGAAAATTTTATTTTTACAAAATTAAGAAACCTTGACTAGTTATAGTTTTTTTTTAACTGTGAAAAATATATGTCATAGTTATAGTAACCGTCAAGAGTCGTGAGCACAGATTATCAGTGGTAGGGATATTGTATACTTTCCGCCAATGTACAGCAGCCGAAAAAACGTGCTGGACCAATAGACGACGCACACTGATGAACTGACGTTTGTCGAACAAATCGTGCGCACCACAGCGCAGTAATGTCAAGTCGACCAATGAAAGTTCTGCTCACCACTCGTGACGGCAACTATAGATAAATTTTATTGATTATTTTATGGTTCAAAACACGATATTTGTAACTCGATCGAAAAAAATCACGAAGATACCAAGATGGTTTTACTTGAAGATTATCAGTTTTTTAGGTAAAAAAATACATGGAAAAACGACATTTAGAAGTATATTCAACGGTTACTTTTTCAGATAAATGTCATATTTTTTCTTAGTGTCATATAATAGAGCGGTCCGCCCGCCTCGCTTCGACGCTTCAGTTGCCTGCCAGGCGTCATCGACGTAAGATCTGTGTGTGATTATATTACTTTACTAGCTTTTGCCCGCGACTTCGTCCACGTGAACTACAGGATTTGGTCAAGAGCGAAGTAAAAAGGATTCCATATCACAATCCAGATTTTTAAAAAATCTATCAATCTATTCTGATGATTTTACGCGAAAGCATAATAATCGTGAAGAATGTCTCTCTCTCTTTATGTCTTTAGTTTCTTTTACCAACTTATTCTTACAAAAGTTTAAAAGTGTAAGATGGTAGATAACTGCAATTCATGCCCTGTTTGAGTTTTAAAACTAATTTAGTCCACGGGCTTAAAATGTCTATTACATAATCCAATCCCCCACTAGGGAATTTCGCACCATGCAAGGAAAAATACAAAATTATGTAATATTGATAGATTTTTTTAAAAGCAAGTGAAAAATGGTGATTTCTGTTCTGAAAAATGTGGTATACATTTATTATTTCAATTTTAAAATTCAGGTTTGTTAATCTGTTTTTCAATTGTCAAAAACGCTATACGCCATGAAAGCTATCGGCGTGACGTCATTAAAGAAGTCAGTGTAAAGAAACAATGGAGTCTTTGTTGACCTGTATTTTTTATTGATAATTTGCGTTTTCTCAGTTTTATTGAACACCGCCACACACAATTCGAAATAATAATATAATTTTACCATGGAAGAAATTTGTGAAGTGTGTGATTTGTGTGAGTGGCGAAATTTTTCGCATGCAATCCCGATTTCTGCTCATCTGGATTGAGGAACGTTAGGACATCTATGTAAGTGTTTTTCCGGCGTTTTAATGCTTGTACTCTTGCATTCAGGCACGAGACACCAACGATAAGGACTGTAACTCATTTTGTTTTAGCAAAAATAACTTTCTTCCTTTACTGAGATGTATTGTTTACACTGCGAGTGACGTCACAAGCATGGCGGTAGCGCCGAGACGGCCGAGACCGTGCTTTCGCGGGGATTTTACGAATTCATATAAAAAGCTTTTTGATATAGACCGTAATACCCTATATTGTGAAATAAACTAAAATAACGTAAAACATTGTTGCATTGCACTACTGTTAGAATTTTACTGGAACGCTCGCGCATCCCGGTGACTGCGGCGCAAGGCCAGAGAGTCATTACTTCATATTTTGATTTATGCGAAATCGCGCGGCGCCACGCGGGGCATGGGGTAGCGCTAAATACCTGCTACGCTAAGCTCGACAATCTTAGCCTTAAACTAAAATAAATTTTAAATATACCGTGTCTATACAATTCCTGCCTGGTTACTAAAAATTCAGGCTCCTAGTTTTATCCACAATGGAGTTATACGGGGTTGAAAATGGCCTGAATTGCTTCGAGAAAAGGATGGGTACGGCCGTGCCGCTTTTTTGCTCGACTTGTTGGGGGCCCCCAGATAGGGTTCCGGGAGCCACTTTTATTTTGGAAATTTACACTTTAAGAATTTTTTTGTAAAATTTTTGAAATACTAATAGTTTAGGGGTTATTACCAAAAAAAGAAATACCTTTGTTTATGCAACTTAATTTGTTAATCACTTGTGCAATTTTTTATGTGCTAATAAACGCTTCTGACACATTTTTCTAGACATCATTCCGGACAGAATGAGCTATCACCCGTATGTATTTTTAAGACCAGTATGTCTGTTTGTCACCATTTTCAACTTATTGCTGAGACAAATACATTAAATGTGAGAAGTTCCTTTATTTGGTTTATTGCGCTAGTTGTTTACATACACGATTTAGTATTCGTCGGTGATCGAACTTTAGCGGTGGCAACAATGGGCTCGTTAATATACCCGCACGTTTAAAACTTGATTCTAATCATAAAATTTAATTTGCTTGATTTTTACCGGCTCTAATGTTCATTTAAAAATTGTTCTAGGATCCAATTGCATATTTTGATTCGATCATGCCGACGGCAGAGAAATACGGCATCTGCAAAGTAGTGCCACCAGCAGACTTCCTACCCATGTATCACGTCGATGAGGAAATGGCATTTAATGTTACTAATCAATATATTGCGCGCCTTTTTCACCGATGGGGCCCCGGTGCAAAAGAAATGTGTACAATAAAAGCACACTTAGCTTCGCAAAGTGTATTTTTCAAGAGGGCGCCCTTGGTAAGTTATAAACATAACTGGTGATCGTCAAGTAGTCGAAATTCGTATATAATTTATTGAAATTTGATTGAGTTTCACACGTTATGGAATACACGTCCTGTTTGTTTACGTGTGCGTGTCAAAGTACTCAAAACTTATGTACCCATTTGCCTGGCGTGTTTTTTGATGACTCATAAAACACGTCAGGTTTCGAATGAATTTTAAATTACATATTAGAATTCGTCCATTCTTCTTCTCCCTAATATAACATAAATTGTGCCAAATTTCAAACTGCTCCGTTCGCGTAGTGACAATAAAATTGGATAAGTTAACATCACTGAAGTATTTAAGAAATAAATTAATAAAAGAAATGAACAATTAAAAATTACATGTACTTTAGGAGTAATTTTCGCAGCGCTCGCACGCCAAAATTTTGTATAAAAAAATTGATAGGACATAAATGCTAGGAAGTTTATATTTTTTCATTGGTTTTTATATTTGTTAATTTGTTCGTTTTTTTTATCATAAATCACTCAATTAGAAAGAAGATATTGTCGAAAAACTGCTATTAGGCACCATTTTTCCAATTTATTACTGTAATTCAATGCGATATAAACTTTAAAAATATTATTTTGAAACATACTGGACAGCAAATAAACCGAGCCACCCGCCACCTTAAACTCAAACTCAAACTCAAAAGCTTTTATTCATTATTAGGTACAATTTGTGCACACTTAATGAAAGTCATACAGATAAATTATACATTCTACATTCATCCGCTTTGATCGCCCCTCAGGCAAAACGTAGACTGGGAGAAAAAAGCGGGCGAAAAAAAACTCCCAGCACTCTTTTAAAAGTAAATAAAACTTAGTCTATAATGCAGTATGGCTAGGTCCAATAAAGGAACACACGTGACAGCTATCGTGTGTGTCAATATCGCCCCATTGCCATCCGCTCACAAATAAATATTGTTACATAGTGTATAGAAATAGCCTATAGTGAAGTTATTCAATCCCACGCTTTCTTATCTTCTAAATAGTCCTTAGTTTCATAATAGGCCTTTCGGCACAGGACTGATTTGATAGTTTGCAACATTAATCCGATTTTCTCAGGAAGTAGAAGACGTACACCCATCAAACTCATACCCACAGAAAGGGTATCTAATAACAATTAAAATGACCATAAATTTAATTTAAAGTACTGGCAACTGACACTGTAATCAAGCAACAAACAAAATGTTAACGATTTGCTCTGTTTTGACTAGAGTTTTGATATTGAAGGTGGTCGAATTATCTAATCATTTCTTTAGATCATTTTCTCAAACGCGTGTGCTTATGCCACCTTTATCGGTAAAAATGGAAACAACACCTCAGGAAGCAGCTCAAGCTTACATTACTTCAAGCAGGCTTTGGGCAACACGGTCGCTCGCAGACTTCGAATCAGCAGATCCTCGGTGCAACGAGTTTACAGGCGTTAATAAGCTTTAAACGCACTTTCTGTAGATATATATATGATCGCTCTAAGTTTCATACTTCCTGGGAAAATCTGATAATAAATATTACTAGACGCCGGGTGGCTCGGTTTATTGGCTGTCCAGTGTATATATATAAATAAATGTAAATTAAATGTATTTTTATTTACTATAGGCTAAAGATAAAAAAAAAGGAACGAGTGCTCGAGATCTAGACGGGTTACGGATAGAATAAGTATCCATCCATCTGCAAATAAGATTTTGCGTGTTTTTATTTTCTCCCATTAAGGTTATTCGTTTCAATAGTTAAAATTCGCCTACTTCTATAGTAATTCATTGTTTTTAAATTCAAATAATATTCATTTTACCAAAACATTCAAAAGTTTTAATAACGAGTGCAACCCGTCAGCAGCACATTCGTTTTAATACACGGAACAAAAAAACAGTGTTTTAATATTATAGTATAAGTAGAAACTTTTAATAAATTAAAGTTGAATTTCGAGTACTGGGCGATCACTAGTAATAAAAAATTCAAATGTTATCAAGTGGTTTTTTTTAAGTATGGCGTTTTAGTGGCCCTACAAGTGACTTTTCTTTCAAATTCAATGAAATTTAAATGTCTTGAAAACCGTTAAATTGTGGATAGGGTATCACTTACTTAAACGATTTGTTTTGACCTTATCTACACGGCCGTAGTAGCGGTAATAAATATGCCACAATACAAGCCACTCTGTATATATGTATTCCTAATCTCGAAAATGATTTATATAATAATCTTTGGTGGGGGACAAACAGTGGTCAAAAGATTTATCGCTAAATAATGTAAAATGTTGCGTAAAATTTTTACCCGAATTGAAAGGTGTTGATTTGTTGATGTTGATTTTTTTCAGTATGAAGGTATGGAAGTCAATCTGCCCAAATTGTATCAACTCGTTCAGCGTCATGGTGGCTTGAAGAAAGTGATAGAGCGTAAACGATGGACCCGAGTGGCTGAAGAGATGCGCTTTAGGAGAAACCGCAACCCGGAGAAAAAATTGGACCAATTATATGTGAAATATTTGCTGCCTTACGACACACTATCGACCGGTAATTATGAACGTATATTAACTTTATCCTTGAGCTAGTTAGTAGCTGTGAGAAGGTAGAAAGAAGTATCTTATTTTTTTCGGATTATTCCTATCTGTCTGTTCCCTGCAGAGGACAGATAGGAATAAAAAGTTCGATCTGTCACCTCTTCGTTAAATGGGGGACAGAACGAACTCTATTCCCTGTTCAACGGTTCTATCTGTTCCCCAATCAGCAATCAGAAGAAGTCAAAACAGAAGACTGATTGTAACCTATGAGTGTTCTTTCAATGCCTACTGTGACTAACGGACGGTGGCTGACTAGGTAATGGAAAATCAAAAGAAATATTTTATTGTTAGTATTTTTTATAATTTTATAACTTGATTTAAGTCAAATCTGACTAAGTCAAGTCAAGACTGATTGTAACCTATGAGTGTTCTTTCAATATCTAATGTGACTAGTGAACGGTGGCTGATTATTTGAAAAACAAAAGAAATATTTTATTGTATTTTTTATGCTTTATAACTTGATTTAAGGGTCCACCGAGCATTTTATATGAAATTTGTGTTCGTTTGATCCCTTGCTGACCTGTTTCGTTATGTCAAAAGCTATAGCTATGCATTTATTACGTGACAAATTTCAGGATATAATCTATACATATATTTCAAAAACACGATTACTTGTAGTTTCCTCGATAGAAAATAAAACCAATAATAATAAGCTCTTAAAATCTAACTACGATTAGTACGTATATTTCATTCTGAATTATTGAGTGTGGTAGAATACCCTAGTCAATAAAAAGCAACAACGCTAGATATGTATTTATAAAATATTTATTCATCATTTGAATTTGGAAATAAAGGGTGCACAACTGGGATTTTACCCTATTACTCGTACTGTATATTTTCACATTATTGAGTTATCTTTATTATACCTATTGCATTATACTATATCTGATTAATTGATTTTTATTGATCTTATATACCTAGGTACCTATCTACCTAGTATCTACCAATACTCATTTATAGATAAATGAAAAAACGAGAAAACCTGAAAAAAGGCCAAAATTAGAATATTTCTTTAGCTTTTGTTGTTTTATTTTGTAAAAATGTTACATGCACCCTGGCTAGCCTAGTCGATCTCGAGCTCACACACACATACACGGAGCGCGCGGACTATCTAAAATCAATTTGCGTGAGAAACTCGGTAGACCCTTAAGTCAAATCAGAAGACTGATTATAACCTAGAAGTGTTCAATACTTACTGTGATTTATGAACGGTGACTAATTAATAGAAAAACAAAAATATATTTTATTGTTAGTATTTTTTGTAATTTTATAAGTCGGATTAATTCAAACTAGAAGACTGACTGTTACCTATGAGTGATTTAACAAAATGTGATTTTGAGAAAAAATGTTGTAATTTTTGTGAATACAGATGATTTTAAACCAAAACAAAACACACTAGTCTTTTATTTTAATGAAATGTTGCTTGCAGCGTGTGCGTATGTCATTAATTTTTACAAAATTATTATATTTAATCGGGGACAGTATTGGGGGACAGATAGGAATAATCCTTTTTTCTTCTCTTAACGAGTTGATTAATACTGTCGCGTCGTCAGGATGGTGGGGTTCGTGAAAACACCAGTTGATTCCGCAAGTACTTTATTTAACTTCCACACAATGAATAACCACTCTTTAAATACAGCCGAACACGTATACACACTTTAACTAAACGCACTTAATTAACTCACTCACTAAGTCGCAGTAGTATCACTGGTTATCGCCTGGATAGTTCGCTCCAATCGCTGATCAAAGAATGACTCTCCGAATGCCCGCCACGCATCTATTTAGACCCGGACTACAGATATACTAGAAATTTCTGGAACGATCCCGAACAATATAGACTAGAGTAGAAGGTACAGTCAGCGTCATATAGTACGTGTCACTCAGGGTACTCAAATATATAGACGCAACTAAAAAGTCGATAATATCGGTACAAACAAAGTTGTCTTATTGTTGTCAACAGTTTTGTCGCTCAAAAGGTCGACACACTTAAAATGTCATATAAATCGATTCAGTCAAACTGCCATAAATATGGTTACAGTCATCCCGCCAATGGTATCTAAACATTCTAAGTGTTCAAAAATATGGAACACACTAGAAAATAAGCTAGCATTAAAACCTCATTACGCAATCTTGTGTTTGAATGTAATTCTATTATCTGTCAGTGCATGTCAAATAACCATCAGTCGTATCAATGTCAAGTGCAATATTATAGAAAGCTGGAAATCTTGACTACCTACGTAATTTATATCTTAAGCAATTTCATACTTAATACTTAAATATGGCTACATGTCGCATTGATGACACCACTAAACATCGAATTATATATTAAAAATAAGGATAGTTGAACCAAAACTCTTTTTATTTACACCCTCTGAGATTCTTATCCCCTTATTCATAAAAACAAAAATCGCTTATTAAACCTATTTTAGCCATTACATTGATTTGCCATTTTTCAAACGTTGACAGCACCAAGAAAGAAAGAGACAGTGCAGTGAAAGAACAGTGGAATAGAAAATAGGTTTATGATGTGATTTGGCTTTATATGAATAAGGGGTCAGTCTTTTGTGGCGTTTGAAAGTAACTTTATCAGAACTGCTCAGTTTATCGCTAATACGGAATGTGTTCTTTTCAGTTAGGTACACAAGTAAAATTAAATACGAAATATACCTAATAACTCATATTCATTACATTGAGGTTAACATCAGTCTATTAAGCTGTAACTGTTTATTGCATATTTTTTTAACATATCTTGAGATATATGGTCCGTACTGAAAATTCAAACTTCTAGTTTAGTCGACAACGAAGCTATAGGGGATCGAAAATTGCTTGAAGAGGATGGTACGGCCGTGCCGGTTTTTTTTGCTCGACTTGCTCTTCTCCGCTGCCGTGCCCCCAGATATCGTAAATGGCTATGCAAGAAATTCTGAAATTCTATACAAAACAAAAGAGAAGTCCATGACGTCGTTCTTAAAATGAAAAGGACAGCAGTAGTTTCTATCGCTTTCACTTTGTGTTTAAATTTTTTGATATTAATTGACGAGGAAAATAATATTTAAAATATTATAGCAGTAAACTTTATTTTTCTAATGTGTTTCATATTTTTGAACACTTAGAATGTTTGGATACCATTGGCGGGATGACTGTCACCATATTTATGGCAGTTTGACTGAACCGATTTATATGACATTTTAAGTGTGTCGACCTTTTGAGCGACAAAAGTGTTGACAACAATAAGACAACTTTGTTTGTACCGATATTATCGACTTTTTGGTTGCGTCTATATATTTGAGTACCCTGAGTGACACGAACTATATGACGCTGACTGTACCAAAGTTGTAAACAACTATAGACTAACCATGCTATTTTGAACCTTAACATATTAAGCATAGGGTTGAGATTCCATTACAAGGTAGGTGGCCATTCAAGGTCATGTATGTACTTGTCAGCGACGGGCGGCCGAACTCGCCGTGTGATTTATTGCCTGTTATGTACTTATGTACTTCTCGATTCTTCCAGCTGTTTTGCGTAACAATAATATTGATTATATTGTTAGCAGGATATTACTTATTAAAAATCTTCTTTTTTTCAGAGGAGAGAAATGAAATTATGTCGAATGTTGAACGTGTGTGGGATAAAAAATATCGAAAGATGATGGAGCGCGCTTCGGATCCGTTTCAAAGACAAAACAAACTACTGAGCGGTTGTGACTCTTCTGAGGAGGAGGATGATGAATATTCTGATGATGATAAATACATTATTCGCGCACTCGCTGAAGTTGAAGAATGTGTGGTGCCAGGCCGAAAAATGAACCTCAATACCTTTTCAAAAGTAATAATAAAATAACTAATTTTTTTTATCCCATATAAATGTTTTAATATTTAATTATATTATTTATTCTATACAGGGTGTCTCAGGAAAGACTGTCAAGCGGTGGCCCAGTTGTAAAGCACCCTTGGGCTACCCGAATCACAAATCTACCGAATTTTTCGTAGTTTAGAAGTTATGATCTTTTTTTTTTGACTTTTCTCTTATTTAACAGTTGCAAGACTATTCTTATCATATTGAAATGAATAATTGGGATAAAGCTTTGATTTTTTTTGCTATTTAGCGAATAGTTAGGCCTCTTCAATACAAAGATAATTTACTTCGCAACCTATACACATGCGCCATGAGTGATTTAAAAAAAGTAACATAACATCTTCTTTTAACCAAAAGTATTTTAAAAACTTCTTTGTTTCATCAGCTATTTACTCTGTAAATTTTATTGAGCTATCTCTATGACATCCTACCTAAATTTCGCCTCAAAATGTACAAAGACTTATTTTTCAATAATTTTGCCATAAATAAAACCAAGTGAAAACGTTTCAAATCGGTGTATTTTCAATTATTACAACCAATTTTCAAAGGAAAATAAATCAATTCAAAGTAAATTAAATCAACGATAGTCCAAATTGAGGTGCTATCAAAGTCCATAGAAAAGCTAATATTCAAAGTATTTAATTCACTATTTAATTTACTTTGAATTGAATTGATTTGTTGATTTATTTTACTTTATTATTAATCCCTATGAATATCATAAATGCAAAATGAGAAAAGCTTGATGGATGATTTTTGTATTATCGTTGGATTTGGATATTTTATCCACAGTGTAGCTTAATACCTGTAGAGGTGCCTATATTACCATTTAGGATATTTTTTAATATTCTATGGATTTTTGGGACCTTAAACCACGCAAAGAAAGTCGCGGGCAAAAGTTCTGCGGAATATGTTTATGCGGTTAATTGTTGTAAATTTCAGGTCGCTGTAACTGCTTCAGATATGTTTTTCACGTTGCCGACCAGCAGCTTCCCAAAGCCAGCTGAAGTTGAAGAAGAATATTGGCGACTCGTTCTAAATCGCTCGGAACACGTGTGCGTCTACTCCGCGAGTATAGACACTGGCACAGCAGGATATGGATTTACGAAAAATATGGATGAAAAATATGCAGACCATCCTTGGAATCTTAAGGTAAGTTCAGAATGGATTTGGTCTGAAGCATATTTGTAACTCGTTGCTATCTAAATTTCAAACACAGGTCTATATATATAGATATATATAAATAAAAATACATGTTGTTGTTTTAACCCATTAATGACCCACTACAGGGTCGGGTCTCCTCTCACAATGAGAGGGATGTAGGCCTTAGTCACCCACGCTGGCCTACTGCGGGTTGGTGGACTTCACATGCCTTTGAGAACATTTTTTTTGTGAACTCTCAGGCATGCAGGTTTCCTCACGATGTTTTCCTTCACCGTAACAGCAGGTGATATTTAATTTTGTAAATAGCACATAACTTTTTTACAAAGTCATTGGTGCGTGCCACTGGGATTCGAACCCGGACCCCTCGATTCGAGGTCGAATTCTAAGGTACTGGGCTATCACCGCTGTCAATAAATACAAATGACAGCCATATCTTTGACAGCACCCACCTCATATAAAACGGAGGCTAAAGATAAATTTGAATAAATGTCTGTGTTTAGTTACTACTATTAAATTCGATTGGAACATTTCTTCTTAATAATGTAATATAATGATTTTTTGGTAAACATTTAATAATACATGGTTTTAGATGCTAGCTAATAACAAAGCAAATATCCTACGTTATCTCGGAGAAGTTTTGGGCGTAACTGTACCAACATTACATTTAGGAATGGTATTCTCAACAAGTTGTTGGCACCGAGATCCTCATAGCCTTCCATGGATGGAATTTATGCATAATGGCTTTCCCAAAATTTGGTACGTATTTCATCATGGACCAGATAAAATAAGATTATACTTTATACCTGTATTTAAGATAATATTAAAATCGGTCCACTATCAGGCGGGCTATCTCTTAAACAAGCACCTCTTCTTATGTTAATATTGGATGTATTGAAACTCGCTGAAAATGTCTCAATTATAGGTGTTACCTTCTCTTCCAATATACTGGGGCCTTACTCTTGAAAAAAATCTCAATTTAATTCCGATTCCGGCCCAATCTGAACTGTCACATGATTTGGTACGCTTGAAAGCAATTGCGTTAAAACTGTGTGATTCAAGCTGGAATCCTCACCTTTGAAATCTCAATGAAAACGAATTTTGACAATGCTAAAAAATAGTCCTGAAATAGTCGCAAATAGTCGTTTAAGTAAAAAAATAGTCGCATTTTAGTTTCGGCGTTATAGCTATAGGTTAGTGAGGATTATGGCTCGAACGTCAAGCTGTAATCCTCACCTCTGGTGCAAGCAAACGGTAAAGTCAATCGAATTGGTTTAGTTCCATGAAATAGTCGCAACAACATGTCAAATTTCAGGAATAGTCCATAAGAGGTTCCAGAGATATAAAGGTACACTGATGAGGATTATGGCTTGAACATTTGAAAACTAGAAATTTCTCCGAAACGCTCCGATTTTCGGTTTCATGATTGTGCCAAAAAATAGTCGTGAAATAGTCGTATGAAGCGAAAATAACTTTGAGCTAATTTAATTTGAAAATAAAAGGTTTTTATTTTCCCCTACATTTCTATGGAGGTACAGTCGCCTGGAACCTCTTATGGATATTTCTGAGATTTGGCATGTCGTTGAATCTATTTCATGACTATTTCTTGGAACCTAAACCAATTCGATAGACTTTACCGTTTGCTTGCACCAGAGGCGAAGATTACAGCTTGAAGTTCAAGACATAATCCTCACAAACTGATGGCTATAACGCTGAAACTAAAATGCAAATATTTTCTTTACTTGTATGACTATTTCAGGGCTATTTTTTAGCATTGTCAAAGATCGTTTTCATTGAGATTTCAAAGGCTTAAAGCACACTTCAAATTGGAATTAAGATTGGATTCACCAAGAACGTCACTATCCAAAGACATTGGATAAAAAAACACATAGAGCGAGCACTAATATGTATGAAAGAGGACAATAGACTATTAAACGTTCGTACAAATGTCCAAAGACATCAAATAAGTATGCAATAAAACCTTAAAACTATGAGGCGACCGCTACACGTAAGATAAATATCGTGATTCTTCAATATATTATATTCTCTGATTACGATATTTATCGACGTGTTGTAGGGTACAGGGTTATAGTGTAACACTATGGATCTGACGGATCACGATATTTATTTTACGTGTAGGGGTCGCCTGAGAATGCCTCTAGTAAAGTGAAATAAATCATCCAAGATAATAATGCTTCCTCTATGTACATAGATGTAGATTCTTTGGATGTTACAAAGTGTCAAATCACAATGTCATTCAAATAGACGTCAATAATTTGTTTTTTTATTTAATTTATTGTAAAAGAGTTTTTAATATTCGGGCATAAAAAATATTTTTTTATATACATTTTGCTTAACTTGGGAATTTTGATGGAAATTTATAATATTTGACATAATTTCAGGTTTTTTAACTTAGTAGATTTGCATTTCAGTATTAATTATCTAAAGAGTTATACTTTTGTTATACAGTTTTGACAACACAATTGGGCTGTCAAAAACTGCGTCAAGAGTAGCTTCTCTTTGACTTGCAACGAAATTTCATTAACCCCCGACGCAAAAGAAGGGGTGTTATAAGTTTGACGTGTGTGTCTGTTTGTCTGTCTGTGATTCGGTCGTGGCACCGTAGCTCGCGAACGGATGAATCGATTTCAATTTAGTTTTTTTTGTACGAAAGGTGAGTTATGGCCGAGTGTTCTTAGACATGTTAGATGAAAATCGGTTGAGTCGTTTAAAAGTTGTGGGGGGTGATTTTCAGAATTATTCAGATTTTTTTAGCCACTCCAAAAAAAGTTATGATTTTTTCAAAAAAACGGCTCTTTTTATTGGTCTTGTGCGACGTTAAATATACCCATTCAAAAAAATCCATTAAGTAAGTACTAAGTAAATAATGATTTAATTAATCCGATAGGACCCCGACTGTATGGTTGCACTCGCGAGTTACCTACGTTATGCTAAGACATAGAGGCATGGTGAATCAACCTAGAATCAACCCATTTTACAATTATTCAATTCAATAATTATTAATAAATGTTCAAGGTACTTACATCTAACTAGATATGAGCGCCGGTGGCCAATCAGTCGGCGGCGGCGTTTCGGCGGCGTGACCTTGATAAAACTACCTTAATAAGGGAAGATATAAAATACCTCAAAATACCAAACCAAAATAACATCAAAATTACTCATAACATCAAAATCGAAAATCACTCATAACTTGTCGGCCAACCCGTCGTGCAACTTGGCCAAACAGTTTTGCGACTAGTCGTGCAACTTGTCGGCCGAACAGTTGTGCGACTCGTCGGCCAAACAGTTGTGCAACTAGTCGTGCAACTTGTCGGCCAACTAGTTGTGCGACTCGTCGGCCAACTCGTCGTGCAACTTGGCCAAACAGTTGTGCAACCAGTCGTGCAACTTGTCGGCCAACCAGTTGTGCAACTAGTCGTGCAACTAGTCGTGCAACTTGGCCAACCAGTTGTGCAACTAGTCGTGCAACTTGTCTGCCAACCAGTCGTGCGACTCGTCGGCCAACCCGTCGTGCAACTTAGCCAAACAGTTGTGCAACCAGTCGTGCAACTTGTCGGCCAACCGGTTGTGCGACTCGTAAAAATCATGTCTAATGTCCATGTCACACCCGTACCGGTGGTTGTTGATGGCACTGCTCTCGAAGTTGGAGACGAATACGTTTACAAACGATCCGAATGGGTAACTCCAACTTCGAGAGAGAGGTCACTGGAAGAATCCAACTCGGCTGGGCACCGTTCGGGAATCTACGACAAGTCTTGACGTCCGATATACATACCTCAGTGCCTGAAGTCGAAAGTTTTCGAGCAATGTGTGTTGCCAGTGATGACCTACGGTGCCGAGACGTGGTCCTTTACTGTGAGCCTAATCCACAAGTTGAAGAACGATGGTGACCGACATAGCTCTCAAAGTTTGCAAATTAAAGTGGCAATTAGCTGGCCACATCGTTCGCAGGACTGACAACCGATGGGGAAAAAAGGAACACGAATGGCGACCACGTTTAGGCAAAAGGAGCACAGGCGCCCTCCGACCAGGTGGACTGATGACCTGAAAAAGACAGCGGGAAACCGTTTGATTCAGAGGGCCCAGAACCGGGCGTTGTGGCGTTGATTAGGCGAGGCCCATGTCCAGCAGTGGACTAACAAGGGCTGAAAGGAAGGAAGGAAGGGCTTGAGATCGTCTGCACTCTTGAGATGTTCTCCAAATCACTGTGCGAACTGCTGTGCTTCTTAGCAAAGTCCATCAAAAAGTTAGAAGGCGTAGAAATGGAACTCATTCCAGGTCTAGGTGTTGCATCACTTGCATCTCGTGTTGGTCTAAGAACATGTTTATGTCTGATGATGCCGCCATTTTGACTACGTGAACGTGTGAAAGTGCGTCCGATCAGCACCATTGTTCAAACTGAAGTTCAGTTTCTGAACTGACTCGTTCAGTCGGCGCGCCGACCGCGGCGGCCGGCGGCGGCGGCGCGTGGTGAAACCGTGGCGGCGGCGGCGCGCCGGCGTGGCGCTCATATCTACATCTAACTGCCGTAAACTTTGGTTGTCACTAAATATTATGGTAATCTGTTACCAAAAGAAGCTTTACGATACAAACGAATTGCACAAAGTACACTCTTATTAGCACCAACCTAATAGTATGTATTACTAGTATTTCTTATTCTAAAACTAAACTTTTAAACATCCTTTTGTTCACACGAAAACACATAAGTGATTCATGTATTCTATCCCTATAAATATGTCAAGTGTCTTGCCAGTTACCCAGTATATGAGATATTTCAGTGTTTTTAATAAAATCTTAATTTTTTAGAAGTTCGACACTTTCGATCCTCAATTTTTTTGTGTCAAAAAAAACTTCAATCTGTACTGAATTTAACCCCGCCATTCCGATTTTGTGCCAGCTTTCTCCTAATTTTTTTTCGATTATTCGTAACAAATGCTATGTCTGATTTTAAATAAATAAATTGAGATTTTAAAACCTCAGAAGTCCAATAACATTTCATTAAAGCAAGCATAAAGTTATCTGCTGACAAATAAAAATATTCATCAGTTGCAATACAAACAATAACGTAATTTAACGTCATTTAACTCATAACCTTAATTAGATTTAGAATTAAATTTAATACTTTAAATTAAAAGTATAAATTAAAATTAAAAGTAATCTCCATTATCGATAATAATTTTTTTTTATATAATTATAGACAATATGAACAGTTGGTAAAAAAAATCCTCAGTTAGGAATTTGTATTTTTAAAGACACCATTACGCGGGATAAACGAAACTTGAAAATAATAAGTTAATCCTTGAAAATACATTCTTGCTATAATTTAATTTTATTCGACTTATGAGGTTTCAGTAACAATCGAAAAAAAATTTCAGAGCAAAGTTACGAAAAATTATTTGAATATTATTTTTAATCCAAAAAAATAGGAGCAAGAAGCTGGCACAAAATCGGAATGACGGGGTTAAATTCAGTATAGATTGAAGTTTTTTTTGTCACAAAAAAATTGAGAATCGAAGGTGTCGAATATGGCGCAGCTTCCGAAGCCGCGCGTGTCCGTTGCGTCGGCCGTTACCCATGGAACTGCAGCTTCAAGTATAAAGCTAATTTTTAACAAAATACGTTTTTTTCATACAAACCTTAATTGGTTTTATTAAGCATTCAAAATGATTGTCATTTTTTGAAAATCAACAGGTGCTATACCTGGCTCGCCATATTGATTTTTCAAAAATCCAATGATGCAGTTTTAGTTTTCATCAATATTGGTCCCCAGACACCTTTCAGAATTTTTCGCTATTCGTCATAGTTTCCGATTTCCCCATCCACGCACACTTGAAAAATTCATATATAATATGTTTATAATATGTTTATACCATCTGTCCGGTTACCGATGTCGGACCCGTTAAGGGTAAGCGATACAAACAATTTTATCGACAAAATAATTTTTTAATCAACTTTGTAATGAAATGGCAGCCATTTTCATTTTCATTTCGACTAAGCAAGGGTACTTGCATTTAAGTAGCAATTTCTCATGATGTAGCAGTCCTACAGACACAAAACTAGTTTTGTTCGATAGCTATAAATGTACGCAACAAATTAGTGTTACAAATATTGACTAATATTGTCATTTAGATACAGAAAAAAATAGTAAACCGAAAAAAACATGACAAAAAATTAGGTTCTTTTTTGTTATTTAAGATTTTTGTGAAAACTAGTTAATCAACCTGCTTGTTTTTTGCATGCTTTAGATAGAACAAGACCTGTTTAAAACGAATTTAGGTCTGGTTTCTTTCTCTAGCGCAAAATTGAATTACATATTACTAACTAGCTTTTGCCCACGACTTCGTCTGCGTGAAGAAAAGAATTGGATCCAAATTCAGATTAAAACACATTAAATTATATTTTTTAGGTACGGGATTCCTGATGGGCAAAGTCGGCAATTTCGGCAGGCCGTTGAATCGCTTTGTCCGACTTCGTGTCAAAATAAATCGATATGGTTGCCATCTGATATAGCGATGATACCGCCCGAGTTATTGCTCAAGCATGGCGTGACGCTGTCACGAGTAGAACAGAAACCAGGGGAGTACATCATTGTATTCCCAAAAGCCTACTCGTGTTCTATATCTACTGGTTTTGCGATATCCGAAAGTGTGTACTTTGCCTCCATGTCCTGGTTGGAAGATGGACTTAAATGTTTCCATGTAAGTATTTTTTCGATTACTTCAGGGATTGAATATCTCCACTTAGTCTGTTTCTATACACTATTTAATAATATTATTCATATTGTTAGCTGATGGTAATGGACACACACGATAGTTGTCCCATGTGCTCCTTTTCGGGCCTCGCTCGTCATACTACAGTTAAAATAACTCGTATTTTATTTTAAAAGTGCTGGGAGTTGGTCCGCCTGCTTTTTTCTTCCAGTCTACGTAACCTATAATATGTAGTGCAGGTCCGGTCTTTAGTGATCCCTGCAATCCATGGACGCCTAAGTCCATTAAAGTAGAAATTCTATACAAGAACGATTGCGATTCTAATGTTACTACTCAGAAGGATTGAGGCAGTCAATGGCCAGCAACTACACTTCTAACAATCTTAAGACATGAAAAACATGTTAATGAAAGCAAGCTATAAAAGCGATGGTTGTCCCAATATTAGATGTCACAATATTAGAGGAAAAAATATTATTTTCTCTTAATAAGAATTAAGCAATCTTTCCACGAAGTTGTAGGAATTTAAAATAGAAATTTAGAAATCTCACACTTTAAGGACATATCCTTAGTGTGAGATTTTGAATAATAGTGTTCTTTTTCGGGATGTGTACGTATAGGAGGCGCAAATGAGCTGCGAGCCGACGATGATCTCGGTGGAGTCGTTGCTGTTGGCTATGATGAGCGACGCGGAGACGCCTCTGGCGGTGCTGCGGCCCGCGCTCGCCACGCTCAGCCGGCTGTTGCACATCGAGCTGAGCAACCGCAGGATCATCCAGGCGGAACTCGCTAAATACCCCAAGACCGTCAAGGTCAGTCTTGTTATGAGATAGATACTGTTTGGTTTCCAAGACACTAAATAATGTCTTCGAAATAACAGATGTTTCCTGGAAACCAAACATAGTTAATTAAGACTACCCCTTGGGTTCGTTTTTAATTTTTGTCTATAGTTTTTTGTTTGTTTTTTATATATTTATGAAACATGAAACAAATTTTATAACACATTACAAAACAATCATCAAGCATAAACTTATTTGGCTACAGTAACAGTCACGAGTGCTCACGCATAGATGATTATTGTTAGAAACACTTTTGGCTGATATGCAGCAGTCGAAGAACACGCGCTAGGCAGGAGGTCTACTCTCAAAATCGATAATCGATATATCGTGACAGTTGTCGTGTCGAACCCTACTCTTAAGAGGCCGTACAGAATTTACCGGGCTCGAATAATAGATATTTGACGCAAAACCGCGCGCCTGTGTGCATGCGGGATACGCTAGATAAGATAATACTAGGATTGATCATTTTGATCCGTTGAGTAGTGACTCGAACCTAGCTTGATACGTAAATGACAACTTAACATAGGCACATACCTTGTAAGTTTATCAAAACTGATACGATGCTGTTGCGTGTGCAGTTCTACTGATTTTTTAATGGACATTATAAGAACGTTATACTTACGGTTATTTATAAATCACTAGCATCCTTTTAGGTCTTAGACCATCACACTGAAGAACTTTTACTATGGGAGTAACCCAAAGGATGCTATTAACAATTAACCCTGTGGTATTGTTCTTATTATATTATTTAAAGAATAATTAGCCGTGCGCACGTAAGTTTTCATTAACACAAACCACTTACCAATAAAATACTTACCTTCTTTTTGATTTTGACAAATCTTATGATTCAAAACTTCTATCTTTATAGAAGTTTTAAATACATACTTAGATATGCCACGTGTAGAAGTATAAACTAAAGTAATTTTTAATTATATATAATACATTACGTAAATTTAAAAATAGTACAATAAAAACACAAAAGATGTAAATAAAAAATGTAAGTATATTAATGTTAATCTCACTAATAGGTAAATACGAAAAAACACAAAACGAAAGTAAGGGTGGCACCTCGCCTTTTAATCAATAAACGCCAGAAGCCGCGAGGCGATTAAAATAACATTTATAATAGAATATTCCTCAGAGGCATAGACCGGGCTTACAAGATCAAATTTATGCACAATTGTGCCTAAATATTCGTGTATGTACGCAAAAGTCCAAACACAAAAAGTACAGAAGTCCTATCTGAAGTCATAAAGCGCCTTCTCAATCGCGAGCGCCGCCGCACTGCGCGACACCCGACTTCCATATTATTTAAAAAGGTGCGCACACTACGAGAATGAGCAACCTCCCCTAGATGGGTGCGTCACTATCCAGCTGCACGGGTACCGATATGAAGGCACTCTATACAAAAACCTTTCTACAGATTAAACATAAATAAACAGAGTTTATTTACCCATCTTAATTATATTTACAGTACATGACACATGAGCCTGGCACCTGGAATGTACGCGAACAAGACGAGTGTGAAGTTTGCCGAAAAACGCTTTTTGTTTCTAGGGTAAGCTTACCTCGCTATTAACAATTTGTCAAAGTAATTGTATTATCCACCACTCTAACAGTCCACGTAAATATGTAATATATAAAAGATATGCGTTTTTTACAGATATGTGGATTAACTAAGAACAACACATCATTGTGCCTGGAACACGCCAATATGATTATACAAGAAAAGGCCTCAAAAAATCTACGTGTCCCTTACTTTGAAGTCGAATTCTTTTTTACTGTCGAAGAAATTGATAACTTATTGTCTTCGGCCAGTAAGCGTATTCATGATCTGGAAGCATTAGAATTATCACTTATATAAATTATCTTAATAACGACGAAAAATCTTTATGGCAATGCAGGTGTTTATGAGGTAATAAGTTCAAATATTTTTATTTTTATAAGGCTTATTACAATAAATTATCATCTAATTTAGTGAACGTCAATTTATGAGATGAGACTGTTGCATCTCAAATAACATCACTGAAACATTAAATATTATTATTATTCCTACGTTTTGTTATAGTGATAAAGGCTAAATATCGAGTTATACAGGATAACTTGTAAAACACGACCACCTGTAAAACACGACCAACCTCGCAGCACTAGGTAGAGAACAAGTTTTTGTTGCACCGTTGTGACATTTTAAGTCTACGAAAGTATGTTTCTTTCATGAATGCTCGCATGACCGACGGTCGACTGGCGGGCGAATAGGTCATGTTCAATCAAAGGGGGTAGCGCTGCACGCCCCGCGAAGTTATCTTGTAATCTTTGCGATGCGCGTAGAGTTAACATTCAAACGGGAAATTAAATTAATAAATATTTTTCTATGAAATTAAAAATTAACAAATTACCAAAAATCGCGATTTTATTGTACTGTGATTTTATTGTATTTGTACTGCGATTTTTGGTCATTTGTTAATTTTTAATTTCACACAAAAATATTTATTAATTTAATTTCCCGTTTGAATGTTTCTAACTAAACGCGCATCGCAAAGATTACGTAAACAAACCGCGTAAAAACTTCGTGCAGCGCTACCGCCTTTGATTGAACTTGACCTATTCGCCCGCCAGTCGACCGTCGGTCATGCGAGCATTCATGAAAGAAACATACTTACAAATGTCACACCGGTGCAACAAAAACTTGTTTAACCATTTATTTTTTATGTATTGAGTTATATTCGAACTCATAGAACAAATGTTATTGCTTATGGTGTAAGCTACCTATTGCTGCGAGGTGTATACTATTTACAGGATTTACCGAAAAAATGTTTCGGATAAAGTTCCGAAAAGGTCACACCGCTTTTTTTCTTGAAATTTCGTACACTTACGTATTTCGACACGCTGATTACGAATATGATAATTAAAATTGGCGCAAATTTCATTTTCGAGGTCAAAACTCGAAAAAATGGCCAATTACCTAACCCTATGAACGGACATTTTTCTCTAAGATATTTCGTACACTTATGTATTTCGACACGCTGATTACGAATATGATAATCAAAATTGGCGCAAATTTCATTTTCAAGGTCAAAACTCGAAAAAATTGCCAATAACCTAACCCATTGAAGGGATTTCTGTGTGAAATTTAGAGTTCTGTCACTGACCCTCGCACCGCTTCGCTTCGCTCGGGGAAAAAATTTACTTGAACCCAACCTATTGTAGGGATTTCTGAGTTAAATTAAGACTTCTGTCACTAGTAGGAAAAAACATGCACTTTGAAGACTCCAAAACTTCCCGCGATAAAGTGCGTAAGTAGACAATGTCGAAACTAATGGAGTTTTGCCCCAAGTTCTTTTACCCCGTCTTCCTTTAAAAAAAACGGTTTTAGGTAAAAATGTACAGAATATAAAATGCGTTAAATTGTATGATCTACAACTTTTGTACGAAACATTTTTCTCTGAGATTATTATAACATTAATATTGGAATAACATAGAAAAACCTATCGAAATCAACTTTTTGGCCATTTTTTCGAGTTTTGACCTCGAAAATGTGCGCCAATTTTAATTATCATAATAGTAATCAGCCTGTCGAAATACGTAAGTGTACGAAATTTCAAGGAAAAAAGCGGTGTGACATTTTCGGAACTACAAAACTTTCCTTCAAAATTTTATAAATCTAGTCAATGATTATAGTTTTAATAGTTCGCCTGAGTAGATCGTTCGCCAAGACAAAGTGCTAACGTGACATACTTATTTGTAATTATTTGAAGGACTATCTAACTGAATATGATCTCAATGTTGATAGATTTAAGCATAACTTTATATATTTATGTACCTACTCAATAAAGCTAAAAGTAACATAAGACTAATGCAAACATTTGTTTTGTAATGGCTGATTTTGTTGCAATTTGATATCGATGACATCCCGATTGCCTAATAAAAATGGCTTTGTAGGGTAAGTTTTACATAATTGAAATATACAGGGTGGCTTCGAACTAACGATAAATAATTTTAGGGCATAAAATGGACCAAATTTCATCGACAAAACACCCGCCAGATCAGGGTCTTAGCCACCCTCCTTTTGAAATGGCAGCTAATTGAATTTTGCCGAACATATTGTATAATACTGGGTCTAAAATATCTAAAGTGTACGTTTGAAGACAAGTTTGTACTCCCTTCTCATCATTCTCATCATCCGATCATTATTAGACATTAAGTAACAAAACTGTGCATTAGAATGTATCAAGCCTCTGAAAATAGAAAATATTTTTATTCGCTTAAGCTACATTCGGACAGACATATCACAGAAGTCTCAAACTTAGGCAGATGACGTTCACATCATTGTGAACGTGATGATCATCTGGATCCTGATGGTCGTGAGCGTGATTCTTCACGACCTCAGTTTTTAAGATACCCAGATTTTCGGTATTATACCGAAGTATTGGCGGTGCTGTATATTTTTTTTATAAATTTTTCTCCACAATAAACGATTCAACTGTCAGATTTTACGCCATTGTCAATCGATGTTACCGCTTCGTGAATGCACTGTTTGTTTTCGAGCCATTTTGTGGATTGCGAAGCGCGCATGACGTTTTCCAACCATCATTTGTTTTATAAGTTAGGTTAAATATCTACTATATTTATAGCTAAGAGTATTTTGTATTTAATGACAATAATTAAATAATGATAAAAACTTTTCGTTTTTTGCTCACTGTTCGGTATTTATTCGAAATAGACCTGGCAACCCTGCGAGCGTGAGCGTTACTGTCCAAAACTCGTTACTGTCATATAGCTTTAGGCTGCGTTCCAGGTCTTGATTCTACTCAAAATTGGATTCTAAAAGTACTTTTGTTTACTAAATTTGATTTCTACACATCTAATTTTGTAATAACTCTAAGACTAACGAAGAATATTATTATTATGAGAAATTTTAAAAAAAGTTCAAATTACGTGTCATAGCAAAAGTATTTTTTATTAATTTTAAATTTATTGCTACATTTTTGTAGTTGTACAAAGTACAAGTTGAATTATTAATCAGCCTCCACGCATCATAACTTTCATTTTATTATTATTCTTGTAATGTTGATTTTTTCAATTCCTTAGCACACCTATATATTGCTACGAAACAACATGTTGCTACGTTGCCATTTACGGTTGTATATGTATGGACTTAGTTATCGAGTAACGAGCGTGAACGCGCGAAAACCATCTACGTACATTCCCGTTCACGTTTGTTCACCTAGAACAATGTTGTTCACCTAGAAGCGGCACTAGTTTGACAATCTATACGCACACATATACGAACTAGTGACACAGCAGCTCACAGTGTTAATATGTATCCAGATTTGTCTCAACCACATCTAAATGCTACGTGCAAGCAGTATCTGAACGGACTATACATGTTTATATAAATGTTTTTTACAAACAATGTAACCCATGAATGTTTTGGTTTACATTGGGCAAAACATGTCGAAATGCCCATGTCATATTCTATGTCTATAGTGTAAGATTAGTATTTATTGATCCTCTTAAGTCCTAAGCTTTTTGAACTTTTAAAAGGGTTTAGATGGAAAATTTGAATTATAAATAATGTGTCAGGATAAACTATTTCCTTGCGCCGAGCCTGTCGAGATGTCAAGTACCTATTTGTTATCTAACTAAGTAATATTTTTAAGTGTTAAATCATTAAACAATCTTCATCAAGCTAATCGTCAATTAAAAAAAGCTTTTATTTAAACGCTCTAAAAGGAAGAATATAATTCTTTCCTTAAAAATTTTAAATATCAACTTATAACCTCATTATATACAATTCATATGAGCATAAAAGCTTGTGCATTCAAAATTACTCCGCCATCTTGGATCGCCCGCCATATTGGATTTAGAATGACGTCACAAACATATCATGCATTGTCATCCAAACTAAACGTGTATGCAAAATTTCAGCTGAATTGGTTGAAGATATCTACTTCAAAATTGAGTTCAAAAATTTCACCCGAACAAACATATCAACCCGAACATACATTGCAAGTTAAATAAAAGCTTTTAAAAAATATATACTTAGAGCTGATATTTTCAAAAGTTAAAAAGCATTCCGGATAAAATTTTGGCAAAGGAGAATAACGGGCTCATTTATTTTTATAATTCAATATCCAGCTTTGTCTTATTTAGGCGATTAACACACTGCACCGCGCACCGCCGCGGTAGGCGGTGAAGCGGTTCTCATGTCGTATTGGGATCTAAGAAATCTAGAGGTGAGTGATAAATAACTCCACAGTGAAAATAACGTTGTTATCTGCCGTCTTAAAGTATCACTGTAATCTGCCACGAAATATCTACGTTCCAATGTAACGTAGGTTGTTCCTTCGTTACAATCGCGCTGTGCGTGACCCGCGTGACCACCACGATCGGCCGATCGGGATTATTCGGGATTACTCGTCATGTTCCGTCCCACTTGGTGGTTATGGTGCAAGAACTGAGTTGCGAGACTTGGGTTTTTTTACAAGTTATGTTTTCGATGGCATATATTTTGTATTAATTGCTGAGTTTTAATGAAAAGATTAATAAGTATCATATTTCACAATGTGACAGTCCTAAGCCTGTAAAAGTGTGAAGGTTATGTTGAATTAACTATATTTTACTAAGTTTCTAACATATCACATATTTAAAAGGAATGAAAACCTTAATAGTTAATTACTCAGATAATAATCCCATTGATAACAGTGACTAAGAAGAAACAATATTATAGTGTACTAGTGATCGTGATGTTAGTGATCGATGTAACCTAATACGGACGAAGCCGTATACCGATTACCGCGATGTAGGTGCTCGAGTATTTTTCACAGATATATTTTCGGAACTGGAACGACAGTCACGGTGATTTAAAAATACGACTTGCCCCATGTCTAAAGAAATCCGTTCAAGCCTTACACCTACCGACCGCGCGATCGAGCGTTGTTCTCACCGTCACAAGAAGCTTTTCTTCTGGTGAAATACAAGGACGCATGTTAGTATTTACTCCAGAAATTGTTTTCCTTGTGCTTATGCTAACAAATAATCAAATGAAGGAGTGGACAGTTGAAAAAATTATATTCACCGCCTTTAACTCCATCCGCGCGTACAGGCGCGCAAACCGCCTTACCGCTCGAGGAAACGCTACGAAATCCGCTTTACCGCCACCGCCCTCCGCGCCTTATGCAGTTCATCCACCGCCTCTTAAAAATATTTTGGGTAGAAACTCCTCGGTGCCTATTATAAACGTATCGGAAATCGTTGCGCGTGCAAAAGTCGCTATGTGTTATTTAGTCATTTTCGGTTTTTTAAGCCGTTTAAATCGTTATTTCAATATACATGTACAAAAATTGCGCCCAATATGTGCTACACTGCACATAGCGAGTTTTTTGGTCAAGTGCATACTCGCTCGATAACGATCTTCTTATTCATTTCTTTAAAAAAATAGCTATGTGTTGTCGTACTGGCATGGCATTTCTTTAAGATCCCATAGAATAAAAAAGTAGTTTTGTGCTCTTCTTTGAATACTCTGTATTTTGTATTTGGTATTTGGAATTAGTATTAGTCAGGGTATTTTTTTGGAAATCAGTTTTTTGTGTCTCCTGTAAAGTTTGTAATTGTAAGTTGGAATTAGAAAATACTCATACTTCATTAAAATATACTTAAGTAGATATAAGAAAGTAAGCAAGAAAATGGAGAAGTGCTTAAATAAAACAATTCTTACAACAAATATTAGTGTTTTATTCATTTGCAAATAAAACTGCCACAAAAAAAGATAGATCGTGCCCCAATGAAACCTACTCTCTGAAATTTATATAACTATAAATTAAATTATTATTTATATATAAATAATAATAATAATGTTATTTATAATATTAATAATATTATTTATATATAAATAATTAATCAGAAGATTACACATTAAACTATAATTGTATATCTTCTGTTAATAGATTTGAAGTTATATTAAGGCCCATTTACATGGAGAGTTTCTCGGACGTTTCGGTTCGAGAAAGAAATAATAATCGCCATAACATAATCGTATAAAAAAGTTTTAATTCAGGCAAGAACTAAAATGTCGCTAACGATTATATCATAAGAGTTTCGCATATGACTATCGGTAGGCGATAATCTATTTTTTCTATATAAAAATGAATCGCTGAATGTGTTGCTAAGCGCAAATCTCGAGAGCAGCTTATAGTTAGTTATCATATTGTTCGTGAGATTTTGAACATGAGCATCCCACCCAAGAGTAGAAGAAAACAAGGGGCTAGACAGTACTCAAATTATTCGCTGGAGATGCTGAATGTGGCGGTTGATTTAGTCTCGTGTAAGAAATTATCTTCATACGAGGCAGAGAAGCAATTCGGTATTCCTAGGCGTACTATTCTTAACAATTCTTAAGAATATTCACGATAAATCGGTGGGCCATCCTACATCACTTCAGGCTGTTGTCATTTTTATTATAAGTAATAGGTGCCTACCAACATATTTTTTTTTTATTTTACTACCTAACTACATATTTATTTTCCTATGAAAAAAATATTAGTGTAATTTATAGTAAATTAAAGTATAACAATAATAATTTCTTAAAATATATTTGATTATTAAGAAAAATTGTTGCATTTCGTTTGGGGAAGCCCTACACCAAATTATTTTTTGTATGGGCGTTATAGAGAACCCTGCCCAACTTTGCCTACCATTGTAAAAAAAATTGTTATGTATTTCAAGATTCAGTGTAGTCAACTGTAGTCTAATGTGGAAAAGAACTTTAGGGCAATACGGATGTCAAATCCGTTACAAAAAATACCTATTCATTTAAAAAGATATTGTGATAGGCAATGTTGTAGTTTTTACCTCAACTTTACCTATGTTTTCAAAGCAATTTTTTGGTGCTTTATAGGTGTTTTTTTTACTATAAGCAACTGTATTCCTATAGCTTATAGTCCAATAATGGACAGTAATTGAAAAAATATACGACTTTCTTAACGATTAAACAGTTATCGAAGAAAAACGTCAAAATCCGTACAAAGTTGTAGCATTTTACGGTAATTACTTTTTAAGTAGTACCCAACTACGCACGAATAATCGAAATCAGTCGATAAAGTTAGTACTTAGTAATGCCGTAGCTTAATAGTCGCTGCGATTCAGTTGTTAACAACAATCGAATAACATCAATTGTTATCGACTTTTAACTACTAAACTGAACAATCGACTTATTCGATTGTTTTTAGTAATAATCGCCCATCGCTGGCAACCGAAGTTCTTAGAGAGTAGGGTAGAATCCCGCAATTTCGCTTACGGATGACTCGTAAATGACGGAAACGGAGTTACCGAGTGGCCCCCCAGGCTATCCGTGGACGTATTGGGGCTCTGGCCATGGATTTATGGCTATCAGTGCTATCAATGGGTCTACGCAGACGTACCACAACTGCAACCACACCACGTGGTTGGGTGTCACTGTCAAATAGTATGAAAACTGTCACTTCCATTCACACGACCGACATTTACCGACGTATAGGGACCGTGCGTGGCGACACCTATGCCATCTAGTGTCATTTATCGGAACTGCATGGGTAGGATTACTACCGTATGTTAACTTTTGTGAAAAGTGAAGTGTATCACAAATAATTTTGTATATTAAAAGGCTCATTAAAAGTGTATTCTTGTATTGATGGATGCTCCAATACTTCCAAGAATAAAATATATAAATATATTAGTGTAAATTCTCGTAATTTTCCACTGATAGTACCAACATGCTCTGGCTAAAAACTATACGAAAAGTTGGATAAATGCAGTTAAAAATACACGTGACATGAATTCAAACGGTTAAAAAGAACTATCAAGGTTTTTTAAATGAAACTAATATATAATTTGTTTTGAGATTAATTTAAAATTCAAGTTATTTTTATTTTCAATGAAAAGGAGGAATTTGTTATCTTTAAACATTTTTATTTATCACACAATATCAAAATACCTGGCATTCATCTTAAAATAGATACTGCTTTATGCGTTGCTCACTTTATTTAAACAATGTTATCTGAATATCCTCTACACCCTTTTAATATACCAACAAATTTTCTATTGAAAAACACTTGGACCAAATACTTTTAGAATTTGAAAAATATCCACGTTCGCACGACACACACTATTCTTGATATCACTAAAATCGCATTTTATACATTTTACATAATTTAATCCGTAATTTATAGTGAAATATTGAGTTATTCCTCGTTATGCGACATTATGAAAACATATGAAAAACAAAGGGACAATATTGCAGTGCAGTTTAGTTATGGCAGTTTCGTTTTAATCCGCTAGGTGGCGTTTTGTAGTTTCTGCACGGTCCCTATCACTGCCTCTGATGTCAATGTCAAGTCAAGTTCTGTCAAGTAGGTACCTATGTTATTCTTATATAGGTAGGTCTAGGTATTATTGAATTATTAAGTAGATAATTAACTAGATTATGATTTATGAATTCATAATTCCGGAAGTAACCTATCAAACTGACTTGTTTGGCTGTTACTGAACATAGTAAAAAAAGTGCTGTATAAACTTATTAATCTAAATTTATTAAGGTATGTATGGTAAAATATTTCAATGAATGCCCTTTGTTGTCATTTAATAAACTCTCGACCATTAGCCCTGGAATTTTGTACCAACATATACCTGCTATAAAACATTGTTTCTGTTTGTATTCAGTGTTAACAAAAATCATTTGACAACAAAATGTCTGATGAAGTTGTATCGTTATTCGCCTTAATGGACGCTCACCTTTCGAAGACTAAATTAAATGACGAGATTACAGAGAAAAATGAAAAAATAGATGACAATACTCCAAGCAGTTCCTCAGATAGTCCTGCCGTTCTGGGACCAAAGTTGGCTATTCCACAATTCTTTCCAGGTAATAGTCCTATAAAAGATTTTTTGGCGAAACAAATATCTAATACGCTCAAGGCAAAGGAAATTCGCAAAGTACAGGAACAGGAGCATCAAAAATTAGAAGAACAAATGAGAAGATTAAGGATTGAGGAAGAAGAAAAAATCAGATTAGAACATGAACTGACAAAATTAAGACTAAAAGAGGAACAAGAATATCTTATTGACCTGACATCTGCAATTATACCAATAGTAAAGTCCAGTAAGCCAACACTACAACTTGCACCCAAAGCTGCAAAATTTAATAATGCTCCAGGAAATAAAAATGCTTTAGTGCGAGTACCTTCTAGAGGTCCCTTAATTTTCGATAAGGAAACATGTCTGTACAAACCGTGGGACCCGACTTTACCTTGCACCACTGACATGTCCTATATCCTGAAAAAGAAGATGAAAAGGGGAAAATTTTCAAATTTTGGAAAAGTTTTCTGCTCCAAGTTTAGGCCTATACATCATATTTTGATTCCTTTCAAACAGGAAATGACCAACTCTAATGTTTTAAAAATTAATTTTAAAACTAAATATTCTGGTAACAAAACTGTGACTGTTCCTATGGGACCAACAGTGGACGAGTCTAATATTATAAGGTTTGATTTTAGTACAAAATCACCTGGTGACATCTACCTAGAACAAAAAAGAGCACAAGAAGAATATGAACGGAAACCAAAAATGTCCACTCGCTTCGTTCCTGACATAATGGACTTTATTGGTTAAAATAATGTGTAAACATAGTTGTTAAAAAGGTCCAACAGCCTAAGGGAGAAGTTTTCCTGTCTTCTATGAATATGACAACAGATGGATTAGATCATAAAAGTTTTGCATCCACATCTAAAGTTTGACTGTATTAATCTTATTGATATTAAGTATCAATTATCCCCTGAGCCATACCACAGTTAGTCGCCATAGGGATGTAATAGGAGACAATATCCAAACAAACAATATTGAAATAAATAATATAACTCACTCAATTTAAAATATAAATTTATATAATTGTGTGAGGAAATAATCTATAATAATAACCTATAATTACTAATTTTACTTTAGGTATCTCAAATTAATCACTATTTTATTTTATTTGCTAAGAAAAAATAGGTTAAAATTAGAGATGCGCTGAATAGTGGTTTCACTGAAAAATTAGATACCGAATACTATTCTGTTTAACCTTTACCGAACTGGATATTCAGCCAAATTATTTGGTTGTAATTGAATGTTGACTATAGGTATGTACTAACTATAGGTTCCGAAATATAAATATTATGTTGACTTGAGGTTCCAAAATAAATGTTGATTCGAAGTTAAATTGCTTTCAGCTTCATAGCATTTCTTTGACTTATAACATAGATCTTACATAAGAAGTTATATCTTTTAGTTCCATACTCTGTTGATCAGCCAAAAAAACAATGGGTTGCACGCACACCAAAACTGAATAATTCGGCCGAATAGGTACAAATAGTGAAAAAGATGCCGGCTACGCATCGAATATTCCGCGCATCTCTAGTTAAATTAAAAAATATTGTTTCTCAATTAATTTGATTTTTAATTATGGATTTACCTATTTTAGGAAACTTTAGATTTAATGGTCTATCCTCAACACCTTTTTTATGTATTTATTTAAAAAATGTATTAATTATGATAAGCTGTAATTATAAGTTGTGTTGCAATTCTGTGATTTCTATTTTTGATTGCCTCTCAAGTATGTACCTATCATGGAAATAGGAAGATAAGTTAGATAAAGATACTCTAGTATTTATATAATGATATTATTTTAATAAGATGTAACATATCATCATTTTACAATATGAAGCCGTAAACAGTGCGTATTTTATTATTGAGAGTTTTAGTATTTTCAAGGCATTTTTTTATCTAATCTATTTGTTATGAAAAAATTGCAAGTAATATTTCTGCCACTGGAATCAAATTGACTTTCCAGCTTATTAAATTCATACGTATAATTATTTACTAATACCTAGAATAGTGATTCTCATTAGTAGTAAATGATCTCTTTGTAGCTATAATTAGTTTTGTAAGGATGCATAAACATTTTTTGTAATATGTACCTATAATTTCATCCAAATCCTTACAACTGTGTTCTTCTTTTTAATGCTTAATGTGAATTACTGTAAAACTGAATGCAACGCAATCCTTGAGACGTCGAATCCGGCTATAAATTGGTAACAATGGCAATCATTTTAAACGCTAAATAATCAGGTAAGGTTTTTATGGAAAATTTTTGTTAAAAATGTCCTTAAGTTTGCCTTATGTCGTTACTTTCGAGAATACGTTCCTTATTAGTGATACTATATCGTATGGTGTAATAATACGTGATTTTTTTTCAAAATCAATGAGTTCTATTCCTGGCTACATTGATTTTTCGAAAATCCAATGATGCCGTTTAAATTTTCATCAAAATCAGTCCCCAGACTGCTTTCAGCATGTTTCGCTAATCCTCATAGTTTCGGATTTTCCCATCCACGCACACTTGAAAAATTCATACACTATGTGTGTATGAATTTTTCAAGTGTGCGTTACAGGATACGCTAGCTGCGTTCTGGCGTTGTACATACCTATACAATGCAAAGACGCTTCTAATCTAGCCAAATTAGTCTAATAAAGCAACAAATGTCAAGTACTCCAAAATAATAAAAAATCCCAATCTTATCAAGTGATTTTTATATTTATTTAAGTTAAAATACCTAGCCTAAAAGTGACCTTTCTTCAAACTCAATCAAACTCAAATATCTCGAAAACCGTTGATCTATACTTATCTATACTTTATATGTAATATTATAAAGCAGGATCTACTGGATCGATTTCAAAAATTCTTTCAGTGTTGGATAGTCCATTTATAGAGGAAGGTTATAGGCTATATTTCATTAAAAAAAAATTAGGGATCCGTAAGAAAATTGAATCGAAAACCTATTTATGCGTGCACTGCAAAAACTATTGACAAGAGACCAAAATGATGTATTACGGGTTTGTAGGTCTTATTACGATCTACAAAAAAGTCTGCGAGAGCACATATCTAACTATTATAGTTTAGTCACAATAACCGCAAGTTCTAAAATCCACGCGGGCGAAGCCGCGCACAGTCTAGTAATATTATAAAGCTGAAGAGTTTGTTTGTTTAAACGCGCTAATCTCTGGAATCACTGAATCGATTTCAAAAATTCTTTCACCAATGGATAGCTAAGATGTCCCGAGTGCTATTAGCTATGTATATACCACGGGCGAAGCCGGGGCGGATCACTAGTTTTGGATATATCTTCACATGGCTTAAATGATTGCTGTCGAGATTATCTACACGCCCTTAGCGGGAATACGTCACATAACAAATCAATTCATCCCTGTATTTTTCATGGGTCAAAAATACAAAAATTTGAGATTTTTCAAGCCTTTAAATATTCATATCTGTAAAAATATTAACTTCACTTCCTTTTGTATACTTATACAGACACTTTATCAATGAACACCGTACATATTTCCAAGGGAGGGCTCTAAAGCCAAGGGTCGCAACCCTTATCTCTGACATCATGGTACCAGGTGTACCGCTCAGAAATGACTGCCTTGAAGGCGTTATTTACGTTGGTTGATTTCAAAGGTAAAGTTTGTTCATGGGCTTGTAGTCTATTAGTAAGGAAAGATTTATGAAATATTATTATTAATAATTTAACCAGAGTTCTCATTAGTAAATAACAAAATATCAATATAGGTGTTTTCCTGATCATTTGTGTCACTCAAAAAGTTGATTTATTCAAGGTAAATTTTAACAATGTTAACAGTAATTTTTAACATCTTAATATACAATGCAGTATTGAGGTATTGCAGGCATCGTTTCCCGAACTAGGTTTATAAAACCTGTATTTCGGTATACAGCACCTACCCCCATTTACTTAATATTGAGATCATTTAGAATATATGTATGTAGTTATTTACCTAAAACTTATCTTAAAATGCTAATGAGAGTGCATAATGTAAGGTAGAGTAGGAAAATTTATTTATATTAATAATACAAGTATAATTATTTATATGTATACATACATCGGTGTTATGATTTAAGGTAGTTATAATTCTAACTATAATTCATTTATATATTATATTATTTTAATATTGAAATAAATAAGTGGACAATTTGGTTGTATTTTTTATATAAAGAATTCACTGAGACACCAGTCCTAAAAATACTTAAATTTAAACAATTTCAAATTCATGAAATTGCTACATTTTTGGCCCAAATTTGAAAACGACCCATAAGCCACCTCAGTTCAGTTGTTCGTGTGTAAATGTATGTAAGTACTTATAAATAAATGCAATTATTGAATTCGTATGAACACACGTAGGTACAAACTGAGCGCGGCCTTAGATTCATGGTAGTTAACTGATATAATCAGTTGGAAGTTTGAAGTGAAGCCTGAACAAGTGAACACATCTGTTATTTATGAACGTTGATATGAATTATGAAGTAGGTATTGTAAGGGCTCAGTGGAATAGCATTCACCTAAATAGGTACGGTATGGCATGTCCAGTTCAGAGAATAAGTACTTACTTTAACAATGTAATCATTGATATCATTATGTTTTCTCAAACATAATAGCCATAACAAACACAACGGCTGACAGTTTGTATGCTTCAAGCTGGAATCCTCACCCTTGAAATCTCAATGAAAACGAATTTTGACGATGCCAAAAAATAGTCCTGAAATACCTAGTCTTACAAGTAAAAACAATTGTCGCATTTTAGTTTTGGCTTTGGTTTTGGTTATAGCTATAGGTTAGAGGATTATGGCTTGAACGTCAAGCTGTAATCCTCACCTCTGGTGCTAGCAAACGGTAAAGTCTATCGAATTGGTTTAGGTTCGGTTGGTTAGGTTAATAGTAAAAGTGAAAATAAAAGAAATTAATTTTTTATTTAAACTAATATTATGAACTATTGACATTGAAAATAATAATCTACCACGCTGCTCCAATATCGTAAAAATGCAATATTCCTATTTTGATGAGCTTTAATTTCGGTTGTGTGAGTGATCTTGTTTTTAGTTTCTGGTTAGTTCATAATAGGTAGTCCTGCTGCAGCATTTCTACTACACATTTTTAAGCTTCGCAAAATTTTTATTTGTTTAAATATTAGTCTTAAAAAAATATACAAATAACTTCATTTTGAGAAACCCCTTGCCCTAATTGGCATGTTGCACGCAAAAATTACTAATTATATATGCATGCATAGATTTTGTTGCATGTCAGTGTAATGTTCAATAAGGACATGTCAATACAGAGTCCATTTTGTCGTGATAATTGCTCGATAATTGACTCGACTAATTGGCTGACAAAACTGACCGAGCAAACAACACAACAAAATGTAAATTTACAAATTACATTGTCGTACTTGTTTTTGTCGTTGAAAGACTTGACAATTAGGACAAGAAATATGGCAAAATTTTAATCTTTTAATTCAATTCTTTTTTAATATTCAATACGTTTCATGGTTGATAATGGCGACCTAAAAATTGCTGAGGCTCGTGTAATTTTCTTGTAGCTTGATATACATCTCTTTCCTTATCAGGATACTTCGTGGGAAGATTTGGTGAATGCAAGTTAACTTTTGCTGCATACCTGTGAACAAAATAGAGAGTAGTACCTAACAAAAGAGTTTGGAAAATTCTAAATACTATTTTGTCCAAAAAATTCAAAAATTCCACCATATTTTTCCTAATCCTAAAAAAACCGGCAGAAAATAAAAAAATCCCCAATGAATTCACTCACAAACGAAAAAATGGAACATTGTTAAGACCTTTGCTTTGACACTGCTTTATTATTGTAATGAAGGATAAAAAAAAAGTACTCGGCGCGGCGCTTTCGTGGTTTTCGTCTCGTTTCCTCTTTGTACAAATTTTATTATTAAGTGTCATTTACTTAGGAAAATTGAGGTGTTAAAAGTTAAATTATTATTAAACTACTTACGTTGAATTAGACTAGAATTTTAGTATGGTCTAAGTTCGAAGTAAACTGAAGCGAATGTAAAAGAAATGGATTCAAGAAAATTATCCAAGGAGAAAAAATTTACTCGTATTTATTACTACATGTTTTAGAAAATAGCGTTTACAGAGTATCCAATATTATTAAAAATGTATTCTTAATACACATTGTATAATAATATGTAAACTCAAATTAGGTACCTCAAAGAGTATTAATGAAATAAAAGCAATATATACAAATATGGCTGATTTGAGATTTCGTGAGTGGAGAGCAACACTCTTTACGTAACGGTTTATCATGTATTCTTCATGTCTTCAGTTGGGAATGTGTGATTGTCGAAGAAACTTTGAGATGATTAACTTACGGTGGGTTTATTTTATCCAATCTTTGGATTTGGATTGAGATAGAGATATTGTTTGGTTGCCAAGATATTCTTTTCAATTGTTTGGTAATAATAGATGTTGCCTGGCAACCAAATATCAAAAACCAAAGATTGATTACTGAAACCAATCATTAATCCTCCAAAAGTCCTCCCCCACTTACAATCTAAAATAGTACCTACTTCCTTTCAACTTTTACTGTTAGAAGTGCTGCAGTCACTCACTTCTACTGTCAAAATTATGAAAAAAGGTGCAAGTTACCTTATCCCCGTAATGTCGATCTCGTAATGACCACTTAGCACATAGTCGTTAGTGACTCGTTGTGGGACGCCGGTCTTATCCAAATTTTGAACAAAACCTAGGCACACCTGTTGATAAACAATTGTGGTGTTAGATTCCAACATGTAGCTAAATTTTAAACTGCGGAGTTCTAACAGTGCGCCAGTTATTTGTTCTAAATCTTATACTATTACAGCATCGCATTTCATCTCAAGCTGATAAATCTCGATCTAGTCACAAATGAAGGAAAGGCAGAGTCTTCGTGATACCCTAAACAAACACAAAGATAAATCTTACCCATTGGTTAAAATCTCTCAATTATGAAGAAACTGAACAACTTCTAACATAAACACACACACACGCACGCACACACACACACACCACACACACATACACACACACACACATAAACACACACTCACTCAAACAAACAAACATACACACATATAACTTAGACACATTTTATCAATCACATGTAATCTCACGTAGAAATATTACTAATTTTATTTACCGGCTGAGTGTCCTACTGAACGGATATGCAGACTCCTACGATACAAGTTTTTCCAGCTTAGTGTAATAAGGGATAAGTAATAATAATATAAAATAGTGTATAAGGTCTTGACTTGACTTTAACTTTAACAGCAACCAACCTACATAGTACCTTTCTTGTTATGAAGATTATCATTATTATTATTCGTGATTAATTTTGTATTGATGAAATAAAGATTATTATTATTATTATTTAAAGAAAATACCTCAAATCAATTATATAAAATATTGGGAAGCATATATTATATATAAATCATTGTGTACTACAACATACTTTAAAAGTTTACTTTAAAATGTTTAAAACATTGCGTTTTCTTATTATCATTTGGAATTTTTCATTCTATTTAAAATAAGTTACAACGGTAATTTATGTTCGCCATAAGATCTAAAAAGCGGCTTAACAGTTTAAAAGATCTCAATTGATATTTAAATATAAAATCACAGAAATAGGAAGTAGATAAAACGGAAATTTGGGTGGGGCAGGCGCACTCATAGATTATGCTAAACTATTATAGATTATTCTATCATCCTCATTGTGCTAACCTGAGCTTGGGGCATAAATGTCTAGCTACAGTGAATTAGAAATAAATAATTTATTATTGCCGTTCTGTTTAATTTCATTTTGTATGAAACTAACACTTCAGTGTCTCGTCAATTTTCATAGGCGCTTTAGCGGCACGGCACGCGGCACCGCCTATATTTCTTCGACATCGCTAATGAATCTCGCTCGGCATGTCGGTGGCATTGAACGTGTTACTCTACCTAACTGTAGAAATACCTACCTGCTTCTTGAATGTATATCCATAGCTGGTGGTGGTAGTTTGGCCGCAATAGTTTCCATCTCTGTATATGGGTTCGCCGCCCCAGGACCACAGGTCGAGCTCGTGGTCGTGGTCGGTCAGTAGCAGCTGCACGTACTGACGGTGAATGCCCTGTTCGCGTTGCCGCAACAATGCGTCGCGACCGATGAACGGCATATCTTTCTGCGATTATTCGTAATATACATAAGAGGAGGTATAGTCCTTCTCATGAAAGAAGTCCCGCGGTGATTTGTGGAACTTAATTGACAGGTCGGCCATATAATACCCTAGGTAATTACAATGAATTTTTACCATATCGATGGGAGTTTCATTATATTATGAACTTTTTTTATTTAAGAGAAAAAATTTAACAAATAATTAACATGTAATGAATCTAGGTAACTTAAATAAGCATTATAAACTCAAAATTACTAATATTTTAAATTGTTCATATTAATTTTATTTATAAGTTCACATCAATTTAATTGCAGGTGTGTCAAAGAAAACTGTAACAAGAATCACAAAAATAACAGCGGCGAGTTCTTCGAAAAAATTGTCACAGGGGCGGCCCGGGGAAGAGCCGCTGAAAGCTGAAATCTGACAAAGTTTGACTTGGATGGGTTCGATTTGTGCGCCATCCGGCAAATGAAATATTGTAATAGTATGGGTTTAAGTGTATGAAATAACAGTAATAATTGTATACAATTTAAGATAATATTATAAAGCTGACGAGTTTGTTTGTTTGTTTGAACGCGCTAATCTCAGGAACTACTGGATCGATTTCAAAAATTCTTTCAGTGTTGGATAGTCAATTTACAGAGGAAGGCTATATATTATTTTCCAAAAAATTAGGGATCCGTAAGAAAATTGAATCGAAAACATATTAATGTTTGCGCAGCAAAAACTATTAACAATAGAACGTTGTGTAGCGTTATTTATTTATTTATTTAATTAAAATGACTGACACTGTAATCAAGCAAAAAACAAATTGTTAACGATTTGCTCTGTTTTGACAAAAGTTTTGATATTGAAGGTGGTCGAATTTTCTTATCATTTCTTTAGATCATCTGCTCAAACGCGTGTGCTTATGCTACCTTTATCGGTAAAAATGGATACAACACCTCAGGAAGCAGCTCAAGCTTACATTACTTCAAGCAGGCTTTGGGCAACGCGGCCGCTCGCATACTTCGAATCAGCAGATCCTCAGTGCAATGAGTTTACTGGCGTTAATTAGCATAAAACGCACTTTCTGTAGATATAAATAATGATCGCTCTTAGTTTCATACTTCCTGGGAAAATTTGATAATAAGTATTACAAGATGGCGGGTGGCTCGGTTTATTTGCTGTCCAGTGTACATGTGTGTCAAATTGTTTACCTCCATTTTGGAATTCGTTAAAAAATCCACATACATCAAACTTGACACGCCAGGTACGGCCGCACTCGAGCGGCGTGGTCATGGTGTCGAGGTCCTGTCCCCAGAACGCGAAGAACTTCTCCACGCGCAACGCCCGCGACGCGTAGTACCCCACGTGGCTGATTCCGTACTTCTCGCCTATCGTCATCAGCCCTTTGTATACGTGTAGGGCGAACTGAAAATGTACCTCTTGTTATTTTGACCCTTACAAATAGGAAGTAATAGAACCGATATGTAGGCGGGGCAGCATTCTTATGATAGATGCTGCCCAACTGAGCACCTTTTAGGTCATTCTGTCATTTTCATCGCGACTGTTCATCGCGAGTGAGAGGGACAGAATGATTTTGGGGCGTGAAAGCTGAACTAGATAGAGTAGATTAGGTACAGTACTCCCAAATTAATAATGCGCATGCAGATCTTCGCTAATTGTCGTATTCCCGGAAACACCCGAATCATTGAATCGTAAGAGCCCTAAACAATGCACTTGCATTTTGCGCCTCGTTCGAAAGAAATAGGAGTCAATATCATGTGTACACAATCGAAAACAATTCGGGCGGTCGGCGGAGGTCGCCTGTCAGTCAAAGGGCCGTCAGTCGTCTTTAATATTGGTGGTGACTGCACGTGTTCTCTTTGTTATTATATGTATAGAGCTGCTATTGCACACCTTACTTGGTTTTATGATTAGATTTCTAAGATTTTAATGTACACCTGTGTTTGAATACCATTTTTTCTTCTTCTGATATAATCCTTGTGTTATTTAAAGCTTCCTGTTATATAATCCTGTTGTTATTTAAACACTTGAAAAGTACTATAAAATTTTCTAAGTAAATCAATCCAACAAAAATTGTAGCATATTCGCAATCGTGTGGTTATCCTCGCTATTTACTTCATGGAATTATCGAATCAAACTTCGTTACTGATAAATCAATATTTATCTCTTTTAGCACAAAACACTTTGTCTTTCGACGTTCGGGGAATACGTACGACCGTTGCCGAACAGTGACGAAGATTTCTATGCGCATAATCACTTTGGGAGATCTGTGCCAATATGTCATTATTTTTTTCTACATATTTCTTTTTATCCATGTTTCAACCACTTTACATTTTAAAAGGCCACTTTACACATGTCTTTCTACCTAAGTGTTCACTGTTGTAGCCGCTGACATTTAATATTGGAAAGCGCGCCTAACTTTATTACCATAGAAGAACCTTAAGTCAATCTTTAATTACTTAAATGAGATTAAAATCAAGTTTAGTATTATTCGACAACCCACTACACAGGTCCTAGGACCGCATGCACACTGCACAGGTATACATTTTGGTCTCTTTTTAAAAAAATTAACCACTTACTTCGTTCGGAATATAAAGGACATAGCCGAGCTCTCCCGTATGCGTTAAATTCATCGCTCGTATTCCATTCGCAAGTCCAACATCAATCTCCTTGAACGTGAAGAATGGAAAGTTGGTGGGAGACAAGTCTGTATCCGTAAGCTCTGAGAGGAGATTTCGTGTGAACGGTCCCAGTATGCAGATGGCCGTGTACATGGACGTCACATCAGAGAGGGTAACTGACCCGTTGCGAGGCAAGTGCCGCTTGAGCCATACCTTGCATCGCGTCTGTTGGATTGTTGGTGCGATCATCATGTAGCTGAAACAGAATGAATGAAATGAAACAAAAAATGATGTACCTAATGATACGAGTAAGCAGAGAGCGACAAATGACTGGGCGTGTGTTTCATATTTTGTATGGCCAAATGAATATATTTAGGTTTTCGAGCGACAAGTGTAGACATATTTCGCATAACATTACTTCCTTCAAGGTAGGGGGGTACCTAACAATCTCTTATTAAATGATTATTTTAAAAAATGTTTTTCTTTTTCTCTAAATAATGTTCCATAAGTTTTATTTCTTTTTTGTTAAAATATTGCAGTATTCCTCACGATGTTTTCCTTCTCCGTTTTAGCAGGTAACATTTTATAAAGTGCACAATTGCACATGAGTTAAACGAAAATATTAAAAAAGGCTGAATTCTAAGCCACCGCGCTAGTGCATGTATGCTTATTTAATAGGATGAGTATAAAATAAAACGGTAACTAATCAAGAAATATACTGGTTCTCAGAGATGCGGGCCAGGCTACAGTCGTTCTCGTATCCGCCGCGTTCATTCTGCATTCCCGTGTGAATAATGCTACCGATAGGCACATCCACGTCGTTAGAACACAAATATTGCAACAAATCAACCACTTCCCTTCCTTTTGACTGAAAATAAATGAAAATCAGTTGAGTATCTATAATTATTTTTCTGTAATTTTACTTTTAAAAGTTTACTTTGAAAACGAACCCTAAAATTTAAAAGCTTTATTCAATTCTTTTTTAATAAAATTAACCCGAAATCTTTTTGAAACTTATATTGTTCTTGGACAACATAAATACTTACTATATTTTTCATCCCATCTATTCGAAAAGTACGACTTTGCTCCCCTTTAAGTGCGCCCAACGTTGGTGTTTTCTATTAGAAACTTTTTAGCGGGCAGTAGTTACTTACAGTTTTATTAGGAATAGAGATTATTGTAGATTTTATATTCTGCGTGTTTGAAAACGCTCGCTAGACTGGGGATTCTACTCTGGAACCCCTCACTTCCCTCTGGATTCAAAAAAGCGCCGTCGCCGTATAAATATCATTTTGCTCCCTTGTGATACAGTCTACTTATTCTTTGAATAGCAAAAATGGGAATATCCAGTCACATTCTTGAAAGCTCATTGACTCAAAAATTGGTTGACATTATTATTAACATAATAAGTTGTACCAAATCATATAAAAAGATGAATACCAATAAATGTTCAAGTTGAACATAAATTTCAAAAATAGTAACATAGTTTATTTACCTGTATGTCTATTTTGGTAAATGAAGAGTAGTCAGCTAGGCCGACGGCCTCCCGACAGGCCCAGTATTCTTTTTGTACGATTTCAAACCAGTGCGGTTTTCCGAAAGTTTTTGTGTGAGCGATTTTGAATGGACGAGGGTTCTTTGGTGTTCTTTGTTCCTTTTCTAAAATAAAATAAAATAAAATAAAATAAAATAAGCCAACTAAAATTTCGTAATGTCATCGGTCCTTGATAAGTGTGCCAAGTTTTGGCATTATTATATGTTTTACAGAGGACGAAAATAACTTTTCCGTACGAACATACGAGTAACATACATACAGACGAAACTTATAAATATAAAGCGCGAAAAACAGCAACACAAACAGTCGTGAGCACAATCTCTATTGGTCGGTTTGATGTTCTGTGCTATTCGTTTATGCGGTTCTAGTGAGTGGTCTAGTGAGTGTTCTTAGACTGCTGTATATTGAGCGAAAGTGTACAATGTCCCTACCGCTACTCATCAGTGCTCATGGCTCATGACGGTTACCTACTATTATGAAAAAGAATCGTACCGACGGCCTCAAACCACGTAGGTCTCTCGTAGCCCATGACCTGTCCGAACACAGCCCCGTTGTCTCGCAATGTTGGATAAATCGGCGACATGCGAAGATTACGTCCGGTTTCAAACTCGTGGAATGGATAGGGAAGCCCATAGTGAACACCTGACGACACAACTACATTAATAAAGGTAAATGCTCTGCAATATTCAACATTAAATTACTACGAATGTAGCTTTCAGCCCACTGCAGCTTTGTTTTGTATGTAAAATAAATACGAAGCGACATGCTTTTAAAACCAAATTTTAACTGAATTACTGTAATCAAAGATTATGTTTATGACGCTAAAGACTTTTATTCAACCAGGCTGGTAATACTATACTGGAGAAAAAGTAAAAGTGGAGAAAATAAAAAAGAAAAAGTAAAAAGGAAGTCAAAGCGTTTATAGGACACCATAGTAAGAAAATTATCCACAAGATTTGAGAAAATATTATTATAATACTGGAGGTTACGTTTCAACCCAAAGTGAGATAACAACCAGCAGTTCCCACCAAAATAAAATGGCACAAATTTTATGTGTCCCTGTTTATATACATACTAAACAGTGCGCCCGGCTTCGCCCGCGTGGATTTTAGAACTTGCGGTTATTGTGACTAAACTATGATAGTTAGATATGTGCTCTCGCAGACTTTTTTGTAGATCTTAATAAGACCTTCAAACCCGCGCAGTAAATCATTTTGTTCTCTTGTCAATCGTTTTTACAGCGCACGCATAAATAGGTTTTCGATTCAATTTTTTTTACGGATCCCTAATTTTGTTGAAAATAAAATATAGCCTATAACCTTCCTCTATCAATGGAATGAATATCCAACACTGAAAGAATTTTTGAAATCGATCCAGTAGTTCCTGAGATTAGCGCGCACAAACAAACAAATAAACAAACTCTTCAGCTTTATAATATTAGTATAGAATTATCACTCTACCTTGACATAATTTTATATTATAAAAATCATGGTCAAGGCATACCCGGCACTTCTTTGACGCGATCCCTCAGGAACCGTTTGTTGTTATGGAGCCCGAGAAAGCGATTGATCCCCAGTTCGTACATGTCGTACTTGGTGTAGCCGTCCACGATCTCGTCTACGGTCGCCTCAGCCACGCCTCCCGCGGCCGATATGCCCACCGTCTTCATCCCGGCAGCCACGTGGTAATTAAACATCTGTAGAAATTCAATTAAGACTTAGGATATTAAACCAATGAGTACGTACAACTTACCGGATACTGGTATTACAATTTATTAATAAAAATTTATACAGGTGTCCCAGAAAGAATGGATAATCCTGAAACCTCTCATAATAGGCCTGTTCAAAATGGCGAATGTTTTTATCCATATTCTAATAATGGCCACGAGTTTTCGTCATATCGGAAGCGTCAGATTATTGAATGAGGTAAGGTTATAAAAAAAATTAAAGAGCAGTCTATTTGTTCATAATTTGGAGAAACAAATGAAGAAAAAATGTTTTTTACGTCAATAAACGATTATGTGAGAATAAAATGAAAAAAATAATTTTTGATAATATTATTTGGATGTTTAACTTTGTTCTCATAAAAAAATATTAAATTTTGCAAAACTTTTATGGCGTGATCTCGTTAAGTATATCGCACCCGCTGATTTTGAAAAAAAAAAAAATCACACCTGTATTATTGCACCATTCGATAGTGTCATCAATAAAGATCAAATTCTGGAAAGTAATGCCAGGCCTACATTGTATGTTAGGCCATGCAACTAATAACCTAACACTAATAATAAGTATTATCCATACGTTCCGAAGCCCTTTAAATCTACATGTACACACAAGACTCTAGAAAGCTACAATCATGTCGGTTAAAAGTAGAAATAAATCATATATTTGCGAAAATCACTGCAACAAGACAATTTCAGCTCAATCGGTTGAAGATATCTAGGTACTTCAAAATTTTATTGAGTTCAAAGATTCTACCCGAACAAACATACTTACATCCATTGCAAGTAAAATAAAAGCTTTTAATAATAATCACAAAAATAAGTACCTCTATAATAATTCCAAACAAACGCAAAAATTTTCACATTCACAATTTACTTCTTACAAAATCCTTGTTCGGCGTTTTTCTCCTCAATTTCTTCGCTGGTGATGGTGTTTTTAGCAACTACGTACGGTCCGATTCCACGAATTTAGCAGTAGAAGACGCTAAAGTCACAAAATCGGACTGCCCGAAGTAGCAGTTTCTTCAGCTGTGTCGTTATAAAATATTTTGTCTTCTGTCTTCATATAGGCATTCAAATAACGGAATCTGAGTAAGGTTTCTTTGATTTCAATACAAAATTCAAATTATGTCCGCTATTTTAGCAAGAGTGGAACAATATTTTTGTAAAAACTAAATGCATATCAAAAACATAACCTGTAAAAACCCAAGCCTCGCAATTCAGTTCTTGCACCGTAAATAGTTGTGAAATCCATGTATGTATCCTTACATGAAAGCACTATGTATCTCACACGTAATACATATTATATTAAATTAGATTGTTTACTGCGATTGCAAAGTCAATCTATGGTTACATGGATCTCACAACTTTTTACGGTGCAAGAACTGAGGTGCGAGACTTGGTTTTTTTTACAGGTTATGTTTTTGATTGCATATCATTTCTTTTTGTGTTGTCAATCTAACTGCAAATGTAACTTTGTAATTCTATACATTTGTATGGGTTTGCAAAGTTATTTATGCAGTCTATGTATCTAGAAAACTGGACCGAAATTGCAATTTTTTTTGCGTCCATGGCGTTCCTGGTTATGGCCATACGTCGCTTTATTTCCTCGATGCATCCACCGTTATTCGAGATTAAAGTTCCGAGGTACGAGTAAGTGTAGAATTGGACCACTTGACACCGCGCAATATTAGTCACTTCCGGCGAGTTAGAGTTGGCGCGGTCTACAATCATCATTTTTGTCTTGGTGCGATTGATCTTTAATCCGAACTCGAGGCTGACACGTTCCATCTTTTCTCCAAAAGAAGTATAGGTATCGGTGTAAAGAAGTTGTGACATTATACACCCTTGGTTGCTCGACAGGGTGTCTTCTATTCGCACCGAGGCTGTTCCCCCTTCGTATGAGCGTCTTAAAAGGCGTACTAGGTGCTTTGGTGTACCCATCTGCAGTAAGGTGGTCCACAAGACTGGCCATTTCACAATGGAGTTATAGGGGGTTGAAAATGGTTTGAATTGCTTCGAGAAAAGTATGGTACGGCCGTGCCGCTTTTTAGCTCGACTTGGCGTGGCACTGATAAAATTATGTCGACTGACTCTCCACACATCTGTATCCAAGGGCACACAATACATCGATTCATCGGCAAGAAACACAGTGTCATACCTCGGGTGCTTCGCCGACGATCCATTTGCAGTCCGGGGAGAAGGCCTCGAGGCCGTTGCACAGCTTGTGCAGCGTCGCCTGCGCCAGGACCGGGACCCGCCGCAGCAGCTCCTGCAGCAGCACGTGGAAGTGGTCCCAGTCCTCCGGGACGCATCGCTGGGCCGCGTTCATTACTACAACACAGATTAATCTTAGCAACGCTTCTATCTATGCTGATAGTATACTGACGACCTCAATGGCACAGTGGTTAAGATGCGTTGCGCGGAGGGTCCTGGGTTCTATTCCCAGCAGAGCAGGGATTTGAATGATGAATTTGAATATCTGTTTCTGGTCTGGGGGTGTTGTGTTCTTGTCTTGTATGTGTGTACATGACACCCACCCCCACTACACATGGAATCCTAGTGTGGGGCTATGAGTGTGAAGCGTTATTACATTATTACTAGTGGTCGCCCAGTAGTCGAAATTCGACTATACTTTACTTTTTTTTTAATTTATCAATAAGAAAACAATAACAAAATAACATCAAAAACATAACTTGTAAAAAAAACCAAGTCCATGTATGTATCCCCAGTCAATTTGATTATTTGAATAATTATTATCAAATTGCCCTCTCATATTGGGCATTTATCATATTGCCCGGGCAATATGCATAATGCTCGATATATCATTTGGTCCATAACATATAATATAAAATTCTCATGTCACAGTTTTAGTTACCATACTCCTCCAAAACGGCTTGACCGATTTTTATGAAATTTTGTATGCATATTCAGTAGGTCTGAGAATCGGCTAACGTCTATTTACCCCTAAGTGATAAGGGTTGTCCACACCCAACATTTTTATTTTATTTTTAGAACAATTTTTTATTTTTCAATAATGTGGCATCAAAAAATACATACAACCCTAAATTTTCACCTTTCGATCAACAACCCCTATTTTTTAATAGTCGATTTTTAACTCTCGATAACTTATATTGCAAAACAACGTTTGCGGGGTCAGCTAGTTTTATATATAAGAAAGAGTATTAATTAAATAATATTTACTTTCTTCTTCGTACACCGGTTTCGCGACAGGTTCAAAACCGCCAGCTAGAATGCAGCCATCCCTTTCTCTTAAATAAATGTATCCATCAGGATCTCGAACAACTGTGAAAAGAAATAAAGCACTTAAAGATGCAAAAAAAAATTTTAAAAAATTGAATGAAATAAAATTTGTTACATACTTATCAAATTGCCTGATACAGACTTACCACTTTTGTCTTGTGTCAAGTACCTATTTTGTTAAATTTTGGCACCAAACTCAAAAAATAGTATAATAATATTCCATACTCTTTTGAAGTCGGTTTAATTTTTTTTTATTATTTTTTTCGTAATTGTAAGTTCTAAGTCTATATTACGGAAACTACTGAAAAGATTTTGATGAAACTTTTACCATTTACTAAGTTGAAAAGAAAGTAATCGAAAAAAAGAACGAGCACGATCCGTCAATAAGTTTTGGAGATACATACATACATACATACATACACCTATGAAATTTGGTATACCTACTTGTTTGAAAGCCGTAATAGACTAACATATGTAAAAATTGTCCTTTTTTGAAGTGGGTAATAATAAAGCAATAATCAATATTTTGTCAGTAAATATAACAATACCTGGTGTCATGGGATCCAAATTATCAATTTTCTTAGTATGTAAGTAATAATGCTCACAAGGCAACAGAGGCACTTTAATTTGGGGTTTAGCCAATTGTCCAACCTGTAAGCAAAAATAAATGAAACTAAATAATGAAGAATACATTGGAAATGTATAATAATATGTACTACCATACAAACTTATGACAAGTATTTGCGTAAAAATCAAGCTACAAAACTGGTAAAATATGATATCCATGATTTTCCTGTACAAAATAGCTCGTCAGCAAACTGACGACGTGCTCAACTGCTCACTGGCAGACGCACGAACGGTATATGTTCGCAAGGTAGCCGTGTTTGAAGGCAAGAAAATTTTGTTACAAATATAAACGAACTTTTTCGGAAGAAGCTCTACTGCTTCCTTGTATTTTGAGATTACTTTGTCAGGTAAAATGCCAAGTATCGCGTTGACGACCGCTTACGTCCCGACGACACTATCACGTTTAAGGACAACATCTACAGGGTTACTTGTAAAACACCAATAACCTTGCAGCACTAGATAATAAGCAACAACTTTAGTTCTACGACTTTTGGTAATTTGTGAATTTTTAATTTCATACAAAAATATTTATGATTAGTTATGAAATTAGCTATCTAGTCCTGCGAGGTTGTCGGTGTTCTACAAGTAATTCTGAATAAAGTATCACGTAATCGAACAGAATTTCAAACGTGATACGGTCTCGTTGCCTGAATAAGTTTGTAAGAATAACACATATTTTTAAAAAGCAGAGATTTCTTATATAGTCAATGTGGGGAAGTCCGACTGGGGGGTAAGACGAATCACATTTGTGACAGTTTAAAACATTGTAAAACAACCAGTGTTTTTTTTAAATTTTACATGATAGCATCACGTCATCCATTATTTTCATAAAATTAGCCGTCTTAGCACAGCTCTCAACTTTATGTTGAAATGAAAATATTGAAAATACTATCTATGTACTAAGTACTATCTATGTATAACCAATCCAAGATATCAGATAAAGTTTTTAGAATTTTAAATAGATGACGTTTTTGGGATATTTTGGCATAAGGATAAATTTGAAATTCAAGAGAGCGGACTTGACGTTTTTAATTCTTTGTCATAGAAGGTATCGTTTTCGGGAAATTTTTGGATGAAGATTATGAAAAATATATTAATTTTGGTAACCAAGACGGCGGACTTGACTTTTTTGAATTCTTGGTCATGGCTATGGTTTTTGGGATGTTTTTTGATGAGGATTATGAAAAATACATAAATGTTGAAGTCCAAGATGGCGGATTCGACTTTTTTGAACACTTGGTCGTGAGTATAGTTTTCGGGATATTTTAGGGTGAGGATTATAAATTCGCCCCATTTTCTTTGATTTTTCAAAATATTATCGAGACTATAGATTCAATTCAGATTGTATAAACACGATTTGTTTTTGATTACTACTTACGTGTGCTTATTTAATTGTAGTTTGTAGTCAATTTGGTGTACGTTAACTGTAAAATATATTGGCCAGACTACCCGATGATATTTTAAATTATCATCGATATCTGTAAAGTTATTTCATGTACAGATGATTTGAATTTTTAATAATGTAAACAAAGGTCCACTGTTCAACATCTCCAAATATCATCATTGTAGAAAGAATAGGACTCGTACAATGAAGTCTCAAAAATAAAAATCTCAAAATTAAAAAAAACTATGATGGTCTTCCCCAACCCCACATTGAATATACAGTGTGTCCCAGGATAAAGTGCAACCCCGAAAGAGGGTGAAACTAGACCAACAATCATTTATTTATTTGCACTTTATTAATTGCACTTTATCCTGGGACACACTGTATATAAAATTCTCGTATCACAGTTTTAATTACCATACTCCTCCGAAACGGCTTAACCGATTTTTAAGTAATTTTATATGCATATTCAGTAGGTCTAAGACTCGACTACTGTCTATTTTTCATACCCCTAAGTGATAAGGGTTGTCCACGCCAACATTTTATTTTATTTTTGGACAATTTTTTTTTAATAATGTGGCATTAAAAGGTACATATGACCCTAAATTTTCACCTTTCTATCACCAACCCCTTTTTTTAATAGTCGATTTTTAACGCTCGATAATATGGCAAAACAACGTTTGCGGGGTCAGCTAGTTTTCCTATGAATTATAAGGCCCAGACAAAGATCGGTTAGAGACAAAACAAACTTTCCTTAGATGAGACAGCTTTCCCTAGAGATTCAAGTCGCCCTGGGAGATTAAATACTGCTCTAAAAGCATAGATTTAGGAAACTTTACATTGCTTCCCTTACATAATAATTTAAAGATCCACACCCGAATTACGTTAGCAAAACAAATAATATAAAAAATTAGTACCTGCCTGGCCCAGAAACCTGCGCAGTTAACGAAATATTCGCATTCTATGGAGCCATGGGATGTGTCGACGCCGGCGACGCGGTCCTCTTTCGAATGCACTGCAGTAATCGAGCATTCTTCCATCACCCCAACGCCTAGGTGGGAATAAAGTAAATAGGAATAGCATTTTTATTCATGTTTAAAATACAATTGAGCCTGATGTGAAGCCAGCTACAAATGACCTTCCAACCTCCATCCAATTGGTGACCTGACCTAGCCGTATACAATTTGGTTGCCATGGTTGCCATGACGAGTGTGATTTACCGTAGAATAGGTACCTTATTTTGCGCTTTCGCAGACATGTAAAACATTGTAAGTAAATTCACTACTAAATAGTCCACTCACCATTAGCAATTGCTTCTCTCATGAGAGACATGCAAAGTAGATGCGGATCACCCACCCCATCGCCGGGTATCCACAATCCTCCGAGAATATCGTCGACGTTCAACATAGGGCAAATCTCCTGGCAACGTTTAGGATTGACAAGCTCACAAGGAATGCCCCAGGAACTGTCTGAAAGTAATTAAAGTTTAAGCTACGATACAAACGGTACTAAAAACGGTTTACTTTACGTCTTTATGCAATTGTAATAGCAAGCTGGGAAACATCGATTTTAAAACAAATAAAAAACAAAGGTTTTTTAGTTATGGCGCAATGTATATACCAACAAATTTTTGTGCATTTTTGAAAATGAGAATTCACAACGATTAGGTACGCTTGTAGCATTGTCTATCGGGCCTGCTATTGTTGTCACGACATGAGGTTATCTTAAGATTGGAAAATATTAATGAATACGTAATAATATTTAACATACACTGATTGGCTTTTCATTCTTCTATACACAGTCAATCTGTCTCTCGTTCTAGCCAGGAGAAGCGACCCGCACTGTTTCCAGCCCGTGCCTCTCCCGCGGGACTCTAGGTCTTGCAGCAAGCGAATTGACGACTGGGCTAGACGGACTTGCGCCAACGTCGGTTTGAAAGTTCCTACAAGGCCTGATGAATGCCATCGGCTTCCAGCGCCAACTCTAAAATAATGAGCTAATTTCAGTGTATTTCGATTTATTTTTTTTTTTTACCGAGGATGCAACAGGAAATTAATGGTTAGATTATAGTGTAAGCATAAGTTTAAGCCAAAAGTGATTAAACTTTACAAATAAAATAATTTTTCACAAAAATGTGAACAGACTTCAAACTAAAAAGTAAGAAATAACTTTACAGACTTCAATAATAAGGTAAGTATGTTTGGAGTCTGTGCAAAAATGAGGTTATCTATAAATAAAACTTTGGCACAGACTCCAAAAATCTAATCTAAACTCTAATCCGTTGAGGAGTTCCACCCTGTATCTCCGAAAGTCTTCATCAGATCATCATCACCTTATTCACAAAAACAGCTCCCGACAACAGATAATAGATATTATACTAGGTTGATAATATTAACATATTTAAAAAGTATTTGTATATATATTGAATATAGTAGTAAGTATTGTATTAACTTGGTTGGGCGAGATATGAAGATGTTTTAACGCAGCTGTCAGACGAGTACACATATTTGCACGAGCACATTCTTGTCTTATAATTTTTTTGTAAAATCAATAGTTTTGGCATATGAGAGTGGCAAAAAGTACTTCAACATGCTTTTGGGTAAACATCTTATTTTCAGACTATCTTGAGGTAAAAGCACACAAGGGTGTACAGCAGGCATAACTTATGCATATTTGAAACTTTTACAAGTACTAAAAATATACTGTGCCCTCACACTGTATTGGAAATATTTTAAGTTCATTAAACAAATTTTCTGATAAACTATACAAGCCATAAAATTTAAATCTTATCTGATAATACATATTATCTTCGTTTAAATATTTTTCTTACACATTATAATTATGTGTTTTATGACATCCCTTGAATTCCCTTGACATGATGTTGGTCCGAGATAAACTCAAACATGGCTAGTAACCAGGTCCACTCCACCCGGTCCTGGGCCCTCTGAATCCAACGGTTTCCCGCTGTCTTCATGGAGTGGCGTCGATTAGGGGAGGCCCATGTCCAGCAGTGGACTACCAAGAGCTGAGAGGAAGGAAGGAAGGAGATGTGAAAACTTTAATAAACAACTAGACACACAAGGATTATTTTATCATTCATTTCAACTTTATGCACCTAAAGCTATAAATAGATGGTAAACCCTGTTGGTTTACCCTGTTGGTAGTGATGGAAATTGAGGTATCCAACAAAGCTAGAAGAAATCTGAGTTACAAATGCAAGTAAGAGAGAATCATGAATTATATCTAATAAAAAAGATTTATTTATTTGTATATCTATGTTATTTATGTTCACATCTGTTATCCTATAAAATTAAATTAGGTCCCCATGATTAATGAGTATATTTGGTGCACAAAGACTGTGTTTCTGGATGTACACAGTGTAATATCATAAGTCAAGCAGTAATATTGGAATCCTAGAATTATATGTGACTGACATAAGGCTGCTATTCCAACTGGCTTGATAAGCCAGTAACAATAAACAAAAAATAAAAACTATAATAATACTAAAGCCAGGTAACTATATTAACAATATAATAAATATAAATATGGTTCATAAAATGCAAAAAAAGAAAAAAAAAATGGTCGAAATGGTGACGCCCAAAATTTTTTTAGGATTGCTGACACCCATTGGTACTCGTATACCCCATGTATGTTCCGCGATTTTTTGTAGTTTACGAGATATGATTTTTTTTCGTATTATTTAAAATTTTTGACCTATTAAAAGAAAATTTTTCTTGTGAATTAAGCCATTATTTTTATATCTTAGTCCTTATCAGTTGTCAAGTACTCTCACATATAAAATATTCCTACTATTAATAAAAGTTATTGAAAATTGAGATCGAAAACAAATAATTTGGGTTTCAGCGAGTCGGAGTTCAATTTTGAAATTTTAATTAAAAAAAGTTTCATGACTTCTAAGTAATTTTAAAAACTTCCTGAGACCTCTTTGATTATTAACACAAAAAAGTGGTACTTCCAAAAAAAATTTTGGATGTGACCCTTTGGACCATCCTTTATGTTAACAAGAATGCGAAGCAGGATAAACAAAGTGACTATTAATCCAGTCACTGTACAAACAATATATAATTATTAATCCAGCCTATGATTGTTTTGTTTTTTTTTTATTTTATGTTTGGACAAATAGCCCTATCTGTTTTGTATTTTCTTTAATTTTATTTAATATATTTAAATTAATAAAAATAAAAATTTGTCATTCGCTAAAGAGACAAATAAAATAACCTAGTTGTCTGGTCAACAGCTAGATTAGGTTTTTTTCCCAAGCAATGAGAGCCTCAGCCTTATTCGTACGGTAGCTGGATATAGTCTCAGCCCAGCATAAAAGGCTAACGAAAACTGATATTGTATAGGGGAAAGCCTTACTTCTCTTTTTCTATTAATACAGTTTGGTTGCCCCATCCTCTACGTGAAAGATGATACGCCACTGCTGCTCCCATCACTCCACCACCACAAATTACAACCTTCGCCCTCGACGGTAAACTTGAAATGCAGCCATCAATTTTATCTTCGTGATCAAGTGCGTCTAAAGTAGATAGCGTTCTTCTTCCAACGAGAGTGCACTTATATGCAGTATATCTCATGAGCCCATCGCGAAACCGTCTGCCTAACATCGTGGTATCTATTCCACTATCGACCTGAGTCTAGGCCACATCAATACATGTGCAAATACCTTTCTAAAAATATTCAAAGAACAAGCACCATTCGCACATTCACAGTTCGCTCCGAACACATAGGTATTTGAGCATTATTTGAGTCACAAATTCACAATTTACATTTGTTGACGCGTTTGATCGGTTTGATTACCTATTTAACGTAAGTGTCGGTAAAATCAAGCCAATTTAAAACAGAGTGTTTTAAGGGACTTATAAGAGTGTCAGCGAAAAATCAGGCTGTATAAAATAATTACAAAGGAATCTGCGTACGCATGGGGTGTTATATCAGAATAGAAAAAATCTTAACTTCAATTTATTCAAGTGTTGTGTGACACTTTTACAGCCCGCTACAGACCTTCAGTTTTAACTGTACAGTCGAACTGTGCACAGCAGTTATAACTGACGTTCCTAGTGTCTACACACGTTCAGTTTTATCAGTTGTGATCTGTTTTCGCTCGAAGTAACACTTCGTTGCTACGGCTTCACCGGATGACGCTGTGGCCAATATTTGGACATACAATAATTTTATAATTAATAAATAAAAAAAATAAGAAAACATAAATATTGGTATTTAATAAATATTATGATAATAATAATTAATGTAATTAATTTTAAGTATTGACATTTAATAAGATTTTTTAATAAAACAGTTTTAATTAAAATATATATATATAATTAATTTAAATAAATATTTAATAAAAATTTTTTTCCACGGTCGTGGTAATCTTTTGCTTTCATTTTCCACATTTTTCCATAAACAAGGTTCCGAACGGTATATTTCTATAATTTTTTCTAGCCATTTACGTGGATTTGGCATGGCATTTAATCAAGAACGCAGCAAAAACGTGTGCTCACCCTCCAACGACTTCGAAAAACTGACAACTGTGCAGTATTTTTGCTACACACCTTCAGTTTAAAGCCCGCTACAGACCTTCAGTTTTAACTACACAGTTAACAAGACTTCGGCTTCAAATAAACAATTTTAACCCTTTAATTTTGTATAATATTTTAAGCCCTTTGCTAGACCTTTAAAAGGTGCTAGACCTTTTTATGTTAAAATATGCTAAATCTAGCTCTTTCTAGCTCGTCCGACTGCCCCTTTTCAAAAACCTAGGTGGCAACACTGGTAGTACTGCGAATTAATAACGTAACTAAAAGCCGAAATACAGTTTTGGGTAGGTACTACATGGACTTATAGCTTATAGGTATATTTTTTGTCAATTTTGACGTTTTAGTACAAAATTGACAGAATCTCGCCACTGAGACAGCAGTAGTCGCCGTTCTTTTTTTGACCATAGATAATATTTATTTACACATAGATAACCATGGAGAAATAATTAAATGTACTGGTATAATGGGGTGAATAGAAATCGCGGGGTGAATAGAAAAAAATAGTCCAAATTATTTCGATTCCTTTTTCTGAGTCTACCATGTATTATAATATTATGTGGTTGAAATTGTAATTTCAAATAAAGGCAATATTGGCACTTTTATGGCAAAATTTCCGAAGGGTTAAATAAAAGTCCGATTTTACAAATGTTGGCGACATTTGTAAAATCGGACTTAAAAAATTGAAGTGTGTTAGGTGTGAGATTTTCGCTCCAAAAGCTTTCATTTTTTATGGTTCTTAATATTTTTTATTAAATTTAACCGTTTCCTAGTGCAATTTATTTCTTAAAATATTAGAATATATAAAAGGTAAGTTATAACAAGTTTCTTTAGTTAGTTAGTTTCCTCTTTAGTTTCTATTCATCCCAACAGCGGGGTATATAGAAAACTGTAACTTTTTTGATAGGTAGGTAATTTAAAGAAAACCTGTTATTTTAATTAATAATGAAAAGCTGTATTATAAAGTTAATTATCTCGGACAGTATAATTAACCAACAACTAGTTCTGTAAAAACTGATTAAGTAGAAAAAAATTTGAAACAAAGATTCAAATTGTTGCTATTCACCCCGTTCTACGGTGTACTCCAATGAAGACTGTTAAAAATTCGGTAAGCTGTGTATAAATAACGTATACAGTGTTTAATTTTTCTCTATGAGCTGTGGTCATGGTAACGGACGTCGTGAGCAGTTACCCTGTGTTTTGGTCTCAGATTCTGAAAGCTTTTTGGGATAGATTTTCTTATTCTTACTTTGATATTCATTTTATATACCTTCCACGGAAATGTCTCTTGTAGAAATAGTTGAACATGGTGAAGTCATTTACACTATCTTGGATAAACCACCCCCAGAACCACCTAAGACTCCACGGTAAACAATATATATTATTTTTATTAGTGTATTTATTGTTTCCTTATATTAGGGCGTGCTTCAAGCTGGAATCCTTATCTTTGAAATCTCAATGAAAATGAATTTTGACAATGCTAAAAAATAGTCGTACAAGTAAAAAAAATAGTCGCATTTTAGTTTCGGCGTTATAGCTATAGGTTAGTGAGGATTATGGCTTGAATGATCGTCAAGCTGTAATCCTCACCTCTGGTTCAAGCAAACGGTAGTCTATCGAATTGGTTTAGGTTTCAAAAAATAGTCATGAAATAGTCTCAACAACATGCCATATCTCAAAAATAGTCCATAAGAGGTTCCAGAGGTATAAACGTAGAGGATTATGGCTTGAACATTTGAAAACTTTAAATTTCTCCGAAAACAGTAGGCGTGTTTTCGGTTTCAAGTTTGTGCCAAAAAATAGTCGAAAAATAGCCTAGTCTAAAAGATCCTAAAAGAGGAGAAAATTCTCGTAAAATAAGTCTCGACTCTCGGAGTTATGGCGCCATTATTTATAGTTTAAATTTAACGCTGTAAATGGGCATACGCGCGGCACGTTCAGGGTTCGATCGCGGCATCAAATTCGAGTACGTTACGCTCAATAATTGTTTTAAGGTATAAATTATTATTTGAACATTTAAAAAAGATCTTTTTTCAAATTTCAGATAACTTTAATATTTTTGAAGTTATAGATAGAAAATCAAGACTCCCTTTTTCCTTTGTTTTTTGTTTATAACATTGTTTATAACAAATGAAATTTTTATTGGCGGATAATAAAAAAAAAATACTTTTTTCAGAATTAAATTCTGAATCCAATGCAATAATCGCCATATTTTTAAAAGCCCTGTAATAACGATTTTTCGCAGGAAACTCACTTTTCGACTAGGCTACGGAGAAATTTGAAGTTTTCAAATGTTCAAGCCATAACCTCACCAAAGGTTATGGACTCTCTTGGACCTCTTATGGACATTTTCTGAGATTTGGCATGTCATTGAGACTATATTTCATGACTATTTTTTGGAAAAAGACTACCGTTTGCTTGCACCAGAGGTGAGGATTACAGGTTGACGTTCTTGTCAAGCCATAATCCTCATACCCTACAGCTATAACGCCGAAAATAAAATGCGACTATTTTTTTTACTTGTACGACTATTTCAGGACTATTTTTAGACATTGTCAAAATTCGTTTTCATTAACCCCCGACGCAAAAGGGGTGTAATAAGTTTGTGTGTCTGTCTGTAATTCGGTCGTGGCACCGTAGCTCTAGAACGGATGAAGCGATTTCAATTTAGTTTTTTTTTTGTATGAAAAGTGAGTTATTGGCGACTGTTCTTAGACATGTTTGATGAAAATCGGTTAAGTCCTTTAAAAGTTGTGGGGGGTGAAAGTGGGGAAGAAAAACCGAAGAATAACATTAAATATAAGAATAACATTCAAATGAAAGCGCATCACGTGCACATTACAAAATAATATGTTCAATGAAAATTGTCGTCGGTTGTTTTTAAATTTTCAATTTATATGTTATTTCAAAGGTGAGGATTCCAGATTGAAGCACGCTATTTGAGGTAGGTACTTACTTGCCAGTAACCCATTTATGACCCACTACAGGGTCGGGTCTCCTTCTCGTAATGAGAGGTATGTAGGCCTTAGTCCACCACGCTGGCCTACTGCGGGTTGGTGGACTTCACATATCTTTGAGAAAATTTTTTTTGTGAACTCTCAGGCATGCAGTTTCCTCACGATGTTTTCCTTCACCGTAAGGTACTTACTTATTATTTATTAATTTCCTTAAATACTTCGTTGTTCCGGAGTCACATGTCACTCGCGACGTTGATGAAATGCCTATTTATTTCTCCGTACTTAGTCTGTTGAAATTATCATAATTTCGTATTTGTTGTACTAAATTATGTACCTACCTACTACTAAATTATGTATCTACATAATTATTTACAAAACTGTTGAGGAATGGTAATTTTAAATTAGGTGAACTATAAAATATTTTACTAGTACAATTTTTTCTTATTTATAGATACGAGTCTAAATTGGAAAAGCAGCTTAAAGAAACCAAAATCCCACAATTGCGACGTACCTTCGGATATGCCGAAACTCCCTTAAAGCCTCCGGAACAGTTTTTAAAGAAAGGGGAAGGCCTAGGTCAGCCAGTAAAACAGTCTGATCATAAATGTTTCACAACTGGACACTTGCCACCAGTACCAAAACGTCCGCCACCGGGAAAGAAGCCGGAAAAACCACGGACTAATTTTAAGGTTCTGAATATAAAAAAAGCCATCAAGACCAAAGCAAAAGAAGTGGAACCACGGTAAGTTACGATGGATGCACTGGGGTAGTTGGTTTAGAAACAAGAAATCAAGAGAGTATGTTGTAGGTTGAAAGTGGATGCGCGATAGGTATGAGTTTCTGTTGCTATCGAAGAACTAAAATGGTCTTCTATTAGCTCGAGAGCCCGTGGCTCCCAGCCAGACCTTCGTTATATTATAAAAGCTGAAAATTGTTTTATGTATACCCCACAATATGTTAATGAACGGACCCTGAATATGGAACTTGGGTCGGATGGGCTGGATTTTTTCAGCTTTTATTTACAAAGGTCTGGGAGCCACGGGCTCTTACTCTATATAGTTTGTCTTCCTGATATACTACAATTCTCCAACAGAAACGCGAGTTAAGAAACTCAAAAATCGTAATGATACCTTCAATGTTTACCTTGTGGCAAAACGTGTTTCTAGGTTTAGTGCCGTTTGTATTTTATGTAAGTAGGTAACTCGTACATACGAGTAGACATACATTGGTATAGGTATGCATAGCTTTTAATTTAACAATCCAATTTGTACTGTACTGCAAAACAAATTTTAGACTGGTGGACACAAAAGACGGTCACACTAAAAAGTTAAAGGGTTCTGGCGAAATACCTGAATATTGCCTTAGACCAGACTTTGGTCATATGCCAGCTTACTTAGTGAAAAGAAATAGAAAAATTAAAAAAGAATTAGATAAAATCAAATATGCTGAAGAACATAGAGAGAGCCTTTGTAAACTGATAAATGAAGAAGAAAGACAAAAGCTTTTGGATGTAAGTACATAAAATTCTATTATTTAGATATTTTTATATTAACTACTAGCTGACCCCGCAAACGTTGTTCTGCGAAAACGAATTTTATATATAAGAAATTCTCATGTCACAGTTTTAGTTACCATACTCCTCCAAAACGGCTAGACCGATTTTTATGAAATTTTATATGCATATTCACTAGGTCTGAGAATTGGCTATTGTCTATTTTTCATACCCCTAAGTGATAAGGGTTGTCCACATCTAACATTTTAATTTTATTTTTTTGGCAATTATTTTTATTTTTCAATAATGTGGCATCAAAAATATATACAACCCTAAATTTTCACCCTTCTATCAACCCCTATTTTTTAATAGTCGAGTTTTAACGCTCGTAAACTTATATCGCAAAACAACGTTTGCAGTTAGTTATAAGAATATAAAATACTATAATACCTACCTACTGTATAATAATTTTATATGAAAAATATAAACTAAAGCTTTTTCTGACATGATTTCAAAATCGTACTAACTCAGGAAATTGTTCTAATTATTAAAATCAAAGTCTCACTATTTATCGCAAGCGTTACGTATTTTCTTATTTTCAGGATTTAAAACGTAACTGGCAACTAATGCAAAAAGCATTCCTGCAATTACCTATGCTCACCGATACTATTCCTAAGATTCTCAGAAAAACGAAAATGGAGCAAGAGTTGAAACAATTAGAAAAAGATATTGCATTAGTTGAATCAAATCCGTATATTTACATTTATGAGTGATCAGTCAGTCATCACTGTTTAGAGAGGATTTCAGTCGCTTCATAAAATAATAACTTTGTTTTCTGTAAACTAAGAAATTTCAAGAAATAATTGGAAATTAAACTGCTGTTTTAAATATTATTTTTAGTAGCTACCTTAATTCCTTTATTTCTTCCCTAAACCATAAACAGGATATGTGTGTTTTTTTAAAAATCTTATTATCGATTAGGTTATTGATAAATTAAGTTTGAACAAAAATGTGAAGACTTAAAACTAAAAGTACCTAAGAAATAACTTTATAGACTTCAATAATAAGGTATTTTTGGAGTCTGTGTAAAAATGCGGTTATCTACACATAAATTTATAGAACTTTGACACAGACTCCAAATATAATACCTACCTTATTATTGAAGTTTGTTTGTAAAAGTTATGTCTTACTTTTTAGTTTGAAGTTTTTTCACACTTTTGTTAAAAAATAATTTATTTCATGCTTTTTAGTTATTATAGTTTCACTTCCACTCTATTATCTCACTCTGGCATCTTAATTTCAATGCTTTATCACAGGTTGTGGCCACTTTAATGGTAACCTTACGGACACGATTACTACGAGTAATTATTAGAGGAATTATTCCTATCTTATAAAGAGTTCCACTCCATCATCAGACTCGAAGGTTGTCAATATCTATATAGTTCTGCAAAGGTAATCTCCGAAACTCTTTATCAGATCATCACCACCTTAATATGGGACTAAATTTAAAGTAATACCTATCTCCCAAACCAACAAAAAAAAAACAATTCAAATCGGTTACAAATGACGGAATGCGGCGGTCAGAATTATAAAAAAAAACGAGTTTCACTTCATCATCAGTGCCCACAGAGCAGAGGCGGGCCGCGAGTGCTAGCGCGGGCGCGTGTATTTCAAATACGTAGAGTGTAGACTAATAGATTATTGAATGAACATTAAATGAAAATAAAGATCCATCCTGCGAAAAATCAGTCCCGAATTGCGGTTGTCGAATTTAGAAAATTGAAATATTGCTGCGAGTGAATATGTGCGAGTGAGAGGTCCCAACCAACCATACCATGCGATAGAAGAGGACTTATTTTAATTAGGGATTTATGAGGACTTATTTACTTAGAAGAGGAATTTCTTTTCATTTAATTTTCATAAAATAAAAAAAAACAAACAGGTAGACGATTTGAGAACCTCCTTCTATTTTTGAAGTCTGTTAAAAATAAAACTTATTATTGGGCAAAATCAACAGTATATTCAGATACAGGGAATTACAATGTTCACAAAAATATTTTATGGAATGATAAACCGTATTTATATACTAGATTACCTAATTGACTAATTTGTAGACTAGAGACTGTGCCTCGAAACTATAATCAATAATAATAATCGTAGATATGTCGCCGTGGTCATTAACTAATAACTATACCTACAAAGTCTTAAATAGTGAGCTGATGATATCCATCCCATCAAATTCAATATTTAAACATCCATTATTACTACAATACAATATATGAGTATAGTTTAAATTTGAGTTGTGGCTAGTTTACACTTTGCACAACATTGTATAGTGAAGTCCTTATAATCAATTCACATTGTCATTTGGGTTACAAATATACGTAGGTACGTACGACTTTTTAAATTTCTTGATCATGTCTGCAACTTATTAATTACCTATGACAGGATCAGGTCCCCTCCCAGAATGAAAAAAAGTTGGACCTTAATCCACCATACTAGAAAATTACGGGTTGGTGGATTTTAAATGCCTTTGAGAACATAATAGAAAAATTTTAGGAACATATAATTATATTCATACCTAAGTCATTGTAATAGTTTCTTGTATTCACCGATAATTATCAAATTAATAAAAAGTCCCGTGAACCCCGAAAGTGAATGAACTAAGAAACGACTTGACTCATTTCAAACGAGCTACGCCCTTAATTTAAACTTTTAATTTAAGTATTACTTGACAATAAACTAGTCTGTTTCTCCTTCTAACTGTGAGAGGAGACCCGACCCTCCAGTGGGTTGCAGACAGACAGACAGGCAGCGTAATCCTTACTTAAAACACAGTAGGTACGAAGACTAACGACGACAAGTTAATAGCTAGTATTTATTGCACATAAATTGCTCAGTTGTACATTCTCCAAATAATAATATTATAACATTTAGTATTTAACAAGTATTTTGTTTGTAACTTATGAAAAAATAAAGTAGTATTGTTGAACTGGCACAAGCATTCTAGTTTTTTGAGCAGTTATAAATTTATTCCACATTCCGTACGTATCAGCATATTATTATTATTATAAGAAGAATGTAAATAAAGCATTAACATTAAATATATAGAAATAACAAATATTTATATCAGAATAGTTAGTAGCTAGCAAACTAACATTTTACAAAAATAAATTTTCTATGATTTTATTATTTTACATATCCCACATATTCCCTGGTAACATTTCTCAAAAATTCGATGGCTATAATGGAGGGCCTTCTCGAATGTAATGTATAAATATAATAAAATGTTGTTGAATTGTACGCATAACTCACTAAAATTTTGCGACAACTATCTACCGGTCAATGGAAAATTAACCAACGGCGCCCGAGGTAGCAAAACTAACGCTTGGTCGCCTTGGTCACAATATCCTCTTGCTGGTTATTATGGATAGCGTTACTACAATTTGGCTGCCAAAATACTCTTATTACTTTAATGTAACAGATGTTGCCTGGTAACCAACATGAGTCGTGAGCATAGATAACAAGTGGTAGGGATACATTATTATACATTTTCGTCCAATGCACATCAGCTGAAAACTCGCTAGACCAATAGACGACGAATCAATCGCATTAACCAGTTGCGCAGTCGACATCAAACGGATTAAAAATGATTGTGATCACGACTCGTGGCAACTACTATATCCATACTGGTCGGTATGTCATTGAGACCCACCGAAGGCGATCGCTTATGATCTACGTTAAATAAAATGTATGCACATCAAGTGTTCTACAATTTTTGAATTTTATAATAACTAGGAGCTAGATTACATTAAGGGCGTTTGTAAAAAGCTCTGAGAGCCTACATAATACCACTTCTAAGCTTTATAAATGTTAGAATTTTTTGAGGTACCTATTTTTGAATACGACCGGCTTGCGCTAATTTCAATGTCATGAAGCTATTCCTCATTTTTATTAACATGAGTATTTGGACCATACCATCTTGTTATATTAAACACTTAACAAAAACTAAAAACAAGTGTGGTTTCATTGAGAACACAACAATTAAAACATCGTAGGTAGGTACTTGGCACAAAAAATTCTAGTCCTTTTGTAAAATGGCTATAAATTAGTATTAATTAGTAGGCTTGCGAGTTACGCATACGCCTAGACGCCTTAAGCTAACAATACTGAAATATCACTATTAGTATTGAATGCTGATACAAAATCAGATACACACAATGACATGCTAATACAAAATCATGTAGAAGAATAAAAATTGAGATCAAGAATGTATATACGTGGAAGAAATTATTTGGAAAATACTTACCCTAAAAATGTCTCATTAAATTGTGATAGAAATTCCTAAATCTAAAAATATTTTATGATATACATTTACACTACAAATAAAAATGTAGAATGATAAAAATATATTCTGAAATTTCTTAAAACTTACTTTTGAAAAGGTAGAACAGTTAGTTAACCTTTTTATTGCTGTCTACCCGAGGCTGAAACAATTCATAAGTGAACTGTTAATCAATTAAATAACATGCAAGTTAGAGGTTGAGTAATTTACAATAGAGTTATCTCCATACAAATGAACGTCACACCCTAAGATTAAATCAAAAAGGAAAGATACGGCACTGGCGTCTCATGAGTGCGCACCTAAAATTAGGTCCATGCACACAATCTCACTTTAGTCGCTATTTGGCTAGCTATTGAACTACATGTGCGCTTAGAACACAATAATCGAGGATTTTCTGTGTTTAAAAAGGTAAAACAATGCCTTCGTGTGCTTTTAAAAGGCGTTTGCTTATTTTTACTTTTAGAATTTGCATACCTGAAAAGGTGAATATGGATTGATCAAAATGCCTTGTAAAACCAATAACTAACCCATATTCGTGCAAATAAATTTCCACTTCATTCATTTCATTTGCACAAACAGCTCAAAAACGAAAAACAAATCCCACGGCATCTCTTTTCATTCGTAAGTACACTTAAACTTAATTTTTCTTCAAAATCACTGATGGTTTTAAATGTAATTCGCCATTTTTATCAAGAAAGGATAGCAATACAATTACATCTATGTGTGAGCGAGACGGTCGCGGGCGAGATGTCGCGGCACTCTTCGGCTCGCTCCCGCTAATGACAAAACTTACCGCTCTGTCTCGCTCGCCCGATTGACACTTCATTTATAGGCGTGTGTGTGTAAGTTACATATGTAGTTGAGTCGGACTAACTTTTTGATTGATACAAGTAAGCGTATGCCGCATCTTTCCTTTTTGATTTAATCTATGGTCACACCACATAATGTCAGATTGCCTATTAACTCGAGTCAGTTCTATATAATACTGGAAAAGTACTCTTAAATTGACTTACTCAATCCAGTCTTGTTCGAAAAGGTTTTGTAGATTGTCTTACTTGATAATTTAAAATTCCCAATTTTCCTTATACTATTCAGTTGTGTGGATAAACTTCAGAGTAGGTATTCTAGATTGCTTCGACTATTTATATACTTACATTTTAGCAGATTTTTTGTTTAATTTTTGATAAATAGATCCCTTGGCTATTCCAGCGGGTCCATTGGCTATACCAGATGGTCCACGTGCCAAACTAAACTGTTTTTGCCGGGGCTCAGGGCCTTCAACCTTCACAGCCTGACCACTCCGGACATCTGGATTTGGGCCATTCCATGCCATATAATCTTCCCTTAAATTAATAAAAAAATATATGAACTAGAAAATTTTTTTAACACAATTAACATTTTACAATAATGGCCACATATCTACTGGGATTTCCTAACAATATATGAATATAACTATATAATTCTTTGGTTAGGTAATTATGAAACTTTCTCTATCTTATCTTTCACTTCCTCTATCTTCAAAACACACATACACACACCCATATATGTGTATTTAGTAAGCATGTACCTGATTGTACCTATTGACACGTACTTCCTTTAAAACCAAATCTCTGCTCCAATTTTTTTTCCAAATAAAAATGAAATTAAAAGAAAACCCGATAACCTGAGATACCTTTAAAAAGTAAAAAATAATGAAAGAAAGTCAATCTTAAAGTACCTAAGTATGTATGAGTATTAATAATTCTAAAAAAATACATCGTGTTGGGAGACCGTTGTATTTGTCTATGTTGCTTAGGTAGGTTTAGACTATTTGTAATTGAATTTTTAGGTTTGGAGCGGTACTTAGGTACTTTAAGATTGTGTAATTTTTTTTTTAAATTTAAGGTTTATAAAATATGTAGATACATACAACAGTAAACTGTCCTTAGGGCCCTGCCGCAGCGATGGGTTCGGACCATTGGTTGGTGTGCTGTACTGAGACTTGTGCTTTGACTCGGTGGTGGTAGTAGACTTCAGAATGGGCCTGCAATAGTTTGGCACTAGTTCGTACAAAAAGATTGTCACGAAACTTGTTGCATTAGGTAATATCAACACATCGCCGTAACAAATAACAATAAACATAATCAAGATACCTACACATTCTTATATGTCGGTTACTTAAATTTGACACGACCACATCAGTATCGCGACATATCTAAGTATCCAAAAATAAATAGACGACGAATCATTGTAGCGTAGTAGTAGATTGCGCGTTCAGTATGAGGCGAAAATAACAGAAACGAATCGAAGAGCGATGCCTTCCTACAGGTATTAAAACTATACCCTTTAAATAGACAACCATTAGGTCTTAAGGTGACATTAGACCTAAAAATTGTACACATCTAAAGGCCATCAAACAAGATGGATACAACCATCGTCAATATACGCACATGACCCGAACATGTATAATTGTAGGTATAAATATACGAGTTTCTTCCGCTCGACTGCCCGGGCGATATTTTACATCACCCTCCGATTGCCCGCGCTTCCAGCTACTTGCTATCCAAATTGCCCATGGCCGAAATTGTTAAAACCCCTCGATTGCCCAACCGGCAGCGACGTTTTCTTCGTAGTTCACTAAACAGCGTTGTGAAACTCAATTGTTTTTGTAACATGATAAGTGTTATGTTTTTAATGTTTGGTATTGAGTTAACTATACAATGTTATCTTTTGTCGGTCAGATCGCGACTCTCGTGTAAGTAGTTATGTTGAGCTGAACTTTAACAGCGGATTTAAAGCGCGTCTTATATTTATAGGCTCATACCTCAAAAATTAAAGTAATGACATAGGGTTTTTAGTTTATATATTTAAGTTACTTATATATCTACTAGAGAATAAGGTTAGTAATAAAAAGGCATGTTTTTAATGCACTTGTTCATACAAAAATATTTATTTACAGTCCTTTGTTCATAAACAATAATTTGGCGCCGCGCGGTGTACCTAATATAAGTTAAGATAGACCAGGTACACATTTTTTTTCTTTGGCGTGGTGTTACCTCTGTCTATGCATAACTTTGTACGAAATTTTACGGGAAGCGAGTTAGATTGACATATTGAGCCTTAGAAAGAGCAAGACGTCTATATTTCTGTTCATTCTAGTCAAGTCAGATCCATTCGCCTTGTCAACTGTAGTTGACACGGGCAGTGGAGCGGTTAGCAGCTGTTTGTGAACGTTTGGTACGTTAGATAACTGAACAGTGTCAAGCATTTTAAATTTTCATAATTATTGTCAAGAATATTTTTCTTAAAAAACATTTTTTTCACACATAGTTTTTTTTTCTTCAAAAATAATAGTTTGCCTACTAAATTATTACTACTTTCTTTTCCATTAAATTTTAAATATATTAAGCTATCTAAATAATCAAATACTTTTTAACAAATTCATGCAAAATAGTCCTCAAATGTGCTATTACATTTTATAAGCTTGTTACAATCCCACTTCCCCAGAACTATTGGCAATAAAAAATACTTTGTAGCATAAATAAATGTGAGCATGTATGTAGGTATGTTTTATAATGCATGTTTTATGAGGCCTAATGAATGGTGATCTATATTAATAATTTTAATAACTATACAGTAACACAATAATAATTTGTTTATAGTTTATAATAGGGTACCTATTCTAATGTAATTTACACATATTAAAATATACACTTCTTAATACTAACTGCAAGTCCTGATAGCTAAAAAGAAGTACTGCAGAATTCGCAGAGGTACATACCAGTTTTTATCTGTGCAAAAAAATGAATGTCAATCAGATCAAAAATCACATCAACACCACTACTACAAACACATGAATAAATATAACAACAAAATACATAATAAATTAATAAGGGGACTACGAAAACAATCAAAATAATTTCACATAATTTTAAATAGATAATATTTATACTATAATTTTTTTATATCTATTATGTATTACCATGCTTATAATGCTGTATGGAAATATTAATTAATTTTAAAATTTTTCAACAAGGGCAGAAGCTAAATGTGAGTCTAGTCAAGTCTAGAGATAATACCATAATATATTACTATTATAAACAGGTAGGTGATCTGTCTACCTATGTTTTAGCTAAGGTATCAGCAACTTCATGCTCCATTAGTTTCCTTCATTCTTTTGTAGAATGACTATTCAAAGATCCTTAGATTATCATTGACAGTTCTGTACATAACTATATTTTTAAGCTTTTGAAACCATATTTCTTATTAATTTTATCATGAACTAGCTGACCCGGCAGGCTTCACTCTGCCAATTAATTTGACTAATATCCAAAGTTTTTTTGAGTCACTAACTTTCACCACCAAATCCGTTGCAAAAATCCAAACAATTTTAACACTTTAGTTACAATGAAAAAGCTCCAACAATTAAAAACTGGCACTCGATTCTAATATTTTAATTGAACATCTAGAATGCCAACCTATATTCCAAATTTTAAGTTCCAATAAAGTAATTTTGGTGTCGCGTTTATGTTCGGTCCGGGCTAACGATATTATTCAATATTAGTGTATATTTTCTATTTAAATTCGTAATAAGTATCTTTTGAATGGAATAGCCGATTTGAACAATTCAATTCAATTCAAAAAGTAATCTATGTAAGTATATGAATTGAAACAGTCTTTTGAAAACAATACGAGTATGATTTATTTTGATAAGGATTTAAACAGAAGTATGAATAACATGGTCTAATTTTGGTCCGTATTGCTATTAACTTTTAAACTGTAAAGAGTGGTTATTGTGACATAACGATAATAGTTGGACATAATTATGGTATCACGAAGTTTTTTGTAGATATTGATATGTTCTTTAATATTGTAGAACAATAGTTCCCGCAGCGCATGCGACGAAACACGTTTTAGGGCACTTTTTTACACCTTGGGTTACGTTACTTAAGTCTTAGTAAGGATCCCTAATCTTTTCAAGCAATAAATATAGCCTATGTTACTCAGGCTGAATGTAGCTTTCCAATGGTGAAAGAATTTTTGAAATCGGCACAGTAGTTTTTGAGTTTATTTATTACAAACATATACAAAAATACAAATTTTTCCTCTTTATAATATTATTGTTAAGTGTAGATTAGTGTAGACGTAGAAAAGGCAAGTATTCGAACTATCACACTTTAAAATTAGTCTACATATCTATAGATATATAATTTTTGCTTATAATAGAGGAGCCGCGACTGCATCTTGCCTTTGATACCAATTTCATATACATATTATTATGTATCGATTATAGTTTCAAAACTACATATAATATGGTCACATGGTGTATGTCATAATCATAAAGCTTCATATTATGATACCGGTGCGGCCGTATTGCGATTAAAGGACTTAAGGATAACCATAGAGCATACCTACATAACATGAGATAAAGAAAGCTGTTATGGTATTGTAACTAATAATTCATAAGCATTGTAAAATGCCACGTATAAGGCTCACGAAGATTTATTAACTTTATTATTAATCACGTTTAAATGTGCATCATTCATGGCATATCAGATGGCTACAAATTTCAAAAAATTGCTATAGAATACGAATCAATTGAAGCGTACGTTCTTATGCTTAATGATCACTCTTTAGTTTGCTTGTGGATAGTCTAAGATGGTAACACACTGGCTATTACACCGGATGCAGCATGCAAGTGGACAGTGGACATACTTAAGATGCTCGGTCCAGGTTTTCAGGCGACGCGGGGCGGGGACTGCTGACGGCGGGCTCGGCTCCCTCGCCGGCTCGCTCACGCACGCGCTAACCGTACGTAATGCATGAGTGTTGGTGGATATGACAAGGCCAAATTGATGTGTTTAATTTTTTATTAAGTCATGCATTAATATTATTATTAGTTTGAGAAAAGGCATACAATAATAAATATGGAGAGATTTTTTTTCAATTTCTCATATTTATATATTCAATTAGGTACCTACTAGAGACGTTTTAGTAGAATGTCACAAAAATAGTACAACAATTAAGAAGTAAGTCTTATAGTATATTGAACCATTAGAAGTTACATGTTCAAAATACCTGGAACGTGGAATAATTTCAATATAATTTACTAACTATATTCATCCTTATAATAATATGTATCTTAGTGTATGTCATGTATGTTAATATGCCTTGTCCCAAGTGGGGGAAAATAAATTATTTTACAAATAATTTGTCGACATAATTCAGTCTCATATCAATTTAGCCATTTTGTGTCTATGAGATGCGACAGATGCACCATTATCGATGTCAGTAATGATAATTATGGTATAAAATAAAATAAAAATGTTTTCAAGATCTTTATAAAACTTTTTGTTAACCCTCCAATTAAGTAGCAACTGAAACCTGATGTTTAAGTATAATTGTTGGACCACATGATTTGGGCGAGATCCTCCCATATGAAGCGTAATTACTGGCAAAGTTTGTTCGATATTAGTGCAACTAGTGTATGACAAGCTAAAAAGCATTTTGCATCGAACCTGATAAGAGTAATGACATAACAGTAGGTATTGGCATTCAAAGTGTCTTATTACTACTAGTCTAGTCGAGAAGAGTTTACTGCGAAAAATTGTTACAGGGCTTTTGAAAATATGGCGAGTATTGTATTGGATGCAGAATTTAATTCTGAAAATAGTGTATTTTTTAATTTATCCGCCAATAAAAATTTCATTTGTTATAAACAAAAAACAATGAGGAAAAAAGGGAGTCTTGGTTTTTCTAGTCTTGGCTAGAATTTTCTCATCTTTTAGGATCTTTTTTCGAATTTCAGATAACTTTAATATTTTTGAAGTTATAGATACAAAACCAAGACTCCCTCTTTTCCTCTTTGTTTTTTGTTTATAACAAATGAAATAATTTTTTTATTGGCGGATAAATTAAAAAATACACTTTTTTTCAGAATTAAATTCTGGATCCCATGCAATACTCGCCATATTTTTAAGAGCCCTGTAACGATTTTTCGCAGGATACTCACTTCTCGACTAGACTATATATACTACATGAAACCAATATTTTATTAATTGTTTACTTAGGTATGACTGTAAGTATTGGCCAGATTTTAAAACCGAGGTATGGATTGAAGTAGAATTTCTATGCAAGACATTATTCAATGAAATGTGTGCTTGTTAGTTTGTTAGTACAGTATGTAGGTAAGGTAGGTGAGAGTATGTAGGTAACAAAACGTAATGCAGATTGCAGTAGATATCTACTACGCAGGTTTACTATGATGCAGGACACTATTTTAAGGTGATGCTTAAATTTCTATGTACCTTTATATTATTATTAGGTCATACTATTCAAATTTTTGCCTATCTTTGGTGAATTAGTATAAATAAACTAGCATCTGTCTGCAATGTTATACCTAAAATGGACTTAGATCCAAAGAGCATTAAAATATTATCTAAGTTATTTCATTTGTTAATGAAGTTATAAACTACTAGATGACCCCGCAAACGTTGTTTTGCCATATATTATCGAGCGTTAAAAATAGACTATTAAAAATAGGGGTCGGTGATAGAAGGGTGAAAATCTACGGTTGTATGTATTTTTAATGCCATATTATTAAAAAATTAAAATAAAAAAATTTGTCCAAAAAATAATAAAATAATAATTTCAGGTTTTATTTTATACCCTTATAACTTAGGGGTATGAAAAATAGACGGTAGCCGATTCTCAGACCTACTGAATATGCATATAAATTTTCATAAAAATCGGTCAAGCCGTTTAGGAGGAGTAACTAAAACTGTGACGAGAATTTTATATATAATTCATGTAGCAAATTTTATTTTATGTTTGGCTGTTTTGCGTAAAAATGTAACAAATATCCATCCACCCTCACAAACTCCCAACTAGTTATGACTTTGTTGTAGGAAAATTGACCACTTCTTTTTTGACAAAGTAAAACAACGCAACTGCCAAAGAAGTTATTAGTTCCTTCATTCAGTTTGTTCATTTTGGGATTATTTTTAACAGACATGTGACCTCATCATTTAAAATTCAAGTTGGAGACTGTAATGACTGACCATGACAAATTATAAATTTAATTATAGACTCACCCTTTTTTGGCTTTAGTAGGAGAACAAGTTATAGTCTCTTTGACCTCAGCTGCCACAGTGACTTTCGGAGTCTCTTCCTCTTTAAGAACAGCACTTAATATTTGTTCCGCTCGCTCTTCATTGTACTCCACACTCTCCAGAGCTATTGAAATTACACGTTCTGCTATGGTCTCGTATTTCTCTTGAAGCTTCTTTTTCACTGCAAAAAATTCATGCATACCTATAATATATTTTTTTATTATATTGACATTAAATAAACTGATTTTGAAATTTGATAATGTACATTCATTTTTCTCTTCTAGAGTCTTCATTATTGAAACAGCCTTCTTTAAAGGTTTAGGGGTTTCCGATTCTCCTTTATCCTTCTTCTTCTGAGCAATGAAAGTCTCCTTTTTTGTGAATCCCATAGAAAGGAGCTCCTCACTTGCCCTTTGGACATTGTTATCTTTATTAGCTAAAATGTCTAGTATTAATGTTTCTTCAGCTTTTGGAAAGATGCTTTTTAAGTACCTGCAATTTTTATTTTATTTTACTATCAACGAAATGTTCAATATTGTAATAAAATCAATACAAAACAAGTTAAAATTAAAAATCTTTAAAAAAAAATTGTTCCGCATACTTTAATTTCATCTTGGGCGAATGATGCTTTGGTGGTTGACCATCGAAAGATTTTGTAGTACCATAGTAGCTTGAAGCACCCGACGCTGGTCGTAGTAATAATGGGGACCCTGAAAAAGTATAAGTCTGAATTTGATTTCTTAGCAATTTTAATTGATTGCACTATTTGCACTTTAAATTTTGCTATTCATAGACATTTACACAGAAACTTGTATGTTGTCTGTGAATAAGTTTAGCTTCTGGTCATCTCATCCTAATATTGACTGTAAATGCATTAACAAAACATCCATTTTAAAAATGTATTGATACAAAATATTTTTATTAAAAAATATAGTATTCTTTACAGTAATTTGCATTATTGCTAGTATTAGGTACCATTTCTATACAGTTTGATTTAAACATTTGTATTGTTAACATTGTACATTTCTATAAACCTATTGTATTTAAATAGTTTTTCATTTTACTAATGAAGCTACAAACTTCAAGTATAGGTTAGTTGGGGTAAGATCGTCAATGGGATAAGAACGTTTAATTTAAATATTAAATCTGTGGTTATTTTTTTATACTTGCAAAATAGTGTAAGACTCCATTTTGTTTTGCTACTCCCGTCAGTCCACATCGGTGGTTTCGTCGCGTCTGTTCTACCACAAGTCACGCAATTTGGAAGATTTTTGGGATAAGATGTTAGCCACTTGGGTGATTTACGAGGGTAGTCCGGTCTTTCCCCTACATCGTACGATCTTTCCCATGTTTTTTTAATGTATCTCCGTACTTTAAACTCGGATAACTCAGCAGTCGTTAAGTCTGTGCTAACGAAAAAATATTTTTCTTATAGCTTGTTTATTGATTATCAGTTTTTACTTTAATTTAATAAACTGGCTGGTATGAGAAAAACAATAATTGCCAACATCTTACGAATGCAGCTAAAAACCATCCGAACTTACCCCAACGCACTATACTTACTCCAAAATAATAAAAAATCCCAATCCTATCAAGTATTTTTTTGTTATTATGGCATTTCAGTTGCCTTAAAAGTGACCTTTCTTCAAATTCAATAACACTTAAATATCTTCATTTGGCACACAATTTGATTTGAGCTAATTTACACGGGGATACGTCACTTAACAAATCAACCTGTAAATCATTCACTACCTTGTGGTGTGCCAGTTAGTGGTGTAAAATGGCTGGACCCCTGCATTGAACCGGATACACCTTTAGCAAGTTGTAGAACTGAATATACCCCAATAGCACCTTTCTGCAAGCGTGCTGCAGATGGAGACATTGTGAGAGGTCCCGGCGTAGTTATCGGATGCTTTTCAACCTGCAAAGCGCTTATCACTACTGCCTCTCGATTGTAGTACCTGACAAAATCACAATAATATGTTTATAGGCGTGATTTCATTTAGAGATATAAATTAACTGTTGCTAATAAATAATAATGTTAATAAATATTACACTGGTTATCTAAGTGTAGGTAACTTAGTACATACTTTTTTAACAAAATTTTTATATGTGTCTCACTGACTGTCGGGAACATGGCACTTATTTTGGCAACCAGAGCATCAGTATCAGCATTAAGAGTCAGTGAATCTTGGAACTTCTCATTGAGATGTGACACTCTTCCTGGCAAAGGACTTCCTTTAGGGGTGAGACATAATGCTCGCCCGAGAATTGGACTTTCAGTAGGTGTTCCATACTGTCTATGATCCTGAAAAAATATTTTTCCTTATTTATGTATTGGATTTAAACAAATCTAGTTGTAATTTAATCTTATCTTATTCTTAACTTATCTTATATATAAAATTCTCATGTCACAGTTTCAGATACCATACTCCTCCAAAACGGCTAGACCGATTTTTATGAAATTTTATATGCATATTCAGTAGGTCTGAGAATCGGCTACGGTCTATTTATCATACCCCTAAGTGTTATCCCCATAAGGGTTATCCACAACTAACATTTTTATTTTTTAATTATGAGGCATTAGAAATACATACAACCCTAAATTTTCACCTTTATATCACCAACCCCTATTTTTAATAGTCGTTTTGTAAAGCTCGATATCTTATATGGCAAAACAACGTTTGTGGGGTCAGCTAGTGTTTATACAAATATTTTACAACACATCCAGTACACAAAGAATTTTCATAAAATTTACAAACATACCGTTTTTATCTTTGTAATTGCCAATGATCACTACATCATTACTTATTTAACTTAAATTGTGTTAGTTAGTGTAAGTGGTGTAGTAACCGTTCTAATTAACAATAAATAAATAAATAAATAAAATACAAAGATATAAAATTAATAGCTATTTTAATACTTACAAGATGAGGTTTGAGCCCTTTTGGATGGAACATCTTGGGGCTGTGCTGCGTAGCCTGGAACGCATGCTGGAGGCGGACGGGGGAGGGATATGGATGAACGTGGTAGGGGGATCCGTGCACCGACTATGAGTCCCAACGGTACAGACATGGGTGAACAAATCATACTGTGAACAAGAGCTAGTGCATGAAACACACAATAAAAACACATCTGTTATACACAATTATTCAACAGTGATTTTAAGCCATAAAAGTTTATACATACAGTTTTATAATAGAAAAAAAGAGATACTTAATAGAAAGTTTTTGAGGATGGATGTAAGTTACTTTTTAATGCAAGCACATATTATCAGACTTTTTTCACTCAGAAATCACGGAGAAAAGATTTAGATGTCATGGAAATATAGCCCATAACCCATGCCATTCCACTTAAAGTGTGTGTGTCACTTTTATTGCACGCCGCACTAGGGGCTGGATTTCGTCTTTCATAGACATCTGATTTGTAATCTCGAAAGTGTTGACTTTTAGGCTTAAATATGTTTCAGATGGCCAAATACATACTAAAAAGTAGTATCATTATAGTATAGGATTTAAAACGGCTGACTGAGAATTTTTTAATAAAAAATTTGTATAGAGCTAACTAAAAAAAATCATATCTACTGATTCGCACAATTGGCCCTAATTATTTTTAGGGGGTTGATCCTTGAAATTATTTGTAATTTTTTGGCATACTGCACTAGATGGCCAGAGGTGCGAAACTTATGGATAAAATTGATGAAATGTTAAAATGTAATAAAATAAGTTTTTGTGACAAATGTTGAACTTTAGCTATGTTTTTATGTAAATAGGACTAAAATAAAGAATACGATGACCATTTTAAAATAATTACATATGTCGAAAAACATTTCAAACACTATCGCTTTAATCCATGCTTAATGTAAAAATTACATCACTAATAGGCATGATGACTAATTTTCAAAATGTCTTCTATGATATTCAGAAGGTTCGATTATGTCTAAAATATATCATATTTTTGTAGAAAATTTAGGGTTTTTGTGCAATAAAAGTACATTTAAATTTTAAGTTTCAAATTTATTTAATTTTGTTGATAATTCTATATAAATAATAATAATAAATAATTTATTTTTTGTTTAAATTTTTATAATTTTATTGTATTTAATTATTATAAAATATATAATATATTATACAGTGTGTTCCAGGATAAAGTGCAACCCCCAAAAGAGGGTGAAACTAGACCAAAAGTAATTGAATAAAAAAATAGAAAAAAAAAAGAAAATCGTTGAAATAAAAAACAATAATATATCAAATCCTTGTCAGAAAGTCACAAAATATCCCAGTTATACTGGATAATTTTGAAATTACTGAACATTATTGCCAATATAATTCATTTTTGTTACAAAACTCAAAGTTTAGCCATGATAGATGTTTGAATTAATTAAGTCGGACTTTCCTTTCAAAAGATTTTACGATTTTATAAGTATGAGTATTTAAGAAATCGATTATACAGACTGACTATTGATGCGGAATGATAACTACCTAGAGTCTAGAAAGCAAATTTTTAAAGTTACTAACTTGGAGTCACATATCCTACAAGTATTTTGGATAGACAGCAGTGTTCTGTTCACAACCTGAAGCCACGCAGCTATAGTACCAGGGCCGTAAAATTATTGTATTTAATAGTATATGGATCAAAATTATCATATCCACTAGGAAAATGACTACAATCATTAGAATGCATTAAAAATCATATGAAAACTTAGGATTTTTTTAATGAAATATTGATAAATTTTTTTCGATATTTCGTATGATGTACGATAAGTAGTATAATACCATCATACATCGTATAGGTATGTAGGTACGAAATTATCGTATTATAATTTTATTGCTATGTGTATACCTATACATGTATATTTATACTTATTTATTTTTATTTTGGTAGCCCCAGACTGATTTTGGTATCTTGGCTTTAATTTCTAGTTTTTCAAATCGGGGGGCTTTTAATTATTTTATCCTTTTTCAATTACATTTTAACCATCGTTGGTTTTTTTCAGTTTTTATTTTGCTTTTTTATCAACAATTTATTCCAATAACACTTGTTATAACAATAAAGTTGAAGTATTTTATTGTGTTTTTGAACTAAAATACCTGAGGATGTATACACTCCAGGGCTATATGATGCGCTGCACTTTGAATAGTCTTATGCTTGGCTCGTATTTCTTCCATGACGAATATTGAAACTTTCAAACTTCACATCAATAAAATTCAATTTTACAATAATAAAGTTTGGGTCATATTTAGCTTTTGCATATCAGAATTACGCCTTGATACAAAACTTAATCTTTACTTTGATTATAATTATGTAGTGTTTTCAAGTTTACAAAATAAATAACACAAAATAACAATTACTGTACTTTTCCTTTGTATTATTATTTATTGGCGGAAAAGGAATAATTTTAAATTTTTGAATCAAGACCGATGAGTGGAGAAGCCAAATTTTCACAAACACGTTTGTCGTTTGTTACCTACGTTTATACGTTAGCATTTCTATTCGGTCGTATAATGTTGCGTAAAAATGGCGTTCAAAAATCAATACCAGTCATTACTTGTGTTCTACCAGTGTTTACTTTACAGATTAACAAATTTACTTTGATTGATTTAAACCTTTATGATAAATTATATGTTGAAACATATTATTTTATATCATTTTATTTTTATTGTGTACAATTATAAAAATAATAAAAACATCCGTCAATACACATCATCGATTAATATTCGAAAAATATGGAATCTAAATTCTAATTCTAAAAATTATTAAATATGGCAACTTTGCTTCCATGGAGCATAGATAGAAGGAGTGTTATTATCTCTTAATAGTAGAAAATTGAAAAAAGTGTCTCGCTGTAAGCCACAAACAATAGTTCCAAAACCTTCCAGAATGGCGCTGTTGTATTCGGAGGTATGGTATGAATGTAGCAGCTTAACTCATTTAAATGTCGTTGCGTGTCGTGGCGCTTATGTGGCGCTTACTGTCGTACTGTCGAGGCGGTGAGTATGCACGCCATGGACTTAACATACGTCACGAATTGAAGTACGCCGAGTTAAAAAAAAATTTAGTATTTGTCGACTAAAGTAATTACTTATTGAAAATTTCACTACTAGCGTAGTACAAAATAGTGTAGTAAATATTATAAAGTTAGAGTTATTATTCAATTAATATAATTACATTAATTTTCAGATATTCAAAATTTGGCGCTTCCTTTAAAATTTATACCTCACGCTAAAGTGGCGCCACCCTAATATAGTGCATTTCGACGGATACTTTTCATGTATCATACAGAATATGTTCCTCCTTACCTCTATCCTCCATGATATACGTCACTGCATTTGCAATATAATTTGCATTACACGTCTGTGCATTACACAGCCGACCATCAATACGTCCAGTCGTCCATGCAGCCTACTGAGCTCGATTGACGTCATGACCACAGAGCAATATGGCGTCCACTGCAATTTACGCGCGAAATTCGAAAATGCAAAATTTAAATGCATTTTTATGGCACAATTAACGATTGAATAAAAATTTTGTGATTTTTTTTAATGGTTCACTAGTACTATTAAATCTAATTGAGACACTTTTAAAAAATGGGTGTAATTCCCTATTTTAACCCCCGACGCAAAAAAGGGGTGTTATAAGTTTGACGTGTCTGTCTGTTTGTCTGTCTGTCTGTCTGTCTTTCGTGGCACCGTAGCTCGCGAACGGATGAAGCGATTTCAATTTAATTTTTTTGTATGAAGGTGAGTTACGGCTGAGTGTTCTTAAACATGTTTCATGAAAATCGGTTGAGTCGTTTAAAAGTAGTGGGGGTGAAAGTGGGGTAGAATAACCGAATGTCTGCAAATATAATCGAGTGGACACATTACAAAATAATAATATGTTCAATGAAAATTGTCGTTATTGTGTAGGGTTTTTTTAAATTTTCAATTTAATTTACAAGGAATTATCATATCGAGCACTTATTTAAAACACACACAATCAAGGACACAACGCATTAGACCAGTGTGAGAACCATAGTTTTGAATCAAATTCAAAGATTTATATGCTGAGGACTGAAGAGTTGGAAGAGTGCGGTCTTTGATAATGGTGTTAAAATAATGAAATTTTAATTAAATGCGAATCGAATCCAACTGCGATATTACGTTTAAATTTGGCGCCTAAACCAAATGTTTATTTGTAGTGTCATGGTGGGGCGAGGCGGAGCCGGACAGATAAACAATTAAACAGTTAACAGTCTTCAAGTCGTGAGAGATTATTATAATAATATGTTTCAGTATCTATTGCGAAAATAAAATAAAAGTACTTATATATTTATCGTTTAACTGTATGTAAGTGTATTATGCTCTCATATTGTGATCTTTTTAAATACGGGCACGGCGCGAGGGAGATTAGAGTGGTGGGCGGACGGAGGCGATGGCGGAGACTAGAAGTTCGGACAACGTCGTAATGCCGGACATAACCGAAGTATCTAAAGCCGATCCCTTGTCGACGGTAGCCGAGCATAACTCCGGTCGGGCTGGTAATGGGCCCATATTGGCGAGTGGCATCACGACTACTAGAATTTCAAGAGACTCAAATAGTGTCGTCACACTCCCAGGCCGACGACGACTTACTTTTAACGTGATAACGCCGGAGCACTTGCCGCAATTCAAGCCGATGCTATGCGTTGACAACGGCTTCATTACAGGTGGGTCCGTAGCCGAAGATATTAAGGCGACACATATAGTTATTCAGAATCCTACAACTCCGCCTAATAGAGAGCAAATTGAGGAATCCAGTTCGAGTTCCACTCCGCCCACCCGAAAGCCCAATAGATCATGGGCCGAAACTGCGAATATGCCAGTGTTGCCCATCCGTTGCAAAAATACTTCAGCAGAGCTCCATAAACACAAACTAGGGTCTGGAGGTCGAGGAAGGTGCATAAAGTATGGTATGGAATGGTATACGCCTAGTGAATTTGAAGCATTTTGTGGTAGAGCTTCCAGTAAAGACTGGAAGAGATCTATTAGGTTTGGTGGAAGAAGCTTACAAGCTTTAATTGATGAAGGCATTCTCACACCACATGCAACTAGTTGCACTTGTGGTGCTTGTTGTGATGACCAATCAGGTGAACCATTTGTTGAATTATCAATTTGCTATAAGTTCCATATCATTTTTCTGATAGTCATCAATTAATTTACATCATTTGTCCTTTATTGAATTGAAATTAAATATAATATAGTATTTTACTTACAGCATTAGGACCAGTGAGACTTTTTACACCATATAAGAGAAAGAAAAAGTCTAACCAAGACGGTATGTGTTCACAAATAGGGTTATGATCTTAGTTAATATTAGTTTAGCTGAATTCAAATGACTAAAATTTGTCTATTTTAGAAACATATTTTGTAGAAATGGAGGATAAGAAGCCAAAAAAACGGAGCAGTTCAATTGAAGAAGCTGAGATTGATAACATTCACCAGAACAGCAACAATAGCAATTCCAAAGAAGCATGGCAAAGTATAGCCGAGGACTTGGATGGGCACTCTGACTATCATTTGATGACTGGTTCAGGCACTAACTCCCATGCCCCTTCAGGTACACGTTTGTTCGGAACCTTATTAGAGAACACAGCAGTAGTTGTGTTTCCTCTTGCAACAGAAGGATATAGCCTTTGCCGACAGTGTTGGCCTTTTGTAGGTTTATGAATGTTACACTCTTGGAGAACTTTATGCAGAAATCTCAGGCATGTAGGCTTCCTTATAAAGTGTTCCTTCACTTACAGCAGGTGACGTTGATTTTGATATAATATGTTTATTTATGTACATATTACATATTAGTACATATTAGTTAAGATCTCATTTTGCAACTAATTCTTCCATTTGAATATGAGAAATCTATTAAAATTACATAAATATGTTAGTCCTCATGAAAAGCAACACACCCACATACAATATCTTATAGGATTTGGTACTAGCCACTTAATAGCAAGTACAGAATGGTTTAAGTTGAACAGGAATAGAAGATTGTATCACAAGGGAGCAAAATGATATTTTTATGGTGAGGGCGCATTTTTGAATTTGAAGAGTGAAGTAGTAGTAGAATACTAGAGTAGAATCCTGAGTGTAGCAAGGGTTTCTGTAGAATCCTGAAAGAACTAATTTAATGACTAATGGTCAGTAAAACAGATAATAATTTTTAATAATAATTATATGTAATGGCCCTTGGCCTGCTCATTTTCGAATTAAAGCATTTATAAAATAGTCATGATGACTAATTTTCAAAATCTCATCTATGATATTCAGAAGTTTCGATAATGTCTAATATATATCATATTTTTGTAGAAAATTAAGGTTTTTGTGCAATAAAAGTACATTTAAATTTTAAGTTTCAAATTCATTCCAAAACGCTCGCCCGTGTCATGGCGTCTGTCATTAAGTCACGGCTCAGTAAAAAATGCAGAGATCGCGTATAATATGCTTACGAAAAAAAATGACGTTTACTGAGACGTGACGTAATTCGCTCTGATGGGTGTTTAAGGTATAATGGCGGATTGTTGTATTTTGTAAATTTATTTTAACACATAAATTATTAATCTCGACATTAATAAGAGAATAAATACATGTTGCAAAATCTTTGAATCCTATTTCATTAGATCAGTTAAATATTTTGGCGATACTTGATTACAGTCATCATGCCTATTGTTCTGATATAATTTTGGAATTGTCCTATGAAGATGTTTTAAAATACTTCACGAAAGACTTGAATAGATAAGAAATTCGATAAAGTACACTTTACTTATTTTATGGTTACCTATATTGTTTTACAACTTTTACTTAACTTTTGTTTTTGCCCTGGCTTTTTTATTTGCTCATGCGATGTTAGTTTTCTATTTACTTATTATTTTTTGGCCATGTCTAAGTTTTTGTAGCTGAGTTTATTTTATTGAGCCTAGCCATAGAATTAAGCCTGAATTTTTATCTATACATAAATCTTTTTATAGATAAAAATTAAATCCCACAGTTTCAGATGTTGAGCTTGTGCATAATTTACACACATTTGTCGTAAAATAATCTGTATCTATCTTGTAAAAAATTAGGGTATACACCAAATGGGTTTTGCGTGTTATATTATGTGGGGTCTGCAATTTTTACTTGAAGCTAAATGTAATAATATGATTTTTTATAAGTGCGCCTAGCGAGAATTGCTTGCTGTTTAATAAGCGCTGGCTGCTAGGCTTCTATGTATAACAGCTTGAAAGGCGATTTTTTAACCTTTAAAGAATGGACGTCGTCAGCTAAAATGATTTTCAATTAACTTAAAAGATCATTGTATGTCAGAACTTTAAAGTCAGTTCGACAATGCCCAAACTAAGTATGTAATTATGCGTCACTGGCTCATCGGTCATAGATCAAACCGTATATACAGGTTAATTGTAAAACACCAGCAACCTCGCTGCACTAGGGAACTAACACCATAAACAACAACTTTTGTTCTATGGGTTCGAACATAACTCAATGCATAAAAAATAAATAGTTTAACAAGTTTTTGTTGCACTGTTGTGACATTTACAGTCTACGATTCTGTTTCACTCATAAACGCTCACATAAACAGAAGGACGACGCGACCACGGACGCGACGCTAACACATGAGTAGATAAATAACGCGTGCTCGCGCTGCTAATAATAATTTAAAACTTCCTTCGCTAGAACCTATTTAGTTCATTTCTATTGGTCGTGGGGTTTATAGCCAGTAAGTACGTATCTATTCTGAGTTCACAATCCCTTCATACTTTACCAGGCTTAGAACTGGCAAACATAATACGATTAGGTTGGTTCTAATAAGAGTGCTCTTTGTGCAGTTTGTTTGTATGGTAAAGCTTTTGGTAGCAGATTACCGTAACATTAAGTAACAACCAAAGTTTACGGCAGTTGGATGTAAGTACATTGAACATAATATTTACGTAAATATTATGTTCTATCGGAGTCCTATCGGATTAATTGAATCATCGTTTACTTAGTACTTAATGGATTTTTTTAAATGGGTATTTTTAAAGTCACACAAGGCCAATTACTTTCTTGTGCCAGACTATGTCAAGTGTCTTGCCAGTCACCCTGTAGATTATACTTTAATAATGCAATAGCTGCTGTCGAAGTTGCAGCATAGGACTTAAAGTTTTAGATAGACAATAGATAGAGATTTCCGCCAAACCCTCAGTGCCTAGACGTGCATTGTGTCCATGAACACTGGCTGTTACTGTACGTTTGTGATACGTTTCTAGGATGGTCACTCGTTTGCATTACACTACCTGGAGTTACGGATTAATATTCGACCAGCTGATTTTAGTGACCAATGCAGCCCATGCACAGCTACATCCAAAATTAACTGAAATACTACTAACTAAATGACTACTTGAAATTCAATGTGGATGCGATGCTGTGCTTGAGTACTAAAATTGCTACTTCGAATATTCAGCCATGGCCAATATAAAAAAAAGACGGAAATACTATGCGATGGTTTACCGGCATATTGCTTGCTGCAATCGCTGCTAGAAACAACAACTCGCTTCGTGATTAGGAAACTTGTACCTGTTTCGAACAAATTATTTTTTCCTTAATGTGCCTTGATGCTTTGATAAACGAAAAAACTGGGTGAATACTTTTTACTATATTTCCAATAGCTATTGAATTCATGAGTAATTATTGCCATCAGTGACGCCAAACTGGCGATCACTTCTTTTAATTACATAACACTGAGTTCATACATGGACTTCTATTGCTCAAGCAAATTTAAGCTCCTGCTGAAATTATTTCTGGATTAAAAATTGATCGCTAATCAGTTGCTAATTGCATGCGATTTACCAATTTATTTTGCCTATGAGAGAGACAGTTGGAAGTAGTAAAGTGCTGAGTAGAAATTTTCAGCGAATATCAAGGAAATATGTGAATATTTTTGTGGCTTTAGTGTATTATTTGTATTTTTAAATATTATTTTGGTACCTGGTAAACCAGCAGTCATGACCACAATATTTTATCAACATACATTTAATTATAATTTACATATTTCATTATTAACAAATGCCTTCATCCTAAAATAGGATCCAAGCAATGTGATCCTAAATGAATGTGTTGCTATATCTGAGGACTAAGTTCGCTTTATCGATTGTTAAATAACCACAGCCCAACTGAAACACAGGAATGTGTTTCAAAATATTATGTGCTTGGTGAGTGTGGTAACCCTAACAGTTCTATGAATTTTGTCTACAACCCATTGCACTACAGGGCGGACTCTTCACAGCCACAAATGGCCTATGGTAGTTTGGTGAATGTAACTCCAGTTTATAAACTCCAGTTTATTAATGAGAAATGGAAGAGATTGTAGAAAGTCTTTAAATATCGATTAGAACACCGCCCATATTGGTGTATCGATTTGGGGAGTGGGCCTGGCCTGCTTATATTAGGTCTTTACCAGGCCTGTCCCACTCCCCGTGTAGGTATCAAAAATGTACCTACGCTAGAGCGGCCCCTCCGAAACGGCTAGTCACTGGGGCCTCACGCGCGAGCTGTGAGGGACGTGGGTACGCGTAAGGTTTGTTGTATTTTTCCTTTGATTATATAGGTACTTCATTTGTTCGTTGCATTGCTTAAAACTTGGAGAAAAAGATACTGTGCAGTGTTTAATTGTCTTAACTTAATTGGCGATTTAGATTCATTAATTTTTTCAAAAAAAAAACACAACCTCGTTTTTCGTCAGAAAAGGTACCTAAGAGTTACGCGCTAGAAACATGGAAGATGTAGGTTGTATCTATCAGCGTAGGTGATAAGCGCTGCACGATCTGAATTGAACATATCGTAGCTAGAGTCTATATTTCTTTAATTGACTTTTCGAAGTAGGACTTCTGTACTTGTATTATTATGTATTCTGTTTCTTTACCTATGAATTTGCCGTTTTGTATGGAATAAGTGAAAGTACTTATTTTTTTAAACTTTTATTTCTGTTATTCAAAGTAATCACCCATGCAATCGACGCATCTTTGCCAACGCATTGGCAATTTATTGATGTCCTGCTTGCATAAATCAGCTGGACGGGAGACAACAAACTCTTCAAAGGCATTTGATTCTGCCTCTTGGGAATTGAATTATTTACCTACTAAAAAGTTGTCTAAATTTTGGAAAAAGTAATAGTCGGTAGGTGCAAGGTCTAGTGAGTATGGTGGATGAGGGAGAGCTTCCAACCCCAGCTCTTGCAGCTTGGTTACTGTCTGTTGTGCAGTATGGGGTTGCGCGTTGTCGTGAAGGAGCAGCGGGGACGACCGATTGACCAAAGCTGGTTGCCGATGTGCAAGCTTCTCCATCATTGTCTCCAGTTCTTCACAGTACACACCTGCAGTAATGCTCATGCCGTTTTGTAAAAAACTGTAGTGAATCACACCCGCACTAGACTACCAGACAGTGACCATCACCGTTCTAGGGGTTATTTTGGTTTAAGGCATTGCTTTGGTGCTGAACCACTTGCTGAGCGCTTTCGATTGTCGAACAGAATCAATTTTTTAAAACGTAACAATTCGGTTCAAAATTCCTTCATTTCTTTGCCTATTGAGCAGCGCGAGGCAGGTCTCGACGCGTACGTTGCGCTGGCGATCGTTAAATTCGTCGGGTACGCATCTATCAAGTTTTTTTACCTTGCCTATTTGTCGCAAATGGATCAAAATTCTTCATGATTATTATGCTTTCACGTAAAATCATCAGAATAGATTGGGATTTTTTAATAAAAAAATTTAAATCTGGATTGTGATATGGAATACTTTTTACTTCGCTCTTGACCAAATCCTGAAGTTCACGTGGACGAAGTCGCGGGCAAAAGCTAGTTTAGAATACAAAGCCATTCCAAACTTTTTTCTATTTGAAATTACCAGTGCTGAAGAACGGCAATTTCATAGGTAAAGACCTATTATTATGTATATAAAATTTTCATGTCACAGTTTTAGTTACCGCATTCCTCCTGAACGGCTTGACTGATTTTTATGAAATTTTATATGCATATTCAGTAGGTCTGAGAATCGGATACTGTCTATTTTGTGAGGAGGGTTGCCCACATCATGGACCTACAAAAAAAGGCGGACGGAGTTTCGTTAAAATACAAGTGAAGCACCATAATGGCGGCGGCTTGACTATGTGTGAGTTTGTAAAGGATTGCCAGATGAACGATGAAAATTGCCCATTTTTTTAATAGGCATGTTGACAATCAATCAATCAAGTAGGTATCGCCAAAATATTTATCTGATCGAATGAAATAGGATTCAAAGAGTTTAGTTACGGCCGAGTGTTCTTAGACATGTTTGATGAAAATCGGTTGAGTCGTTTAAAAGTTGTGGGGGGTGAAAGTGGGGAAGAATAACCGAATGTCTGCAAATATAATCTCAAACGAAAGCGCATCACGTGCACATTACAAAATAATATGTTCAATGAAAATTATCGTTATTGTGTCGGGGTTTTTTTGAATTTTCAATTTAATTAGTTATAAAGGATTGGAGTAATACATTAACAATCAATGTAGTCTATTGAGATTTATATTCATCTCAAATTCTGTGGATACGTTTGTACTAATTTTCTTTCATTGAATTTGAAGTTACTATGCCCTGCTTCCACATGTTGGTTGTGAGAAATAGAAATAGAACCGCGAGATATCATCAGGAAGTAAAGCAGCCGCGGGTCCAGCCTTCAGAAAAGACTGTGGGCACTACGCCCTAAAAATCGGTTAATTGCTAATTGGAGTATACACTTACGAAAATTATAATGTTAACGTGTGTATATTTGCACAACAGTGTTAAATTTGGGCCGATAACCAGGTTCACATCTTTATGCCTACTTACTTTACTTAGAAGATCCCTCACAAGTCTGTTCGGGTTGTGGGCATGCCCATCGTGCCTACTATGGTGGATCCGCGTCTGATGTAAGGAAGGATGGAAATCCAGGGGCGTCTCTAGCCCATGAAGCGCCCGAGTGCAATCAATACCCTGGTGCACTCTTGTATCGACATTTTCGGTAAATTTTTTCCCGTGTGCAGCATTACAACCGAGGCTCTTTGTGACGCAAGCGGCTCTCGGCGCCCCTGTCATTCCGCACCCGTGTGTCTCCTCTCGTGTGCACGCCTCTGTGGGAATTATTTAAATACTAATTTAAATATAATACTTAAAAGGAAACTTTTCCTTCTGGAATGCGACGTTCTGGAATTCGCTGGAGAAACTAAGCATTATGCTCAGCGACCATAATAGTACCTCAAAATTAGTGGTAAGATGAACACGGACAAGAAGAAAGTAATGACTGACGTCCATGTCACACCCGCGCCAGGCACCGACAGCTCGTCCTTAACTGTTTGATTCATAAGCTCAAGAGTCCCTCATATAGCGATAGAAGCTATCATGTCTCATAACTCGCAGAGAAGAATCTCAATCTATAATCTTTAATCCGACACGATCAAATTCTTAGGAGAATAAGAGTAGGTACCTTTTTTTTTTTTTTTTTTTTTTTGACGGGGGGGGAACCTTCATAGGTACCCGAGAGCCGTGGGAGCGACTCCGGGTTATGTGGGATTCTTACCCACTAAAACCCCCTCGGTGGCCTGCCTCTGCGCATGTGGGGGGCTCCGGGATCTCCAGTGGAACGCACCGGTGCCCCCTTGCGCGGCGCCCTTGACGGGCTCATCCCGGGGGAGACTTCATATCGTCTCCCCTACATCTTCCGATGTGTACGACGATATGCAGCCACACACATCGCCGTCCTTCCCGGGGTCACTAGCTGGACGGTTCGAGCTCCCACTCTTGTCGCCCGCAACCCCGAAAGCCCCTTATTTTTATTTCAGGGGAGTATGCGCCGGGTAGCGTTGTTACGCAACGCCCGGCGGCGTCTTCTCCGAGCGGGGTCAGCTCGCTCCCTCGCTCGTTCTGCCTCCTCCTTGGCTAGCATTACTACTTCGCAGAAGGCAAGAACCTGCTTCCATGCCTCCCCGCTTCGGATCATGGCCGTAATGACGGCCGCCGGGGAAAGGTCATTTCCGATTTTCCGGACAAGGGTCCGGCGCTGTGCTTCCCACGCAGGGTAATACTCGAGCGTATGCTGAGCCGAATCCTCATCGTGCCCGCAGTGATGGCACCGCGCCGTTTCTTCCCTTCCTATCCTGTTCAGATACTCACCGAAACAGCCATGTCCGGTGAGTATCTGAGTCAGGCGATAGGTGACCAGGCCCGGAAACTAGGCAGAATCGCGCTGACCACGCGCTGGCGTATGCCTCGAGGCTCTAGCAGTCGCTCACGCCAGCGCCGCAGAGCACGGCTTTTGGCTCTTCGCCGAAGTCCTTCGACCGTCTCCTGGGGATCAGCCCTCTGGCGGAGTACCTTGATCATATGGAAGACCTCAGTATCCATACCCGCCAGAATGTCCAGGGGCGGAAACCGCGCCAGGACTGTAGCCGCCTCGTACAAGAGTAGGTACCTACATAGCTCTTTAACAAACTGTCCCTTTCTAGAGATGGCAATGGGCAGGCTAAATCGTTCGAATGACTGGCAACTGGTGGGGAAGATAGGTTCTAGAAAGGCTACCATTTCTCGGAAAAAATAATTCAGGACGCCCTCAAACTAGGTGTAACCATATTTTCTGTAAGCCCACTTTAAACAATTATTTATTTCGGTTGAAGAGTTCTACTTCATCATCAGACCCTGAGGTAGTGAATGATGGACTGGCTCTACAAAGGTGTTGATACCACCACTAGTCAATATTTGTTATCACAAATCAATTGCTCCCATCCATTAAGGAGTTCCACACTATGTCCGGAAACCATCACCATATTAGGCAAGTCGCAAAGAATTTTCCGATCTTAACACTACCGTACCAAAACAGAATGTTCCAAATCGGATAAGAAATTATAAAGGGGAGGGGAAACTCGTTGCTCTCGTCCGGGCTACATCAGTGGGCCGCATATGAACCGCGGGTTGCCGACCACTGTACAAATATATAAAAAAAAAAAATTTTGAGGTTGGTGCCAAAATTTAACAATAGAAACAAAATACTTGATACTAAAGACACCAACTTCAAAATATAGTAGCCCTAAAGTATGTATGTACTAACAAATTTTCTTGCATACTTTTTTGATGTCAGTTTAATTTTTAAATTAAAGTATGTAACAAATTTTATTTCATAGTTTTTTTGATGTCTGTTTAATTTTTTTTTAATTATTTTTTTTCGTACTTTTTAGTTTTAAGCCCATATCATGGAAACTACTGGACCGCTTTTGATGAAACTTTTACCATTCCCTAAGTTGAACAAAATGCATACAAACAAACAAACAACGAACACGATCCGTCGATTAGTTTCGGAGATATGCGAGGACAAACACATCTACATAGTTTTGGCTCGGGCGACGTACTTTGAATCCGTCGCTACGTCCAGGATTCTACTAAAGAAACCCTCGCTACGCTCGGGATTCTACTCTAAGATTCCTCACTTCGCTCTGGATTCAAAAAAGCGCCCTCGCCGTAACAATATCATTTTGCTCTCTTGCCTTGTGATACAATATACTTATAAAGCGGCGCACTAATGAAGAGGAGAGAAAACTCATTCCTGTCCGCTAAAAAATTCTTATAGAAAACACCATGTTTTGGTGCACTTAAAAGCGAACCGAGTCGTACTTTTCGAATAGATGGGACGAAAATAAGTTTACACACTCGTACATACAACACTCCAAAATATTCAAGGTCCTTTGTCTAAGAGTGTAACCCGTTGAATTCCAGGCGCACCAGACATATCCGCCGTCGTGAAGCGTCTCGACGACATAGGGCAAGTGCTAGCTCGGCTCGCCGGCGAGCTGAAGCAGTGCGTGGACGAGGTGAAGACGCTGAGTGCGCGGCAGGCAGAGCGCGCGGCGCAGGACCGCTCCGCCGCGCTGCTGGCCGCCATCGACGCGGACGCCATCTCCTTGCACAACGTCGACGACACTGACACTAAGAAGGTCAGGTACCTTCACTATTGACTGGAGGTTTCATTTTTAAATGTTCGTTGATGGAGAAATTCGAAATGTCCCCGTCGTAAATATTCTGTATGTCTCGTGATTCGGCTAGCGAGTTTGCTACGCTAAATTGGTGGGCTTATGTCACTCGTGCTATAAAATAGTATACCATACTCATGTCTTAAGTGAGCCAATTATAGCACGGTGCTTAGGGCTGTCGCTCCCCTTGGGCGCTAACTTCACACCGTGCAATAAAAGACTACTTAGCCACACATAATGTAATGTACTATTCATAAACTTATCCCTGTGTTAATGTATGCTAGACCCGATCCAGCTGTCAGCTGTCTCGGGAAAAATTAATACTTCCTTTATTATATGACAAAGCCAAAGATTTTAATACATTATAAGGCATTAGGTGAGCACTTAATAAAAGTAGAACTATATTGGCCCACTGTGGGTATTAATCTATTTTACATGCGTAACATTATGCAATCGATAATAATCAATGTACGAGTATGTATGTCATGATTATAATTTGTTGCATTGACAGTGTGCAAACTGTAACCACGAAGCTTCAGCTGAATGTTCCCTGTGCCGGCGAACGCCGTATTGTTCTACGTACTGCCAGAAAAAGGACTGGGCCGCCCATCAGATGGAGTGTCTGCGATCCGTGCCCACGATGCACTCTGACACTCAGACGCACCAGTCCATAATGTTGATCGTCGAAAGCCAGCACCAACATCAGTAGAATAGGTACTTGAGGTTATCACCTACATTAAAATCACATAAAGTCTTTGCTTTTAACAACCGATTGGGGAAATGTTTAACATTGCTTAGTGTTCGGTTTCTAGGAAAAGAAAAGATAAAGCTACATAGCTTATCTTATATTTTCGAACTGTTATGGACTGTTAGGGATGTCCATAACAGTTCGACGATTTGCAAGAATAGAGGTGCGGCTTAAAATTATTTAAAAAAAGCTGTGCAGTGTGCATACAGACCTAAATATAAACTAGTAAAAACACGAAAATAACTTATTGTTATTATTATTAGTATTAAAGTGGTACTAGGCAACACTAGAAAATTATATGACATTGCGTAAAAAATAATTTGCAATAAAATATTTATATTCATGATCCTATCTTAAGTTGGAAAAATAACACACTGTATTGTAACAATTTCATTAAAATCGGTTGAGTAGATTCGATCAACATAGTCACATTTTTAACCCCCGCCGCAAAAGAAGGGGTGTTATAAGTTTGACGTGTCTGTCTGTCTGTCAAGCGATCAAGCGATTTCAATTTAGTTTTTTTGTATGAAAGGTGAGCTACGGGCGAGTTTTCTTAGACATGAATATGTTCTGATGAAAATCGGTTGAGGCGTTTAAAAGTTGTGGGGGTGAAAGTGGGGAAGCATAACCGTATGTCTGCAAATATAATCGAGTGGGGTCTCAAATGGAAGCGCATCACGTGTATATTACAAAATAATATGTTCAATGAAAATCGGTTGAGCCCTGAAAAATCTCTGGGGGTAAAAGCTTTGGGTAAAAGTGAGGAAAATACCCAATATCTGCAAACATATTATTGTGTCGGTGGTTTTTTTTATTTTAAATTTAATATTATAATCATTATTACATGCAAATGATGATATTTTTGTTATGGAGTACAATTATATTTTCTGTAACCAATCCAAATCTTACTAACCTTGATTCTTTGATCTTAATACTATCTTTTATCACGTCAAATATAATATACAATTAAATTATGTTAGCAAGTTGGTCCAGCGTCAAAAAAAATTTTTTTTGAAACTTTTATATTATTTTCAGCCCAGCCTGTTTCCGGAACAGAATACGATTGCAACACAGAAATCCGTTATACATTTACTGGGATTTCGATAATGGTGTTTTACAGCATGTGGAATCATATTATCATAAATAAATCTTAGAGCAACATGATCGTAGAAAAACCAAAACGAAGGTATCACTGACACAAAATAAAATTGAAGTAGGCCAGTAACTTGTAAAGTTATAATTGCAGGATTTATGTTATAGGTTCCAAAACATGTTACATGATTGTGATTTAAAGCTTTTTTAAATATATAATACCAAGTGATAAAGTATACTATTAACTGTTAGGATAAATAAAGTTATCCAATAAAAAAGTAAATGCTAAAAAAGCCTTTGTTTCGTATGTTTGGAAGAAGGAGGATAGGTTGTAATCTCCCCATTTTAGATGATAACTTTCGAAAAACCCATTCGGATTCCAGATATTTTCAATCCTATGGATATTCATAATACAGATCGTAGATTTGCATAGATTTCATAAACAACTCTGATTTTATGTAAACCAAGGATATCTAGTTTGTAAACTTTCACTTATTTTCAATAAATAATAACTGTCTTATCACAATACAACATGTTCACAATATTTTATATACAAAAAAAGATAAAAAATGTCTGAAATTAATAATACACAATAACCTCATTACTATTGCATTTAATTAGAACATTAGATAGATAGATTTTTCCAAGTAAATACGGAAAAATGCAGATTTATTTGGGGTTGTCAAAACTTCATTATTATATTATATTATATATAACTATTAAGTTATGTAAATACTTTAGTTGCTTAATATTTAATTTATATGAACCATGTTGATTTTATCTTCACATTATAATTATGTTTATGTAGGGATGTGTCACTTACTTTCGAACACATTTATTAATATTCTAGTCATGTCAAACTAAAAATGAATTTAAACTGATATGTATACCTACATTAAGATATCAAAATATCTGTTATGTTTGGTACCTTTTGTTGAAATATCTACACAAGAGCCCAACCAAACTATTAGAGATCGACATACCGCCTTTCCAAAAAATATTTAACTTGGTGGGCCGCTTCATTTGATGTCAAAAATCGAAGTATCCGATGAAGAACCCACAGCTGGTCTCAGCTGTATTAGAGATACATATGGCAATGCAGGGGGCTTCCCACTGCTAGGCGAATGCCTCCCTTTCTGCTTTTAATACGCATACATATACGCATAATTATAATAATAAATTTTCATCCTTCTATCAACAACCCCTATTTTTAATAGTCGATTTTTAACGCTCGATAACTTATATGGCAAAACAACGTTTGCGGGGTCAGCTAGTATATATTTTTATATTATAAATGTGAATGTAAGTTAGTTTGTTACGCTTTCACGCGAAAAATACTCAACCGATCATCATGAGACTTTGTGCACATATTCTTGGAGGTATTAGAAGTAACATAGGATACTTTCTATTAAAAGAAATGTTTGTCAAAAAATCTACTACTTACTTTTATTTTAGAATTCCACGCGGACGAAGTTGCGGGCACAGCTAGTTTGTAATATTAAGATACGCATATTAGGAAAGTATTTAAATGGATAAAAAGTTATTTAAAGTGTAAAAAGTAAAATTTGATTTTACTAAAAATTGGTTTGGATAAACTTCCGAAAAGCGCATACCACCGATGAATCTGAAATTTTGTATAATAATCGGGTAGGCCTACAGAGGGTTATGCCGGACTCTTACCGGCTAAAACACCACGGTGTTCCAGGCCTTTAGTCGTCGCCTGTAGTCGGGGCCACGGGTACGCTTTCGCATTCTTCCGCGAACTCTATTTTGAACCTAACCTAACCATTGCAGGGATATTTGTGTTAAATTTAGATTTCTGTCACTGACCCTCGCTCCGTTTCGCTTCGCTCGGGGAAAAAAAATTTAACCTAACCTAACCCATTGAAGGGATTTCTGTGCTAAATTTAGACTTCTATCACTGACCCTCGGTCCGCTTCGAACGGGGGAAAAATATTAACCTAACCTTACCCGTTGAAGGGAATTCTGTGTTAAAATTATTGTGGAGGGTTTTAGTTGTTAAAAATGCGGGAGTGACGCCCCACAATCCTAATTTTCGCTGTACCTACACACACACACCCACCCTTTCTGTCGAGATGTAAAATAGTCTAAATCGGTTAGGAATGCTCAATTATGCACACCGAACGAAAAAAGGCTCCCGTTCGTTAATCATATTCAAAATGGCGTTTTTTATTATGATATACCAAATTTCAGATTCATCGGCGGTATGCGCTTTTCGGAAGTAACCCATTGGTTTTAAGTACCTACGTAATAACGGTCTAGGTATGAATTAATAATTATAATATAATATAGTATACATATAATTTTGAAAATACAAAAATTATAATATTTTCAATATTTTAATTTTAAAAGCAATATTTTATTGTAACAGGCAACAAAATATTTCACTAAGTCCGTTCAGTAACTTAGTTCGAAGTGCACGTTAAATGTCAATTTAATGATTTTCAAGTACTAATTATCAAAGCTATACCGGCCGAATCTGTTAATTAAAATACCTTAATTTAATCACGTAGATTCTAAATTAAATATGTACAATGTCCAGGCCGGGGCTCCATACATTCGTGAAACGTCTCCTTTATCGACATATTGTCAGCATTCATTCTAATAAGGTCACAGCACTATCACATTTCTGAGCTCTGCATTTAACTCGCGCGCTATCTATATGCATTCAACTTTGATACATGTAATATGAATGCAAAAAAATTGTTTTATAAATGTATAGGTAACAAATTAATTACTTTTCTCTTGAATGTAACATTTAGTGTACAGTCCTAATGTTCTAAGGTTCAACTATGGCGAATTCGAAATAAAACCCTTGTAGATTATTGTAATGCTGTATTGACATAAGATTGTACGAGTACGTACTTAAAATAAAGATATATATTCAATGGATTTGGTGTATTTTTTCCGGAGTTACCTTAGAGCAACGCATATTAGGCATATGCCCAAAAATATATGAGTTATTTATTTAATTTTTTAATAAGTAAATAGTAATAATATAATTAATACAAACACAATATATAACAATAATGTAAATTATAAAATCACTAGTTTTGAATATACTTTTGAAAATAGTGAATACCTTTCTTTTTTGAAAGCATTTTATCGATATAGAACTGCAATGCATGATTTTGCTTCAGTATGGTTTTGTTATGTCACCATACTCCAGTTTCTTACTTTATGAATCTTTCGTAAGCACACTAACTAACTTCTTAAACCACTGAATGAAGACTTGATTGAGCCTAGAGTGAGAGAAAAACGGGTGGTGGAATTACAAAGCACATTGTATATGGATGATTTTCATTCAGCTACAAAATTAATTATTCGGGCAAACACCAATGTGTGTGTTTCTGCCAGCTGCTGTCAAGGGTATATGGACCGGGGTTTCCCTGATGACGATGTTCCTGATGCAGCCGGTGAAGCCTCGCCTGGAGCGGACACCTCTGACCTTGGCGATGGGTCGCTCGTGGCCGCCGATGTAGAGCGCGGACCGCGTGTCCGTCGAGCCGGACTGGCCGAGCCCGGCGTCCGAGAAGTGACCGTCCACGCCCACGGATACCACGTGACGTGATTTCACGGCTGGAACACATTAGCGAGGAATTGATGATGACGTTTTGGTTGGCAAAAAAACCAACGCTGTGTTTTGGTTGGTAAGGTGAGTATGCCGGATACGCTGGAGAAACAAGTGTGAGGCGTTTATCATTCGCTGAAGTAGAATATTCACTTACAAGCTGCTTTGGCCTTGATTTAGTCTGTATTATCCATGGACTACGGCGGTTTGGCTGGACGTTGGTCTAGTGGGTAGCGACCGTAACTACCGGAGGTTGTGGGTTAGATTTCCACCCAGGGCAAACATTTGAGTGATGAGCACAAGTGTGTGTTCTGTCATCTGCGTGTAAATTATCTATACAGGGTTTTCAAGTGTGCGTGGATGGGGAAATCCGAAACTATAATATTATGAGGAATAGCAAAAAAATGGTAAAAGGAGTCTAGTGACCGATTTTGATAAGAACTAAAACTACATTATTGGATTTTTGAAAAATCAATATACCTAGCCAGGAATCGAACCCATTGATGTTGGAAAAAAATCACACCTGTATTATTACACCATTCGATAGTGTCACTAATAAGGAACGAATTCTGGAAAGTAATGAGTCATTACTAATGCATACGGCAAACTTAACCATTTCGCTGTCCCATGAGTCACATGTGATACATAACCATTGTTTTACTATTGTGTCTATTTATTAGACTTATTTATTGGAATTATTGGCGTCTATTGGGATTATTTTTACTTAGCATTTAAAATTATTGCCATTGTTACTAACAATTTATAGCTGGATTCGACATCTCAAGGGTTGTGTTGCGTTCGGTTTTACAATTATTACATTTAACATTAAAAAGAAGAACACAGAAGTATGGATTTGGAAGAGATTTTATGTACAGATAGTTAACAACTTTTTGAGACGTCGATTCCAGCTATGAATTTGGAACAATGGTCATAATTTTGATCGATAAGTAATCGGTTAAGATTTGTATGGGAAAAAACGTATTTTGTTAAAAGTGAGCTCTATCCTTAAGTTTGCCGTCATTACTTTCCAGAATTAAATAAATAAATAATAAATAACACTTCACACTCATAGCCCCACACTAGGATTCCTTGTGTCGTGGGTACCATGGACACACACAAGACAAGAACACACACAAGCAGACCAGAAACAGAAATTTAAACTCATCATTAAAATCCCTGCTCTGCTGGGAATCGAACCCAGGACGTCTTAACCACTGCGCCACATGGGTCGTCAGAATTTATTTGTTCCTTGTTAATGACACTAATCGAATGGTGTAATAGTACAGATATGACTTATTTTTTCAAAATTAATGGGTTTCCTGGCTAGGCATATTGCTTTTTCAAAAATCCAACGATGCAGTTTTAGTTTTCATCAAAATCGGTCCCCAGACTCCTTTCATCATTTTTCGATATTCCTCATAGTTTCGGATTTCCCCATTCACGCACACTTGAAAAATTCTTCCTATATAAATATTTAAAAATATATAATATGTATGTTTATTAGTTATCTGGCTACCATAACACAGGCTCACAGCCTATTTTGGGATCATAAAGCCGCGTGTGAGTTATCCCACAATATTTATTTTATTTATTTATTTACCACTTTTAACCGCGTTGTCAGTGGTGGATACACGCTTTGATATATTGCCTTCGATTCCATAAAATCAGTGTCTTAGATGACAGTTACATGTTATGGTAATGTGTTACTGTTATCTACAGTAAGAATAAGCATTTATTTTAAGTAAAGAACATACTATACCTATACTTGAAAAAATCCAACGAAATCTCATTTACAAAATCATAATATAAGTTATTGTTATTGTATTAAACTCACCGTGAATTCTGTGCCAGTTTCCATCACACAAAGAGAATTTGTTGCCCAACTTGTAACTGGCATGGAAGGGACCTTTGCCATTCTCGACATTGGCAACAACTTCATTTTCCAAAAGTTCCAAAACCATGAAGTCCCGTTTTCCGTGCACACTGAGCAGGAGACCGGTGGAGTTACGCGGTTTCACCTCCATGGAGATAGATATTTCGTAGCCTACTTTGAAATTCTCTAGGAGCTGCAATATATTAGACAACAATAAAATAAAACTTATTTAACACAAAGATACTTTCATTTTAAAAACGGCATAAGATCAATCGTGTAGTTTAGAAGATAATTGATATCCATCTTGCAAAAAATATTATCACCTTTTCAATATACAATACAATACAATAACTCACCTTGAGATAATTGCTATGTACATTATTTGATGGGCCAAAGTAAACTCCATCTTCGACATTGTCAGTGCATCGTAGGGAGTTCACTCTGTAGAGGATGTCCGATACGTATTGTCCATTCATCATTAAACCTTTCAGGCATCCTTTGAATGGTTGATAGAAGTTCTGAAAATGAAATTTTTATGCAAAATAAGCGATGGAATATCCTGCCTCTTCTAAGAGGCGACTAAAAAGGGGTTATAGAGATTGCAAGCTCTAATCCTCTAGCTAGGAAAGGTGTCAGCTTTTCTATGCTTGGTCGCATCATAAACGACTGCCTTAGGAATGAACCCGGCACGAGCGTGACACTGGAGGTTATCCATGCGTTCTACCGGAGATTCCTGACTGAGATCTTCATAAGCGCTGAGGAAGCGAGGGTGTTAAACACCGCACTAGAATTGGCTAATGACAGACACGAGTATCGTATACTATTTTATAACACGAGTGACAGCCTCTGAACAGTGGCTTAAGTGCACGTTTATGATACGAATAAAAATACATACCATGAGATTGGAGGCGACACTGTCGCTGATGTTCCTCAGGCCGCCGTAGTAGTACGGCGGCGAGAGCGGTACGGGCGAGCCGCACGCGACGCTCGCTTCGCCCACGCGCTCGCCGTCCACCGTCAGCTTGCCGTGCCCGCCGTTGCGCACCAGCGTCACCGTGTGCCACTCAGTGCCGTTATAAGTGGACGCTGACGTCACCAGCGCGCTCTCACCGCCGCAGTTGAACGCCAGGTTTAGCTGGGAGGGACAATCGCAGCTCCAGTGAGTTAGTAAAATAAAATTAAACGTTGCTGTGTCATTCGCCGCTAATCTTTTAAGTATTAATTTGGTTGCTTTGGACAGTTACCGCTTACCACTGTCAAAATTATAGAACGAGAACTTATATTACAAGTAGTTCATCCTATTGATGACAAATTTATTTTTCTCTCTCCTCAAATTGCTTTACTAATCAGAAACGATTAGATACTTTTAACGTAATTTACACGCATTTTATGAAAGACACATTACGAGTCACCTGTAAAGACCGAAGTTTATTCTTGTTTTGTTTTTGTTAGTGTTATTATGTGTGTTCAAATACGAGTATCTTACCTTCGCATCCTTCATATACAGTGCTAGAAATTGCGAGGGATCCCTTTCTGTAGCCGCATAGAATATGAGTCCGCCATGTACGTCGAAGGTGCGGAATGTGATGGTCAGGTCGAAGCCTTCTAGCTGCCTACCCGGCAACTTTGCATACTCTATTCTGCTGTCGTTACGAGTACCTGAACACAGAAAATTACTACTTCAATAAATTCAAGATCAGGTAAAAAGGACGGGTAACTTTCTTAATTTCATGGACAGAGTAACGACTAACCTTTACTAATATTTACGCTAAATCTCTTGAAACGGACTTTGGGTATCGTTGTGTATGTGACGTAGGGTTTAGATTGTTTGTTTGTGTGTGTAGTTGCGTTCCATGTCATTTTATAAATGTGAATAAATCAGTGTCCAACTGGCTGTGTTGTTTAACAGTCGATCCCTGTCCTTTAAATATATAATAGGTATTTTTATTTTATTAATGAAAACCATATTTAACAATAAATTTTGTAGTTGTTGGATTCGTTTGCCACGACTACCTCTCTATAATCGGTGCTTTGTTAATGGTAAAATTTTCAATAGTGCGTTGATGGCGAAATCCGAAATTATGAGGAATAGCGAAAAGCACTCAACGGTGTCTCGGTGTCGATTTCAATAAAATCAGTAACAACGACTTCAAATAAAATATTTATATCGACAATATACACATTGATATTATTAATAGGATGCATGAAAATTAACAGCTCTCACCAGAGCGGCCAGGCGCATTAGCAAGGTAATGTAGTATCAGAAGTATACTAGGAGTTTGCGCGCTTCATAGGACACTTACCAAATCTGTATCCTTCCACCGGATCGCCGATGCCGTACTGCGAGTCGTAGGCCATAGCGCATCCCGTCTCGGGCTGCGGCGGCGGTCGTCGCGTGGTGGTCGGCAGCGGGCGGCTGCTGGTGGGCGGTGTCGGCGCCACCGTCGTGGTAGGCGCCGGCGCCGGCGTGGGCCGCGCTGGAGGTTCCGTCGACTCGTCTGGATGAACTGAAATAGAACAGTCGCGTCGGTCAGTAAACTTGTTCATTGTGTCACTGTAGTTAGATATAAGACCATAAGAAATTATTTATTATTAAACAAAATGAATTTGAAAATAACGATTTGTTAGACTACTTCGAGAAGACGATGATGACGAGAAAATAACTAAGAAATGGTACAGATATGATCACTATAAATGGTACGGCAGTATTGTCCGACCGGAGGATTTGAATACCTCACCATGTTATGGAAAAATTATGAACTAATTTCGTGTACATCACGTGCGAATGGACCACGTCATGTTTTTGAGCCAATGCCAATGCGACGTTATAGATATTGGTGTAGCCATATCAGAGCAGAATGTGGCGCGACCATTGAAGGTTTAAGTTTTTCATGTTGTAGCTATAAAGTAAATAATGAAGTTGATGAACCTTTCTCTTCGGTTTCGGTGGGTGCGAGCGTGATGGGTGTGAGGGGCGAGAGCGGCGCGAGCGCGGGTGTGGGCAGCACGTCCACGCGCGACGACGTCTGCCATTGCACTTGATCTATATTCAAATTCAATGAAAACATGAATATATTATAACTTATGTAAATATGGATCACTGGTCTGAAATAAATGTTTTAATTTTACTTTTCTATATTTTTTTAATAAAGGAAATATTTAACGTACCTAGTGGTTTTGATGAAGAAAGCAATGTGAGCAAATTTTTTGTTGATGTAATAATGTCCGTGGTTAAATAAAGTTCGGCATTGCTCTTGTGGATTTTTTATACTCGATTCAAAGTTATGATAAAATTCAATGTTACCTGAGTTGTCCCTATTTTAAATGATTAAAAATTGGCTTTAGATTCGATTAAAACTTCAACTGTAAATTAAATGTAAGGAAAAATTATTTAGGACTTTAAATGTACATATATGCGTAGTATAGTATTATAAATGACCTGGAGGCACGCCACCCGTGGTTGTGGTGGTTCCACACCTTCCGAAGGTGACGCTGTGGTTACTGAAGGGCTCCAGCAGGTTGATGACGCGTCCGTTGAAGGTTGCGTCCGCTATGCAGCCCGAGAAGGCGGCTTTAGAGCCTACCTTCCCGCCCACCACATACCCCGGCTGCACACCCCCTATGAACAGCACTCCTTCCAGGATGTGCAGCGGCGCCGGAGCGCTATCCGTACTGTAATACCATCCCATATATCAATATTATTAATACGCAAAGAGCGTGTATTTCGTGCGTGGTGTATACACAAAAAACCTGCTTTTACATAGTGATCAAATACTTTATGCATTATAATCTTTTAAACATTTACCAACTTTTTGTTATAATCAAAGAACATTATATCTGTACTCGCTTTGTATTCTATACTCGTATGGAAAATGTAGCTTGTTGTCCAAAACTCATCCAGTTGTTTATAGGCGAGTTTATGCAATTGTAATACTTAACCACATAGGTATTCATTCGTTACACTAAAGGAATTGAATCATAAATTTTTCTAGCACATTTAGTTTTTTTCTCTGAATTTTGACGGCCTAAGTATATCAACAATTTGGTGGTTGGTCATCCATAGGTGTTTTTTCACAAACGACAAGATAAGGTATTAAAATGTATGTTCGAACATACCTGAAGTAGTCAAAGTCATCTACCACCAGGCGCAGTGCTTTACTGTTGTGATTGACAGTGACGACGTGCCAATGTGAGTCGTTGTATGTGCTTAGACCTGTATCTAGTTGCTCCCTTTGACTCATTAGTACTAATTTTCCTGCAAGGCACGTCAAATAAATTTAAATAAGAAATAAACTGTATCTCTTTATGGCATGGCAAAAAAATCAAGCTGTTCAGTTAATCGACGGTTAAGCGATTTAACTATCAGCCGTTTAAGAGCTTATCTATACTTAATATTATTAAGCTGAAGAGTGTGTTTGCTTGTTAGTTTGTTTGTGCGCGCTAATCTCAGGAACTACTGGATCGATTTCAAAAATTCTTTCAGTGTTGGATAGTCCATCCAGAGCACATATCTAACTATCATAGTTTAGTCACAACAGCAGCAAATTCTAAAATCCACGCGGGCGAAGCCGCGCGCACTGTCTAGTTATTTATTATTATTCAAACGTGGATCAATTGCAGAAGCTCTTTAGTCAATAGAATACTGTATTCTCACAGAGTAGCATACACTATGTTTTATGTACAAAAGGCCAAAAATGGTGTCTATTTTTTCCTTAAAATTAAGGCCATAGAGCTACTTTCGACGAGTATTATCATAAAAACACACAAACCTCTATTGAGAGCTAACGAGATGCTGTCGGACATAGAAGCAGTTTGCGTTCTGCTAACGTATACGAAGATTAAACCATCTGGTTTAGATGTTTTGAATTTGAGTGTTAGTTGTACGTTTTCTGATGTGATGTCGACGTAACGCAAGTAGCTGTCTTCTCCAGACAGCGAGACAAGAGAAGCAAACTGAAAAAAAAGTTTATTAAAAAATATTAAATCGTCTTCTTCGTCGTATCACTCTTGGCAGAGCGGTCGTGGTCATCACGAAGCAACGTCTTTGAGGGCAGATGTAATATGCCTCACGAGCATTCGCCACTTCTCTCTGCTGGCTGACAGCCTGGTACACTCGTGCAAAGGACCGCCCACAGCAGACTTAATTTGGTCGGTCCATCGCATGGGTGACCTTCCTCGCCCTCTGGTGCCCTCCACCCATTTAATCATAAAAGGCGAAAAAAAGAGCAACCGTCCTTAGCCGGTACACACCAATATACGACGGCTGATATCCCTAATCAACAGTAATTTACCAAATGGTGACTTACCATTATATGGAAAATTCGACGGTTCGTCGCGGTCGAATGGTGGTAAAGGATAAGGACAAAAGCAGTACTCATACTCGGCTATTTTTAGTAAATTATGAAATGTAATTAATATGAAATTATCGTCACCAAAGGAGTTCTTTTAATTCATTTAAAATCATTACGCATATGGCATATAGTCTCCAAATTTAGATTACCCACCTGACATCCATAAGCCATTCCAACTGATTCCAAATTGTCGCTGAGGTCAATGTTGGTGCCTTCGATACTGATTTGCCTCATGCAGCCATCAAATCCTTTGCGCGTGACTTGTATAATGCCCTTATTGTTCCCGCCAAAGTTCATTGTGTCGAGAGCGGGGATATCTTTCTCTTGGGACGAGGACGCACTCTTGATAACTTCGCCATCGACTTTGAGGATACAAGACTGCCAGTACCGGCCGGTGTCGAGACGGTGCCATTTGCCGTCGTTGTACGTTTTCGATGTTCCTATTATAACCATGTTGTCGGGGTCTCCAAGAGATACCTGTTAATGAATAGGAGTGTAAGTTAAAACTTAATTTTAGCTTGCCTACTTGACTGTAATAAGTCAAAGTTGTTTCCTCAGCCTAAGAATAGGGTGATAAACAAACCTGCAAATATACTCTGCCATCTTGCATTTGCACAGAGAAGAAATGTTTGTCTTCTCCAACGAGATATATTAGACCATCGGGCGCGTAAGTTTTGAAGAACAACAACACCTGGTTTTGGTCAGGTCCGATATAGTTCCTACCGGCCATTGTGACGTGGGAACGCCCATTGAATCTGTATTCTTGTGGTCCAGATTGAGATGATATCAACTTATCCCTAGAAAATAAAAAAGAATATATCATATAAATTATAATTATAATGGCATATATATTTATACCTAGTCTAGCCATAAGTTCTGTTAAAGTTTCAGCAAAAAATAAAAAAAATATTCTATTCGAAATGACCCCTTTAGCTTTTATACAGGCCCTTAATCTGTTTGGTCACGAATGTATGGATTTACGCACTGTTTCCAAGGGATATTTCGCCACTGGTTGCGCCAAAGATTTTTTAAGAGACTCAATGTCGCCGTGTCGTTTAGAGCAGGCCATGTCCTCTAAAAGTGACCATAATTTGAAGTCTAAAGGGTCTGGGCTAGATAAGGGCCAGTCTTTAACTCTTATTAAGTCCGGAACGTTGGTTTCAAGCCAGGCTTGGGTATTTCGTGCCTTGTGACGAGGTGCAGAGTCCTGCTGGAAAGTGCACAGTATATTTTTAAAAAGTGTATTGCTGAGAGGTATCTTGATACACTTTGGCTGAAGTTTTCACTCCTTTTTCACAAAAATGTAGTTTTGTGACTCCTTGATAAGACACGCTCCACCAAACCATCACTGATGCAGGATGATGACCACGTTGTACCTTTCCGACAACATGAGCAGCTTCTTTAGAACTGTGAGCGTACACTTTATAATTTTGCTTATTGTAGTGTTCTTCAATCGTGAAATTGTTTTCATCGATAAAGAGGATATTTCTGTGCCTTTCACCTGCGTATCGCGACAGAAGGCGTTTTGATCGATCCATTTTATTTAATTGTAAAGATTGATTTAGGGCATTTCCTGTATATCGGCGGTAAGCACCGAGCTTCAGGTCTTGTTTTATAATATGCGACAGAGTCCTAACGGGAATCTTCATTTCTCGCGATAAGATATTTTGCTTCCTAATGGGGTTTCGACGAATTCTGGCTTTAACAGCATTAACAGCCTTTGTAGTTCTAACAACACGCGGCCGCCCCGATCTTTTCTGGTCTTCGACAGACGAAGTGTTGCTGTATCTGTTGATAGTACGATATACGAACATACGGCTGATACCAAGCTTTTGAAGTGTCTGGAATATGATCGACGGCTCCATACCCACGTTGTGCAAGGCGATCACTGCTATCCCATTTTATTTAACACCCCATTCCATATTGTAATTTGATAATGAACACGAAAAATATGTGAAATGGCGCAAAATCGAAATAAGTTTTTAAAATAATATACGTGTTCCAATTTCAAAATAATTAAAGAGTTGAAAAAAAGAAGTTTCTATGTAACAGTATTTATGGCCAGACAAGTTACATATATGTATATGTTTCATAATCTAATATCTGAAATATAATTTAAGGAAATCTTTTATGTTACTTCTGTGTTACTTATACGTAAAATGAAAATGATACCTTTGTCTCGCTCCCTTTAGGTTCTCAGCACTGATAAAGTTCCACAGTCCAACCGGAGTATCTCCTATCATAAGCTCTTCGATCTGTCCCTCAAAAGCCGGGAAGCTGACTCCTTGCAACTTGGCGTCAGATGGCACCCCACCCACGTATAATTTAGACTTGTCGCGATCCAAGTTGAATATTGTGTGTTGGCCCGGCAGAACTGCCTCCTTCGACTGCGTGTGATCTGATCCGTTTTCGAGGCTCTCCCGTATTGACAATTTGACGTTGCGCCCGACCCTGTGATCGAATGGGAATCAAATAATGTGTCACACTGTAATTTGTCAATGAAATGAATAATAAACCCAGTAATGTCAGCTAACCTGTCAACGATGACCTGGTACCAATGGTTGTCGGCCACAAACTTGTCGCTACTAATCCTAGCGGGCTCCCTGCCCGACTCGTGGCTGTCACCGATGTCCATCACGAGGTATGGATATCCATTTTGGATACCGAGTACCATGAAATCGTCCTAAAATGTCATGATTTTCAACAATAGTAATACTCGTAATAGTCAAGACAAGAAAGGAATTGAATGTTCACATAATTATCAAAGATTAATTATATTTCATTATATTTACAGTTGAGTCAAACAATTGAATATATTCTACTTACCGATTTAGTTCGTCTCAGTTTTGTGTCCTTAGGATTGCCGAGGTAAAGCAGGAAGCCATCCTTCTCTTTGGTGCGGAAGTAGGCAGACACGTGCGTCGATGTGGACATCTCGTCTACGGATTCTGGCAAACGCGGCTGTAGGGTTGACAGCCGATCGAACGATACTCCCACTTGAATACGATTCGCGACGGTACGAGTCTGCAATAGTTACTCATAGTCAAAAACCTAAAACCATACCTCGACAATAGTCAGACAAGATCTTATCAGATCAGTGTCAAAGTCTTATCATCGTAGCATTTTAAGCCCAAACATGTTAAGACTACGTTGATTAGTTATGCATTGTCCTTCACTGTACCTGCTCAATAAGATCTCTTAATTTTTGAAGCCTCTCATCTGCTTTCTTGCGGCGGTTTTCAAGTTGTTCCTGTTTGTTCTTGACCATGCTATACGTGGATGTGATCTTCGGATGCATTTCCTCAGTCTGGCTTACTGTAGAAAAAACATGGTTTTAATTTATTTCCTAAAAATAATGACTCAATAACACATGTTCTGAAATTTCTACATATCTTTCTTAATGTAAGGAAATCTAGTATCGATTTTCCATAGGCCCTACACCCCAAGTCCATGCCCTTAATTGCACAGTGTTAAAGCGGTCTTTATGTCAATGGGTATCTCAATAACCTATCATTTATTAAATCTTATCTTATATTATTTTATATCATCTATTATATAATCAATCATCTGGGTACCTATCAATCCAACTGAAATTCGCTTACCAAGTCTTTCGATGTTGGAGGTCATCTTTTGTGCGTCGTCAGCGAGCTTGGGCAGCGTCTGCGCCCACGCCTTGCTGTCGGCCAGCTCGCCGCCGAGCGCCTCCATCACGTCCGCCGTCGACCGCACCATCTCGCCCACTCTGTGTGCCTTCTCCGTTTCGTCCGCCAGTGACACTTGAGGCGCGTTAGGCAGCGATCTGAAACGTTGATAAGATTTAAAATCCTACTCGTAACCAACTGCAGAGTGGGGTCTCTTCACAATGAGATGTATTTAGGTCTCCGATAAGTCATAAGATAGGCAACCGATTTCTTGTCGCTATTAAATAAACGTTAACTAGAGCTTGGACATTACGCAAGGGGTTCAGTCCTTTTATAGACTTTTTACGTTCCTTTACGGATTGTATATAGAAACAAAGCAATATTTACAATTGAATCGCATTGTTGACGTCGTCAGCGGTTCCTAGAGTTTGGGTCGCATTGGCCAGAGCTCGGTCAGCGCGCGTTAGGTTGGGTCTCAGTTGTTCTTCGACGGTTTGCAGCGCGTTCGAAGCGCGGTCCGATAGCGTGGTGGAGCGATTGCGCGCCGGGGACACGCTATCTTTCAGGATGTCGTTCTGTTAACCAGATTACATGTAAAATATTAAAAAATGTAGATTACATGAGTACTATAAACATTACCAGTGTTTTCCACTGAGAAAAATGAATAGTATCTAAAGGAGTATTCGGGCTACCTGATGTTAATTTGTCAAATTGTCACTGCAACATATTGGTATACAGTTATGTCCAACCTTAACTTATACTTATCTTATTGTATGTGTAGGTCTCCGACAGTAAACAGACCCAGATGATGATGATTTTCAATTAAATTTACTTCGATTCATTTACTGGTGTGTACAATATTTGATGTTTTGTGGGGACCTTTTATTGCATGGTGAGTTTTATACACTGGGATTGATAAACTCACTATTTTTTAAAATTGAAGTCGCGACCTGGAGTTCGCGCTTATAAATCTGTGACATGACAAAGTGACTTAAAAGCTCCGGCTATACTCACAATCCTGGTGACGTTGGCGATGGCTTCCTCCGCGTCGTCAGCGGCACGCTTGGCGTCCCCGATCTCCTGCACGATGGACGAGTAAGCGGACGCGGCGCTGTACGCGTGTTGCGTGCGCGTGTTGTTGTTCTCGCGCTCGGCCAATGCTCGCAGCCTTTCCGCCTGGAACAAACCAAACATTGCCTTATAATGTGGTATGCAATGAATCGCGTATTCGCGCGTTAAGAATTTGAGGAGGAACATTCATCAGGTTCTACGAACAGCTAATTCAGAAGTTTGTTTGAAAACAGGTTTTTTGGTCAGCTGGTTAAAAGGAAATTTGGTTTACACGTCGTGTCTGAACACTTTAACTCATTCATAGGGTCTTAGCGATGAGCTATTGATTAAATAAAAATAAATAAAAATTAATTGGCAGAGCGAAGCCTGCCGGACCAGCTAGTATTTTATATTTAAATAAAAAATTCATAAATACCCTATCTCTCAGTCCACTGGCGTGATTAAGGGCGACATTGGTCAAGTTAGTAAGCTCTGGTATTTCGCTGAGGAGTGTCTCGAGTCGGTCCTCGATGTCCGCAATGGCGCCGTTGACGTCGTCGAGCGCTTTGGTCGAGTTCTGAACGGTGGCGCTTACGAGCACGTTGTACAGTGTTGCGTTACTTATATCTGTTGCGGCGTCAATGAGGTCCTTCATTGCGGCACTGTTCACTTTTGTTACCGATAACACTTTGTTACCGAACTTGGATACCCTGTAAGATAACGTTTCTCATTACAAATATCTTCTCGTATTTTTGGATAAGAATGTTTACGTAATCAAAGAAAAGCCTTTTTGTTTATAATTTGGACATTTTATTATGAAGCGAGTTATAGGAAAGTCAACACGTTACCTATTCTTGGCGTTAAGTTTCTCGGCATCATCCGCAGTACGTTGGGCAAGCTCAGTATAATCGATCATCTCATCCAATTTCTTCTTGAGCTCTCGAGTTGTATTGACTAAGTTTTCGAATTTCTGGACAGACGATTATTAAAATAATTCAACATTTGTCTTGGCTGTATAGTGTATAAGTCACGTCATACAGGTATTTGGCTTCGAACTAGCGATAATTTAGGAACATAAAGTAGACCGAATTTCATCGACACAACACCCCCCCCCCCAAAAAAAAATTATTTTGAAACGGCAGGCATTTGAATGTTGTATTTAAAATTTTTGTGGTTATACAAGATAATTTCGATTTCTCTGGACCTAAATGTTGCATATAGATCAAAAAGGTGTTGGTTGATAGATATTATTATCACCTATTAGATAAAAAAGATCATTTTTAGTGCTTATGTTATGCTCATACTCAAAAAACAATAACTCATAAGTTATGCAACTGAGCTTAATATTGTTTAATATGTTTTGTAGCTATGTATAAGAATGTAAGAAAAACTGAAAAGAATAAAATGTTTAACTTTTTGATTGAAATCAGTTATATCTGATAGGTACTAATATTATCTATCAAACGACACCATTTTTATCTCTGTCTAACATTCAGAGAATTTAAAATTATCTTGTGGACCTACAAAAATCTTATAAACTTCTCGTGTCACAATGTTAGTTACCATACTCCTCCGAAACGGCTTGACCGATTTTTATGAAATTTTATAATATATGCATATTCAGTAGATTTGAGAATCGGCTACTATGTTTTTTCATACCCCTAAGTGAGAAGGGTTGTCCACCCCTAACATATTTTTATTTTTGGACAGTATTTTTTATTTTTATTTTTTAATAATGTGGCATTAAAAAATACATACAACCCTAAATTTTCGCCCTTCTATCACCAACCCCCATTTTTTAATAGTAATTTTAGTAATTTAATAAATTTTCATCCGGGGGGTGTTTAGTCGATGAAATTTGGTCTATTTTATGCCCTTAAATTATCGCTAGTTTGACACCAAACACACTGTGCATTTGGTTATAAAACCATACTAACCTTAGCTTGCTCATTAACTGGCAAAACGAATAAGTTCATACGTTCAATTTGTTCTGTAGCATTAGTAAATGCATTAGCAGCCCGCAATTCCTTTGGTTCAAGATTTTTCTCTGCAACCAAAACACAAAAAAAATTTATTGTGTACCAAAGAAAAAAAACAAACATGACGTAAAGTCGCAATAGTTAGCGACTCAGATCAGAAAACTAACCAGCGATATCGCCCTTAATCTGGCGCGCCTCAGTGAGGGCGGAGTCCACTTTTGGTTGTTGACTGAGCTCGAGGCCAGTGGCCAGTTCTGCGACATGCTTCACCACATCCCGGGCTTTTCGACTGCTCTCCTTAGCCACGCCCAACACCTTGTCGGTGTCGGCGGCCAGGTCGGCAGCTCTACTGATTTGCTTATCGCTGTCTGTTGCTGCAAACTCGGCCTGGTTAAAATTAATACCATTATGAAAATCGTAAAGGTCAAAATAGGTCTCTCGTCTGTAACCCACTGCAGTGTCGGGGCTACTCTCACAATGAGAAGGATGTAGGTTTTAGTAAATGCAAAATAAGTTGTGTCAGCTAATTGCAGATATTGATAATGTTAATGAGTGGTAAAAAGTGGCAAAACTACTGGTACTTGTTTAATGTGGCCTGTCATGGGCTTAGCTATAGCTTGGTCATCCAAAATATACAAAGTTTACATTGAAATGACATATCATTAAAGAAGGATCCAGCAAACAAGATCAAGCAAGGACTAGATGTATTTTGTGAATTTGACTATTAAATTAAATTAAAAATACGTATTGCTAAAACCTATAAGAGCAGCGTTTGTGTTATCCTATATTCTTATGTTTATATGTTAATTATTTGAGCACAATAAAGAATATCATAAACAAATACAAAAATAAAATCCAGATTTTTTGACTTACTGATCTTAAGAGATTTTTAGCACTGGTTTCCAATGTCTTCACCGCCGAAGTAACTTCTGAAAGTTCTACGTTTTTCAATTCAGCTACTTTCGGCTTCAACAGTTCTGTTTGATTCGAAATGTAGTTAAGCCTTTGGGTTGTGAAGAACGAGTCTGCTTTATCCTGAAAGAAGGAATAGAATTAATATAACTAGTTTTCGCCTAGTAGTCGAAACTCGACCATAACTTTTTAAAACTATTTATTCTACTTTTATGTATAAATGTCTACCAGCTCTTGGACTATCATCAAACACTCCTGGAAAAATTTCTCCCAACTCTTGGACTATGATCATTAAACACTTCTCAAAATATGTCTAGAAACTCTTGGACTACGATTGAAAACTTCTGGAAAAATATCTACCAACTCTTAGACTATGACCGTCGTCGTCACTTCGATAACGTATGAAAAAAAATTTCATTAAAAAAAATGGATTTATTTATATTAACCAACAATTATATTATATTTACCAACAATAATTTCTACAATATTTTTAAAAATAGGAAGTTCTATGGCATAGCAAATACATAAAAATGAGGAAAATCAGTTCAGTAACGAAAGAGAAAATTGTTCTGAGCTGATTCACCTTCGCCTATTCATATATATTATTGTGATATTCTGCCACTTTTCATACGAGTAGGTGGACAGATGGAGCAAACTATGCACGTCAAATGATATGACGTAAAATTAAAAGTTAAATTTAACAGTAAACATAAATTAAAGAGAAAAAACACTACTTACTTTGAATTCGAGTGTTTCATTTGACAATAGATCACGCATGTCTTCGATGGAAAAGATCAGAGCATCTGTGCAAGAATCACATTCTTGACAGCCCTGCTGTGGCAGCAACACCCATCTAATGTAGGTAACGAATGATATAAATAGGGATAGATTGTATATGTTGAAATAAATGCAAGTTATAAACCAAAATGTATATATAATATAATTATAACCAGTACTATTCCTAAAACAATTCCTCACCTTTCAGGACAACGATCGCACTTCTCGCCGATGACGCCGGGCAAGCACTCACACTGCCCCGTAGCGTTGCACATGAATCCCACAGAATATCCAGTGTTGCAATTACAATCTGCAAATAAAGTAAATTTTCGAGCTGTGGATGTACTCAGTTAGTACGTCATTTAAGAATCGATTTAAAGTATCTACTCAAATATCATTTAGAATTCAGGTAAACTTACTAATTTCGATCTTATTCGAGACTTTTCCTTATGAAATATCCTAATTTTGGCCATCATGGTTCGCTAAGTACAACATTTTGCTCATTGTGAGAGAAGGCCCAACTCTCACACGTTTAATAATTTTAACTAAGTAAAATTTGTCGTCACTTACGGTCGCACCCTTCTTTCGTGTAGTTCCAGTATCCAGCGGCGCATTGATCACATTGCTTGCCAGTTACACCTACTGCACACCTGAAATAACAATATTTTCGTTCTAATTTCTTGAGGTAAACTTTTCCGGTTGATAATCATAGAAAATAACCATCTTTCGTCTGTTTCTATCTCATCGTATAATGTTTCCAATTCGACCCCAAGGCATTAATACACAACTCGTTTCTCTATTCAAGTTTTATTGTAAAACCTAGACACTAGATTTCAAAGCGCTGACTAAATGCCTTGTTACATTGTCTCATAGTTAAACTTTTCTATTTCATTACTACAGATAGATGAAACACTGATGTTTACTAACTTGCACTGTCCATTGTTGTCGTCACACTGAGCGGACTCGGAAGCCAGGCCGCAGTTACATGGCGTGCATCCCTGTCCACTACTAAGGCCCCAGTGGTTGGGCGCACATCGGTCGCACTTGTCACCGATCACGCCCGGACGACAAACGCAAGTCCCAGTCGTTGGGTCGCAGCGTTCCATTCCGAATTCGTCGCATACGCAAGCTGTTGGAGAATGGTAATGTTAGAGGCACTGAACATTATACAATATACAAGTACACGTATAAAGGTATTGGACAGCACTACTTATTAAGAATATTGGGTATACCTAGTAATAATAAACTAGATATTTCTTTCTGGTAAACCTGAACCTGAGTTTGATTCCCTGTGGAGAATTGAATGAGATGAGAAATGAAAGAGATTTGAATGAAGAGTTCAAATTTCTATTTTAGGCCTGTGTTCTTGTCATGTGCGGGTCCATGGCATCCACGACACTGGGAATCCAAGTATGGGGCTATGAGTGTGAAGCGTTATTTATTTATTAATCATATAATCTCACTTAAATCGCGTTCGTTTTAAGTGAGTCATTACAACCAAACAATGAAAACTAGAGAAACAACAGTTTTCACATCAGAAGCCATCTCAATACCCAAACACTACTCAGTGTATCTGAAGTTAGAGACAAGAAATAGTACGTGCCAGGTTCGATTACATTTTTAACTTTAAAGTTTAACCAACTAAAATTTGTTTAAAGATAGTAGATTAGTATTTAGACTCTACATAGAAAGATGAGTACCTAACACTCACCAGTACAGTTCTTGGAGAAGATCGCGTCACCGAAGAATCCGGGCGCGCACAGGTTGCAGGCGGCGCCGGCGGTGTTGTTGACGCACTTGAGGCAGTCGCCCGTGATGCTGTCGCACGAGCTGGGGTCGTTGATATTGATGTTGCCCGAACAGTTGCACGCCTTGCAGTAGTCACCTGGGCATAACAGAACAGTGAAGTTGTAAGTATGTGTTACATGCAAGCCAGAAAGAGTTGAACAGCTGAATATTTGATTGAACCTTACGCTTGCTTGTGAAAAGCGAAGGACAAACAAAATGGCAAAAATAACTTTGTCACAAGAGCATAAAAGATCAATAGAAAATGCTAAATAAGGGTATTAACAACAAAAATATAGTAAGTAGACAACGTTCAATACCGATATTTTCAGGTTCACCGTAGTATCCCGCGGCGCAGAATTCACACCTTGCGCCACCGTAGCCAGGCTTGCAGACACACGATATAAGGGAACCGTTCTCACTCAGATCACAACCGATGGCGAAGCTGCATAAAAATAAACGTTATATTTCTCTAAAGAGCATTTTCTTGGAACAAGCGAGAATTAAGGTGATCATCGTCCCACAAACTGTCCACATTCATACATCGAGACAGTTGAAAATTACATATTCTTAACAGTACAACTACTTACTTATTTGACGGGTAAGGCATGGGGCAGGCGCAGATAAGACAGTCCCGTGGCGTGCCGATGGTGGCGTCTCCGTGGTACCCTGGGATGCATTGCTCGCAGTGATCGCCCATTGTGTTGTCTGTGCACTCCTGAAATATCCCAATAAGGTTATAAATGACAAGGCTGCCATCTTTAGAACGGCAAGAGATAAGACACTAGAACTTTTCAGAAGGTGTGTATTAATTAACATAATTGGTATTTTTGAGTCTTTGGTCTATGGCTCTCTGAAAAGGCCCCAAGGGGGCTTTGGGAGCGGACACAGAAGCCGGTGTTGGTGTACAGTTTGTACTAGCCTTCAGCTCTGCTCTGCTAGCTCTGCTCGCTAGATAGTCCGAAATAAGAGATAATCACAAAAAAACCTTACCAAACAGATTCCTGTGTTGACATCACATTCCTTAGAATGCCCGTTACATTGGCAAGGGACGCAGAAGCCAGCGTGCGGTCCGGTACTCAGCCTGTAGTAGCCTTCAGCACACTGCTCGCAGGACAGGCCACGATACGCTTTGGGACACTGACAGATCTCCACTGACGACGCTTGCTTAGACCCTTCGGTGAATTCGTCAACCCCAACGTCTAATGTCACCGCGATCAATCTGTCGAACAATAAATTTCAAACGGTTTTGTATTTCATCATAAATATATGGCGAAACTTTATATACAAATAAATCCAGTTCTTGTTACGTTACCATATATTTTATTATGATGCATGAATAATGGACATAGGTAAAAGAACATGCCGGGCGTAATAGGTTTGTTCATGAATAAGTATTTTCAACAGATTTGATGTCAATCCATTAGGTTTTGGTAAGTTCCATGCGTTATTTGACATTAATTATAATTTTATCAAACTTCATATAAATAGTTCAAAGGTTTGAATTGGGAAATCCATAATAATATACTATCTTCAATATTCATAATCGATTAAGATCCCAGGACCGCCAGACGTCACGTATTTTCTGGCGAACGAAATCAGGACGATTGAGCAGTTTTAGTAAAAGTTTTAGTAAGGCAAATTTTCAGGTATCAGGTAATCAAAGTACATAAAAACATTGCCGACGTCACGTATTGTCTCCCAGCAGGCTTTCAAGTATATTGTAGACTAGATATTATATCGTTAAAATTAAGTCTTTAACTTATTTTTAATAAGTTAAAGACTTCTTCTGGGGGTCTTGGACTATAATACAATATAGTCGAAAATGTAAGGGACTGAATGTATTTGATCTGTAAATCAACAAATCTGTAATTTACCGAGTAGTAACAGCTTCATGCCAGTATGTAGCTCTGATGTAAATCGAGGTGATGTTGACAAGGACATTCATAAATTGATCGCGGGTTACTGCCGAGCCATCCAAGTTGGTGAACTCGTCTTCCGATATCCTGACACTGTGCATCCAGTTGACCAGGGAGGGCGGTTGTTCTACGCTGTTGTGGACTATGTAACCGTTGGATCCACCGATGATGACGTCAGCGGCAGCAATAGCACGCCCGTCATCCCGAGTTGTGTAGAAAATAGAATACGTGAGGTAGCCTCCATATGACGTTAGACGCTTTCCTGTAATAAAACGTGAATTATAATAATATGTTTTAACATGTTTCTGAAAGGTGATGAATATAGTAACAGTATGAGACTATTGAATTGGATGAGTCATTAGTAAATTAGTATTGGGACACTTCGACTGTGGCCGGTTTTATTAATCAATCTTAGGATAGCCGTTATGATATTTGGCTGCCAGGCAACATCTGTTCTTTCAAAGCAATTAAATAGTGTAATAGGATAGTATCTTAGCAACCAAATTGTAAAGCATCGTCATTACTCACCTAGGTAGTAGTCAGGTGCGCCAAAGTAAACTACTTTTTGCGAGCCGTCGTCACTGCTCACGATCTCCGCGCCGATCACGGAATCATTGAGGACAGTTGGTCCGATGGTTTGAGGGAAGATGTTCAAAGTGCGGTTTTCCTCGATGTTGACTAGGTACCAGTCACTCATGCCATTTATCTGGAAGACAAACGACGCTATAAGTGTCCTTAAAGTTAGTATAGGATAGTTCTTCGTAAAGGATAGTTTGTTATCATTAACTATGTCAGATGTTTCTAAACTTTTCGACAGCTTATCATTTCCTCCAAAGTACAAGTCCTCATTAAAAGCGGTCACCCGGCCACGTACTAATTGCGTCTAGCGTTGTTTAACATTGTGATAATAATATCGTATTAGTGCAGTCACATACCTCTGCCCAAGACAGATACGAGCTGGCACATCTTGTAGTTTTCCCAAAGCAGTAGCATTTGGTGCAGCCGTCGAGATTGTCAGCTTGCAAGTTGAAGTATTCTTCTTTACAAGTGTCACACGCCTGTAAAGTACATAAATGTATTGTAAAAAACTAAAACCCAACTTCTTAAAAATTATCTAAAAATTGTTAAACTACAAATATTATTATCTGTATTTGTAATGTTTTAGTAATGTTAAGGATAGTTCTAAAAAAAAGGTAAAAATAGGTAAAAATAATTTCTAAAAATAATTGTCATAGAAACACCTAGTAGTAGTATAAAATATGGGTATTTATTATTCTTATACAAATAAATGACGAACCTGTCCTTTAACATGTTTCTTGCAGTAGCACTGAGCGGTGTTTTGGTCGCAAACGTCTTCAGTGGTGCCGTCGTTATCACAGCTGCACTGCACGCAATCCGGGAAGGCATAGTGTCCGGGGAAACAGTGGTCGCACACACGACCGATCACATTCTCCTTGCAACTGTTATGTCAGTATAGGATATAGTCAAGAATAAGGATATATTATACTACTATGCTTGGAGTCTTGAACGTTTTGGATAATTCTCAGCTTTACAGTCTTCATCGTTTTTAGAGTCCAGCCCATTATTTATCGGCAATAGTAGCTAATAATTCGGCTTCTTATCGGAACCGGGTTTAAATTGCAGAGGCACACACCAATAATATTCATAAAAGTCATGTGTGCATTATAAAATTGAAAATCACCTGCTATAATGGCGAAGGAAAACATAAGAAAACCTGCATGCAAGCCGCATTTGGCTACAGTGGTGGATAGGTGGACTAGATCCTTGTCATTGTGACGGTAGACTCGACCCTGGAATGGATAACTAATGGGGTATTTTCATCTTAATTACACTTACGCGCAATTACCGCTGTCCGCTTCACACTGCAGCTGGTTGTCGACAACGCCATGCGGATTGCAGTTGCAGTCGTCGCATCCGCGCTGCACATCGAAGTTAAATGTGTACGGTTTGCAGCGATCACAGTTCTCGCCTTCAACGTTCTTCGGGCAGATACACATACCTACAAGGGCAGAAATGCTCGTGAGATGTACTTTTAGATACATTAGATACATTTACTATTTATATAGACAGTCTCAAAAGTCAATCCTCATAATACATGAGATAGCCCTAACGACGTTTGCATTTGGTTTCTTTACTTGCCAGTACAGTCGTGGAAACCTGCACAGTTGTGTGACATACACGCTCCGGTTTGCAGGTACAGTTAAAATGTACAGGCAAACCTGTCAGGTACGCCGTAGCGTATATGGCCTGCTTTAGTGAATTCACATTGAGATTTTAGTTACAGTAATAAACAAAGATTTTAGAGGCATAAAACTGATCACTAAGCAACATTGGCATTGGTACTCGGCGAATTTACAAGCAATGTTATAAAAGTTTTGTCACAATTCTTACCGTTATCATCACAAATGGCAGTGGAAGGGCAATGGCAAGGCCTGCAGTTGGGGAATCCGTAGTATCCAGTCCTGCAGGCGCTGCAGGTCCTACCGATTACGTTGGGCTTGCACGGGCACTGGCCACCAAAGGTGTTACACTCCAGTTCTGTAGAGCCCATGAAGTCGCAGAAGCAGCTCAGAGCGCCGCTGTTGTACTCGGCGGTGATGGAGAACATAGCGTCGTGGCAGAACCCTGTGAAACCATTGAATTTTAGACCATATCATTTTATAGATAATCGTATCTCATCCGGAGATGTCAGTAGGTCCATTTCTGGACGAACTACGTTTATCAGCTACAAAAGACCTACTTTAATTTTAATGTACGTCACGTGCGTTCAAAACTACACTACACCCACACACAAAAAAGGGTACAAACACATGTATGTAGATTGTGTATTGGGTACCTTTAGGCTACAATAACATTATAATAATGCCAAATTACAGTAATTGTTCCTTCAATTTAGTATCCAAGACTTTAGCAAACTCATAACAATTTACACAAAATCAAAAATCAAAATTTTATCCAAAGTGGCTAACAAATAATACCTGTCTCATTGGAGTTAATGTAGTAGTGGTTCATTGCGCACTTCTCAATGAACTCCCGCGTGTAGTCGAGCATGTTGGCCTCCTTCAATGCGGAGTCGATGAAATCCGGCTGTGCAACCACTAGGACGTAGTCCAGCCAGGCGCCTCTACTAGTGTTGCCCTGAGAAAAAATGTCGAAGTCTCATTATGCGCCGTGGCAGCCGCGCTATTCACAAGTGGTCCACTTTCGTAAGCACAAGTCGCACGTTATTTTTTATTATGGATAGGTCAGAAGCCGCCCTTTTACTCGACAAATTGTTATATTGCAAGATTTTTATATCTATATAATATTATAAAGCTGAAGAGTTTGTTTGTTTGTTTGTTTGTTTGTTTGTTTGTTTGTTTGTTTGTTTGAACGCGCTAATCTCAGGAACTACTGGATCGATTTCAAAAATTCTTTCAGTGTTGGATAGTTCATTTATAGCGGAAGGTTATATGCTATATTTTATTTAAAAAAAAATAGTGATCTAATAAGCATAAGTTACCTTGAACAATAAGGTAAAGTTTTCGTTGACGGGGAAATTATTATTTCCATCAGAAAGTTTCAGCAAAGCCCTGCATCCTGAGTTTGAAGGGCAATGTTCGATAGGCATAGTTGTTTCGTACTGCTGGCCATCTGTCGACACTGTCACGTCGATGCTGCTTTCTAGTTATAGAAACAATAGATTAGTCTAAAGCTAAAGAACCGTTAAAGAGATAGACTTGTAAATTTTACATTTACATGTCTATGGTCGTTTTTCCATTACACGGCAACCGCACGGCACCGGCGAAGCAAAAACGTATAAAAATGTATAGTTCGTTTTTCGATTACACGGCAACGGCACGGCTTCGGCGATGAGTACCGCCGGCGCCGGGGCAGCAAGCTTCCCAGTCGTGCCGGGGAAAACGAAGCCCCGGCGCCGGTGCCGGTGGACGGCAAAACCGGTGACGTGCCGGTGCCGTGCCGGCTAGGCGGCTAATGGAAAACTGCTCTATCTCTCTTGTCGTTGTCGTCGTCTATATGTCTCTTGTGTTTATGAAACACAACTGTAAACAAGTTTGGTAAAGAGACGAATTAGATTTTCTATGTTGAAACTTTATTTTTATGGACTTTATTAATGATTTTTTCGACTACCAAATTTTTACAACAAAATCTGAATAATTTTTGAAGGCTGTGGTTCACGTTATCATATAACTCTTATACTTATTCTTACCTGGATGATCAGGCTGGTAATAATGAACAATAAATTTGTAGTCTCCAGGCGCTGGAACTTTCGATTCCACTTTGATAGGTTCTGTTTGCGGTCCGAGGTAGATCACGGTGGTAGAGTTGTCGAGGATGGGCGGTCGTGTATCCCGGTCGCCGCCGGTGCCAGTCTCAATTTCAACCTTAAAATGTAATTTTAATATGGGTTATGGGCATAATGTTAGTGCACCAATATAGAGTAATTTATTTATAACATTCACATAACATATATATGTAATTGAAAGATATTTTAAATATGTAGTTGAATAAGATTATATTCCTAGAATATACCTACGGCAGCATGAATCCCAAGAAAAATTTCATCTCCCTATAGGACCCGTTCAGTTCCGTACTTCAAGATTGCCAGTGAAACCTTGTAACTAAGCAGCTACCTTTTTGTCTTACACAGTGTAAGTAAAATAATGGACATGACTGAAGAGCAGGAACCAGAATGCCAAATAATTGTAATAACGATTTTAACGTAGCGGTGATCAGTGCGAGTCTTATACATAATTTATTCTCACCTTCTTTGAGTCTACTGCAGTAGAGAAGACGGCTGGGCTGCAACGGCCATCGCGTCGTAGGCAGTAGGGGCGTGGTGTCATGTAGTCCAAATGCCACTCAGCCTCTGGTATAGCCACTATCGATTTAATTCCTGACAAGGTGCCATGTTCAGCCTAAAACATATTTTTTAATTAAGAGACAAAAAGTTATTTAGTTTCTTTCATCATAAACTCGTGTACCTATACTTATAATGTATTGAATAAGATAAAAAACTTAGCTAAAACAGATAAGCGAAATTAATACAATACACTTACACTTAATCTAATGACATTGTTGGGTTCGTGTACATCAAAAATGTAGATTTTGGATAAGTCATCAATAATCGCTTGCCTACATGGGGAGGTATATGGGCAGTCATTGAGGTACACAATCGCATTTGATTCATGCCCATCGCCAGATTGGAATGTAACTGTGACTATTCCCTTTGGTATGAATTGGTAGGTGGCGTTATATGGCTCTGAATCAAGTTCATTGCCAATCGACACCGTGGTTCTATTGATTGGAGTCACATATTCAATTAACAATACATAGGGTCCACTTGGATCAATCTTCATGTTATACTGGAGCGAACTCTGTTCAGAACTGAGGAGCGGTATATCTTCTGGTCCAGCATTGTACTCTTTAAGTTGCTGAAATTATGAATACACACATATTGTTAACACGTAAAAATATTATAAAAAAGGTGGAAATCTCAAAGTTAGCTTAAAGATTAGGAGGAAAACGCAAACCTCTGAATCATCAACGAAATCAGTGACTTCCCCTGTCACCTCCGCCATCGCCATTCTGTTTAAACTCGGATAAGCAAAATGCCGACACAAGTTTTTATCGCCAATAACGCAGGGTTTGTCCACTAATTTTGTTAGCACTGTCGCTTCATAATAAGCTTCGGGAATCAATACAAAATAGTCCTGAAAAGAAAAAAATAATTTGGTAACACCATTAAAATATATTTTATTAAAATAATAACAACTGCCACTATCTTTTCCAACTATTGAACAATAGACCAATGAAGAACCTTTTGTCCTTTTCATTCCAATTTTCATATTGTGCAAAGCTTCGCAAATGAGCATATATGTATGTATAATTAAGAAATAATAAAATAACTTACAATCATAACTTCCTTGGTGGTTTTGATAGTGACAGTCCAGTTTCCTGCGTTCATGACGAATGGCGCTGGAGCGTTGCCTTTCTCTAATGCAACAGTGACTAGTTGCGGCTGTATTGTGGGCCTCAGATATACGTTAAATCTGAAACAAGAGATGTAAGAAGTAAATGCTGCTCAATCCAACTCTTTTTAATTCCCCTTTAGCACATTGATTCACATTGATCCATACTTAGCAAGGTTAAGATGGTCTAGTACGTATATTTCCGCTGGGGCTATAAATAAAATCTTTAATTTTCTTAAGCAATCATTATAACATAATCATCATTTCCATATTATGTAGTCTGATAAGACTTTGATTTTATGTAGTGTAAAAATTGGACGAAGAAATATACAAGTACCTTTGCTGTGTGTCGATAACACTTTCTGGTGTAATAATGATTGCTGCCGTAACGGGATCTCGCAGTGGGTTCGCATACTTCACCACCATTCGGTATAGTGAAGACTTAGTAATGTGCACCACATTGATCACTTCATTCTGCAAACAATTAGAAGATAATGATATGAACAAGCAATTGATATTATAAATTTAAAAATAAAATTAATGGCTCGTTTTTTGTTCATAACACTTAATATTAAATACAGAAAAATGAATACCATATAATATGATTTATTGTGTAAATTTTTTTTTCTATAAAATAATTAAATAGTAACACCTTATATTATTTTAATACCCTAAGTTAAATTGTGTTACAAATACGGAAAAGTATTTTTAATCATAATATAAACCTATGTAGCAAAAAAAAAACGAACAAAGTAACAAAATAGATTTATACATACCTGTAACATGGAAAACACAACATATCCCTTCCAAGAGTAACCAGGGAACACCTCATCCGAATTTCTGTATCTGACAGGGCCGGATTGCGTGAGTCCCTCTTCCACTTCATATTGGAACTGGTGCAAGGTGGGGAAGTAGTGAGCCCTTATGGGGCGGTCGCAGCGCCGGCCCTCCACTCGCGAGTGACACCGACACTGGCCAGTCTCCTTGTCGCAGTTGTTGTCGATCGAACCACCAACGTCGCAGTCGCAAGCTGATTGAACATAGTATTTTGTATTTATATTTTAATGTTTCATTTAAACTACCATAGGAGTAGGTATTTTATATTTATTACAATGTAGCCTTATTAAATTAAATACTAACGAATCGCTGTATTCTAACTTAAATTACTAAATATTAATTTATCAAAGGGAGCGTTCACTGAAGACTACACTTCACAGTATGTCATATATTACATACTGTAGATTACATTATTGTAGATATAGTATTGTAGATACATATAGTATAAATTATTCTTGATTTTCATTAACAACAATATCATTACAAGGTACAGCTATGGTTAGAAAAGTTCACATCAGCTTGATAATTTATACAATGTTAGTAGCGAAAAGGATACATTTTTTATTATATTGATTCATAATTATGCATATTCATAACTTACAACTTTGGGTTTCAAAACATAAACAATAAGGTTAATTTATTCCTTACCAGTACATCCAAAGACGTTGTCTGAATCCAGCTTATAAAATCCATCCTGACATTGGTCGCATTGTCTTTCACCTACATGCATTTTACATGTGCATTGGCCATTTTTGGTATTGCAAGGGCCCAGTCCTCCCAGTGTTCCAGGCAGATGACAGTTGCACTCTACAGAACAAATAAATAAGATTATAGTTTCCAGTTTTGTTTTTTAATTACTCATAATAATTTGAAAATGACTAGTTTGAAACATTAATTTTAAAGAATAGAGGGCTTAGGACCCTCCATGCATTCATTACACATAGGTATTACAAGATAATAGTTAACCTACTACCTTTCAAAAATTAAACTATGATATCACCTTCACATCCCTGAGGATTATACTCTTGCAGATTCCAGAATAAGGGTTTGCAGTCATTACAGATACGGCCTTGTACTCTGTCTTTGCATTGACATAGCTCTCCAGCTGGCACAGATCCACAACCTGCAATAAATGGTGCGTAAAAGGATATTATTGAGCAAGAATTTTCAGTTGTTAAAAAGCTATTTCAAATACGTTATCCTATTTATATAGGTAATGAAAATCTACATAACCTTGAATTGTAAGAAACAATGGTAAAGATTAAGAAGCAAGGTCTATAGATTGTTAGGTGAGATTGTCTGTCGGTTCCCTATTAAGTGTACAAGGACCCAAAGCAGGATTAGATCTCCTCTTACAAAGAGAAGAATATGGCCCTTAGTTTTCTATGCTGGCCTATGGTGTTTTGTTTGCACATCCACACCAGCAATAATTGTAGTGGGCGTTAGCTCAAGAATGACAAGATAGACACACAGATATTTTGATGATTATGTGCTGTAGTTGTAATTGTATATATGTGGTTATATTTGGTATGTACATACTGTAATTTGATGTTAACATTTTAGTTACAAATTAAAACATTGTGTTCAAACTAAACGTCACCTGCAAAGCTTGCAATGACTCCTCTTGGGTCGCAGTTGCACTCCTCACAAGCAGGATAGTTGTAGAACTGCTCTTTGCATTTATCACAATTGGGACCATCGAAGTTGGACTTGCAATGGCACTGCCCATTCTCATCACAAGTGCGGCCTATTGTTCCTGACTCATCACAGTTGCAAGCTGAAACACAAGCAGGTAAGTAATAATAAGTCAATTGTGAAAGTAAATATTGTAAATATTTTCTATTGTAAATATTTTGTCTTCAAAGGAGTACTTTGGCTTCGGAAACAGCAAGCGGGTCACTAACGGGACTGTTTCAAAGCTGAAACTTTAACTATGTAGTAGAGGCATGGACGTGAGGATACTCTATGGCTGATTTCATCTGCGAAAGATTATGGATTATGTAGCGTTTAATCTTTTGCTCCACTAGTTACTTTATTAATATCCGTTATAAGCGCAATACTTAATAAATATGGATATTTACGTAAACAATCAGGGAACTTGTAGTAGCCTGGTGAACACTGGTCGCACTGTTTGCCTCCGAAGTTTGCGAGGCAGTTGCATTTGCCATCTGCAGAGCAGCTCGTTGATGTTGACCCAGTGGGAGAGCAGTTACATGGCACGCAGGTTCTGTCTCTGCCCTTAACCTCCATGTAATATCTGAGAACATGTCAATTGGTATCGGGAATAGGGATCTTCAAGCGATAGTTTTGCACAACTTGCTTAAAATTTAAGTGCGATTTATTTGTTCTGACTTCATAGACAGGATTGAAGATCTTTCTGAGCAAATTAGTTTTTTTGGGATTAGTGTTATCGCTTCAATAATATTCCATTATTATCCACCCACACGTTCATGATGGATTTTATGGGTGGCGGTAGAGGGAGGTACCCGGTCATTGTAAAGATATGTGTTATTTTACTTACCCTGCAATACATTGATCACAACGAGGGCCACCAAAGCCTTTCTTGCAAATACACTGGCCAGTGACGTCATCGCAGATGTTTGGTTGCGTACCGCTAGTGTCGCAGTTGCAGTCTATTAATTGTAAAATTTCCGTCATTATTGTTTTGTGTGCAGAATAAAAGTATAACTAGGCATTAAAATACTTGTAGGTACGTACTAGGAAAAAGACAAGTGTAAGTAAAAAGTGAAAAAAGTTTCGTGAGGCGTGACATCATTCAAGACGCCATGACAGTCTTGGCCTTTTTCGATGTCACTTTGGACATTTGGAGTTCATTTATAAAAACGCAAAATTCTTAGGTAAAATGGCTTATTTTTCTTAAAATAATATATTTTTGGGGTAAAATAGATACCAAGCTATATTTTTAAACTCATTTCCAAATTTTGTCAACTAGCCTATTATAGCCTGGCTTATTATAGCCAAAAAGATATTAGGATTCTGTGTACCTACTGTGAAGTGGTTAACATGTTCATAGTACATAAATAACGTCTTTTAAGTCTATATTTAAATAATATTCGGGTACTTACGTTTGCAGGTAGGGTAGTTATAATAGCCAGCTTCGCACTGGTTGCAGGTACGGCCGCTGTACTTGCTTTTGCATGTGCAGTTACCGCTTACTTTGTCGCACACGTGAGAAAGGGAGCCGACGGAGTTGCATTCGCAATCTAAAAAGAAATACAAAATACTAGGCGTTACAGTGCTTCAGTCGTCGCTTATGAATAGACATACTTTTTACGGTGTTTCCTGTTTCAAGACCACTTACTTTTACATTCCGGTGAGTAGTATCCATCTTCACATATTTCACAAGATTTGCCAGCGTAATTGAATTTGCATGGACACTGCAAAATAATAAAAATGTCCGTAAAATTTAAACTTTGATACGAGTTAGATCTATTTAATTTTAATTAAATAGTTTTAATTGATTAACAATTTAAATTTCTTTTAAATGATAAAACTAAATATCTAAATATTTAATTCAATCGCCCATACAATGCCACTTCAATATGTTATCTGATTACGAGAACGGATAACAATTATTTTGCAGATTCATTTTCAAAACCTACCAATCCATCAGTAGGAGTACAATGCTGTCCCTCGGTTCCATTTAAGTTGCATGTGCAAGGCTTGCAGTTGGGGTAGTCAAAGTAGCCGTAGGCGCAGGAATCACAGTTGGGTGGATTGAATTCTGGTCGGCATTCACAACGACCTGTCTCTTCTTCGCAGTTTCCAGTCGAATAGTGCAAATCGCAGTTGCAAGCTGAAGGAAAATAATATTGCATTGTATAAAAACCAGTGAAACACAAGGTTCGTAAACTTTCTTGAGTTTACCGAATTCGAATCAAGGGGAAGGCGTAAAGGCAAACGTTATGTAGGTAGGTTTTTTTTACGTTAGATACTAATTATGAGTAGGTACGTCGTAAATTCTACCTTTTCGTTTGTTGGTGTTTCCTTAGTATAAATTTAATGTTATGCCTGTAAGTTAATGATATAAAGGTGACTTACGGTTGCATACGTCGATCTCATCCCATCTCTTGCCATAGGGGCGGTAAAATGTGGGTTTGCATTTATTGCAGTTGATGCCTTCCGTGTTATGTTGACAATTCTGACAAACGCCCCCGCCTTCATAACGCCCGTAGACATCAAGGGATAAGCGTTTCTCATCAACGTCTGGGTCAAATTCACACTCGGTAGAATGATTATGACAGTTGCAAGCTGGAATATGTAAAGGTTTGTTAAGGGGAATAATATCTAAGTATTCGGCGACTTTGTGAACAGGAATAGGTAAGCTTTTTTGCTAATGTTGTCCTTAATTAACTTAAGCTTAAGTAGGCTTTCATTGCCTGCTTAAGCAAACGAAATTAAAATATCAAAAACTACATTAAAAATATTTTATAAGTAGGTACATGTTTTCACATAAAATACAGTCTTTTACTACTAACGTTCGCAGGCAAAACGGTCCCAGCTTTCAGATATCCTCCACTTCTTTTGCTCGAATCCCTTGCAACAAGTGGCGCACTGTGGGCCACATGTGTTATGTTGGCAGCGACACACTAAGATACTGGAGTCACTCTCAGGATCAGCCGGGTCGCAAGTGTCCGCGTGCCCGTTGCACATGCAGCGACCTCCGATACTGATGTCCTTAATACTGTAGAAGTACTGTAGGAAACACAAAAGTTTAAGCAATAGTTATAGATGGTGAAAAAGTAATTATATAAACGACAATTTCGGTTAGTTTACTATAAAATATTTTAAACGACAATTTTGTCTTCTGAACTTATCAAAGATACGGAAAGTTTGCATGTACATAATATGGTATGTATGTATCTACTAGTATGTAGAGCACGGAATACTGAGAAAAATATCTGTATTCAGTGATGTAGAGTCATGTAAACATCCCTACAATAAGAACAATAATATTTTATTTGTCAGTAATACAATAAAGTATTTATACTTATATAATAGTTTTTGTAGTACACACCCTTCTTGTAACTGTTGGATCCTGTCTAGCCACGGACATCAAATGTCCGAGTAAGTTCTTGGTCCTAAGCAAACGCAACCTAACATTAGTAGCTCTCGTCCACTCCTGTAATACTGATGAATTAAAATATTTGTTCGCCGATGGCCGGTTATTCAGCAGAGAAATCGGAATCTGAAATTCATAAAATACTTTGAATGTTATCTCAAAAGGAATTATCACAAACAACATCTAGAATTCTAAAGTAATGTGATAGAAAGCGAACTGCATTAATCAAGTGAAGACGATTAGGTACTTAGTTTACAATATTATGGTTAGCAGTTCTATGAAATTACTTTGATTGGTTTACTAAGTTTTGCTCTTACCTCTCCTCCTTCAAGGGGCACTATTTTAGAGTACTCGGTGCTACAGATAACGGAGTCATCTCTGGTAATGGGCAGCAAACTTTCTTTACCGAAAAATCTTTCACAATCTCTGAAATACAATGTTTCATATTATTATCTATAGGTTCGTATAAAATGCGTTTATATAACTCATGCGAGTAACAATTTTTCCCAGAATTTTCGAATTCTAGTGTTTATAGGTGGAAATGTGGCCTAGTGGTCAAGAGGTAGGTATCTACATACGGGTCAGTTGACTTCAATAATAATAATATAATTAATACTATGATGTAAGAGAGTGGTGATAAGGAAACTCTCCTTGCGAGCAACAAAGGCTTTATCACTTTTGAAATCTATTTACTGACTCCGAAGGTGGTTCATTATGTTTTAGATCAGTGTATAGTCATGAAAATAAGTGTTGAGACAACTTACTGCGGCGAGTCGGAGAAGTATTGCCATGGCTTGTAAGTCTTTCCGTAGTCAGTAGATTTTTCTAAAACCCATAATCCAGGGCGCGGTGAGTTACCCATCCTCACGAAGACATATGCTACGTGGAATTCCTACGAATAGAAAGATATATTGTTCAAATTAACATGATTTATCTTCATATACCTACCTTTGTAGAGTACCTACAATATGCTCTAAAGTACCAATTGAACTTTGCTTGTTACAGCATCTAGATTGAAGTATTAATACAAAGGTAAACAAAGCAGCAGTAGGAGAATTTTATCATTATGTTCGTCCGTAAACATTTGGTCTGCCGTTTAACATATAACTTAACGATTCCAGTCCGATATTTGAAAATTATTGTTAAACGTAATCGCCGATATTTTGACTTCGCCCTTACATAATATCGTTACAGTAAAAACTTTATCATCTATTTATGATTCCCATCCGCTATCAACACCTACACTATTCTACCGAGAAACATGCTGCTGATGATTAATATTTAGGTATGTACGTACATCTTAGTAACGATCTCGTAACCTTTATTATAAGCTTTTATAGTTAAACGTTACGTTTCACGCTCATAGCCACATCCTAAGATTCCCTGTCTCATGGTGGATGTACACAAGACACAAAATAGATATTATATAAAGTCATCATTAAAATTTCTTCTCTACTGGAAATAAACCCAGGATCCTACCCCCAGCGCAGAGGCATCAGGACTACTGTGACGTGCAGCTCCTCAAGTTACTTAAATTACTTATTTTTTATTTGATTGCATAAAACAATTAGGTATGTAATGCGACGTATAATTGGAGCAGCGTGGTGGTAGTGCAAAATATTATTTTTATTTTAATACCTACAAAGGTGTTAGGATAACAATAATATTTTACACTATTTGTATCCTATATATTGTTGCGGATATCATAAAAGCAGTAAACTATACGAGTAGAGCAGCTATAACAATTATGTAAACGAATCTATTACCACAGTTTAGAACATAACATTACCCAAATAGACTTTTCAACTATATGTAACATAGCAGTACTGAAACGTGTGCATGGCCAAATAAAACTCTACAACGATTCGCAAAGCTTAGTTTATCCATCAATGGATTCGTATTATTCAATGAAGTGCGAAAATAAAATAAATATAAAATAAACGTATGTTTATTATAGTGTCCCTATAGCTTAAGAATATGACGATGATCTCATTTTCAGCTCTATCTTACTCTATAACCAGCACACATTATATCTCCAAATTGTGTCGCATCTGTTCTTCAAATAAATAAAAATTAATGTACCTAATTGCAGTTCTAGTTTCCAAAGCGCACAGTTAGGTTCAATGTTTTATTTATTACGCATAGATATTACTATGTATAATATAACCCATCTTTTGGTGGGGAGAGAATACGAGATAAGCTTTATTTTTGCATTTGGATGTACTTCCGAAAAGCGCATACCGCAGATCGATCTTAAATTTGGTATGATAACGTATTTTGACTTCTGATCACGAATATCATAACGAAAATTGACGCAAACGCCATTTTGAATATGAAAAACGGACAACTCGAAGACGAAATTCATTCCAGTTATTACAGCGGAGAGGGTTTTAAGTTGCTAAAAATGCGGGAGTGACGCCCCGCATCTCCTAATCTCCGCTGTACACACATACACACACACACACACAGCGGAGAGGGATTTGAGTTGCTAAAATTGCGGGAGTGACGCCCCGCAACTCCTAATCTCCGCTGTAGGTACACACAGATCCTTTCTGAGTAGTGTTAAAATAATCTAAATCGATTAGGAATCCACAGTTATGCACACTGAACGAAAAAAGAGCCTCGTTCGTTTTCAATTATTCAAAATGGCGTTTGCGGAAAATTTCGTTATGATATTCGTGATTAGAAGGTCAAAATACGCTACTATACCAAATTTCAGATGAATCGGCGGTATGCGCTTTTCGGAGTTCTTCCTTGCATTTTTCCGCGCAGCAAAATTCTCTACTAAGACCAACTATAAGAAACCCACCAACCCAGAATGGTTTTTGCAAGTCAAATTCAAATTCAAATTCAAAGCTTTTATTCATTATTAGGTACAATTTATGCACACTTAATAAACGTCATACATTTAACATTATACAAACATCCGCTTTGATCGCCCCTCAGGCAGAACGTAGACTAGGAGAAAAAAGCGGGCGGAAAAAACTCCCAGCACTCTTTTAAAAACAAGAATGAAGTGTGTTCAGTGTTTCATATTTACAACCACTAAGTACTTTCTATTTTCGTCTTAAATTTGTAAAACAGCGATATAAAGATAATATACTTCAACATGATGTTATTAGGATTAGTAGAGCACACAGGAATCGGGAACTCTGTGGAGACACGAGATATTTTAAGCAGGCGTGCTCTATTGTAAGCCCAAACTAATGGAACACGGCAAAATTATGGCTATGACAAAATTTAAGTTCCAATAAATGTCTCACATTGTAAAGTAATCCATTAGGTATTTGAGAACCTTTCTTTAATTTCGCTAAGCTGATATCATGATACCTTGCCGAACCTACAAATTAATAGGTACATTGTCTCATAATATACCTATATAAGCTTAAAATAAATATTTTTGATTCTACCGGAAGATTTTTGATACGTAGATACTTAATCCTCTGTTGAAAAGGTACTACTCGGTTAAATCACCATGCTGCTCCAATAGGGAATAATCTCGTTTTAGCACCATACAATTTCCTTATTCTAAATCTAAAGCAACGTCCGAGAGTATAGTCCTCCTATACGAGAGTATAGGAGAACGCGGATCTATAATTAATTTAATGTCCCTTAAGCTGTTTATGTGAAGTAACGTAGAGGTCGATGCACTTTGGGTGGCATAATAGGATTATTTCGGGAATCGACATGTTAGTGGATGTCCCGTTTAGACGGTGAAGCGTGGTCACACAGTCGCTCTCTTCGTCGTTTTGTTAATCCAGTTAACTATTCCAGGAAGAAGATTATTATTCCAATCTCATAAAAAAGATTTCCGAAATTCCATTTCTGGGTTTCGTTTAAGAATTAAAAAGTTCCTAGAATGCCTGTCAGATAAAATATATAAGTTCGTATTTAACATTTAGTTAAGGCAAGTAACTGAACTGAAATAACTTCTTATTCCATAGAAATAACTTCTTATTTCTTCTTATTATTGAATTAACAATTATTATTAAGCTTCCAGTCTGTACCCGTTTATTGTACCCCAAAACTCCTTCAATTTATTTTATACGTACCTGGCCAAGATCGATGGTTAAGTAGATCTCATTGTACTTCATGCCCCTGGAAAGTGGAGGACTCTGCCACCAGGTTTCCATGCCGTCCACCGCATACTCCGGGGGATGCTTTTTGGCTTCATTCGTCACATCGCAAATGTCGCAAACCTGTAACGAGCAAAGTGTTACTGAACATACTCGTACTAATTTATTTTATACCTACCTGATCTTTTATATCTACTTATGAGCTTAAAGCTTGTTTGGTACTTTTTGTCGAAATAGTAACCATCTGGTTTGTTCTAAGAATCAAAATGTAGTCAGAATAAAGATGATAATAATATAAAGACTAAGCACCCGTATACGATTCTCTATTAAAATAAAACACGCTATTGTAAGAGTATAATGTTACATCATTATTGGAACCTGTAAGCAAAAAGTCCATTTTAAACACCCAATAAATCCGACCATTCAAAAGTTTTTTTCTTTTAAGACATCCAAATAGCATGCGCCGAAAAAAACACATTCAAATTTGGCAGCCATTGTGTGGGATTTGAGTGAAACAAAAGAGCGCTTCGAAGTTGGGATGCGCAAACGCATTTGGCTACCACATGTCCGCAAAAACCGACGAGACGATCCGAGGACGCTCGAACTTCGTTGAAAATTAACGAAGGATTCTAAATTACAGCTTCGAGAACTATTTGTCATGTCAGTTTTACTGATCGTGTTTCAAGTTTTGGTTTCACATAATAATATAATAGGGCTGTTACTATGGCCCGTGGTTTGTGTAGCAACTTTTGTGAGATATCAGTATTTATAACATTGGTATTAAGATTTGTATTTAAGATTGCTATTGTTATATATATTCGCGATCAAAAGCTGATTCTCACCGGTTCCTACTGGTTTCTTCATAAAATCAATTTTCCGAAAAGATAAAGCACATGGAAGCTAAACGCTACATGTCATTCGCCTCACACAGTGTGATAAGAGAAGTGTAACAGCCAGTGACAGGGTTTTGTATATTCGTCCCTTGAACTCCGAACTTACTTATCTAAGTAAGAATGAATGAACTCCAAATATGTGGGATTGTTTAAATATAAAGTGGAACAATATTCGTACCTAAAAACGGGGCACGCTAAATAAAACCGTTTAAAAATGATATCTTTGTCAGTTGCTATACTGGCCCGTATTATCGGTTTGTGATATAAAATAATGTATAAAAGTTATTACCTACCCCTTAATATTTACATAATAATTCAAAATTTCTATGTTATTTTATAAACAACCGTAAGATCAACATCTACGCATCTAGTATCAGAAATACATAGGTAGTAATTTTGGATAAGCGATCACTAATTATGTATATGTCTTATTGCTTTTCATCAATCGGAAACCCAGTATGATGTATCCAGAACGTAAGTTAAGTTTATTAGAATTTTTTTTAATTGTGGCATGGGGCCGTTATCTGCGGATGGTGTGCCAACAGGACGCGAGATAAGACCTATCGCGCTCCCGTTTATCTGCTGCTGCCGGTTGAGATGCATGTTACAAATTATTTAGTTTTAATTCCCTTTTTACTTTACTTGCGGTCTACTAGAGAGATTTTTATTAATAACTAGCGGACCTGGCAGGCTTTGCTCTGCCAATTACTTTGACAAATATCCAAAGTTTTTTTGACTCACAAACTTTCACCACCAAGTCCGTAGTGAAAATGCAAACAACTTTAACACGTTAGTTACCTACAATAAAAAAGCTCCAACAATTAAAAACCGGCACTCGATTCTAATATTTTAATTTAACATTTAGAATGCTAACCTGTATTCCAAAATCTATAATTGAAATGAAACAGTTTTAAGTTTTCCTCGTACCTATGGTTCTTGTAAGGGTGTCTTACAATCTAACAATGTATAATTAAGCGTTATTCGAACACAAAGACAAAGACAAAACGTTTATTTGCACAAATTAATATAGGTAGGTATAGATTTATACTAAATTATTTAGATCAATCTATATTTACCTTTTTTAGGTATGCAAATATTGATGAGAAAAATAGACGAAGCAATAAATTGTTCGAACCTATGACTAGGTATCTAATTAGCTGACTTTTAAATTCTTGTTTACATAGCCTATGTTGCAAGATCGTTTAAAAATTAATATGCATTCCATATAATTTGTTGTGTGGCTTTTTGTCCTAACGTCCTTTAACGTTTACATGTAGGTATACATTAAATTCACATTCAAAACGCTGACTTAAATTCCAGTTAAAAATTTAATGCACAGTGTACTAGTGTCTATTTTTTGCAGAGTACTTAGCCACTGGATTGTTTACGAAATGAAAATTTTACCTGTCCTTGTATCACATGTTCGTCGTGGTCAGCGTTGGCGCCGGCCAGTTTGCAGTACAGCTCGGGTCCTTCATCACCACACGTAGCGGTCGCTGTAATTTTCTTTCCAAGCGCTAAGTTAAAATATGGCGGTGTCAATATTTCTGCGCGCGCGACGCTCAAAAACAAAAGGAGAAGCGCGATGAGCCGCGCCATGTTGCGCGCGCGGCGTCCCGTCGCAGAGTGATGTTCTTTCGACTCACACCAGCCTTGCCCAGCGATAAAGCCCCAGGCTTCGTCCCCGGCAAGGGATGATCATTTATCATGTAGGTATGACATGCACAGGATAATTATTATGAAGAGTTCGGAAAAAGTTTCGTAAATTGACGACTAAATAAAAAAAAATCTACAGATCTTGCAATCCCCGCAACCATCGGGTCCATTGAAAATGGACTTTAAATATTTATTTATTTTTTAGGAAAAGACAAACTTGCGAAACGAAAATTTTATTTTATTTCAACACAAATACAATCAATAATAAAATAAAAAATAGAAATACATTTTTCTATTTTTTATTTTATTATTGATTGTATTTGTTGATTGTTTAAGTTTTTAAAAGTCATAGGTTCTTTTCGCAGTTTTAGAGGGCCCCAGTCGCCGCGCGTCTCGGTTTGACCTCACGCGCGCTCATTTAGGTACACTTTTTTTCGCACAATTTTCGACTGATTTCCAAAATTTTGGTACTAGGTAAAAGATAGACAATTTAATTCTCTAGAATCATTTTTCTCAAATTTTCGATATCAATTTTCATTTTGCACTTCATGTTGCAGTCGATATTGCAAAATGTTTTAGTTTTCCCTATTTACTTTCTTGTCAGCTAACCTGACGGTAATTTCTAGTGAGAGAAGAATATTTGCGGCGCTTGAGAAATTGCGCGTGGTCGGCTGCAGCCCCGGCCCTAGTGCTATTTTCTCTTGATTTCTACACTAAACACTAATTGAATTCTAAATTTGAAGCTTCTATGACTGCTACTTCTAGCACTGGTATACGTACCTCAGAATTTTGATGATTGATCAGTCAGTCAGTGACAGAAACATAAACCTTTGACCAGTTATAATACTTAAACTACTGGTTCAAATTGAATGAAATTTGAAATATACCGAGTTTCTACAATACATATAATACCTGCCTGGGTACTAAAAATTCAGGCATCTAGTTTTATCCATAACGAAGTTATAGGGGGTTGAAAATGGCCTGAATTGTTTCGAGAAAAGGATGGCTGCTTTTTTGCTCGACTTGGCGGGGGCACTGCCGTGCTCCCAGATTAAAAATACTCTTGTATCTCTGTGGTATTGAAATGAGAAAAATGAGTCTTATATATGAGGGTTTAATTTGAAAGGATGTTTTGGAGAGAACAATACGTAGACATACTTATGACATTTAGTTTTGTAAAAATATGGTTAAGACGATTATTTTGTAAAGGTTTGATTGCCATAAATTTGATGCATGATTACAATATTTTCCACTGCATACACATACGTGGTAGCGAACGAACAACGAAACTGTTCTGCTAAACGGCGTAAGAGAAGCAAGCGGACTGAAGACGCAGCCATCATCTATACCTCTTAACATTTTTTCCAAACTAGCCAATCGATGAGATGCATAACTTTTACCCATCGTTGGTTCTTTAGTCCGACAGCCACGTTCGTAGTACACCATTCCGACATCTAAATATCTTTTAAAACATCCTCCTATGTAATTTGGTCCAAAATGATGATGTTTTTCTTTTTTAGTATCTCTATTTTTAATACACTTAACTTTGAAGCTTCGTTTTAACCGGCGATATTGTTCGTCATCACTACCAAAAGCTTGAAAGCAGCCTGGTGACAAGGGAATACCATTTTGATCCAAACCGCACATATAGCAAGATGCCTCTACTTCGTAGCGTTTCATTCTTGTTTTAGATAAGTTCCTTGATATGTCGGTAGATACGTGGGATACAGATTTAGTTGGAACAATCGACTTCCAGGGTAGCAATGCTTCATCTGGTGTTATACAAATTAATTATTGACATCAGGAAAAATGTATAACATTAATGAGATATTTCATATCTAGATAGATAAGTATAATGATGCATTCTAATTAAAGAAACCATTTAAAATAAAATATATAGAGAAGAAATTAAGAATATGCATGGCATGCTGATTTTAATGGAAGTAGTGTGATGGGATGCAATGAGGTGCCTTTAACTAAGTTTAGATTAGGATAATTAAGTAGGAATGGCTAGAATATAATTATCTTAATATGGGTATGTGACAGAAATTACTGAAATTTTAATTCCTTAATTTAAAAAAATAAACAAAATATATTTTCACTGTGCCAGTACCTAATTCTGACTGCAGCTTCGAAACAAATTTTGGGGGGAAATAAGACGCCCATGTTATCTTTTTGTGTTTTAACAAGACAGGAGTATATGATGGCTGAACTCGCTGAATATTTTTCGATCTAGAAGATGCAAGTAGTCTCGTCGCAGGCCATATATCTGTATCGTAATAATAATAATAATATATTTCAGTACCAGAGCTAACTAGTTTTCTGAATATACTTTTTCGTGTATGTTTGATTTGTGATGCAGTGTTGCGGCATTCTTCAGCAGTACAATTGCTTTTCTTGTTCAATAAAAAATATACATAGTTAGGAATAATAAAATCACCATCGGTCGTTAGTTCATTACTTATGTAGTTCATTTCTGTATCTTCAATGAAGTCTGCCGTAGTAAGTGGTACATACTCATACGGATTCTTCAAGCGAGGTAGAAGGGATCCATTAACGTGTAAATTGAATGTAAAAAATAGATAATACATTAGATTGAAATAAAGTTTTGTGTAATAAACATTCATTACAAAATTATTATAATTAACCTAAACTATATTCTTAAAAACTTGTCAAATCTTACTGACATTAAGCATATTTTCTATGATAGATGATAATCTTGGAAGAAATGCGCAAAAAGGCTTTATGATTCAATCGAATAAAAAACATTAAAGTGTTCTAATTTAATGCAATCGGTCAAGTCAAGCAAAAAGGCGGCACGGCGGTACCATTATTTTCTCGAAGCAATTCAGACCGTTTTCAACCCCCTATAACTCCATTGTGGATTAAACTAGGAGCCTGAATTTTTAGTAGCCAGGCAGGTATTGTATAAACTCGGTAAATTTCAAATTTCATTAAATTTGAGCGAGTGGTTTAAGAATTATAAGGCAAAGTTTCTAAATTTTGTCACTCACTCACTCACGGCACCGCGGACTGCCACGGATGGCGGTGGCGGTAAAGCGGATTTCGTAGCAGTGTCCCGCGCGGTAAGGCGGTTTACGCGAATGTACGCGCGGATGGATTTAACGTGGTTAAAGGCGATGAAGATAAATTTTTAACTGTCCACTCCTTCATTTGATTATTTGTTAGCATAAGCATAAGGAATAGCGGCGATAGCCCAGTGGCTTAGATTTCGACCTCGGATTGAGGGGTCCGGGTTCGAATCCCAGTGGCACGCACTAAAGACTTTGCAAAAAAATTATGTGCCCTTTATAAAATATAAAATTAAATATCACCTGCTGTTACGGTGAAGGAAAACATTGTGAGAAAACCTGCATGCCTGAGAGTTCACAAAAAAAGTTCTCAAAGGTATGTGAAGTCCACCAACCCGCAGTAGGCCAGCGTGGTGGACTATGGCCTACATCCCCCTCATTACGAGAAGGAGACCCGACCCTGTAGTGGGTCATTAATGGGTTACTGGCAAGCATAAGGAAAACAATTTCTGGAGTAAATACGAAAATGCGTCCTTGTATTTCACTGGAAGAAAAGCTTTGTGTGACCTTAAGGTAAGTAAAGAAGAAAACAACACATCACGCACCAACGATGATCCGCGCGGTTATGCAGCGTCCCGTGTGTGAGGCGTCGCCCCTCCGCGCGGAGAGGCGGTGGCGGTGAGAACACCGCTCGACCGCGCGGTTGGTACGTGTGTTACGCATCAACGGATTTATTAGACCCCAAATCGACACGATCACATGAGATGCCGTGTGTTAATCGCCTCACCGTTCATCAAAATTCTAAGGCACTTCTAGCAACCATAGAAGCTTCAAATTTAGAATACATTTAGTGTTTACTAGTGTATAAGTCGAGAAAAATTAAAAAAATGCAATTTCGGTCCAGTTTTTCTAGATATACCAGCTGCATACTATACACAACTTTTTACAGTTCAAGAACTGAGTTGCGAGACTTGGTTTTTTTTACAAATTATGTTTTTGATGGCTCGTTGCTTACTTTTACTACCTACTTACTTCACCATAATTAAGTTTTTGTTTTGAGAGGTGATGTGATGAAAAACGTTGTCTCGTGTATACAAAAATAAGAAATCTTCTTGTACGAAATCAGATGTCTGAAATTTGTGTGAAAATATGAATAGGTATTATTTGTTTTCATGAATATTACAGTATCATTGATAAATAAGTCAATCTAGGTTTTTTATTTTCTTGGTCAGGCTCAGGCCACGTCAAATTTAATTAGATCAACAATTTTACTAAAATAATTTTCAATTAGAATATTTTAGGGGTTCGGTCCTGAAAGAGTGACGGATTAAAACACAGGGTTGCTTTGGCAACTATAATATTAATAATTGATTGCATATTATTATTCTAAACAACAAATATATAAAGATTCTACAAAGAATATTGGTATTTATGACCATCTGTTTTTTTTTCTTTCGTTGACTTATTTTCTTTTATGCTGTCAACACTGCTTTGTCTCTGAAGGGATTTTGATTCAGAGTTATACTTACTGTTTTTATTTGTCCGAGTTCTAACTGTTTCTTCTATATTTTCATGTTTATTTTCAATGCTTTTAACCTCAGTAGATTGTTTTGTTGATAACAATGTTTCGTCATCGCTTTCAGTGGTACTAATTGTTATTACTGGTATAACTGAACCTATTGAATCAGATTGTTTTGATTGATAACTGGTTTCAGAAGTTTGCTTTTTATTCATTTTCCTTATTGGCTTATCATTGTCTTCAAAGGAATCATCTTTAGCTTGCTTACATTTTCTAGCAGATACGTCGTTATTTTTTCCAGGTTTTGGTTTATCCACAGCAGATTTCTTTTCTGCATTATCAATATTTTCAAATATTAATTTCAAGCCCCTTTCTTCTTTTTTATGTCGAAGATCTTCATTAATTTTGAATTCCCCACAAGAATTTTTCACTTGGTTAGTAGTTTTTTTAATAGAAATATCTTTATTTCCTAGTATTTCTTTGGGTAGAGATTCGTGGAAGTCTGCTTCTGTTTCGTCTTCTAAATTATTTGGTAAAGGGGAAGGTACATTAGAAGTTTGTGAATTTATTTTCTTGTCAATAGCTAAACCAACAATTTTTTCGAAAATTCCCCCTGAAATATACAAATTATTTTATAACTGGATGAAAAGGTGCAATATTTATAAAATAATTTGTTTAATAATTTAAACAAATAATTTTTAAAGTCTTACCCCTTTTCTTAACCGTTCTAGTAGTTTCCTTTGTATCATCAGCTGTTGTAGTTTTTCTGTCATCAGAGTCTATAGACTTGCTTATAGTCAGCGAAGGTAGCGCCTTTTTCCATCTCGCGAAAGGCGTATTATCCATTGCTGAAGATCCTATGTGCCTTCGAGTATCGGCTAATTGGAACATCTTTCTCCGTTCCTCTGTTCTTTCACGACGTAGTTGTATCTAAAATGAAATTCTTTAGTTTCTTGAAATGTATACCTATTTTCGTAATATTCAATAATTATTTTAAATTTATTGATTACTAACCTTTAGGTCAATGTTCGCTTCCCGTAATGAATTTGTCAAAGACGTTAAGTAATAGATTATTAAAATTAATAAAACGAGTAAAGGGATAACAATAGCTGGAGATGCTATATATTCTAATGTAAAGTGCAGAGTTTTAGGTAAGATTTTGTAAATATTAGTAGTTAATATGTTATAAATCTTGTCATATTCTGAAAATGGTCCACAGTGCCATGAAGGTTTCACACATACAATTGTGTAACCTACTGGTAAAACGCACAGGAATAACATTGTTAGTAATAAAGCTAAGTAAAAATTGTTGCTTTTAGATACTCTGAATACCACTTCATGTGGGACATTACACGTCATTACTGCCCAAGATCGTAGATACATCATAATCATTAGTTTAAAAACATTTAAGACGACTAGACCTGGAGAAAAAAACATTCCCATCCAAACCATGCCCTGGTTGTTAATTAAATGTAATATGTTTTCGGCAATTTTAAAGTCTCCATACTCAGGAAATTTCTTTTCTAAGTCCCAGCACCAACATTGATTCATGTATCTTACGAATAAGGCACGAAAGAAGTCCATGAATAATGTTCCCAATAGGACAAACACCTGAAAATAAAAATTGGTTAAGAAGTAGTATTATTGCTCAGTAGTTGTATTAGTAAATATTTTATCATACGTTATTTTATCTATTTAAGGTTATCACCGGCAGAACGTATAAATACCTTGTTAGAATTACAACTGTACAGGGTGTTTGGTTACGAACTAGCGATATTTTAAGGGCATAATAGTCTAGGTTAGGTCCCCTCCTTTTGAAATGGTAGCCATTTGAATTTTGTATTTCAATTTTTGTGGCTTTGCAGTATACATTTTGATTTCTCTGGAACTGGATGTTCCTACATGGATAACACATGGTTTTTTTACTGATTTCAATCAAAAAGTAGATTACTGGGCTCTGGACTTAAATGATCCACAGAGATGAAAAAGGTATTGTTGATGGAGAATATTATTACCACCTATCCGATAAAAAGAAAATTTTGCTAATTTTCCAATGTAAAATATCGTAAAAAAGGGGTTTTTTGCTGATTTCAATCTAAACGTTTGGTTATTTTTTAGTTTTTCTTACATAACTAGAAGACTACCTGGTTAAGCTAATATTTTTTACAGATATTGGTACGCAAGGATGACAGAGTACAAAACATGTCATGTATTATTTGCTTTCAGTTGCATAACTTACGATATTATATCGCAAGCACAATCAGTACAATAGTTTGTCTTCAGAGTAAAAACGGACATTGACGTCTAGACTCCTGTATGGGGGTGTTTTGTCGATGTAATTTGATCTACTTAAATATGCCCTAATATTATCGCTAGTTTGAAGCCAAACATACTGTATAAACAAGTTGTCAGCAGAATTGCAGTATCTGCTGTTAAACACGACATACGAAATAAATTAATGATGCTGTTTTCAAATTAATTGATTAAATTTATAGGCCTGTGATAATTAAAATTTACATTCTGATCCATTGTAGTTAGAATTTAAATTAATTGAACTAATTTTATATTTTGTTCAGTTCTTACCAAGTCCATCATAGTTAATTTAACTAACTCCTGCCCAAACATAGTTTCCCAACACAATTTTAGAAGCTTTTTCTTGGTTTCTGTTGTTAAATTATACATTTTTCTCTTATGATCATCGAAATAAAAAGTATCAATCATAGTAACATTAGTCTGATTTCTTTTTAATTGTTCAGAATCTATATTATCATATGCGCACTTTCTAATATAACATTTCACACTGACAACAGTACAATTTTTCATTTCAAATATTTTGGTAATATTATGTTCTCCACAATTTATAGAACAATTAAATGTTATATTAGGGCAAATCTTAACATCGTTAACGAATGTAATTGAAGTTGGCTCGGAGAATTGGCTGGCGTCAATATCCTTTAATGTAACCTCATACGATCCTTCATACAAGGTTGTGTGAGATACCATTTCATTAGAATTTTCTGATGCTGTTGACATATCGTAGGAATTGTGGGATAATGTATTAAAATCGGAAGTAGTAGTCATGCTATCATCTGTAGATGAAAATGGGGTATCTGTTGGCATTGGAGATGAATAAGTTGTTAGGTTTGCTTCAGTTGTGAAATCTGAGACTATGGATGAATAAGGTTCAGTATTTGTAATTTTGTCTAAATTTGTACCTTCACTGGTAAACACCGAGTTCTGTGTTACATCGAAATCCGAATAGTCAATCAAATCAGCCGAAATTGTGTTTACTTGTTCTGTAGTATCAGAACTCTGGTATTCATATAAATTTTCATTTCTTGAGCCATAGTTGGGATTTATGTTGGTTATTGTAGTCTCGTTATTGTCATAGTAGTTGTCGTCTACATCGCTTGTGTCGTTTATTTCATTTAAATAACCTTCTTGACTTATGTTTCTTAATCGTTCTAGTTCTTTTAATAATAAACCATTAGATGTCGTAGCTTCACCATTTGAACTATATGATTCTCGTTCAATGAGATTTTCAGCTACGAGTGTTTTAGAAGGTCTATGTTCTGAAGAGTATAATTTCTTTTTTATGTACTTTTTATTAGTTAACAAGTACTTAGTATGGCTTGTAATATTTTCAGTTCCAAGTAGTTGTAGTGTCGTCGATTCTGTTACTGTATATTTGTGCTTATTGAAAGGTTGAAGAGATGCCATACTACATGGTAAGCATGGAATGTTGGTTTCAAAGCAAGTTAAAGGCACACTACTCGATAAATTTTCGCTCATATTTAAGGTGTCGTTAATTATGACAGCATTCATGGTGAGATTTGGTTGAAGATTACACAATTCCTTGCTCATGCCTTCAATTTTACTAAACAGAGCAAAAATTAAAGAATATAAATTAAGCAGATTCAGCAACATAATTCTGGAAAAACGTCACAACATTGAAATCAATTATATCGTATTTATTCTACAACTCGAAACTTTTTATATTTACATTTACCTTGCAAGCTGTAACCTTAATTGTTTCCTTGGATGATAATGTTCAAGGAGGCCAAGTAGTTCAAAAAATACTGGAAAAGTGATCGATATTACGGTAACAACTACCGTTGTTTCATTCTCGCGCCACCAACTCCGAGGCTTCGTGTTATCATCTGATCGAGACACGACAGTCACCACAGCAAAGGCAGATATAGCAAGGAGAATTGCAACACAGATATTAACTATAGCTCGGAGGGATATAATCCGCCAACTGAAAGTTATAAATTAAAAATATAATTATATATTTCAAAATAATAATATTTCCCAATTTTTTGTCCTAGTTGTATTAAGTTCTACTTCCTTAAATTTTTTTTCTTCTCAGCTTCTTCTAGAAGGGCTTCTTTAAACCCGAGAATAACTGATGCAATACGATTATGAGCAGTCTCTGCATTGCCTATCATAAAATCCCAACCCGTAAACAGTTTCCATGAAAATATACATTCATCTTCTTTTTCTGAAAGTTTTGACATTCTGGAGTTTTCAGCCATTCTGGAAAGTATAAAAGAAGACTTAACACTTGTAAGTTCTTCAAAAATTATAAAAAGAGAAATAGACAGACATTGTATGTACAATAAATTTTCAAAAATCAAAAAAATAAAATTCTTGTTCAATTGAAAATTGAATTCATTTACCCTAAAAAAAGAAATCACAGAAATTCTTAATGGTTTTAACTATGATGAGACCCAAGTTTTTCTTTCCCATAATAACAAATAAATAAATTTCTCAAACGATATAATATCATAAATAAATTTGTGGTCGGTTCATATTTTTGCTAAAAAATAATTTATGTTTATTTTCAATTGTAACAGTATTTATGGCCTGACTATGAAGGTGTAGGTACAAAATGTAAGTGATTAATAAAAAATAAATATATACATTACACATCAAATTACTTACTTTCTCAAGATAGCTACGAAGCTATAAATGTAAACTACCAGACCAGTAAGGAAATAGGCAAGAGGCATCCTGTACTCGGAATTTTCAACATTGCTGTAGTAGCCGTAAAAGATTGGGGAATATTTCAGAACGCCTTCAAATTCCCATAGAGTCAAAAGATTAGTAGCGTTACGACGTTCCTCTTCCATTATTATTTTTCTTTCACCAGCTTGCTCCACATTTGCTGTAAGATACTAACAATTTTTTCTGTTATCATCCTTAATTTGTACTTTTATCCAGCTTACACCTTATTTGATGTGTAAATTATAAACATGACACTTTACTAAAAGTAGAACAAAAATGAAAGAAAAGAAAGTAGAGATTACCTCGGGTATTATTACAAACACAAGTAATATGAACCCAATGACTAGATTAACCCAAAAAAGCCATCTCAAGAAAGTGAAGTAAGATGCTACCACGGAACCAAAATGTGATTCTATCTCTTTGATTCGTAGTTCCCAGGGTATAAGTAGATTGGACATATTAGCCGCCTCACGTTTCAGCTGCTGCCATTTCTTTAAAAAGTACAATTTTTTTTATTAAATATTGCTTTTCAAATGGTGTTTACTGAAGCACGAATCAAAACAAACTGTCAATAGTTATTTAACTATCTGAATTCATTTTCCTACCGTTGCAAGTAAGATATTAAATCTTGCATATATGTCGCGCGTGCTTTTTGATTGCGCGAGCCTTTCTTGTAGTTGTCCTTCATGCCTTTTGATGTATGTTTTAGCCTGAAAAATTCAAATCAAATCGATTGTTATGAAATTTTGTCTCTACTCTGTCAAGTAAGTAAGCCATGTGTTTTGGTCTATAACTCACGCTACGCAAATGTTCAATATCAAATCTAACCTTACCGGACCTTACTATAACGGAGATATTAATTTTTTGATGAGAAGTATTGTGCAAATTCGTTACCTGGTGAACTATTTTTAGCTTCCTTCTCATTTCAAGCGGCTCCTGTTTAACCGAAAGCAAAATCTCCTTGTGGAGATGAATATTTTCAAAAATTTGCTCTTGAGTTACAATTACTGGTTGTTCGTCAATGGATATTGCTGTGCTATAAAAACAAAAAAGATTTATGTACAAATCCCTTATCTAAAAAAATTTATAACTTAATTTAATTACTTTAAAAACAAATGACTGAGAGGTTTTAAAAATAGGCATAATAAGCACCAGTAACAAATGAGGTAACAGACAAATTTTAATGCCTCGGAAAAATATTTTACCAATCAAATTAATTCACACATACACCGTTTTTACACGTAATTACTTACTCTCCGGAACTGGTAGTGAATACAGAAGATCGGCGTCTCGGTCGAGTCTCGTCTGGTAGGAATGGCGAGGACGGGCGTCGACTTCTTCCTTTTCTCGACCGACGGATGCTGGCTCGACGTTGACGTAGTACAGCGCTTAAACTTGAGTAGTCTTCATCTTCCGAGCCATCTGTATAATCGTTTGATTTGGTTTGAATTTGGTTTGCAAGCATTTAATTTTGAATTTTTATCACTAAACTTTGTTTATTATTTTGTAACGAGCAAGTATCGGACTTCGAAAGCTGTTTGTTACTTTTATAACTACACAATTATGCACTAGACTTTTAACTTTAAATAATAAGTCTTATTATATTTAATAAAGAAATTTATAGAATATTTTAACGACTTCATTTTGCAAGAAGCTTTAAGAAATTTCCTTATCAGGGCTTTGCATAGAACCGACTTACAGTTTTTATTTTAGAGCAATTAAAAAAAAAATTGTTCTTTAATTACTGAAGATAGTTTTCATAAGTATCGTATTTTCATTAACGAAATTTTGCATTAAGTTCGCAGGACAGATTAAATTCTGCATGCGGATTAAATAATTAAACGAGAAAATCTACCTCCAGCAGAAGGCGAAAATTTCACCTCGCTGCTAATAGGGGTTTCGGAGGGCAGATGAAAGAGATTGACGCCAGACGAAGTCATGCTGCCAGGGTCTGCCCACGTCACTGAGAGGCGGTCTACGGACGGCTGCGGGGAGGACGGCGGTCGGTCGCTAGAACCCTGATGAAAAACATAATTTTATAAATCACTACATGTGTCCACGGATTCTTTCTGTTTCCACTGTCTACTATCTATTTCTCCCAAGGAGCGCCTTTGAACCCAATCTTCATCTCGAACCCAAATCATACATCGCGTCATATTATCTCGGCTTCACATGCGTGAAGTTGTAAATGATTAGGTACTTAATTCGTCTTTCATGTTACACACAGAGGGTATCCCTCCCTTGTGAGTCGCCTCTATATATAATGTGTTTGTCTCCAATTAATCATTGCTGCTATTTTAATTTCGCTCATATAGCAAAGTGATGAGCGTTTTTTAATCAACAGTAAATAACATTTATTAAGTCATTTCATTACTTAGCGGATTACGACTACAGTTACTGTTATCACTTTTGTTTTTGTCAGATTTTAATTACTTTAGCGCTATTTCATTATATTAACGCACACAGGTTCTATTTAATGACACGTAACGTATGAAACGTTAAAACTTGGTGTTAATTACAGACCACTTTGTTTAACAAGGACAAAAGTTTTACTTTGTTACTGTGACCACGAAACTATAAAATTAATTTGTCTGGTAGTTAAAATAGGTGAAATAGTTAGAGACATTCTTATTTATGGAAATACACTATCAACAACGGCACTAACGTTTTCGTAAAAAAGGAACTGACCGGCACAAATCTATTCCATGGACGCGAACAACTTGAACAACTCCATAAGTAGGAGGAGGCAATCGGACTGTCCGCCGGGACCGCGGACTGCCACTACGCCACTAGGCCGCTTGCAAACCGAACGATAAATTAAACGATTTATAGCCTCCCAGGTGTTTTGCGTGCTCGATATTATTACTGTAAATAGATCTGCGTCATACATTTTCACAGATTATTTTTTATTTATTCATAACAAAAATTACAAAAACAGTATACCTACCGGTTTATCTCTGTGCTTGATCATCGCAGTTACCTACATACAAATTTACGTGTGAGTATATCATGCAATTTTTTATACTGTTGCTACATGCTATTAAACTTACTTTAGGAAGCTATTACTTTAGGATATTACAGCTCTAGGAAGAGCACTACAATCTTTAACTCGTTCGCTTTCAGGAATTAGATACATACTTTGTTTCTCTTTAAGACCTTCTAAGTTTAAGTTCACTATTTATCATACTTTTGTGTCGAGCTATTTACTTAAAGTTCCATAAAAATTGCAAAACGAACACTTGAGTGAGTAACATGTAATATGATTCCACAATTACATAGGTACATAATAATTTGTATTCTTTCATCTGTAAAGTGTGTAAGAACCTTTAAGACGGTAGATTAATAGAGAATGCTGTTTGATGTTGTAAGGTGTGGTGTGCAATATAATATTATCTTCATTATTCTTGAGTAGAGATGTATTGTTTTGCAGATATTTTTTGCAGAAAGAAGAAGTCTAGGTATATTAGGTTTTTAGACCGTAATGTTTTGTTTTTATGTATAATTCCGTACGTACGTAAAGTACGATATACTCTGTATCCTACATTTTTTATTTACATTTCCACGTCCCTTTTTGAAAAAAACAACGGGCTACACTCCGGGAGTGCCGGCAGAAGTGAAAACTTTTATTTGAAACATGATGTGTTTTCTTGGTGAATTGGACGACAGTTCAATTAAAACACTATTCAATAACCATAACTCAATTATTATAAAATCTTTTTAGTAAAGTCAAAAATGAATTTACACGTTAAGCATGAAATTTCAGATGGCGGCCAAATTCGTTGTCGTCATAGTAAAGCGGCCATTTTTCATATAAACCCAGTGACGTATGAATTCCATCAAAACCAAAATTTTATTACTTCTCTAAGTGAATGTTTGACAGTTTCCATAGTTACCATTATCTTACCTTACCTTATAGATCTTAACATACGATCTGTCGCGAATTTAACATTTTTTTCCCCATACCAAAAATAGTCCGGCAGCCACCGACTGTTTTTTTTCAGTGATTAATAACAGGCTGAATAAAAAGAATTTGCAGGATAATAATTGTTTTTCCGAGTTTATTATCATATTATCTTAAAATTTCAATAAATAATTTACTGTAAGTCAGACAATATTAACACCCTACCAAATCGACATGTTTGACATCTGCGCAATAGGAAAAACTTGGGCGTCTCGTCGAACCGAACGAACTCACGAAGGTTCAGCCTGTTATTAATCACTGAAAAAACAGTCGGTGGCTGCCGGACCAAAAGTGCTCAGCGCCGCTAAAGAAGTTTTCACTTCAATAATAATTCAAATAATTCAACAAGTGAAGGTTGACAATCAGCTTACTTTAGTCATCCTTATATACTGTTTAGTCGTTAATCATGTTTAGGTAGTTAAAATCATCTTAGTTTAGTACCTATTTAGATGTACGATGTGATTTTGGATTTCTATAATTTATTTTTACTTAACTTACAGTAAATTACACAGTCGTCAATGGCACGATTACAGCACCTATGTTCGATATTTAGTGATGCAGATATTTATTATGCTTTCGCGTAAGATCATCAGAATACATTGGGATTTTTTAATAATAAAAATAAATCTGGATTGTGATATGGAATCCTTTTTACTTTGCTCCTGACCTAATCCTGAAGTCCACGTGGACGAAGTCGCGGGCAAAACCTAGTACTTCATAAACTTAGAAGAAATAGATGTTTATAGCCAAGTAGCGCCAACGCCCAGCGTGATACCGTGACAAACCGCATTCAGTCTTCGGGAGCCAATGAGTGCTGTTAATCGCCGACTGAAGTAAGCTTCCCCAGGGTTGCTCCTTTATAGAAATACATCCATAAAAATTCTAACCAAAGTTAAAAAGTTCCAGGGAAAAAGCAATGTCAATAAATACCTCAATAAATAGTAGGCCTAAACTATGTAAGAAATTTTATTTTATACTTTTTTGATGTCGGTTTAATTTAATTATTTGTTTCAGTAATTTTTAGTTTTAAGTCCATACCACGGAAACTACTGAACCGATTTTGATGAAATTTTTACTATTGCCTAAGTTGAACAAATTACAAAATGCAAACAAACAAAAAAGACCGAACACGATCCGTTAATTAGTTTCGGAGATATGCGAGGACAAACATATCTACATACATACACCCATGAAATCAACAAATTACAACAAGTACATATACCAATACTTGTTTGGAAGCCATAATAGACCACTTAATTATGTAAAAATTGTGCAGTTCCGAAAATATTTATTACATACCTACATACGTGTCGAATTGGTAACCTCCTTTTTTGAAGTCGGTAAAATAGAAACCTATACGTACTATTTTGACTAATTGGTATGGATCCAGATACGTTCATTTAAAGTTAGTTGTCCAGGGTGGTAAGTAAATGTTAAGTTTGTTACAATAGGGTTGCGTCCTATGAGTCAATTGATGAGAAACTTTCAACGAACTGTTATTAAACACTACCCCTTCATACATATTGTATGGCGAACATACGAAATAATATTTTTTTTTTGATTTCGCGCTGAGCAAAATTCATTTTTAAACATAATTATTGGAAGGTGGCCTGGATTTTCAGATATTCATGAATTTTACATTTTAGCAGAATTACATTTTTAAATTAATTGCGAATGGTTGAAACATCTCTATTACTACAGTCCAGAGTGAGCCCTATAGTATCCATTCCATTAACTAGCTCCCACTCTCCCACTCCCATCTTTTATAGCGCCCGCATAATAATTAAGAAGTGATTTTTTACGAATAAAAGGTCACTGCTCGGCGATGTTTGACGTATTTATTGGTTCCTTTACGTTTGTGACACGAACAAGGTTAATTGTATACCTATCGTAAGATAATTCAGTGATATTAGTAAAAACGGTTTCGAACATCCATATTAAACAATTATGTTTTAAGTATTATTCGGTATTACATACGATAACTATCGATTGTTGTTAGAAATATGCGGAATCGTCTGTTCCTTCTCTTTATTATCATCAAATTTCACATTAAACCCCACTTTTTAGCCTATGAATTTGTATTAAATTTTTTAATACTTGCGCCATGATATTGGCGATACTAATAAAAGTGGGGATATTGATCAGATGGATGGATGGAGAGAATCAAACTGGAACATAATATATTATTTATCAAAACCAGTTTATCCGTATCGTATCAAATTGAAATTCTGGCAGATATACATATACAGGTGTCCCAGAAAAAATGGATAATCCTGAAACTTATAGTAGGCCTCTTGAGGAGCCAAAATATGGAATTTAAAAAGATATTTTCCTGGTAGTACCTACTAAAGTTACGGAACTTTTTAAAAAAAGTTTGATATTTTTCATACTACCATGTGTTTGTGTAAATACCACAGCTACAAATAAATAAAATCCATCGGGTTTTTGATGTTATAATATTCTACATAGGCTACTCCAATGAGTACGTTTTGAAAATGTTTGTAGCTGTTTTAATTTATTGGAAAATAATGACCGAAGTTTAATTTTAGTCATGAAATTTGTTATTTTTCACTTTATCTTAAAATTTAAGTGCACTTAGTGAAAAAAATGTATCAAAGCCTAAGTTCTTTTATCTCAACTAAAATTGAACTTTGAACATTATTTTCCAATAAATTAAAACAGCTCTACACATATTTCTGTATACGTATTCATTGGAGTAGTCTATGTGGAATATTATAACACCAAAAACCCAATGGATGTTATTTATTAATAACTATGGTATACAGAAACATACAGTAGCGTGAAAAATATCAAACTTTTTTTTAAAAGTTCCGTAATTTTGGTACTACCAGCAAAATATTTTTTTTAAATCCCATATTTTGGATCCTTAAGAGGCCTACTATAAGAAGTTTCAGGATTATCCAGGCTTTCTGGGACACCCTGTAAATACCTATTACTTTTGCTGCCTGCTACTTACACGTTAGTCATAAAAATGGTGGTTACCTGCGGTGTTAGCACTGATTTAATCTCGATGACCCTCGGCCGGGGGTCCAATTTGAGGATCCCCTTTTCTTTTCCCTGATCAAAAAAATAAAAATAAATTAGTGAGCGTTTAAGTTAGGTTAAGTACTTTATGACCGCATGCAAAAGACTTTAGACTTTGATGTTTTTATATGACGTACCTATATTAAATAATCCTTAACTTAGTGAAAAACCATTCCATTTCCGATCTCACAAACTGTTGTAATAAAGTTTTAATAAAGCTAATTATTATCATTGGAAGGTTTTATCCTTGGAGCGGCGCGGGCGGTGTAAAAAATACACATCTGCTGCTTTTTGGTATAGTTTTTACGCCGGACTTTTGCTTTTGGTCCTTCATTGTGTGTGTTTTATATATGTGCACGGTATGAAAAACTGCACTTCTGATAGTGGAGCAAAAACAACAGTTCCGGCAATCAAGGACGTGGTTATATAAAATTTAAACTTTGTGGCTACATCTACTCGTATCTCAGTGAAAGTTCTTTAAACTACTGTCATTGCTTCTTTTTTGTAATCGGTTTTGTTTTTTTTGACAGATATACGCTATTTTTCTCTCAGTTGGAGGTCAAAATTAAAAATTATGCTTTTATTTTGCTGTTTTAGAAGATTGGACTAATAGATAAAAATTAGAGTTGATTGATTAGCAATAGAATATAAATAAGCTAATTATTCATAGCACTGTGCAAAAGTATTACTTTACACTTTACCGTAAACGTTTAAACATTAACTCTAAATAGGCATTAGTAGATAAAATACAAAAAAGTTATTTATTTGAAGAGAATGCTTCTGTCCCCGTAACATTTTTTTGTCCAAGTGCTGATCGAAGAGTATTCCCAAATTTCAAAAGGCCGGTGGAAATATTTGTAAGTCGGGGTAGGTATTCCAACGAATTATGTGTTAAACTTACATTTAAATAATATAAAATGTCAACTGTACCTTCGCATCCATGGTGTCTCCGAGCAGGCGAACACCATCAATCGTTGACAGCAACTGGTGTTTTACACCCTTTCGTTGCGTGTCTGGATATCCAGATGGGAAAACATCCCACCTTCGTTTATTCAAATTATACCGCAAACTACACCCGATTACGCGAATATTACCGTCGTCGCGCATACCTTTTGCGTGTTCACGCTGCTATCACAAATTGTGATTAACACTAAAAGTATTAAAGCAGCAATCATCCTTAGTAGGTAGTATTCGGCGTGGTACCGCAGGGGATTGAACTGTGACTTCCAGTCATGAATGTTCTACTAATATTACTAGAGTGGATGTGCCTTTCTGAGGTTAATTAATGTTTTGATGTGTTCTTTGTTTTTCATTATTTGAATATTCTATCGGAGCTAAGTATTGGGATACCATAAACTAAATATAAGAATGTTTCAGTGTGTTTCTAACACTTTATTTCGACTCTAAAGGTTGTTCCGGTTACTAGTTCTAAATAGCAGAATTAATTGTAGGTAATTGATTCCGGAAGTGTGAATAGATAACGAACTGCAACGGGCTGTAAAAATATTTGTAATAATTTTTTTATTTTCCATACTTATGTCTTTTTGCTTTTCGTTATCAGTAATTAGCGAGTAGGGTTGCGCAGAGTGGGTTGTTAAAAGGGGTGAGACAACGCTTTACTGTTTCAACGTATATATATGTACATCTTTAGGTAACAGCTAGTGAACTATTAAAGCTTCTATTAGACAAAAAGCGGTATTAGATTTCACCTTCCACCGCAGCCTTATCAAAGTGTAGTTATTAATAACGATGATAAAAACGTTAGTTATTTGGTGGCATAGAAACTATATTAAATCTACCAGATTTTTCTTTAATCATTTAAGTATTCTAGGTTTAATCTAGATATATTATGTCTACAAGCGATTAGGAGAGTACTATTGTTAGGTAGGTAGGTTAGGTAACTAGCATATTTATTCAAAATACATTTCATTAAGTGTCGGTTCTAATTATTTTGTTTCAATACTAGGTGGTCAATCAACGTACCTACAGGCTAACTGATGTGCACTGTGCAGTGTATATGGGAGAAGTGGCATGAAAGAGCCAGTTTATTAAACAAAGCCAAAATATACTTTAAATGAATGATATCATGAATTTTTTTCCGTCAATTTATTATGTATTTATTAAGGTAGATAATTTCATACGGAAACATCTTAAAGATATTAAAAAATCCATTAATTTACCATTTAAAAAAAATGTGTCACGTGGCTATTAAAAGCTGGCTCTTTATAACCGTTAAGTTATGAAGGAGCCAGTTTAAGTTATGAAAGAGCCAGTTTTTATTTTAAAGTGTAATTGCAAAAAATATGCGAAATGAAAATAACTGCAGTATTAAAAAACAACAAAATGACAATTTCTTAAAAAATTACGGACATTTTATAGGGTTTTTGATTCTATTAGTCATTATGAATAATTCTAACAATTGCCTTAATCTTATTAATAAAAAATATTAAACATATTATTCAGTCACACCTATTATTATATAATCTTATAATATTAGATGCGGATATTAAAAAAATACCTAATCTAAATCTTTTTTACAAAATAACAAATTTCATCTTCTAGCAAAAATGTCATCGAAAGAGTCGGCTCCTCCAAGGCTTATTTAACCGGCTCTTTCATAACCTACTCTTGAAATAAATCAAAATAACAATAATATTAAAATATTTTCAGCTCGGTTTTTCTGTATCTACAAGGCCAAACATATGCACAAACTCAATTTATAATCCGTGTAAGTACCTATATTTTGTTTCCAAAAATATTTGATCGTAAACTATGGAAATATTGCAAGTGGCTCCTTCAAAACTTGGCTCCTTCATGCCACTTTTTCCCTACTGTTTACTGCCTCTTGAGTTGAAAATATATGTAAGTGGATGTGGATGTACCTAGGTACATAAAATGACTACAGCTCCTTAAAGAAAACACCACAAGGGATTTAATCATTGATTTATACTTTTTTAATTTGACATTTTAAGTTGTACTGTTAACATATTTTAACATCATAAATAAAATCCAGGTTTTCCGATATTCCCCAGAACGGGCAGCAACTGGCGACATGCTTGGTGATACTTTGATATGTGACGGTTACCACGTGCCAGCAGGTGTGTTTGACCTTTCTGCAAAAAAAGGCACTATAAAAGCGTTTTTAAATAGTAGCAATCACAGTAATTAGCGTTCTAATTGCTGAACGTTTAGTAAAAACCGTGCGCGGTTGTTAGTTAGGTACCTATGCATAGTACGATATTCCGTGAGCTAGTTAGCACTATTTACTAAGTCCCATTTTGCGTTGATATAACCTTAACCTGCTGCTGCGTTGTGAATGTAATTGTATGTGCTATTTTATTGATAGGTACTTTGCCATCTTATTTTGTCACTATATAATAATATAAAGGAATAAAAAGGCAGATCTTAGGTACCTACGATGTTATAGCCGAACTTTTATGAAAATCTCACGAATAAAATGATAATGACGTATATAAGCGACGAGACCAATAACTTTCTTAAAAAGTTATGTGAGACTTAAAAATTTGTATACCTAAGTCCTAAACAGATGCTAGAAATCCCATTTTGTAGATAATCTCGATATCATTCCCACGAACACTTCTTCCTGTCAAAATATCATTTAAATAAAGTGGCCTGAAGTGGATAGGTATTGTGCAAATCATTGTTTTGAGATTATAAATTGTGCTTACACATAATATTAGGTTCTATAAATAACCGCCCTCTATTGGTTCGTGGCAAAAAGCTACGTAGCAAGTACCTACAGGGGCTGCGATAAGCAAAGCTTAGGGGTTGCTGCTTTAATATAATATCCCATAGCCATACAATGTTGGTCTTAATGATTTGGCAGATGGCGCTGTAAGCACAAGCAGACAGTCATCATGCTGAAGACATCTTTCGAAATTTTTAATAGACACAACTAATTGCAGATACCTTACTTGGATATAAATAACAGCGATGGAATATAGGAAGGATCTTTTAACCAGGCTTAACACGAGGCGACACGCGGTCTATTAGACCCCACCTCCCTTAACAGACTAAAATCCATTTTCTGGCGCGAAATCAGAGATAAATGAGAATGTTGGTCTTTATTAATATAGACAGTGAATTGATGAACCCTAATCTACCGTCGCTCCGGGATTTGCTAGCTAGTTTAAGTTTTATAGGCAAAACAAAATATGGGATCTTATTGACCTCGTATCGCACTGAAATAGGGCAAATTTTCGCTGAGATTAGTGATGGGAAGAATAATATCGACGTGTTTAATTTAAACTGTTTATTGAAGATATCTACTGAAGGCAAATGGTCAAGAAATTATCTTGAAGAAGACTTGGTCAAGAAACTACTTACAAAGATATCAATTAAGTCTAAAGTCTTAATAATATCATTATTATCACGATTTCAAATAGGCAAATCTAAATCTGTTGGCAATGTTGCAAAGTATCACGCCAATAATATTAATACCAAGAAATAGGTAATTTATCTTACTATTAAAAGCCTCGTTCCGCACTGCATTAAAATTATATTAATTTAGTATATAACCAATATAATATATATAACCAAGGTAGGTATACCACCGAGTCCGTGACCATTAGCACATCTAAAATATATATTTATCTCTTTCCTACACTGGACGAAACCGAAGTTATGCCCGTCGCACGAAAGAGAAGTTCGCGTTTTTCCTTACCGCACCACAGGGATGTTGCATGTGGGATCATTTAGGCCTCGTGCCTCAGTGAACGTGTTAAAAGATTTACTTAATAATAATAATATGTAGGTAATCATAGTATGGCTACTGGATACATTTATATATTACTAGCTGATCCCGCAAACGTTGTTTTGCGATATAAGTTATCGAGCGTTAAAAATCGACTAATAAAAAATAGGGGTTGTTGATAGAAAGGTGAAAATTTAGGGTTGCGTGTATTTTTTGATGCTACATTATTGAAAAATAAAAATAAAAAAATTGTCCAAAAAATAAAATAAAAATTTTAGGTGTGTTATCACTTAGGGGTATGAAAAATAGACGTTAGCCGATTCTCAGACCTACTGAATATGCATATAAAATTTCATAAAAATCGGTCAAGCCGTTTTGGAGGAGTATGGTAACTAAAACTGTGACATGAGAATTTTATAATAAGAATACATAATATTATTATGTAAATCGAGAAAATGTTTAGCTTTTACATATTAATCAGACTTGTGCTTATAGACTACAAGCCCATGAACAAAATTTACCTGTGAAATGAAACAACATGAATAACGCTTAGAAGGCTGTTACTTTCTGCAGTTATTTTCTACAGTTATTTTCTGATATAGTAATATACTGATGAAATGTATTTAATATACTGATGTCAACATGTGTTCCATTTGATTATGGTGAATATTAATTTGAATTTATAAAGATAAAAGTTATCATCTGTTACATACAAATTACTGTCCAAATTTTTGAGTTTTATAACAAAAGAGATTAAACGTGTTACCCATCTCAGACAATGCCATTGACCCTCGTTATCTACGGATGTTTCTGAGATTAAGCTGTATTACAAAACCAGCTTCCGTGTCTGAAGATTTCAACTTATCTTTGTCAAACTAAAAATAACAATTAAAAATTAAATACTAAAATCAGTACCTATGTAAATTTTCGATTGAAGTCTAATTATCGAAATAGCGAAGAGTGTGTATACTAAAAATCATATATAATATTAATGTGAACTTTACCCACTCTCCTTAGGCCAGCGCGTGGTGGATTAAGGCCTTTATCCTTTTCATTCTGACAGGAGAACCGACTCTGCAGTAGGTCAGTAATGGATTGCAGGCTAAAATGCTTTCATTTTAGGACTTTTCCAAATATGTATATATACCTATTTAATTTCAATAGAGCACCAAGATTTGAACAATGTCGAAATTTAAAAAATGTCGTTTTATAGAAAGTTTTTATAATTCATCGTTTTAGAAAATTATGTGGGTATTGGTTATTGGATTGTAGAGACTTTTCTATTATTGACGTCTTTTCGTAAAGTTATTTCTTACTTTTAAGTTTGAAGTTGGTTAAAATTTTTGTTAAAAGATATTTTTTTCATGCTTTTTAGTTGTCATAGTTTCACTTTCATTCTATTATTTGACTCTGACATCTAAAGTTTAATGCTTCATCATAGGTTGTGGCAACTGGCTTCTTAATGGTAGGTTACCTTACGGACACCATTATTATAGTTTAAATACCAATATAATAATTTGACGGTTTATTTAAGTTAACTTGCTTTAAACACTATTAAATTATTCCTAACTTATAACGAGTTCCACTCCATCATCAGACTCGAAGGTGGTCAACGCCTATATAGTTCTGAAAAGGTAATGTGACCAACATTAATATTTTTCAACCCGGTTCCTTAACTCTTATCCGTTGAGGAGTTCTACTCTGTATCTCTGAAACTCTTCATCAGATTATCACCAACTTAATATGGGACTAAATTCAAAGTAACACCTTCCAAACGAAAAAGAAAACATTCAAATCGGTTTACAAATGACGGAATGCGGCGGTAACAAATATAAAAAAAAAATAAACGAATAAAAATATACAGACAAATTGAGAACCTCCTCCTTTTAAAAAGCTTTTTTTATTTTATTATTTAACTTGCAATGTATGTTCGGGTGGTATCTTTAAACTCAATTTTGAAGTAGAATATCTTCAACCGATTGAGCTGACATTTTGTATGTACAGGTTTAGTTTGGATGATAATGCACGATATGGTTTATTGTGACGTCATTCTAAACCCAATATGGCGTAATAGTTATTTTATAATGCATTTCTACAATATGGGTATCAAATGAAAGGGTTTGTTAAGAGTAACTCGAAAAAATTAAAATAAAAGCTTTTTTAAAAAAGTTTTTAACTTATAACTTATTTGAAGCCTGTTAAAAAACTGTACATCCACTGATGTGTTTTATAGGCGTACAAAAATGTATAGATAAACCAAATTCGCGCCCTAAAACTTATCACCGCTTTATCAAGCTAACCTATTCTAATGACCTTTTATCATTGAATAAAATTAAGAAGTAGATAACTATGTCCGAATACGAGACCATTTTAATTTTTAATAGGTTACTGAAAATATTGCTTTCAATGAAATATCATGTAGGTATAGGTATATACATACAAAATTTTATAATACATATTTTCACATCGTACAAGAAATAACTAGAAGTTTTACAGCACCAATGTCAGTTGAATAAAAACATTTCAATTGTCTATATAATTTGTTGAAGCTTGAATCACTCTTCCAAATTATAAAAATGTATCTCCGGAATCCTAGCTATTGTATACGATTCCTCGACTAAAAAATTGGGTGTAAAATAAACTCATAAAAACCGTGTAAAAATAAATAGCTTTATCGAAACACGACAGCTAATTAAAACATTCTCAATAAAAGTGTTTAATAAATGTTGAATTTTTTTGTATGTAAAGAACTAACTTTTATGTAACATTAATGACTATTTTTTACATTACACGTGTAATATGCCTATTGGACTAAACTATGTTTCAACATAGTTCTAAATTTTCTAGCGGGTGGGTCAGTGGTTCTTAAATTTCAGTGATCGCGGCTTGATTGTGTAAGAATATCTTAGCTTAATAATTTTTGACAGATATCGACCCAAAATGCCGAAGATTTAGTATTAGTATTTACGAGAAATAAATAATGAAATAAAGCAATGACTCATACTATTACTGAATTCTGTAATGTTTTTGAATGTAATGTTACAGATGTATCAAATATCCCAGCCTTAAAACAATGTACATATGATGATGTAATATGTAGAATAGTGAATGAAAGTATCATCATGACGCATAATGGATGCAGGAGTAGGATTTCAATACATGCGAGTGTATCTAGTTTTAGTAATTTGCCTGCCTCAGTGCCTCATCGCCTCCTCAACCTCGTGCCTTTGCCTACTGAGCACAAAGGGACGCGACTAAACAGATCCGAACCGAAGCCTTTGTGTGAATGAAATAGAACGATGAGTGAAAAGATTGGAAACATTGAATGACCTAATGCACTCGACTGTGTCAGTCGTGCATCGGCAATGATTAATAATAATAACATTGCATTGTCATACCAGTATAGATTCCACAATGATTTACTTCATTGATGAGTGGCAGCGCCTTTCATTAAAACTTAAAAAAAACTATAGATACAATGTTATGATTATGTTATTAATAGGTAATATTTCATTAAGTATCTTAATGTTTTAGTAGGTACACTAGTCCAGGAATTTTACCACTAAAATATATCTGTCCACTCTGCATAAAATAATTCTATGTTATTTTTCGATTGTATTATGCCAGAGGGTGCCCTCCCAAGTGTAAAACCGAGTTTCTGTCGCCGAAACCGCGAGCGTTAGCCGCTATCTTGGAAACCTTTTTTTTTTTGCATATATCTCGGAAACATTTTTTTTTCACCTGCATCAGAAGAATGTGTGATCATACACTTCAACTTTAATTCAAACAATTTTTTCGCGTCTCCAAAAATTATTGAGATACTTAACAAAAACAAAAATGGTTTTTTTACCTGAATATATCGGAAAAAATCAACAATGGGGGAAAAGTTTGGTGTAATAAAGATGGGAAATTTTGTCCTCTACAAAAAAAAATTCTACTGTTTTTAACGTAAAACTTACGGTAAGTTTTACGTTAAAACTTACCGTTCCGAGATATACGCAAAAAACGGTTTCCAAGATGGCGGCTAACGCTCGCGGTTTCGGGCGACTATTGGCACCCTCTGACATAATCCAATCGAAAAATCTCGTAGAAGGATTTTATGCAGAGCGAAAAGCTAAAAATCTTGGACTACACGTCGTAAAGTATGTCTGACGAATAATATTATGTATTAATTTGTGTTATTTTGTAAATTTTGTCTAAAGTTTTCGACAAAAAATTGTTGTGATGGTTAACTGTGCATGGCAAATTTTAATCCGCATTACTGTATATTTAAATATACATGGGTGGTTGGTTGAAACGTAATTCTTTCTAGGATCATAATACTAATATTATAAAATAATAAAATATACTATTTGACAACAATATTCAACCAGAGTTTTAAGGATAATTCTAGAAAAAAAAAACTCTTTTATTACCTACTTACAATGACCGCATATGGTGGAATTTTTGTAGAGAAAGAAAACAAAAGCTCAGTCAGACCTTTTCAGTTTCGTTCACAAAAAACGATCGCTGTGAGTGAGGCCGATGAGCTGCGCTTAGAATTACGTTCCGCCTCCGACCGTCACCGTAGGCCAAAGAATATTTAAATTTGTAACACAGACTGTCTGCTTTACAATTTCATGCTTTTTTAAACATACAGACTATGAACTAGCATAACTATAGGTCTATCTATTACAAATAGACGATAGAAAAATGCAATCTACATTGGTAATACCTTTACCTGTTAAGAGACTTCCGTGGAGATATTTCTCTTCGAACTGGTTACAAAGCCTATATTGTTCAACGTATTGGGATGCTACCTACATGGTTGAACTTTTTAAGTCCAAAAAGAATTTGGAAAAAATGAGTTACCTAATTTACACCTTTGGGTTGTAAATTGCCCGTATCTAGATCAAAATTTTGCGGTCTCAATGAGACAAACGAATTTTGTTTCCGCCTACTGCTATAATCTTTGTTCTAGTGTTGTGAAACGAGGAGAGGAGAGCGTCAGTGCTCGGTCGACCAGCAGGCGCGTCGACGCGGGCTCCACGCGCTCCAACAAAATGGCGCGACCTTTTATTTACACACACTTTCTCACGTATTTAGCTATTTGTTTTGCCCAGGATTACTACCACACACCCCGGATTGGATCCCAGAAACAAGCATGTTATAACAGCGATGGAATGCCACAAGTGAGTAAAGTTCATCTTTAACAGAGCTTTTAAAACTTTGAGTGGTTGTTGTAGTTTTGAGTACATTATTTGTTTAGCCTGTGACTGTACTTAGTTGTCATCTTTTAAAAAAGTTTAAAACGTTAGTTAAATTGAATTTAATCTATCATCTAAGTAGATAGGTATTTATCTATTTATTAAATTAAAATACTTTATGTCGATTAATGCAATGCTGTCCTACTTGTAATAAAACATGTTGAACATTATCATTTTGGTATGCAATTTTGATCTTATAACTCAGGAGAGATTAATTGATTTTAGAAAAACAAAAACAACAATTTCTATCTTACTTGAATTAATTTAATTATGTTTTATGTTATAACTGATTTACATAATTAGTAGGAACCTACCTACATACATTATATGTAATGGTAGATACCTACTTACATAGGCACTTAAAGAAACTTTTAAGCTTAATGAATCATTAACTCCGTGTCAAATAATTATAGGTATTTATCCATATAATATCAAATTATATTAATAATGACAAGTAGTTCATTAATAGCGGTTTGATTTTGGCAGATTGTCGTAAGGTTATCGAGGAACAAGTACCTAAATTTTGTAAGTCCATTGGTACAATAATGAGTTCGTTTACTCTCGCAGCCTAATGTTTTGTTATCAGGTCCCGACGGAACGGGCTTATCGTGTACATCCGTTGTACCAAGAGATATTACAATACAGCTTACATACTTCAATTTATTAACTTTGTTCCTATTAACATTTTAGATGTTTATTTTTATGAAAGAGAAATGTTTGATCGAATAAAAAAATACTGGATGGTTATCCAGGTATCAATTTTATAGCGAAAAATGTATTACATCATGGTATTATTACAAGAATAAGCAAATTATTGTCGTTATAGTAATGCTATACCTATAAGAGTAACTAATGATAATACGAGAAATAATTATTAACTTGGCACCAATTTTTTATTTAAGTTGAGAGTCGCTGGGTATTTTAGAGTATCCGGTTGTGTTGCTAGGCATTATGCATAGTACCTACTCGTATACTATGTATAAATACGTACTGTGATTTTGGCAAATGTCAACCCTTTACTCGTATCTTCATTATATTTTTAAGTAATTCTTTTTGTGTTACAGAACAACCTATTGAATATACAAACTACATAATTAGTAAGAGCTCGCAATCACTAAAACTACAATTCAATAAGCCACATTAACTAAAATTTGATTGAAATTATACTTAGTTAGGATCTTGTCCGTCAATAGACCAAACACCTTTGAAGGCCGCTTCGAATATTCCACAGTGTGGGATTTGCCATCAGTTTTGTGCACCCCTATTTTATTTTATATTTTGTTTTAATGCTCTGATACTTTATAAATCCTTCAATCAAACTCCCAGTTGATTACCTACTACTAAATGTTTTCAAGATACAATTTTTTAAAGTCGCGGTTAATGACGTCATCAAAAAGTGTTTGTAATTTTATTTTCGATAGTAACGTCAGTAATGACATGGTTTCTTTTATATTACAATGTAGGAAATATAATATATTACTAGTATCAATTACAATATTGTAATGTAATTATTTGAATAACAGTAATAAAATAACAGAATTTTTGAAAAAACTGATTTTGGTGTCGCCTACAAACGTTATTTTCGTCATATTTTTTGGAATGTAATAGGTAGTTTATTATTATAACCTAATAAACATGCTTTAGATTAATTAGTAACAAATAAACGACAAGTGAGAAACTATGATTTTATGGTTTCTATGACTTTCTATGGCTATTTCGCGATTTATTTTATACCGTAACAACAACATTCGGAAATCAGGTACTAAACCGTATTCTGCAAACCCACATTGGAAGGCTGGGCTAGGTCTTCTCGTATATCAGGAAATCCATATCCTTCAGCTGGAACAAAATATTTATAATTAATTTTATATACCTAGGTACGTAGAAGGAATGCCAAATGAAGAACGCCTCTACGGTCATTAATTTTTGTTGAAACAGTTTTGCGTTTTCGTTTTTTTTTATGAAAAGCCTAAACTTTAGAATTGGTTACAGAGAACCTAATCAAACCGTGGGGTTAAAGTGGCATTCAAAAGACACAGACTTCTTGAAGTATCACAATTCACGTAGTCGTTACTTGCTATAGGTACTAAACTTAGGAAACTAAAACCTGTTTTCACCTCATTTTCACTGAGCATTTGTTCGTACGTTATCGGAGATATGTAAATCGGCTATTTTTATCTAAGAATTTTAATCCCCAAAATGCTTGGAATGGAAAAAATATAAATGCAGTTACCATTTTCAATTTTGGTTTTGTTTCACGTAAATACTCGTATTTCTACTTTAGATAAGCAAAATTTCTGGAACCTATATAATTTGTCCCTTTTAACATAATTTCATGGAGGCTGACGTAAGAATTATAGCATGACTAATATAAAAGGTGCGTTCAGCGTTATGTTGGCCGATGTGAACGTCCTGCGCTCTCTCGCTATATATAGCGATACTATTTTGGCGGCAAAACCACCATCTGGGACGAGACTAGTACACTATAAACTGGTTTCCGTATTGTCAACCATTTTTATTAAAACAGGAAGGTATCATTATGTGTTCCAGAGAGTTTAATTTGGAGCAGGTATATTATATTATATCTATGTAATTAAGAATGTATAATTTTATTAGGGTTTGGAAAATCTCAAACACATAAACTTACATAAAAAAATTACGTTTGGATCAATTATAAGTACTTTTATTTTTTGAGTAGATAGTAGGTCGTTGTAGTACTTAGTATATTATAGTATTTGCATTGCAATTTCATCTTGATGAGCCCGTCTTACATATTTAGAACGGAAATAAATTAAGTACTCACTAAATTTACTTTTCAACAACATTGAGTTTTTTCTGGTGCAAGGTTTTTTCTAAAATCAGTTCATTGTATAGGTACTTTCAGTGTTTCTCAATTAATAGTACATGTAAGAAAAATAAATATTATTTTGATATTATTTTCTTTCAGAGATGTATTCCAGAGTTCGAAAACGCTGCTTTCATGGTGCTCATGGAGGCCACGAACACTTGCGGTGACAACGGAGAGAAGATGTACTGCATACAAACGTCGGCTGGCACATCTACGAGGTAACTACTACACGCTTATCAAACCACTTGTTTGATAAAAATCAATCGTCAATTGAGTCTGTGTCATAATAGTCTGAGAATTGTATCGAAAAATTAACAATGCTTGGCCTTTCATTTGATCGGCATTTAATAATAGCATTAATATAATCTTGAAAGGCCCAAAGTGACTAATAATAACTAAATAATCTTGTGTCAATTTAAGTTGTGTATAAATGCGACACGTGTTTCTACAAATTCGTTGTTCTATCAATACGAGTAGCTCTATGTAGAGACGAACAAAAATTACTTATAACACATGTTATATTTAGTGGCTGTCGAATGTCGTCATGGTTATAATGTAAAATATTTGTTAACAATGATGTTTCTCATATGTTCCTGTAATATTACGGATATACAGTAGGTACTTTTATGAGTACTATGTTAACCATAAAACATGCAACTAGGGGGAAATAAATCGGGATGAGGAGCCTTAATTAGAATAAATGTCATACATATAGCACGATGTGCTGTAAACCACGGTTATCCGTGAGTTAAGTTGTACTTTTTACAACGTTGCACCATTCTCATGGTGGCACATTATGGCGCGTCTATGTCACTCGTGCTGTAAAACAGTACACGATACGATACTCGTGTCTGAAGTTAGTAACTATAGCGCGGAGTTCGGCAATCTAATGAATAACTTCATGCCGTGCAATAATATTAAGCCACACATGGTATGGCATGGTAATTAATGTACTATTAAATTTGCTGAAATAAGTGGAAGCAAACCCTAATTTATACAAAAGTCACAAATTCCAATAATTATCCTAATTTTCTGCGCAGGTCCTGTGACTTCTGCCAGCCCGGACAGTTTTCCAGTTACTACCTGACTGACTTGCATTATGAACAAGACAACCAGACTTGGTGGCAGTCGGAGACCATGAAAGAGAATATCCAGTATCCAAATCAAGTTAATTTGACGCTCCATCTGGGTACGTCGTTTGTACCTATTTGTTAAAGAATAGACTTCATTAAGCAAACGCCATGAAATTTAAAAAAAATACATGCCAACAAGCAATACCGCATATCGTTAATCTAATAATTGTCTTTGCCAATCGCTTTAAATCTGTTTATTAAAAAAGTTAATTTCACAAATGTTACATTTCAAAAGATTTAACGGAATTGAATGTTAATCGTTAATACCTGATAGAAAATGTATTTTATTTATTTTTTGTTTTGTCCCAGGCAAGGCTTATGATATCACCTACATCAGGATAGTATTTTACTCTCCAAGACCTCAAAGTTTTGCCCTGTATAAGAAAACTGGAGAAGATTCAGACTGGGAACCTTATCAATACTTCAGGTAATTAGGTCAATATATTGTTGGAACAGTCAACGTGTACTCTATAAAATAATCTGTCTTCAAAATTAATTAATTTAGGTTTTTAATTTAACTTAAATTTTAACTAATTATACTGTAGACCTGTGTGCGTAGTGCGAGTTGCACAAAATTGTTCGAGTAACTTCACCGTCGCGTTAATCGACTATACGGTAAGCGCCAATTCCGTTTGTCATCTTAGCCACAAGATGGCGCTGCTTCAATCCCATAGAAATCGACGTATTCGCGCTCGATACGTTCAAGCGAAAATGTTTTGTCAAAACTCGCACTCAGCACACTGATTAATGCTAAATTTAGTTACAAATTATTATCATCATGTAATAGGCGTACATCCGTTATATCTCTATGGCTTATCATATTAGCAGGACTTTGAACTCAACAGCCTAATTCGCACTTCAGAGTACCTGAGTCTAAATATGTCTTATCAACTTGAAGTTAAGTTTATAATAATAAAAATAATTAATAAAAATTACTCACTAGTGCTTCGTGTCGTGAAACCTACGGAGTATTGGAACAGAGAGCTGCTGAATTGGGCGCGGAGACTAAAGCGTTGTGCACTAGCGAATATTCAGATATCTCCCCATTGTCTGGGGGAAACGTCCTTTTCTCAACACTCGAAGGACGTCCTTCTGCCTATACGTTTGATAGTAGTCCGGAATTGCAGGTATCATTGAATATTTTGCGCTTCTATGAAATTGTAGTATTGGCATGGCATGGCATTTTTATGGCATGTATTCTTGTTTAGCAAAGGTACAATAATAATTTAATGCACGTCGTCTCTATACTTCTTTGTAAAATTTCATTTTTTTAGTGGAATCAACGGATGGTCATGATTTCCCATAACTAATATTTGTTTGCTGGTCTAACATATAAAACGACTTTTTATAGGAATGGGTAACTGCAACAGATCTTCGTATCTCACTGGATCGCTTGAACACATTCGGTGACGAGATATTTGGCGACGTCCAAGTGCTTCAGTCGTATTGGTACGCCATAGCCGACGTGGCTGTCGGCGCCCGATGCAAGTGTAATGGCCACGCTTCGGTATGCGACACCCAAGAACTACCTGACGGGACTAGGAGCCGGTATTGCAGGTACGAATATAAAAATAACTTTTTATCCCTTATAAGCCGTGATAAATGTAAACACGTTTGTTAGTAGATCATAGTATCACTGTAGAACCATAGGCTAGAAGGTAAGCGCCAGGTGTTTGGGAAGTGTTATTACAAAGGGCAACCAATCTGTGGCGACCTACTCACTCCTTAGCAGGTATAAAGCTTGTTACGTACGTATCAAAACGTTAATTGTAGCTTATTGTAATAAAAAATTTGAACCTTTATTTATTAACATTGTTATTTAGTATTATTTTTGTTAAATTATATAGAGTGAACCTTTACTTTAAAATTATTGTAAGCCAGAATATCTGATTGAACAAATAGACTGCATTCCCTGGTATTAAAAGTCGATGTGATTCATAAACATATATTAAAAGCACTTTTATACGGACGATACATTTATGTCAAGAAATTTTAAGTACTTATAACACCGCTGCACCGCTTTGATTTTCAGATGCGAACACAACACAGCCGGTCGAGAATGCGAAAAATGTCTGGACTTTTACAACGACGCCCCCTGGGGACGGGCGTCACCCACCAATGTACACGAGTGTAAAGGTGAGTTCACGCTACTCGCTTAATATTGATTTTACAGGCCCTGATCTTCAGACGAGTAAAACCGCGGTTTAATTGTTCGATGGTAAAGCTCGTACTGTCATTGCAATAGAGCAGTTTTATACACTCACATAATTATGCACATAGGGCGTCACAAATGCTGTCGAAGGAGAAGATACACCCACACGTAAGTTTTGTGGCTCGTTAAGTTTGCTATATTCTACCATGATTTTTCAGACAGGACGGTTTTGCTCGGTAATCGATCGACAACTTTGAGCCACGAGTTGTTTGGTTGTTGTTGTTTTTTAAATCGCAGAATAGGCTTGTACGTCGATCACCCACTCACGAGTAGGTTTTCTGAATAGTTCTGCACTGCGAACTTAGGTTTTGTTGGTAATTTCGTTTCTTAGATTTTAAAGTAAAATACCTGTGCTCTACAATTGATTTCTATCATTGTGAAATGGGGCGAACGTCGCCGACCAATATTAAGGTCAGTTCAAGCTACTAGCTTATTGTTGATTTACTAGAGGTTTTTGTTGCACTGCATGGCGAATTTAAGAGTAGCTGGAATAAAATTTATATTGTTTTGTTGGTAATGTCGTTTGTTATTTTTCCTTGACAATAATGGTAACACTGCGATTGTTCGCTTTCTTCGCAAAGGCATTAATGGGATATTTGTATTACTTACAAGAAGCTACTAAGCAATCTTAAGACAATTTTTTGTTCTACTAACTTACTTACAGAATAATATGAGGGATATTGCTAAAGTTCCCGACTAAAGGATTCTAAGTAGGGCAGAGTTTGATCGATCTGTCCGCTTTAGTAGTGAATAGCCGTGCGAGGAACTGATCAATTCCATTTTTTCATTCTTAAGTCAATGCCGCTATAAATATTATTTAATAATTATCTTCTACTGTTACCTGCATGATTTCTACTTTTTTTCTATGAGAAATAAAAATTGCCCGTTAGCTTTAAATATATACGCAATAATTTATGTGTGTATCAACTTTTATCCCATACATTCGGCGTTTCTGCGTAAATGAAAAAACATTGAAAGATACAAAATTTTACATTTAAAATAATAGTAGGACCATGCTGCTGGTGAAGCTCAAAAGCGAAATTTTTAACTGTACTATACTCTACTGCGATTACAGCATGAATGCCTTGCCCTGGACTGTTCGTTAATTTTAATTCAATGTGTTCTGTTCTATCACACAGTCATAATTTCTACACTTAAAATTTTATCTATCCGTAGCCATATCAATGTATAAAGATGCATGCACCTGCGCATACTAAAACCAATACGTTACTTTTCCATTTAGAAACAGAATGGGGTGTAAGTAAGTGGTTAGTCGTAAGTTACAACTACTCCCTCATATCTTTATATCGTGACCCTCTTTACAGTACTTACTTACTCCCATACGGTACTCCCATACAGTTGTACTCCCATCTTAGAGTACTCATAAATTCTTAAAGATTAATCGAATTTATGCTGGCTTGCGTTAAATATTTGTACATTTTTATTGAAACAAATATAAACCCGGTATGCTACCAATTGCTACATGAATGAAGTGGACCAGATATATCTTGTGCAGAATTTATTTTTTGAAGATTTGAATTTTTAAATTCAATGCTAGGATAATTCTTAGTGTTACCTACACTGTATAAAGATCAAATATATTTAAGACGTCACAAAGCTCAGTACTGTACTGCTAATTGTCGACAGCTTGTAACTGCAATGGTTTCTCGAACAAATGCTACTTCGACAAGGACCTGTACGAGAGGACGGGCCACGGCGGCCATTGCATCGATTGCCAGGAGAACAGGGATGGCGCCAACTGTGAACGCTGCAAGGAGAACTTCTACCAGGGCATTGAGGACATTTGCTTACCTTGCAATTGTAACCCTACAGGTAGGATATAAATAAAGGATATTTTATATGTTGACACTAAAATATTTAGAGATAACAGACAAATACATTAGAAAAAATACATTAGATTAAACCCTTATTGTCAATAAAAAATTGTAAAAGTAGTGTTATTAAACTTTTTTTATATGTATCTTCTGATAGTAGTCCTAGTAGTCCTCGTTGGGTCCCATGTCCAGGACTATAAAAAGCCAGGGCTGTAAGATGCTTTTAATATTTACAACTTAGGTTTGTATTCATAATTATATCAATTTTTAGTTATTTAATTTGTAAAAAATGTACATAACATCGAATTGGTCGTCATAGTTGTGACGTCATAATGTTATAGCTATTTAATAACAGTACAGCGTTTACGGCTATTACACGTGACTAGACATTAGACATTACAATACACAACCAATAAATTCAAATGGTCTTTAAAACAGTGGCTGGTCAAAAAAGGGTATTATTCGGTAAAAGAATTCTTTGACGATAAAACGAGATAACCAACTATCTCAGGTAGGACAGAGGCTACATTTACAATCCTGTAAAGCTGCCGACTTCTAGTGCTTCCTTGTGTTTATATCAGGGTATGATCAGATAGAATGCACTATCACGCTAAAGCTAAAGCTAAAATAAAAATAAAACTAAAATCAACAAAGCTATTAAAACTAGTGTTATAGACTAAATAGAAAGTTCGCAATATATAAAAATATCATATTTATAAACAACTTTAAAAAGGAATGTAGTAACGTATGTAGTTTAATAAATAAATTAAAACTGAGTCGAGAGTTTTTTCCTCCGGCTTTTTCTCTCTTTACCCAGAAATGGGTGGCACATAGTACAGCCGATGAGTTCGATTAGGAAAAATATTAAAATAAATAAATAATTGGACAGCTAAACTATCATAACTTATTTTGCTAATTAAAATATAAAATTAAGCACTAGTTATTTAAGACATAATTATTGTATAGGGTAGACTGTTCTTAACTTATTATAATTTTTGTAACATCTTACTCGTGTAACAGTCAACAATAAACTTCGTTTTTCCAAAAACATCACTAAGTTTAAATTTTTCAGGATCGCGTAGTCTCCAATGTAACGCAGAAGGCAAGTGTCAATGCAAGTCTGGAGTCACTGGCGACAAATGTGACGTATGCGCTCCCAACTTCTACGAGTTCACGGTCCATGGATGTAAGCCCTGTGACTGCAATATCTCTGGGTCGTACGGTAACTCCCCTCAGTGCGATCCTCAGACCGGAGTGTGCATGTGTAAGCAGAATGTAGAAGGAAGACGATGCAGAGAGTAAGTACATAAAAATATTTTTTTGTTTATTAATTATGTAATTGTTAGTGTTGGAATATAATAATAAAATGTCAGAAACTGTCTATGACTCGTTTCTTTTCTTCAAACTAAAACATCCAAAAAAAATTCTTGTGCAGATGTAAACCAGGCTTCTTCAACTTGGATATTGATAACGAGTTCGGTTGCACTCCTTGCTTCTGCTTCGGACATTCCTCCCAGTGCAGCTCCGCACCGAAGCACCAAGCCCATGAAATAAGCGCACATTACATCAGAGATGCAGAGAAGTGGGGGGCCGAGGATAACCAACGGAAACCTGCAGCCTTACAGTTCAACGCTAACACTCAAAATATAGGTATAAAATGATCGATAACTAACGTACTCGTAGATTCTATGTGATTTTTCTTCTCACGCGCCTTTCGTTAACGCCGTTATTTGCTTACAGCGGTTACCTCGAAGGGTTCGGAAATATTATATTTCCTAGCTTCTGGACAATTCCTCGGCGATCAAAGGCCTTCATACAATCATGATCTCAAATTCACATTAAGACTGGGAGAGAGTAGTGGTTATCCGTCCAGTCAAGACATTATTCTAGAAGGAGCACGTTCATCGGTATCAATCAATATCTACGCTCAAAACAATCCGGAACCTTCTAACCAGGTACGTTATGGTTCTAAGAGAATTATGCGATATTTTTTTATAACGAAATGATATTGGCGATTAGTACCTAAAGTTGTTGATAAGTGTCTCTTGTTACACTTCAATTTCTTAATGTATTATCACATTATTTCAGGCTCAAGAATACACTTTTAGGTTACACGAAGATCCTCGTTACGGATGGACACCGACTCTTTCCAACTTTGAATTCATGTCGATTTTACAAAACCTTACGGCCATAAAGATCAGGGGAACATACAATAAGGGTGGCATCGGTTACCTCATGAATTTTAAGTTAGAGACCGCAAAGATCGGAAGGGAGAAAGGATCCGCACCTGCCAATTGGGTTGAAAAGTGTTCTTGTCCAAAAGCGTACGTTGGAGATTATTGTGAAGAGTGCGCGCCAGGATACAAACATGAGCCCGCAAATGGTGGACCATACTCCACGTGTATTCCTTGCGATTGTAATGGACACGCCCATATTTGTGACACCGCAACAGGTTTCTGTATCTGTAAACACAACACTACCGGCAGCAACTGTGAGCTGTGCGCCAAAGGCTTCTACGGTAATGCGATTGCTGGAACTCCAGACGACTGCAAGCCTTGTCCCTGTCCTAAAGACAGTGGCTGCATTCAGTTGATGGACCAGAGCATTGTCTGTACAGACTGTCCTATAGGTTATGCTGGTATGTATCTGATTTAGAAGATACTTAAATTGTTTAACAGCCTAGTGCTTTAACTTTTTGTCATGTTCCTGTGACACTTTCTCTCAGCTTTATTATAGCAACATTAATATTTTCTTAAATAATGTCGTCAATTTCAAGTTGTTATACTATTTCCACTGAAAATAATAAACGAGTACCGACATAGTTTTCGTAATGGTCTACTCGCATATTACTCGTACTATTCCATGCTTACTTAATTTAAAAACATTTTGTTTTATAATTAATGATAAGTCAATTGATAAACAATCGATGCATTGATTTTTAGGACCAAGGTGCGAGGTTTGTGCGGATGCCCATTACGGAGATCCCACTGGTCAGTTCGGATCACCTAAAGAATGTGAAGAGTGCCAGTGTAATGGAAATGTGGATGCTAATGCCGTTGGCAACTGCAACAGGACCACTGGGGAGTGCCTCAAGTGCATTTACAATACGGCTGGAGAACACTGCGATAAGTGTTTGACTGGTAAGTGGCACCTATAATTTACGATTTAATTTGACGAAAAGAGACGGTAAAAGACCGGTTCATACTTCATATTTTTTTTTAATAATCAAGAATTAAACATGACATTAAAATTAAAAGATATTTGTTCGTGAAAAAAATGTATAGTTACCCGGCAAAACGAGACCATGCAGGTTTGGTTTTGCCCTACAGCACAAAGAGTTGTGCTTGGAAGGTTTAGCTCGTTGTGCAACAGATTTTTATTTTTTTAATACAGGATTTTATGGGGATGCCCTCGATCAGAAAAAGAAAGGTGATTGTAAGCCATGCCAGTGCCACGAGGCTGGAACGTTAGAGAGCACAGAAGGACCGCCGATGTGCGACGGCCTCACTGGATATTGCTCTTGTCGTCCGCACGTCATCGGGAGAAACTGTGATAAGTGTGAGGTGGGTATGGAACTACCGGTACATCGCATTACATACTTAGTACATAGTTCTATTTATTCATAGTAGATTGTATGACAAGGGAGCAAAATGTCATTTTTACGGTGAGGGCGTTTTTTGAATCCAGAGCGAAGTGAGGGATTCTAGAGTAGAATACCGAGCGTAGCGAGGGTTTCTTTATTAGAATCATGAACGTAGCGACGGATTCAAAGTACGTCGCCCGAGCCAAATATATATTTTGTCCCGAGTGATACACTCTACTTTTCATCACCCTCTATGAGAAAATGAAAGGGCCCTCATATTCTACTGTAATATTATTATTTAATAAAACATAGAGTAACAACTAAATTGAAATTAAATAGTATCTGATAATAACACAACTAAAAAGTTATATTAACATTTGAGACATTTTCGCAATTATGAAAATTTATTGTTACTTACTTACAGTTTTATTGGGATATAAATACAGATTGTTGTTGATTTTATTTTCTGCGTGTTTGAAATAATGTCCGAATCTGGCTCATTTCTAACAATCCGTGAAAATTGACAAAAACGCGGGCTGTAGGTAGTTCTATCGTCTTTATTCAAACAATATTTGCGTTCGATTTCTTTAGCGCTGAACACTAAGATATTCCAAATTCAAAAAGTGCGCGTAAATGTTCATTGCCGCGCACCTTTTGAATTTGGAACTTATGAAGAGGGAGGAAAACCTCATTCCTGCCATTTCCTGCGCTTAAAAGTTTCTTATAGAAAACACCAACTTTGGGCGTACTTAAAGGGGAGCAAAGTTGTACTTTTCGAATAGATGGGATGAAAAATAATTAACATAATCCTTAAAAATATCAATCCATCGCGGCAGTCATTAGAAAAAATTACTGCAGTTTGCGTACAAGGGCGATATTGAATAACAATGTCAGTTACTATTTGCAGTTCATGTAACGGAAAAACTTAACGCGAACGTAATAATATAGTTCCCATTGAAGTAACCACTTTGTAATTTTCGGATGGTATTTGGTAGACTATAATTATTATTATGTAGTCAGATACACTTAGATCCATCCTCTTGTATTTTTATAGATGTGATCTGCGAGCCCGGTTGCCACTCATAAAACAATATGTACCTAAATTATTGTCACCATCGTTACAGGATGGCTACTTCAACATAAACTCTGGCGAAGGTTGCAAGCCCTGCGAGTGTAATCCAGAAGGTTCTTACAACGCGACCTGTGACGCTATTACTGGACAGTGCTACTGTAAGCCCGGAATTGACGGGTAAGATTTAAGAAAGGAAGATCTTGTGAATTGAACGCAATTTATATTACTGCGATTTTATTAACTTCATTTGTTTAATATGATAAATATCAAATCAAAAACCTTTAAACATTAATTTCATCCATTTTGAGACGTCAGATTGACACATGTACAAGTGTACATGTGTCAATTTCACATACGATAAGTGTACATGTGTCAATTTCACATACGATAAGTGTACATGTGTATATTGTACACTTATCGAGAACCGATGACAATTTGTATTGATAACGTTTACGATACGGTCAGATCTGACTGCTGATGAAGGAACGTGAACAAAGCGGTTTTAAATTCTTAAACTATAGATTACATTTGATCACAGAAATCATTGCGACCGTTGCCGTGCATATCACTACGGGTTCTCTGCTGAGGGCTGTCGCGACTGCGACTGCGATGAGTGGGGCTCCACCAACTACCAGTGCGACGTGTCGGGCCAGTGCTCGTGTCAGGACAATGTTGAGGGAAGACGCTGTGACAGGTAATTGAAACTATTAATCATACTTACTTTTTTTAATTCGACAATATATTCTACAATGAAAACGACCAAAATGCTCGAAATGCCCTGCTTAAACCGTGGCTTTGAAATTACACAAAATGATTTCAATTTTCTTCTTCTTTGTCGTAACACTCTTTGCAGAGCGGTCGTGGTCATCTTGAGTCTTGGGTGCGGCAAATTTTAGAGACCTTACGATCATTTACAATTCTTCCCTATAAATAAATTAATTTTAATTTTAGGTGCATGGAAAACAAGCGTCGCCGTCCGGATGGTCAAGGTTGCGGAGACTGTCCGCCGTGCTACAATCTCGTTCAGGACGCAGTCAACCAACATCGGAAAGATCTGAAGGAATTGGATGATGTAATTTTTTTGTTTGTTTTTCATATTAATATCAAATGATTATACATTCATCATAAATTTAAAATCAATCGCTGTGATAAAAATTCGGCATTTTGCAGGGTTGGATTTGAATTTCCCTGATACTTGTCAAGAAATTCAATTCCAACTTAGTAGTGACTACAATAATTTATTTCAGATTTTAGCGAAGATCTCTAAAGCTCCCACCGTGGTGGAGAATGCAGATTTCGATAAGGAGCTACAGCGAGTGCGCGGTGAGATAGAGAGGCTTGTTCAGGGAGCGCAGGCCGAGCTCGGCACTGGGCCCGGCTCCAGCTTGACCAGCAATCTGGCAGAATTGGCTGAGAGACTCGGCGATGTCAGGTACATGTTTGCACAAATGTTACTTTCGGACGCTTACTACACAAAACCCGGAATTTCGAGTAACCCGGTTTTTTTCAAAAGCAATAATAATATAGGTATGAATAAACGTTCAAGTAAATTTTCAGCTGCTTTGGAACTTATGCAAGGGTGAATATCTATCTTGACCGGGCCATACGTCTTTTCACTGGCACGTATAAGTGAGATATGATAAAACAAAATGGATGAGGTAAACTGCGCCACTTTGACAGCAACAAACTATCCCAAAAAAACGAAAAACCGGAAATGTTAAAAATAAAAATGTTTTGTTTGTTAATTAGTTGAAAAAAACCCGAAAATTGCATTCCCGAATACGAACTGACTGTAGTTGGGCTACCTAAACAAACGAAAACATTTATCAAAAATTTGATTTAGGTATCAATCAGTTTAATCACAGAAGTCGTGATAAACTCCTATCGCTGTCCTCGAGAGGACGAATTTTAAGAATCAATTAACTTGACACGCAGTACCAGTTTATAAATTAAATTCTATCTTTCAAAATGTATCATTTTAATCATTACAGAAATATGTTGTTCAAAATAGAAGATGAAAGTTATGAAGGCAACGAATCTGTGGAAAGAAGCAAAGGGAACGTCAACAAGGCCGAAGATACTATTGAAGCAGCACAGAAAGAAATTAACGTACGTAATAATTCTATTTACATTAAAGAATAGGTAATATCTCTCATGGAGTTGAAGTTAAGAATTTTGATATTTTATTGACGTTTCACTTATCATGTTATAGACTGCATTGGAATATCTTGATGGTGAAGGAGCAGCCGCTTTAGCAAAAGCACGTAATAGATCCGAACAGTTTGGTAAACAATCAGTTGACATGTCAGCCTTAGCTAAAGAGTCACGTTTACTTGCGGAAAAACTTGAGACTGAAGCGAAAAATATACGAGAAATAGCTGAGAAGGCCTTTAATACATCCTTAGGCGCCAACAAAATTGCTAAAGATGGTATTAATAAGCAAGCTAACATCAGGTATGTAAAAAAATATGAACAGTTCCATGACATTCGTAGAAATAAAATGTATTATAAAAATATATAATTAATAATTTTAATATAATATTTTAGCAATGAAGTCCAAATCTTGGCCAATGAACTAAATGCAGCGTCAGGAAAATTAAGTAGTATGACGGAACTAGCAGACCAAGCTTTGAAGAGAGCTAAAACTGTTTATGAAGAAGCTCTAGGCCTTTACGCTGAAGTAAACACTACATTGCTGCCAGATATCAAACTAGGAAAATTAAAGCATGATGCTACAGAGATCAATAGAACGGTAAGTAAAGCTTATTTAGTTTTAACGCAAAATATCTGGTGATTCCTTAGTACTAATGATTTTGTTTAATTTAATGACAGATTGATGAAAAGTCAGCAGAGCTTGATGAATTGATAGCTATTAATAATGAAACACTCCGGGAACTTGATGATGCCATCAAACGTGGGAGGGCTTTGCTGGAGCAAGGCCACGAAAGACAAGATGAACTAAACGATCTACTGGGCAAGTTAGATGAATTGCAGGCGCAAGCTAAATATGACGTTGAATTAACTAAAGCTACTCTTAAAGATGCGAAGGAAATTTACGAAACGCTAAAAGGTATGAATCTGTTCGTAATACATTACATTTTTTAGATTTCAAAATTACTTTAAATCAGTATTTTATTTGATCATCAGAATTCAGCGATCAGGTATTTGAATCAAGGCAGTTAGCAGAGCAAGCAGCGTTGGATGTACCAGAGATACAATCAAAGGTAGCAGCAGCCGAAGAAAGCATTTCCAGTATTATTGAGGAACTTAATACTGCTAGTGACAAAGCCAAGGATGCCAGAGATTTGGCCCAACAAGCTCAAAAAGATTATGCGGATAAAGCTTCGGAGGTAATGATTTTTTTATGTTTTACTCTATTACCAAAAACATATTAATATAATACAGTAAATAATAAAAACCAACAGTAATACCGCATAGATAAATGTTTTATCTTAGGCTGCCCACGAAATTAGAAAAAAAGCATCAGCATCCAGGGCTGAAGCAGGAAAGCTACGAGACGAAGCCGATAAATTATCAAGTGAGTAATTTACACATTCGATACATTAAGTATTTCATAATTTGTATTTAGGGTAAACCTTAGAAATTTTACTTCGTCGTACCTATATTTCGGGTATTAACCTTTGTAATTTCAGCACGCGTCAAAGGAACCGCTAAACAGATAGAAGACTTAGAAAAACAAGCAAATGACAACATGCAGCTCACTAGAGAAGCCAAAATGAAGGTAAACTCTAATTTTATCCGTTAGGTACGAGTAACTGTAAATATCTGGCAATTTTTGCGAATAAAATATTAAATAAATAAAATCGTGTTCGTGTAAAAATATTAAATATTTATTATCATATCACAGGTCGGCCAAGCCAACACAGATGCTAGAGAGGCTGAAAAGCAGGTTTCAAAGGGATTAGAAGATTTGCAAGTAATCATGGAAGAACTGCAAAATCTTCCGACTCTTGACGATGAGGCATTGGATAGACTGCGTAAGATATTATATTTTTGTTACAATAGTTTTATATTTTAAAATCAAATAAAACCTCGTGGAATATTCTACTATAAATTTGGTGAATATTTCTTGTGTTCGTATCATATTTGTAGCAAGAAACGAAGCAAATATATTATTTTATGATCTACTTAGCTACTCGTAGTCTCCATTTAGTCAAAGCAAATGCTGAAATGACTTTAAATTAAAGTAAATGCCTACTTTCGGTATTTATGGCCACTTTACTGACTTGTTTTGGAATTTCATCTTTATACTTACGTGTATTTTAGAGCAAGTTATATGTCCCTTGTATTAAAAATCTATATTTTTATAGAGGAAAGTTTGGACGGAGCGGAACGTGCATTGCGTGAAGTTAATTTGGATGGCAAGATTAAATCTCTTACCGAAGCCAAAAACACCCATCAAAGGTAGGTCACATTTACTATCTGGTGCCTTGTAATTTATTAGTAATTTTTAAAATAATATAAGTGGTTTCAGGTTCTAAAAATAAATTGTGTACAGAATAATGCATTTTAGCATAGGGCCTTCTGTCAATGTTTAGTTCGATGACGTCATCAATTTTAGGGGCATGTCAAACAACACTTAGATTTGCATGTATTCCTATATCCTAACATCAGAGTTGGTACATAATTTAATTTGAATATTGCTTTTTTCGAGGTAGTGTGCCAGAAACAGTAATTAAAACGCTTGTTTTGTTCAAATTCTACTTCAAGTTCGGCTTCTAGCCGCTACTAATTATTTCTGATGTACCTAATAATAAATGTTGTTATACAGATGGATTAAGCAATATCAAGATGAGCACGATCAACTCCGCATAGAGGTGGATAACATAAAGGACATCTTGGAACAGCTCCCGAACGGGTGCTTCAAGAGGATAGTCCTCGAGCCCACCGAAGGGCCCAGCAGACCTGCCAGTTTTAGTTAGTAACCGTTACCCATACGAGTAAGTTATATTGATCGAAGCATCACAGTCAAAAACATAACGAAACAATATTAATATGTACTTTAATATTAAGACTAAAACAGCTATTTTAATTATTCATATGTCAACAACAACATTTTTTCAGTATTTTTAGAATATCTACGTAATTTGAAATCCAACCAGCTAAGTAGCTTTATGTTTTAGTCAATGAACGATGTCTACATTACATTACTGGTATGTGTCATTAGACTTTGATCGAAATGTATAGCAATCTAGTTGTATGAATTGAATAATAATAATCCTGAAGCGTTTCGGTCGGTATGAGCTGTATTAAACTACTTATAAAATGTGCCTTATATAGTAAATATAAGTTTTTCGAAGAATGTTGCCGTGGGATTTTTTTTATACATTAGGGAGTGAATCGTATGTGTTGAAGCTATAACTTTATATTATTCTTTGTTCCTTTATAAAATAAGTCAGGTTTCCAATAAGTTTCTACATACTAAAACTATGAGGCTATTTCTTAGATTTTTTGTTCTATCCAGACTGTGAAACTGTTTTTACTAAATAAATTCATTTATTATATCAGTTTACTATTATATATTACAACATTTGCATTTATTATCTGCATTTGTGTACTTATTTACATATTATAAGTATATTCAGTGTGTAGTTTTAATTCGACATTGCTTTCGCTATTTTTGTTAGAGAAAAATTGGATTAAGCTTAGCTAAAAGAAAAAAAGCTATTATTGTCATATGGTACGATTTGTAAATATTTAAAAATAATAACATGGCAGGAAGTCTAAAAATTTGTAAACGTTATACTTACTTATGATTCCTTTCCAAAACATTACCTACTATTATTAAATTTCGCCAAAGAAATGATGAACTTTTAATATTTTTGTACTTTATCTGTAAAGTTATTGTGAGTAGTCAATAGCTTACTTACGTTTTAGTGTATTTATTTGTAATACAAGTAACAAAACTTTGTGTGGGTCTTTTATTGTTTCATTGAATTTAACGCAACCGATAATTTGAAAAAAGATTTCTGAATCAATACTTACTCCTGATGCCGGGGAATATTTTGTATATTTAACAATTACCTATACATTTTAAATCTTACACTAAAATACGTTGCATTTTTGTCGTATTAGAGAAAACAACAAAATTAAATAACTGAGGCAGACTGACGGACACACATACGCTACTAATCTTTGAAAAAAAAAACAATGGGTTGCACTCCGGGAGTGCCGGCAGAAAACTTATAAGATGTTTCTGGGTGATGTGGACGACAGTTCAATTAAAACACAATTGACTTTTTCTGTAAGAATAGAAACGACATTTTATGCTAATAATCGCAATAATTATAATATTTAGCTTTTTCTATAACAAAATACATTTATTATATGAATTTTTCCTTTTGACAGTTTCCATAGTTCCATCTAATTAGACGCACGGGAAACCATTGGATTCAGAGGGCCCAGGACCCGGTGGAGTGGCGTCGATTAGAGGAGGCCCATGTCCATCAGTGGACTATCAAGGGCTGAAAGGAAGGAAGGAAGGAAGACTAACTTTGTTTATGAATGTTTCCTTTTGAGTTTCCATAGTTACCATGTTACGCATTTTTCCTGATAATCAGGGCCCTTATTCTGTATGACCATTCGGATTTCGTGTCGATATCGTGTGTCATCCAACCGTATGTCATTTCATGAAATCGGCACGACAAGGAACCTTAATGTCTTTTCTATAAGGCACACAATAGATTGTCACGTTAATTGACTTTTAAGTCTTTTTTGACTTTTTATCACGGGCAAGACACGACATTGCCGCGATACGAGTGTGAATGGTCATACAGAATCGGGCCCCAGGTCAGACACTTTTTGGTGTCTTCGATATTTTTACCCATACCAAAAAGTGCTCAGCGCCACAACAGAAGTTTCCACTTCAATAATTTGCGTTGTGTGTTTTGAAATTTACAGAAAAGACAAAAAAATAATCTGCATGGTATACTTACCGATATAACATAAGAGAAAATTTGCGCATAAAATTTGCTATTTATAAGGACTAACTGGCGCATAGATGAGTGTAGATGATAAACCTTTAAGCGTTGGATTCATCTAGAGTCGGACCACACGGGAAATCATTTCTGGGCGAAACAACGAGGGCAATAACTATGTACTTCCAATGGAAAGTCGAGTGTGTAGCGCGGCCCTAAACGAGCACTGTTAGTGTGTGCGTGTCCTGTTAGGGTGTGAATTTGTAAGATAAGGGTGCACATTGTGGCGATGTTGACAGGATTTACAGGAAAATTACAAATATTTTGGTAAGACTAAATATTCCTCGAGATTTTAATACAAATTCGCGTAGGTACACGTCTCAAGGTTTACTTTGTTTTAGTACTTTGCAATTGATAAAGACCGAAGTCAGTCAAACTTGACTTTGACTTTGACTTGGATCTTCTTCTGAGGACAAATTATGATGATGGCGTGTGTGTAATTTTTGTTACGTTTAGCTTCCACACCAAATTCCGAGAACATGCTTTCTTCATTCTGAGGCCGAGATACCGTCTCTGCGTAAACAGCAATGTCAATTGTAAAAAATGTTGAATATATTGAGATAATTAATAAATATTAATGCTCAAATGAGCACACTTATACTGGGACACCTGCCATTGATGAGACCTAATTCCAGCAGCAGCACATAGAAAAGGTTGAAGCGAACCAGGCCAAATTAAGAAAAATAATTCACTGTTAAAGTTCTGTATTGAACAAAACCATAGAAAAAAATATAAATCAAAACAATTTTTGACATTACATCTTCGCTTCACGAATTCTCACGTGCAATTAAAAAACCGTTAACGGCTAACCACTCCGTTTAATTTAGCGTTCCTCAAGGTTGAGGAACTTAAAGATATAATAATTAGGCATAGATAGGTATCTATCCATGCCTAGGTATCTATGCCTAATCTTTATACCTATCTACAGAAAATCATCAAAGTTTATCAATGTTTGTTCAATGTTATCTACCTACTGTACTCCGAAATGTCCTTAAAATTCCATCACCTAGCTAAGTAGCTACCTAGTATCCTTGAAAACTAATTGGGAAGGTCTCTTGTCATGTTGCGCATTGGCCACCCTACTTTAGCAGTATGCAAACGCTACAACTCCCGCGAGTAGTACAATTTATGGCGAGCATTCCACTGAATTTTCTTTTGTTTTTTCAAAAGTAACACGCTATCTTTACATGTTTCCTCTCCTCGGGCCATATTATAGGTATTTACATATGGAGTGCCTAGTATATTTTATGTAGGTACTACCTCTCGAGGGTGCAGGGGCGTTTCGCTTACACATATCTTCTTTACGTACCTATATTCTAATACCTTGAGTGGATGGTAAAATATAGCAGCAAGTTTAAAACGAGTATTTTCTGGACTGACTTGGGGTCCTTCAAAGATGGCGTATAAAGACCTCCGAGCATTCCTTCAAAGCTGGTACGCACTGGCGACTTCCCTGATGCATCTCGTGTCAATATAATCCAGCAACTCTTTTTATGTTAAAACAAATTATAAATGAGCTTTTTAGGTGCTGTCCGGTATATAATTGGCGTTATAAGCATTTTATTTTTATTATCTATACCTATTATAAATCACAGTTTTCGACTTATAGTCATTAAAAGATGATAAATATAACAAAAAACTAATACTCAGTTGTTATTATGTGGTCTCAACCTATAAATTACTAGACCTATATTTTTTTAATGGATGCAATATTCTTTCTATGCACAAAGTGATTTACCAACATATTACCTACACGACTGTTAGCGAAAACTAGTTAGTTGCAACTTGCAGAACAAATTTACAACAACTAAATTGGCGAATATCTCACTGTCTAGGGGCGCAGAGTTTCCGAAATACGACGATAAACTAAAACTAAATAAGTGGCCGAAAAATGGTTTAACGCGACCATCGTATCTGGGCCTGCAATTTACCTTCAGACTCCTCTTAGGCATCTAAAATTTGAATGCAGAAAGGGGAAAGCGAGCTCAACTTGTAGTGGTCGGCGCCAGTGGAAAAACCAGGATAATCCGAAAAGTTTCCTTAATTACGTTCGTACGAAACTAACTCCCTGAACGAATTAAGCGCGAGGTGAAATAATTCTGAGTGTTGTCCTCTAGCAAGCAGCTGCGTCAACCAAATCCCTAAATAGCCACTAACTAATGTTTGTCTACTAATTAATGTTAAGGAAATTTAAATGTTGACATGCCTTAATCAAAGGAAAATTAAAAAATAAGTAAATAGATTAATATCTAATAAACGTAAATATAAAAATGAATTTTAATAAAGATTAACAAAGTTATTAGTTCATTACCAAACGAGTCTAATGAACTGATTGATTTCTGTCAGAGAAAAAGTTAAGATTACGTTTAGGTACTATACAAACCTTTACATTGATATTACATACATATTACATTTACTATATTATAGTAAAATTTATAAATAAAACTGGTACGTACTTAGTGTAGGTACAGGTGTAGTGTAAAAGCGGGAGCTACGAAATGGTCTATTTCTCAAATCCAATGCGACACGCGCCAACGACCTTACCAAGATTATAGGTAGGTACATATGTATTTATGTGCGTTTACAAAATAAAATGTCACTTGCCTTAATGGTGAACGAAAACCTCGAATAGAAGCCAACATACGCAAGTCCTACATAAATTTTTCAAAGAATATAAAGTTAACCAACCAGCAATTGGCCCGCATTGAGGCCTACATCGTTATGATCGAACACTCGGCCCGGTCGCTATGGGGTTGCAAATTTGTACAACTTAAATGTAAACTCATTAAAATGGAATTAAAAAACTTTGGAATTTCTTCGAAATATTGGCCACTAACATTAAATAAGCCTTAAAAACTTATGAAGTCTAAATTAAAAAGAGCCATTTAAAAATAACGCAGTAATAAAATGGCGCATAAATTTCTCAATTTTCGCACGAATGAACACCGTTTGGCGTCGGTTCAATTTGGACTGAAAAAAATTAATTAGTCAGTCACGCCCTAATGAAACTGTACAAGGAGGGGAAATTCACAACTAAGTTAACCTTTAAGTGTCGTAAAAGATGAAAAATTTTAATTTTTTTACATCTCACGTAATAAAATCCATCCCGCGTGGGATTTTCTTTGCTGCTTAATTGAAGTTTTTAGAGTCACATAGCCGAAGGAGAATTTTTAATTACTTGCCATACGCTCTCTTTTACAATCCAGGAATTTGTGACCAATTAACATAGCAGAGAGACTAACCTGGCTACCTATTCCATTTACCTCGCTTAAGGTGCTTTTCTCCAAATCAGGAACGCCATTCCGTTTAATTCTTTCTCTAATCTTGATAGGTATCTTAAGCAGTTGGAATATGTACCTACAATATTATAAAAGCAGGCCTTTTTCTAACAATTACATTATTCATTAAAGGAACGATCAATTAATTCGGTAATAATTAGACCAACACGAATTGTATACCTAAGTTGTAGGTAATTTTAAAAACAAGAAAGGAGATCAGAGTTTTAATTATTATTTTATTTTACTTAATTTAAGTCAGTTTTTAGTTCAAGAATAGGAGTCGATGTTATTAAGGCTTAAAAATATTTTTTGCTTAACTCAAATGTTCCTGCCAGGACATCTGAAAATACCTCTTGGCATTTTAGATGTCTAGCTTGGGATGATATTTAAATTAGAGGCAGATTGTAAAATTATACACTGTAAGAATCATTAAATGTAAATCGTAAAATTAATAGTCAATCCTACCTACATATCATAGACAGGGATTGCTTATTTTTATTCGAATACTATCTTCATTATAACCATGCGAGATGAATATTTAAGTATTTTCAAAATTCCTTTGCGTGAAATAATCGCACAGAAAATGCGCGGAATACCTATCACCGGCTACCTAATGAAGAATTCATATTAAAAAACGCGTAATGAGAGAAGCTATCAAACTTTTATAATACGGTTGGGATGTGCCCATAAAGAAAACATTTCATTTAATTTTGTATTTAACAATTAAATTTTAAATTGTGGTTAAACTACAAATTGAAAATTTTGTTAAATTTTGTGGGTAGTGTAGACTAATGTGGGGTTTAGACGGGTCGACTACAGCCGCACGATTTTCGCCGCACGGCTAAAATCGACCGTCTAAATGGCAATTCGGCTAGGTCGCAAGAGACTAAAGCCGCAGTTGGATAGCATCCGACTTTGGCCGTGTGACGACCGGCCGCATGCGGCTAGCAACTAAAATCGACCGTGTAAATGATTTGTTGCAGGCGATCGCTCGACGCATGAGAGTGTTTCCGTGCATACTTTCCCAACATTTACCTACGTTTTCTTCTTTCCTTTGTTTATTCTTCTCTCTGTGTTCTTCAAGCAATTCTTAAATAATTGAATAACTAACTATTTCAATTCCGGCACGAACACCTATTCTGCTCAACATTTTCGAAGGAAATGACCGAGCCGCAGGCGATTTTAGTCACCTGTGTAAATGGGCTAGCAATGCGGCTTGGTAGGCGATTTGTGGAGCGACTAGCCGCACGGCGAAAATCGACCGGTGTAAATCTTCCTTATTAATCCTTAATAATTCTTCAAGTTTACTTTGCTTATTAAAACCAACAAAATTAATTAAAGTTTTACATATTACTCCAAAGAACCAGACTTACAGAATTTTAGGTACATTTTGTCTTTGGGCTATCATCATTGCTTTAGTTTTTAGGCTCAGTATACTTACCTATACGAGTATATACCTAGTTGTAAGATAGATACATCGGGCCTGCTGCGGTGAAGCCATTGTTCATCTTGAGACGTCCGCTGCGCCATTGTCTTAGATTTGCTTTGCAGTATTGTTCCCTTACAAGAAGCCATTATAGTCTGTATCGGCGAATTAATATTGAATCCCTAGTTTATGAATCTGAATAACGCATACTCTATTAATAAGACAAAGACAAAACGTTTATTTGCACAAATATAGGTATAAAGTTGTTACAAATTATTTAGATCAATCTATATTTACCATTTTAGGTATGCAAATATAAAGTAAATAAAACTAACAAATTAAATTCATAAATAACTTAATTACATTAAATTAAAAACTTTAAATACGATCGTTTCTTTTTATTTAGATTTGATTACTTCAATTAATTATACACAACTTGGCATGTAGGGTAAACAATTCATTTATTTAGTTGTTTTACCTAATCGGACTCATCGGTTCAATTGGTGCCACCCACTATTGGGTCGAGAGTATAGTATACCATCGTATAGGCATAAGGACTGCACTGGGTGTGAGCAGCTTTACAGTATTGTAAATTTAGTCTCATTATAATTTTTATTTATTAAAATTTATTAAAACCAGTTAGTATTTTATTGTCTATTCTGATAGATAATAAAATTATAATAATGTCTTAAATCCTCATACGGAGGCCTTCTGCTCACAACTGCGTTCTTTCTAGGATTTTGTGTCATACAGATATTTGCTATTTGCTCATCCAAATTTAGTGTTAGGCCGTTACACAGCCTGATATTTAGCCTAAAAAACGTCGTCTTTTTAAGTAGTTTTTAATCATTCAAGTGTTAGAGTAGGTACCGCGTGCCGATTCGATCGCACTTTTTTCTTTGGTCGAAAAGTAACGTGCGACATGATAGTGTTTTAATTATAAATAGCTACACCATAGAATATTTATACCTACAAAAAATACGTCCGTCGCTAATAACAAATTGTTTTCAAAAGCAACCACGGTTTCGGACGGTACACTTAACAATAACTGTGATTTAGTGACACCCTAACAAAATTTAGGGATCCCCAGACTACGTGGACACCCCACGCGGTTGAATTGATTTATTTATAGCAGTGTAGGTATTCGAATTCCGTACCAGGTATGCCACTTAGACGGTTAAATTGATTTTATTTAACTTTTTTGGGGTTTGTCGTTTGATTCACGCGAGCTTTAGATATTTCCTTCATGGCTATGGACTATTGCAATTTTTTTGAGCTTGGAAGTAAGAGGTACCTACGCTTTAAATATCTGGAAACCTCGATCATCTAATGACTTATTTGAAACTAGGTTTTGCCCGCGACTTTGTTCGCGTGAACTAGGTAGGTATATCATGAAGCAACAGGCTCTTTATATCTTTAGTTTATTTTACGGAGTGCTTACTGAAGAAAAAATACTAAGATGGTAACTGCAATGTTTGTCCTGTTTGACATTTTATAATAATTTGGTAGTCCACGGGCTAAGCAAAATGTCTGTTGCATATTCCAACCTAATTACTGTTTTGTAATTGAGGTTAAGTAAGACTTCATTTTTGCACAAACTTCAAACATTATTATTATTGAAGCCTGTTCGTAAAGTTATTTCTTACTTTTTAGTTTGAAGTCGGTTCACATTTTTGTTAAAAAATATTTTATTTCATGCATTTTAGTTGTCATAGTTTCACTTCCACTCTGACTCTGGCAACTTAATTTTAATGCTTCATCATACTTAGTTGTGGCAAGTGGCTTCTTAATGGTAACCTTACGGACACCATTATGGTTTAAAAATTTATGGACAAGCCTTATCACTTAGCGGTATGAAAAATAGACGTTAGCCGATTCTCAGACCTACTGAATATGCATATAAAATTTCATAAAAATCGGTCAAGCCGTTTTGGAGGAGTATTGTAACTAAAGCTGTGACATGAGAATTTTATATATCTATAAGAGAATATTTAAGCCAAGATGGCAACCAAACAGTATCATTCTAAATCCATAATCTGAACATCGGTTACTAATTTCAGGCGTTAAACCCTCTCGTGATTGAGGCCGCGCTCAGTTTGCACACGTTTTCGTACGAATTCAACTCGTGCGTATACGTACTTTCACGGACGAACAATCCCGACCTTCGAAATACTATAGCCCAAGAGCCCGTGGCTCCCAGACCTTCGTTATAATTATTATAAAAGCTGAAAATTGTTCTATGTATTGTATACCCACAAAATAGATATGAACGGATCCTGAATATGGAACTGGCGTCGCGGTGGGTTCGGCAGTTAACAGGTGGTAAAGGTGAGTAAAATTGTGCCTCAAATTCGTTATAGTATAAAGGTGGGTTTTTAAATATTTTATTTGTAATAATGTTAAAAACTGCCTCGTTCATTGCCAGACACCTAGGACGATGACAAAGCCCTCCCAGACACCCTAAAGTATGCTGAAATATAATTATACCTACTTTCGTCATAGTATAAAGGCTGAGCTATATATATTATTATGTTATTTGGGCAACTATAAAATGATGTTTCCACTTTAGCCAGACGGTTTCGATGGTTCCTCTATCTTCGCAGACACTTTAAAGGTCACCCTAGGCGCCAGCATTTAATTTTGGATATTTCTCGAAAAGGTCGACTAGGCAACAATATACAGGCCCAATTTTTAATTGTTAGTAAATTCTTACATCTGTTTATTATTTCTAATTATTTATTTTTATATTAATTATTTATTTTTACTATTTGTTATTTATTTTATAATTTTATATTTTTATTATTTTTTTATTATATTTATTATTTATTTTTTTATTTATTATTTATTATCTTATTAGTACGAATAATTAAAAATCATGTTATGTAGGTACCCCAAGATATAAATAGTTTGGAAAATCCAAGAAGTACTAAAAAAATAAACTTAACATTTAAAAAAATATTGTGCTCGCCATCATGGATTTCAAAATTATAGTATATTATCTATTTTAAAAAATCTTTCATAAACTGCATTAAAAATATGGTAAGAAGGAAAATGATAATCGTGAAAAAAGTAAAATGATAAGTAGTGCTTTTACATATGTAAATAATCCATTCACCTATATTGCCTGATATTGCTCAGAATGAAAAGGAAAATAATTGGTTCAGATATGTTGTGATAAAATTGTTTATTTTAATAAATACGAGTAAAGTTGCAAGAAATAAGATAAGCTTTAGTAAGCTGTGAATGGTCCATTTCGTGGAAGAATCACTGGAATTATGTAGGTAATTAATACGTTTTGAATATGTACTGAGTCATTTACTTCATAACGTCGTAAATCACTATTTTAAATACCGTAACTAAGCCCTCTAGGCGTAGATATATGTGAAGTCGTAGTTATAATTTAAATTTCGCTAACCTCTGGTCACCACTCTAATATTCATGGGGCAGTAACGCGGTTGTTACCGACACAATAGAAACTGATTTAACGTTATTTATGTGATCTTGATTGTTTCCTAATTGTAAGTTATGGTACCTATGGATGGATTAGTTTCAACAAGAGATTACAGGTTACAGATTACTGATAATATTCAACCGGAAAACCAGACAGACATAGTAATAATTCATTCGAAAATCGGAAAATTATATCGGTAGAGAAAGATAATTTGAAAATTCTAGCTATGGTGATCGCCAACTGTCCGTATTCTTTTAGTAGGTAATGGGGTAAGATCGTTAATGGCGTAAGAACGTATAATTTAAATATCTACCGAATTTGTGGTTGTTTTGGCAACATAGTGCGAGACTGCCGAGACTCCATTTTGTTTTGCTACTCCCGTTCAGTCCACATTGGTGGGGTAGTCCGGTCTTTCCCCTACAACGTCCGATCTTTCCCATGTTTTTTAAAATTATGTCCGTACTTTAAACTCGCATAACTCAGCAGTCGTTAAGTCTGTGCAAACGAAAAAATATTTTTCTTATAGCTTGTTTATTGATTATCAGTTTTTACATTATTTTATTATTCTGGCTGGTATACATTATGACAAAAAAATTGGGAACATCATACGAATGCAGCTAAAAACCATCCGAACTTACCCCAACTAACCTTAAGAGGTAACTAAGTATTAATAGTTATTTATCTGAGTTTCAAAAGTTTCTTAAATTATATTTTATTATGCAAACTTATTACTTATGTGGAATTTACAGTGTGTTTTAACTCAATGCTGCTTTATTTTGTTTGCTTTAGCAAATAAATAGCATTCGTGATGAAGACGCAGCGTCAAACATTTAGTCAGTCTCTACATGATAGGTATCGAATGGCTAATCAGTTATTGGATTGTGTAGGTACTCGGAGATCCCTTGCGAGGCGACAGACACAGGTATTGGTAGTGCAAGCTATCTACCTACAATTCCTCTAGGTAAGCAGTCGGAATCAGACCAAACATAGGTAAACATTCATCCAATTAGAACGTTAAACCAAACAGCTAGATTAGCCAAATATTGTTTGTGTTACACAATACAAGACCAATCTCCATACATCCAATATTAGGGAGCAACAATCATCGAATGAGGGGAGAGATGGCCTCGAGCGACGGCTTGATCAAACATGCCTCCACATTGCCTCTACTACTCGTAACTATGTCTCTGTATTAGACAGAGCTATGAGCGCAAAGTTAGTACCTACCTACCTACGTTAAGTAATTCGTTATTGCAGCTCATTTGCTTTAGTATGTTAAGTTGTAGAAAAATGTTCTCTATGCAATATTGTTTCAATCTTCGGTAAGTGGCCAATGTAATAAATAAATGATAGGAATAATCTCGTAAAAGTCACAAAGTATCAGTTTCGTTAAAGATTTACGCGAAAACTAAAAGGCAATAATGTGCTTACTTACTTTTAAATTTTATTTTAGCGTCGGTCGTCGAGTACGTATCGACATCATATTATTATAGTCGTCCGTAGACATAATTAATTATGATAATGCTGAATGACAACTTACTTTTTCATAGAACTCGCTGATGCCTGCCAAAAACATTTCTTTTAATGTTTTATGATTTATTTCATCAATCCAACGGGGATTCGAAAACCAAAAGGTTAAAAAGTCCATCAAACATTACTATGATACGCAAATTGCGTATAGAAACCGCCTGCGGCCTGATAATTTAATTTATCGATTTGGCTTGCAGACGGTTCTATTTAAACATTGGGGAATTAAATGCGGCAAACATCAACTACAACTGGCAATACTTTAAACGCCCGAGGCGATCAACTTCACTTAAAGCATTGTGCTTGTGGGTCATCAAATTTACATTTGAAAGCTTTTCAACGATTTAATCGATACTCGGTCTTCCAGTAGGTACACTAGTGTTTTTCTTAAACAAAATGATTTTTGTCTTATAGATTTTTGTCTGTTTTCTAGTAAGTATTATTTATACAAATGTTATTTTATATGTTATTTTATAAATATAAAAACAAGAGGAATCACCTTAAAACTTGGATTTCGTTTTTTTAAAGCGGATAACGAGTCGGTACTACCTATTCAGTCTGATGATTGGTTACATTAAAATTAAATAAGTGAAATAGATCTTATCCAATACAGAAGATACTTCAAAAAAACACTTAAAAGACATATCACACAAACCTATTTGTTGTTTACTGTTTTGGCTGTAGTTTTTATTTACTTTTTCTTTTCTTCAAATTGTTTAGATTAAGTACACGTATCTAGTAACAAAAAGTATTTTTTTAAAGTTTCCTACCGCATGAATACAAAGTTCTCTACCAGACAAAAATGTTCTAGAAAGCCTTCTCATTTACAAAATTCGCTATAGCTCTATTTCGTTGGGTAAAGGCGAGTTCACGTTGCGGGCGAGGCATGTAAAGGCGGGCACACACCGCGTGAGTTAGTGCCGCCCGCGACCATACGTCACTCGCCTCTGGGGATGGCTGACCCGTTGTAGCCCTACTTCGTGCTTCCGTGAATTCTCTATTTACATGATAGTACGTGAGATAAGAAAATAAAAGCAAGCAAACCTTATAGTATAAGATCCCGGTATACAACGACCTTCACCGACATGTTAATTTGATGAAACGAATTTTATATTCAATTTAATATGGCAATAAAATATTGCATATGGGTTGCCTAACAAATTTCAGTCCAGGATACGATTAATTAATAATTAAAATAAAGTTTACTAAACATTTCACCGGTTTGATTATTAAACAAATTCTATACCAATCGAAGGTATGATGCCCATACAATATGCAAACGTTAAGTTGTCTATTTTTTTCCGGTCACAATCCTCGGTTGCCAGGTATAAACAGGTAAATCGACACTAATAGCATTTTGCAGCGCGGCAGCGGTCTGATTATTGAATGAAAATTAAATCAAAATAAAGATCATTTTATTATCAACACGGTGGTATAGGGTTGCCTGCGAAAAATCAGTCCCGAATTGCGGTTGTCGAATTTAGAAAATTGAAATATTGTTGCGAGTAAAAATGTGAGAGTGAGAGGTCCCAACCAACCATCCCATGCGATAGAAGAGGACACACCAGCAGCTGTTCGAAGTCCGTCCATTTAAAGAAAGAGAGTGCGCGTGTTTTTCTTGAAAATGAAAAGGACAGCGATAGACTCGTATAAACTGTGTATCATTTTGGAGTAGTTTATTAGTAAAATAGAGGAATAGGTCTTTAATTTTTAATCAATATTGATGTGTGTATATAATTTATGTGACACTAAAGTATGCGAGGACACGGCCAGACATTGCCAGAAAAATTCATTTTTGTTACAAAAGTCAAAGTTTAGGCCATGATAGATGTTGTTTTGAAAGCTACGTGTTATCCTATCCTCACTGCCAAGTATTTGACGTATTACTGTTTTTTATTTCAACGAAATCAACCCACTACCTTGAAAGAAATCGCTTTTTTGTACATAGGGTCCACCATAAAAAAATAAAAATCTTAATTTATAAATTGTCAGTAACCCATTAATGACCCAGGGTCGGGTCTCCTCTCACAATGTGAGGGATGTAGGCCTTAGTCCACTACGCTGGCCTAATGCGGGTTGGTGGACTTCACATGCCTTTGAGAACATTTTTTTGAACTCTTAGGGCATCTTCAGGAGGCCATCATCAGGAGATTTCCTCACGATATTCCTTCACCGTAACAGCAGGTGATATATAATTTTATAAAGCGCACAAAACTTTTTTAAAAAGTCATTGGTGCGTGCCACTGGGATTCGAACCCGGACCCCTCGATTAAGAGGTCGAATTCTCAGCCACTGGGCTATCACCGCTGTGATAATTAATTGTTGTATGTAATTTTTGCACTTTATCCCGGGACACACTGTATAAGGTATTGTATTGTATTGCTTCATTTCCTACTACTAGAATATTTTTCTCTAATTTTAACGAAGTTTTTCCGAAACGAAGCTCGTAGTAGGGCGTATCCGTCCGGCCGGGAGACCAACGCCGACTATACATTTTACTGTCAGACAGAAGCGAATTAAATTATACAACTATCTATCTAGTTAGTACCCTATTGCCGATACACGAACGCCTTTCTAAAGTGAGTATTATTCTGAAGCATAAATTACGAGTAATTACTTTTGATGTAGGTATGTTCTGTCCCACCATAGACGTATGAATGTGCTAGGTACCAATGGTGGAATCTCTATGATGTATTTCGATGTTCTTTTATTAAATAGTGTCATGAATGCCGGTGGCGTTTTATTTAATTTAAATATGTATTAGTAATTCATCAACGAATTACAAGCTCAGATTTATCATTACTAACTGGAGTGTTGCAATGTTGCAATTAAATAAATTTTATTAATAAAATAATATCATATAATTTTAAACTCGTAGGAGAAACTAACAAGAAACCTGCATAGTTTGCAGGTAAACGCTCGTAAGTTAATTATAATATATATAGCAATAAGAAACCAATAACACGTGCTATTTCACATGTAAAACTTCTGGTATACTAGTAAAACAGTTACTTTACATGGTAGAATGCTCGTGTAGACATTGGCTATAGTTAACGAGTTACTTCGAAATGTATTGTATTAAAGTCCTTATTCCTCTTTTTAGCAAGAAGTGCTGCAATGATAATGATGATGATGATGACCTCTGAAATTAAAATTAAAATCAACAGTTGAATTTTTCTAAGAAGAAGAATAAGAATTTTAAATATTATGTATATTCATATTCTTGATATGTTAACTAGCTACATAATAAAGCTCCCTGAGTAAATGCACCTGTAGATCTAAGAATACCATCAAAAACAATAGGTACTTGTAAAAAAACGCAAATCTCGCAACTCAGTTCTTGCACCGTAAAAAGTTGTGAGATCCATGTATGTACGAGTATCCATAGATTGACTTGACCATCGCATAAAAGCACAACGTATCTCACACATAATACATAAAAAATATGTATTATATGAAATTAGATTGTTTACTGCGTTTGCTAACTTCGGAACTTCGGAAATCCCCTATAATTTTTTTGTGAGTTGACATATTATGTTGTGCATGGCTGTATTTAAATATTTGTAATTGTAATTGTTCAAAAAGAGGTATCTACCAGCGCCGACACCTAAACATACTTTTTGAAGCACATAAAGGGAAACTGATTTGTCACTAGCGAATTCAGCCGCCTACTTGTTCGTGTGCTTACAATCTATCGACTATGGTTTTAAAGCCGTTTAAAATGAATAATAATAATAATAATAATATTTATTTCACAATAAATACATGTTTAACAAATAAATTCACTCTAGACCCCATACTAGGATTCCCTGTGTTATGGGGTCTAGTCTCTTCCAGGAGTACAGTATGATTTATTTTCTTACAATAGTTCGTTATTAAGTTAGCTATTACATATTTAACATGTTTTAAAAAGAGGTGAAGTACAATTAATTATTCTTTTATTAATATTTATATATAATAATTTTATTTAATTGTATGCTTATTTGAAGACTTAGGTTTGATGCTTGTCAACTACCATGTTGTGTGTGAGTATGTGTGTAAATGTGTGTGTGTAAGTGTGTGGGTGTGTGTTTTACGTGTTTCTTTGTAACTATGTATATTAAATAATTTATTTGATTAATAAGGATTCTATTTCTAAGTACGTACATTTATTAAGCCAGTTTTTCGTTTTATTTTTACATTTATGTTTGTTATCTGAAAAAATTTCTATTTTATTGTTGACTTTATTGTAGATAAAAGGGCCTAAATAATTGAAACTACTGTGTCCAAATTTGGTGTTTACTCTGGGTGTGGGCCAGGTGTGTCGCCTCTGTGATCGTTTTCCTAATTTAACAGCGGTTATAGCTAACTTGTGAAACTTGTTTATCATAGCAAGAATATACAGTTTCCTAACACTCAGGTGGTTTGTGTCTTCGTACAAAGAGTTGGTTGGATATCTAAATGGTTTATTGTATGCTACTTTTAGGATTGCACGCTGCGCTCTCTCCAACCTTATTAAGTATGATTTTTTTGCAGATCCCCAGGCCACAATGCCGTAGTTGACGATCGACTGACAGAGAGCTAAATATATGGTTCTGACAACGCGTTCATCTGCTGCTCTCTTAAGTTTTCTAAATATATGTAGTAACTTCCTGACGCGTCCACAGAGCATATCTACATGCGCAGACCAAGTCAGTCGATTGTCTACCATAACTCCAAGATATTTGACGTGTATGGTTTCTTCGATGGTCGGGCAACTACAAATTGTGTTGTGTACAGGATTGCATGTATGTAGTTTAATTTTAAAGTCATTAGCGGGTCGTGAACGGTGAGTAATCCTGAAATTTATGAATTTTGTTTTAGATGTATTTAGGGTAAGGAGGTTTAGTTCGAGCCATGAAGCAACTTGTGACATGCCTTCCTCCGCAATAGCCTTCGCGTCCTCCCAGTTGTTTCCATGAAAAACTATGGCCGTGTCGTCCGCGAAGGCAAGTATTTTAGATTGAGATAGAGGAAGGGAACACAGGTCGTTTATATACATCAGAAACAAGGTTGGAGAGAGCACACTGCCTTGTGGGAGGCCAAATGGTTGAGTACAATAGTCACTGCAGTGTTCCTTTACCACGACTCTTTGTTTACGTTCAGAGAGAAAAGAGCTAAACCAATCCTGGGCTATTCCACGTATTCCGAGCAGCTCTAGCTTTTTCAGAAGGATAGATCTCGGTACAGTGTCAAATGCTTTGGCTAGATCCAGGAAGACCCCGATGCATTTTTGGCCTGAATCTAGGTGATATGTAATGAAGTCTGTAAGGGTGGTGATGGCATCTTCCGTGGATCTGTTTTGACGAAAACCGAATTGATTATCGGAGAGGAGGGCATTATGTTCAAGGTAACGCATAAGACGACAATTAACTACCTTTTCTAATATTTTGGAAATAGAGCTAAGTAGCGAAATCGGTCTGTAGTTGGATGGCTCTAGGGGGTTTCCAGCTTTATATATGGGACACACATTTGCTATTTTTAAACATTCCGGAAATTTACCAGCCGACAGACTCATATTACATATATGCGCTATGGGTGACGCTATTAAATTTTTAGCTCTTTTTAGAAATTCGTTAGTTATGGAGTCCCATCCAGGGGCTGAGCTATTTTTTAGATTTTGAATTATCTTGGTGATCTCATTGTCATCAGTGGGAATTAAAAAGAAAGAGCTAGCAGGAGTTTTATTCAGGGTTACTGAGTTAACGAGTTCATTGAGTGACTTTTTTGTTTTATATAAAATATTACTTGCTAGGTCCTTTCCAACGGAGGTAAAGAAATTGTTTAATTTATTGACAGACTCGGTGGGGCTATTCCCAATTTTTAAAATTTCTGGGCTCAATTCATTTCTCTTTTCTTTAATATTACATATATGTTTAACTGCCTTCCATAACTTTTTGCTGTCATTTTTAGATTTTTGGATATTGTAGCCGTCATGTTGGTCTTTTAAATTTTGTAATATATTGTTACAATAGTTTCTGTACTGTTTATATTGATTTTTTAATTCCGTGTCTTTTGGTTTCTTCCTAGCTTTCAGATGTAATTTATCTCTTTTTTTAATGCATTTTAGGAGACCGGGTGTTATCCATGGCATGTATGTTATTTTAGACGAGGGTAACTTCTTTTCCTTAGTATATAATTTAATGTTTGTATGTATTTTGGATATAAAGAGTTCACATGCTTTATTTATATCTGTTTCATCTAGAATAAAAGTCCAGTCAGTGTTTGATAAGTGATTTAGTAGGGATGGATAGTCTATTTCTTTTATTACTTTCTTTCTTACTTTAGTGTTTTTGAACTGTTTGTAGATAGCGACCATGACGGTGTCATGATCAGTTATGTCGCTTTGGCAAACGAGTGTTTGAGATTGTTTTTTAGATTTGATCATCATATGATCCAGGCAATTAAGTCCTCTCGTTGGTAGCTGGTGCCCTGGTAAGTATCCATAGTGACCAGTGAGATTAAGGTAGTCGTCTGCTTTTTTGTCTCTTATTCCACATTTGATATCGATATTTAGGTCCCCGGTTATTATTGAAGACTCTCCGGTAGTTGTTCTCATCACCTTTTCAAGAGATTCTAAAAATTTTTCAATATTATAGAAGGATGGAGGTCGGTATATAGCTATGATGCTTAGTGAATTGTCAATGTTAGCCAGCAGGCAGTTAGCCTCTTCAAACGGAGGTTCTGTTATTTGTATGTTTAAGAATTCTTTATATAGTATTATAACTCCATCGTTTTTATTTAAAGAACGTTGTGTATAATAACAATTATAGCCGTGCAGGGATAGTGTTGAGAAATTTTCGTCTAGCCAACATTCTGTTAGGACTATTACATCCGGTTTGTAGTTTAATCTTGTTAAAAATACACTAAAATAATCAAAATTTTTTCGCACGCTTCTAATGTTCTGTGTAAGAATTGTGATACATTTTTTTGTATTTCCAATATGGTTTTTGCAAAGCTCTGGTGATTCTATTAAACTGTATTCGGACATTTTTGTGCTATCTATATCTTCTATTAGATCCCTATTGGCCATTATTGGATAATGGACAGTTGAGATGAAACTCGCACACTACGACTGTAAGTTTTATATTTCGTTTTAAGCGTGTAAAGCGTAGACATTTGAGGCAGTTATAGTCACATAGTTTTATATTTCGCAAATAGTTTGTTATAGGCAGGTTAAGATTTACTTGAATAATTTGTATGAGGTTTTTACATGTGGTGTCGCTAGAGTGTAATGGTTGAGTATTATATTTATTAATTTGAATTTTTGGAGCATAGCTTTGTGAGTGAGTATATATTGTGCAAGGCACATTGTGTACGTATATTTTGATTGTGTGGTATTTGGTTGTGATGTATGTGTGATTCTGATTATTGTGTAGATGTGTAAGATGTGCGGTTGTGTAATGTAGTTTTATATCTGAACTTTTACTTTTTTGTTGACAAGCAAGACCAACACTCGGTTTACAAATTGATAGGATAAGATACCATATTTTCAAGACTGAACATATATAAGGAAATATCACAGCTAGTCATTTATTAATATGAGCATTTCTTAGGCTATCTAAGTGTTCTTCGTTTTTGATAAGGATGTACGGCGATCCTTCACTTTTGCGTAGGTACACTAGTCCATTGGCAATCCAACAATAGGCATACTTGTGTGTTTTCGCAAAATCACGCGCTAGATAATGTATTTTTTTCATTCTTGCTGTGAGATGCTCCGATATGTAAATCGGAGCTTTCCCTTCCAGGCCCATATGATTGCAGTTTAGTTGCGCGTGTGGATAATCTTTGTTAAATTTTTTTGCAGAGTTAAGGAATTTAAATTTTTGAAAAGTATCAGTGAATTCAATAATAATTGTGGAGTTTTTCTGGTCGGGCTTGCTGCGGTTTCTATAGATGTCTCGCAAATGTGTTGATTGGTAGTTATTTTTAAGTACTATAGATAGTTTTTCGTACATATTAAGTAGGTTTTCTTTTGTTTCTCCCGCAATTTTGGGAACATTTCTAATCTCGATTTGTGTCTTTTTTATGTGTCTTTCAAAAAAGTGTATTCTGTCTTCAAGATTATTCATTTGCTGCACTATTTCTTTTTTCTCCGATTCTAAACCGCTTATTTTTAATTCGATACGGGTAATTTCGCCGCTCATGAATTCCGTTGCCGATTCTATGTTCTTATTTGTTTTTTCTATGGAGCTAATTTTTGTTTTGATTTCTTCAATGTTTTTGTGAAGTGACTCTAGTCTGTTATTATGCCCAGCGAGAAGGCTGGTTACAAGGTCTCTCATTTCTGTTTTAAATGACGTGAACTCATCGCCAAAACTTTCTCCCGATAAGCGCCGCCGTTTTTTACGCGTAGTAATGCATTCAGATTTATTGTAATCTTCAGGGCCACGTTGTCCTCGGTCGGAATCAGAAGCGGAATGTTCAGACTGTTGTGGTTGTTCGGGCGGTGTTCGCAACATATTGCTTTTAGGCCTAATGTAGTGTCGGTATTAGCGTAATATGTGCGTCTTTCCTAGTCGCCTGCCCCACTACCGTCACTGTGGACTAGGACAGTCTCACTGCGCTTGTTCACGCGCTCTTGGGGTGGGGTGATGCGTGCGAAATGACTAATTATTGCTGTCACGCGTGCACTGATTAGCATTCGTCATTTGCATAAAAGAGATGAATACATGTGGCGCTGTTGCAATAGAGTGCGGTATTACGGTACGGTTCGTTTGTATTGTGGTCGTGCGTGGTGGCTTGCACTCACCTCTTCCTTGAATCTGTGCTCCTGGTATCCACTTAATTTTTCACTAAATTATTTTACTTTTAAATTTGAATTTAATTATATTTTATGTAGCAGACACACTTAAAATACGTCTATACTCGTTGAGAGGCGGGGAGGAAGAGGAATGAATGATTATATAATTTAAAAATTATAAAATAATCTGGCTGAAAATACTTTATGTGATGTGAATTTTACATTTTGTTGGTTTTAATACTCACTAGCAATCAAGCAGCGGTGAATACAATTGCACTTTCAGTTTGTGGCTGCCTATGGTTTTCTATGAGCTACTGGCTACAGTCAATGTCTAGCTGAAAATTTCTCGAACACTTTGTTCGTTTGGCTACCAGGCTAATGAGTGCCTTAGGTGGCCAAATTAAAATTACCGCCACTTTTATAGGTAGGCATGGGTATATTCCATGGCATAGGTGGAAGCCCTAAACGACAAATCATTGCCTTCTTGATAGGAAAAATGATGGCCATCAGGATTATACGCGGCTATCGCATTTTCACATATCAAACATTAGGTAGTTAACTATGTACTAGGCAGTCATGCAAGAATTAAATTTTTGGCCATTGAACTTGTTGAGTACTTATATAATTATGGTGGGTATTTTAGTATTGGGTTATGGTAATAAAACAACAAGTTACTAATATTTCTATTTTCAATTTATTGTTTATTGGTTTTTGAAATAAGATTTTCTTTTTTATTAATAATAATATAATTAAAGGATTACTAAATTGCAAGAGAATCTACTAAAGTCTACTTAAAATTAGCGTTGACTTAATAGTCGCAATAATTTTACATTCGGGCAATATTCGGCATAGATATTTGGCTAGAAACACAATGCGTATACAGGTGAATTTTTTAAGTGTGCGTGGATGGGGATATCCGAAACTATGATATAGCGAAAAATGATGAAAGGAGTCTGGGGACCAATTTTGATGAAAACTAAAACAGCATCATTGGATTTTTGAAAAATTTGATAAATTCTTCCTTTATTATACTCGTACTTGTGTTATAGTATGGACAATAACGTGTACATCAAATTTATAAATATTGCAATTATATCCATTGAACCAATGCAAAGGTCAAGATAAAAATAAAAAAGAGTTTGTGATGGAGGAAAAGATACAGTTTGCTGTAAAAGGCTATGTCCCAAAAAATCCTTTGAAAAAATCCATGGCATGGGGCATTTTTCGTCCCAAAAGATCCATTATCGATGGATTTTTGAAAAGTGGATTTTTTGGGACATGTTTTGTTCCAAAAGATCCATTGTGAATAAAAATAAACAAACAATCATAACATCATAAGTCTGTGGGTCTAGTGAGAACGGCGATTGTCTGTTCGTTACAGGTACACCCTGAACACCTCTAATGTCAGTGACTGACAACTGGCACGCTTCAAACCATGTTATGCGCTCTCCAGTCTATCAATCCTCCTAGATTCATAATAAATGAATATGTCGTATATAATTTAATTGAGTGACAATTTAAATCAGATAGAATTATGATTTGTAATAAATATTACGATATAAGATTGCATTTTATTATGTACGGGCTGTAGATTCCTTTGATCTATTAAGTAAACAATCTTGGCACTACTAAAATAGTTTAAAACTGCTTTAAAAAATAAATTATGGTATGTAACTAGAAATCTCTTTCAGTAGTACTTAAATGACTATTGGTTTTTAATTTTTTACAATTTTTAATCTGTGTTATATTTAAATCGCAAATTAAAATGAAAAGACGTACTAATATTGTTTACCAAATTGGACAAGTGTGAGAACTGAAAATGCACTTTAACTCTCAGACAATCGCCAGTTCCATGGACATGAACTTTTTCCACGAGTGTCGTATACTATTTAACAGCATGAGTGATATAAACCAGCTAACATCAGGGTATGTTAATTATAATTATAAAATGTGTTATTAATGAAAACATTTCATTTCCGTGAGCTACTGGTTACTAGAAGCGACAACAATATGAGCTTACTTACAAAACATAAATACACAAAGTACTAATTACATTTTTATTGATTGGGCGAAAAAATCCTATATTAAAGTTTATTATGTTGGGTTTGAGTAATAAAAATAATGTTATGATTGTTTGTTAAAATTTATTCATAATGGATCATTTGGGACAAAACATGTCCCAAAAAATCCATTTTTCAAAAATCCATAATTTTTCAATGGATTTTTTGGGACATCGCCCTGTAAAATAGGTAGGTGAGTGTGCCAGAAACGGACATTGAAAGATATTCTCCCACAATAGTGGGAGCAGAACATCTTGGATCATTGTAATTTGCTCACGTTTTGACTTAAACATAGGTTGGTAGTTGTCAATCTTTTGGACTAAATAAAAATTAGGGTGACGTATGAAAGATCAAAGGCCGAAAAGCGGCTAAATTTCCTTCTTCTTCTTAAGGTGCCTCTCCAACTAGTGAAAGTTGGCAATCAGCCGTAGCCGTAAAGCCGTCCTTAATAAATTTCCTGTTACACTACAATTGTGTTTTGTAAGGAAGTTTTGTATCAAAATATGTGTTTATTTTGACCTTTTGGTAAGATGTAAACCAAATGCAAAAAGATTAGTAGAACACTATTGTTGTAACGATAATTTTACTTCAGCTAGAAAACAAGCATCGTGAATGCTTAATGCTGCTTATTATTTCCACACTCAATGACAAAAACTCTGATTTCTACATGTTTTTATTCCTGAAAGATATATTTTAATGTTGTATTTTTATTTTGTAAGTTGTTATACTATACTACAATTCTCTATTACCCTACTAACCATGTCGCAAATTGTACTTGAGTTCAAACAGTCAAAAAGGTCGACAACTAGTTTACTATTTAGCATAATTTTAATATTTCACTGTGTAATGTTTGTTAATAAATGTATGTTCAATTTCATTATTGAATGGCCCACTTAATACTACTCTTTGGTCATCAGTGGCTATACGTATTATTGCGATCGTATTTTATAAGCCTATTAAAGATCTAATTATATTCGTTTTTATAATTTATTACAATAGGTATATTTTTACTATCAATATCAGTCAGCATTTGGACATTAGCCTTTTTAGGCGCATCATTGCTACATGTTAATTCTTTTTTCTTTATATTACGCTTATAAAGATATACTATATTGTCTTACACCATTTACGCACTTGAAATAATATTTAAAAAATATTTTTAATGCTGGTTGGAAGTTAAGAATATTTTAAATACGTTTAATTAAAATGTAAAAACGAGACAAAAAATAATAATTATAGGAAATAAAATGAAATAAAAGATAAGGCAATGTGTCGATAGCATGAGAGTCTCAGAAAGAAGTTAAAAATTAAAAAAAGAAACGAAATATCGGTAATATTTAAAATAATTTCTTAGTATTAAATATTATTTAGCCTACTTATCTAAAGGACAATGCCCAAGATACTAATACGTTGTAATATGATTTCTTATAGCATTAGCCTTATAAAATACGATCGCTGCCCTTAGTAAAATGTTTTTAAAAATAAGGAGGTGCAGCGTTAATCGCTACATTCTACAAAGAAAATAAATTAAAAAGAATAATAAAGCCGTGACTAGAACGTTCATTAATAAAGCATTTAAAGTGTTTGGTATTGTTTTCATTGTAGTCATTAAATTCCTAGCAGTTAATTATAATTATCGAGGTCTAGATTGCACGTTTATAAATTATCTTATTATTAAATAATATATTTACAAAATATTTTTTAAAAATATTATTATTTATAGGTAGTTGCATTTTATTTTGCAGCAAGCCTTTCTTGATTTTTGGATTTGTTGCGCCATTCTTGCAAGAAACACTACAGTGCTCAATAAATTAACACTTCAAAATAAATGCATTCATAGGAATTTCGAAATATAGTATCTTATCTATACTATTGAAGCGCGGTTTATCAAACTTGATCTCTTGGTAGGTAGAACATAAAATCATCTGGTCAAATATGAATCAAAGTTGTACTAATTCCATTCACTTTAGTAACTATAGTTAGACTAATGCTTAGTTTGCGAATTGAAAAGTGACTTATTTACAATGTTAAAAACTATTTTGGCTAAATGTCTCTAATAATTTCTTAATCTAAAATTGTGCCATTTGTGAAGTACTTATTTTTTGTAGTTTGGAAAGGAACAAAACGCAATAATGTAATTTAGATTATAAATTCATAATCTTTTAACTAGGAAATAAAACATTATCTACAAATTTATGCACAAAAGGATACCTATCTTAAAACTATTTTGTACAGATTCGACAACATAAAACCAAATGCCTAACAAATTTACAATAACTAATAATAATAATTTATATAATTTAAAACACAAACCGGGAAAAGATTAGGGCACGATATATTATGTAAAATCTTAAAGTGTAAAAGTTATCTGTAATGTACAAGATGTCAAAACAAAGAGTAATAAGTTATTAATATAAAAGTCTTTTAACAGTACATATTCGGGCCCTAACCCAATCACAGTCGCAAGGTACAATACGATTCAATTTATCGCGTGTAATTTCGATGTATGCTACGATAGCATAGCGACGTTTTTAATCGCATTCGACACTACTGCGGCTCGCAGCGATCATGTCACTAATATTAAACACAGAATATTGATTATTTGCAAGGCACATTCTTTTAAAAATCCTGATTTTCAATTTTCATGTACACAGTCGATGCTCCAAAACCTCTAAACACGGCGTTTAAAACATAATGAAGTGTTCCGAAGCGACTTCCTTTTACTGTTATTATAATTATGTATATAATCAATTATATACCCTGTTATTTGAAATGAGAAGTCTTCGTCCGAACAAAGAGAAACGTGATAAAGATGTACAATATCTACACTAGTGACTAATAAACGCTTGAGTATTTAACAGAAAAGGGTCAAAATGAGATCGTTTTATTGCTCACGAACACGAAGTTCAAATCTGGCGGCGAAGCGCCGTCCTCGCCGGCAGTCGGCGCTGCTGCGGCCGGGGCCGGGGCAGGAAGCGGCAGGGGCTCAGTACCCGTATCCAGTGCCTGGATACAGCAGAGCCGCGCCGCCTCCCGCCGGTCAGTGTTGCGCCGCAAATTTCATACGTTTCTGTTTCTGTCTCTGATTGCAGAACCACACTCGAACTACATTTTTCTTTAAATCTAGCTTCTCTGCGATCGCTGCGATTTTTTCACCTGATGGGCGGGGTTGAACGGCGAAGTACGCCTCGAGACTTCTCTTCTCGGGTGCTGCTATTGAGGTTCTCTTTCGCTTCTTCTCGCCGGCCGGTAGCACGCTCGGTGCGTCCGGATCTCGTCTTTTGTTTTTCGCTTGCGCCTCGGCTTCTTCTAACCAAGCCTGTAGAATCGGTTTTAATGCGATCATGTTGTTGTGACTCAGTGTTAGACTTTCGAATCTACAAATGGTGCTTTGCGATAGGGCTCCCACTCCGGGTAATTTGAGGTTCGCTAAAGCTTTACCGACATCTGCTTGTGTGACACCTAATTTAATTCTTCTTTGTTTAAATCTTTCAGCGAAAGCCTCGAGTTCTCGTGGATCTGTATCCGTGTCGGGGTGCAGTCCGGCGCCAGGGTGTCCGAGATGCGTGGGCGGTGCATGGGCCAGCCCACCCGCATGATGGTGATGGTTCATGACGTGGTTCATAGCCCCGTAACCATGAAGCTGGTGGTGTGGCGGCGCCGCTTCTCCCATGGGCGCTAGGGTGGTCATCGATGATGAAGTGAGAGGATCTAGCATGTCTAGGCCTTCCATGCCGTGGTGACCCATCTGCGAAAAAAAAGGCTTTTTGAAACTCTTTTTTATCATACTGCCAAAATCACAACGATTAAGAGGATTACTATAGATAGGGGTGGAACGACGGGCTCTTTATTGTCGTTCGACGAATTAACTTTTGTATTCATGTTAAATCAGACGTTTTATTGTAAATAAAGTGGGGCTGGCAACAATAGCTGCACTCGGGGACGATATGGAAACATAAACAATCATCTCTGTGCAGATTTGCACTCATTCTTTATGAGAGCAAACACTTGTTATTTCACAGAAGGGTGAGTCTGTTGTGACGTTGATTGGTTGCGAGTGTTTTACCAATATGCTTAAGTTGTTGACCGGCTTTGTACTGAAAATGAATGTTTGAAGTACTCACAATGCATACTTCGGGATGCATATGGACAGATAATATTTATGTGTGTCTAATAATGACATACGAGTACATTGTATAACATTTGAAGACGATAAAATTAAAGTTCTCGTTATGGTCGTAAATCTAACAGAACAATTGTTTGAAGGCCTTTAGAACTTTAAAGACATGTAAGTGAAGAAGAAAGTACACGTATTATGTGTAATCAGCATTTCTAGTCAATTCGGTAATGTTCAAAATTTACACATGCAAGAATTCACGCAATTTCCTATGTAGACGAAATTCACAACATTGACATTATGTTGAATTACGGCATTGTTCGGCTAAAACAATAGTCGATAGTATTGGCTTGGCTATTTGTCTTAGTAGCTAAACAGGCCGTAAGTCTTCCGCTAACAATTTTCCGTACGGGGCCGACGCAGTAGGTGCAGGGCGGCCCCCGGGGACCGGTACATCACAATTACGCGATGCCCGCGTGTAGCATGGAACGCTATGCTGGAAACGGTTCTCACTCTTTTTTTAGTTTTTTCGCCCTACAGGATTTATACTTGAGATCTGTTCCATTTATGTTTTTAAATTATTTTCGTTCGACTTTTTCGTTAGTTCGATATGTGAAAAATCATTTTTATTCATTTTTAATACTTATTACGGCTTTTATATCAGTGCGTTTTTATGTCATTTTCGTCTCCTGCTTTTGGATTTTTTTGTGCATAAATTGCTCTTTCCCTCTTGAGATTTGCAGACTTTAATTTGTAAACAGATCTGGTAGCAAGCAAACATACCGACAATATTGGTAAACCTATACCATTTTAAATTATTATTTAAAGCTTTTTCCATTCATTTCATTCCACGATGGAATAATTTTGACATAAGCTGCATGTTTTGTAAAATTGTCGCGTTCATTTTAATACAAAATGCTTGTTTGACTCAAATAGCCGCGGTAATTCTCAAAATAAGTGGAAACCGCAACTTGAAACAGGTGCATAGATTTCCTAAGCACCTACAATTTGTCGTGACACGCACACAGCGGCAGTAATACACGGGGCAATATCCATTGATGGGGACTCCACGTATGTCATTGTGCAATAATAACCGAGCGACCCTTCCCTCTGTCATTTTCAAGTGGCTAGTGCCGCGCAAATAACAGTCACGATATCGATAATCCAAATGTGAAATGGAATTATCTTGCAATATTTTACACTTAAAGTTGATTTCGGCGAATATTAAATATTTTTCATTGGTGTTAAATAACAAAATGTGCGGTGATTCTATATAACTGGTAAATCAATTTATTAGTAATCCGATGATCAGCATTAAGAAGAGAGACAGTCTAGTGCTTTGCAGCATAAATTTCTTGTGTTTGTAGACTTTCCTGTAATATTTAAATATTTGCACAAAAACATAAGTACTTACAAAGTAAATTAGACAAACCACGAGCAAAGTAGGTAAATAAGAGAACCCAAAAGCTCTGTGATGAATTTTGGTAACTATGTAAATATGTAATTTTCTAATACAGTATGTCCCAGGATAAAGTGCAACCCCAAAAGAGGGTGAAACTAGACCTAAAATTATAGACGAAAAAAATTAAAAAATGAGATTCTATTATTTTTTATAAATTAAGATTTTGATTTTTTATTGTGGACCCTATGAACAAAAAAGTGGGTGTAGAGGTCGATTTTGTTGAAATAAAAAACAGTAATACGTCAAATACTTGGCAGTGAGGATAGAATAATACGTAGCTCTCAAAACAACATCAATCGTGGCCTAAACTTTGGCTTTTGTAAGAAAAATGAATATTTTTTGCAATAATTTTCAGTAATTTCAAAATTTTTCAAAATTATTTTCTATATTTCGTTGATAAAATTTTTGGTCTAGTTTCACCCTCTTTCGGGGTTGCACTTTATCCTGGGACACACTGTATGACATCATTTTTTGTTAGTTTTTGTTTATTAACTATAATCTCCTATGGACGTCACTAGCAGAACATACAATGCGATTGCAAGTGGATATTAAATAAATTATATTTCGTTAATAGTGATTTGTATCACAACGTTATGATTTGAACAAGTGGCCGAATTTATACGGGGTGTGAGGGCCAGAAAGCTAGGGGTAGGGATGGTAGCAAACGAGTTGTGTTTTAAAACGTATTTGTAATTATAGAGGGAAGCTTCACTAATAGCGTTACTGTTGTATTAAAATTAACTAGGTTTATAGTCAGTAATGTAGGCACTACAGTATAATACACTACAGCTAAACATGTATATTTTTCGGTTACCTGTAGATAATATTACCGTGCCTATAGTGTCCATACAGTCTATTAAGAATTTAAAGAACTTGTACACAAATACGTTAAGTTTTATACCTGTTTAATTGAGTTTTCAACCTCGTATCGCCACAATAATTTCTGTATTTCGGTTGTAAATAACAAATAGATTTTTTGTGGTTAAAAGTTTTTCAAAGTTTATTACAGTGTGGGTTTTATATTCGTTTACTGGTAAGAATAATAATCTTCACAATGTTACGTTAGTTCGCTCTACTATGAGTAAAATAAATAATGTTTTGTGCAGGGTCATTGGTCATTCAAAAATATACCTACCCTTTGCAGTTATCGCTAGAGCATTCTTCCCGACTGTCCCGGTGAGCCCTACGCTTGATGTACCCTTGATTTTTTTACATCTAACGACCCTTGTTTTAGCATATGCGGAAAATTTATGCGAAACCAAATCGTACGATTGCCATTCAAATGATGTTTTGACCGGTCGTTAAGGACATTATGCGCTATGTTTCGGTGCGTTCATCTGATGTTAGTAAATAATTCTGAGTGTAATAAGCAGTATCATGTTAACTATTAGAGGGGTACCGAAGTGGATAGTTCCTACACACACTCCTACACAAAACACGTTCTTACACATAAGTTAGAATACACGAATGTGAATGTTAGATATACCTACATAATATCTTATCTGATATATAATGAGGATCTCGGAAACGGTTCCAACGATTACATACATGAAATTTGGCATTTAAGGAGTTTAGAGGGCAATAAATCTCACTAGCTAGGTTTAATTTTTAAAAAATCTTTGAAAACCTGTTTTTATTTGTGTTTTCGAACAATTATTATATGCGCCATCTAACGGAATCTGTTATTACTACATCCCCTAGCAGTTGACAAAAAAGGTAATACCGAGCAAAGCTCGGTGTCATCTAATATTATTTAATTGATTACGGTGTTTGATAGTTATAATTTTTATATGTAGTACCTAGTAATTATCGTAGTTAGTACTTGTAGTAGTTATAAATCTAGATATAAATGGTAATAATAAAGACGGTATATATATTTGAATAGCCAATGTGGATAAACTAGAGATATAAACTTATATTTATAGCAATGTTACTTTGACTCGAAATTCATTGAGGTACTTAATCAATTAACAGAAGTTACAGATATTTCTAGTTTTAATACTAAAAGGTTTCTACAAGAAATCCTCCACTTTTAATACCCTTGAACCCGGTGGGTAAGGCCCAGTGGGTTTTAAACAACTAAAAATTGCACTACCAACGGCCCCCACGCGGTCCCTGGCGACTACGGTGACAATTGTTCGGCAGCACTAAAAACGCTCATATGTCCTCTATTCTCAGGGGATATGCGTATTTTTTATGTTTTCCCCTTTCTTGTAGTTTACAGTACAAGTTTTCCCTAATGTTTGTTTTGTGTGTTTGTCGCTAGTGAAGGGAATCGAAATGGTTAGTCCGGCTGTAAGTGTCCCCTAATATTTTTTTACTTTCGTATCTACTTATCCCTGTCTTGGAATGGATAATATTTAAAACACTGAGTTTATTTTTGAGCTATTTTAAAAACTCTATGAGTTGATTGATCGTTGCATATAGTCTACACGGTTTGTCTCGGTTAACTCAGTAGGTAAATACTTAGAATATCTGATCAACGTATTATTGTACATTTCATTAATTGTTGTTGTCATTTAAAAGGAAAATCTCATCGAAAAATCCTCCCTTTTTACTCGTACCAACGTTCAATTATGACGTAAATATTAACTGTGTTAAAAACTGCAGGGAAGAGTTTTGCAGACAGTTTTTCTGTTAGTCTTGCAAAACATAAAACACGTATCGTAATATGGTCTTAGATAGACAGACAACAAAAAATTATAAATAAAATTAAACCATCAAAAAAGTATGAAATAAAATTTGTTACATGAAAAAATAGTAGGCCTACTTACTTTAGGCCTACTATTTTTTCATGTTGGTTTTAGTATTAAATTTTTTTCTATTCTTAAATTTTGGTACCAACCTCAAAAAAATAGTAGGCCTAAAGTACTTATGTAACAAATTTTATTTCATACTTTTTGATGTCGGTTTAATTTTTTTAAATAATTTTTTGTCGTAATTTTTAGTTTAAAGTCCATATCACGGAAATTACTAGACCAATTTTGATGAAACTTTTACCATTCCCTAAGTTTAACAAAATGCAAACAAACAAAAAAAGAACAAACACGATCCGTCCATTAGTTTCGAAGATATGCGAGGACAAACACATCTACATACATACATACACCCATATAATTTGGTATACTTGTTAGGAAGCCTTAATAGACCAACGTATGTAAAAATTGTGCAGTTCCGAGAATATGACATACATACTTGTCGAATTGATTGATAACGTATAGTACGTTATCAATGTAATATTCTTTGAAGTCCGTAAAAAGTACCTACTTACCTACTTTGGTAAAACCCACCAAAAACCATCAGAGATTGTGCTTTTTTATTATTCCTTGCATTTTATAATGCATTTGTTCATGTGTACCTATACATATTTACCTCGTAGGAAAATATACTGCATGGCTTTTCAAAATATTTCTAGGTGTTCTTGAATAAGGTTCCATGACTACGTACTGTGACAAGCGGCCTTCAAACGTTCTTGGTAGCACGGAGTAATTATACCCAGAGGTAATTCATTCAACACGCTAACATTGCACTTGAAATATCACTGCTGCTTCTCCGATGTCATTGGTCTGCCGTATAAGTGAAACTCAAATAGTTCTGTAACTGTCTATTTTGGTTTGGAACTATTTATGGACAACCTTAGCCAAGTATCCAGGTCAGGTTTCCCTATATTGCGAATTCGATCTGGGTCGTTCAGAGTAACCGTTCAATTCGTTTACGTAGGTTATTCTATTTAACTCGTCGTTTCGTGTACATAATTATTGTTTTTACAGTTGTTGGATGTTGCGAACCATGTCCTAAATATGACAGCCTAGTGCAGATGCTTGGTTACTCTACATTTGCTTTATTTTTGTAACTTCCACGTTAAATGTATCTATTTGAACTTATCCACATTTGATGAACATAGGTACGCCTTAGACGTAGATTACTGATAATGTTTATCTGCGTGCCTAATACCATACCATACTATGACGTACTAAGCATTACAAGGTATACATACGTATTGCGTATACCAGTGATTTAGGCTTTGCACAGCAGCCGCAAAGCAAATCCATGTCAGGTAAATGCGGTCAGTTGATGAAATGGCACGTTAGGAACCGATACAATTATCATGATCAAAGGATGTGTGGTATTTGTCATCAACTAGGTACGTACCTACGAGTACCAAACACCAAATAGGTACCTACTTACACAATAATACATTTTAGGTATTTACATAATTATACCTACATATATCTCGATATAAGTAATGTTATAAAAATACATAGTTTATTTGTATGAAATAATTTTGTTATTTATTTATTACGTTCTTTTTGTAAAAATTACTTTTTTGGTCTACACTGTCACAATACCTACTCACAATAATTCATTGCCTGAACCAAGGCTTAATCTATTTTGTAATCTACCGTTTACCTACTATTCCGATACAATTACAATTGAAGAAAGAAGTTCAGCATGTGAAAACATTTGAAAAATTATTGGTTTATATGAAAAAATATAAGTAATCGACTCATTTATGCCGTTGTAGGTCGCTCAAAGTGGATGGGTACTCGTTGATTCTATCAAACACTGACATAGTAGAGTGATTGCCAAATATAAGAGTGATTTCCAAATCACATTAATCCATCACTGAAAATCTAAACCAACGCGCATCCATTTTCATAAAATTTTAGCATTTAGAACCTAGTCTAGTATTACTCGTAGTTTTGCATAGACATAAATTATTCAGCAAAGTCGCTTCAAAAATTGTTTTTCAACTTTCCTGAAATTTAACGTAAACTTAACGTACTTGCCTAGGGTCATCCTAGGGTCATCCTGTATACATATATTTTTAAGCCTACCAGACCTTGCAGGCAGCATAAATAACTACATGTATATAAATATCCACCACCTATTTTTCATGTTTGTAAAGTTTAGGATGCCATTCATAGCAGAGAAGAATGTGGCTTTATGTATATTAAAAGCTATACCTTTTTGGAGTACCTACTATATAGGATACTATTCATGTATCGATTTCCAACAAGCTCGACGTCGTTTGCTTGCTATTTGGATATAACACATCATAATAATATTATTATTACCTAAATTTAGTAACAAGCAATCACAGTGCTTCGACCAAGAACATATAATTTTATTTATGTTAAGTGTATAAGTTATGGAAAAGTATACCTATTGTATAGCAGTTTGCAAAAGTACAATACAGTAGCTACACTTTTTGGCTAAAAGCTTTCCAGCACTTAAACATGGGTATATTACCTGATGTGTATGTTTGGGCACTATTCAAAAATACATCTGACCGAGCTTTTTTAGCTTTCCTAGCTCTAGAGCTACGCAAACAACGCGAGAGACTTTATAAATTTCCCATACTTTGGTTTTGTGACCATTATCATTTTGATTTTTGATCAATATTTCACGTAACACTTGATACTACGACGGCTGTATTCGTCTTAAACTACAACTGTACGTAAATTTGCAATTTCCAAACATTGAAACCTACTCCGCTATTCCGTCGAGCACTTTAATATGATTTGTGTGCGTGCGGTCAGTGCAACGCGAAGTTGATGCGCAGTATCGAGCTTGGATAACAGGATTAGAACGTCGGCGGCATTAATTACCAATTCCTATTGCCATTAGTGAAACGGACTGCCTGCAATATGATCTCGGGGTCTCACTTTACTCAAGCGCTACTATTATTGCACCTCCCAGAAGCATTTCGCATTAATACCAATGTGCATCGCAGATTACGTGAGCGCAACAATACCGGTAATGTACGAGTACATGGTATGTAGGTGCACCTACATGTGCATTACGTTTAACAAAAATCAACTTGCCTAGGATAAGTAATTTTAGAGATATTTTCTCCTCTTTTATTAGTACAAAATACATTAGGTAGCTTGTAAACAGTATAAAGTCACGAAAGACATTAATCTTCCAAGCCCAAAATTTCGATTCTGAATTATACGACTCACAATACGCAATTTTTGCCGAAACGAGTCTAACAGATGTTTTATACAGATTAGAGACATATACGGGACCCCAAACGGTCGTGGCGTTTGGGTTCCGTGGGCAATAAAGAACGCATTACGCGGGTTCAGACCCTCACACGATAGAGGGGTGCTCGAGGAAACACGAAAGTTTCTATTGTATTAGACAATAACATTTGCTAACCAAAATAGTTTCGTGTACCCAAAGGCGACTCACTTTTTTTACTAAGTACTTGACTTCTTGAAAAGATCAGGTGCTTTACCTTTTTTGTAATTTCAATGTTAAACTACTTACGTACAAATCGAATTGCCTGAAATTGAAGTTTAATTTTTATTTATTGGGATGCACTAATTTAGTATTACAGAAATTACAATTTATCGTTCGAAAAGCAACCAAATTATGGCAGAGGAACTTTTCCTTTCAATTTATTTTATGTGTAAAGTGAAATCAATTTATGTCAAATATTAATTTATTCCTAACACTGTTTTGTAATCTCCTCATTTTCTGTTCAACAGTTGTACAGTGAGAAAGGCGAATATCGAAAGCAGCCACGAATATCGAACTATATTTAGTGCTAATATGCAATAAAATTGGTAGGGCGGGAGCACAATCGTCTACAGTACATCGAATAGTGCATAAAATTACCTCATTTTTATAGCAAAGCGCATATAATTCTTACATGTTACAACCCTCCACGTTACCCCTCGCCAGCCAACTCCCAGAGGAGACAACCCTCGCCGCGCTACCGATATAGGAGGACTAAAAGATTTTCCAAGGTGTATGGGGCATACAGAAATGCATTTACTTTTATTATTATTATTTATGTCACATCACAGCAAAGGCGTGGAGCGTACCAATTTGCCAACAATTTTACGAGTGCGCTTTAGTTTTATCGTTCCGGAATTCGATTGGTATGATTGGTATGGATTTTTTGGACTGCGGATCGTAGCATTTTATTACTTAAAATTCAACGTAAGGGAGGCGCCGAGGGACCACCTTTTGGATTATCATTTGTTAGAATTGCTTGCTAAGAAGAAGATGCCACATTCATTGTCTTGCTTGTTTGGTGCTTAACTTTGTCAATAGTTACCTACATATCTAACATTCATAGAAAATGAGCTTTTCACACCCAACCATTTATTTTCAAAGAATCTTGTAAGATCGAATGGATTAAAAGTAATGAAATTATAGTCCAAAGTGGTGGCCAAGTGTAGTATCGGAGTTGGTGTATTTAATTACAATTAAAATAAATAATTAGTTGTCAAAATAACCATTAAACATTTAATATGAAATAAATATTGCACAAGGGTAAACATTGCTACTATTGAAGGTTTCAGCCACACTAAAAGTGAATTGTCATTACAAATGGAAATTAAACTAGTAACTTTCAAAGACCTAATACCTACGAATGGTAAATAGAAAGGTTGTCATACTTCTATCCACTATGGATTATTTATTATACAATCAAAATATACGTATATCTCTTTCGAGGTTTGTTCCAGATTATGTTCTACGTGTGTTTGACTGAATGAATTTTACGGCCTACCTCTACCAACAGACATAAAATTGACTGTGCATGATCGAAGATTGATTTATTTAATTCATTAGTTTTTGTAGTATGTACTTAGATCAAATTAACATACGAGTATTTATAGCATTTTGTTGGAATCCCAAACCCTATTTTTTTCTGCTGAATTAAATTTGCTTTTTTGTGTTAAGTATGTTGTGGTAACTCTGAAATGTTTTGGAATTTGTGTATCGCTATCGCCCACTGAAAGAAAAAACTTGCGCGAATCCGCAATAATTTTTCCTTTTAAATCGCTAAGTAGGAGTACTATGCAGTGTGCACTGACTTTAAACATACCTACTACTGCTGCATTCAAATCAAATCGATTCAATGGAATGAAATTACAACTATACGACCTCGAGCGTAAAGTCTTATAGAAATTGTACCTATCAAACAACTAACCCGAATTTTTATATAAGTAGTTTTACAAATTACCATGTTGAAGTGTAAACTTCTTTTAGCGCGGTAGGTACGCATATTTTTAGATGAGATAAAATGTCTGGATTCGCGACACCGTTACGAGACGCAGCTATAAAGGGATATAGAAAGTCAAAGTAACTATGGAAACTGTCAAAAGGAAACGTTCATAAATAATAAGTGTATCATTTATATAATATAATATATAAGTGTGTTAAAGAAGCTAAAATATATTATAATTATTGTGATTTTGGATTCGACATTGCGATTACTAAACGACATTAATGCTTTAAATGTCGTTTCTTTTCTTACAGAGAAACTCAATTGTATTGAACTGTCGTACAAATCATCAAAAAAATACATCTAATAAGTTAAGTTTTCACTTCTGCCGGTACTCCCGGAGTGCAACCCGAATTTGTGTAAATAAATCCTTTTATAATTTTGTGCAACTGCTCACGTTTGAATTTTGTGGTTGTGACAGTTTGACATAATGTCATTAGGATAGAATTCGAATGTTTTCTTATAATTCCAAACTAGTAACCTCATTATGGATGGATCGTGAACAATGTGCGTGCTGCACGCCGTCTATAAAGACACAATTGTACCTGATGTGGCCGGGCGTTATGAGGAGGTGGTCCGCCGACGCCGTGGTGGTACACCATGTCGTGCTTTAGCTGCGGCAGCGGCGGCCCCGGCTGTGGCCCGGACTGGTGTTTGCTGATGTCCACCGCTGCGAGGGCCTCCGCGCGACTGAGGAGACCGTCGTTCAGGCCGCCGAATATATCGCCCTGAGAAAAAAGTTCTAATCAAATATATATAGGTAATATATTTAAACCTTTACAGTACCTATTCACTTTCAGGTGGTAAAATACGAATATCGGGCGATTTTCGTAATATCATAAATGAAAGATCGCCTGATATACCTCAGTACCCGATAGCGAAGGTATTCGAGCAATGTGTTTTGTTTTGCGGCGCCTAAGAATGGTCCTTTATTGTGTGGTATAGTGATCCATAAACTCAAAGTTGCTCGGGGAGCTTTGGTTACAGCAATACTTTATGCGACTCGAGAAATCCGTAGACGAACAGGAGTAACCGACTTATTTCAAAGTTCGCAAACTGATGTGAAAATGAATCAGCCACATGGGGAACAGATGGGAAGAAAATGTCTGTGAAAAACGACCAACTTTAGACCATAGGACAGGTCTTCCCTTTACCTCGGTGGACTGACTTCCCGCAGAAGAAAACGGGAAGCAGCTGGATTCAAAGCAACAAGGAAGGGGCAGCAGATTGTCGTAGATTAGAGCAGGCCTACGAGTATGTCCAGCAGGGATGCTTGTTTAGATTAAACGCTATTGAAAGCGTTTTACAAGGTTTGATACAAGAAATAGGTGAGAGAGACGGACATGCAGATTGATAAACCATTTTGTTATGGAACAAAAACCTGTTATTAAAGGATTTAGGTGAAACATTATTGAGTTTATAAAGGCAGTAAACTTTTAATATACCTACAATAAACATACGTTATGCATGCTAGGGTTGGTGTTATAAAGACTTGATTTAACTTACCTACATATTTAATTTCAACATAGGTACGATATACCTACAGAAGATAACAATAAGCATATATAAGTAGGTATAGTCATAAGACTCACATAATTATGGCGGTTCTCACATAACACTAATAGTAAACACGTAGTTTAACACCAAGAATCTAAAGGGATTTCGTGTTAAAAATTGTTTTATACAATTTGACCATAACAAATGCTAACACTAAAAGAGCTAGTTCAAAGGGGCAACGCTAATTCGCGAGACGTAATACCTACGTAGCCACATCAAATAGTCATGTCGGCTCAACCGACGGGCCGCGGACAGGGGTTTTTCTCGGATTACTTTAAATTATTTATGAGTGAGTCTGACCTCGAGTTCCTTCGTAACTCGTTACTCGGTTCCTCGGTTCACCCGGACCCACTCCGACTGATGCCTGGCGCGCGCTCTGACTCTCAAACACCCAGTTTTATAGATCCAGGGACCACTTTTAAAGTGATAGTTTCTGCTTTCGATTTACCGGTGGTACACACGCTTTCCAGTTCCGACGTCCCCTTCAAAGACGCTTTTTGCATCCAAATTGTCTACTTCAAATTGATTTGTTTCTTATCTACATCTATACATATAATGAAATTGTTGAGCTACGAATTCTGTACATGTAATATTTTTGAGTGAAATTAAGTTTTTACATATCAGGACACGCTTCTAAGCCCAAAAATATACATTTTACAATTTTTGTCTATTTGTCTGTTTATCTGTTAGTGTGTTAGTATAGTCTGTTTGTCTGTTTGTGTGTGCGCGCACGTCTCGAGAACGGCTGAACGGATTTGAATGCAAATTTCATCGTTGTATAAAGGAAAACCGTCCACGTAGGCTATATTCTATTTTGTATAAAAAACATATTCTCCATTTTTCACACAACAATTTTTTTCCATTCCCGGCGTAAAGTATTTAAATTTTAGGTATCAATAATAATAATAGTAAATATTACAATTTACGTTTCATGTTATTTTTAAATGAAGATATCTTTTTTTTGTTGTTAATTAGTCAGACGTTTGTTTGGTAAGATGACTTATTTATTTCAACACTTATTTATTTCATACTAGTGAACTACCACTATGCGAATAAATAAACAGATGTGAATATGTTTTTTGTAACTCCTGCTTTCGCGCATATTTGAAGGACTGAAGAGTGACATACTCGTAGGCCTACTTTCTAAACAGGTCTCACTTAACCCCAATTACAAAACAGTAGTTGGTTGGATTATGCAATAGACATTTTGTTAAGCCCGTGGACTACCAAATAAATTTAAAAAAATCAAACAGAACAAAAATTGCACTCATCTACCATCTTAGTTTTACAATTTTTTAAGACTAAGATGGTAAAAGAAATGAGACATAAAGAGAGAGAGAGATGCTTCACGATAACAGCACCTATGTTCGACATTTTAGTGATGCTGATGGATATTTTATTATGCTTTCGCGTAAAATCGTCAGAATAGATTGGGATTTTTTTTAATACAAATTTTAAATCTGGATTGTGATATGCTAGGCAAAAGCTACTTTATTTATAAATTTGTTTTTATGTTTTGACAGAAGATCGCTATATAAGTATAAGTTTAAAAAGTTTTCTAAAATATTTATCTATTTTCATATTTTCAAATAAGGCGGTACACTAACGACATTTGTTTGTTTAAACTTTGTTACCCTTCTTTATTTTATTAGAAACTAGCTGACCCAGCAGGCTTCGCTCTGCCAATGAATTTTTTTTTATTAATTTTTATTTAATAGCCTATGTTACTCAGGTTGAATGTAGCTTTCCAATGGTGAAAGAATTTTTGAAAGCGGCCCAGTAGTTTTTGAGTTTATTCGTTACAAACATACAAAAATACAAATGTTTCCTCTTTATAATATTAGTATAGATGATCGATGACGAGAAAGAAAGTTTTTAGTTTGCAAAAAAACTGGGTTTATTATCTACCAGAAGCAATCGGATTAATGTAATCAGAAAACAAACACGATCAATGCACGGCGTTAAGTGTAAATTACTTCAGTCGTCTTATCCCCGTCACAATAAAAATTGCGACAATCGAGCGTGGGAACAAAAGTTTGTCCCTACACCCTTCACGAATCATTAGCATCGAGTTACTGTACTCTGCTCAACCCCCGCTCTCTAATTGTAATTGCTAAACAATATGAGATACATAATAATTTGCTCCGACCCGGGAGCGCCCTTGATTCCACGCCAAATTAGAACGAGTCATTTATCTTTGTTTTAAACAAGCGAAGCTGCAGGTTTTATGGGTGATAATCGCAATTTAGACCTCTCGTTTGTTTCACTTTAGGTACTTTTAGAATTGAGTGTTGTATATCAATAAAGCTACCTATTGAATTATTTAAATTTAGGATGGTTTGATTCTTATCAGTATTCAGATATTAATACAACGTTGAACCTAAATATATAAGTATATTATAGGTATTATCGTTACAAAGGTTAATGAAATTCGCTACTATAATAATTTAGGTGTATGCGTTACCGGTATAATAATCCGCGTCTACTACTTAGTTAATTATTCAGGATTTGTATTCACAAACATCGTATAGTCCATTTTTTACACTTGTCAAATTTGGTAATCAATCTTATCATGTCTTTTTATTTTTATTTGCGATATAAAAATAACGCACACACTAAATTATAAAAAATTTAAACTAAATAGTCATTTAATATTGAGAAAGATTTAAACTAGTAACAATAATTTATTTTTAAAAGCAATTTAAAAACTTTTTTCAATTAAAAGTAGTGCCAAGATTGTTTACCAAATAGGACAAGATAATAAAAACGGACTGTAGAGCGTTGCACGTTTTAACGCTGGCGGATTACTTACTTACTTAAAAACCCTAACATGGACTAACACCATTCGAAATCGCACCGTAACAAAAGCACAACACAATCCCTACAGCGGTAAAATAATCCATTACTATTATTACTCATCAACGTTCTCATTTTAGGGTTAACTGGCGACATCTTCTGATCCCCTGATACATCTGTGCCGTGATGTCAGTATCAAGTGTCACAGACACGTAATGCCGAGGGTGAGGGGTCTTTGCGCGATTAGATGGATATACCGAGTCTCCTGCATACGAGAGCGATTGAGTGTGCTAGATAATTATTTGGCAACTCAAAATGTTAATAGACACCTCGATGTAGTAGGGCTGCCTGCAAAGAACGCCACCACGCTACTAGTGCAAGGATATACACATGTATTACATTCAAAGGATTCATTCATAATCACAGTGGATAGAAAGAGTTAGACGCGTTAAGATACTTACTACCTTACTCAGAGACTACTACTACTTCATTAACGTTAATGGTTCATTATGTCACTTATGTCACAATTATGACACTTATGTCAATACGAATAAAGACGATTTTAGTTGTTGGTTAATGAACATTAAGTTAAACGCCGTCTCTGAGTGCGGCCATTAGTCTGGCCATAAATATTGTTATAATAAGTAATTAAAAATAAACAAAATATTTCTTTTGAATTTCGAATCTGTAATTTTTATGATTGTTCATACGATAACCCGATTACATTAAAAGGTAACGACAGTTACGTTAAAATAAAGCGTAAATAAACGTAAAGTTCAACCGTAACCCACTGAAGTTTAATGGATCTTCAGCAAAATTAATTACTATTAATTGATCGATCGATCGATCATCGATCAAGAGCGATGTGCCCTACTCTTGATCGCTAATACTACGTATAGAGTATATACTTAAACACTACGTTTTATACTACGCTTAAAAGATTTCTGTTACCGCGCATCTATAAACTCAGACGTTCGGATTTAGGTAGTGTGCGTTATATTCTTTTGTTTTCTAACAATGAGGCTAGAAACAATAACAAAGCTAAAGGGTTTTTTTTCATTTGTTTATATTTTTGATTGAACGCGTTAGTCTCTACAACTGCCAGTTGGATTTAAAAAATCTTTGTGTATGAACACACGTATGAAGAAAGCTACAGGATATTTTGTACCGTTGAAAAGTATTCCGTGTGTCCTTGTGTGTTAGTTGTACCTTCTCTTTGGAACACAGTGATGGACTGACGTGATTTTTGTGTCTGACCCTATGCAGTAATTATCTATTTATATTTCAATTTAAGTATTGCTTAGTATATCATGACTAACTGACATATCACGATATCTGTGCTCCGTCTTAATTGACTTTTCAACATTCTACCAAAATGAAACAGAACCGTTGTTAAAATGTCACGTTTCCGGAAAATACCTACTATGTTCTTAATAAATGAATAAAATTCACGTTTTTATGTGTTTTTACTGTAAAATAACTACGAACTTTTGAGTAATAAAAATAGGTGATTAAGATAATAAATTTTGATAAATTAATTTATAAGTAAACATAAAATCTTTTTCATTTCAAATCTCTTACAGAATTTTTGCTAGCATGGAGATTAAACACGATCATTCAAGAAAACATATAAGCAAGTATTTTAAATTTAGTTGATGTTTCAATAATGCGCTACATTGTATAGTACAGAATTCCAATACACACTTTAATATTCAATGGGTTTGATAAATTCTCTAATGACAGTAGAGACTATCCTGCCCTTAAGTGCCTTTATAACTGCCAAAAAGATGGATATATTATTATGTAATTAGATATTAGTCAGCACAATGAGCACAGCTGAATTATTGAAACATTTGGTGAAATGAAAAAAAAGTATTAATTATTATCTAACACTCAATAGACACAATTTGAATTTTTTTATTTTTTATTGTTTGCTGACACCATTTATGTACATGCCTAGTTGAATATGTCCAATATCATCAAAAACAGAAGTACATGAAATATTTAGACATTAGTAGTTAATAAAATAGTCCTAAACAATAAAGAACAAAATCACTTACCTTTTTTTACTATCTATTGCAATAAGAGTAAAAATGGTAGTAAATAAATAGAAAAAATGTCACGCTCTTATTAAAATTTGATAAATATAAAAACTAGCAACATCATGCATTTTATGGAAGAGTTGTAGAAGTATTGAATGGTTGTATGTACGTAAACCTACTTGTTATTCGGATGTTCTTTCCGTTTGTGAATTGTGCATCCATGTTTCCTAAAAATGAGCCGTCCACACCGACCGCCGCGGACGCGGTCAACCTAAACCGATTGCAACACTAGAGCGTTTCAGTACTCGACATACCTAACGATCTGGAAGTCACATTACCTATCCATACCCGTACAACTTTTACAATGCATTAAATTTAAACTTAAGCGCCTATTCACTATCGATACAAAGCAAGGAAATAGGAATTAAAAATAAATTCATTAATCAATCAGCTCCATTACACAACCAAAATACTAAAAATACCTACACATGTCATTGAAAATGTAAGAATACAACGTCACATGCAAAGGAAATAAAAAAAATATTAAGTTGTACATGCACTTTTAAAAAAATCTAGTTTAATTTCGCTAGGGCTAACTTTTTCAATTTTCTCGTCGATCTTTGGCCAAAGATAATGCAAAAGCAATTTCGCTAGGCTATAATCGCGGTAACATTTCAAACTAAAATCTAACAACTATTAAACGTTTTAAATTAAAGGAGGCAAGTACTCAAAATCGGGCATCGAAAACATAACTTACATTATGCCTGGGTGACCACGAGTTGCACATCAATGACGCGTCCTCCAGAATACGGCTCTGCAAAGGAAATGCTTGTTTGTTCAATGTACAATATCGATTCATGCACTCTTTTATATCGAGAAAGCGGACAAATTATTACCGCTTTTAACAAAGTTTTTTTTAGTTTCAGTTTGGTTGTGTTTTTTGAACTACTTACTTATTTATATAAAATATTTGACGAAATTTAGACTACATTTCAATCGAGCCCAACTGTAAGTACTAATGAATTCGGTTGTCTTTGACTTAAATTTATTTAACGTTTAACAAAGCGTTAATAAATAAGCAAGCTTTAATAGCTGTTCTTATATTTATTTTTAAAACGGATTAAATACACGTTTTTTGAGAAGTCCTAAAAGCAACTACGTTAAGATTATACGATACCAGATACGATATAATACGATACCAGATATGTTTACAGTTTACAATTAACAATTCGTGGCCTTCAGAAAAAATATTTATTTTATTACGTGACTAAACGGCATGGTTTGGTAAGAACAACCGAATAAAAATTAACGGCATTCTTCGTAGCTTTTTGAATGCACACTGCTTCTGTTTACGGCCTTGCAGTAAATCTAATAAAAAATGTAACGTATTCGGGTTAATCAATTGTTGATCTTCAGGGGCCATTGTGCGCCGTCCGTTACCGATGCGAGAACCCCGCCTACTTTAGATTAATACATTTCTAAGGAGCCAAATGATTATTTAAACGCCGGATATAACCTAACACGAAGGTTTCCTGACATCTAAAAAGTGCATTATTAGAGCTGAACCTTTCAAAATACTTTGTTGATAAATTGTGTGGAAATTCGATGAATTCATTCATAAATCTCAATATTGAACCTAAATTCCGAAGATGTTTTATATTGGCCTGTCTTATATAGTTCTTTTAAATTTGCAAATGGCCCTTTTTATTGAAAGATTTGGCTAACAAACGGTAGCGAGCCAATTACATAGGTTTTATGTAATTTTATGTAATCACATGAATTCTAAAAGTCAATTTCTGTACATCCAATGATAGGTTTTTGATTAAGTTTTTTTTTGTTTGAATCTTCTATACTACTTAAACTTTCGCTTTTCGAGTGGATATTATTTTTCATGTCCAAACATATAATTTGCTTAGGTCTATTCCTGTATAGGTACAAGGAAGTCGATTGTGACATCGACTATGATATTATATATCGACTATTATATTTTTCATAACAAAGTGAAATTTTATCTGTTGCTTCTACAATACCTACATCTAGTTTCAATAAAGAGTAAAAGAAAAGTACTTAGTAATGCTTAAACGATGTGTATACAAATTTATTTAATTAAAAGGTAAACGACTGGCTATTGAAAAGTAATAAATGACACACAATGTGGGCCAGTTCGTTATAAAAAATTCATACATCTACATATTTCTTACATACAAAATTAAACGAAGCTCTGTGTTCCTGTGGCGTGCGGTTTGTTTTTCAAATTACTTAACTCTTTTTACCGACTTCAAAAAGGAGGTTATTAATTCGATACGTACTCGTATGTATGTAATATTCTCAGAACTGCACAATTTTTACTTAAGTTGGTCTATTACGGCTTCCAAACAAGAATACCAAATTTCATGTATGTAGTTTGTCGTCGCATATCTCCGAAACTAATTGACGGATCGTGTTCGTTCTTTTTTGTTTATTTTCATTTTATTCAACTTAGGGAACGGTAAAACAAAAACACCAACCTCAATAAATAGTGCGCCAAAAGTAGGTATGTAACAAATGTTATTTCATACTTTTTTGAGGTCGGTTTAATTTTTTTAATTATTTTTTATAATGCTTAAAATAATCAGACCATCTTCTTCAAATGTGTAGTACGAGTAATACGAGTAATTAGACAGTTTTTTTAAACAATTTATCATTTAAGGAAAATTTACTTGTACTTTTTATAAAGGTCTTTTCACGTTTCGTTAAAAATCAACAATTTGTTAACAGCCACTGACCTCAAACATTTTGCCGTAATTTAATATTGGTTGTTGGTCCAAATTTTTTATAATGATAATTTTAAAGTGTATAAATAAATTAATTAATTTATAGTATAAATTCAAAAATTAAAATTAATAAATAGTATAAATTCAATTTAAAATTTTCGATTCTTTTGTGAGAGAAAATTCGTCATCTTCTAGGTGCCTACGGGCTATTATAATATTTTGGGAGAAAAATCAATATGAAGAATTTTTGCATTAAACAGAATCGATACCTCTCACGCGTCAATTAAATATGTACTTACATAAATAATGACTGTCTTTGACTTGAAGCCCACCGAGTAAGTTTGGCATGGCAGCCAGTGAAAGAAATTAATAATGAACGCAGCGCGGCGTAGCGGACGCTTTGTATACGTCAGTAAGAACAAATGAAGTGTAAATTTAATTTTAATTAATTTTAGCAGTACTCCATAATCAATATTCCATTTGCGTACCCGAAAATCGTCGGTGGAAAATATGAGAGCGTCCAGAGTTCACTGTGACATCTTCCGCCCGGCTCCGCTTCTAGTCGTATAAATAATTAATTCTTAGCCCTTTGCCGCGCCTGTTAAATGGCGTGACTAAATAAGGGAGGGTTGGTCCTCCCCGCCGACCCTTCGAGCTCCCCCTTCTGGAGGCCGTTGAAAACTTTTAATACTGAACGTTTGTTTTAGGATAATTTTGAGTGGTGTAGGTACGCTCAAGTTGGCTTAGCCGGACTGCTTTGCTATATAAATTAAAACCCAAGCTTTATGCATCAGGTTGATTACGTCTAACAGCGTAATATTTCCAATAACTTGATACAAACATTACTACAATAATTTATAAATAAGTATGCGGGATCTCTTTTGTTTTCAGATAGTTTTGAAATTGTTCAGTTACCTAATTAAAATTTGCCAATTTTCAGAAAGGGTAAGTCCAGTCATCAGTTTTTACCGACTTCAAAAAAGGAGGTTATCAATTCGACACGTAGGTACCTACGTATCTGGGGGGACGGCAGTGTCCCCGCCAAGTCGAGCAAAAAAGCAGCACGGCCGTACTATCCTTTTCTCTACAGTACCTCTAGGAGCCTGAATTTTTAGTAACCAGATATGCAAGTATTGCATAAACACGGTATATTTCAAATTTCATTCAATTGGAGCAAGTATTTTAAGAATTATAAATAACTGGCCAAAGTTTCTTCATTTTGTCACTCACTCACTCACTCACTCACCGATCATAATTAAGTCGAGTATAAGTCGAGGAAAAACTAAAAAAAATTGCAATTTCGGTCCAGTTTTCTAGATTCACTAACTGCATAAATAACTTGGTAAACCCATACAAATGTTTATGATTATAAAGTTATATATTTGCAGTTAGATTGAAAACACAAAAAGAAATGCGATGCCATCAACAATATAACTTGTAAAAAAAACCCAAGTCTCACAACTCAGTTCTTATACCGTAAAAATATGTGAGATCGTGATCCATATCATCGTATCCATAGATTGACTTGGCAATCTTGTAACTTGTAATATATTCAAGTATAATTTAATTCTAGCACGTGGTAATTTGAGCTGCGTCACCTGAACCATTTCACACGGAGTAGGAAGTTTCAGCTGTAAAAAATACTGTAAGCACTCACGCCCATTCCCCGCAATTACACCGACATAATCGTATCCAAAGTACCTAACAACTCCGAACAATCTTACCTAAATCATGAGAGAATGAGCCTTAAATTTGCTGTAGAGTTTTAAGGCTTTGTGAGAGCGAGATGCCTCTACGTAATGAGCGGAGCACGAGCGGGACAACTAACCGGAGATTATGGTAATGACGATAAAAATACCCAATGAGGGTGGCGGTACTTAGAAGCAATTTAAAGATATTGTATTTAATGTTTCGGAGAGGAGTTGTATTCGGGGCGTCGTCGTGGGGCCTCAAGGGGTGCGGGCCTGTGAAAGATTCAAATCCGAGCTGGATTTTGTGAATTGATAATTGGAGTGCACTCTATTGGCAGTTTTCAGTGAGGTTTTCACTGATGGACTTCCAACGCTGAATATTTTTTGCCGCCTTTTGCAGGCTTGCATGTAAACCTTTTTTTTTGAACTCTGGCCTAAGGCCATTTGAAAATCAATTTGTTTTTAAAATTGCATTGCATCTAAGTTATTAGGTACTAACTACAATACTACTTCTGCAATATTATTTTCAGCCATTGACTTCTGCTATGAGAGGTACAATAAACTCGACCACGCATCTCGTAGGTATTACTAGATAAACCGAAAATAGTTTAAAGCGAAAATCAGTGCTATCGAGGAATCGTCAGGTTCGATAATTTTACTGTAATAGCGCTGACCATTTTCTATGGACATTTTTGAAGGCTATCGATTTGGTAAATTCGACCTTTCGAGCTTTAACACAATCGCGATTGTAGATACGAACGGAATATTAACGTAGGTGGACAATGGCTGAAAACATGTTAGCATTGATATAGCATTAAAATACTTTTACTACTCACATAATTTTAAATAACTAGGTACATTCCGAGTACGCCAAGAGTTTGAATTTTAAGTTTGAATTTAAAACTAGAGAATCACTGATCTGACTAAGCAGAAAGCATAAGCGTCTTATTGAATCGATGAAACAAATTCAACTGATTCCATCGATCCCATAATTTATTGATGTAAAAATATTTGAGTGAAATATCACGTTGAAATCGCGGTCAATTTGATTCGTAATCATCGCAATTGTTTTTTGATTTCCGCTGGAATAAAATTGTGTTTATTAAAATTAAATACCTACGTACTCACGTTCAATTCGTTTTGAAAACGTAGAAAGCTGAAATAAACTGTTTCAATTATTCTATTTGCGGCGACCCATTGAGTCGTGAATTCGCCGTAATAGGGAGGCGGGGTAGCGTCAGCAAATAACTGGTTGCATTAGCGGAGGCTGTAACAATAACCGTTACACGTTAATTGTTATTGCCCATGGGCCTGTTACTTAGCGGTAGGTAAGATTTTAACGGGGCAGATGGAGGCACTTCCTTATCCACTGAGTAAGTGGATAGCAAGAAGCTTTTATATCTATACCCGTAGTCGTGTAATCTACTTAGGTATTTGTATTATAGCTATTTATTGAGTATACAGGGTGAATTTTTCAAGTGTGCGTGGATGGGGAAATCCAAAACTATGAGACAGAGCGAAAAATACTGAAAGGAGCCTGGGACCCAATTTTGATAAAAACTAAAACCGCATCATTGGGTTTTTGTAAAATCCTAGCCATGAATCGATCCCGTTGATTTTGAAACAAAAATCACATCCTGTATTATTATACCACTCAATAGTTTCATTAATGAGGAACAAATTCTGGAAAGTAATGACATACGGCAAAATTAGAGTCATGTCACAATTTTAGTTACCATACTCCTTCAAAACGGCTTGACCGATTTTTATGAAATTTAATATGCTCAGTAGGTCTAAGAATCGGCTACTGTCAATTTTTTATACCCTTAGGTGGTAAAGGTTGTCCACACCTAACATTTTGGAACGAAGTTCCTTATCGCGCGTTGTGAAAGGGGGCTAGACGGAAAAAATTCTTACGAAAAGTTGTCACGACACTTTTTGCTGTCATGACGTAGTGATGAACTCCAGTCATTGTCATTTACGTCATGACTTACGTCATGACAGCAAAAAGTGTCGTAAATGACATTGTCATTTACGTCATGAACTTCATTCCATCCGGGTGTCCCTTGACACCTCTCATTTTAATTATTTATTTTATTTTTTGGACAAATTTTTTTATTTTTATTTTTCAATAATGTGGCATCAAAAAATACATACAACCCAAAATTTTCACTCTTCTATCACCAACCACTATTTTTTAATAGTCGATTTTTAATGCTCGATAACTTATATCGCAAAACAACGTTTGCGGGGTCAGCTAGTAAATAATAATATATAAAATTCTCATGTCTCAGTTATAGTTACCATCCTCCTCCAAAACGGCTTGACCGATTTTTATGTAATTTTATATGCATATTCAGTAGGTCTGAGAATCGGCTACTGTCTATTTTTCATACCCTTAACTGATAAGGGTTGTTAGTTTTATTTATTTATTTTTTATTTTGTTATCTAGTTTCATCCACAATGGCTTTATAGGGGATTGAAAATGGCCTGAATTGCTTCGACAAAAGGATGGTAGGGCCGTGATGCTTTTTTGCTCGACTTGGCGGGGGCATTACCGTGCTCCCCGATGAACGTCATACATAATAAGGCATACATCATACTTCATTGAACATCTAGAAATGTCACAATTACGGTATTGTCTACAATTAAGGTAAATAAAAATTGAAAGAATGGAAAAACACATTTCGTAATGGCTTGATGTACTGAAGTTATTAAGCTGGAAAGCTGAATGGAAAGAGCACAAAGCAGACTCGACTGACAATGAAGTTTCCAAAAAAAGTACATAGAGACTTTTACACGCAAAAGCTTTTGACTTTACCTTAGACCCTTTATAAAACGATCCAAGGTAATCCAATCGCAAGTTGAAAATAAAACTCACATGTATATATTTTACTCAGAAAAGCAGGATTTTTAGGTATTGATTGCTCTATGTAGCAGTTTTAAATAAATACTTGTCTTTTTTGATAATGTGAAATTCTTTTCAGAAATGAAAAATCAAATAAATTTTCGTATTTATTGGGAGGATTTACTTAAATTTTACTCATAGGTATTTTTCATACCTTACGTATTCTGTAATATTATTCAGTAGTATTTAATATCTTACTATAGATTTAATGCATTATAACTGGCATGTTAGTCTCGTGATTAGTGACCCAAACTCAATATCGTTGCCCATACTACTACGCCGGATGTCGTGGGTTTCGATTCCCAGAAACAATATTTGTGTGATGCGCAAAAGTGTTTGTTCTGTGTCTGGGTGTAAATTACGTATCTATTTAAGTATATATTTCAAAATATTTAATTATTAAAGAATTAAAGAATATGCGTATGAGTATGCGTAAGCTACCTGGTTAGTTTGGGATTAGAAAACCGTTTGTGAATTGTCCACTATATTTATATTTATATTTATAAATCCTCCGTGGATGCGCTGATAGTTTTAAATTTCATAACAATGTAAAAGTTTTAACATACTTAGATACTAGCTACTTAGTAAACTTTGGTCGAGTACACGCGGGCTACGTCACAGTAAGTCAACACGTAGGAGGCGGTGTTGCAGACAAGTTTTAGCGTTGAATAATCTCTGAAAAACTACATTTTCCCCGAGCTCGAGGCAAATTTTAAGAGAGCATATTTTGACACAGAAAATTTCCCTGCGCCCTTTTGCTTCTCATTTGCGCTACCGTTAATTATAGGGAGGAAAGTATTCTCTTTACACTTTGTACTCTAAAGTATTATTTCGATGTAACAATTTCAAAATACTTTTACATAAACTTTTATTCAAGTTAAATGATCGAACTATTTAGAGAGGAACGAGGTAGATCAAGAGCCTATCCTTCTCGAAATGAGAGGCAGTCTACCTAGTCTAGTCCAGTCTACCGCGCTGGCCAATTATGAATTGGTGGGCTTTAGATGTTATCAAAAACGTTATGAAGGACTCATGCATGCGGGTTTCATCACGATGTTTTCCTTAACTGACCCAGCAGGAGATATGCATGTTTTAAAAGACATTTTCACAAAAACCCTTTTGATTTTAACCCTGGGATAGAATTCTTAATCACTAGACTATCATTACTGTAAAAGCGATAAAGATATATTTAAAAACCCTCATTACATTTCGATTGCACGCTACGCATGCTCGGAGTTGCTATGTCATAGTACCTACATATGGGCTATGAATTATCAGACCGAGTGGTTGTAAGCAAAACTGGACGCAACCAATGACCGTCTTTAAAAATAAAAAAGTGGCGTTTTAGACACACCATAGACATAAAATTACCCTAACGCTTGGGAAAAATATGTTGGTGGATTATTTGTACCTATCATTAAAACGTGTCATAACAGAAGTTCCCGTCTAAATGAAAGCAAACTAAAGATCAGAAGACGCTAATTTTAGGTATCCCGTTTTGATACCTTGATACTCCATCTTGATATATAAAAATCTTTATAGATACCTATATTTGAGTGGATGGAATGCTTTTCTGCGTCGTTCCCGCGCCAGCGAGAATACGTCAGCTGTCAGTGCAAACAAACAAGGTGAACATTAAGCACGCGAAACAAAACTAATGTAACATAGGTACATGCCCGTTTTGAACGACGTATTATGCTCTGCACGGTCGAGCCAGGAGTCAGCCTTTGACATTTACAAGGACTTACATAGTAAAAGTCGAAAGGCAGGCATAAAGTCTTCATAAACTGTAGGTAATCTCATGTAGCGTTAAAATAATTAGGTACTGCAGGCAAATTGAAAACATAATACTTAAGCAATCCTTTAAGTTATTTTGCTAGCTATTTTGAAAACTTGATCTTAGACTTCAACAATATTTAACGGTATCTTATTTCTGATCGTTCGTTCTATTTAAAGTTATTTTGAGATAAAATATGAGTTTTCAATAACCTTGAATAAAAGTGATTTGATTGAGGCAAATATAAATTGTGATTGAATCTTTGATATTGTTAAAATACTTGTGCATTGATAGTTTATCATAAGGATCAATTAAATTACGATTACGAAATCCGAACGATAAGTGAAATAAGTGAAATTTAATCAAAAGTACTTATAATATGTTTTAGAGTGGCATGGCATCTGTTGCTCTAAGTGTGGCGCAACTGCGGGTGAAGTTTAGGTTTGAGAAAACTGATGAAAACCGCAATTCCTGAATCAATTTGGCGCCGAGCGACAATGAGACGTGCTACAGTTGAAGAACTTAGAAAATAACAGATAGGGCAAAGCGCGCTCTACGAAATTCAGCGCAACGGGGCGGGCCTGATCAATATTGGGCGGGGCCACAGATTTGACGCTGCGTACCATTCTGCGCTCCACGCCGGTCTAATTGATTGACACAGATGAACTGACAGCCAGACGCACGACGTTTTGGCGGCTTTTTATTGTACTTTTTAGGAGTTACCGGGGGGAATGGATCCGGTGCAACGGTGATTAATTCTTCCCAATTATTGGCTTCCGATCCTCTGATCGTACTCAGTAAATGCCACTGGGCTGTAGATTCCTATCAAAGTTTTCCGTATGCTTCAATAGGCTTATTACGTTTTAACTTATTTTAACTCTCTTCTTTAGATAACTTTTACTTTTTACCGACTTCAAAAAGGAGGTTATCAATTCCACACGTATGTATGTAATATTAACGGAACCGCACAATATTTACATAATTATGTTGGTCCATTATGGCTTCCAAACAAGTATACCACATTTTATGACTGCATATATGTATGTATGTAGATATGCTTGTCCTCTCATATCTCCGAGACTAATTGACAGATTGTGATTATTCTTTTTTTGTTTGTTTGAATTTTATTCAACTTAGGGAATGGTAAAAGTTTCATTAAAATCGGTTCAGTACTTTCTGTGATGTGGACTTAAAACTAAAAATAACGAAAAAATAATAATAAAAAAATTAAACCGCCTTAATTTTATTTCATACTTTTTTGAAGGCAGTTTATTTTTAATTGTGTTTGTTGATTTGTTATTAATATTAAACGTTTTTAAAAAACTAGTATTTCTGTAGCTATATTTATGAAGAAATTTATAACGTTCTTAATTAAAAATAAAGTAAAATTGACATGGGGTCCTTTAAATTAACCAACGACCAATATTACAAATTGTATTAAATCACACCCCAAATCAGATTGTACCTACGACCGTACATCAAAATCATAACAGATGCACAGCTATTATACTAAACTCATAAAAACATTAGGGGTTGAAGTAATGACGCCGATAATTATCAAACTACCCGCAATACACTTGACATGTTTGTGAACGAGCGGAAGCGGGTGAATCCGCGCTTACGTGACTGTCGCCATCTTGTTTAACTATACACTTCCGTTGTGGTGCACATAAAATGCAGCGATCGTCAGCCCTCGGTGAATTGTATAAAAGTTTTATTGCGAGGTGCAGCACTTTCGTGTTTGCTACCAATTCCAAGAGCGAAGACCTCTACGGCCGCACGAATCAGACTGGTAAATTGTTAAAAAAGAGGACGTCTAGTGAATTCTATCAAATTCGGAAAGCTATGTTTATTTAAGATAAAAAGGCCTTAAAAGCACCTACTCGTGTTTTAAAAGAGTTAACAACAAAATCCAAAAGTGTTATCATAACCTTTCATATAAGTACTTGTCAATGTTAAACAACAAGATAAACTGGATTTAGAAATCAAATCGCTTGACCTGATCGATGCCTGGCAGTTATGAAAAGATCGCAATTGAGAAAGAGAAAAAAGAAAATCCACCTAAGCCCGCTACCGGGAAAACCTCAGCACGTTTTATCAAAGAAAATATTTCCTTAGATGTCGCGTAAGTTTCGCTTGCATATGCAAACCCAGTTTGTCTCTATTGAAACGTAGCGTAATCCTTATTACGACGACATAAGGGTGAAATTCAACGAATCATCTCGGCCGCAAGTGCCAAGTCGTACAGGTATAGCTGATGTAGGGGACGTCAGTAAAGCTCCTGTCACCGACTATCAATATCGGTTGTAAACTGACGTATAGGGTAACAGAGGCCGTCTCAAATCGATAAATTGTGTTCGGTAGCTACTTAAGAAAGTTCTGACGAGTTTATTGGCTTTATTGACATACTGTCTTTAAGAGTTTAGTCGGTAGGGGTCGGATGGATCACGGAAGGAAAATGTTTTATTGTCGTTCATGATAGCAAATAAATCTAAAGCTCTAGTGATTAGATTTTTAATTAAACTTGTAAAATCATGCAGAGGATGCTCTAGGTACATCTGTATCGGTATCGTATTAGAAATACATTTACATATATAATAGTTACCTACTAACAAAAGCAACACAATATGTTAAATTTTCATAATGCATAAAAACTCTTTAGATAAGTGGCAAAATATTGCACCAAAGGTTGTGACGAGTTGTGTGAAGAGCCGATATAAAATTGCGTGCCGACTACCGGAAGCGAGCGTCCCCGAGCGTGGCCGGCGTACTGGCCACTATGGCGCACGTGTGGCTAATTACTACCGTACGACAATTTTAATCCCACTTTGACAATCTACTTACAATTGAGTGGCCGATTGGGCGTGATAAAAGCTGCACTTATTTCGGATTCTTCGTTAACTAGTTTCACACGTCGTGCATCATGGCCTAAAATTTTAAATATAGGTACGTTACGCGCTCCCTACATGCGAAACCATAAAGAATTAGTGAAAGCTATTTCAGCGAAAATAGCTTTACAATAAAGTAGAACTCTCAAGTCAATAAAACAAACACCTAAAGAAGAATTTAATCAAGCCAAAATCACTAGAAATTAGAAGACTAATAGAAATGGAAACGCCGTTGGGAGTTGAACAGATAGCAGCTTTAGTATCAGACCAATATTTCAACCACTCTGCGATAAAGGTGCCTCCTACCAACCTTACGAAGTCATAAAACACTAGCTGATACACACAAAGTGCTTTTTTTAAAGTTTGGATTCCACGGAAACCGTTTTGCGTCGACGTGATATCGACACCTGCAATCGGCAAAGACTGAAGTCTCACGCTCTACTTTTAATAAATTTATAGCCTACATAAGTGAGCTATACAGCAGTGCAATTACACAGCTAGAACGTGTTAATTATAGAGACTACATTACACAAATCGATATTCGTATTCGAGAGAATGGTTTGATTTCTTTCAAAATCCCTACAATTTTGTTACCGAATACCAAATACTCTTTTTTTTTATCTCTAGCGCTTCAACTCCATCAAATAATGTATCCCGAATAAAATATAACCGTTCAATAATCCGGCAACTCTCTTTGCAACAGTCTAACTTTAAACAACCAATAATAATGCAAGTGCAATCGCTTGCAACAGAAGTGGTATTGCCCGATGAATCGATAGGGATAGGTAGGTAAGTGAATGGTTTAGATGTCAACAAACAATGCATGCATCGTATTTCTACCTCAACTTACAATATAATATCCAGGTCCACCCTTCGAAATACTGGAGAATTTAATATTTATTCGAGTTCTTATAAAAGGCTATAGAACGTTTTTCGACACTAGCAACAATTGCAAGTTTTATCTTCGTCTTTTACAGGATTTCGTGCTCCAAGTTTTCATACTCGAGTCTGTATGCGTTATTGCCTAAATCATGTTGATAAATAAAGCTAAAAGATTTCGAGCAAGAAGCATCTTCTTGGGCTTCAACACCGAAGGTGCCGTTGCTGTGCTGTTTGCACAGCAACGGCACCTTCGGTGCTGGTTGTGGCTTTAATGACTAAGATGGTTGCCTCTACTCGTAACATATCCCCGCCACCTGCCTTCCCAACCGAAACTAAACAAAGTACTTCACAAAGGGAACTAAAATTGTCGGTGATACCTACCAGAGTGAACTCAACGTTTCTACCACATCATTAAAGTTGCTTGCCAACTATCCACAAGTTCACTTAACCAATTGTCCGCTCGGCCTTCGACGTAGTTTAATGACACGATACGGGCAACGACTGCCGACTGCTTAAGTGCCCTCCACCGCAGAGACGCCCGTGAAAAACGTCATCCACTTAATTAATGGACTGCTAATACTGTATATACATACCTATCTACCCCGTATTCATACGTATATTATGTTGCAATGTTATTATTGCTATTCGACAAATTTGACCAGCAAGGTCAATGATTGGAACAATTATCTCTTATATTCTGGTTATAGACATAATATATTTTCTCAAAAGAAATTACATTTATATTCTACTAATCAAGCCCTTTTATTTGATACCCATATTGAGGCAGTTTTGGAAAATATGTAATCCGCCGTTTTGTTGCGGCAGCCATCTTGGATTTTTATTCATAGTGAGCTCTATTCTATCAATTAAGCCCTTTCATTTGATACCCAATACCCATATTGAGGTAGTTGCGGAAAAAAAAAATGTAATCCCCCATTTTGTGGCGGCGGCCATCTGGGATTTTCATTTTTTTATGAAAAAATTGCTCACTATGGTGAGCTCTATTCTACCGATCAAGCCCTTTCATTTGATACCCATATTGAGGTTGTTGTGGAGTAATATGTAATCCGTCATTTTATATCGTAAAAAAAAACATAGTGTCTATTATATAAATAGAAATTTAAATCAAAAGCTTATTATTTCTTCACATACGAATAACGTAGTAGTTCTTGGAAGTTTATTAACAGGAAATGAAAGCTATAGTGGGAAACGTCAAGCTATCATATTCTAGGAACATTAATTGGTTTCATAATTACAATGCTACGAATATCATGTCGGTGCAATACTATCAACCAATATGTTGGTTATATAATAAAAGGTAGGTATGTACGTTGGTAAAATGCTTCATTAATTTGTCAATAGAGACTCGTAAATATACGAGTAGTTATCGTTATTACTTTTCGCCCAACTACTTACTGGGCAGAGGTCTCTTAAAACAACAAAGAAATACAGGCAATAGGTCATAGATACGCAATTGGTCTAATAATGATTATCAATAATAAATTGTTTTAATCTTTTAAGGAATTTAAAAGTGTTTTATTTGTTTAAGAAAGAAACAAAGTTCTTGTTGAAACCCCCATTATTATGTTTGAAAGGCACCTAATTATTAAATTGTTAATTCTAGGCAAGATAGATCTTAGTTGTACAAAGAAACGTAGACCTCGCTAATTACTACGATTGTCTACGTCACTATGTCAATGTCACCTAACGGTCACTACACCGCATGTTTAACGTGACACACCATTGATTTACACTTTTAGCCCAAGCAAATTAGAAGAATTTTTCCTTCGGGAATCCTTAGAGGGGTTCACTGGCAGTCTACATTTTGATTTTCAGGATTCTCACCCTGTTGCGTCGTCTGGAATTTGAGGTTAAGTTTATTAAATAAATCGTTAATTTTAAATTTTATGCGAAAAAGGTCATTACCAAAGTTGTTTGTAATTTAATTTCCTATAATTCTGTTACTACTTACTTATAAACTTTTACCTAGCATCAATATTTATCGATATACCTAGTTCTGAAAGAGTTATAGTAAGTATATTATCATTAGCATTATCACATTTTAGTTTTAACAAGAAAAATGGTCACCCACAAAGTTGTTTCTACAATTTAGGTCCTTACAAATTATTCACAATTATTTTTTGGAAAAAAAATTTTTTTAAACTGTTCACCATGTTCGTAGAACGCATCCTGTCGCGAATCTTGTGGAAAAAACGCAAAAACAACTTTGGTAATGATCATTTTTCGTGTAAGATTAAAAATAAACGACTTATTCAATAAACAAAAATCCACCCTTCTATTTCAAGATGGCGGATGTCGCAACAGGGCGAGGGTCCCGAAACTCGAAACGTAGACTGCCAGTAAAGGCTGTAAAGGTTTCCGGTGGAAAATTGCTACTAATAATTTTTTCGATGTCAACCCCGTTTTTCATCTAACTTGACTGGCCTATTTAGTATTTGTGTAATTAAGTGTCCGTTTTAGGATCGTTTTATAGAAAATCAAAGAAGATGTTTTAGTTGATAAACAATATATTTCAAAAATTAAAAGAACATTAACAAGACTAATTTAAAATAATTATGTTTTCTAAAAGTGGCCAGTAGTCACATAAAGTGATCCTTGTGACCTTCGACATCCTCCCTTTTTGAAAGTTTCTGCGACTAAGCCAATTTTTGCACACATTATCATTAATCTTGGCTTATGTAGTGACTTCGTTAGCATGTCTGCACATTGATGTTCTGTAGGCACGTACATGACTTCAACGACTTTCTCTGCAACAAGGTCTCTTATATAATATATGAAGTCTATGAAGGTCAGGATTTTGTGACAACTTTATACAAGCATCATTGTCAATTTGCAGCTTAGGAACTTCGCTTAATTTTGAAACTTCATTAAAAAGTCTTTTCAGCCACACTATTTCACGAGCTGCTTCGCTAGCTGCTACGAGCTCCGCTTCAGTGCTTGAAATGGCAACCGATGTTTGTTTACGGCTCGCCCAAGAGATTGCACCTCCAGCATACAAACAAAGTATTCCAGATGTAGATCTTCCTGTGGTAGAATCTCCACTGTGATCTGCGTCACTGTAACATTCTAAGATCCCAGGTTATATAACCTTTCTTAAAATAATTCCAAAATCTAAAGTTCCTTTAAGATAACGAAATATTCGTTTAACTTTGAGTACATCTTCTGAAGTCGGATTTACAAGCGATCTTGATACAGCGCTTACAGCATACGATATCTCTGGTCTGGTCTGGCTAATGCACCAACAGCTTCTCTATAAGGAAATTTTATTTCATTTGGTTGCGCTTTGAATGAATATGGATTGATCAAAATGCCCTGTAAAACCAATAACTAACCCATATTCGTGCAAATAAATGATTTTCATTTCATTTCATTTCATTTCATTTCATTTCATTTCATTTCATTATCGATCTTAACCTATCCGTGTCTGACTGTCAATTTTCTACACGTTGATTCCGATTACCTTTCATCCTCTCACTTTTACCATCCTCGTTAATTTAGCTAAAAACGTACGTGCCTGAACATTAATGAACTAAAAAGTTTTTATTTCGGTTAACATTTTATTTCAAAAACGGGGACCTTAATCACCTTAAACCATGTGTGAGCGGTGGTGTCTGCATAAATTTCCGATATTCTGAGAGGTGTGACAATCACAAAAGTTCAGAGACGACGCGCTCAAACTCCGTCCTCGGGATGTGACAAAGAATTCTGTTAGCGACACTACCACCGATACAACTTCGTATATTATTCGGAATTGGTTAACATTATACCTACAGACTGCACTTTATAAGGTTTACGAGCATCATTAATCGACTAGTTTTCACATTTTTGGGCACGGTCGGGAGTTTATTGTCAACTAATAAAGGCTTTTAAAAATTCAAAATAACTATCACGTGTTTTATTTTAATTTTATAGAAGAAAGTAAGACCTTTTTGAGTGAATGACCTTACCCATATAAGTTTACCATTTAAGTTAATGTTCTTACAAAGGTAGCGAAAATGTGTCTGTTTAATAGATTCCTTTTAAATTTTTCAGGTAGGTATAAAGCATGGCATATGGATTAGGTTATTAACAGTAAACGGAAGAAATTACAGATAAATTAACAATTACATTCATTTTTTCATTAATATTAAATGTATTTTAAAAATCATTGTTTGTAAAATCAAAAATAGATACCTACTGTCCTAACAGACTGTAAGGGGAATACTGTTTGAGAATCTGATGCAAACTACTTCTAGTAACAAAAACGTTGTGATATAATAAGTCTACTACTTACAACCAGATAGTCTAGTCTGCCGACAGTATGAAATGCGAAGGAACCACTTGTTTCATCTTAAACATGTTACAAATAAGTCAAAATCAGTATGTGTTTATATGAAAATCGTCCTTTTGGGTACGGGTCTTCCCACTGAATTAATCATGGAAGCCTGAATCATACGACACGGCTCCAACGGGTGTGCTCCGACACAATTTGCCAAAATGTATAAAGCTCTACTCATATCTACACACATGGAGCAGCGTGTCAGACAAAAAAAATATTTCATAAAAAATATATGTATTCACATCTAACGTACGCGAACGGAATGTGACCGCGCAGTCATGAGCATGTCAACATTCTCAACACTAACGTTTGTACCGGCGAGCGTCAGGTTAATGTTTTTGGCTCAATCTAGATTTTCTAGCGACATTTTCTCTATGCCAGTCCTGAGGCCTGACATTGTAGGTTGATACGTTTGTTTCTGCCGTTAGTGCGTCGCAACCCACATTCGTGCATACACTTCGTGCTGATAGATGTGAATAGAGCTTAAACCATTTCTAGCTAGGCTCAACGACTACTGAGGGATGACTTGACAAGGATAGTATAGTATAACACACAACAAGATATTCATGGAATTCCCTTACATCGACTCATAAAACCAACACCTTAGTACCTACTACATTGGTACGATAAGCCCGGCTGCCCGCTCGCTTGAATCGCGATAGGGCTGCCGCAACAACTTCTTTAGTTTGTTTCTAATTTTGCGATTTGTTAATATTATTTATTTTTCATGAAATTAGTTGTATGTAAATGAAAACGATACGTCAATAAAAGAACATGTTGTGTTTTTTCATTACTAAATTTAATTTAAAAAAAGAACATCTTTATACATTTGAGACTAAAATATATTTGCGACTCAAACGTACGAACGGCTTTATTAGTACATATTATAAAACATTGCTCAAATTTGATCGACAGTAAAGGACAAACATACAAATATTCATTTTTATGGATTCTTGTACACAAACCTTGTCCAGACAATAAGGTATATTATATAGGGAAATCCGAAACTATGTGGAATAGCGAAAAATATGGAAAGGAGTCTGTACTCTGTACCGTTTTAGCAATTCTGCATACTAAGACAGTTAAGAAACAGAGCAAGTAGGTATAAACAAAGCAAGCTTTCGGTCACTGACGTGAATCGACGTGACGTGAATCATTAACCCACAGTGTAAAAAATATAGGAGTTTGTCAAACGGAAAATTATTTCTTTGTTTAAAATTCTATAAAATATAAATATTAAAAAAATTGCTTCTAAAATGCATATACTAGGTTCCTTTATCTGGGAAGACGATACAAAGTCTCCCCCGGGAGGAGCCCGTCAAGGGCGCCGCCCAAGGGGGCACCGGTGCGATCCACCGGAGAACCCAGAGCCCCCCACATGCGCAGAGGAAGGCTACCGAGGGGGTTCAGTGGGTAAGAATCCCACATAACCCGGAGTTACTCCCACGGGTACCTATGAAGGTTTCCCCCCGTCACAAAAAAAGGTTCCTTTATCTCCATAAGTCTCTCTATACGAGAATCTATGACCTCAGGTCCAAATCAATCAAAATTATATAATAATATCATAAAAATAATATAATGTTAACAAATCACAAAATTAGAAACAAACTAAAGAAGTTGTTGCGGCAACCCTATCGCGAGTTCGAGCGGGCAGCCGGACTTGTGTGCGTCGCACGCACACCGAGCTTGCACGCACACATTAACAAGCTTATGACAGTTTCGTGCCAACGAAATTTGCTCGGTGGAGTCTTAAAAAACGCTGAGCGCTGTTTTACTAAAATATGCTCAGTTTTATTTTTTATAAGGTGTCAGTTAATTAGTATGTTATAAATTAGTTTATGATTTCAAATGTAATATTAGCATAATATACTTCTATGAAAATTATAGGTATCTATTAAAATCTTTCACAAGGCAATCAAAAATATATTTTTATGTAATTTTCTTTGAACACCAGAACTGCATCAACCGCACAATTCAAATTTTACACAGGCATATGAATTTAAAAAAACGCTATACCAACGATTGTATAAAGGTGCAGAAACAAATCGAACGGCCCGGGATAGAAACGAGCTGATAAGTTACGAGTTCCGCCGAGGCTTACTCGTAAAAATGATATCATACATACATTTTACGCGCGATAAATTCGCGCGTAAAATGTTTGTATGATAATATGCATCCAATCCGCTGGCGTGATTCGAGCGCGCGATGAATTATTCCGGATGCTTTTTATTTATTACCATTTTTGGCCTCGCCGGCTTTACCTTGTTGACGATTTGATCTCTTAATAGAGTGTATTCCATTTAATAACTTCATTGTGTCAATCATTTATAAAGATCAACAAAGTAATGCTTTTATTTACTTATTTCACGCGACGGTTGAATAACTTAAGATTGTATTTTTTATTCTTTAAAGTTAAGTATTTACTGTTCATATTCATTATTTCTAGCAGGATTATCTGCTTCTTATTATTTTGAATTATTTCTGTGTAATATTATATCTTTCGTACTTATAAACCCACGCCATAATCTAGCTATGCAGCGCACAGCATAGAAACAACTTAGTAAACTTGATTAAAGTTCACTACATGCAAAATTAACGGAGCTATTGTGCTATTCCCTATACGTATCGACTGTGGCTGAGCAGAGTCTCAGTCGCAACCTTCAAGGGGTTACCTACCTTGTTATAACAAGTAACAATAGTAGAAGTATAACAAGCGGGCGTATTCATGGCAGAGTGCATATCCGTCCCGTGGGCTCCAAGTTAATTTCAAGTTTACGGAGCACCGCCAACGTGCGCTCAGTTATTAAAATGCCAACATCTTAGAGCTTAACAGGTTTTGGGAACTACTCTGTTGTGTAAAAGTTGTAAAACGACTGCGCCGCCGGCGACTTCAGCGTTATTCGGCTAGCTCTATTATCTAATATCTATTTTAAAAAGACTCAGAAATTTTAAATATTAGTAGACTCTACGATTTTTCTCTTGATGACATTTTTTCAAATTTTGGAATTATATTCCACTGACACACCTATCAAACAGGTTTCAAATAACGGCTGCATCAAACTTTATTTATTTTAAATTATAAGTGACTTAACAGTGTTAGGCTCGACTGTAAGCGGTTGTAAGCGAAAATTAGTCCAAAATTATTTAAGTAGGCTATATTTTAAAAAGCGTTGACACAAACGATTAAACTCAACTGTAACTAGGTTATATCTATCATATAAAAGGGGATTTAATACTGCCGCCATTCAAGCAATTTCTCGACACCCAAAAAATTCCTCATACGTCTCTTATATCTCCAATTGAAAATATCAAAAAATATCGACTGGAATCGGAGATAATCCGTTGAATGTGAATTTCGTTCCGAAGCGTATTATTGCTTCGATACAAAGCCTGTCAACCCGGCCAATGAAGCTTGGGCACAGAGAGATTCAGAGAGGATTTGAAATGATTTAATTCGTGAAATCGGACGCGACGCTAAGATCGTTCGGTTTAAGGTTAAGCTCGACCGTTGCATGGCCTGCGATATTCGGACACGGCCATCTCAGTGGGAATCGTTAATTGCGTTTCGGTCTCTACTAGCTACGGGCATCGACGAATCCTCTCAAAACGCAAGGCTTATTGCGCTTCCTACGGCCGGCCGTCTACCTACTTAATTGGCCACTTGACCGGTCTTTACGAATGGTCCAAGTACATTCAATGGATATATTGAATGTATTGCATATATTAGATTTGGCAGATATATATAATTGTGCGCTACAATAGAATTACGAAAATGTATGTTCATCCAGAAATGTAGGTACTCACATTGTGAAACAATTCAGAAACAGAATCATTAATTTTCATGTGATTGATATCTTTGAAGATGTTTCCATATATTTTTTGTTGCACTTAGTAGATATCAGTTTCTGCTATATTCAAGTTGAATCAAATAAATGTTTATACATAATATCTGAAACATTAAATCTGGGGAGACGGCAGTGCCCCCGCCAAGTCGAGCTAAAACGCGGCACGGCCGTACCATCCTTTTCTCGAAGCAATTCAGGCCATTCTCGACCCTCCACAACTTCGTGGGCAATAAAGCTAGAAGCCTGAATTTTCAGTATTCAGACAGGTATTGTATAAATACCATATATTTCAAATTTCATATAATTTGAGTTAGTGGTTTAAGAATTAAGTATAACTAGTCAAAGTTTCTTGATTTTGTCACTCATCGGCTCCTGTCTATTTTTCATACCCCGAAGTGATAAGGGTTGTCCACACCTAACATTTTTATTTTATTTTTTGGACAAATCAAGAAATACATAAACTCTAAATTGTCACCCTTATATCAACAACCCTTATTTCTTAATAGACATTTTAGTAATTTAATAATTTTTCATCCCGCTCTATAACTTATAATAGCAAAACAACGTTTGCGGGGTCAGCTAGTTTAATATAATATGTATTACTTGTGAGATACATTGTGTTTTCATGTAATGGCCAAGTCCATCAATGAATACATACATACATGGATCTCATCACAACTTTTTATGGTAAAAGAACTGAATTGCGAGATTTGAATTTTTAAACGGTTTTATTTAGCTTTCCCTGTTTATTTATTTATTTGTCCCCTTCCTGATGACAGATTGATCTGATATTTGGTACACACATCTTGATGACAATACAATATAATACATTCTTTATGATTGTAAATCCAAGGTGGCCGCCGCCACAAAATGGCGGATTACATATTTTTTTCCGCAACTACCTCAATAATGATATCAAATGAAAGGGCTTGATTGGTAGAATAGAGCTCTATGAAAAAAAATGAAAATCCAAGATGGCCGCCGCAACAAAATAGCGGATTGCATATTTTCCACAACTGCCTCAATATGGGTAAGTATCAAATGAAAGGGCTTGATTAGTAGAATAGAGCTAATTCTGAGGAAATTAAATTAAAAACAAAACTAAAAACTTGAAAATAAAAATTAATTAAATAATGTTTTTTATGTTAAACAGTTTTTTAAATAGTAAATTATGTAGGTTATGCTAAAAGCAAGCTAAAAAATAATTCGGTAAGTGCTAGCTACCAGATCGCACCAATCTTCTCATCAGACTGGGGTATTGATCAGCCGAAACATAAAATCTAGGACTTACCGAATTATTTTTTAGCTTTTAGTACATAACCTACATAATTTATTTATTGTAAATAAAACCATTTAACATCAAAACATTTTTAATTAATTTACAAGTTATGTTTGAGATAAATGGATACAACGTTGTTTGCTACTGCGATGGATGCTATGTCAGGCAATCCCTCGATTTCTTTACCAACTTTAAAAAAGAGTCTATCTCACATCGTGTTTTACTATATTAGCTTTTTCTCTTGCTTTAAATATTTGCATACCTAAACAAGTTAAATATGGGTTGATGTAAATATTTTGTTACAAGTTATTTACGCAATGAACTTATTTGATTTCTCTGGCTGGGTTGGCGGTCACGTACCTAGTGTTTACCTAAATGTTGTTATTTTCATAGTAAATAGCAGAATCGTATTTTTAAATCTAGTCTTCTGCGACTTTAAGATATTGTCTAAAATTCGGCGTTTAAAAAGCTAACCTTGGGCGGGTTTTGGAATAGGTTTCTTGGCGTAGCGAGATTAAGATTTCGTAGTCGTATGATTTTGTTAAGCTTGACTGGTAGGTAATATTGAATACTACGCGTTTTTACGAAAATTTGCATGACATAGCAATAGTGCTAAAGATGTCCTCATCGTGTGTGCAAATATTATCGTTAAGTATGTATCTATAATACTGTCAACCCCTTTAAATTATAAGTTCTTTTTCCTAGTTTGTCTACATATCTACATCACGTCACAGTCTTGCGCTAGTTGCACTGGCTATCTAATGAGTATGCCAATATAACTACTCAGGTACATAATATTGGTGGTATAACTATTGTACTACGGTACTGCTATTATCACAGCTGTCATATGGTTGTTCTAACGTGAACAGCAGCGTGTTGCGTATACCTGGGATTACTGTCGGATGCCTGCGTGTCATATCATTGGGCTCTCAAGCGGCTTACGTATTACAGCGTGATTGGTAATCTCCGCAGAGGAAACTATTCCATCTCCGGATGTATTATATACGCAACAATCTTCATTATGTAACTGAATGTATAGATATATATAACAGTTAGCGTAAAGCAATTCCCACTTTATTGGAGCTTACCTATGTAAAAATTAAATCTTATATGTATAAAACTAGCTGACCCCGCAAACGTTGTTTTTCGATATAAGTTATCGAGGGTTAAAAATCAACTATTCTTTATATAAGAATCGAATTTTGTATACTTATAAGAAATTCTCATGTCAAAGTTTTAGTTACCAACTTACCATACTCGTCCAAAACGGCTTGACCGATTTTTATGAAATTTTATATGCATATTCAGTAGGTCTGAGAATCGGCTAACGTCTATTTTTCACACACATGTAGTCCACACCTAACATTTTTATTTTTATTTTTGGACAATTTTTTTATATTTATTTTTCAATAATGTGGCATCAAAAAATACATACAACCCTAACCACAAACCCCTACTTTTAATAGTCGATTTTTAACGCTCGATAACTTACTTATATGGCAAAACAACGTTTGCGGGGTCAGCTAGTATGAATATAAAACTTAATATATAAAAATTAAATCAAAGTATTTTAGTGCCAGTAATTTAAACGATGACAGTTCACTATTCAAATGCTATGGGCCTATAGGAACTGTAAAACTTAATTCATATCTACCGACGCGAAATGTGTACCTACGCAAACAGAGCGTCTCCGCACAGTCTGTGGCGGCGAATGTAAGATTAATTTTTGGCTCGATCTAGTTTTCTAAGCAAGGTCTGTCAATATCAAGCCTGACGTTATCGGTGATGTGGATACTTTTGTCTGGCGGGGTCTCTAACGTTTCGTGCTGGATACGCAACGTGGGAAGATGTGAATAGAGCCTAAGACGATACATTTACATAATTGTATTCCCACGGGCCACGCTGAGTTTTAAATCCAAAAGCTTTAAATATTATAGAGGTCTAGTTTTCAGACTTTTCCACGTGATATCTTAACTTCTCGGCTACAGTTCTCGAAGCTTTGCTATCTAGGGATATCAATAGTACCTATGTTAACACAGGCCGCAATTAAAAGTACATAATTACCCTCCACGTTTCTGCTGGTACGATAAAATACTATATTGAGTACTGACAAATCGATTTTTATAAGTAGGTTGTATATTTTGTTAGTTTTTTAGAATAGGTACATTGAAAAGCGATTGCCTATGGAAGTACATATATTTTTCTTTTGAAACTCGTAGGTAATTCAATTTTGAAGTCAAAATTCCTTTAACCTTTCAATTAAGATGCCTCTAAACTTTCAATTTCATCCGTCCAAATATTACCATTTATTCATTTATCACCTTTATTAATTTATAACAATGGGCGCACATCCAGGTGACGAAAAAATTTCATCTGCTGCTGTAACTACCTATAAAGGTAATCTTGCGGAAATCTACATGCCTGAGAGTACTCAAAACTTAAAAGCACGTGAAGATCTCTACTTTGTACGGTTACTAAAGCCAATATCATTGTGATAGGAACCTATAGTCATTAATGGATTGCAAAAACTACTGTTAGTAAGCCAATAGCAATGTAAACTATCTACGCAGATGATTGAGCCGTGAAATATAGCGTCACAAAAGGAGGACAGTACAATAGGCAAGCTAATTCAAACATTGCTTATTTTCGTTAGCCGAGTCCCGGTTTGACGGCGCACAACACGCTACGCGGTGAATATTTAACCTGTAGTTAGCGACACATCCGAGTTAACTCGTGGTGCAGTTAACTCATAATTGAGTGCGCGACGGTAACCGAATTGTTAGTTAGCTCGATCCGAACTTAAATTTCGTTTTCTTTTTGTGGAAATGCAGAGTAAAATTGCTGTTATGGTCTCCCACATTTATAGCCTCAAATTAAGTAGCTGTGCAAATTAAGGTATACCTAATAAAAATTAGGTAGCTATGTAAGTATCAATGAAATACCCTACTCTAATAAATAAATGTGAAATAGTGTTTTATTTTGAAATAAGATTAGATAGAAAATAGGTGTTTTTGTTTCTATTAGCGCTGTGACGACTGAATAAAAAGTGATTGTTATTACACAAACTAGATTTTTAAATTAATTAGTTATGGTTTGAAATGCATGCATGAATATTGAGGACGCGAACGGGATGGATTGCAACAAAACACATAATATTATTTTTTCGTATTTTCCGTCTCGAAGGTTAAGAACAACCTATTCCTGTTTCACTTTTTGTTCACTTTACTAATTGTAAAGTTTAGCAAGGTTAGATACCTACTTAATTTGTTTTTCTACTGCACCTGGTGTGAAGCCAACCGAGCATCAAACCAACAAAATTAGGTAGCTGCTTTTATTATGCATACAAGATTACTAGCTGACCCCGCAAACGTTATTTTGCGATATACCTAAGTTATCGAGTTTTAAAAATCGACAATTAAAAATAGGGGTTGTTAATAGATCCAAAAAATAAAATAAAAATGTTAGGTGTGGACAACTCTTATCACTTAGGGGTATGAATAATAGACGTTAACCGATTCTCAGACCTACTGAATATGCATAATTATAAAATTTCATAAAAATCGGTCAAGCCGTTTTGGAGTGGTATGGTAACTAAAACTGTGACATGAGAATTTATATATAAGATTAACTTCGATTTAGTAATTATTCAAAATAGGTACATGTATAATATTCAATTAACTTATTATGATTTATTTTAATTACATAATAATTTTAACTTAAAAAAAAGAAAGAGCTGATTTGATGCTTAAGAACAAATTGTATATTTCTCATTTAAGCAGTAAGTGGAAACGAATTAACAGTCATACACGACGAACGAATATATTCAAATACTTACATACCTATTTATAACACATCAAATCAATTTTATTGCTCTACCTAAAGATTTGTAACGCGTTGAACTCTTTTTCATTTTTCATTGATAGTTAGTGCGTGAATGATGATTTTCTAAATCAAGGCCGTGACAGTCATCGATAGAAGCTTTTTTAGAGAATTTACAAGTGCCCAAAGTACAATTGATCGAGTCGATTGCCATAGAAGCTTCAAGAATGGGCTGTATAACAAAACGCATTCAAGTAGTTTATTAACGGTGAAAATGTTAGTTAATCAGTCGCCTTTCTTATGACCTTATTTTCTAGCGCCACATCGACTGCTTTAGGTCTACTTAGTGATCTAGTGATGATTGTACCGTTAATTATATCGGTATCTTTTGTATACTTCGAGAATACGCTGCTCACGCAAACCTTCAATGTAATCTTTACTATGTTCGGGTAATAAGTATATTCGCTAATTGAATCAATGGTTTGTTAAACTGTTAAATTTTTGCAGCTTTTAACTATGGTATTAGTTACCTACCATACATACATACCTACTTACCATAATTATCTAATCACATTCGCTCAACACAATAGTCAACTCTCAGATAATATGTAGGTTCTTTCATGATGTTTTCCTTCATGCTTAGAGCAACATCTAATGCAAGATGTGTAAAACGCAAATAACTTAATTTAGTAAAATTATTGGTTTCAAATAAATAAACCACTAGGATTCGAACAAGAGATCTCTCGAATAAGAGATCGATTTCTTAACGACTGGGCTATCACCGCTTTTGACACTGACGTCCATAAAAAATCCGTACCTAGGTAGATTAAAGATAACTTGCTTTCTCGAAATAAAAATATATTAAAAATATAACCTGTACTCGTATGTTGTAGGTAGTTAGGTACCTAAATGAAACTGGTAAGAAATAGCTATTTATTCACGTTCCATGCCAAAGCAAAAATTTTTCCCGTAAACGAAACTAATACCTACCTACAGCTGCATAATTAATGGCCCCCGTCATTCTTTCATAAGAATTTTTTTATCATTTCTCCTTTTTATGAAAACGCTATATTGCCATGCCTTTTCATTAAGTTCAAAATCGCTTGCTAAATTTTCCTACGTACGAAGTCCGTTGATAGAAGAGAACCACTGAAAACTCGGCTTTATGGACCTCAGACAATAGTGTGCAGTAGACAAAGCCTCATTGTTGGGCGAGTACGTCAAGGTTTCGTTATAAGTATTCAGCAATATTGTATCTTAAGTCTAGGAAAATACGGTCAAAATTTCGTCATTATTGTTGCAATGCCTCTGCCAACTTTTGCGCCAAAGGTTACTTTAAAAACCAGAAAATTGTTCAAAGTAGCTATTTTCGATACTTTTATAATATAGTTATGTTTTAAATCTTTATTATTAAAATTAATTAACTAGCATAAATATTAAGTTCCTATCTATACATAACATTAAAGTCCGTTAATTAATAAATACTACTTCCTTAAATATACAGGCATACTTAATTATTTACTACCTACTAGGGGGCATAGAGCACGTGATAGCATGTAATTTTTTTTATAAAACCTACGCAAGTACAATTACATCAACTCAATACCTATCTGCATAATTCCATAGATATCTACTTACTTAGTACTTTCATTGAACTTGTATTTAAGTGAACATAAGAAGATTATTTTAAATCCTCTAATACTCTACCACGGTCTGACTTTGTTTGGGTTTAAGCCACATTTGAAAACTCAAATCTCTATAATCCTTCACAATACGGAGAGCAAAACAGAGAGAGTGAGAGGGGGAATCGCGAAACGGTGCCACGTGGTTGTGAGGGAAAACAATTTCACTTTTTTCTTTCGTTATTTTAATTTAATTACAGGAAAGAAATACTGTTTTTTCTTTATCTGTTCCAAGGTTATTAAAAAGTAGGTAAAAATCTTAATTATAATATTTAATAAAATATACTATAAGTCAAAACATAGGTAGGTACCTACATCTCAACACAGACTATTAACTCTAAAAGGTGTTTACGAAATAACATTTTTATCTATTCACCTTTTTAGATACGTTATACGTTAAAGTTTTATATCTACCTACAGTTAAGTAGGCTTTACATCTCCCTGGTTTGCCCGGATATTTTTTATTTCTATTTACGGTTTCAATAGATGCATTTTCCTTTTTTATTATTATTATCATTCCTCTGTTATGAACGTAGACGTTACTATATAAGTCGAATAACAATCGTCCGTGGCCGCTCACCCTCGTCTGTATTTTGTTTGCAGTCGGTCATGAGAGGCATCGGCCGTCCTTGCCTTTCGCGAAGCCCTGAGCATAAGTCCATCTCACCACGCGGCGTGTTTCGCGCTTCCATGAATAAAATAAGATAGCACAGCCTGACTCTACCTGTCCTTCTCGGTGCCGCCGATCACGCGGCGTGGCGAAAAGAGAAAGTCGTCCTTCGGGTACAAATGCAATAAAACTGTGCGCCTACACGGGAGATTTGTTGCTATATAGCAGCTTATAGTTGATCAGCTACGTTACGTAGACGTGTTGTATTATTTGTTTAGCAGACGGTTCGCGCACGTGTTAATTTCCGTTTAATTTCGGATAATGACGTTGCTTATTTCATTTAAAAATGCTGGGAGTTGCTAAAAAATCTCGCCAAGGAGATGGAGTTTCTGAAAATATTACTTTTATTTAATTTTTTTGGAGCGCAGGCCACAACTTTACTCATATAGCTTTCCACATAACAATACGTTAGGGAATTCTGAATTCGAAGTTGGAAATGTTTTCACGGTTAGCATTCCAGCGAAGCTCTCATTCGTAGTAATATTACCTACTATATTAGGTATATTATTACATATTATTCTTCAATTTACCATACAAAAAGAATCCTTGGAACAAAAACTAGTCGATTGATTTGAAACTCGATTCAAGACCTCAAAGATGGAATTCGTGAGGCTATCGAGGACATAGGGCAGCCACTTTGCGATTTGGTTATGGAAAATTTCATGAAAAGGATATGGTCCTGTAAGCGTGGTCGTGGTGGTCACTTGCCTGATGTTATTTTCCACTACTAACGGCATACCTTCCTCTTTATAATAAAATAAACATCGGATCATTTATATTAAAAAATGGCATTTTTCTTTGAATATCAAAATGACATCTCTTATTGGAAAACCCTACCTATATTATTACTGTTTTCTTAACACCATGCATGAGCTTGAAATGCTTTCGCACTTATTGAAGTAGCGTAACACAACCCTAATGTAAGTAGATTTATTTTTAATCTATTAGGTGAAAGTTTTAATCGTCTAAATACGATCTAAGTACTTATGTATGTCACCGACTCGTACGTGCCGCTTTCTTCGTAACAAATAAAATAGATAAAAACCAAAATAAAAAATACTGAAAAAACCCACGACGGGTAAATCTATATTGAAAAAGGATAAAATAATTAAAAAACCTCCGACTTGAAAAACAAAAACAATAATAATTATACTCGTATATATATATATATATATATATATTATGTATATTATAACAGTATTATTATAACAGTACCTTGAGCACTCTTCCACATCGCAGCGATGTGTTTCATTTGTCATAGTTTTAGTTTATTTTATTATTTTATTTTAACAGGGTTTAACTTGGTGTTATAATTTTCAAATTGATAATAACTTATTTATGCAACAATAGTTTAAAATTGCTCTACTCATATGTACCTAAAACGTAATTATACGACATACCTATTTACTTACGCTGCGACTTATCTAATCAATTTATCCTATGCACCTAGGTAGGTACTTAACAAATATTGTTTGGCTTTGGCTTACGTTAACTTTCCAAGGCAACCAGATTCTCTGAGATTAACCGATTAACAATACCTGAAAAACATACTCCTAGCGGGCGGGTTATGGAGGCGGTGGTAGATACCTTCTCAGACAATTTCCCATGGTAGAGAGAGCCAACCATATCCTAATCATAATGTGGTAGATGCCTATTTAGTAGGGGTGAAGGATATCTTTATACAAAAATTTAATGTTCTTACTTGCTATTGTGGACGCGGTTATATTAACCACTCTCATGCAATTATTCACTTGACGATGCATTTAAGTTAATAATGTCTGTTATAGATACTCATAGATTATAATTACGGCTAGACTCCTTGGATTTTAAGTGCTTCAAATTAATAAATTGTTATCTACTATCGTAGCTAAGCCGTTCACCCCTTTTGTTCTTGTCATATCAATTCAAACGATATTCCAGTAACAAATTAAACGTCACTATATCGTGGTGTTCAACAAAAAGGTATTTTAAAAGCTGCGCATTGTTATTTTCTTGATTCGTATTTTCTCTGGTTGGGTGTTTTTCGTGATGGGTCAGTTATGTGGAAGTACTTGAATAACTAACTCGTATAATAGGTAATAGTCAGTTCTATATAAGAAAAGTTCAATGGCTGTAAGATGGTCACATCAGCAATGTGACTCGCAAACAGTAGCAGAATAGCAGAGGATCCATGCTTATATACTCGTAAATGTAAACCCGCGCTCAAATCATACTACCACCACTTAATTTTAAGATCAGAAGATGTTAAATTCGTCTAGAAAGTCTGACATATTAATTATGTAAAAGTGAACTAGTTATCACAGTGCAAGGTAGTGTTTGGAAATCTGAATTAATTATTAATATCCAAGAAATTCCAGATACCTATATAATAACAAATTATAACATTATGTTCATAGTTATTTTTGATATGCGATATTATTATGATATCCATGAAAATATTGTGTTGACGTAATGAGCGGATTTACAATAAATAGGAACTCTTATCTCCACCATTGACTTAGTACTCGTATTTACTTATCATATTGTTGGTATAACAAAAGTAATTGTCATCAATAAAGGCAGAAAACAATTTAAAAATTACTCTTTGAAATGTTTTTTCTAATGGCAAATCAATCTGTCTATCACCACAACAACTCTAAGTCACGCGACAATTTGATGCTAGTTTACACCGACTCAGGGCTTCTTAGACTGTGCTGCGGCCCTTGGGCACACAAGAATTCGGGGCCCTTTTGGAATGTAAGGAAAGCGAACTATATACATTTTTTTCACTATGATCTGCTTTATTAATCAAATATATACAATATGTTATTAATGATATTAGTATGTATGCTGCTGTTTTTTGTTGTTCGTGTTTCGTTGTTGTATGTTCGAATCACTCAAACTACTCGTATTCCTATAAAAGTATTGATTTGAATAAATCTGAAAACGATCGACGTTCGTGCAGCGAGAAAAGTGCAATGCGGCCGACCATAATATTTTGATATTAAACGTGAGAAAAATTTTCGGTCCTTCGGGGTCCTCTGAGGATTGGGGCCCTGGGCACTGGCCCCGAGTGCCCGTATGGTAAAGACGGCATTGCACCTACTTGCAACTTGATAATTATCAATGGTGAAAAATGCTACCATAAAAATAATGTTATCTTCTATTTGCAACTCCAGGGTCGTGGGTTTAATTTAAGTATGTAATTAAAAATAATACCGTATAATTTTAAATAAAAAGTTTTGAATGTATAGTGCGCGTGTTGGTGCATCGATATGCCAATCAGCTGATAAATGCATAGTTCTAAGGAAGTGATTGCATATATTTGTTACTTGCATACTTACGTTTTTCTATTTTGAAGTATTCAATTTTATAACAAGTACCTACTAAAATGACGCAGTTTTCCTCTCCGCTGGAAAATGTAGTAGGTAAAATGTTTAAATTAAATCTAATCTAAAATGCTAGCAATGGTTTCATAACCGAGCAGAGTTAAGTAACTCGGCCCACTTACTTGCATTATTTGAACAGTGCATATGACTGTGGCGAACCACTAGTCGGTACATGGAACGAGCACTTGAATAGAATGAAATTCGACGTCGTTTAAGTTAACGCTAATGAGTAGTTAACTAGTTACGTTGAGTACAGTTACGATACTTCACACTCGTTCCAGAAAAATCATGGACAGAATAAAATTTAAATCTTTGAAATTCGCAAACCTCTATTAGGACCGAATTTTTTGCAGACAACCCTATATCAACAGGTTCGCAATAAAACAGCGCTTATGCTGATACAATTTTTTTCCTATACCATATAGTGAAAGTAACTGACATCGACATACCTGTTTATACATGGCAGCCTAGTGGTTCGTCCAGAAATAATGGACAACCCTACGTCGGCATATTCTATATGTTTTATACTTTAAGTTCTAATATTTTTTATTATCTTGATCTTGCAACATTTAAAGAAAATATTTAAAAATATTCTGTCCATGTTTTTGTTGGAAAACCCATTTTTAATATATTTTTCAATATAGGTACTAAATTTATCATAAAATAAGTTTCATGCTATTATCACCCCGATGCAGGTTGATTTAGGTTCGGATCTTCGACTATTCTAGGAAGTGATATTATTTTCCTATTCTAGAACTCAAGATTTATCATTAAAAGTTTTATAGCAAAGACAACATAGTTATTAATTACCTCTTAAAAGATTGAAATTGCAAGAAATTTCAATTTCGTAATTGTTATTAACCATTGTTTTATGATTAATTTTTTACACTATTTGTATTGTTTAAAAATTTGCGGATATTTTAGTCCATTTAAAGCCTTTTAATATTGAATTTAATCCAACTGATAAGATTAAACTTTTATAAACTCGTACAGAAATCGACTACTGATTTTTTTAAGATACCTTGTAAAGTTATGCGATCATACTACCTAGTAGGTTTTATTCCTATTTTGTGGCACCAGTATTTAATTAAATTAACTTTTATTTTATTTGCAGATATAACTGATCGCTTGGAATGTTTTAAATTCCATCGTTATTTTGAGTACGAGTTAATTATCTCCAAGCGCTTGCCATAATCGTAATGCAATATCACTGTTAATTGAAATGTATTGTTATTGAACTCAGATTTAATCTGCATTATCGAAATGTAACTAATTAAGGCTTCAATTAATAAATAACTTTTATTGATATTGATTTTTTGCATATACGATAAAGTTCACTAATTTGTTAGTTGCAGTAAGTACGTATATGTAAAGTTTATACATATAGAAGAATTGTTTCACACTTATCACTACTCAGAGTTAAAGAAATAATAATAATTCATTAGAAGGTCATCATCACTTCAATATTTTTATCCTAAGCTTTATCATTAAACTGTAAATCTATACTATATTTTATAAATATTGTAAAGCTGAAGAGTTTATTTGTTTGTTTGTTCTCAGGAACTACTGGATCGATTTCAAAAATTCTTTCAGTTTTGGATAGTCCATTTATAGAGGAAGGTTATAGGTTATATGTTATATACAAAAAATTTAGGAATCCGTAACAAAATTTAATTGAAAACCTATATATGCGTGCGCTGCAAAAACTATTGACAAGAGTACAAAAAAAAAACGAAGAAAAATGGCTGATTTGAGATTTCGTAAGAGTAGAGCAACGCCAGTCCGGCGTGCAATAATGTACTACGGGTTTGTAGGTATTATTAAGATCCGCGAGAGCACATATCTATCATAGTTTAGTCACAATAACCGCTTTTTATGTTCTTAAAAATATTAAATCGTCTTCAGACGAAGAGCCATTTAACGTAGTTTCTTTCTTCAGAAAGAAACTATGTGTATCGTCATAATCCTTATCCAAATTAAGCATTATGTTATCAAGGGTATATGTAGAAGTAAAATACTTATTGTTTTATTCCAAGTTTTGCGTTTATGAAAATTGAAAGTAATGAAAAGATTCAATGTAAAATACCTGATTATCTAGTATCTATTAAATACCTGTTTCAAAAGTTAATAAAAAAATATTGAGCACAATATTAGGAACATCAATAAGAAGCCATTCGAAAATTCTGAAAGAAAAAAAAGAATATATTATGAAATATATAATTCCTATATGGGATATTTTCTTTCCTTTCTACCATTTTTATCATTTCAATAAATTACAAATCGTAGACGTGCTACGAAAAAACTCGGTTACGCCGTAGCAGCCGTCGACGCCGCCGTATGTATAAGCACAGTATAAGTGTCCGTTTATACAGACCGGCACGGAGAGGAGAGCAGATTTTTTAGCACGTTCAAAACAGAGTCTTGAATCATAGCAATAAGGTTTATTTTTACATTTCACGTCTTTTGTTATTGAGAATGCTTGAGAGCAAGCCTACCGCGCTTAGTGTGAAATAATTAAGAGGAGTTGACCGGCTGCCTCTGATGACATACACTTCCGCGCTCGCGCAGCGGAATGGCTACGTTCAAGCGTGCTCTTTCGCACTCGCACATTCGACCGGCTGCGACTGTGTCCTCTCTCGCTCTGCGGCCCGGTCTATCTTCCAGCCGGCGGTCTATGTTAAACTTCTTGGTCGGCTCCAGCCAGTTTCAATCGTATAAACTCGCGCTGGTCTGTGTGAAAAGAAGAGCGCCGGCCGATGCTCTCCGAGCCGGTCTATGTGAACGGACCCTAACGATCTGTATCCTTAGTCTGAGTTTTAGCAATGCCGCTACTACACATACGTAAATCAATCGTTCTTTTCTATACATCTACGCCCAGTGACGTGAATCGTATAGTAAAGTGACGTAGCGCGTAGGTACCACAATATTAACACCCAGTGTAATAATAAATTATAGAGGTCTGTCAAAAATAAAAATTAAATCTGTATAAATACAATTTTTGTACGGAGTGAAAGATATGAATACATATCGTTAGACATTATGATACTAACAAATATTTAATACCTACGAGATAATATGAGTTCGAAATTTTACAGTGCATTACGGTCAATTCACGGTTATTATGTTTCACTAATATTAAAAAAGATTAAAAGAGAACGTTAATCAAAAACCAAGCAATTTTTTGATGATCTATCTAATGCTCTTCTAAACAACTTTTCCTCTATTTGGGTTATTACACTGTGCGACTCCTGTGTAGTAAGCTGTATGATTTACGTATATATGTATAGTAGCGGCATTGCTAAAACTCAGACTAAGGGTACTGTACTCATTTACTATTTTTGTAGGTAATATTAAGTATATATTATATTATTAAAAGTACCATTAATTTTAATAAACAAAAAAAATCCAAAAGTTTGTGTTTAAAATTATTGGTGATGGTTCCATTTTTTCCGGATTTCTTAGGAAGAACTAGTAACGCGAATTGATTTATCATATTATAAATATTTCTATAACATATTTTTATCTATTTATAACGTAATCTGACCTAATATAAAAAGTTGCATAAATAGTGTGTAATATTTCGTTTTAAAGATGCAATGTTGAGATTATCAATTTCTGCTTACATTAAATTAATAGGCGTTTAAAAATAGGTTGTACAAATTGAATGGCTGATATTTATTTTAAAAATTGAAATACTCAATTTTCTGGTTAAAATTAATTGTTAATATAATGCTGTAAAATATCTCAAAAACTCGTTTCTATAGAGGTTTGCTTTTATAATTATTAATGTTATATTTATTTAATTATAGTTATTTAAATTATTTCAATGATTAACTAAAAAAATATAACATTATAAGGCACACTAATCAATGTTCCGTCTCGATAAACCTGAAAATAAAACAAAGCAAAAGCCACTTGTGCAACGGTTTCAGTTAAAAATAAATCAAGTTTAGGACAATCGTATTGCTGCTCTACGTATTTATCTAAAATGCTGCTGTAGGTATTTGTTTATGCTGCTCTATATAATTGTTTTAAATTAAAAAGGTTGTCTTTAAATACGAAGCGTAGGTTTGCTACGGTGATGTAGCGGGGTTACGCCGTAGCGCCCGCCGACGCCGCCGCCGCCGTGCCGTCGGCAAATCTTTACAAGCTTTTCTTTTATCAATCTCCACAGATTCTTTCTTCCTGAAGGTCTTTTAAAAAATAAATCAGACGACTATTGCACTTACGATCGTTTTATTGGAAAAGTAATTTTAAAAAGATAAACCTTGATTGGTAAGTTAATACACAAGCAATCTAGCAGCTATTTACAGAGAAATAGTATTAACGGATAAAGTTAATTTTCAAAAACCAATTTTTACTTTACTAAATCTAATTAACTGTATCTTAAATTTCAAAAGTTGCTTAACTACGCTGTATTTTGTTACCCATTTTAATTAAGACTTTTAGGTTTAATCTAATTTAAACAACAAAATAGATATTTTGTTGTTTAAATTAGATTCAAATACAATATTAGATGTAGGTATCTAATTTTTATTTAATTTTATATAAGCAATAAACACAAGATTACAACGATAACTAGCTCTAATTGAAACAAACTCATCGAATTTGTTTTGTTTTATGCTTTAATTATTTTTTTTAACAGTATTTGAAGTTTTATTCCTGCCTGTTTTGTGCAAATTATTAAACTTTTGTGCAAATTATCAAAACAATATATTTAAATTAAAGCAAAAATATAACTGTAATTATAATTTATAATGTTTTATAATTTGTTAGAGTTAGTTTATTTTCGTTTGCATATTCTGTTGTTTTTTTAATTTGTTGTAAATAATAATAAATAATGTATAATATATATAATTATAATTATTAAAACATAAAAATTTAAAATCTACACAAAAACACTAAAGAAAATAATTACATTATTTGATTTATAAAAAGTATTTTTTTATAAAAATATTTTTATACCTATTTAGGTAGGTATCTACTTTAGATATTACACCACGTTAGAATCACAATACGTAGAGCGACATTACATCCACTATTGATTTTATCAATAGACCTGATTTATTTCTTCAAACACTATACACAAGTTAGCCGGTAATAGAATTCGCGGAATGAAAGCAATGAAATGATGGAGCTCCATATAGCAGATCGCGATGGCCGCTAGCTAACGCGACAACACTGTCACTTGTAAACATGTCGCATAGCACAAACACACGTGGCAAACCTGAAAACAATATTGTGCACAAGGAACCGACAGCTTGGTAAATTACTGAATGGAATTTCATTCATTGATTTATGTGTTTATTTTGTTTATTGATTCCGGGTTCCATCAGATCCAAGTTTATGCGTTCCTTTGACACATGTAAACAAACAACATTGAAAAGAACAATCAAGACGGGAAATACCTACTATGAAAAGTGTTCAGGGTACTTACAGATGGATTTGGCACGCATCGACGTGGGTCGGAGCTCCGGTACGTGGGACTGTACCGGCCTGGGAAGCAGCCCGGGGGTGCCATGAGCCCCCCGCTGGACTTCATCTTGTCCGGGGAGTACATGGCACATGACCCCCAAGGGTCGTCCTCCAACTTCAACACCTTGGAGGGTGAGTGGTACTGTCGGTCGAAAATTTTGGCGACTTTCTCGTACTTCGGGGTTAAAAAAGGCGACGCGTCGCCGCGACCGCTCCGTGCGCCGGGTGATGACCGACTGAGCTGGGTGCCTCGTGACGTCACCGGCCACGCCCTCGCCCCTCCACAGACCCCTCCTCCTACGACACCTCGCCCTTCTCACGCATGTTTACGTCGCCGCCGGCGGCTCCACGATTAACTGAATTATTTAATTGGTCCATTCACTTCTCGTGTCTGTTACCTTTTCACGCTTCTAACTCTGTAAGGTTGACGGATGGCATGTGAAACGATTGCCACAATCACTAATTATGCTCTAATCGATAACTTAGCTAAACAAATTTGCAACTTCAAAGCCGGCAACTGACGACACGCTAAATTATACCCATTGCGAATTCTCCGCAAACAGGACTTTCACAATTAAATATTTGCCATCGGAAATTGTAAATCGTCCTTAAAATAAAATAACGGAAATTCTGTACCTACTGTAACGGAAGTAGATATATAGTCTAAAATGTAAGCTTAGCTGCGACAAAAATGTACTTTTATGTATTTTTCATCTAACATAACTACTCGTTACTTCATGTAAAATTAAATAACTCCAAATACTTTTATATAAAGTAACGAAATGCCTCGGGGTAGCTTATAAAATAAAATAAAATTTTTAAAAAGTTCTACATTCTGCAGTAAAGCCTACCCGCCTAACACTATCAAGAGCAAACACACCGGAGAGTGCAGCCTCGCTCGCGCCGGTGACACGCTTGCCGTAAAAATAAAGTCACGTCGAGGCTATAACATATGGTCCTCTAGATGGCTAGCCCTAACGTTCGCTATACGTTAAGCCTTTTAGAGTAATGTAGCTACGTCAAGGGAGGTAATAATAATCTTTGTATTAGGTGGGGGTTAAAAATAGGTATGAGCCAAAGTCGTTCGTGCCTAAATAAGTAGGTGGAATACCTAAATGTGGGATTTTTAGTATGAACTAGATTTAAAAATGATTTTATTAATAGTTACTCGTACTAACTTGTTAAATAAGATCCCTTTTATTTGTGAAATGGTTAAACTATGATAAATTGATTTAAAAAAAGAACGGCAGAGTCTCCAATTTTACAAAAAATGTAGGTACCTATGTTGTTTTTACATTTATATATAATAATATATTATATAGGTAGAAAAATTAATCGTTCTATAAATAGGAAATCATAGATACGAGGCAACTATATTTATACTAAGCGCGAGTATTTTATAGCATTCGCTTGCAATTTTCTCAAATACGCGATTTAAAATCGCAGCAACGATCGGCCATTCCTTAATATTTAATGGCATTAACCGTGCCGAGCAGTCACTACACCAACCGCTCAGTGACGTATTGTTGCACAAAGAGCTTTCTTTTCTCTTTTAAATGGAACTTTAAATGCAAGACAAAAGTTTTTCTTTAAATTGAAACGGTAACTCCTTAGCCTTGTTAATATAAACAGCTTTTATAGACGGTAGAATCGTTATAGTGCTACTGGGCTGGGGATTATGTTCTCGTAATACATTAATGTTTTTATGAGAAGTGGTGGCTGTACATTATATCGTAAATTATTATTTATCTAATTGTTAAAAAAATATAGTTTGAAGTGAAAACTTATTTCAGCTATGGAGGGTAGAGATAAGAATGATCATCTGTGTAAGTACATGAAAAAGTGTCCGTCGAAATGCATTAAATTAGGGTGGCGCCACGTTAGCTTCAGGGCCATCAGGGTAAATTTTAAAGGAAGCGCCAAATTTTGAATATCTGAAAATGTATGTAATTATATCTATATATATAAAAATGAATAGCTGAATGTGTTGCTAAGCGCAAATCTCGAGAGCAGCTGAATCGATTTCGCTAATTATTTTTTTAGAATATTCCTTGAAGTACAAGGAAGGTTCTTACGGAGAGAAAAACTGAAAATAATGTAAATAAAATAATAAAAACAACAATTTCAATTTCCCATATAAACTGTTCTACCTGTCAAACATCATTTCAGATTGAATACCTACTTAATATAGCAATTACAATGTCATGGATTTAGAAACGTCAAGTTTTTTCTTTTTTGATGCCTCTTCTAATATGAAAACTGCAATGATATAATTTATAATGGTAAAACGAAGTGTGCCGGTTCAGCTAGTATTATAATATTAATTGAATAATAATTATTTAAGGTTATATTTACTACATTATTTTGTACTACGCCAGTAGTTGAAATTCTCAATAAGACAACTACTTTAGTCGACAATAATATTATTTTTTTAACTCGGCGTACTTCAATTCGTTGCTACATTCATACCATACCTGTGTCTACACCAGCTCCATCTAATTCGTTTACAATTGCTAATAAATTAATACATTCATACCATACCTTTATCTTTATCTACACCTACACCTTAAAGCTGGACACTTTTTTCAATTTTCTACCATATGAGATGACCCTCCTTATCTCTATACTCCACAATTTTAGCGCGGTACGCATATTTTTAGATGAGAAAATCTCTGGACTCGCGACACCGTTACGAGATTTTGATTATTAAACGACATTTAATGCTCCAAGTGTCGTTTAATGATTTAAATGTTTCTTTTCTTTCAGAGAAACTTAATTGTGTTTTAATTGAACTGTCGTCCAAATCACAAAGAAAACAAACACTTCTTATAAGTTTTCACTTCTGCCGGCACTCCCGGAGTGCAACCCGTCTTAATTTTTTTTTCTGTTAAGTTTTTTTATCGTAATGCTTACCCAATACCTACTTTCACCTACCACGATCTTATATTACCTTTTATAAAGCGTTATAAAGTACCTATTTATCATATTTTGCATATATTCCAAATTACTACTTACATAAGAACCAAATTGGACAACACTGTAAACCAGCAAGCGGGCCTTGATCCTCCACACACTCCACAATTTCGCCACATGAGATACTTCTTAAAAATATCAAGATGCAGTATCAGGATAGGATCGTCAAAGTATTCATACCGTTAACGTGAACTATTAGATTGGGAAGAAGACGATATATCATGCTCGGGGCACTGATCATACTTAATTCAATCTTGAGGAAACACATATTATGTGATGTGATGTGATATCAGTAGTTTGAAGGTTTAGGTCAAAGAATTTTTAAGATCTGTTCAGTAGTTTTCAAGCTTATTCACGACAAACAAACAATCGGCCTAGTAGTTTTGGAGATAGGTGGCAACATAGATTTTATACAAACACCCTCTCACCCCAAACGCAAATGACGTCTCCGTGCTGTCGCGGGTGAAAAGTAACTAGCGGGTGAAAGAACACCAAAAACTACAGTCACAATCTTCACAATCTCGGTAAGATTGAAAAGTCTCAATTATTGCTGCTACAAGTATAGATGTGAACGACCATGGTTTGCAGTTAGAATGTAACCTGTTATTTCGTTTGATTCATTCATGTAAACAATGTGTACATTATTTAGCTTATCTACAAACGAGAAACCGTAAACATATACATATATTATTCAGAGGTGGACGAATAATGGTAATTCTGTGTACACTCAATTAGCGAAGCTGTAACAAAAATTATGTTTAAAGGGTTAGTACGCAACTCCTCCGGGGGCGGACGTGATGATACACGATGTGCAGCGAGTAATTAGCGAAGATCATAACCCAGCAAAACCGACGAATACATGTCAAAACAAGAGCAACCCTTCACGTAATTATCCGGCCCGGCCGGCAGATGGCGGGAGTTTAATTTTTCGATTTCGGACGACTGTACATTATGCATGACGCTTTTATCGCTCGCTGTGGCTCCTTCGGGACTACAACGGATGCTTGATAAGTCACGAGCGGCAGCGTTTCTACGATCATTTTGATGGGAACATGAAACTGTTAAATTAAATTATTATAGCCCTTATTATTTTCTCTTTTCTTCCTTGTGTGTGTCTAAGTATATGAAAATGTGAAAACGAAACTAGTGTTAATATTTTGATTTACCAATTGTGATTTTTTTTCATACAATAAATAAATTTAAAATAGGTATCACGGTTATTCTAGAGCTGTTACTGTACTTTTGTCGATAAGCACCGTAACACCTCGTATTTCTGTGACGTTTACGTTATCTGTTATTTTCAGCTTAGATATTATTTCAACACATTATTTTTAATTTTTCCTAAGTTTGCATTATGTCATGGGAAATTTCACCATTTCCTATAAAATCCTTTATATTTAACAGAACTCCTAGTGAGCTATCCTGGAACGATCCTCAGGAAACTTTTATATTAAAACCGTAGAAAACCGTAGTAAATATGTACGTTGCTTGTATTAATTAATCTATCAGATGACTTTTAAAACTTTTATCATAAAGTCTATGATACGTCAGAAAGTTACCCGCAGAAAGTTTATGACTAGTACGGCGTTGTAACCGCGTACCCTTTTTAGGTCCTCGCAGATTGGCGCGAAAGCGCGGAAGGGCGCATGCGAGCTGCTCACAATACATACACCCCTCAAACTCCATACAGGATTTAGACCTAACAGTATAAAAACGGTTTTTAATGTTAATGTAGTTCATCTTTAAAAAAATGATAACAAAACTTAATAATCTACGAATCGACACCAATAAAATCGTAGGTAAGTTAATGCTGACTTGTTTGTTTCTCCTCCTCTGTTGGAGGGAGATATAATTGTTACTAACATTGAAACTTAAAAGCAGTTGCAGTATCCAGATAATATCCAGACGGGCAGGCACTAACTATGAGGCAGAGTGGATCTACGTTTACAAATGGAAATTCCTATCAACCGGTTTCGTTGAAGAAAATAGTTATCTATTAAAATTTGTGTTTAGATTCCCTAAGATATAGTAACAACCAGTATATTCTCTAATTACAAAGATGTTACATCAAAAATGAATGTCCATGTCCCCGTCATTCATTTTTTTCACTCACGTTAACTTATCTAGCTTGAGACGATCAAGACCACGAGTCAACGACTTTATAATAAAACCTTGTATAGGTTTTATTCAATTATTGTAGGGAAAAAACATCAGTATGTGAAATGTTACTTAAATCTTGGTTTGGCATTAAAAATACTTTTACTTTATCATATTACTTTATTATATCTTTTGGAAATCAGATGTTTAATAAACTAAGGGCGTGATAACTCTGAGGCCATCTCGTGTTAAAGAGCAGAACTAAGTCACCTTACTAACTTCATCACAGAATTCATAATAGTACACTTCATTAAATAAAATATTGAGAAATCTTTTTATTAACATATCATAGCATCTCATAGACAGCCATGTCTATTGTATTTGTCACAGAATGACTTTCTATCCTATGATATATTGGTTCTATCCTATGGTATATTACGATGGTTGAAGATAGTAGCTTCAAATAATTTACTACCGTCAACCAGATATTCAAAATTGAAACACTAGACATGCAGCTTCATGGTTAGCAAGGATAATAGTTAGTTACTTTTCGAATATGCTACAATAGGTTAAGCTTAAAAAATATTATTTACTGTAACGTAACGTATGTGTAAAAAAGATAAAAGAAAATGTTAAAAAATATTATTTTGTAAAATATTTATACATTACCTACAGTTATGAAAGATCAAGACAATAGTAGGCTGACGTTTACATAGAACAGGGGTCGAAGCTTCCGCCGGATGTGGCTCTACCGCCCCACGCCACCGGAAGCACCCGAACCTTTCCGACGAACATCATGGTAACGATAGCAAACAAAATACAGTGTGTCCCGGGATAAAGTGCAACCCCGAAAGAGGGTGAAACTAGACCAAACACTATCGACGAGCAAATAGAAAAAAAAAAAGAAAATTCTAGTTTTTTTTAATAAAACGTATGTTCTAATTCAATAAAATTGCTAGGTATGAGCTGTTAAAGTCTCTACCTGAGTGATGACGCAATAAATGGCCAACTTTAATACCTCTTAACAACTTTTGGTTTGGTTAAAATTTATTTTGAAAATTATTTTTAACTTTTTAGTTCGATGGTCTTTAAAAGCGTGTTTTTTAGTTTTTTAAAACTATTTTTATATTGTTTTCTCTTTCCAAATGATCTGAATATACAAATTGATATTACAGTAGCGTCAGAATTGTAATTTCATCGTAAAAGAATTCAGTATAGATTATAATTTTATCAAATCTGTCCACAGACCTTAGTCCATCCAACAAGCTCACCTGTTGCAGGTTCGTGGACTTTACATACCACATTGAAACTTTTATGAAGAACTCTTAAGTCTACCACACACGTTATACGAAAAATCGTTACGATCGCACTGTACCGTTAAAACTGCACCGATAAACGAAACGTGTGTGTGATAAAAACTGTACAGTTTTTACGATTTTTCAACGTGTATGGTCTGTAGGGACGTACGACTTATCTGTACAAGTTCGACTGCACAGTTTTATCGTACAGATGAAACTGAACGTGTGTGGTCTTAGGCATGCAGGCTTTCTGTCGATGTTTTGCTTCACCGAATTCTAGTAATTTCGTAAAACGCCTATAACTTATTAATAAAAATTATTTTACTGCGTGCCACTGAGATTCAAACTTGACATCTCGATTGAGAGATAAGTATTAAATTATTATTATTTTAGCAAATCATTTGGGTGCCATATCATGATTAGCGCATTGCGTTATTATTTCTCTGACCATACCTACAGGATAGAGTCTGAGCGCGGCGCTCATGAAAACGGGAAAATATGTTATTCGCGTTCCCTCAATTAAAACCATAATTAACGTTGTATTAAAAGCGAGCGCTAACCCCAATTATAACTCTCTTTTGTATTTGTTATTTCGCTTTGCTTCGCTCACTTATATTGCCGTAGCTGTAATACAGAAATAATTCTCTGTGCACCTTATCTTAGTAAACTGAGGTAATAATCTTTTAATGTATGGGATGGTCTTGAATGTATGTACCTATATACACTTGACAGCAAATAAACCGAGCCACCCGCCATCTGTACCTAATACTTATCAGATTTTCTCGGGAAGTATGAAACTTACAGCGATCATATTTATACCTACAGAAAGTGCGTTTTATGCTAATTATCGCCTGTAAACTCGTTGCACCGAAGATCTGCTGATTCGAAGTCTGCGAGCGACCGCACGTTCAAAGCCAGTTTGAAGTAATGTAAGCTTGAGCTGCTTCCTGAGGTGTTGTGTCCATTTTTAACCGATAAAGGTGGCATAACAAACGCGTTTGAGCAAATGATCTAAAGAAATGATAAGAAAATTTTGACCACCTTCAATATCACAACTCTAGTCAAAACAGAGCAAATCGTTAACATTTTGTTTGTTGCTTGATTACAGTGTCAGTTGCCAGTACTTTAGATTAAATTTATGGCCATTTTAATTGTATCTGACTTCAAGTCCGCTTTTTATAAGGGACGCGGTGGGTACTAGTTCAGATTACCTTTAGGTACAACACAATACTCTTCAACGGATTCTCCACTGCGAAATGAACACAAAACACAAAAAACATGTTCCGGGATAATTGGAGAATATTGTCAGTCCCGAATTTTAGCACACTTTTACTACCTTCACCTGTTGCTATTGATATATATATATATATATATATATAGACATATAACTAGGTCACTAGGTAAGTTTTGCAATACAGGCATGTTTATTGAGGGATTTTTTAATAAATTTTTGTGTGCCTACTTTATATACTTAATCAATTGTAAAAATCAAGTATCAAAAATATGATAGGTTTATTTTTTTTTACAGTTTTGTACAAGATAAGTTCCATGGTATGAATTTCTAGGGCTAACTTGCAAATTTCGGTAATTTAAAAATCCTTCTCAGTTATAAACAAAAAAATGATACAAATGGCAAGATCTGGACCGTCTGTAGGATTTTTAAAACTTTAACTCCAGCATTCTGTAGAAATTCATCAATATTAGCTAAGTATAAGCTTTAGCGCACGGACTTTTAGAGGGCTAAAACGAAAGAACCTTTCTTCTTGACTTTGAGTGGATTTCTTTTCTAACTGCTTAAGGCAAAAAATCATTCCTATATGAAAAGCTTGTGAATATGCGCTTATTTTACAAAACTTTTTGTTCTAAAATGTCTCTTCAATAAAAAAATAGAGTAATTTTTTCCTTTCAGAAACAATTTTAGGGAATTCAGTTGGCACTCCGTCTACTTTGAATGACCACATTTTGCTTTTTTCTTTTCTAAAGTAATATAAAATAGTAATTACAAGTTTCGGCACTTGTAACGACCATTCTTAGCATCAAGAGTTGTTTCATTTTCATTGGCTTTAAAAAAAATTATTCGATCATGGGGGATCCATGGTGAAGAACTTTTCATACTCTGAAGATATCTAGAAGAACGCTACGTTTCTAAAATTTGCGTAGTTACTTTTGTACCGGACCTTTTCACGCACTTCTAATAAAGTACCTCTTAAAACCGAGATAACCTGAAGCTCGAAAATAAAAATATTTTTCTTATGATGCAATTTGACGAAATCGAGACGACATTAAGACAACTCGTATTGTTTTCTTCATAATTTCATGGACGCTAACCTTGGTTTTTATTTTATTTAGGTACTTTATTATATAATAAGTAAGGGATCAAAAACATTTATCAGGGGAAGGTGCTCGAAGCGCGATTCCGGACCGGAAGTCGATCGACGATACCACTGTCGCACTACACGTGGCTAAAGCTGCCAACACGTGACTTGACCACAAATTATGACCAAATTGTCATAACTTCTACAATAATACATGTATTCCTTATACGAAAGTACTCAATGAGCAGAAAGGCAGCGATCAAAAACTACAAGCATTGTCTAAAATTTTAGTATTATGTAGATTACATTTTGGTAGAGTTGAGAAATAACCTGCTCTTACTCAGGTGGATTCTATCGTTTTTAACGCAGGGGCAGATTTAATCACTCATTCACAAAAAAAATTTTCTCAAAGGTATGTGAAGTCCCACAGTAGGCCAGCGTGGCGGACTAAGGCCTACATCCCTCTCATTATGAGAGGAGCACCGTCATTAATGGGTTACTGACAATGTTGTGAGCATCGCGGTAGCCGTGCTGCTCAGAGGCGGCCGACATCCATATACAACAAAAAATATCCAATCCAATCATTAGATGTCATGTAGAACGCCCTTCCTATTCTTATCCGATGCAGTCAATTTAATTGTTTTTTGGCCGCAAAGAGTACATTCAAGTGAGCATGTCTCAATTTGTGTGATTACTGGTCACGTGTCGGCGATACGAGGGTTTGAATGATTTTAGTACTCGATTGGGACACTTGTAACGTACTTATTCAATTAAATTTATGAACCATTTTGGGAATTATGAGATATAGCAAGAAGGGAAACTTTTACGTTTGAAATAAATATAACTCAGGGTAAAACTAAGGTAAAGTTTGCAAAACACCAACATGTATTGGTGTATTGTAACATTGTGTACTTACACCAAGTTCAACAGATTTCTGCGATTTGAATCTGCCTCTTTTGGTATTTACAGATCTGGAAAAATATAGTAATTAAGGGGTGCTAGTGTTTGCGATTGCAAGCTATGATGTTCAGATCGCAAAATATTTCCACGCTTTTGTGCACGCAAGGAGAGGAAATCGGTTGCTCCTGTTGATAATACTGTTCTAGTAGAGCTAGTACCTACTGCTAGGTAATTTTAGGGGAATCTGAGATAGGTAATAAATCTAAATTATGCAACTCATGAATTATTTCCATATTACGTCCACTACAATAAGACAGTTCGTATTTTTATCCATGTTTTCCTGCAGCATAAAAGCTTCAAATTCCATCTTACAGTAGATATCAGTCGTTAATTATATCATAGACCTTTTTTTTTGTTGGAGATTCCAACAAAAAGAAAGAAGAGATTTGAAAATATGCATAACAGAAATTGGATTGATATCAGACCGTTATAGATTTATTATTATTATTATCTATTCTATTCTATTCTAAATGAACGTCAGCGTGCCTCCCGGGAACGCGGACCCGGTGCGTGCCACGCGTCAACCTATCGCAATTTATTCACTGCCGACGGACAGAGTTTCAGTTTATTTAGAAACAGTTTCAGTTTATTTTTTAACTCCTACGTAATTTTTGCACACGCTTACATTAAATTAGCTTATCTTTCCATCTTCATCTCTATATCCAAATCCCAATCTAATATCCTCGTAACGAGTACTGGGATATTTACTGTTCTGCCAATATTGATGCAATATACAAAAATATTAATAGACCGGCAAGGATAGCTATTTTTAATTTTAAAAAATTAGTTTAATTTTTAATTCAAAAATAAGTATATACACTAGAGTATATGAGTACACGCGGAAACGATTGCAGATTTTAATGTGATCTACAAAAATTGTTTTCAGTTTAGTCGTGAAATACGACCTCAAACATAATAATGCTGTAGCAACCTTTCATTTAATTCAATTTACAATAATTTATTAATGAATCCCACACTACAAAAATGCGAGTATTACAACTGATTAAACATTGCATCCAACTAGAAAAACCACTCAAGTTTAATATTCTTTCTATGCAGTGTGTATGCAATTCTAACGCTGTCACTCGCTCGCTTGTGAAATGCTCGTGAACAATTAGTGACATGACATTAAAGTGTCATGTAAAACTGTAATCGATGTGTCAGAAATTTTGTGGCACGCGACTGCCACGCGTAAGAATTTTGGGGCTTTTACCCTCGAATCAAAAACACCAGCGGAGTCGGACCTTCGAATTTCAATTGTGTTTGATCTCGTAGATGTGGATAACAGAAGCATTCACAGTTCAGCCAATACTAGTAGGTATGTATTTAATTGTTCGCAAGGTACCTACATATATGTAGTAGGTATGTTGTAAGTTTTTGTATTATTAAATTTTTTCAAGGCACGTAAAAGTTAGATTAAATGAAAATATATCATCTGCCGTAGTCAGAAATTCCGCATCGCATTTACAGGCTACTCACGAGACTATCAACGCAGAGTCAAAACTACTGAAAAATGTAACTTTGTAACATAAAAATGAATACTTATAAAGAATTGGACATTGAGTTTGGTGGGAATTGATGGGGGTAAATGTATTTTCGGTCAGTTTTGACTCCAACAAAATTAGAATTAGTTAAATTCAGGCAATGTCAGTCAGGCAATTGTAGATAGCTTGTTTTAAGTTTATTCGTTCAAAGGTAATGAGTTTTATTTTAATGATTATAACATATAAATTTAATCTTCTTTATATAAATCGGTTTGTTTTCATGCGACAATGCGCTTCGCACTTATAGGTACTCTTTCGTTCCGCACTATATTTTTCGTTAGGTACTCGCTACTGAAACCACTACTTCGCCGACAATAAAAGAATTTTTACTGTAATTTCATACTATTACAAGGTAACCATTTTCCATTCCTGTGCTGAATATACCTGTAATTTACGACTATAACCTCCGGCTGGGAAATTTTAAAAGGTTTTAGTCATATTTCAAAGAATTTGTTCTTTTGTCGATCTACATTATTATAAAGTAATACTAGAATTTGCATGAGCAAATTTCCAATTAGGTGTACAAGGGTTTAAGTACCGAGCAATCATTCTAATTCCTCTGAATACGAGTACTTGCCTACAACTCGTGCGCATTAAAATTCAAACCGCATGGATCCTAAAGAGAATACGGTATAAGAGACCTGCTTAAACGAATTGTTGTCCGTGGGGCTTAATTATGTCCTTGTAGAGGAAAAAGATAAGAGAATTATTCATGAGAAAAAAACCTGAGGGATCGGCTGGATGAATTGCGTGGATTCAACGCCGAAATACGCGAAGGTAGGTCGTACGGCCCTTGTGTAACAGAAACTTTGAGACTCGGTCTAAGAAGTTATTTGTAACAGTAGTGTACATCACATTCTTATATATACACGTACTAATGTTACCGTTAAATCCTGGCCAGTATTGGTTATGATTGGGATGGGCGCCACCGTCATCCCCACATCTGAATACCTTACCACCTTTACCACGGTTCATTAAAAATACTGCAGGAAAACTAAAAGATTTACCAAGCCCTTCATAATTTAAGAAGAGAGCTACTTTAGAAAATTTAGCATAATTTAGAAAATCTACCTTCTGATTTCTTTTTACTTTTAAATACATACATACATACATACAACCCTAAAGCAAAATAAAATATATGGTGAAAAAGTTCTGCTTACCTACAATTTTATCACAATATTTCAAAGAAAACACATAGGTACATCGCAAACCATTTTGATCTATCTCGAAAATTTCTTCACAATCGAAATACAGGTCGCAAATATATTGTTCAATCTCCATGGCGTAAACTTGTGCCATTTATCCCTCGCCCGGTGCCAGTGATTTCTTCTTAATATTTTATTTACGAGATTAAGCCGGTCTCGCTGCCGGCGCATCGTTAGAGCCTCTTTCGGCCATTACGTCACTTTATGATACTATTTCGGAGGAGAAGTTCCAACAGCGAATAAAATGCTTGACAGTCCCATGTTGGTCACGAGAACTTGCCAAATTATTTTTCTTCACCAAACGAGGGTCACAAAAGTTTTGACTATAAATTTGTCGCGCGTAAGTGTAAATTGCACATCTATTTCCAGTAGGGAGTATAATCCATATCAATTATACTTAGTTTGTTTGCCTAAATAGAATAAAATTTCAATGCTTAATATGTTTCTCAGGTAACACGTAAAGCTACTGTGTTAAGTGTATTGCAGTATTTGCAGTGTCCATTTAAAGGTCTTACAAATGACTTTCAGACGTTCACTTCTTCGCATTTTTGTAGTATAATGTTATTCAAATAATTTGTGCAAGTAGTTCGATATCAGATTCCCTGCGGTCTTCGGTATTATCCATGATATTATTGTGCATTAGAGCAGCGTGGTGGAAAATGGTTTGGATTGTGCACCACATAACTACGCTACTACTTCCTTTCCATTTTCTACAGACAAAGTAAACCATTCTCAACCTTATTATTCGTGTCGAACTCCTGACTTGTATACCTCTGACGTGAAAGGCGAGTACCACACTGACGACGGTTAGAAGCTATTCGCAAGACAAAAAAGCCGCAAGTCAGGTAACCCGTTGGGAATTTGAACGTTTCAATCTCTCATACTACTTCTTTTGTTGTGGACATTACCTTCATTTGTATATCCGTAGCACAACAGACTGACAATGCATGAGAAACTCTATTAAATTATTCACAAACATGATCATGTTTGCGTCTCGAGAGAAATAATATATATATATTATATATTCAGATGAATGACTACTTATCAATTGAAGCCTACGGTTCACTAGCAATTAATGAAATGACTTCACCATAAATTTATTTCAGTAGTATATTTTAAAAGATATTAATTTCATCTATTTTGATACAGCATTCGAGTATTTCAAAGTTATAGATGTGTGACATTAGTAGGTACGTCGAGTGTAAGTAAACAGGTGTTAAACAAATACTGTTAAAAGACTAACAATAATCGTTGATCAACGAACAATAAACGTCAACAACACAAATAATGATTAGCAAAAAATGTACCCCATAATGTAGGGTTGAGCAAATGGAATTGAAATAACAATAAAATTAGACTCAAGCACCGACAACAATCCGCCCATGCACTTTGGGGGCCCAGTCCTACGCCGATAAATGGACCAGCAAACCATACTCATAGCGCCTAACCCTCACTGTAGATGTAATATTACAAGTACCCTAAATATCAACCTTTTCACCTAGATGTCAAAGGTCAGCAGATAATTCTACAATTAACTTTTAAGTTGGCACGAAAAGTAGTGTAGAAATAATTTTCGGGGTGTATAATCGATTACGTTGTATTATATCTCGTTACACATGGGATCATAGGGCTGAATGCACGAAGGGATGCCGTCGATTGTTTGTTCAAAATATGTTATTAATACTTAGTAACTTGCTTACTACATAATTATTACGATTCCTCAGTGTGGTAGAATCTTATGTTTCTATGGATTACTATGAGTAATTTCTTTTACTATTATTACATTGATCGTATTTTTCGTGTATCTAAGCACGTAAACAAAGACATTTAGTATGATTAAAATTTTATCAATATTAAATTTATCAGCTGAGCTTATTTATTTGTGGTTCTACAGTGTAACATCGCTTTCCATACAAAGTACCAACCATGAAACAAGCTTTTTCTCGTGCCACGTTCAAAATGCAGAAGTGTGGTTGCTAATGAAAATGATCCGCAGCAGGTAAACAGGATCGTGATGCCTTTCTCCAGTCTAATCTAATCGAGGTCTATCGAGGAACACATAAAGGCTTCGATGAGATGTGTATACGTCTTTTCATGTATAGAAAACCAAATTAATAAACAATTTTATTGGATAGTAAACACTATATTATAATTTTATTTTAAATTGTATCTAGTCGCCCCGAAACCCGGTGAACTGTAAGTATCCGTCCCCACAATAATTTGCATAAAAAGCATTACGTCACAAGTCATTATCCACAATCGGGAGCCAGGATCGCAAGCCAATTGCATCATGAACGCCAAATAACTTACTTATCGCTAGTCACCTCACAATAAAAGGTTGGTAGCAACAAAGTGCAAAGCCGAGATCAAAGCGAGGCCATCTAAATCCGGCAAAGTACATTATTATACCCGTAAAATGCCTGCATCTGTTGGTTTTTTGCTATTAGATACAAATAAGCATTGATCTCTATGGTCACCCCTCGTCTACGAATCTTGCAGCTGATGTACAAAAAAGAATCTTATTTTGTAACAACGCAATGCGTATTTTTGTTTCCCTATATTTTCTCAAATCTTTTAAACAAATCAACACTTTGTATTCAGAAGCGTAGAGCTTATTTTCAAATATTTTTTTAGGTCAAATCCTCCCTAATTCAATTTCCACTTGTGCCCCTGATCTGATTATTTTTGGTGCAACGGGTGACGTTTGTTTCTTGCCCATAGTGAAACAAATGTTTGAATATCGCACCAAGTATGATGAATAATTTTTATTTAAAAAAAATGTATGTATGATACCATTTATGGTAGATATCATACACAAACATTTTAAAGCTGGATACCTAATTATGCCAAAATTCGCCTAAGTTGCAGTCTAATCACCGTAATATTTTTTTAACTCCACGGTGCTAAAAATAAGTATTTTATTTCTAAGAACTCTGATACAACCCGCCTATTCAGAGTGTCACTGCAACCACTAAACCAAAAATTGGCGGATGCTCTGATTTATAGACCTACATTAATGCTTAATGTCATTTCAAAGTAATACACGGTTAAATCATACATAAATAAATAAAGATCCGTCGGTTTAATTAATAAGAATTCATGAAAGGTTTTTTGAAGTCCACTGGCTCATCGAATCAACGAACCTGTGCCCTGCCTTGCCCGTGTCTTCTGATTCTTCTGAATCTCACGGGTTCCCGCTGTCCTCATTAGTTTGATTAACACCAAATCCCTAACAGCTACATTGTTCGTATTTCTGATTCGTTTAGTTAAAAAATCGCATAACAAATTATAACCATTACAATTTAAGTCAGTATTGATTGAAGAACGCAAATATTAAAACAAGTTTCTTATTCACAAGTTTAAACTAATCGGAGGCCTGCAAGACAGAACAAACTCTATAATCCGCAGACTGGGCCGCGGGCTTATTTGCTGGCCAAAAACAAAAACAACATTTGCACAAGCCAATAGAGTACGCAATAAAAAATTAATTACATTTTTAATCTACAAAAACGTGCGCAGAAGGTAGAATGCACGGATATTAATGTGTCTGGAATCGGTCTACTTATTGAGTAATAAATTTTAGTTCTCATTGATAACAACCATCTCAGTAATTCTATTTCAACTGATAAGTGAGTAGTTAATAGACGTGTGTGTTACAGACAAGAAAGACCAAATCGAAATTATAAAATCAATAAATTCATTGGTTATATTTTTTTATTTATTTCTAGGTTGATTTAGATACAAATCCCTCTGGGGGGTAAATGCGTCTGCTACCGCTTTTTGCAAAACATATCAACTTTACGATAATGTGTCACACAGTTAATGAAACAGTCGTCAATGCTCTTTAAAATTAACATAAATTGATCTGGTTATAAGACGCTTTTTGTAATGAAAATAGCCTTCAAAAATTTTTGGTGTTTTGAGAGTTCATTTTGACCAAATCGACCTCTGGAAAAACAATAATTTTGACGTATTTTAAAAGTATTTATGATGAAAATGATATAAAAACGTCTTTATTAATATCCAGTTTAATGATTTATTACATTTAATTTTGATACTTTAAACTACCAACGATATCAGTAAAGTTATTAAATTTCATGTAAAGATATTTTGAATTTTTAATAATGTAAACAAAGGTCCATTGTTCAACATCTCCAAATATCATCATTGTAGAAAAAAATAGGTCTCGTACAATGAAGTCTCAAAAATAAAAATCTCAAAATTAAAATAAACTATGACGGACTTCCCCACATTGACTATTATATCAGTTTTCTATATTCTACAACAAATTATGTAACCGTTAGGTAATTTGTTTTCAATTGACACTAAATTCGTATACTGAGATAACTACATGAATTTAGTGCTATTTTGAGAAACAATCAAGGACTTATTTGGTACAAGGCATCTATAAGATCATGTCACATCTAGTGAGCGTAGTAAGTTGATATATCTCGCCAGCCCTTGGCGACCCCGAGGCGTATACAGTGGGCCCTAATGTGATTTTATAGAGGCCATAGGATGCCGATTAGATGGTGCAAGTGAGGGGATGCTGGTGCTCGCCCGTTCCGCTCGTTCTGCGGTAATTTAATTTTATAATTTGTCGTAATTTATCTTTTACATTTTACGACCATGTTACAACTTCTTACACAATTTTGAGCCACCCTATTTCTCGGTTTACCTCGGTCTACCTCAGATGGATTCAAATTCTACGTCTATTTTAGAATCGCCAATAAGAACGACTGTTTACCAGTTACTAAATAAATGTTTTAATAGTTAGGTAGATCGAATAATCCACGATCTTTCACGATTTCTCATGCAACATGCAATGGCTTTTCTATATTTTCAAAATAGCTTTTGGCCACGACTTCGTCCGCGTGAACTTTAGGATTTGGTCAAGAGGGAAATAAAAAGGATTCACTCTAGTTCTTGTGTATTAAATAACATGCCAATTCCTAATCTGCAAATTTTTCGCGAAAATATAATAAACATCTGCACCACTAATTACGGAAAATAGAAACTATTACCGTGAAGCAGTATGCTCTTTATCTATACGAATATGGAGTCTACTTTTTATTTTATTAATTACAAAAAAGAACCATTTATAAATAACGCTTCACACTCATAGCCCCACACTAGGATTCCCTGTGTCGTGGGTGCCATGGACACACACAAGACAAGAACACAATACACCAAGAACAGAAACAGAAATTTAAATTCATCATTAAAATCTCTGCTCTGCTGGGAATCGAAACCAGGACCTTCCGCGCAGCGCACCGGTATCTTAACCACTGCACCACCTGGGTCGTCAAACTGGTTTATATTTCGTGTCTAATCTTAATTCCCCATAGGAAGAAATTATTAAAGATCTTAAACCCTCTTATATTCCTGGTAAGGTATCTAACTTCGTGATTCTGACCTCACAATAACAGCGCTCTCTCTTGATCAATAGAAGTATTTGCATATTCGTCTAGTTCGTCTCTAACGCAGAAATTTGGATGTTGTCATCAATGTTGTAAAGTTAAATTATTCTTGTAGCCCGCTGCTGTATTATATGAACGTTTACCTATATTAAAAAATCATGTTACTTACTATTCTTCCCAAAATATAAAAAGGTTTGGCAAAGCTTCGGGAGGTTCCAAACAAAACTTTACAATAACAGAATAATATTTTATTACGTATGTCGAGGTATTACTTTTAATTAAAAATAAGAATTTGCAATTAAGACAGGGATTATTGTTTATAATACACTATTCGGAATTGATGAATGAATGAAGAATGAAATAATTTAATACGGTAATTATGTTTCTGCTTGCAGCCCTATCACAAGAATAGGTAATAGATGAACTATATTATTATGAAACAAATTCATACAATGACGTGTCCCTAACAGTACCATTTTATAAAACTTTGTATTTTATAATTTCTGGTATATTATAGTTTATATCTAAATTTCATTGAATATTAAAAAAATGTTCGAATTAAATGGGTTGAAAATAAAGAACATAATATCCTCATCGCAAAATTAATAATATTAAACTAATATCTCAATAGATGGCGTTGGAATCGCGTAATATTTAATTTCTAGTAGGTTTGAAAATATAATAAAATTTATAACAATGAAGAATATACAAATATTTCACAAATCTTATGCAATAACGTTGCGCTACTCATAACGTACCTAGCTGGAATTGCGAAAATGAAATTTAAACCTAAAGCAGATATAATGCTCCCAACATTGAAGTGCATTTAAGTTTTTCCTTGAAACGCCTTTTGTGAGGGTCTGATGGCCACTTCGGAAGCTTATTTTCCCGCATTCTCTTTGCCCCATGTCATCCTCGAAGCCAGTTGATCCCATAAAAGACTAAGTCCGTAATTGCCCGGATTTACTTATCCTATCTTGTCACCATAACGTCTTTCTACTATTGATGTAAAGATTAATTTACTTGCGTTTGAAAAGTATCCTTTCATCCAAATCTGTTTAGTCGTTTTTAAGTGAAAGTAACAAACACCCATCTATCGCATTTATAATAGTAGTATTTAGTAGGATATTATATTATGTTGATAAAACTCTTTGGCAAATAACTCATTATGTACCAATTCTTTGCGTTTTTATACTCGTAATAATTTCTCAAGGAAATGTCCAGAAACAGAAATTTAAACTCATCATTCAAATCTGCACCGCTGGGAATCGAACCCAGGACCCTCCGCGCAGCGCACCGGCGTCTTAACCACTGCGCCACTCAGGTCGTCAATTTCGTCGGTTATTGTGACTAAACTATGATAGATATGGGTTCTCGCGGACTTTTTTAGATCTTAATAAAACCTACAAACTCATAATACATCATTTTGTTCTAATGTCAATAGTTTTTGCAATTTTTTTGATAAAATTTTCTTACGTATCCCTAATTTTTTTGAAAATAAAATATAGCCTATAACCTTCCCCTATAAATGGACTATTCAACATTGAGAATTTTTGAAATCGATACAGTAGTTCCTGAGATTAGCGCATTCAAACAAACCAACTCTTCAGCTTTATAATATTATATAAAGTAAATATAATAATATAATATAAATATATATAGTATAGATTAAATATATACCTATAGATTAAATTCACCGAGCGCCAAGTGAAAACTTAACAAGCAAATTATAAAGCTCCACTATCCGTGTCAAATTACTCCTTGCAAGCGTCGGAGCAATAACCAAGTTTCCGAGGTGTCTCCGAGAGTTCTTATATGATGTAATTTTAACTACGCGTTCAGCACAAGTTACTACCCAGGACATACAAATTTGAAGTAATTCCATTATTAATGTACACGAACACTGCCATAGCGCCTGTTCCACTTGCCGCCCTTAATATAATCACAATGACACCAACAACTGAGATACCAGCAACACAGGTTGATACTATTTCCATTTAATTATTATGTTACTTAGTTAGGGTATAATAAAGATCGAAAGTTAAGTATGTATTAAAATAAATTAAAGAAATTGTAGTACAAATCTAGTTAAAAGAAATATATGTATTGTTCCCTATAAATAGATTAGAATTTATTTCAAAAAATGTAAGTAAAGGATTCGGAAATGGTAATGGAAATATGCACTTACAGACATACACACACATACTTGATCAAAGAGGAAACATTTGTATTTTTGTGTGTGTGTGTATGTTTGTAATGAATAAACTCAAAAACTACTGTGCCGATTTAAAAAATTCTTTCACCAGTGGAAAGCTACATTCAGCCTCAGTAACATAGTTTATATCTATTGCTAGAGAAGATTAGGGATCCTTACTAAAACTTAAGTAACTAACGTAACCCAAGGTGTAAAAAAGTGCCTAAAATGTCTTTCGTCGCATGCGCTGCGGAAACTATTGATGATAGAACAAAAGTATGTTCTAAAATATTAAAGAACATAATATTTTCTACATAATATTTTCTACAAAAACTGTGTCTCAATGGCTCAAAAAAACTTTGGATATTAGTCAAATTAATTGGCAAAGCGAAGCCTGCCGGGTCAGCTAGTAATTTATAAAATAATTTGATTCCTAATAGCCCACTCGTAGTATCTCGTAGTATCTTCCTTTCTTCATTCGGTTGAACATCAGACATCAATAAATCTGATGTTTCGGTAGAAGAAATCTCAGAACTCAGATAGGATTTCTATCCTATTTGCGTTGGGACGCGGGACGTCCGCGGGTGATATGGCCCCTTAAAGTCAGGTTACCTGCACCCTAGTCTGCTAGTTCTGTATTATTAAACAAAAGCAATTTTATTCTTTTTAATGTTCCTCTGAACGTAGCAGTTCAGTTAGATATATAATATTCGACTGTGATTGCCTGTGTCGTCATGTAGGAGGTATGAACGTTATTTCGCTTTGTTTTAATACTAACAAACGAGAGTATTAACTCAAACCCCCTGTACGCGCGCTTCTCTCAACCCTTTCCCAAAAGTAATTATCATCGGGACTAAACTGCAATCAAAAACGTACCAAAAACTGCTTCACCGAGATACTTGTTAATATTACAACAGCTATCGAATTAGATCGTACGCTGTTAATCACCTACCTTACTCCCTCCAAGATAATTACCTCGCAAAACAACGGCTTAACCGAAAAACGTAATCTAATTTTAATTTTAATAATGGCAACCCTTTCGGGAGAGCAACTTTTGAATTTCCGTTTTTAGCGGTCGCTTTTATTAATGTCTGCTAAGAGCTCAGCGTTGTGGATCATTGCTGAACCGCTCCATCTTCACAAGGTCATGTTTTCAGAATAATAAGATATTTTTTATTTTGAAAGGCATATCTGGGGGCACGGCAGTGCCCCTAACAAGTCGAGCAAAAAAGCGGCACGCTCGCACCATCCTTTTCTCGAAGCAATTCAAGCCATTTTCAACCCCCTATAACTCCATTATGGATAATATTTAGGAGCCTGAATTTTTAGTAGCCTGGCAGGTATTGTATAAACACGGTATATTGAAAATTTCATTCAATTTGAGCCAGTAGTTTAAGAACTATAACTAGTCAAAGTTTCTTAATTTTGTCACTCACTCACTCACCGATCATCAAAATTCTGAGGCATTTCTAGCAAACATAGAAGCTTCAAATTTAGAATACAATTAGTGTTTAGTGTATAAGTCGAGGAAAAACTTTAATTTTTTTTAATTTCGGTCCAGTTTCTTAGATACACCAACTGCATAAATAACTTTGTAAACCCATACAAATGTACAGGATTACAAAGTTAGATTTGCAGTTAGATTGACAACACAAAAATAAATGAGTACTTGTAAAAAAAACACAAGACTCGCAACTCAGTTCTTGCACCGTAAAAGGTAGACTACGGGCTCTAGATAGGTACTAAATTTATTTAATGGTCGGTTATAGCGGTCGCAATTTAATCATTATTTAAATGTAGTAACTTCGCGTAAGTACTTTATCTTTAAGATGCTGGAGATACTTTTGGAGGCAACACAAAAAAATCACACCCATGTATCTATCATCAAATAGAGCCGAGTACCTACTGTCTGAGTTTATAAATAGATGAGTTACTGGCCCTGTTTAAAACCAGATCACAAATAGGAACGAAGTAGGACCTACCTATAATATGTATTGTATAGGTGAACGACAGGCCCAACAGACTGCAGTTGCTTCAACTTTCCCTGTAGCTGTGTTTTCTTTTCAATAGCAGCAGATTTTCTATCCCATACAATAAAACAATTCCAGAGTCTATTATAAATGAGGATAATAATTTTTACAAAAGGGGTCAAAAGAACAATTCATCTTTCCAACCTCTGGCAGACAAAACTGAGTTGCGCAACTCGACTCTCATTGCCACAGTAATTTGTTAAAGTTAATGCACGAAGCGACCCACTAGGGGTAAACCTAACCAATATCACAAGATCCCTCGTACAATGAGCACTTACCTCTTCTTTACCTCTGATATATCAGTGAAAACGACGGGCCTACTTACATTGGACTTGCAGAAATGATGATTAGAGTCATTTATCATTTTAATACGAGTACTACCCTCTGTTAATAGGCTGTCGAGGGAATTAATAGACGTAAAATTATTTCACTGTCAAATTTGCGGTAACACTTGTTCGTAAGAGGTACAACGTAATATTATTCTCAGGGCCGGATCTAGGGGGGGGCAAGCCGGGGCCCATGCCCCGGGCGGCAAGTTCAGAGGGCGGCCAAATTGACATTTTACAGACAAATGGATAACTCATCATTTACTTAACTTTGACCACGGAATAAATAAATAATAGTACAAGTACAGTAATTTCATGGCCATATCAACTCGACCGATACCCAGAGCGAGGAATGAGACGTAGTGCACGAACATTTATTATTCGCGAGGCGCGTAGGCATAGTTCAAAATACGCGCCTGCTCGCCCGCAGGAAGGAATCGACTTTATATACTTAGGAAGGAATTAGAAGGAAATTCAAAGGAATTTGTATACTTAGTTCTGCAAAAGCAATGTGACCCACAAAATTATAATTTATTAACCCGGTTCCTATGAGAAGGCCTTCGATTCTATCGAGACCTGGGCGGTGCTTGAGTCTCTTCAGCGATGCCAGATCGACTATCGGTACATCGAGGCGTTGAAGTGTGTATACAATGCCGCCACCATGAAAGTCCGAGTACACGACAACAGTACGAACCCCATCCACATGCAGCGCGGCGTACGACAAGGGGATGTCATCTCCCCAAAACTTTTCACCGCTGCACTGGAAGATGTGTTCAAGCTGATGGAGTGGAAAGGACGTGGTTTTAACATCAACGGCGAACACCTCTCACACCTCCGATTTGCCGATGACATAGTGATCCTGGCGGAGTCGCTGGAGGAACTCAGCATTATGCTCAGCGACCTCAATAGTGCCTCACAACGGGTGGGTCTTAAGATGAACGTGGACAAGACGAAAATCGTGCCTAATGTCCATGTCACACCCGTACCGGTGGTTGTTGACGGTACTGCTCTCGAAGTATTAGACGAATACGTTTACCTAGGACAAACGATCCGAATGGGTAAGTCCAACTTCGAGAGAGAGGTCACTCGAAAAATCCAACTCGGCTGGGCAGCGGGTTCGGGAATCTACGACACGTCTTGACGTCCGATATACCTCAGTGCCTGAAGTCGAAAGTTTTCGAGCAATGTGTGTTGCCAGTGATGACCTACGGTGCCGAGACGTGGTCCTTTACTGTGAGTCTAATCCACAAGCTCAGAGTCGCCCAGAAGGCAATGGAGAGAGCTATGCTTGGTATTTCTCTACGAGACAGAATCAGAAGTGATGAAATCCGTAGAAGAACGAAGGTGACCGACATAGCTCTCAAAGTTTGCAAATTAAAGTGGCAATGGGCTGGCGTTCGCAGGACTGACAACCGATGGGGAAAAAAGGTCCTCGAATGGCGACCACGTTTAGGCAAAAAGAGCACAGGCCGCCCTCCGACCAGGTGGACTGATGACCTGAAAAAGACAGCGGGAAACCGTTGGATTCAGAGGGCCCAGGACCGGGCGGAGTGGCGTCGATTAGGGGAGGCCCATGTCCAGCAGTGGACTACTAAGGGCTGAAAGGAAGGAAGGAACCCGGTTCCTTAACTCTTATCAGTTGAAGAGTACCTCAACTCTGTATCTCCGAAACCCTTCATCAAATCATCAACAACTTAATAAGGGACCAAGTTAAAAGTAACAGCTCCCAAACCAAAAAAAAAAACAATTCAAATCGGTTACCAAATGACGGAATGCGGCGGTCAGAAATATAAAAAAAACGAGTTCCTCTCTATCATCAGTCTATATAGTTCTGCAAAGGTAATGTGACCAACAACAACAATTTATTAACCGAATTCCTTAACTCTTATCGGTTGAGGAGTTCCATTGTGTATCTCCGAAACTCTTTTTTTTTAAGGAAAGAATACGTTTATTGTTGACTGTTACATGAGAAAGATGTTACAAAAATTTATAATAAGTTTAGAACAGTCTACCCTATGCGGGCATACAATAATTATGTCTTATATTACTAAAACTTAATTTTATATTTCATTGGCAATCATTGCTAGATTATATTTATTTATTTATTATTTTGTTCAGCAGTCCAAATTATTTGTTCATTTTAATATTTTACCTATTCGAACTTATCGGCTATGCAATGTGCCCATTCCTGGGCAAAGAGAGAAAAATCCGGAGGAAAAAACTCTCGACACAGTTTTAATTAATTTATTTAGTTATTTATACGCGCGTTACTACATTCCTTTATGTAATTGTTTATCTATAAACATAATTTAGATTGAAATTGCGAACCATCCATTCATTATTCCGTTCGTTATTTGCATTTTTGTGTGATAGTGCATTCTCTCTGATTATACCCTGGTATAAACACAAGGAAGCACTTGTAGTCGGCAGCTTTACAGGACTGTAAATGTAGCCTCTGTCCTTCCTGAGATTGTTATTTTATTTTATCGTTAAAGAATTCCTTTTCGGTATAATGACCTTTGACCAGCTACTGTTTTAAAGACTATTTAAATTTATTGATTGATAGTTTTTTAGTTCTGGAGGCAAATGATTGTATATGCGTATGGCAGATATATACCTACTTTTTTTTACAAATTCTACATTCTAGGTAAATACAATTGATTTTTATCTTTCTGTCTCATGGGTACATTTCTTACACGCATATAAGATTTATTTTTAATCTTCTTCATCAGATTATCATCAACTTAAATATGGGACCAAATTCACAGTAACACCTTCCAAACCAAAAAGAAAAAATTCAAATCGGTTAACAAATAACGGATTGCGGCGGTAACAAATATTAAAAAAAATAAAAAAACATACAAACGAATTGAGAACCTCCTCCTTTTTTTGAAGTCGGTTAATAAATAGGCCTAACACAGAAATAACAGTAATCAATGCATTATTTTCGGAAGCCCTATGTAGGCTATGTCCAAATTTCAATCAATTAGTGGACATCTGATAGCTGAAATTATATGGATGATAAAGGTAAAATAAATGTATGTGGGCGGGGGCGGCATATTTCAGTTTTTGCCCCGCCTAAAAAAAATTGAAGATCCGGGGCTGATTATTCTTAGCTGTAAATTGCAATAGGTAATATTTAGGTTTCAAATAAATAATTCATTGAGGGTACCAATTGTAACTTTCAACGGGTCAGAACCTAAAAAACGATTTTCAAATTAGCTTCAACTTAAAGGCCCAAACTTACAAAATTTTAATAAAGAATTTGAAGTACATAATATAAAAAATTTTAAAGTAATTAGTTCTTAGTTCTACAATGAATAACAGAGAACTTCTGTTATCTCTGTATTGTAAAACTAAAGCAAATGTAAGACGTCTGGATGCGAGGTTATTCACGAACTAATAGAACCCATACACGTACATGATATACATATATATGTGCGTCAATGCTAAACACATATTCCGCATAGTGCATGAAACATGCAAAGCAGAACTCGTGCTCGTTGTATTTTATATAGGTACAACATTTTGTCATCTGGCCATCCCATTCGCGGACGTGGCCCGAGTGCGTAAACCGTAGAGCGTTGCCAAATAACTTATGAACGAGTGTAGGAGTTTTGTTATATTCGCTATACATACATACACATAACTTACAAGGATCTACAACAATGTAGGTACAGTGTTAGTTGTATGATTTTATAGGGATCAGAGAAGAGAAAATAATCTCTTAACTCCTCGTAACGCAGCATGTTCTTCAGGTGCCTTGGTGATATGAAATAAAAATAAAAAAAATTGACCAAAAATAAAATAAAAATGTTAGGTGTGGACAACCCTTATCACTTAGGGGTATGAAAAATAGTCAGTAGCCGATTCTCAGACCTAGTGAAAATGCATATATAAAACTTAATAAAAATCGGTCAAGTCGTTTGGAGGAGTTTGGTAACTAAAACTGTGACATGAGAATTTTATATATAAGATAGGATAAGATCCCATTGTTGTAGATTATATCTACATATAATACTTTTCTAAAATGTCTACAATAAATACATTAAGTAAGTATTTCGACTTCATCGTCGTCGTCAACAAAGTGTCATTTCATATATCATTCAACGTTATTCTCGGTTACTTTTGAAGTCGTATATTATACCAAGAACTTTCCAGAGACCATCATACAGCAAATTCTCCAAAAATCACCTTCAGTTCGTCTCTAACGGTAATAAAACTTTCCTATGAGCCTGTTTACAGGTTTCACTTAAGTATTTACTATTTATGTACTGTAAACACTATACAAAGGAAGTGGCCACACAGGAGGCAGACCGCTGCTATTCAACTTGGGGTCGAGCTCGGAAATATGACAATGCTTCAGTATACGCCAACGTGAACACACCTTTAGGTACTAACTTCAGAGCAGTAAAATGCTGCAACGATCAGATGTTCACAAATACTTGTGACACAAATCCTTCTACAAAACATACTTAAAGTCCTTTCCCCCTCTAGTTATTGCAAAGACCAGATACTAACAGAAGTTGATTTTTGGACATTCCTTAATCAAATTTTCATCAATTAGTAGGTAGGCAACGTCAAACTTGATACATCCCACTCGGAAAGTCGGAAGACATTATACTGCACAGTTTAGTAACAAGTAAAGTAAGAACCTGGAACCGGCAACTCTCGGTTAAATTAAAATGATGACGAGAGCTAGACATGTTTAAGAAAAGAAAAATATGATAGTTATGGAGAGTAATAAGCCCAAACGCGATGAGGCGTTGAGGAGTTACGGGGTTATATTTCTATGTGAAACTAAAAAGTGATTTTAGCTAATACATGTAGGTATGTAGTTATATTATCTAGTTAGTAAAAGTAGGCTAGTGGTGACAAACTTCCTCTTGTTTATAGTTTACTAAATTTCCTGAATATCTAGCACCTATGTGTTTAGTAAGTCTCTAATGAAGTAAATTTGTAAGTATTCTGTGCTAATATATACCTAATATGCCATCAAAAATGTAACTTGTAAAAAAGCCAAATCTGCGAGACTTGCGAAAATGGCCTGAATTGCTTCGAGAAAAGTATGGTACAGCCGTGCCGTTTTTTTACTCGACTTTGCGGGGGCACTGCCGTACCCCCAGATATCTAGATAGATGGATATTCTTAGTTAACTTGATAACCGCCACATTTTTAGGCGACGGCATTTTAGCGCCGCCGGCAACTGTTATTGTTCCCGACGGGGCGGGCGCGCGAAATTCAGCGCAAAGACTACCTACCCTACTACGTATACCTCCAAAGTTTATTGCGCACAAATTGTATGCATTATTTATTTAATTTAAAAGCGAAGAAACCCAAGCGCGATCATACGGCTCCACGCCGGAATGAGAGTGCAAAGAATGCAAAGTACCTATCTATAAATAACTTCTTACGAGGATTATTAGGTACTTACTTAACTACTTATTAAAGATAGGCGATAGGTATTATACTTGTGTAGAAACAAGACAAAAAATAATGAAATTAAAAGATATCTACACTTTAAAATTATATTCTTTTTACTTTTAGCACTCATACGTTTTTTGTGATTACTAACTTATTTTGAAGGTAAGTGTTGAGAATTGCACAGTTGCACGTTCTCACTTGTGTTCATATATTATGTTAATCTATTCACATAAAAGTGGCTCAGTAATCTATAATTTTATTGTTATCTACTATTGTATATCCTCCAAAAAAAATATTGACACCGGTAAAATACCTTATAGGTAGATTAAATAGTACCAACCTAGCCAAATTGTGCAAAAATTGGCTCATAAAAAGCGTCTTTGTTGAGTGGGGTGGACCAGTGAATGTGTCATCCACTACAACTTTCTAAGATCTTGCTGGCCAGTCGATTACATAGATCCCTTTCTTTCGACAATTACAAACCATTCGACAACCAATACTGCCTGGTTAATGTTATTGCTGTAGCTCGCACCTTCAGAACAACGATAACTCCAAAGTGCACAACAAAAATACAACCTCGGCTCCACACAGATTACCATTTTTCCGGGATTAACCAGATTTACTTAAATATATTCTATTTTCAAAAAAAATAGGGATCCCTAAGAAAATTGCGATCGAAAACCTATTTATGCGTGCGCTGCAAAAACTATTGACAATAGAACAAAATGATCGGGTTTGTAGGTCTTATTATTAATAGTATAAGATCCCGGTATACAACGACCTTCACCGAGATGTTTGTTTGATGAAACGTATTTTATATTCACTTTAATATGGCAATAAATATATTGCGTATGGGTTGCTTATCAAATTTCAGTCCAGGATACGATTAATTAATAATTAAAAAAAAAAAATTTTAAACATTTCACCGGTTTGATTATTAAACAAATTCTATACCAATCGAAGTATTGATGCCCATAGAATATAGGTTGTCTATTTTTTTCCGGTCACAACCCTCGGTTGCCATGTATAAAGAGGTAAATCGACACTAATAGCATTTTGCACCGGTCTCATTATTGAATGAAAATTAAATGAAAATAAAGATCATATTATTATATTATGAGCACGGACCAGCACGGTGGTATAGGGTTGCCTGCGAAAAATCAGTCCCGAATTGCGGTTGTCGAATTTAGAAAATTGAAATATTGCTGCGAGTGAATATGTACGAGTGAGAGGTCCCAAACAACCATCCCATGCAATAGAAGAGGACACAGCATAGCAGCTGCTGTTTATTATTATTTTTTAGTTAAATTAAGTTTTTCCAAGTCAGGACACGCTTATAAGCGCAAAAATATACCTACCTTTACGCGCAAAAATATATCTACAAAAATATGCTTACCTTTTTAAATGTCTTATATCGGACCTCTTTAGTAAAAATCAAAATAGAGAAAGTCAACGTTGCCATTTATAGAATAGGTACATTTAACGAGGTTCCTATCAAATTTTAATGAGCCTTATGTAGATATAAAAAGACGATTTATAACAATACAAATCTTTGTTAAAAGCAAGTGAAAAATGGTGATTTCTGTTCTGAAAAATGTAGTATACATTGATTATTTCAATTTTAAAATTCAGGTTTGTTAATCTGTTTTTCAAATGTCAAAAACGCTATACCTACGCCATAAAAGTGAAAGCTATCGGCGTGACGCCATTAGCAGTGTAAATAAACAATGGAGTCTTTGTTGACCTGTATTTCTTATTGATAATTTGCGATTTCTCAGTTTTCTTGAACACCGCCACGAGACACCAACGATAAGGACTGTAACTCATTTTGTTTTTGCAAAAATAACTTTCTTCCTGTACTTAGATGTCATATGAGATGTATTGTTTACACTGCGAGTGACTGCGAGTGACGTCACTAGCATGGCGGCAGCGCCGAGACGACCGAGACCGTGTTTTCGCGGGGATTTTTGAAATTTAAATTGAAAAGTCTTTTTTACATAATATTTTTTTGCAAAAAATTTTTTTACAATTTTTTATGGGTTTTTATGACTTACGAATTCATATAAAAAGCTTTTTGACATAGGCCGTAATACCCTATTTAAGAAAACGAAATGACATTGACAATGTCACATTGATTTTAATTATTTAATCATAAAGTAGTCATAAAAGGGCACGGCCACGGGTTATATTTTTCTTTCCTCTTTCTACTACACTATTTTTTTAATATGAAATTTATTTCTTACAAAAAATTCATGTAGTCGTAGATATTCAAGATTTTGCATCCTATTTACAATATTTCCCATAAATAATAAGCACGCGTTTGTCGTTTCTTTCGACCCAATGTAGCCACTAATAATAAAAATGTAAAGTATCGACATTTTGTTTTGATATTTGTAATAATGTAAAAAGTAATATTTAATAATTAAAATATCGAATAAATAAATCTAAAGTTAATTATGTAAGTTGGACTGGCCGCCCAATAACATCTTAACTGCATTAACTGCTTAGTTACATTATGTGAAAACCACAAAATTTGGATCGTCGATCCGATACTTGTAGTGTTGTAATATCGATCCGCATTCGGATCGAAACAATACGATCCGATCCAAATAACCAAATATCGACTGGATCCTATGCCCACCGATCTTTGAAATATCGGATCGGATCGTCGCATGCCTAATTTAATTAAATACTGTCTTTTTACCCGCTGGCTACACATAGCCGATGGCTATATTTTTTTTTTCAGAAATTTTTAATTAACAAATTATTTTTATGCAGAAAAAAGAAGAACTTTTATAGCAACAATCACTTTCAATAGTTCTTATGTGTTCTTTTTTTGGTCATCAATTTCCTTGCCATGATGGGGCTATCTCGGGGCAACACACGCGCTCCTAGGTTATTCGAGAAAAAATAATCTGGCAACACTGGTCTCTCTGTGTTGGTCAGAACCTGGTCCCTTAGTTAGTACTGTCTGTGGTCAGAACCTCAGAGAAGCAGAAGGCATATTATCCAAAATCAAAACTTTGAGAGAATATTATTAGAACGTTAACTAATTTTGTGTTTTTACGCACAACATTACTTTCTAAAAGAGCAATATTTTTAAGTATTATATGTGTAAATTGCTAAAATGTTTATAAAGTATAGTGTTTTTGTATTCTTCGCTGTATGTGTGTATTCATCTGCAGTAAGTATATTTTTTATAATTAGATTAAAACTTGTTCTTAATTGAATAAAGCTATCAGTTTGTCCAAACAATATTTAGTCTTCTCAGTAAGTAAAGCAGCAGCTGCACATCTTTAAAACGAAGAATAAAGTAGTTTACAAAATTATTGAATGTTCAATATTCATCATCAATCATCTGTCATTTGTGTTTCAATTTTCATTGGTTATTTCCTTTGTAGATCATTTTATAAGGATGAGTGCAAATTGAATACTTCCTAAAAACAGTATGCACTTGTTATCTAACATATCCCTAAAGTCACAAGTTGTACTAATCTAGCTATATTACAATGGTTTGAATTTTAAAGTATTTGTCTGGCCGATAATTTAAACAAAAATAAAAACTTTATAGATATGGTTTCTGGTTAGTGTTATTTATTTACACTCCTTACTGCATCAATTAAAACTTTATATATTATTATAATGCAATTCACATTCTTACATTGTTGATCTATGTGTATCTTTTCATATTTGTAGGCTTTGTATGAAGATAAAAGGTGCAAATGTGTGTGCCCAAGCCCTGCGGCTGTTCTTAACAACACAGCTGGAACTGACCGCAAGCTTTACATTGGAAATGTTCCACCAAATAAATGGTAAAATTCTAGTCTTCATAACCGCTAAATAAAAATCAACATTAAATTAGTTTTTTCACATGAAAAATGAAGAATGGATTATGAAATTAAACTACTACAATAAAAAGAGCAGAAGTTGCTTCTATAGAAGCTGTGTTACAAATTTTATTGTTCCTAAAATTTACAATTAAATACTAAATATGTAAATTACCAGCAGGAAAATTATGTTAAGCTACATAATATAGTTATTTTCAGGCAATTGGGTATTTGACAATTTTTTTTTGTGATAAATGATAATTATAATTAATAAGTTTTATAACAAAACTATTTTTATTTTATTTTTCTCGCAATAATGCAAAAGTTATTTCAAAAAAATGAATCCAGTACCAAAGACATGCCGACAACTGAACAAACGTGATTCATAATGTTAGTTTTCAGTCATTGCAGTTGATAGCAAAATGTTCCCCAAGATAACAAACTATGTAATGTCTAGTCACGTGTAATAGCCTTCTGTTATTAAATAGCTATAACATTATGACGTCACAACTATGGGGTGACCAATCATGGCGCGTTTACGGTCGTGCAATCTTTATTTAAATTGCACCAATTTTTAATTGTTTATAATTAATTGAAAAAAATATTTTTTTAAGTTTTTTGCATTAAAAATCAATATTATTAATAATTAAGTTTTGAAATATATAAAAAAATCAATAGTATTTTTTTTTGAAATACCCAATTATTATTGTTCTTGTTTTCAAAGACTGATTAGTCAAATTGTTTCGAAGAATATTTTGAATATTAACTATGTGCTAGAAAATTAATATAGGTGATATTAGCTTTTAAAATTTTCAGTGACTGTGATGGAGTGATTCTTCCAAGAGTGGGTGAAATAATTAAAGGCAGAGAACAAGAGTTCTGTCCACGATGTGAATGCAAGTATGAAAACAGGAATACAACCATCATTAAGGTAAATTTAGTGCACTAATTCTGTTCGACTTCAATCATAAAAATTATTTCTAGAGTAAAAATTCTGTTAATTAAACACAAAGAGCCATTGAAGTTTTTCATCTTACATTCTATTGCTGGCCTACCCTATAATAATCTTAGTCTTTGAAAAATTTGAATGTTGTTGTGTAGCCGTTCTATAACAAGTAGCCTGTATAACTCGGGTGCGATAACTAGACACCTGGAAAAAAATTTTTTGACATGATAACGTTTTATAAATTGTTTTTATTTTTCTGGTTATGTAATTTGGTTATATAATTTGAATTTTATTTTCTGGTCAGGCTTTATTATATTATAACTAAAATAACAATTTCCATTATAAATTTAGTTGCATTGAAATTCCACCGTATGGTGAGTCTTGAAATGAAAACTATTACTGATTTATATTTTTTTTCTCCTGAGATAAAACATCTGTACTTATAACGAACCTAGTATTTTTACTTAATTACAATTTGGAGCAGTAATAAACTATTTAGTCTATTTTGGGATCAATTGTCAATATTGTTAATCAAATGTGTTAATTTTTTTTATAAATTTAAGTTCATACTTGTTGAAGTAGTTACATTAAGTAGGTATAACAATTAATTTCTTAAGGAAATAGAACAAAAAAGGATATTATATTCATTTATGACGCTAACGCTACTGAAGGACGAGAGCGGGGCCTCGCGCGGGGTGGCGGGAGGAGGGTCGAGTTTCAAGCCAGGTGTCAAGTTATTTCGCCCGTATAGTAAGATTATTTGATACTGGATCTACATTAATAATATGACACACAATATATTTCCTTCTATAAGTTACCTTTCCTTTTGTAAACACAAAGAGATTTCCTTATGGAATGAGCAGAACTCTCATAGTAAAAAATATGTCTGTCTGAACATCAATAGAATGTTCATATACTCAATACCTATTTCTAAACTACTAGCTGACCCGGCAGGCTTTGCTCTGCCAATTAATTAGACTAACATCCAAAGTTTTATTGAGTCACTACCAAGTCCGTTACGAAAATCCAAACAACTTTAACATGTTAGTTATAATGAAAAAGCTCCAACAATTATTAAAAACCGGCACTCTAACCAATATTTAAATTTAACATTTAGAATGCCAACCTATATTCCAAAATCTATATGAATTGAAACAGTCATGAAATCAATTATGATTTATTTTGATAAGGATTTAAACAGAAGTATGAATAACATGGTCTAATTTTGAACTTTTAAACTGTAAAAAGTGATTATTGTGACATAATGATAATAGATTGGAGAAGTTTTTTGTAGATATTGATTTATGTTCTATAACATTGTAGAACATTGTTCTATCATCAATAGTTTCCACAGCGCATGCAACAAAAGATGTTTTAGGGCATTTTTTTACACCTTGGGTTACTTGGGTCTCCTAGCAATAAATATAGCCTATGTTACTCAGGATGAATGTAGCTTTCTAACGGTGAAAGAATTTTTGAAATCGGCACAGTAGTTTTTGAGTTTATTCATTACAAACACACACACACACACACACACACACAAATACAAATTTTTCATCTTTATAATATTAGTGCAGATTAGCGAACAATGCAGGGTCAGGTCTCCTGTCATAATGAGAAAGACGTAGGCCTTAGTCCACCATGCTTTTGAAAAAATTAAGGAGATTCATAAATTCTGAAAATTTTTGCTTACTGCAATTTTAGGTTGTGGTGATAATTGTGATATGGGTGATCATGCTGCTGGTTGCTTACATGGGCTTTCTCATCTGCTTGGACCCTCTCATCAACAAGAGGGCTAAGGCGTCTTATCAGGAACACACCAATGAAGATGTAAGTATGTTTTTAACTTTGCATTTATTCTAAAGAGATGGAAGTTATTGATTTTTGACCATTTGTTATAGACCTTAAGTAATAAAAATTTATGGGGGTTGTGTTTGGGTCTAAGTATTTTTTAAGAATCTCTATAATAAAGGGACATGTTTTATAATAAATTTAACCGCGTTAGCACGCCTCCTCAAATTGAAGTAGCGAAACCGCGAAAGTTTCGCCACCGTTTGTCCATTGTATGACGGGAGAAACATTCGCGACACTGCCTGTTCTAACGCGTTCATTGGCTATAATTCTATCTCTTCTCCGCGGAGTATCGCGCGAATGACATAGACGCCGCCGCTGCGTTCCGCCATTTAGTTCAGTTCCGGCGGTTTTGCGCTTCGCGCGGTTTCGCGGCGGAGGCGTGCTACCAGCGTCAGTGACCTACATTATATTTTGTTATCATTTGTTGAAACAAATGTAAATTTATATAACTGAGAAAATACTATATTTAGGATGAGAGTTCAGTGGCGGGCACATCTCAGCAAATGGGTGCGCGCGGTAACGTGCTGAACCGCGTCACCCACCAACAGGACAAGTGGAAGCGACAAGTGCGCGAGCAACGCCGCAACATCTACGATCGACACACCATGCTTAACTAGGACAAGTCCACACCTGTGTGCGTGGCCCTACAGGAATAGTGTGGTTATAGCACAGACATTTTAGACACCTACCATTTACAAGATCATGCTTCATTAGAACCAAACGTTTCAGACAACGTTACGTTTAGAAATAATCTAGAGTTGGAAAGATGCTTTTATACATATATAAAAGTTAAAGAATCACACTTATAAGTGCAGCTATAAACATGTGTTTTACATTAAATTATTACATTAGTATCCAAGGAATAGTTATTATAAATTAAGGCAATCTTATAAACCCTTTTAACCCCGGCGCAAAAGAAGGGGTGTTATAAGTTTGACGTGTCTGTCTGTCTGTTTGTCTGTCTGTCTGTCTGTGATTCAGTCGTGGCACCGTAGCTCGCGAGCGGATGAAGCGATTTCAATTTTTTTTTTGTAATTTTCAATTTATATGTTATGATAGCAATTAAGTATATTTAGAATATAAATGTGAGTTGTAGATAAGTTGTTACTAGTTAGTCTTAAAACTACATCGACCAAATTTCGTTCGCATGAAATTGTCAAAAGATTGTCAATTAAACTACAAGCCCTTGAACGAAATGTACCTGTGAAATGAACCACCGTGAATAACGCTTAGAAGGCTGTTACTATATCAGAAAATAACTGAGCACTATGCGGTCTTTTCTGAGCGGTACACCTGGTACCATGATGAGATATAAGGGTTGCGACCTTTCGCAAAAGAGATTTCCTTATGGAATGAGCAGAACTCTCATATTAAAAAAGATGTCTGTCTAATGTCTAAATGTACGGTACTTATTATACAGCATATAGATCATTTATTACTGTACAGCATTTGTGTAGTTCCTTTTGTATACATATACAGATACTTTATCCATGAACGCTGTACATATTTCCAAGGGAGGGCTCGAAAGCCAAGGGTCGCAACCCTTATATCTGGTCATGGTACCGCTCAGAAATTTATTTTCTGATATATTAACAGCCTTCTAAGCGTTATTCACGTTGGTTCACTTCACAGGTAAATTTTTTTCATGGGCTTGTAGTCTAAATGTACGTATTGTATGTAGCACACCGAGCTCGCACGCATACATTGACAAACATTCCCTTATGCCGCGTTTCCATATTGGCCACGGCTTGCCAAGCGACCACAAGTCCCAAGCGTCCACAAATATCGCTTGGCATTTGGAAGCCGTTTACACGCTTGTGACGGCTTGTGAACGCGTCAGTGCGCTGCGTACATCCAAGCATGTCGGACACCAAAATTGTATCAGCCATTACGTTTGGCTGAACCTACTTTTGTTTCTGACCCCGCAAACGTTGTTTTGCCATATAAGTTATCGAGCAGGCTGAAACATTATTAAATTACTAAAATGACTATTAAAAAATAAGGGTACCCACCCTTATTTTATTATAAAATTTCATAAAAATTGGTCAAGCCGTTTCGGAAGAGTATCGTAACTAACATTTTGAAGACAGAACTAGGAATACGCGCGTTCGTCGCGAGATCACAGCGGCTACTAAGCGGCCGCGCCAACGTGAACGCGTCGCAAGCGCCCTTTGATCTGTGTCCAAAAACCGACACTAGACCGGATCGGATACAAGCATCCACAAGCTTACGCAAGCCAAGCCAAACGCCCTGTTTCTACGCTTGCGATTGTGGTCGCTTGGCAAGCCATGGCCAACGTGGAAACACGGCATTAAATCGTGCGATAAGCCCGGCTGCCCGCTCGGTTGACTCGCAATGGGGCTATACGGGGCTACCGCAACATCTTTAATAGTCTAAGATCCTGGTATACAACGACCTTCACAGAGTTGTTTATTTCATGAAAAGTATTTTATATTCAATTTAATATGTCAATAAATTAACGTTATTTTTTTATTAATCATTAAAAGATTGTTTTTTAAACATTTTTTAAAAATATATCAGTTTGATTATTTAACATTAATTCTATACCAATCGAAGGTATGATGCCCATAGAATTTGCAAACGTTAGGTTGTCTATTTTTTTCCGGTCACAACCCTCAGGTTGCCGGGTATAAACAGGTAAATCGACACTAATAGCATTTTGCTGATTATTGAATGAAAATAGAGATCATTTTATTATGAACACGGTGGTATAGGGTTGCCTGCAAAAAATCAGTCCCGAATTGCCGTTGTCGAATTTAGAAAATTGAAATATTGCTGCGAGTGAATATGTGCGAGTGAGAGGTCCCAAACAACCATACCATGCGATATAGTACTCCCACAATAACTCTGCAATGAAGTGACAATGCAATTTAATTAAACTTTTGTTATGGCAATACTGATTTAGAGTCAACTTTGATGATTTGATACTTTAAATAAATATTTTTTTATCAAAGATATTATGTCTAAATCCAAAATTTATCTCTTGATAAATCTTGATAAAATTTATCTCTCTCAAGAGCACAGCAAATTTAGAGATGCTGGTAGTAATAATAGTAATAATTAGTAGGTAGTATTAATAATAATAATTTGTGTGGGTGTAATCAAACGTAAAAGTAATTTTGACTTATTTAATTCAAATTATTAATCACTAAATGACACATCTAAAAATTCTACTCCTTCATATTCATCTCCTTCGCCGTCATCTTCTAATGCTTCTGTATCATACTCTTCTCTTTCATACTCTTCTTCGCTGTACTCAACAGCTTCATTGTTCTCCATCTCATCACTGTCGTCATCACTCTGAACATTTATTATAAAAAGTTCCATGTCATCTAATAATCGGTCTTGTTGCCTGTGTTCTTCCTCTAATTTTTTTACGTGTTCGGCACACTTACGCCAATCATCTGCACTAATAGATTCAAATGTTTGTTCTACCTTCGCCACCATATCTCGATTAGAACCTTTCACATTTACACTACCTACTTTCCGTTTTACCATGCTCCATATGAGTTCTATGGTGTTTAAATGGCAATGGTACGGGGGCAACCGCAACACTTCATGTCCATGTGCCTTTAAAATTTCGTCAATGTAGTAAACAGGCTCAGGCTTGTTGCTCTTTACTATGGTCAAAAGTTCAGCCTTAGTAAATGCTTCTTCCCAAGGAACGTTCATGGAAGTGAGCCATTCACGGATCACATGTTTTCTAGAACCGGTGTTAGGTGCCCTATTGACCTGAATGGTGTGATAGCTTGCATTATCCATTACAATAATGCTTGGTGCATTCAGATTAGGCAACAGTTTTTCTTGGACCCACTTTGAGAAATTCTCAGCGTTCATATCGTCATGGTAATCGGCAGATTTTGATTTGCTGCTGAAAATCAAAAGAGCATTACTGACAAATCCGGATTCTGTTCCTGCATGCACAATTATAAATCGTTTCCCTTTGGCTATATTTGTCACCATTTTAGAGCTTGATGGATCTTGCCAACTTTTTTTTGGTTTGTAATTAACATGAATATATGTTTCATCTAAATAAACAATTTGTTTTCTTTCCTCTGCAGGCATATTTCGATATTGAGTTATTTTTCTGATGTATTTGTGTCTAGCTGCAGCAATATCGTTTTTTTCCATTAAAACGGTTCTCTCTTCCACATTTTTCTTGAAGTAAAATCCCATGTCGTGCATAATTTTCCGTAGTGTTTCATAACCACCATCAAACTGTATAGTTTGTCGCAACTCCGCCAGCAGCTTTCCAACTGTAGGGACTTCATTTCTTACTAAATAAAATTCATTTATTAGATTACGTATGGCACTCTTATCAAAATCATCAATATTTCTTTTCACGGCACGACACTTTCTTTTTTTCCCTGGTGTTCTCCAAATGCCTAAATTTGATTTTCCCTCGTGCTTGATTTGGCGGATTGTCCTTGCGCTCACACCTGAAATAGTAATTAATTGTTGCTTTAGTAAAGAGAGGGTAATAAAAGGACAATAATAAAAAAATAAGTGTGTTATGTTGGAATCTCACCAGTCATTGAACAGATTTTCTCTATGTAAGTCGCCTCTGTGCTCATGTTCAATTTATCTAATTCTTTTATCTTCTGTACAGAATTAGTGATTGTAATCCGAAGGGCCGCAGACAAATCAGCTTGAAAAAATAAAGATGAGACATGTTAATTTACAATATGTTATAATTTCATTATAAATTAATGCGAGCTATGATTATGTAATTTATGTTTTGTGCTATGCCCTTAAAATTATTGTGTTAACATGTAAGTATCAATTTGGTTTCATAATTACCAAAGCAAAGTCAGAGCCATAGGGATGTATTTCTGTAAATCCTTCATTTATACTTATCTAAATAACTTTTTTACATAATTCCATGAATATAATGTAAAAAATCATGAAAAGTATCAAGAGTATACAGCAGACTTACTCGTAGAGGTTAGAATTTCATGTAAGCATTGCTCCTTTTGCTCACGAACAGACTCCATCTCCTCTTTTATATTTTGGAAATTCATAATCATCTTGTATATTAGTTCTCGAACGCTACTTTTAATGGTTTTACCCATTGTAAAGAAAGAATTTGCACAAAAACCGCAACAAAATATGCACAAGAAACTGATATGTCAATTTTGACAGACGTTAAAAAAGGGTTACCACATTTATTTTTTTATGGGTTGCCAGTTGATATCCTATGCAGAGTTATCGTGGGAGGATTCTAGAAGAGGACACAGCTTAGCAGCTGTGCTAATTTTGCACTTTCTTACGAGGTGCATTTACTTTATCATTTTCAAGATAGGTATCTTGTAAGAAAATGGTTATGTAAGTACAGATAGCGCGCGAGTTGAATGCAGCTCAGAGCTCAGGAATGTGATAGTGCTGTGACCTTATTAGAATTAATGATGACAATATGTCGATAAATTTCAAAATCTTTTTATGGTTAACATTTTAAGTTTAGAAAAAAACAGGAAAATAATTATTTAAAGTGAATGTCAAATTGTTGTTCTGCCTTTCTTCAATAAATAAATGTCTAGAACATTTTCGCCATTTCCTGTGCTTGGCGATGAATAAAAACTCGTTTTTCTGTAACAGAACTTGATGAACTCGGGTCAGATTATTAAAAACGAAAATAACACGCGGCTGCAACTTGAATATTAACGCGATAACACAGTAAACGTATGACAGCTGTCAACAAGGACAGCACAGCAGGCGTGCGAGGCGCGGCGTGCGGACGTCGGGAGGCGATGCTCTTCGTCTCAGGCCCCGGCTGCATTCAACTCGCGTGCTATCTGTAATAAGAGTAACATGTAACACAAATACAGACAGGATATTGTACATTATGTCGGTTTTGGAAAAGGATATAATAAAAGCAACATTGATTATTATTATTATGATAAAAGAATCTTAAGCAATATATTACTTAATGACGAAATGTATTCAGACTAAGAACTTTCATTAGGTAGGCTTTTATAGGTTATACCACTTGCTGAAATTCCTGATAATTCATAAATATAGTCAATCATTAAACTCTTTGTAGGTATTTTAGAAAATATTTAGAAGTTAAGTGCAAGACAACATTGGTAAGGTTTTACATACCTTTTGTAAGGTAAAATATACGTATAAATTTGTCACAAAGTTTACTTTACTTTCTTCTTCTCTCTCTTTCTTTATTCTCTTTTTCTTCATTTATTCTCCATATTGGCCATACCAATTATGTAATGTTTCTGTTATTTAACCCTTTAACCGCCACGGTCGGATCAAATATTTTTGTGCCCATTCCGCCAAGGTCCGATATTTACGACCAAATACCACCACTCGGTTAATCTGCTGTTTTGTATGATAGCACTGTATTAAGTTAAAAAAATGTTTATACTCGGTATGATACTTCATCGACTAATTACCGAGTATTCATTTACCATTACCGAAATCATTTACCATTGATTGCATTTTGGTTTCTTAATTAGAACACCTAAAAATAATGTTAAAAGTCAGATAAATTACTTATAGTTATATTATTCGTAGAAAAGTGTATTGATGTTCAACGCCAGTACCGGAATAATCCGACCGTAGGGACGGGACATACTAAATGATTCACTGATACAAAAATCCACGTACCTACCTAAATTTAAATATTTCCATTTAAACTGACGAAATTTATTACAAAACAAATAAAGCAATTGTTACTACAGAAATAAATGTGTTTATTTTATAAAAATTATAATAAATTTATTATAAAAATGTCAAAGGCTGAATTGACGATTCCCATCCCTAGCCTGCATGTTTAGAAACGAATGTGGTCAGTGTAGTGTACCCAGCGCCAGCGCCACGATCGGAAAAAGACGACCGCTTCTGACGTCACAAACAAGGACCGCTTTCTGGAATTTTCCAGTGTTGTGCTTGGTGCGTCTAGTTATTATGTTAGTCTTATCGATAAATGTGATTTGTAGTCTATTACAATTTGTCATAAAACAGCACTATTAATACGGAACAAAGGCTGTAAAATAATAAAAATAAATATATCTAATACTTATGAACCATTTAACTTTTAACCAATTATATTGTCTTTACATCAATATCACATTCAATCATATAAATGATAAATTAAGTACAAACTATTAAAGCAATAGCAATGTATAAATTACTGCTACTTTACATTAAAGTAGAGCTTCCTTAAACATCATTATTATCACTTTTAAAATTAATTCGAGAATAGAAAAAAATGGTAGATTAGCATATATTATGTTATGGACCAAATGATAAATTGAGCACTATGCATATTGCCCAGGCAATAAATGAAAAATGCCCAATATGAGAATGGGCAATTTGATAATAATTATTCAAATAATCAAATTTACTGGGCATTGTACATAATGTACATCACCTTTTGGGCAGAGTAAGGATTTTATGTTAAATTTAAACTTCTGTCACTGACCCTCGCTCTGCTTCGTTCGCTCGGGGATTTTTTTTTACCTTAAACCTAACCCATTGAAGGGATTTCTGTGTTAAATTTAGACTTCTGTCACAGACCCTCGCTCCGAGAATGAAGTGTCCTCCATGAAAGTATACCCCAAAATGTCACGTGTATTCCCTCCCCGCATCGCGTCAAACTTAGCTCTATTATCAAATTGTCGTTTCTCACGTAGCAATATAATAATGACCAGTCAATATAATAAATAATGAAGTTTAGATAGTAATTTATCACTTGGCCCAATAGAGACAGACATTATTCATAATGCCCGGGCATTATATTATATAAAGCCCGCATTAATCACTTGGTCCATAACATATACATTACAATTATTTTCTTTGATGTTGATCATTACTATTGTCTATTCTTCAGAATGCTCTTCTCCTTGTACCAATAAATTAATTGCCTGAAATAAATAAGGGAGCATAATTAACCAAACAGTACCAGGTGACAAAACTAAATCTAATAGAAAAATTTCAATACACCTCAAACACTCTATCACAAAAATAAACAGGGCAAGCTAAATAAAACCATTTAAAAATAAATTTAGGGCTTGGCTAAAATATTCTTCTGCCACTAATAGTTACTATCTAAAGACAATAGCATTCAATACTAACTTCATCAGTGCCACACTCTTCATAGAACTTTACATGTTTTTTCTTAATCAGTGGATCCAAAGTTATCAAAAAGAACATATAGCTATATAGTAATATTATTATCCACAGCACTATTATAACCACCACCTAAAACAATGGAGCAAAATATAATCATGAGTATGACAATTAGGTAACATTTAAAAGTAGAAATCTTCAGATGTATTTCCAGGTAAGATCTATAAATAGGTACATAAAGATTTAATCCTTGAATTCAAAGCCTAAATATTAAATGCTACAATAATTAAGCAAATTACAATTGAATTATTAAGACAGTGGCTATATGATTTCATTAACATACAAGCAAAAAGCAATGTAAAATAGGTCCATACAGCTCACAAAGAGCCACATCCGAACTCAAACAAGTTATATGCTTTGAACAGTGATATAACTTGTTTGACTAACATCTTTACTTCATATTTGTTACTCCAGCAACAACACATTTCTATCAAAAAACGAACTATGTACATATCTGATTTACAACAGATGGTGGCTCTACCTCTACCTTTTACTAAATAGCTCTGTTACACCTGTTTTTACCAGACTATGACTGCTCAAAAAGGAGTTATCTTAGTGGGAAGCCATGTACACATTGTATTACTAGAATCACTGGATTAAAATTCATTTTAAAACTCTCAATCAAACACATTAAAATTCAGGATGACAGGGTCTTAAGCATAGTTGCAACTATCACACATCAATAGTATTGAAATATATCACAATATGTGAACAACAATGGTCTTCTGGAAACAAATCAAATAGTTGAACAATACTTTTATTACCATAATCATGGTGGTGTTTCTGGTCTCATACTTGCATTCACAATGTGGACAAAACACTTGGGCCTGCTCCTTTATGTCATCTGTGACCCGAGGCAAAATGACGCCATCACAGTTGCTGAAAGTCAAAAATTGTAAAACCAACAATTTAGATAACTTCGAAGTCACTGTCCATTCAAACCAAGATATCTAGAGAAAAACACTAAATTAGCCATATCATAATTTTTAAACAGTCTCAAGTCTATCAAGCGAAAATAACTAGGTATGATTGTCAAGTAAAATTATGTCTGCGATAGACCTCAAATACTATGGGCAGAACACAAAGTATGGGAGAACCTCGGTGGCCTATACTAGCCAAGTTGTGTCTTATTGTACACCCATTTTAGCTGCACACTTCCACAGTCAGTTTGCCATTAAATTTTATTATTAAAATGTGATAATTGTACATCACTACTTAAATTTAAGTTTACCATTGATTTGGTGGTACATAGGCTATATAGAGCCTCCGGTTAGTTTTCTGTGTGTTATTTAGAATTGCTGCTGGATTTGGGCAAACACACCTACACCGTTTATCCTCATAGTACTGGCCCTAAGATGAATAAAAAACATTTATTATTTATTTTTGTGTAAATAATTAAATCCTATAAATATTATGTTTAGCTTAGCTTACCTGCACAGAAAGGCTATAAATTGAAACCAATATCAAAACTTTCCACATTTTCATAAAGCTAGTACCCACAAAATTGATTTTTGTGGAACCTTACTGGATACAATTTGCCGACATCAAAAATATTTGGAACTGTATTTTTATCTGCTAATAGTTAATAGTAGGGAACAACCTTTATTTTTTGTGTACTGTACGCTGACTACGCTGTCTCAAATAGTCTACGATAAATCTAGTCGGTTGCATTTATAATGAAACAGATTTTTAAGTAAAAAAGAATTTGAAACAGCATCAACCACACAATTTTGTTCAGTTTCAAGAATATTATTCAATATTCATCTCATCAAAGACAAAGAGAGTAGATACTCAAAGAGTAGAATAAAGAGTATATAGTTACGTAGTAACTAATCTGTGGTATATAGTGGAAATGGAAATATTCATTATGGTCAAAACTAGTGATGTCAACCGGTTTCATAAAAACCTATAACTGGTTTTTGTTAAAACCTATAATTGCCGGTTCACAAAATATAAAACCGATGACAACCACAAAACATGTATCCGAATTCCGAGTCTTTGATATGTATCCCCGAATATAAGTCTTTAAGCGCGTCAACGCGCGTTGACACCCGCATCCATATTTACATAGCAGAAATTTGTACTTAAATAATAGAACAATAGAGATGAATATGCTGTAGGCGGAAAAATATGACACGTCGCGTCGCTTCGACTCTGCGCCAGTGTAAGTTAAGCCTTAGAGCATGAGGCACAAATGAGCATAGACAACGTGCAACGTTGCTTTTGACCGACTTTGCGCACCTCCAAAGGCGGCGCAATATTCACAAATGACCGGTTTCACCGGATTCACCGGTACATTTATTAGAACGCGACTCAACACGACACTAAACGTGTCGTAAATTTCAAAAATCCCCGCGAAAACACGGTTTCGGCCGTCTCGGCGCTGCCGGCATGCTTGTGACGTCACTCGCAGTGTAAACAATACATATCAGTAAAGGAAGAAAGTTATACTCCATTATTTATTTACACTGCTAATGACGTCACGCCGATAGCTTTCATGGCGTATAGCGTTTTTAACATTTGAAAAACAGGTTAACAAACCTGAATTTTAAAATTGAAATAATTAATGTATACTACATTTTTAAGAACAGAAATCACCATTTTTCACTTGCTTTTAACAAAATCTATCAATATAACATAATTTTGGATTTTTCCTTGCATGGTGCGAAATACCCTATTTAAAGTGTCATTAACAATCTAAAAAATTAAATACTACTTATCGAATAAAGAGACTGTAATTTATACTTTTAACTCAATAATATAAATAGTTAGGTTAGAGCTAGATTTAGGAAAATTCGAATTAGCAAAAAAAATTTGACTTCCCCTCGCCAACTTTAGGCCAAATTTTATTTAATTTAAAAAAAACTAATATCGAACAAACAATTTTTTTGATCGAACAATCAAGAACAAACGTCAAACAATCGAATTAGCAAAAAAAATTTGCTTCCGCCCGCCAACTTAAGGGAGCTAAAGTTTTCTTATGGTTTTGTACTTCGTCCCAGAATAACATAATTATTCTGTGACTTCGTTGACATAGGAGGATTTCAGGGGAAATTTTTCATAGTGAATTAATACTTTTAGTCTATCTAGTCTATGCCTTCTGCTGACGGATCATGATTTGAAGTGGGTAGAAGCTAAATGTGTTATTTTTGTGATGAGTGTTCTTATTATTTTTAAGGTAATTGGGAATATATTTGAGAGTAATGTGTGACGTTATTTGTGTTATTATGATATTCACAATATATTCATGTATCATTATTGATCAATGTGATGAAGCTCATTGCTTAGGTGGCAATTTGAACACGTCAAATTTTATATTTTTCTGTTATACAGTATTTTTTTACGTAAAGTTTCCTTGTTGTTATCATTGTTAGAAAAGTAAATATTACTTTAGGAAGGTATGAATATCTGTAATAATTTGAGTAGCAATTATTGAGACCTGCACTGTCGACTACTGTAATCCGGAGATGAAAACTGGAGTAGAGTAAAACACATATTTTTTCGTGTAGCATGCCGATCCAGGCGCCACAATGGACGGACTACCTGAACTGTCCCGTCTGCTGCCGAGAGTTTGGCCCGCCACCTCGCAGTCCCATCAGCCTGGGTTGCGGTCACACTCTGTGTAAACATTGCCTCACACAACTTCATAGGAAGCAATGTCCTTTTGATCAGGTAAGCCTAGCCAGATTAAGCAGTCTGTCCAGATTAATCAGCTTAATTTCTATTCTTTATTTACTGTGTTATAAATGCTGTGTAGATATTTATTGACTGGAGATGGGTAGGTATTAAGAACAATAAATTTGAAAACATATACTCCAAAAAAAATTAAAAATTTGTCACCTAGTTTGGGCGATTTTATATAGTTCTTACACTGGACTTATGCATTGAGTTTTTGATTGTGTGTTTGATATACATATGTGTACAGTATAAAAATGTGCATGCCTGTCACAATGGTCAGTTGTGAGTGCGCATTCGCTCTTTAGTACGGCAGCCCAAGAGGCTAAATGTGTATAACCTGTGCGGATAAAGAAACAATCTGTAAATGGCAGATGGTCTCATGCTATCTCGTTCATATCATTGCTCTGTCTATACTTGCACGTAGTGGTACGACATATAAAAAAATAATCAGTTTGGATTAGCATTTGTGCTGTCTCGATGCACTCCATTTCGTAAAATTTTAATTCTGATTAATTACATCTACTGTTCTGTAATTTGTTGTTTTTGTTAAGTTTAAATCTTTGATTGTTTAAATGGCTTCTAGAAAATGCGGGAAGGTTCTTCATAGTGATGCTTGACAAAATGTCTACAATGTAATTAAGTATTTTGAAGAAGAAAAGAGACTGGAGTGTTATCACCCTTTGCAATTTAGTAACGCATGGGCAAGTATGGGGTCCAAACCTGTTGCCATACTTGCCCGTTATAGAAGATAAAAAAAAGTTTAAAATATTAAGTTGACCTTTTTTACTGACACTACCATAAGTACCGGCCACCATTCACAGATTGTTTCTTTATGTTATAGTTACTCCAGGACCTTTGAGTCTTAGTGCATTTAGAAGATAACATGATGAAGAGATAAAAGGTTAAAGCCTAAGAGCTACTGAACCATCTGACTAACGCATTTTCCACAAAGCTAAAAAAATTAAATGATGTTTTATTCTCAGCCAACTAAGAGAGTACCGTTCTGGCAGGAATCTGACGCTTCCGTCATCATTCCTTGAAAATGGAAAAAATAAATTGCAATGCAAAAAATAAATAAATTTTTGAAAATGCAAAGAATAAATATTTTTAACCTGCTCCCACAAGACTACAATCTTAGTATGTTATAATTTGTAAATGTTTAAGTGTAAAAAAATGCCAACCTATTTGCAATTATGTGCCAGACTAAGTTGTAATTGGGATGGTAATTCATAACCTGCCACCACAAGGCTCAAATTCAGAAGGAACCATAGGGTGCAAGATATCCCCCATTTGAGTAACTTCAAAAATCCACTCGGGCTCCCAACCTACTTGTTCGAGTTGACAGTGACTGAAAGAAAAAGAGAGGATATGCCCCTATTTGCATATATACATTTTTTGTTATGGATATATTACCCAAATATTGTGGACATGCACATGCATCTTACTTTCTTTTATCATTGCTTGTGTGCGTAACTGTGCATTCTAAGTGAGTTTTCACTGACATTGACTGTGTATGCTTTCCAAAAACATCTATTTGCCTCTTTCACACACCTTGAGTATTAGACAAGTGTGACAAAGATAACTACTGTTTGGTTTTTCAGATAAAAAAATACAGCTTGATGTTTATTTGAATTAATAATAATAATAAATATTGTGAGACAACTGACACATGGCTTTCTGATCCCAAAGTAAGATGTGAGCTTGTGTTATGGTAACCAGATAGCTGAGAAACATACATATATATTTTTAAATACACACTTTTATATATAATTTAATTGAACAACAACATAATTTCAACAATTCAAGAAAATATTTTGTAATAAAAAATCCTGTGCAGTGTACTCATGAAGATAATTCCACCAAATTCAAAAACTTGCAAATAATACCTTAGAAAATACATGTTGAGATTTCTTATTAATAACTCTTTAATAATATTATAATATTAATTTCTTGTCTGGTTGTTGGTTAGCTAAGAGCTAGCTTAAGATTCTTAGCTATTAAAAAAAACATAATAAAGATTTTGTTTTTACCATGTACACAAAATTAGGTCGTAATTAATATAAAAAGAGTGGTCAAAGGTGATTTGCCAATCTTTTTCTCTTTCCTATCCTTAGCTTGCATGGTTGTCATATAAGCATGTCCCTTTCTCCATTTAATGTGTCTTTATATCCATAGGCGCCAATCCAAGCAGAGCCTGAAGAGCTAGTTGTCAACACGGCATTGTTGCAACTAGCTGGTTATTCGCCGCCCGCGCAACCTTACCACCCTCCATGCATCCAAGCGTTACCAGATCTCGATCGTCAGGCATACGACATCATTGTACGATGCCTCGAACAGCTAGCTATATATCTGAAGCTTTGTGGTAAGTGTTACTCTATAAACTGCATACCTTTATGAGTTCTATCAGTAAATTGTTAACTTCCTTGGAGGATGAGTGATGATGAATTATTAACTTCCTTCGAAAGATTTTGTTTGTCCAACCTCACTTCAGCTACCAGCCTATACTCTAGTTGCATCCAGTCTTAACTTCCTATTATGAAAATTAAAAAATCTATTGAATTGTTTTACAATTTCTAAAGTATAAAGTAAGACTGACAATAATTGCCCTCAACAAAGATACCAGAAAATTTGATAAATACAATACAACATAATAGGGTATTTCGCACCATGCAAGGAAAAATCCAAAATTATGTAATATTGATAGATTTTGTTAAAAGCAAGTGAAAAATGGTGATTTCTGTTCTAAAAAATGTAGTATACAATTATTATTTTAATTTTAAAATTCAGGTTTTTTAATCTGTTTTTCAAATGTCAAAAACGCTATACGCCATGCAAGCTATCGGCGTGATGTCATTAGCAGTGTAAATAAACAATGGAGTATAACTTTCTTCCTTTACTGACATCTATTGTTTACACTGCGAGTGACGTCACAAGCATGGCGGCAGCGCCGAGACGGCCGATACAGTGTTTTCGCGGGGATTTTTGAAATTTAAATTAAAAAGTCTTTTACATAATATTTGTTTGCAAACATTTTTTTCCAATTTTTTATGAGTTTTTATGACTTATGAATTCATATAAAAAGCTTTTTGACTTAGGCCGTAATACTCTATTGTAATTAAAATATAAATTGCCTTAAATTGATAGACAATGAAGTCGTAGTGTAAAGGTTACTAATCAAATTGATATGCCTGTTTACACACAAGTGTGTCCTCTGTCTTATTAAAGTCTTTATCCATTTTAATATAACACATATAACATCATAAGTACATCTTACCATACTATATTATAATATAGTGTTCAATAGATAAAATAAATATGTGTGCTTTCCTATGTCTTAAATTGTATGTCTCAAAAATGAAGCAAGTCTGGTATTTATATTTCTTTGTGTATTTTCTGGACTAATACTATCTTAGTCCTTAGGAATAGCAAAGCTTTTATAGTATTGTATAAGACATGAAAAGCATGGTCACTACATCATTTTATGAGTTATTCATGTTCCCTTTCACAAATAAAAATACAATATTTCCCCCAGCAAGCAACAATATAGCAGGCAGTCGGCTGTCGAGGCCCATGCAACGCAAGCTAGTCACTTTACTCCAGTGTGCTATAACGGATGAGGAGGGGCGTGGTAGAGCGGCGCGGGCTGCGAGATCTCTTGGTGAAAGAACTGTCACCGAACTTATATTGCAGCACCAGGTAATTGAGATTACTATTTTTATATTTTAATTTTTACGATTTTTTTCAAGATGCATAGGTATAGTTCTTATCGTAATGATTAAGGTAATAAATATAAGCAACCAAATTTAGTAAAGGTAAATTTTTATATTTTTAATCATCGTCACTACTGTATACAATTTCTTCAACCCCCGACAGAGCGAAAATGACGAAGATTCGGACACCAATCTTCGTCATTTTCGCTCTCAGACTCAGAGCTGGTTTATTCGCCTCCGTAAAATTGTTTTTGACACAAACAGGCAACTCAATAAAATACACCAAAAATGTTAAAATTAGCGAAAACTAACTATAACAATAACAACAAATTCAAAAACTTAATATCAAGTGGCAATTCAAAACGGACACACGCTACGGTAACAACCATGCTATCGCTACTGAACGCTCATGGCGAACCCGGGGCGCAGCGCGGGGAAGCGGGAGAGGGGTCACATTCCAGCGAGGTGCACAGTTAATTCGTACGGGTTGTATGTCATTGTGGAATTAGGACTTTGTAGGGTGTATATCTCCAGGAACATTTATATTTGTTGGTGTGAAAGTTCGGTAATTGCATTGATTTAGCTAATCTGAAATAAATTCCTTACTGACTTATCACTTATTTACAAATTAGGTGGATACTGAAAACAAACCATATCGATAAATAGACTGAGGGTAAATTAGGGTGAAAATTTCGCAATTGTCGAATACACAAACAAAGGCCTTTTGTACGCGGAACGTTTACGCAAGAAGCCCCTTTTGGTAGTAGGGTTTGGGTATTGGGCAACAACAAGCTGTAAACTTCGTTACGCTCAATACGAAGTTTAGCAAATTGAAATAAATCTTATACTTGTATATCATTACCAAAACAATACAAATTCAAAATAATTTTCTTTTATATTTTACAATATTATTATGTATTCATAGTCTTATCTCATATTTGTAAATTGATTTACTTACAAGTGTTTTTTTCCTTTTGTAACAATATCAAAAAATTGAATACATTCATTCCCATGAATCGACAATTTGTTTATATGATGTGGCTACAGCCACAGTTCTTAATCAATATGTTTCATAGTAGCTAATAAAAATAATTATTGTTTTTGCCACAAAAGTATCAAAAGGAATAGATTTTTTTAATAATATATTGATATTATTAAAGAGAATCAGTTGAGCATGATTTGTTTATTTACAAACATTTTTAATTGCATATGATGTGTATGTTGCTATTGAAGTAATTGCACATTGCAATAAATAATCACATTCCCTTGTCACTGCATGTCAATCTTTTACTATTTTTAACCGACTTCAAAAAAAGGAGGAGGTTCTCAATTCGTCTGTACGTTTTTTTATATTTGTTACCGCCGCATTCCGTCATTTGTTAACCGATTTGATTTTTTTATTTTTGTTTCGGACGCTGTTACTTTGAATTTGGTCCCATGTTAAGATGTTGATGATCTGATGAAGAGTTTCGAAGATACAGTGTGGAACTCCTCAACGGATAAGAGTTAAGGAACCGGGTTGATAAATTATTATTGTTAATCACATTACCTTTGCAGAACTATATAAACATTGACCACCTTCGATGCTAATGATGTAGTGGAACTCGTTACAAGATAGGAATAATTAAATCGTGTTTAAAGCAAGTTAATTTAAATAAACTGTACAAATTCTATATTTAAACTATAATAATGGTGTCCGTAAGGTTACTATTAAGAAGTCAGTTGCCGCAACCTATGATGAAGCATTAAAACTAAGACACCAGAGTCAAATAAAAGAGTGAAGGTGAGGCAAAAATGAGGTTCCTTGAGGTTCAACTGAGGATGAACTTGGGCACAGACTCCAAAAATACCTTATTATTGAAGTCTGTTTGTTAAGTTATTTCTTACTTTTTAGTTTGAAGTCGGTTCACATTTTTGCTAAATATCAATTGCTTTATCCTTACATAGAATCCACAACAACTTAGCGCAAATCTGTGGGCTGCTGTCAGAGCAAGAGGTTGCCAGTTTCTGGGCCCGGCGATGCAGGAGGAAGTCCTCAAGCTGGTGTTGCTAGCTCTAGAGGACGGTTCGGCCCTCTCCAGGAAGGTAAATGATTAAACGTCAAAATTATTATACAGAGTCCAAAACTAGCTTCCAACTACATCTATTGTATCTGGGTTCTGAGGAAGTTTATCTGAAATTTCTTTTTCTAAAAAAAGCATTTGTGAACCACACTCAAACAACTTATGAAACTTCTGATTGTTTTATTTATACTAATTGATATTTTTAACAGGTCTTAGTGATGTTTGTAGTCCAAAGATTGGAGCCTCATTTCCCACAGGCTTCAAAAACTAGCATAGGCCATGTGGTCCAGCTCCTGTACAGAGCTTCTTGTTTTAAGGTGAGATAACTACAACAACAGTAATGTTTGTGGGATTCAACAAAGCTTTTTAGTCTCACCTCTTCTCATTTCGTAAATTGACACCGCAGGTATCTAAACGCGAATCAGATTCCTCATTGATGCAACTAAAAGACGAATTCCGCACCTACGATGCCCTTCGTCGTGAGCATGACGCACAGATTGTCCAGATCGCAACCGAGGCTGGGCTGAGAATAGCGCCGGATCAATGGAGCGCCCTGCTGTATGGAGACACGGCTCATAAGAGCCACATGCAAAGTATTATAGACAAGTTACAAACTCCGCAGTCGTTCGCCCAGTCTGTTCAAGAGCTGTTTATAGCTCTACAAAGGACGGGCGATCCAGCTCAATTGGTATTGATAAGCATGCATTTAGACCGACTCGCCAGCATCGACTCGAGCCCTGGTGAGTTTGTTTATATTATTATTATTATTCAATTTTTAATCGGTTTGATCAGTGTATGTAAAATCAATCTTTTACGGCTGTTAATAACTGTTTTGCATGTTCCTTTATAAAAAAAAATATTTTGGTAAGTACTTTTTATATATTTTCTTATTTTTGTGTTTGTTTTGTCGACAGATGCCAAGTGTCCCACATGGGCACAGCTCGCTGAAATAATAAATGCAATTAAGGAGGTAGTTTCCGGCCTCGTCCACTATCTTCAACAACAGGCCGCCGGACGCGACGCCAACCACAACCAGAAACATACCTTCCCAGAGAGACCTATAGAGCCTACTGTTTGTAAGATAATTCCACATTTTTTAACACTTAACGTCCTTAGTTCACTAAGTAGTAATGTAGTTTTTTTCTTTAGGCGGAAGACTTTGAAGTATAATTTATAGCTGTCATGTTAAAGTTTCATAATACATAATAATATGGAGAAATAATACAGGGGCTCTTAATTCATGATGTTCTTCATTGTATTATCACGTTATGAATCACATAAATTATGTAGTTAGATACCAGTGACAGTAAAATAATAATTATTATTAGAGTAATGTCTAAGAAATTGGCTCCACTCATATCTTGGTGTGACCTAATCTGAACCTTTGTTATAAATTTGTTTGCTGGAATAAGAATAAAGGTTATATTATCTTATATAAGAACTACATTAATTGTATACGGTGTTATTAACAAATGACAAACAGCAGACAAATTTATTGTTTTTCAACATTTTACGATTTACAGGGAAATCAAAAAAAACTTTTCAAACTCTTGTCAAATTCTTCCTCGTGAGGTCCCGATGAGAATTTGAGAAACCGAAGTGATAAATACTTACAAAATTTTAGAGTAACGTAAAAATTAAGGTTTCAGTTGAAGAATCTTTTCTTACGAGAGCAAGTTTTTGCTACTGAAATCTTGTTTTTTTGTTAGTATTAAAATTAATCTTCATTTTTCTTTAGAGTCCGTTATAATGCATAAATAATAAAATATACGAAGACAAAATATCACCTGATGTTATCTTATGTTAATAGACAAGGACGCCAATGTTTTGATAGTCCTGTAAATCAAATTGTATAAAAAACTACACACAAACAACGAATGTTATTCTTCTTATTTTATCGGTTAATAAAACCTGAACATTGTTTTATTGTACTACCATAAATATTATTAAGCAACATTAAAATGGTGTTATTTAAGTAATTATATTTTTCTTTAATAATAGCTACTGTTGTCATCAGTTATATTCGTGCAGTATTTAGTGACAGTAGTCGCGGAGTACCAAGCCCATTTTTGAGAGATTTGTGGTAGGGTTTGGGTGTTTGGAATAGAGATGAAACGGATAGCAGTTTGGCCGGATACCGGATATTTGGCCAACCATGTGGCCGAATAGCCGGATATTCCGCCGCCGTATATCCGGCGGAATTTAGAAAGTGCTACCTCTCAATGCAGAGAAATTAGTATTTATTCACCATAATTTTCCCTTAGTGCAGTATGAGTACTAATTAATTCATTTTCTTTCTATTACATTCATTAACTATTGTGTGATTAAAAATTTAAAACTAAAACTAATTAAAGCAAGTAATTACTTAAAAATATATTTTCATCCAGATTTTTTTTAATTCGGCGGGATGCCTGTCCGGCCGAACAATAGTTACTATCTAGTAACTATCCGGTATTCGGCCGGATAGTTACCGGATATCCGTTTCATATCTAGTTCAGAAGCAACAATCAAATAATAGAGAAATCATTGCTTCGATTTTTATTAAATTAACTCATTAATGAATTTAAAGTACCTATTAAAAATTGAAATTGAAAAGTAATCTCAAGATACCGTTGAGCTACCTTAATAAAATTATTCCTTTTTATTTTTTTTAAATCAGAAGCCCATTAATTATGACTGCACCAACTATAGCTTGTTTTGTATGTCCAAATTGAAACAAATGTATTATTTCGTATAGTAGGGCAGCCTTCTCCCCAGACGGCGGGCTCGACGCCGACGCACAAGTACAAGACGTCTATGTGCCGGGACGCGGTCGCTAGGTCCTTTTGTCCCAGAGGAAACGCTTGCACCTTCGCACACTTTGAAGAAGAGCTGGAAAGGTAAGATTAATGCTCAATTCAAAGACTTATATGACTAGACGGAGTGACACTATATGAGAGAAAAAGTAAAAGTAAAAAAATAATAATTTTAAAAATTAAACCGACCCCAAAGAGTATGAAATAACATTTGTTACATACTTTAGGCTTACTATTTATTGAGGTTGGTGTTTTTGCAACAAGTATTTTGTTTGTATTATGTTAAATTTTGTCACCAATCTCAAAAATAGTACGCCAAAAGTATGTGACTAAATGTTATTTCATACTTTTTTGAAGTTGTATTAATTTTTTTAATAACTTTTTTCGTAATTTTTAATTTTAAGTCGATATTACGTACTGAACCGATTTTGATGAAACTTTTACTATTCCCTAAGTTGAAAAAAAATGTAAACGAACAAAAAAAGGACGATCCCGATCCGTCAATTAGTTTTGGAGATATACGAGGATAAAATATCTTCATACATAAATACACCTATGAAATTTGGTATACTTGTTCGGAAGCCGTAATAAACCAACATACGTAAATATTGTGCAATTCCGTTAATATAACATACATACTTGTTAAATTAATAACCTCCTTTTTTGAAGTCGGTAAAAAGGCCAAAGGGTCGCCCAGTCATCGGAATTTGACCATAAAATTAATCAAATTATTTTACTTCATACTACATCTGAGAAGGAAAAAATCTTACAATTCAACATCATAAATGAGAAAAACATACATTATATTAACAGTACATGAACATGTTGAATTTTTCAATATTCATGAAATGAAGAAAACATTTTACTTAAGTAAATTGTATCTCCATATAAATATATATTTTAGTGGTGCGTTCACAAAAGCAGAGGACGTAAGTATTAATGATTGTGTTGTAAGCGTGATATAATTACGATTTCTCTATAGTAACTAGATTTTTGCTGCGAGCTTTAATTGCGAATCAGAAGACAGATTCAGACAGATCTGCCTAAGCAAATGCATGTTTATAAAATAAAACCGTGTAAATATTCATCAACTAATGCTGTTTTATAAATTCAGAAACATCTTTATTTTCCGATTGATCCTCTAAGATTAGACAGTACAGTTTTTGCTGGCGCCGAATGACTCCTCCCCTTACACGTTGGATTTTAGTTGGCTTCTGATAAATGTGATAATTGCTTAGGTAATACAAGACAAATGACAACTAGAGTTGCTCTTTTAGATTTTCCGAATAATACGAATACTCTTATAATCTCTCTTAAAATGTCATCTTCCCTCTAGAACGCTCGTTATTGCTATTTGCGACTGTCAAATATGAATCTGAATAACTTTGTTTTTGCGACGAACAAATCTGCGTCGTCTTTGGTATGGCATTTTCATTGGTAATTTACTATTTTTTCCGACAAGCCAATCTGGATCAATTTAACTGGATACTTAAATTCTAAGGTAATTCTAATATTCGAGTTGAGCTTAAATTTATGATCTTATAATCTTACGTACACATGCAGGGACATCGAAGAAGCGGCTGCATTAACTACTATATTTAAGTTTTTGATCACTATAAAAGATAAAAGAAGGAACAGATAAACATTGAAGTGAAGGAAACAGTCTTTTTAATAGTAATTATTAAAATGGACATTGCAATGAGAAATATCAGCTTGGCGTAACACAAACATCCTCAGTGCTTTGCGTCTATGTATATTTTATACATTGTGTCTAAGTATATAATTATATACGTTGATGTCTTAGTTTACCCTGTAGCAAAAATGACAAAACGCCCACATCACTTTTTACCTATATTAGCTCACACAAGCAAAGGAGTACGATCAAATTTGGAAGCAAATATTACAGTCAAAAGTGTTTTAGTTCTAAAACGTTTCATCATATAAAAATATTGATAAAGGTCGCGGCTTATTCTGATATACTGGTATTTGTATTACAGGTTCCGATACAAGGCAATTATTGGTTCTTATTAGGGTCTTTATGAATTCTTTAGGAAATCTAAAGTAGTTCGCTAGTTAGTCCGAACCTACGCCAATCTTCATTGCACTAGTGTTGTTAAGTACGTACAAGGTCAATGTCAAATGCCTAATAATAATAAAGGTGACCTTACGCGAGAAAGTGACTAACAGCAATAATGAATACTTACAATACACTGTTATTGTTAATGTTATTATATTATTATAATGAATAATCGAATTGCTGATCTGCCTCGTTATCATCTGCGAAAAATTGTGACATATTTTGCCTTGAATTTGTATACATATTTTCAAGTATAATTTTTTTATCGTTTTAATAGGGTTGACCTCGCACTCGCTGCGTGTTGCAACAGAACTGAGCAAAGCGCCAACGTGTGGACAGATCGCGAGCGTTGGCGCAGATTCCTTTGATGAAACCGACACGAGCCGGCCAACAACCAACGCTCGCCCCAACGTAGGGACCAATGCCATTTTCTAGATCCACACGTTGGACGAGTAGCGTTAGGGCCAATATTGGAGCCAACGTGTGTAGCCGGCGTTAATAAAATAGTGATTAATTCATAAAAAATAAAGTGAATAAGATTGATTCGTGAAAATAAAAGTGGATCGTGAAAAGTTGATAGAGAAGAAAAATAAGTGATTTATAATAAATAAGTACTTTAAACAGCATGGTGATCAAAACGTGACTGTGACTTACTGGAGGGTCGGGTCTAATCTCACTATGGATATAAGATGAATTCTCAGATACTTTGTGGTAAAATGCTTTAATAATAATGGTTTAATTTTACCCCAGTGTGAACATGCCTTTATTTTGCATTTGCACTGATACGTTAATTATTCTTTGCGCGAATTGAATAGACCGACCGTCCGACCGAAGTTTTTGTATGAATGTAGGAATAAATTTGAACTTTTTCTTTTACTGGCAACTGCTGGAATAATAACAATGTCATCTTTGAGGCAAAAAAATTACATTGACATGTTAAAGAAGATATTGTACAAAAACGCTGGTCAGGCTATAAGTAAACATAAATCTTTGTTTTGTCAACAGATACAGAGCGTTGACGGGTGCGTCGGGGCCGGGCGTGACGAACGGCAACTACGCGTACCTGCCGCTGCCGCAGTCGATGCCGCAGTCGCTGCCACAATCATTGCCGCAGCCGCTGCTGCAGCCATTGTATGCCCGCTACCCACTGCCGCACACGCCTCTCCCGCCTCCGCTACAGCACCCGCATCTGCACGTTGATACGTATAACGTGCCTGGTCAGTGTCTACTTTTAGGTAGTTTTTAAACTGTGTGTAACTGTATTGTTCTCCTTTTAAGATGATGTTTTTGCATAATCATAAATATAAACTGAGCTAGATAGTTGTAAAAAATATATTATATCATATATGTACCAAAAATTTAAGAGATTCAGTTGCCAAGCTTGCGCACCGTGGCCACTTTTCGCTGCATCAATATGAGCTGTATAAGAAAGTGATAACTATTCAATGATAAATATTCCACTGTCCAAAGGTATTACTGAAACAGCGCATTTTCCTTGGAAAATTCCATGAAGTTATATGCATAATTCAAACATATTCTAATCAGCTCCGTTCCCTTCCTATAAGAGTCAGTGAAAAATGATATTTGTGGGGGCTGTAGAACGCTGATGTCGTGAAACGTTAACCGACGAGCTCGCGCACATCGGTCGCCCCCACAGTCGTATTCTTGCTTTGCAGTGTGCATGTTGTGTTAGGTGCAAAATCTTATTGTTTTATAATCTATACGTAACACGCAACTAAGCCTCCTGATGGCCTCGGTCATCGTAGCCTATTGACACTAGCAGCGTCAAGAAATCCTTCATGGCGTTCCCAGCATTGAAGGAAACCTTTTGTTCGCCCTTTCTTTAAGAATATGTAATGTATTGTTTTATATAAAAAAAATTCACAGCAGGACCACTAATCCTACAGCTACGTAGTTGTGCTATGTTGAATCGTAGGCGGGAGATAGCATATTTCAAGGGCGCTGCGGGATAAGCCGATGTTCTGAAATTAATTGATTGACCGTTTGTTACAGCCGTACAGCTGCCTCCACAGGGTATACCGCAAGAAATGAATCCGAGCCCTGAGATTCCTCGCAATGAAGCCATCCAGCCTGGGTAATTATTTTATTTATTTTACTTTAAATCCATGTATGTATGATGGATTTAAAGAAAATTCATATTAAGAAGGTATATTTAAGGTTATTTAAATATACTAAGAATATAAGAAGGTATTATATACTTTCTTATATTTCGTATATTTAAGTATATTCAAATATACCTAAATATGCTCGTACACACCTTCTTAATATGCAAATGTAAAACGAAGTGATAAGGCTTGTCCATACCTAACATCATTTTTTGGACAAATTTATTTATTTTCATTTTTCAATAATGTGGCATTTAAAAAAACATAGCCCTAAGTTTTCACTCTTCTATCACCAACCCGTATTTTTAATAGTCATTTTAGTAATTTAGTAATTTTTCATCGCACACGATAAATTATACGGCAAAACAACGTTTGCGTGGTTACCTAGTATTAATATAATATCTTTTTTGTAAATTCCAATATATAACACAAAAAATTTGAAGTTATATTTTTTAACATAATTCATAGGTTGGTATTTTAATAACTAACATTGTTACAGGTCTTTCACGTCTCCAATCCTTCACAATCAAGTGCCACTGGGTATAAACCAAAATGGGCTGATAGTACCGATCCCGGAGCGTCCGTACTATGGGCGTTATGCAGGCATTTTATCGATCGACGAGTCTCCTAACAACGTTCAGTACCAAAGACCAGAGTATGTGAGCCCCGTCTATCAGGGACCCAGTACCGCGGGTGGGACTGCCTCTGCCGCCTACCAAAGTTCCGAACAAAATATAACCCCGCAATTGCCTAATATGTTCTTGCCCGTCCAGCACGAACCCGGGAGAAACATTAGTCCGTATACTTTTGACGATCGTGAGTATCCCTCAAAATGCACCATCGATTTTGGCTGATAATGATTAAAAAAACATAAAATTATGTTAAATCGAGAAGTAGCGGCCCTTGGCGATTGAGATATTGTTAGGTTTTCTATTTTGGGTTGGATGTGGAAGCCACCAAAATAATAATTAAAATATAAAATATTTTTCCGAATTGTCAATTGCCGACATTCATCAATGATTCATTCATGTATCAATATAATGAAAACTTGAAAAGCATTTAGGATGATATTAATATAAGTATTATTACATAATTGTTAATTTTTTTTATGTCTACTTCCTAGTGCCTTCAGACCTCTTGCCCGACTATCGTACCAAGGCATCGGGATTCGCTTCTGTCCCGCAACGCGAGCGCATTCTCGAACCTACCTGGGCGCCTGCAAATAATGTAAGATATTCATTGTTATGTGCATATTTAACCATAACTCAGCTACATAAGGTAGCTGAGTTATTAACTTCTGAAACGTATGGTCCAGTCTAGAGAAATACATAAGCATAACCCTTCTAATGGATACCTTGATATGTGTGATTTAAACCCAAAATATATCCTAGTAATTTCTCATTTAAATAGTTAAAATACTCGAAATTGTAGGCTTGTTCAGCAAGCAATGGTTTTATAGTTCAATTTTCCAATGTTTTGGTTTTAATAGGTATTGCACAATAAGTCATAGGACTTCAACCTTGAAATAGCTACTGTTAGTGAATTAGTCTGGTAGATTATTATCTCCCAGAGTTGTTATCTCCCATATGTTCTATTCAAATCGTATTCGTATAGCTGATTTTGTAAGATAAACAAGTAAGAAACATGGCACACACCAATGAAACCTTTGGCCGACCATAAACAAACTTTCATCAAATGAAATAGAAATCATCTCCATATAAATATCATTTTGTGTCTATGTTTGCAGGTCTTCAACTTTGAAAATATTAGAAATGCTCTACCTCATTGCCCCACTACATCTGATGACGTAAGTATTCACCAATATGCTTTTAACCTACTCTTTGAATGACAAAATGTTTGTAGGTTTGCGCTTTTGATTCCGTTAACATACAGAGAGATCGGGGTTGTTATTCGCTAGAAGGAAGATAATTAGGTAGGGGATAGGAATTTACGAATAGGCATTTCTTTATTTCATAACAGAAAACTGTAGCAAAGAGTGTTCGGGACAATTGATATACAACTTCACCTGTAGGTATGTGCGAGAGTAAGGACAGAAGACTATACAATAAATTCAAATTCAAAATCTTTTATTTATTGTCAGTTGTGCCGGATAATAAATAAATATTATATACATAATTATGGTATAAAGCCGGGTTATCATGACCGCGCAGCAACACGCAGCGACGAGCTTTGTCTATATTCACATATTATTATGTAACATGGCTTCGTAGGAGATCGTGCGGCGTGTAGGTCCCGCGCGGTAATTTAATTTACGTTACATCATCGTCAGAAAGTACCCTAACGCTTGGGAAAAATATCTTGGTAAATGTTATATACCACTAATTAGAGCAGCCCCAGCCCCCCAAATTAAAATTGACCTAAAAGCCCCAGAAGCCCCCTATTTAGGTATTTTTTTATATTGTGATGATTCATGTTGACGAATAAAAGTGTTTGAGCCGAACAATCTATTGCAGATGTTCAATGTCCAGAGCAACCGGCGAGCCGTGGGCGCAGACAGACTCTCTGTGAGCGAGCGCCTGGCCGCCGCCACCGCCGACCTAAGCATCCGCGCTGATGATGTAAGTACACTTTATATTCTGGTGAATTCTCGCCCAATAGTCAACGCCCAACCTTCGAATTAAGTTATTCCGTATTGACAACCCGAACAGGGTTTTTTATATCCATCATTGATATGGTCTTGCCGCTGTCTGTCTTCTATAAAGTTTTATACATCAATTTTGGCTCAAAGTCATAACACTGTTCTTATAATAATGAGCATTTAAAAGAATTAAGAAAGAGCCAGTAAAAGAATTATTTCAAAATTATTCCGCAACATAGGTTTGCAAAACTCAGATGAAATTAGTAACTTACTATTTAACATGACCTTATCAAAGGTCCTGGAAATGATCTCCTCCCTAACGGACACTATTAGTAAAACTGTTAATTTTGCAAAATATATACGTTTTAATTATTTGATAAAGAGTGTTGTATAAAATTATATATTATAATATAGCCTTTTCCTTTTGTAGCAAGAGTTAGAGGAAGAACTGCAGGCGTTGGAACGTCGCATCGATACTGAATTCAAAAGTACTGACTGACCCAGACATTATATCGCGATTTCCTGGTGGTACCCGCCATACCTGTACCGAGTAGCTAAATGAAGCCGAACATTTAACAAACACATAGAGTTTTATCGATATCCGACCAGTGCATCGCGTAATGAACTTACGAACATAGCCTTTCATAATCCGTATTTTAACCACTACATAATAATTTATAATGTATATGTAAAAGAACAGTCTTAATGTAATATTGTTTTGTAAACAGATTAGCCGAATATAAGATGATTTCCCTTCTTTAAAATAACTACACAATTAACACTGTACTAGAAGTTTAGAAAATTAAGTGTCTAAAAAATGTTTTGTAACAATGTTCACATATTTATTGATGATCAGATATAGTTTTCAGTGTTGTTAGATTTAAGGTTTCGTAGACCTTGCCTTTTGTCGCTAATTTTATTAAATTATGTTCATAATGACAAAACTCACAACGCAACGGATTCAGTTGAACTGAATCGGTTAGCATCATAAATTGGTGCCTCTTATCTGAATCTTAAAAAATAACACATCTGCATAGAATTTTAAGCTTTTAAATTTTGTCTTATTGTCCTTTTAAATTCAATAGTTAATTACATTTTTATGCACTTCCCAAAATGGCCTAAATTAGTTTCCAAGAAATGTACACATTAAGAATACAATTGTTGCCGATTAGCTTATTGAGATTCGGTATGATTTCACTGAAGCAAACAAGATACGATTTTATATAACATGTCATAAAATTTAAGCTATAAATAATGGAGCTACAATTCCGGGAGTCGAGACTTATTTTACTAGAATTTCAGATTCAAATTTCAGATAACTTTAATATTTTTGAAGTTATAGATACAAAACCAAGACTCCCCCTTTTTTCCTCTTTGTTTTTTGTTTAACAAATGAAATTTTTATTGGCGGATAAATTAAAAATTATACTTTTTTCAGAATTAAATTCTGCATCCAATGCAATAATCGCCATATTTTTAAAAGTCCTGTAACGATTTTTCGCAGGAAACTCACTTCTCGACTAGCCTAATAACATTTACGATTCATTCATTTTCTGTTATTTACGTATATTTCACCGCAATCTTTTAAAACGAAATTTGTCCCCAATTTGAGCCCATTAAGGTTGTAGGAAACATTCTGTGGATGTATCCATTTTAAAACGGTGGTTACCAAAAATTTATAATTCGAAAGTATCATGTCGTAAATAATATAATAATAATGACAGTGTGTTTGGGTTCGCGCTAGCGATAATTTAGGGGTATAAAAAAGACTAGATTTCTCCGGCAAAACATATCCCATATAAGGGTCTAGCCCCCTCTCTTTTGAAATGGCATCCATTTGAATTTTGCAATAACATTTTTGTGGGTCTACAAGTTAATTTCGATTTCTCTAGGCCTGAATGTTCTATAGAGATGAAAAATCTGTTACCTATTGGATAGTTAATATTACCACCTATCAGATACAGAAGAAAATTATTTTAATTTACAAATTTAAAATGTCGTAAAATAGGTTTTTTCGCTGATTTCAATCAAAAAGATGATTGCTTTTTTCAATTTTTCTTACATAGGGTACATATTGTTTGAGACAAACTTTAATGGAATATTCGGAAACCAACACGAGATTCAATGATAAAATAGTAGATTGTATGACAAGGGAGCAAAATGAAATTTTTACGGCGAGGGCGTTTTTTGAATCCAGAGTGAAGTGAGGGATTGTAGAGTAGAATCCCGAGCGTAGCGAGGGTCTCTTTAGTAGAATCATGAACGTGCGACGGATTCAAAGTACGTCGCCGAGCCAAATATATATATTTTGTCCCGAGTGATACACTCTACTTTTCATCACCCTCTATGAGAAAATGAAAGGTGCCTCATATTCTATTGTAATATTATTATTTAATAAAACAGAGTAACAACTAAATTGAAATAAATAGTATGTGATAATAAAACAACTAAAAAGTTATATTTACATTTGAGACATAATTTATTGTTACTTACAGTTTTATTAGGAATAGAGATTGTTGTAGATTTTATATTGCGCGTGTTTGAAATAATGTCCGAATCTGTGTCATTTCTAACAATCCGTGCAAATGGACAAAAACGCGGGCTGTAGTTCTGTCGTCTTTATTCAAACAATATTTGCGTTCGATTTCTTTGGCGCTGAACACTAAGATATTCCAAATTCAAAAAGTGCGCGTAAAAGTTCATTGCCGCGCACTTTTTGAATTTGGAACTTATGAAGAGGGAGGAAAACCTCATTCCTGCCATTTCCTGCCATGGCTTTGATATTTCTGGTACTGAATTTGATTTTCACTTTCTATTTTGTATGTACAATATTTGTACAAAGAACTGTTTTAAAGGTAAATTGTTAATAATTAGTGATTTTCTTATTTATTGAGGTTATTCTTCTCTTATTGACAACCAAAGTCATTATGAAATAAATCCTTTATCAGGAAGAAAGACTGTATTTAAAGAGATGAAGCAGAAGTTGTGAATAAGACGACCTGATTTAAAATCCTTTTAAGTTATAAATCTTTGATACTCTTAAAAATTCTATTTCCTTGCTTCTTATTGAGATTGAACGCTATTTAGATGAAGGCACGGGTTTCGTTTAATTTGCTGTCCACTTTATGAAATGATTTGGCTATACTAATACTCTTCGATAGTAGTCTAAGATTTATTTCATAGTACATATATTATTTACTGAAGAGAATTTTGATCAAATATCAATTATTTCCATTGACACAAGGCTGCATGTGACTTTTCTTCTCATTGGTGTAAGTTAGTTACATAATTTAACTACTATATTTAAGCTACTATCAGTGACAAAATACATTTGTTCAATCATCATGGTGGATGTTTTACTAATACAGACTGTTAAAGTAATATTAAGACCTCCTGTGAGTACTGCCCCTAGTGTAGACTAATATGTAAAAATGAAAATTATAATATTGGCCTAAAACGACTATAGAAATTGGTCAGTCGTTGAGGGCCTGTGGTAAATAACATTTAGAATATTTATTTATCTATGTGAATTTTAGGTTAAGTTTGTATTGCTAAAAATGTAATAAAAATGACATATACGCAGCATGAAAGGAGAGCTATACAATGTATATTTATATACAAATGCTCATTAAGGTGGGATATAAACGTTTGTACGGGTAAATAATGGCACTTAATTAAGGGCAGACCTGTAATCCGACCTAATGACTTATCAAGTTGTATAATAATAAATATAGTTGGATGTAAAAATCAACTTTGAAAAAGATTTTACAGATAAGCATCTCTTACCTTACCTTTTATAAATTAAGAATGTGATATTGAGTCGTTGGCTCCTCGTTTCGAGGTGGTTCTTTCCACACGGGAGACCTCCGGGATGTGCAAAATAAAATTTCGTAATCTGTTCTTCTACGTGTGTTAAAGAACTTAGTCAAGTTAGCTTATAAAATAGCTGAAAAAATGTTAGCTAATAAGTTTTCAATCTACATTAAGACCTATTGCTAAATGTTTGTAATAATATATTAGTATGTATAATGAAGTACTGATATTAAATTAAAACCAAAAAGACAGTTTTTTTACATGCAAATGGGTTTAAAACTTTTATGTAAGGATATAGCATGTTTTTTTATGTTGTACTTTAGTGTAACAAGTTTGTCTCGATTCTTTTCACAACAAAGTGTTAGCATATTGCAACAAAGTCTAGCATGTTGCTATCTAATCGATGTTTTAGAATGAATTTAAAGTGTTAGGTAATTCAAAAGTAAAAGCTAGTGCGTTGTCTACGTAACGTCGCATACATGAAATTTAAAGATTTATGATCATATCAACATATTGTATTGACAACATTGTCATGTAATTTTTTAAACCACAATTTTCTTACGTAAATCTGAAAAATCTAACTTTCAAAATGTATCACTCACTATAGAATGCAGTATCTATCCAACATCCCTATATTTTGAAAAAAAAAATATTATGAAAAATTTTACTTTTGAATCAGCCATAAAAATTGCTGATTTGAGATTTCGTGAGTGCAGAGCCACAACGACACGTCAGTTTGCAATAATAAACAGATTTAAAAGAAAATACGAAAATCTCATAAATTTAATATCCTTGAGTTAGAAATTGCCTCAAAGTATCATGTAATCTTGACGAGTTCCCTTTAATTACTGTTATTTTAAATTAATATAGATAATGTAAGTGCATGCATCACATTACGAATTATTATTCTTCTCGTCAACAATCAGTCATTGTATCACCACACAAAATTATATTATATTGAGTGCTAATTATATTACATACTGCTTTTCCCAATATTAGTACAGTTGTTATTAAATTACTTTAGTACGATTTTAAGCAGTTGATAAAGCTGCCAAGAAAATGTATACCCGCCGCACTAAATCTGTCGAAATACTTTATATGTACGAAGTCGACGTCTTCCATTAATAATATAATTCAAATTTTATCATTTTTACTACGTTTCATAAAAGCAAGCAATTTTGACATAATTAACCACTTCGCTGTCCCGTGAGTCACATGTGACTCACGCCCATTGTTTAACTATTGTGTCTATTTATTGAACAGGCAAAGTGTTAAGGTCTTGAAAATGAACACAAAATTGAAATCCTGACAAGATAGATTTTTGCACAAACTTTGTTTCTAATAAAAGTCGAAAGAATCAACATGATTATAGTGATGTTTAAAAAATTTAATTAGTTATAATACAGGTACTCAAATAAATGAAACGTATCCATACATCAAACATAGAGACTTGCTGGTTATACAATTGAAATCTAAAAGATCATTACTAGTTAACTGTAGTGCAAAGTATTTCCTTTTACCTATCTTCTTATAGGTATATAAAATTATCATGTCACAGTTTTAGTTACCATACGCCTCCAAAACGGCTTGACCGATTTTTATGAAATTTTATATGCATATTCAGTAGGTCTGAGAATCGGCTGCTGTCTATTTTTCATACCCCTAAGTGATAAGTGAGGGTTGTCCACACCTAACATTTTTATTTTATTTCTTGGACAATTTTGTTTTATTTTTCAATAATGTAGCTTCAAAGAATACATGTACAACCCTAAATTTTCACCCTTCTATCAACAAACCCTATTTTTAATAGTCATTTTAGTAATTTAATAATTTTATTCATCCCGCTCGATAACTTATATATAGCAAAAAAAACGTTTGCGGGGTCAGCTAGTTATAATGTAAAAGTCACACATAAGTCACGTCACACTGCTCCATATTAGTATTGCTTTCAGAGCGGCCTCCCATTATGGCCCACTTTCATAATACTCGTACTCAGCTATTACAATCACGAGTCGCGTGACATCAGCGCTGCAACTGTCGCTTGGCTGCTGCGAAGCTCGCCTAATGAGAAAGCGCCCATAAGCACTCATATCTGAAATTCTGTCTCATCGCAAAACAAAGTTTTTTACCTCTCACCCCGTGTCTTAATTGCCATGTTGCACGCAAAAGTTGCTCGTACGACAACGTCATTTCATACATTTGTCGCATCACAGTGCGTTTTTCGGACATCTCGATACAGAGCCCTGTGTTTAAATTTTGTAGTGTTGGTTGGTCAGTCGGTTATGTCAGACAATTTGGCAAGGCAATGCGTTGTAGCATGTAGCCCAATAGCTGTCAAGACATTTTTCGAGAATTGTTTGAGGGTTCATAAAAGGAGTGGAATGGAAAGATTTTCTTCAGCCTTTGACCTTGACGTCACATCAAATCCTATTACAACTGTATATGGTAGTCATTTGCTATTAAACTCAAAGCCTTTATTAAAAATAACTCATAAGTTCTTGCATCTTCCTTAACAGTACAAATCGGGATTTGTCGCTAAATGAAATAGTTATGTGAATAACCCAGAGTATTTGGTATGTTACGTTTATAAATATTTTATTGTTTAATTAATTTTCCTATTTATATTTAAAACTCGCCAAAATATTCGTCCACTTAAGAGCTTGATTCATCAAATATCAAACTTAGTTTTATAAAACTGGTCTTTAGTGAATTCAATTACAAAATGTTTCTACCATGTAAATTCAATACTTGTTTTATAAATATAATATGTTTTTATGTCATCTAATAATATAAGTAGTGTTGTCTGTAATTGTAGTGTAAGCAAGACAACATGTCCTATATTAATATGTCAAAACGTATTTAATACTACAATAATAGATAAGAGGAAATAAAATATTACGTCTCATCACTAAGATCGGGACATTAATAAATGGCAATTAATAAGTAACGTCATGTTGGCTTGCTTTACAGTTTTTATATAATTTGCGTGAAGTAGTGATTGCTTGAAGTGGACTGGCACAGCTCGCTTCGATCATGAGTAATGTTAATAAAGCTAGATTAATATGTTCGGTATATCGTTAGCGATATCTAAGGCTGGTGATACATCTATGTAGTTCTCTGTGTGTAGGAGGAAGATAAAACTATTGTAAGTCTGTAAAGTAGATACAGCTGACAGATACAACTCTACGCCGTCATTTTTTGTACATAGTGGTTTTAAGTACTTTTTATTCCAAATATACCCTTCTTATTTTCATCTACGATATATTTAAATTTTATTTATCTTAAATGAATGTAACTATGAATATAACTATGAATTTCGTAACACATAGCGTACTTATATCGCTAGTTATGATTGAATTACATCCTGTTGTTGCTCATTAATTTTTGTGATCTCAGCATGTCCTAACCATGTAAGGACATACATTAAATGTTTGTTTAAGGGTAATGAATATCTAGTTACCTACCATGCCTCTTTGTTTGTTATTTAAGCTAAATCATGCTTGGCGTTTTGCCCAGTCAGGTTACGTTTAACAAGAAAATCGCGGATTAAACACTTCCGTTAACCATAGATTATTATTTTAATGATATTATACTGCAATATCAATAAAATAATATAATGGTCTAATGGAGTCTTTCAGCTGCCATTTAATGGTGAAATTATTATGATACTTGATGAATAAAATATAAATTAGGACACACATACATAAATGGCACCACCAAGCGCGACTAGCATCTCGCTTGTTCACTCATTACATGTGTGCTATCTTGGTAATACAGAATAGCAGCTAAATAAGCTTCTTCAAAATTTGTGTACACATTTTATAGTAGACCTTTGAAATGTGATTATATTTCCGAATATTAAATTAAATTCAAGTGGCTACCAATTCACGTTCGCCTAAATATTCTTCCTCTTCTATACTGTATAAATAATAATTCTTCCTTCGTATGTCATTATTGTGTTTAATAACTGTTTCATTGTCTGAAAGAAATCGCTAATTTACCGATAAGACTTTTGTATCTAAAACGTACAATTATTATTGTTTTAAATACAAAGTGTAGCGATTATCATCTGAATTTCTGTTAACGTACCTAACATGACTTTATTAAGTTTACAGTTGATTTTAATTGGCAAATCGGCAGTCAGTATATATAGCTTAAACCGTACAAAGAAAGAGGCATTGTGTGCAATACTCTCTCAAAAAAATCTTGTTTATATTTTTGGCCGTTTAAGAGTTTAGGACCTGTTTTATTTTCTTTCGTGTAATCCTCAGATCATCATGTCATGTGCTACCGAAAATTTAATAATTTTGCATGAATGCACATGACACAATCTGAGTTATCTTTTTGTATAGTTAATACCAAATTTATTTTGGTGATTTTTTTTCCTAGGAAAAGTTTTGCAGTATATTTATACACAGGTCTGTTTAAAGACCCGAATAATCTTGAGTTTCGTCAGTGATCGATTCTGGCGTTTTGTTTGTTTGTCAAGCATATCACTCATTGTGTTGTTCAAAGTTGAACTAAACATTTCGTAGCCAATTTGAAAAGTATGTTATTATTGTCTTACTTAATTTTATATTTAGTCGTATTTATTTGTATAGTTGTAAGTGTAAAAAATGTCTATGGGACATAGGATTCTGTATAAAATTTCGATGATTGCGATTCGATTCTTTTTACTAAGGGCCTAAGGGGGGGTAACGGTGTCAGCCGTGTGTCCGTGGAGTGCGCACATGAATATTGTTTGGCCGTGACTAGGTGGACCGACTTCACCCGCAATGTAAGGCACTGTTACACAGTTTTAATGCAGTAATATTATGTTTTAATTGATCACCTAAGATGTTTATTAGACGATGCTGTAGTTAGAATTTTACATTTCGATTTTTACGACAGTGTGAAATGTGCAATTTTTTACATTAATAGAAAGAAAATTTTAATTTATTCACGCTGTTTGGAATTTTTAATATATAACGGTACTATGGGGTTGTAACCCAGCGTTAATTAAACTTAGCACTCAATGATATGATGGTCTCTTAAAGATCTTATTCCGAGCAGAGCTCAATACGGATTAAGAATTTTTGTCGATATTCTACGGATTTATGTAATAAATACTAAATGCAAGTGACATCTTTTTGAGATTAATTATTCCATCTATCATGGAGTGCGGCTTTTTGTAAATTCGGCGTCGGGTTGTGTCTCTCAGTTTTATTTTTATAGAAGTTATTGGGGGCGTAGGTACCTACGCCGCCGATTGAATGTCAATGTTTGCATTTGTTTAAGAATGCATAGAGATTTTCCCTTGATAATATATTTATAATCTATTATTACCTATAGACGCTCAGAAGCGCTAGATGTAGGTAACTTTAAAAAATACATATAAACACAGAAATAATTTTAACCATAACTATTAAAGGACTAAGTGTGTGATGCAATTTTTATCGAAGTCAGTACAAGTTATTCAAATGTTTGTATTATGTAAATCATGTAGCCCTTGCTTTGATCGTTAGGAAGTCTTGTATAAAGGTTATTTAAAAAACTAACGTGCGATTGTGTCCATGTGTCGTCTATTGGCATAGTATGCAATGGCACATAGACTAGACTTCACATAGACATCTTTCCCGATTTTATAAGCATGATGATCAGTTTTATTTTAACTCATTTTCTTTTATATGAAATAAAATGTTTTTGTGGTACTAAGTTTGTTTTTCATTTTTCCTTAATTTTTCATGATTTAAATTTAATCATAAATCCGAGATGCTAACATTTTCGTCTTGCCATATTTTATCCAAGAAAATCGGCATTTTTTATAATAAAAAATATTTATCATATCTGTTAACTAGTATCTGTTAAAAATTATATGTATAGCCTAAATCAATTTATGATACGCTTACGTACGTAGTTACCTACGTTTGTTGGAAAGTCCTTTATCAATTAGGTTCCTACGGACTCGGAGTAACCCACCCTGATTGTAAATGATTCCGTTTAAAGCCGCTATTCGAGCCTGTATAAACACATTTCCTATTGCTAATAGAGCGAGTGATTCACGCATGAGCCGTGAGTCACTCGCAGCGCCCGTGCCATGGTATACACCCCTGATGACACTGCACCCTACAAATACGAATAAGTACCTACGATTTATGTTTCTTTACACCTATTGTATTTATATTTTTACATTCAAGGCCTTTAGGTAGATCGAAGAGTACTTATACGTACGACACATATATATATAAGACACATTTAATAAGTAGTATCAAGTGTGCCAACAGGCAGTCAGGACCATTCCGTGACTTTCTGTTGGCACACTTGAATGATGTGCTCCACTCAGCACGACTCTCCTGTGTACGCAAATATTTAAACTTTGAAGTGTTAAGGGATAATGGCAGAGAGGATCCATGTTCCTATTGTGAGGATTCATGTACCTACATAATGTGTGCCCGGTATGACATAGGTTTTTTAAAAATGCTTTAAAAGAGTACTCTTCGGCCGATGACCCCTTCCAATTTTTATGTAGGTAGGTATACTCATGTTGTCCACGGGCAATGATGACCGTATGTCATCAGGTTTATTTAAAAAAATATGTTTTTTTTTTATTTTAACAATCTCATATCTATTGAAAGTTCTGCTGAACAGTCGTTTTGTATGATATACCTATAAGTCGCTAAAGATTGTCATTGCTGATGCCTGAGGGCTGTGGCAGAGGACATTATCCGTCCGTGGACCAACATACACGATACACAACAATGTGTAATGCTGGTCCTTATGAGTTTGCAATAAGTATTTCCTTTTCGTTCTTCACCTACCTAGTATATACGTATCTAATATTAGGTGATTTTTTTAATGAGTTAATTTAACCTTTCATTTGTCACATTGTATACGAAAATCGTAAACTATAATAATAATTTATTTCAAAATTGATGAAAAAGTTTATTTGATTACTATTAATAGATGTAGGAATAAATTGCACTAAGCTGAATAGGTGGTAAGTTAGTGTTTCTTGAGGGCTTGAAGGGCTTCACAGCGTTTCTTTTTACTGACCAAAGCAATAATAATACAACTATCGCTTAATATGTCTAAACATACCTAGGGCTCCACCACCCTTACCACCCTTACCACTTCGAGTGTAAAAAGCCGGTGTAAATCCGAGCTTTTAGCATTAAGTATACCTAACTGCGAAGGGGCTATGTTCGTTTTCTGTTTTCTACGTCAAAGCGATCACTTGAGTTCATTGCTTTTCTCTGGTTCTAGCGAGGGCTGCTCAAGAGCTTTAGAACAGTTTGAAAATAATACCGCACCTCAAGTTAGATTCATTTGATTTCCTTCGTGTTTGAGAGCGAATATTAATGAAATATGCCTTATAAATAATAGGCAATAGGTATTATATGTGTGTCTCTGCCTATCTTTTGTTTATACAATTTATAGTCTTACTAGCTGACCCCGCAAATGTTGTTTTGCCATATAAGTTATGTTAAAAATCGACTATTAAAAATAGGGGTTGGTGATAGAAAGGTGAAAATTTAGGGTTGTATGTATTTTTAATGCCACATTATTGAAAAATAAAAATAAAATAATTTGTCCATAAAATAAAATAAAAATGTTAGGTGTGGACAACCCTTATCACTTAGGGGTATGAAAAATAGGCAGTAGCTGATTCTCAGACCTACTGAATATGCATATAAAATTTCATAAAAATCAGTCAGGCCGTTTTGGAGGAGTATGGTAACTAAAACTGTGACATGATAATCTTATACATATATAAGATTAAAAATAGTGTGCTTGAATTAAAAAAAAAAAAATGAACGCATAAAAATATCCAACGAGGCCTTCTAATTGTAATTGCACGAATGCCCTCTTAATGAAAAGGGTTTTAATGAACCGGCGATATGGGCCTACAGGGGGAACACCCCACCTCTAAATATCCAGCATATGTTGATCTGTTTTTAACATATCAATTCTTACACTTTAAAGACCTCACACATTGGTCGTTTCTTTATTTAAAGAGCTGAAGGTTAAAGGGCATTAAAGGAAATAAACTGATATTGTAAATTCATTCTTAAGTACAAGTACATTAAGGGTTAAAAAACAATAAAACAGCACACATAAGACTGAACTTTACTTCCGGAAACACCCTTAAATTTACGTGTGGATAGGTTAACATGGACAAGTCAACTTAATTAAACAATGTTTGCAACCTTAAGGTTAGAATTTCGGAAAATCCCTTCTTATCGGATGCCTATATACGTCATACACACGTCATGATACACCCTCAAAGTTTCAGGTCTCTACGATCAGCGGTTTTCGGGTAAAATATATTGGCCAGACGGTCTTGCCCCCTAGTGGAGGTAAGACCGTCTGGCCAATATATTTTACAGTTAAGGTACAGCAAATTGACTACAAACTACAATTTAATAAGCACACGTAAGTAGTAATTAAAAATAAATCGTGTTTATACAAATTGAATCTATAGTCTCGATAATATTCTGAAACATCAAAGAAAATGTGGCGAATTTTGGTTGTGGTTTTAACACATTTTTAGGAAATAAGAGAAAGAAAGAAATGAGAAACTTTTCTTTTCTCATATATAGGTATAAAGTTGTTACGAATTAGTTTGATCAATCAATATATAAATAAATATTCACCCATTTCAATAAATCAATATTCACCCAATCATACCATGGTCGATATTCATCTCGATATATTGAAAAAGCCAACCTATTAAGATAGGTATTCATGTCGAAATATTCAACAAGGCTGTCTCCACCTAAGATTTAAAAATATAAAATATGTATTTTTCATAATCCTCATTCGAAACATCCCGAAAACCATACCCATGACCAAGAATTCAAAAAAGTCTAGTCAGCCATCTTGGACCTTGGTTTTCAAAATTCTATCCTCATGCCAACGTATCCCGAAAACGATAGGTACCCATGACCAAGTGTTCAAAAAAGTGTAGTCCGCCATCTTGGATTTCAAATTTAATATTTTCCTCATCATGCTAATGCCAAAATATCCCAAAAACGTCATCCATATTAAAATTCTAAGAATTTTGTCTGAAATCTTGGATTGGTTATACAGGATTACCTGTAAAACACTAGCAACCTCGTAGCACTAGGTAGTTAACACCGTAAGCAACAACTGTTGTTCTACGACTTCTGGTAATTTGTTAATTTTTAATTTCATACAAAAATATTTATTAATTTAATTTCCCTTTATGTATTGAGTTATGTTCGAACTCATAGAACAAAACTTCAACCAGACGGTCTTCCCCTTACAAGCTTTTCGACTATCAAAAAAAATCAAATGCAGATATTTCAGAAACATAACCAATTTTCGTTTCATAGATTTATCATTAAAGTGGTTACTAATAAAAACGTTTTAGTATCATTTTTATGATAAATACTTTTAAAATACGTCAAATTATTGTTTTTCCAGAGGTCGATTTGGTCAAAATGAACTCTCAAAACACCAAAAATTTTTGAAGGCTATTTTCATTACAAAAGACGCCTTATAACAAGATCAATTTATGTTTATTTTAAAGAGCATTGCCGACTGTTTTATTTACTGTGCGACACATTGTCGTAAAGTTGTTATGTTTTGAAAAAAGCCCAGTAGACGGTCTTACCCCCCAGACGGTCTTCCCCACATTGACCATATCAATTCCTCTTTTGCCTTGGATAACCATTTCTTTTAAAGGGCGTATCCACATAAGTTTGTAGCTCAACAGTTGTAGGTACCCACGTATATTTTTATCGGAGTAGCGAAAAACTTTACTCTAAAGAAAGTTAGTGGCTGCATTGGACGTGTCACGCCGCGGCTTCCTATTATATCGTTTACGGAAAATAATATAAGCATAGGTGAGTTAATTATAAAATTGAATTGCATTTGCTAACAATATCTTGTTCAATGTTAGGCGATCATAAAGTGTTTTTCATAAGTGCACATACATATAGGTAAGTTTAATTAACTATTTAATATATTTTAAATAAACTTATATTTAAAATTTACTTACATTTATTTTGTTGTCAGCGGTGGTCAGTACCTATCTACCAGTGATTATAAAAATATTTAATCATGATCATGTAATTTTAAACAAGTATATAATTATTTAAGTGAGTGATTTATTACGTTGAGCTAGCTTACATAATTTTAGGTATAAAGTCGCAATAATATTTAACAACTAGCTGACCCCGCAAACGATGTTTTGCCATATAAGTTATCGAGCGTTAAAAATCGACTATTAAAAAATAGGGGTAGAAAGGTGAAAAGGGTTGTATGTATTTATAATGCCACAAGTCTGTATGTAAAGTTGTTTCTTACTTTTTAGTTTGAAGTCGGTTTACATTTTTGTTAAAATTTAATTTATTTCATACTTTTAGTTGTCATAGTTTCACTTCCACTCTATTAGGTATCTGACTCTGGCATCTTAATTTTAATGCTTTATCATAGTTGTGGCAAGTGGCTTCTTAATGGTAACCTTACGGACACCCAAAATCAATAATAATTTTTAACCCGATTCCTTAACTCTTATCCCTTGAGGAGTTCCACTTTGTATCTCCGAAACTCTTCATCAGATCATCATCACCTTAATATGGGACCAAATTCAAAGTAACACCTTCCAAACCAAAAAGAAAAAAAATCGGTTAACAAATGATGGAATGCGGCGGTAACAAATATAAAAAAATACAGACGAATTGAGAACCTCCTCCTTTTTTTGAAGCCGGTTACCTACTTACATATATATAGTTTATCTGATTTGGTTTGGTTATCTGTCTGGTTCTGGAGGTGTGCTTGTTGGAATAACCACACACTTTCGAGGATATAAGAAGTATATCCTGGTGGATTGGTTGTGGTCAAACCGCCCTTAGGGCCTCCGACAAAGTTTAACGACTTATCTTATCGATAACAACCGGAAACGAGGACTGAATGTACCCTCCAAAGCACGCATTCGCCACTAGCCATTTTTAGTGAATCACTGGGTAGTGTCTCCGCACAGAATAAGAAAGATGTTGGCATTAGTCCACCACTCTGGTCTATTGCGAGTTGGTGGACTTTACATGCCTTTTACAACATTATGAACAGTTATGGACATTATGGACAGCTATGTAGGTCACGATGTTTTGTTAGTGGCATTTAATTGTCAATAACCTCCTTTTTTGAAGTGGGTAAAAATCGCGCCTACTTAACTTCAAAATCAGCGATATTAAATCTTTAGCGCCCTTGTATTAATTTCTTCAGTTCTGGTGGCAAAATTTGAGATACCTTACTAAACATAAAGTTTTTTTAATTTATAGAATGATATTCCTGCCCCTGCCATACTTGCCACCGGTAAAATTTAACTATGAGTCACAACAAAGCAAGGGACGTTGCGTGTACGACTGTACTTCGTCAGCGCCGCCCTTACTTGACCTATCAACCCCCTCACGTTCATTAATAATTGGATTAAAACAGCAGAAAATGCAAAGCAACTTACGGATCAATTTAAGCTGGCGATAACGAGACCAAGATAGGGCTGTGCGACTATTGTTTTATTTTTGTTATTTATTTAGTATTTAATAGACTAGATATAGATACCTAGTGGCTATCTAAATTTAATAAATTCCAGAAGTTTTATCACTTTTTGTTTAACGTTTGGATTTTTTTTTTATTTTCATGATTGCGATAGTATAGTATTTATATCTCATTTAAATATGTGACGGCGGTATTTCTTTTAGGTATCTTCTCAACAGCTATGCGAATTTGTTACTTGAATTATTTCAAAAGTATAAAGCTGTTTTAACATCTGTTTCACTTTGTTATTTACTTGGTCATTTACAAAATAAGTACTTACAGATCAGTTTACTTATAGATCATAAACTAGCTTTCGGTTGAACTCAAAGAAATATCTCGGTGTTGATAAAATACCTACTAGGTAATGTATCTTCTAACATTGCGTTGCTTTAAATAATTGGCTATGTATTCAGCCGTTCCAAATAAAGGCTTGGAAAACTATGCTATGGGTAGGGATGTCTTCTGAGTTACGTGTATTTTACAAAATTGATTATCACCTGCTGTAACTATAGTATAGTAGTAGTAGTAGGTATGTAAGCGGAACTACATAAGTACATAAGAACTCATCGTACCAACCATGGCCATCATACTTGAAATCATAAGAGGAGTTTTGTTTATTTATTTCTTTATTTTTTATAACAATGGGCGAACTTAATGCCTATTGTCATTAATCTCGTCCGTTAATGAAGAGGCTGTCGCTTAAATCTTGTAGCCGTTCCTTATTGTATTATATAATCGCTTTTATTTGTAACAAGAATAAATGCTTTCTTTCTTTCTTCTTTCTATGTTTTGCTTTTCAATCTTGAGGAAATCTCTGCATCTTTCTCTTCATAACACAAAAATTTAATTAAAAAATAAGCATGGAAATAATATTTTTATGTGTTTTTTGGAATGCATCTACTTATATCTAATATATTTGTTCACCTATATACCTACAGTGTGTAACAGTAGGTATGTTTGGTCTCAAACTAACGATATTTTACAAAGGGCATAAAATAGATCAAATTTCATAGACAAAACACCCTTCATAGGGATCTAGCCCCCCTTTTGAAATCGCAACCATTTTAAATTTGTATTTGTGTAATGTGCTTACTTATTAAATAAATATGAGAAATAACATTTGAACGTGGAAATAAATCTTGTTTCAGCTATGGACACGTTTGCTGTTCTTTTGTTCTGCTTAGTTTTCCAATGCGTCTTCGGTTTTGATACAGGTACGTAGGTAAATATCTAAGTGTATCGGGTAACCTTAGCAAATAAGACGTGAAGACAATTTTATTAATATAGGTTTAGTTATTTTTTTATTTAACAGACGGCGATGTCAAAAATGAGAAGGTCAAAGTCAATTCGACTGCATGTAATATTATTATGTTCCGCGATTACTCAAAGACGAATTCTCGTTCTCATTGCTGTTAATTATATTGATATTATTACCTTTGGTTAGCTGAGTACCATAATATTAGTCTGTAAAATTATTTTTCCTTTTTCAATTTTAAAGTTTTATAATTTATAACTTAGTTTAGTTTGTAAATTCGAACATTGGAAAATAAAGTAATTTCTAAAAGTCCGTTTAATACATGACATGCAAAAAAGTATAAATTTTATAAAATAAAAAAATGGTTTTGTCGCCTAATTAAGTTGTACCTGCTTATAAATTTTTCAGATGTGGTTGTCCTCCGAGCAGTTCGAGGCAGGGATGCGAGACTGCCGTGCGGGCAGGGAAAAGTTTTCCTCGATGGGCCTGACTCTTACGTTCTTTGGCTTAAAAATGACCGCGAATTTCTGTACAGATTTCCTAATGAAGAAACTGAAAGACGGTAGGAAAATTACTTTTTCTTTATCATCTACAAATCCTAATCGGATTATAATAAGATTTTTAAAAAGTATTAAAATACTTATAGGTATCCTTCATATTTGAGTATCTGACTTGTGACTACCAAGTCAATTGCGATACCTAGCTCTAACTACTTGATACCAACCATGGTAGGTACTTGTAAATGAACAGCCAAATGCAAAGTGCAAAGATTTTGCATGGCACCTGAACTTTGTATATACCTATTGCTTTAATCAAAGATAACCTTTCATTTTACAAACCTTAAAGTTTCCCTTATAAATTTAATATTCTAATTAATAAATAAATGCGATCTAAGGTGATCGCATTTATTTATTAATTAGGTATGTGATTGTAATAGTGTCGTCATTATAATTTGATGTTCTATGCAGGAAGTATGCTTTATAGTAAAATGTTTATCCAGGTTGGTGAACCGTATATTTGGTACCTCATGCGAATCGGGTGGTTGCCACGACGACACCTCTCTTCTTCTGAAGCGCGTGGGCGAGCAGGACAGCGGCATATACCGATGCCGGGTCCACTACCAAGCGTCACCATCTGTTGATTTCGTTATCCATGTTAAATTAGTTGGTAAGTGGATTAAAATCCGCCAATTTGTGTATCACAGTACTTAACTTAAACGTTGTATCCATCCAAAAGCTAATAGGATATAGGATTAACAAAAGACTGCTTTGTTGGTTTGTGTTAGGTAGAAAGTATTTACATAATAACTTATCATGTATATTTGCAGATTCTCCTGGCATACCAAAGATATTTAATGAAGATGATGAAGAGATAAAGAGAGGCTACGTGGGACCGTTAAGCGTGGGCTCGGACCTAACCCTTATTTGCGAAGTGGATGATGGTATGTTCATGTTGATGTTCACATCTTAAGAATAAAGCAGCTTAACGCAATTTTAATTAAGTAATAGATCTTATTTCTAGATAGGATACTATTTTATAATAATATATTATAAGGTTCCTCTCAGAATGACAAGGATGTAGGCATGGTCCGTAACAAGAAGAAATTTGGGTTTTCTCGCGATGCTTTCCTTCACCATTACAGTAGGTGATATTGAGTATTGAGTAGAGATATCGAGCAGGTGATATTTCAAAAATTAGTGCGTGCCACTGGGATGCGAACTTGGACCCCTTGAGTAAGAGACCGAATTCATAGTCACTCAGCCTATCCGCTTTAATGTAGTATCTAGCTATTTATAATTTTAAACAAGAACAAATACAGATATATAATATAAGCCTACCGATTAAATTCAATCCTATCCTGTGCCGATTTCCAACACAATTACTAGATACATTTGCCCTGTGTCATGATTGCCATGTCGCTCGCAAAAATTGTACGTGCACGTCATTTCGTACATTTTGTCGCATGTCAGTGCGTTTTTCAATTAGGACAGCTCCACACAGTTTCCCATCCCTGTATTTATGTTTTGTCGTGTTGGTTAGTCGGTTGGTTGTCAGTCAAGTAGGACGTTAGTGTTCGTTATATTGTAATTGGTATCGCAGGTATATAGCTGTAATTCCAAACTTGCAGACCAGCCCGACACTCTAGTATACTGGCGGCGCAACGGGGCGGTGATAGAGCGAGCGCACACGGTGCGGCCGGGCGTGTTGCGCGCGGATGTGCGCGTGCGCAACGCTACCCGCGACGAACTCGACGCGCACTACGAGTGCTTGGCGCAAAACGCCGATGTCACGGAGCCGCTGAGCGCGAGTGTTGTCGTCAAAATGTTTTGTAAGTATTTATTGCCCATCTTCACCCATCTTCACAGAAGGGCTATTACGTTTTTCAAGTGTATGTTTGTATGTACATTTCTTTGGCATGCTCTGTAGCCTAAACGGCCTAATGGTTTTCAAACTTACATACAGTACACCTCTTATCTATCTATGTGCCTATAATATTAAAAGAATATCATATATCTTGAGGCCACTTAACAATGAGGAAGGTACATAGGTAGGTGGGGATGTTTCCACCATTCACAGTTAATTTCAAAATATAATTCCGCTAAAAAGCTGCACTCACCACTATCGGAAAATCTAGCCCACCTTCCAATACGTCTAAAATACGAATTTTGCTCAACGCGAAAACAATAAAAAGTTAGTCAGTTGACTCGACAAAACTATGACGTCATTTCTTGCGTTCGCCAAACAAAATGTATGAAGGGTTAGTGTTTATGACAGTTCATTCAAAATATCTCAATTGATTCGTAAGATGTAGATATTACGATAAAATATTGATATTGTTGGTAATTTTCTTTTTAATCATCGCAGTACCTCCATTGTCAGTGGAGATTCGTCTAAACAACAACTTCGACTTCGAGGCAGGACAGCCGCGTGTGGTGGACTGTGTGGTGGTCGGATGCGTCCCACCACCCTCCATCACCTGGCACCTCGGAGACAATCTTTTGAGGCCTACTGTGCATAAGGTAAGCAAAACTATAAGTTAGGCTTGTGCCTAGCCTACCTACATACCTATGTTAGATTCAAATTCAAATGTATGTAATTCCTGAAATCGCACGGAAATGTGTATAATAAATTATATTGGACACATTTTTACTTATAATTTGCTATTTCTTTTTTTACCATTATAGAAACTTCATAAATATAAAGCGAGGAAAGTGTTAATAGCTTTAACAAGTTTGGAAAGTGTGGTTTGCATTTATCAGTTTGTCGAAGATGACAAATAGCTCTAATACATTTTTTTGTGCTTTAAATACCCTATCCACTCCTGTTGCATTACCCCAGAATATAATACCATACCTATGCGTTGAACCAACGTAGGCATAATAAGCACTTAAAACCGCTATCTTATTTACTATTTTAGATAGCATATACAAGGCAAAAGAAAATTTGTTCAAGTTTTTACAAACATATTCAATTTGAGTGTCCCATTTTAACTGATTATCTATAAATATACCTAGAAATTTAGTGGTCTCGGTTGTAGTTATTGGTTTTCCTTTGTAGTTAATATTTAACAACGTTTTTGTGAGCATTTTTATTTTTGAAAACATCGTTGTCGTTTTGTCAAGATTTATTTTTATGTTTATGTTGAACCAGTCTATGAGCATTATTTACTCGTATATCGGTTTAATTAGCGCTAAGATTTTTATTAATAAAAATGGCAGTACTATCGTCGGCAAACAGTACCATTGGTTCTTTTATGGTTTTAGGAAAATCATTAATATATAAAAGGAAAAGTAAAGGTCCTAAAATGCTTCCTTGAGGAATACCATAAGGTACCTCTCGTTATTTGGAGAGCTCGGTTCGCTCGTGTTGGGGTATACTTTCATGGACTACACTTCGCGGACCGAGGGTCAGCGACAGAAATCTAAATTTAACACAGAAAACCCTTCATGGGTTATTATTATTCTTATATTAACAACGTGTTTTATTACAGAAAGCATTATTTTTATACATTTCCTAATACGATATTGGAATTATATACAAAAGGAATTGTGCACATTTCCTAGGACATTTATGTATTAAATAGTTTTTGAAACAATATTTTATACATTTCGTAAATAGCTTCGGAATTACATAAATTTCCTAGGATTTGTATACAGCTCCTAGATTTCATACATTTCCGGTAACACATACACAAACCATATTAACATTTTAAAGATTTTATAAGTAGATTGGAATCTTTTTAATTATTTTTTAGGAGCTACATGATGGCAACTACACCGTATCATCACTGACACTGGCTCCTTCCCTTCGAGACAGCGGACACGACCTGGTGTGCCGGGTGCACAATACCCATCTGCCGAAAGCAGTGTTTGAAGACAAAGTAACGCTTAACGTTGGATGTAAGTAACTTTTATAGTAGTCATTCATTTGGCGAAAATCCTATTATTACATTATTTTCGTACGTTAGAGGTAATGGTGGTTGACGCAGAGGTCCATACCATTGTCAATTTTGGTGCCTTGGTTGTTGATGTGTGATCCAGTGTAATTATCAGACAGAGGGTCTGCAGTAACCATTCAACATCAGTGCTCTGTAGTTTTTTAAACTATACAGTAAGTAGGTAAAGGTTCTGATCTAATTGTTTGTGTTTGTCTTGTGGGTCTCCATGGTATCTATATCCAGCACAGAAAATCTGAACGTGGTCTATGATTAAGAGGCCTTATTTATTTTATGATTATTTTTAGATCGGCCTCTTTGCATAACGACTCGAGAGGAAACTATAGGGGCAGTGACCGGGGAGAGTGAAACAGTGAGTTGCGTGGTAGAGGCGGCCCCGGCGCCCTTGCAATTTAGCTGGACGTTCGCGGACTCCAGGACTTTGTACACAAGTGTTAAGGTTACTATAATTATATGAAGTTCACATTTATTGTAATTTAAAAGAAATCGTTTTAAAAAGCTTTCTAAAAATCAAAACATCACTTAGGTAAAGTATGATAGCGGTATTGTTAAAAATGCATAAATTGTACCACAGAAATATACCTATTATGTATTCCAGATTATTATGCATTCCCTAAAGAATTCCTTAGTGGAATATAAGTATTTGAAGTACTTTTTTGTATTTTTCTTTACAAAAATACGTTATACCTACGTGTTAACATAATAATGTTAACATTTATGTTGTCAATTATGTTGAAGGCGGGTTAGCTGGCCTCTGGAAGTCTGGTGGATCCGTTTCGATTGGAGTTTAACGACTGATATCAATCGATGAAAATTATGACTAACGGCTTAACGTACCTTCAGAATACCACTATGTTGTGCATACCACTTGTGCTTTTGATAAGTGAAACCCACTCAAGTGTGGGTATCACCCACAGATAGGTACGTGTACACTGTACACTGTTTGCTTTTGTCCAATTTGTTAAACAATCGTGCCACTACTTTTCACTAAAAGTAACTTTAAAAAGCGTAAAATTGCTTTAAATTTTTTTTATAGTACTTGAAATTTGTTTCACACTTAATGAGGAGGAGGAGGTTTTTAAATCTTTATAATTAGGTGTCTGCGTTATTTTTACTTTAATCGCAAATTAAAATTAAAAGACACCCTTAGATTGTTAACCAACTAGGACACGGGTAAAAATGGACTATAGGTGCCTTCTATCAGTACACTATAGTATACAGTATACACCCGAATATTGTCTCCAGGAGGTGCCCGGGCACCACAACCGCTACTCGTCCACACTAACGTGGTTACCGCGCGAGGGGGATGTGGGGCTGCTCCTCTGCCGAGCTACGAACACATTCGGGGAACAGAAGAGGCCCTGCAGCTACACCGTGTCCCCCGGAGGTCCACCTCGCGCCCCTGACTGCGTCGTTCTACGGTCTTATCCTAGAGCCGTTAGGGTACAATGCCAAAAAGGTTTGTCACGATTCTAGCTATCCTATTTTACTTAATGCTAACTTCCTATTATCCTATCCTACTTCTTACTACTATTGAAACTTGGTAATTTAATGTCGTTGCGTAACGTACTTTTAAGTACAAGGGGGCAGCATTTCAACACTATATTATTAAATTTGTGCTGTTATTTCATGTCCTGTCTTTATGAGTACCTACTACTACTAGAGACTAAGTATTTCGATAATAAACTTCGATTGATTTGTTTCCACAGGTTGGGACGGAGGTCGTTCGCAATCAATCTACTTGGAACTTATAAACTCAAATGGGAAAGTGGTGCACAATTCGTCCAACACTGCAGGTCATTTCCTGCTGCCCGACATAGAAGAGGACAGAAACTTGACGGCAATCGTCTACGCCGGCAACGTCCGCGGCCGCAGCGAACCCAGAACTATGCATCTTCAGACGATAACACCGTTACTTGTCTCAGGTAAAACTAACTACATAAATCACAACACTTTATTCGGGGGGTCAAGATTACCCTTATTCAATCTCGCGTGGAGGCAAGTAGGGGTCTTGGCAAATAATAAATATTTTTTTACTAATATAAATAAAAATGAAAAAGACACGTCTCCAGATTTTTTAAATTATTTTTCTCACGTTTACCTAATGAGTGCATCCCACAAACATTTTACACAACGACATAACTACCAAGTTTTATTAGACATTGACCTGCCCCAATGCTTGCTTCTAAGGGTCTGGAACCTCACTTGTATCCTAGCGGATCGTTCTATGACAGATGCTAGTATTGTTAAAACGAATACCAGATAACTGGTAGATAAGTAACAGCTAGTTGACGCCACAGTGACAATTCCCTCCAATCTGAATCGTTGATATAACTATCAGTTTGATGTTTCAAATAATCAAATTTATTTTTTAGCAGCAGTAACGGAAGCTACTCCAACCGTAGCTAAATGGGTGGAGATATTAGCGAGCTCGCTGGCCGTTCTTTTTGGATTTGTAACAATACTGCTTTGTGTCAAAATCATCAAGAAAAAACCGAACTTGGAACACAACCCTGACCTGGTCCCTCGCTCTGATGGTAAGATATCACATAGTCAATTGAGATACATATTTAATATTAATTAACGGTCATTAAAAGTATCGCAACATTTTCACTTCATACTTTGGTAAATCTACTTACCTACTTGTACTTGACTATATTACAATTAGTTTGAAACTTTACGAATTGGACTTCAATGAAATTGAGAAGTACTGGACTACTTCTTCCGACCTTTCCTTTCTATCCGATATAACTAATTAAATGCATAATTCTAGTTCCTCCTTAAGCCAATGCTGTATCTACTGTCACATCATTATAATACTTGTTCCTTTCTTTACAAACTCTGTAAGATCGGTAAGTAACTTTAGTAATTATCTTTGGTCCAGGTTCATTCCATCGGGAACCAGACTTCACCCGGGAGGAAAGAGTTCTAGGCACAACAAATATCACGGTAAATCAACTCGCGTCCTGTCAGAACGTAAGGCTTTATTATGTTACCACTTTGCTATACTATTTACATTAACTCAATCCTGGTATAAATTTGATGATTTATAATTACAAACATTATGCTGTCTGTAACAATAAATAGCTATCTTTAATTTAATTAATTTTAATTACATCTGACATAATCCAATCGAAAAATCACGTAGAAGGATTTTATGCAGAGCGGACCGATATATTTTGGTGGTAAAATTCAGTAAAAACTACCTATAGCGATTTCGCTAGCAAAGCGGCAATTAATATTTTCTATTTAAGCAGTAACTGACACCATTGATAGATTTTCACAAATGATACGAGTATGGTAGACTGTTAAAATGGGTATACAATGTGTACATATAATTTTTCTTATAGCAATACTCGTCATCGCCGGTGCCGTCGTGTAGAGTCCTCGTGGGCTGCGCCGCTCGGATGCCAGCTCAGGATTCGTGTCCCGCGACGCAACACTCATACTATGTTTAAGCTTTACAATTCTAAACACCCATAAAATGTTGTAAACTAGTTACGCATAATTCCTTTCAGGTGAAAAATTGTAACAAAAATCTTTTATTTTGTATGTATGGTTCCTAAAACTTTAAGCAAAATACAAATCATCTCTCAACAATACGACACGATTAGCTGATTAAGGCTTTGCACTGATAACTTTATAATAAAATGCAAAGTTATGGTATAGCTCTTACACTGCCCGCCTGCGACGAGCTTTTAGATGTGGTTGAGATAAATATTTATATAGGTATACGTATTAATACTGTGTGCCTGCTGTATCAGTTACGTGTGTGTTCAACTTCAATATACAGTGTGTTTGAAATTTATCAAACACACTGTATTTTGAATTAAATAGATAGTCACTTACGTGTTTTCGTGTGATCAAAAGGATGTTTAAAAGTTTAGTTTTAGAATAAGAAATACTAATACTATTAGGTTGGTGCTAATAAGAGTGTGCTTTGTGCAATTTGTTTGTATCGTAAAGCTTCTTTTGGTAACAGATTACCATAATATTTAGTGACAACCAAAGTTTACGGCAGTTGGATGTAAGTAACAACAACATTTATTACTTATTGAATTGAATAATAAATTGTAAATGGGTTGATTCACCATGCCTCTATGTCTAAGCATCAAGTAGGTAACTCGCGAGTGCGACCATACTGTCGGAGTCCTATCGGATTAAGTAACTAAATCATCGTTTACTTCGTACTTAATGGGTATTTTTAACGTCACATAAGACCAAAATCTTTCTTGTGCCAGAGTATGTCAAGTGTCTTGCCAGTCACCCTGTATAAAACACACAATATCAAGGACTCCACTAGGCCAGCGTAAGAACTATACAAGAAATACGAGTATAAAGTATCTTAATTACTTCGTCCCAAAATGGCTACTTCACTGATGAAATGCTAAAATAGACTCGTGACAAAATTATGTCTCGATTATTGAGACATAATTTTGTCACGGGTAGAAGCTAGTTAATTATAACCACGGAAGTTTAAAGATTCAAGTAGACATAATTACCTAAACTGTTCAGCTAACCTTGTATCTATTGGTGAAACGAACGGAGCCTGAAATAATATTAAAACGCTTCAAAAGCATTTAATCTTTCTATAATCCGCATAAATCATGTATATTAAAGTTATTTTTAGCGTAAGTTTTTTTTTGTATTTTGTATATTACTATATTTTCTTCGGTAATAATAATCTAAGTAAGTTATTATTATTATATAAAATTAATCAAATAAATTGAAAATGAAAATCGATGTATTTTATTTATCTACCCTAAATATCGAGAACATCTGAAAACCGAAGTTCGATATAAATGCAACACTAAAAATAATTTGTTTTAAAAGTCAGAAAAACAGCAGCTAGAATAGAATCATTAAATATAGTTAGAGCGGCATGAGTCATTTTTTGAAGGTCCGGCTATGTCCACAAAGCTGTCGTATAACATGCGAGCATATTCTAACATAAGTACATACAAGGTGAACAACACTTTATAGGTCTGGCTTAAAGTTTATTAATTATCAATGGATGTTACATAGAGATTTACAACATTTGTATAGTGTGAGAAATGCAACAGCTTAATCCTAATACATTAGGTAAGTGATAAAAATCTACAAGCAATAACAAACTTTATTGAATGGATATGCTTATTGGTGTGCGTCCGTAATACAAATCCAAGAATAAGTGTTTTATTTTTATATTTATATTTAATGGTAGAACCAATCGGCCGATTTTAAGCGATAATCTAACTGAGCGTCTCTCGGATTCCGCTAAATACAAAGTAAGTAACAGTTCCTATAATTTACAATTGGTCTTTAGATAATAAAGGTTGGACTGCGTAGCTGCTATTGATTGTAAAATCACTGCACGGAAAACACAGCCAACCTCAACCATAGGCTTAAAACCTCAAACAGAAATACAGTCTAAATAAAATAAATACGTTGCTACTTCATAGAACTACGATGGTCGTTTCTAATTTGTTTTCCGCCAATTTCACTTCAAATTATGTGTCACTCGAGACACGTAATTTGATGGTTATGATGGCAATGATACCACTTCAAGAGGACTAAAATATACTTAACACCATAAAGACTCAGGGCCCGTTGTCAAGAAGATCAGTGGAATACACTGCTGAGTTACGTACGAGTACCTACTATTACACTTACTACAATTTGCTTGACATTAAAATCCCACACTCCGTATACACCATTACAACTACCACTTTATAACATCAAACACTCGTTGAACTAAATTAATTAATTTATTTTATCGGAAAAAGTAGGTTGCTTACTTGATTAGTAAATTATACTACATACATATGTACCTATGTTTAAATTTTAGGAACTCTACAATACTGAACAACACATTAACGCGTTGAAGTCTTTTACACGGAATAAAGAATGCTGAAAACTTTATCGTCCTATTATGTTACATTTAATAACTGCTATAATAACGCCTCCCAGTTAATCTATTGCATTTTTTTGTATATAATTTATTGTTTATATGTAAATTATCTCACTAAAACTTAAATTATATGTATATATGGGATGTCCTTCACGACGGCCAATTTGAAAAATGGTGCTATCGTGTAAGTTGTAAGCAGTAGCATTTAGTAAACGTACATTAGGTACATGCGGAAAATTATGTTAGATTATTGGGTTACTTTAATTAGGAAGCAGCATTAAAATATAAATAGATTTACAGTGAGTACTTTCTCAAAAATAGTTCAATAGTTCAATAGCCTCCAGCACGAAACACGGTGTTGTATAAATTGTTACTGAAACATAGAATTCAGTAGAAATATTGAAAAGAGTAATTTAAGTATCTGCAAAGAATACCTACTTAAAATGAAATGTTTAATTTATATACTACATATGTGTGCAATTATTATAATGGTCAAAGGGTGTAATGAAGTTACTTTCTGAAAAATAATATATTGTATAGGATTTGGGATCAATATAATTATGCGTATGTAACGTAAAATTTATCTTTCATCAGCTGCAGAGTTCAAAAATTCATTCCTTCAGACAAGTATACTTAAATCCGTGTGACTAGGCTTAGAGGGTCAATCAAATGTCCTTACCCTTAAGATAATTCTAAAAACTATTTGGATTAACTGGGGCACGAAAATCGAGAACGCTCTCGCTGTTACCATACTTCCTATCTTTCTTTGGAGGGAGAGGGGATATCTCTAAGTTCAGCGGCTAAGTGGAAACCAGTTACACACGCCGCGGCGGATCGTGCACGTGAGTGGTTTTGCTAACGGTCTGTGTGCAGTGCAGTGTTCTTGGACAATGTCGCTTCAAAACTAAGGTAAATGAAATAACAAATACAGTTCCCAACGTAAGAGTCCAGTGACACTCGGATGCAATGATGTTTATTCGTGAAAGTATTTTAAATTTGTATTTTGGTGAGCCCGAACCGGTTGAGCAATGAGCTACTTTTACGAGTAGGTTGAGATTGCTGTCTCAACGCTACTGAGCCTCAAGCTTTGCTTAGTCCGGTTCAAGTGGTTGCAATATTGGGTGTTCTGAAGCTATCTTTTGTTTTTAAGTAATAGAACGATGTGTTAATCTTCGCCTGCTTATGCATTGATTACGTCTAATGTAAGCATATCATTAAGATGTTGTTACTGCGCAACGGGTACTTTAACTTACCTACGTTAGTCATAGTTTTCATCAATAGGTAACAAAACAGTTGGCTCCTTTGGTATTATATTTATATTGGTTAGATTATTTATCGAAAACTTATTAAATTGCTTACTTAAAAATTATTTTGGCATGTCTACTTTGTGTAGGCCCCCGCCTAGTTCATATTCAAGTTTGAATAGGAATTTAACTAAATAAAACTGACTTTATGGAAAATTAAACTACCTGGGTAACGTACCTTACTTAAATATTTTCTATGTTTTCGGATTATAATTTTTGGAGATCTCTATTTTGGTCTTATAAGGTTCATGTTTTTCTGATGAAAAACCGCTAGACTACAGCTAACATGCCATAATAAGATGTACCTAGTACTTATCTAACATAATGCCTACCTAGTTGCGCAAACGCTGATTAGACTGACTTGTTCAAAACAGGTAAATAATGTGTAACAACAATACGAATATGAAATAATCAATGCATGCATCCACTACTGACACATTGAATGAACACTTTCATTTTATATTCAGCACTATATCTTAATTGCCGTTAATAAATACATATTATTCTTAGCAAATTATGTATTAACATATTCACAATAAATTTTGATTTTTGTTTACATGGGCTGCATTGGCAGCTATGATAGCACAGTGGCTAAAAATTCTGTGTCTAACTAGTGATATATAACTGATGAACCAATAATGTTTTGTAACTCCCAAATGACATTGAATTTTGAGGGCCTAAAGATAATCTCCTTAATATTTGCGGAACCGTAAACTTCACAAGCCTATTGATGGATTGCACAAGGACAAGTCAGAAGTCGTATTTGGTCATAGTAAAAAGATTTTACCTATTTTAAAAATACCCAACTAAAAGATACAAAAGGTTATTTTCCATAAATAAAAAACCAATGTAGACGAAAGTCGGTGTTGAATTATTTTTAATAACTTAGGAAGGCACCTAGGTACCTGGTCATTATTTCGCCTGAACATGGGCTAAGTATTCAACCGTTTGCTGGACCTCATTTATTTTATAATTCACACTGTTTATTTAGATAAACAAAAGTTTAGTCCCACTATCAATGCATGAGAAAAGTTAATATAAAATTTATTGAACTATTTGGAACTCTATAGTGAGTTGGGGTAATATCGTATGGTTTTTAGCTGCATTCGTAAGATGTTGGCAAATTGTTTTTTCTCATAAATAATGTATACCAGCCAGCGTAATAAAATAAAGTAAAAACTGATAATGAATAAACAAGCTATAAAAAATATATTTTTCATTTGAAAAGAAAATATCCGATCGTATCTCAAATATCTTCCAAATTGCGTGAGTTGTGGTAGAACAGCCATAACACACGCCCGACACGACGTAAGGAACCACTGATGTGGATGGACTGACGGGCAAAACAAAATGGAGTCTCTCACTATGTTGCCAGGATAAAAAATAACCACAAATTCGATAGATATTTCAATAATACGTTCTTACCCATTGACGATCTTACCCCAACTAACCTCACATAAAGGAATGATGGAAATTAAATGTGAACTTTTTAAGCCGTATGCTTTATAAGGTAGGTACTTATGTTACAGAACAGAGTCCTGTAATTAGGTAAACCAATAACTTTTCATATTAAAAAGATGCACTTGATGTCTTTGCTAGGGTAGGACACTTCTAGCTTGATACAGCGATTGCTAGCGTGAAGCTAGCAGTGGTCTCATTTTTTCGAAATCTACAAGAGCATCATTTTTTTTTCTTTTTGGCATTAAACTAGCACTAAATTAGCAGTAAAAGATGATAATTATATAAACTGAGAGGTTTTGCCTATTTTACCTTTCTAGCTTAACATACGTCGTGTTTGTGAATGGTTAAGTGAAGCGGCGTAGAATGGTAGAAGCACGTGCGCGTATATCCGGTGGGTCATTCTCACGGTGCGCCCGAGTCATAAGCGACGGCCACTCGTGGTGAATCAACAAAACAAACACTATTATTGTAAGTTACTTTCATAGTAACTACAATTTGTGTTTCTGGTCTGGGTGTTCATGTTGTTACTAGTATCAAGTGGGGGTCCATGGCACCCACGACAAAGGGAGTCCTAGTGTGGGGCTATGAGTGTGAAGCGTTTCTTATATATTTTTTAAATTCTACTGTATAATATATATATAGGTATACGAAAACAAAAAGAATTATGTAATCACTACTGAAGCATCAGTTGTAATTTTCGATTATTTAAATTTCATTCAAACTACATAATTATTGCCCGCCACCTAATACATTTTGAATTAAATTATTTTAATTGATTTTGGGTTTAATATACAATATTTCTATTTTACCTCGGATGTCAGTAAACTCTAGATAATTATATAATTGTTATAATAATATATACCCTAGATTTTACTAGAAAAATAAAAGGATCTTAAAAAAATTCGAGCTTATATCAACAACTAATGTACTCCAACAAATTTCAAGAATTTATCGCGACACAAACATCGGCTCGCTGCAGTCCATACTTTGGAGATATCCCTGGCATTCGCACCATACATACTTTATTCTTCCTTTCCACACGTCAATGCGGAGTGGAGAGCTGAACAAGTGGGTCGCTCTAACTTGTTCCATTCGCTCTAGAATTTACTTCAATGTTGTCTGACGATGCGATACACTATATGTATCTATATCTTAATGAACACGTGTCTGACTTAAAAACATGGAGTCCTAGATAATTGTAAACTTTAAAGTAAACAGAAAATTTAAATTAAAACTAAAATATATGTAATACGGAAAGATACTAAAATAATAATATATAACGTACAACTCGTACAAGTGGACCTGGCACAATGTCAAATCGCTCTGCCATTAGGTATTTTTGATTATATAAATCCAACTCATTTCTTTTTTTTTATTAGAAATTTTCGCCAACTGTCACTAATGTGAAAATCCAAACAACTAAGGCAAATCCCATTCTTTAAAATTCGATACACGGATATCAGAATACGTACCTGTAGGTAATATAGCCTATTTTACACCGAAACAAAGCTCTCTAATGGTGAGAAGAAACTAAATAAAATAAATCATTTTAAAGTTCTAATAGTTTTCGAGCCTTTTTATAACAAACACACAAATGCCTGCTTATTGAAAAAATAAGTAGGGATACCGTTGTGCGCAGCAATTTTCCAGACATTTGTGTGAGCAGGTGAATTTGTTGCACTCAATTAAGTACAGTAACGATATGAGTAGGTCTCTTGTAATGTACCTAGCTAACTATTTTGATCTCAACCCTCAACATTTTTAATCGTCTTTTATCGTAAACTAGACAACAGTCTGGGGATTTGACGTAGTTAAAAGTGATAGATATATACATATATACTAAGTAAAACTGTGTTGGTTTCGTAACTTTTAACCTTTATTGACTTTAAATTTGGGTACGTGTACCTATACATTTCGTAAAATGTATACGTACGTCATAATACTATTTTTATTGGCTGCAGTTTGAGTCAATCCATCAAAATAATCATGATTTCGAAATACCTGAAGCAGTTAATTTATGTTTTTAAATAAAACTATGAAGAGCATTCAGAATTTATAACATTAACATTCCCGTGGTTTATAGGTAGTTATTATTAACCTACGAAACAAGCAGACCCCTCTATCGCAGTGGGCACTTTGGGCAAGTGCCCAGAGCCTCGCGATCGATAGGGCCCCCTCAAATCAAATAAGGTCCCTAGTTCCTGTCAGATCACCAAACGATAACCAATATTTATTACCAGGTATCTTATATGTATCTGTAAGAAAATGGCAATCTTTGGAAGAGGCCTTTACCTGAGAGAGGTTCCTAAATACACTAAGCAAATAAATCTACATAAAACATAAACATAAATATTGTATACATAGGAAATAAAAGGCTTTTTTTTTATTTATTTATCTTGTATAATTCAAAGAAATCGATTAATTACTGACTACAGTATTATCCTAATACTCCCAGTATAGCCCAGGGCCTCCAATAGATTAAAGACGTCCCTGGAAACAAGTAATAAGTGCAATACAGTAAACGTAAGTTACTAATCTTAAGAGTACATGATGTGTGAAACCGTCGATGTCTCTTGTTCGGGCATCATCGAACCACACGCAATGAGATTTAGTTTCTAGAATATAAATACTTCTGGCTTCTGTTATAATAATATATAATATTTTGGTTTTGTTTCGTAGATATTGAAAATGCACTAGAAATACACGAAATTAATGAAAAAACACAGCAAGCACACAAACAATCGTAAGTTTTTGAAGTTTTCTTCTTTTGGTGCGTTAGGGAAAAATGATGAGACTAAATTTTTACGATACGCGCGCACACAGTCACGAAAAACCGACATCCATGAACTAAATTATAGGTCAAACATCAGTAAAAAAGACAATAATTTGATCCAAATAATCTTGGCCAAAAACCATACCTATAGTAAGAACAGTAGTGTGTATAACTGTATAACTACATAAACATCAGAAACGCTGATGATTTTGAAGTGAAAATGTGAAACGAAGTTTAAAATATGCGGTTTTTTGAGGTTAGCGATAAGCAAAACAGACATCAACTTAATTGATAAGCGAGACAAACTTTCATTGATAGATAGAAAAGGGACATTAAATGGATAGTATGCCAGCCATAAGCACAATCGCAATTTCTCTCTCAAATGAAAATACTATTCGATTGTTCTAGTTTACAATGGAAATAACTCTTTTTACGCGTCGGATTTTCATCTCACTAAGTACCTACGATGTCTTTGTGGTTTGTTTTTAGTTTTGTATAAATGCATAAGGTGTACCTAAATTCACGACGTGACGATGTTCATTCAATTAAGAATTGTATTGTTACATTACATATCAATAATTTAATTACAAAATAAATAATTAACATTATTCTAGCTACCTAATATTATTAACATTGATACTATTTCTGTTGGTCATGAACTCATTAGCTTGTTTGCAACAACAACAAGTAACTACCTAAAATAAAGTTACTAATACCTAGACATTACTTTTTGCCCAAGATACCGATTTTATATAACACTAAATCACAGTAGATATAAGTATGCAAATTAAATTAATTACCTATGTAATGTACTACAAGAAAACTACTACATTACCTACCTAATATTTTGATACGACGTTTATTTCTATTGGAGTATAATCCTACACTTTACCTATCCATGTTTACAGACAAAGTAATATGGGTACACGAATAGCAATGTCTTTATGGAACAAGATTCTGAACACGTATCTATTATATTATCATGCGCATTAATTTTTACTAATTTTGTCTTCACCTTTGCTTCTTCCATTTCATTTAAATAAACAGAGAAAGTGAGTCTGTTTTCTATGTTAAAAATGAAATTGATACGAGTATAAAAATATTTGAGGTTGGACTTGGGAAGTGGGTACACCCACGTCCATGGGTTGCAGTCAGCACTAATTAATCATCACTTAATTTAAATTGCATGCAAATTTGCTTCTACATATTATAAAAAGCAACTGTACGAAAATTATTAACATAAAATAGGTTGGATCCTCGGATCTATGTTTATTGCTTTGATTGTTTGACAGTTACGACACGTTACCATGTGATTCCTTATCATTAATGTGGTATTTTGACCTCTAAACATATAGGTAATCCTTGATGAATCATAGAGCGTTCTGTTTTATGTGTAGTGTCTAAATCTTATTTATTATGTTACAGTCAGTTTATGATGACGGATTTTGAGCGTATAAAGGCGAGCTGTATACAGCGGCAACAGTTATGGGAGGATCCCGACTTTCCCGCCATACAACCCTCGGTATTCTATCACCAAGTGCCACCTTTCACATTTGAATGGAAGCGAGCTAAGGTAAGCAAGATAAAAGTTGTAAAAGTCATCTTTTATATCACATAGGTATGCTATTTGTTTAAGTTATATATACTTGATTTGCCCGGTAATTTCGAAGAGTAGCATCATACATTTCATAATGTTTACTATGTTTTACTTTTTATGTCATTGGGCATAATTTCGTTGTACGATAAGATACTTTTTGGGAAATACTAAAGTGGGGAGTGAACATTGATATTGAAATGAAGGACCCGTCTTTGATAGTCAGCAGACAACAGACTTTAGACTGAACTACTTTTCTTCACTTTGTATTATAATATGTAACTGACATTAGCCAATGTTACTTGCAAACATAAACTAAAACAGCTAAGAGAGGGATAAAATTAAACAAACCTGTACTTACATATTATGTAAATTGTGTTGACTTACACTTTTATGTATCTATACCGACATAATAAGTGTAAATTAACGGGTAAACGCAAGCGGTAAGTAAACAAAAGTTGGAAGAAATCAATACCTATTTAGTAAGCAAACTTAACAGTTACAAAACCCCGAAAGGTTAGCAATCAGTGTATCAAAAAAAGTTATTAAACTTTATTAAATGATCATATCAATTATGAATGTAAACAATTACGAATGCAAAAAATTATTACTGGTTTCACACAGGACTAATTATGTAGAAATAAGGTTCAGAATTGTTTGCATGTGGTCAGTCAGATTGTTTCAAAGTGTGTCACTTGCCACTCGATTACTTTCACCTTTCTTGAAATCTCGAAAAGTGAGCTCACAAGTAAAATTATTATATACGAAATGGCCTTGAATAAATAACTTACATATGTACATGCCTTGACTGAGTTGCTGTTTTTGAGTTACACTACGAACACATTATGTTGCATGACTTAATGACATACAATGATACAACACAGAACAAGTTCTCTTTATTGCCGACTCTAAAAAAGAGGAAATTGTATACCAACTTACGCAAATAACAAACATGTAATAAAATAATAGGTACTAACATATTAATTTATACTAACCTTTAAGTGAATAGTGCTAATGATAAGCTACTTATTAGAGATCACCTTGTTACTCCCCTATTCCTGTAATACTCCATACTTATTTAGGAACCTAGAATAAGACATTATACCTACTATTAACTAGCTAATACTGAATATTAACCATCATACTAATGTACGTACGTCGCGTCGTCTAAGATATAAAGTAATTAAAAATCCATTTCAACATTAAACTGAACCATGTTCCACGCTTACTCCGTGGGTACCTTAGTAAGCACCAATTTTTATATACACAATTTGTTTTTGCTAAAGAATGAAATTGAGCTACTAAAATAGTATCAAGTGCCTGCATTGGTACGATAGTTCAAGGTTATTAAAAAGTAAGAGGAAAGTCAGTAATAAGCATACTTTATTTCACGCTTAAACGTTGGAGCTCGGAGTATACTAAGAGCTCGTTCCCACTTGTCGGGTGGGTGGCGGAACCGTATAATAATCGGGTGTCGACGCCTCTGTTCACACACACGACTAATAATAATCGGTAGTCGGCCTCGGTCGAAACTAGTGCGCGCCGCGATGTATGTGCGATTGCAGCGATGACGTACGCACGGAAGGAACGAGGGGTAGCAGGGAGAGGATTATCGGCCCCGACATCAGACAAATGTGAACAGTGCCATTCTTAATCATAGGCGAGCTTCGACCGTGGCCGACAACCGATTATTAGTCGTTTGTGTAAACAGAGGCGCCGACACCCGATTGGTATACGGCTCCGACACCCGACAAGTGGGAACGAGCTCTAACTTACGGCGGATAATTAAGACGAATCCATGATGACTTTGATGAGATTTAGATGACTTTAATTACCTAATAATAAAGAGTAGTTACCTTTAATTAGTTTGTTTTGTTCCTTTTGTTAGTTACCTACCTCAAAACGAGTAGCAATCAGCTCTATTTCCTAGTTTGACGAGTTTCGAAATATCTTGCAGGAGTTGTACGCGAACCCGACGTTCCTGCTCGATAATAATGATACTTTCGACGTGGTGTCCGGCAGACTCGGTAAGTTACGACAGCTTTACACAATGCAATGCCCACTATTATCTTGTGCAGCTATCGGCTTATCTCAGAGCCGGGCCTTTGATATAAATAATTATATCTCTCTCTTTTGTGTTTGTTTCTGTGTGTGTTTATAATTATGTTCTATTTGAAAATAATTATTTTCCCTATTTCAGAAAGAGATTTTGGTAGGCAGGTAGGTAGGTAGAGAGTTGGATATTTTAAAATTGCAATCTTACAAGCAGCTCAGTTTATTTTCCTAGATTATCAGTACCTAATATAGGCACATAATATATCTACTTAACAAACTACCTACATCGACGCTCTTTTGGTCGGCTTTCTAAAGTAGATTAACTATGGATTTCTGTTAACAAGTTCAAAAGAAATAGAAATTGTGAAAAGAAACTATGGAATGGCCTTATTATTGTGCCACTGATCTACAGTGAGTCGTGAGAAGGAAGCCGTATCTAACGGTATCGGAGAAGCATTTACGTTATTATTATTGAGTATTTTCTCTGTTTTCATGCTTTGTTGGAATACAAGAAATTCTATGCTGACCAGATCAAATGAACAAGGTAGCTGCTTTGAACTGTTAATAGAACAGTACGTTTTTCACAATTACCTACTTACAGAAATCTTATTTCCCACAAATTAGATACCCTTATTGACATACTTAAAATTTTTTGGTGTTGCTGCGAAAACATTTCCGGGATAAACTTCCGTTCAGCCCATACCTCCGTTCGATCAGAGTTTTTGTACACATATGGATTTTGTCAAAATCCATAAGTGTAAATAATTCAGATCGATCGGAAGTAAGTATTAGCTAAACGGACGTACACCCCATTTCCGTTCATGAAGAATTATATATATAACTTAGCTAAATATAATATTTACCCACTCCTTTTTAATTAGCTGCTGTAAGTATATTGTTTTTTCGTGAGCAAAGCATATAAATTAATTATATTTTGATTGACAATAATTACCTATACCTAAGTATTTCACATTGCTGTGCGACTACTTCTGAAGTAAGTAGGTATGTGCATTTTCAACGCTAGTGGTATAAAGGTGTAACGACTAATTATGACTTCAATGTTAATAATGTCAATGTGTTTATTAAATTTGGGTTTATTTAGAAAATTAATAAATCATATTCTTAGAGTTTAATGAGGATTTCTCTGTAGGTAGGGATTTTGTGGGTAGTACACCACTACACAACTGCCTTCAATCGCAGACCTATGCGCAGTGTCCCGGTCCGAAGCGAATGCATATTATTAATTTGTAATTTCTTTTTGATAGAATCTAGGAAATTATATTATGTAACTTGTTTTAGAATTTATTGAAATTGCCAGCATAATTTGTAATCATAAGTACGTACTGAATATATATATGATTGGCGTTTGCAAAGGAGAATTTTGTTTAATGTAATTTTGTTCACATACGTAGGTATACCTATAAATAATCTTGTTGTTAAAAATTTCAAATTGAAATAAGCAGAACCAGAAATATTAATTAAATAAATAAATAAACAGACATGCTAATTTAAGTGTGAACTTACTTGGATTCTACATGTCATATTTTCCTGGCTTAGCAAAGTTAAATATGCCGAATCTCAGTGTTATAATACCACACTGAAGCCGTCCCAATATAAGAATGTCTCACCGTCTTATATAAGCAATACCTACCACTCCACCCAGTCTGGGACTTTCTGAATCCTTGCCATAGTCTTCTTTTTACAATACGAGTTCAGCGTTCAATCTGTACCTACTCGACTTTTACAAAGATACAATTTCACAACCATTCAAGGAGCGTTTCCACATAGGTCCCAGTCTTATGTACGGATATAATCCAAAATTACCTATAAATGATGTCGCCTATTGCTAATGACTATAATATTTTGATGTTTGTTTCAGGCGACAAATGGCTGCTCTCATGCGTCCGAATGTTGTATATGTGCAAGGGCTTGTTCTACAGAGTAGTCCCCGCAGACCAAAGAATTGATTCTAACTATGCAGGCGTCTTCAGGTTGTTTACATTTATTAGTCAACACTGACACTGAAGTGGTCTGTCAACAATCTACGACCAATTGCGATAATTTTAATAAATGATTAAATAAATCATATTTTGACTGTATTTTTGTATTTATAATGACAAACTCGTTATACTGCTTAGTACATAGAGTTAAGTTATTACCTTGTTTTCCATAAGTTCGTAAAATGGAACACTTCAGTTCGGTTAGTCTTTTATTGTGATATGCTCAGAGATAATTAAGTAAACAATCTCTTATAATCTCTTATATTCAGGTTCCGAATATGGTGGTGTGGGCAATGGGTGGAAGTGCTGGTGGACGACCGGCTCCCGACAGTGCACGGCAAATTGGCCTTCATGCACTCCAGCCACACGGAACAGCTCTGGCCTGCATTACTAGAAAAGGCTTATGCGAAGTAAGTTATTAAATCATATATACCTACAGGGTGAAGTTAAGAGTGTGCGTGGATGGAAATCCGAAACTACATAATAACACACCTATGAGGAATATTGAAAAATGCTGAAAGGCGTCTAGAAACCGATTTTGATGAAAACAAAAACTGCATCGTTCTATTTTTGAAAAATCAATATGCTTAGCCAGCATTCTAATTGTATTACCCTTTCAGCATTTTTCGATATTCCTCATAGTTTCGGATTTCCTCATCCACGCACACTTGAAAAATTCAAGCTGTATTATCGTTCTATTTTTGAAAAATCAATATGCTTAGCCAGCATTCTAATTGTATTACCCTTTCAGCATTTTTCGATATTCCTCATAGTTTCGGATTTCCTCATCCACGCACACTTGAAAAATTCAAGCTGTATTACTTTCGACTACTGGGCGACCACTCATATTTTTGAATAACCAATAGGTACCTCCCACGAATTTCGAGATTAGTCCTAAGGTTTTGTTTCCGCTCTTTAGAATAAAAATGAAGCCTCACATTTAACCAAACATCGCCAAATCAGAAATCTTGCTCCATCTGTATGGAGCTGCAGGTATGACATCACCTGGAGGAGACCCCCGAGACGGCTGGCGTGTCCCGTGTTCCGGCACGCCAGGTTGAACGGTGAGTGGCGCCACAGGTGAGCGCCCCACAAGATGGGCCCCGAGTCCCGGGCAACCGTCGGCGGAGCAGCGGAAGTGTGCGAAAGCGTTCCCGCAGCTCCGCCGGAAGACGGTGAGGAGGAACACCGCTGGTTTTTAGCCGGTAAGAGTCCGGCATAACCCGACAGCGCCCCCCGCGCCTGTCGGGTATCCATGAGGATTTTCCAGCGATAAAAAAAAAAAAAAAAAAAAAAAATGGTATGACATCACCTCCTCCGACAAAAGAAAAAATGACTACATCCTCAGTGGATTGATCAACTAAAATCTAACATGTACCTATCTATTTAATGTAAATCACGTTATATGGTACATTATGACATATTTTTTTATAATTTTAGAATGCATGGTTCATACGAAGCTCTAAAATATGGAAACTTATTGGATGGACTGGCTGATTTAACCGGTGGAATTACCGAGTCATTGTCTATTAAAGAAATAGATGATGATATCGTATTATTTAATTTGATGAAGACTACTAGCATCGTGACCGCTTGCTGTTCCCCTGATGTAAGTATTTTTAGGAAACTGTAAATATGTAGGTAATTGTGCAACTATGGTTAAACCTTACAATTTAATAGGTGTAAATTAAATTTACATACCTTTGCGTTTAGATCTAGAAATAGGTCTGATACTACATATTACCTCTGTCTAGATCTTACATCAAAGTTGCTATGTTTCTTTACCGATATTATTTTCAGAAAGTTTTTATTTCTATCACATTAAAACATAGGATATGGTACATGTATTAACACAATATTTATTGAATTTTTAGACCAGTTCACCCAGCGTAAGTTATATCGAACCTGGCGTCAATTACAGAATATTCAACATCGAAGAAGTAAGTTTATATACATATTATGTAGGTAGATGTATTATAATATAATATAATAATTTATTTTGTAAAGCATCTAAAGTAAAATAATAATTACTTTTTAGGAAGCAACTGCTCAAGGGCCCTTATATTTAGTACGCTTAGGACGCCCTCTGACACCAGGAGAAACAAACGTCACACATGTTGTATTAGATCAAGTAACGTAAGTTTTGCATCCTTAAAAACGAAACATTTTTAAAGCGATCAATCGTAATAATAGAACAAAATAGTCTTAATAAATAATTGGAAATTTACAGGTGGAACCAAATACCAGCGCATGTAAGAGAACGCTTAACGTCCGTTACTAACGGATTTTGGATGCTTTATTCAGATTTTAAATCTATCTTCACACGAGTTGAAGTGGTGCACTTGGACGCAGAAACGTGTCAGGCGGAGTCTACGATCAATGCTAAACAGAAATGGCACTTAAGAACACATCAAGGGAGATGGAAGAAAGGCGTATCAGCTGGAGGATGTAGAAACCACGTTAGTAAGTAATGTATTCAACAATTCAACTCAACAACATAATTATCTTCTTTCAATTTAAATGTAAGTATTGTGAAAAAAATGCTCCCTAATGTTGATTAAATATGGATAACTTTTTTTTACTTTTAAATCTTATTAATAGTATTATTATCTTATTAAGTACCATTTTTTCTTTGGTATGTACACTGATTACTGGACACCCTGAATTAATATCTATTATTTTATTGCAGACTTTTTCCATATGAATCCACAAATACAATTAGAGCTGAGTGAACCGGACGTAGTAATTATATCTCTCAATCAGCACAGTATTATGGAGCCAAAGGTCATTGGGTTTAGCATTTATAAAATACCTAAAGGTCTAAAAGAGGTAGCTTCACCACTTTTCTTCAAGAAAACTAGGAGTACAATAAATTCTCAATATACGAACAGTCGACAAGTAAGTGAGAGGTAAGGCTAATTTTTATAGCAATTTGTATAAGCTTACCAAACCTAATTTAACAGCATGGCGAGTTTAAGTAAAAAGTCCACCATGTCGTTATAATAATTATAGTATATACCTAGAGTCCTTTAAATTGCTATGCGCAATGCGATAATTATTAAAGAAAATACTGATTTGCTTTTATTCATGTTTTATATCCAACCGTTGTCATCTAAATTCTTCTCTATGAGTTAAAAATAGGTACATACTTTTCTTTCCAGATGTCATTTGGAAGCAGGAGCATACTTAGTAATACCAACAACATTCGAACCGAGACAAGAAGCGAATTTCTCTCTCCGAGTGTACTCACTAAATCGCCTTAAGATGAGAGTATTGGATTACGCGCCGCAGGTGTTAAGGGCCGCTCTTGTGAAAGCGCCGCCGGGGGCAGAATCCAGTAGCTTCGCACAATACGAATCCCAGTTCCTTCAAGTGGCGGACGAGCACAAAACAATAAATGCCTTCGAACTCCAAGAATTGTTGGAGCGGTGCTTGCCGAATGACTACATTAAGAGCTGTGCTACCATAGAGACTTGTCGGCAGATAGTTCTGTCTATGGAAGTATCCTTTACGATTAACATCGAATTGCAGATTTCGATGATGTCTAGGTACCTATGAAAATTTTATGAGTTTTTTTCGCTTTTACATAAAATCCTAATTAATTTAACTGTTTTATTACCTAAATACTTACTTCTAAGTTTTTTCTTTCCGGGTAAAACGGTTATGAAAAGCGTCATATTCGTAAGTAGGTTTCGTAAACTTTTCACAACTTGCCCATTATATGAGCCTCCTATTAACGGTAATGTATAGACTACATTATTAGATATGATCCAAAATTAGCTGTAACCGATAAAAATATTTTCACTTAACCAATTTCTACAGAAGGATGGCACAGGTCGTATAACATTATCAGACTTCAAGGATCTCATATGCAGCCTAAAGATTTGGCAAGCAGTGTTTAGAGCGCATGCCCCTGAGAAAATGGGGGTTCTCCGGGCTGAGAGACTCAGGGATGCGTTACGAGAGGTTGGCTTCGTCGTGCCGGAGCGCGCTTTGGCCCTCCTCGTCTTAAAATACATGAGGAAAGACGGCATGTTAAGATTTGGGGATTTCGTGTCTGCCGTCGTACTCCTACACCGAGCATTCAGTAAGTAAATTGTCTAAATTAAAACCCGGCGGCCTGAGTGCTTCCTTTGATAAAATTTTGGAATATTTACGAATTTCCAGCCGAAACCGGAAGCATCGGAAAAATATTAGCGGCTTAATAAAATTTCTAATAATCGGCGGCCTAATAAAATCTTTTTATATTTTATAAAACACTATTAAAGATGCCTAATTACCCAGTTATTTTAAGTCAGGGTGTATGTACCTAATCAGTAGGTACGTAATCTTAGTAGGTACCTATGGAAACTATTGTCTACTTATAATATGTAATCGTATATAATTTCAGATATGTTCTTCAATAACAGCTCAAACGGAACATACAAATTTAATTTAACATTTTCTGAGGTAGGTACATTTACCTACTTACTCGAACCAATGCTTAATTAGGACCCTGATAAAATTAATTCTATTTCTAGTTAGTTACTTAAATTCCGTTAAAATGTTTGAGAGATTATTTATTTATACTTATATTTAATCTGTATAAATAAATAATAGATAACACTACCGATTTCTTTGTTTCAGTGGCTGAGGTCAGCTTTGACGTGCTGACCTTGGAGAACATTAGGATGACATAATGAGATTACCCACGTATTAAAATGTATGGAAATCGTGTAATTTAAGCATATCAATAGTGTTTACTGTATGTAAATTTTGTTTAAATAAATATGTTATACTAAAACAAATGGAAGGACCCTTAGACCAACTTTTATTCCTCAAACAAGTTATCACGTATTATTTAACGACCCTAATAAAAAACGAAATCTCATAATTATCATCACTATTTTAGTAATACTCAATATCCTGAGGTAGGCATCAGGTTTCTAGGGTGAGGAGGGCGCACCTGACCCCCCTGCCTTTCCTTGAAATTAGGTGAGTAGGCAATGGTTATTATATATGTATGTATGTAGGTATGTACTAAACCCCGGACTCCATCGAGAAAGAAATTCGTACAATGACCTTTTGCCTACTAAACCGCGGACGCGATCCAGGAAGAAATTCTTAAAATGACTTTTTTGCCTACTGTCAGTTGTCGCAAACATTTTGTACAAGTGAGAGTTTTCAGAAGTTTTGAAATATATAAAAAAAATAACAGTTTACTTAGATAATTGAATTATATGCTTGTGTACTTGTAAAAACACCGAATTAATTTTATGCCAACTAGGGGTGCAGCAATTTTCTTATGTGATATTCTCGCATATAACTCGATAGATACAACTTAAGTTTACAGAGTTTAAAAATTCGTGACACGTTTCTAAATATTGTATAGTATAGTATTACGTAATTTAAACTTAAAAAATTATAACATCGGTCGCAGCGTGCTGTAGTCGGTTCCAGGTAAAAGGTTTATAAGATATAATTTATCTTAAGATAGCGGTCATCGCTACTGTAAGAGTGTGACGCACTATATTTACGCGGGAGTGAGTGACAGAGATAGGTAGATAAGGGTCGTTGTACAAATTTCTTCCTTGACCGCGACCCATCTAGGTACTCAATGTTGTCGCGTCGCGAGATATGTAAATGCTCCCTAGTGAAAGCGAGGCTTTAATTTTTGGCAACGGGTAAGCCATATCGTTAGCAGCAGTAGACTGATAACAAATGAAGAAAGCTCCACGACAGACGTTTATGTCTTGGCAAAGGAGTGGTACAGCAGGTGCCACGGTCATGTGGAATAATGACTTGTCTGTTTCCTCACTAGACATGCTAGAACAATCTTTTTACAATTTTTCAGTTGTACAGCTTCGTGTGTGGTTGCAATATCTGGGGGCACGGCAGTGTCGGCAAGTCGGCACCACGGCCGTACCATCCTTTTCTCGAAGCAATTTAGGCCATTTTCAACCCCCTATAATATGGTTTACACGCCAGTGTTGTGCCCCGGTCTTGTGGTTCTCCATCACACACATAATACAGGTAATCTTAGTGGTGTGATAATTAAATTTTTAATATTTAAGGTATAATATTTTGTAGCCTTGAATAAATGAGTACTTATTGTATTATTATAAAGATTAGAACACAAATTTAAAAGGTACTTAAATATATAAACAGACTCCAATAATTTGACAACCATTTATTTTTCCTTATTTTATAATAGATTTTTCTTTTATATTATAATAGATTGAGTTTTCAATTAATAGAAATACATTTTTAAAATATACTGTATACTTATCACAAACAGACTAGGTAGATAACTATACAAGAAACTTACTACAACTATCTAGTATATCAAAAAAATTCTTAATCATTGTAATAAACTCATTATATATTATTATTTAAGGTGTATATTTGTCAATATATTTAATTTATATTACACATTGCAGTAACATGATTATTAAAAACTAGTGGTTTTTGAGTTGCATTAACAATTTCTACAAAGCCAGTAATTTCTCCATCATATAATTGTATTTCCTTATGAATGAATTATGCTTATCACTATCTGAATGTATTAATTACAATTGTTATTTATTAATTGTAATGATTTCAACATTGATTTAGCTACAGTTTACAACAGATTTTATGTCAGCTGTTCCCTCATATCCAGGGAGGTAAGGTGAGGTCAACAAAGTGTGAAATGAAACCAAATGTTTCATTCATTTACCCTACAACATATTTTTAAGATTGTCGCTTATTTTCATTGTCAGAAATAGTGATTTCATCAATATTTTCAGTGTCTGTTAAAGATGCAGCTTTGTGTAACTCATAGAGCTGTACCAATTGCTCATCACTCATGTGGTCCAACATTTGTGGATCAAGGTATTTACCAACCACCTTATTCTTAGCTTGCTGTAGAGGTTTCATTTGCTTGGCTAAATTTACTGCATAGTTCTGTAAAAACAAAATAAGCACTTCTTTATTTTTCTTAGATTGTCTTAACGAATTAGTCACCCACATCAGGGTCAGGTTTCCTCTCACATTGAGAAAGATCACCACATTGATCTAAAATTGGTTGGTGGACTTCACCTATCCTAAATACGTTATGGAGAACTCTAAAGCGTGCAGGTACACCTTTATTCATAGCAGGTGATATTTAATTTCATAAAGAGTACACAACTCTTATGCTCTAAATACACGAACCACCACCACACCACGACCGCAACCGACACGACCAACATTTACCGACTTGTGCTATTCATATGAGACCATAAAGTAAGGGTGTGTTTCTCCAAACGCCCACAACAATCAAAATGCTCCTTTAGTCATTCCACATAACATCACTTTTGACGTCATGACTTACACTCTCACAACCCATCTAAAAAAGGTAGGTTGAAGTGATTGTTGCCAATTGGTTGTCAATTCAATTGTCAATCAAATCAATTGTAAATCTTGAGGCTTTTTTAAATAAAGCATGCCAAACTCGACATACAGCTTAAACAATATTAATTCAGTTTATTTTTGAGGCTTACAGATTATATCCTATCCTCTCAAATATTTTGCTTTTTTTTTTTACTCACTCGCTGTCCGTATTATTTGCCCCACGCTCAAAACATTCTTTAATCCATTCCACTTGGGTTTAAGACAGTGATGCTCACAAGTAAGTGGAATGGGAAAAACTGCAGTGATCCTTGTGAACGCTAAGTGGAACACACAGTTGTGGTGTGGTTGTAGTTCGTGTATTTGACGACCCAAGTGGCACAGTGGTTAAGACACTGGTGCGCTGCGCGGAAGATCCTGGGTTTGATTCCCAGCAGAGCAGATTTGAATGATGAATTTGAATTTGTTTCTTGTCTGGGTGTGTTGTGTTGTTGTCTTGTGTGTGTCCATGGCGCCCACGACACAGGGAATCCTATTGTGGGGCTATGAAAATGGACCCTGGAGTAAGAGGACAAGCTCTTAGTCACTGGGCTATAAGTATATAATTATGTAAATAATATAAGTTTATATAATGTTTGAAAGCCTCAGACGACAAGTTAGGTAAAACTGAGTAAACATACCGTCCACTCATTCAGAAAAATATTTGCTTCTTGTGGTGTGCACTTCTTGTGTCTCTTGAACTCATCACGAGCATAGTTATCTCCCAGGACCCGTAGCTCAGCGGGCAGGCCGCGATGGAGACGGAATATTATCTTGTAAAGCCGTCGAGTGCGTGAAACGTGATCCATTGACATTCTAAAATAATGTCTTGTAGTAATAGGGACTTAAAGTATACAAAAACTATCAATCAAACACGTAGTCAATTAAATCAAATATAAGGTTTTTATAGGTTCATTAAAATTACACTTCTACTAACCTCTACTTTCAGTACATAAAATATTGCAGTGTTGTTTAAATGTTTACTTTTGTATGTGAGATCATGGGACTTTATGGAGTACTATTTAATAGTTTTAAAATTTAAAAAGGATACTGGAGAGATATGAATATCAGTAAAAAATAAAATACTACAGAATTACTCGAATCTCGAATTAGCTGACTGAAGTAAGAACTGAAATACTGAATCGATAACGATAAATTCGATTGAGTGTGACGTGATAGCTGACGTGTTGGTTGACAACCTATACGTCAACTTTTGCTTCAATGACTGACACTGACAAAGAGAGAGACGTCCGACTTTTTATCAATTTCCTAGTCTTTGATTCTGGTTTTTTGGCTTAACTTTTTGTGCATTTATTTGATAGAAAATCAGGGGTGTTAAAAATCTAATTGTGGTTTCCAATTTTTTGATCATACTTTATTCATATCAGCATAGTTAGGTGGTTGCGGGAATTTTTTGTGAATAAAATACCAATTCCCATACAAAAATAAACGTCTTCTTTACAATCATAATCATAGATATCATAGTGATATAACTAAACGTATCGCTTTCATGAAACAAATGATAAGAAGGCACTAACCGTGTACTTAATCTGCTCAATCCTCAAAAGATGGGTCAAATAACGTCTTAAAACTTATTTTCTTTAATTTTTTCCCAGTGCCGGTTATTTTGCAAACACTGACGTAAAATTAGCGGAAATTAAATGACACTCCAGGTCAAACATTTGACACGACAGTAGCTCCATCTGTTATTTTTTACAAGGAATATCACTTTCTCTATCGTTTCATAGATTTCACTATTGCAAAAAAGCAGTTACTACAAAAGTACTTGGCTTAGTTGCATTTTCCCGGTAGTAACAATAGCCTCCTCGGACCTTACATAAAATTTTGTTTTATTTTTCTACCGTAGGTGTCTTTTTTACAGTGCAAGGAAAGCACGTACGGGTACCATACTACAACTAGAACTAAAGGACAATCTAAGATTAAAGAAAATATAAATTTCACACGCTTAAAATTTTATTTTCAACATTGACACCAGGAGTTTTCATGATGTAGTAATTGGAACCCTTAATTTGTAGTCTACAGTAGGTAAGTAATTTACGGAATCTGTATTCAGATACGACAGGACAGACTGAAACTTCTTAACATGTTTCCCCTGAATTATCTTTGGGTTACCTACAAGATCTTAACGACTATAAAATTATACAATAAAAACGGGACATTTCATAAAAAAAGTCGATCATATAAATTTTATTACATTCCTCGTTACATTTTATGACAATAAGTTTTTATTATTGCATATTTTATACAATCATGCCATGGTTTTAACCATACATATAATATAGGTATAATAGTAATTAATTAATTCTACGGGTCGGGTATATTAAAATTAAAACTGACCTTTTCTGACAAATTTAGCCATGTCTGATCAACCAACCAATCAATACAACATAAATAGGACATTTTTCTGAAAATTCGTACCAAAGCAGTAAAGAAAAAAGCAGCAGAAGTGAAGAGCAAAATTAAATGGGTATAGTGGATAACACTACTAGTGTTATGATAATTATTATGATAAATGTAGATATGAAAATACCAAAAATACAAAAAAGGACATCTTAAAACATATTTTAAAAAACTAGGCTTCTGATATGTTTACTTTCCAGCAATTGGGCTCAAGGTCTCAGTGAAATCTATAGGCTATATTTGGGTCATCAAATCATTTTTCATAATTTCAAATCATATAGAGCAATTTTTCAACATTGAAAGCTCAAGGGGAGCACAAACGATCATCAAGAATAATAGTAAATTTTGGAGAGTATTGAAAAATAATTTCATCTTGTATGAAAGTTGCTCGTATGTTACTCGTATGTTAAAATCAAATTATTCTCCATTCGAGCGCCACGTCACTCATATTTAAGTAACGTGATGGAATATTCTTTAGGCCTCTGCAGTAATAGGAAAGCGAAAAGCCGAGCCATGCCCAGCAGGGATTTAAGAAGGGACGCGAAAAATGAGGTACTGTGTACTCTCTCTCTCTCTCTCAATATAAACATCAACATAATTATCTCCCTCGTCAACTGACTTAGCCTAGTTGCAATACATGCAAACTTACTAAATGATTCGATAGTTGAGATGTTTGTGCGCGTTTCTATTCGACTAAATTAGGTTTTAATTAGAACACATTATAAAAGTAGAAATACAGAAAGATACAGTTAAAGTGACCAAGGTGAAAAACATGTACCAGTAACTTAAGCAAGAGATTTTCCTTGGTAATAAATAATGTGATATATTTCAAATAATGTTTTCAACACTTTCAAGCTTACCCATATGATTACTTAAAATTTAAATATAACTTCATTCAAAAATAGAGTCGAGGGTCATGCATTCTCCAATGGCTACGATTATAAAAACAATATTTGGTCAGGTAATAATCAAGTTTTGAGATAGTAAATGTTTTTGTTTAAATCGAATACATATATACAAATTATTTTTACAGTTCCTATGGATAGAGATTATATTTAAAGTGTACTTATTAAACATCAAAGTATTCTAAATTGGAACATTTACAATTTCCATAAACCTAACTTAGTATAAATTTCATTTCCAGAAATATTTTGATATACATGTTTTCTCTACTACACTTGTGTATGCCTAACGTTCATTTAAATAACACTAAAACATTTTTATTCATTCACACTAAAAAAACATAATTATATAATAAATTTAACAAAAGGACATATTAATTTGTACCGCTAGCCTGATCGTCTAGTACAATTACAAAATATCCAAGTTAATTATATTACAAATGCATTAGGTATCTCAACGTTGTGACTGGGTCTGCCAGGTCCATCATAGCTCATTCACTCTTAGGTCATCAGTTCAACCACAAGAACATGCACGATTAAATCAATTGACACATGAACTTATTGACACCATCATTAATAGTACAAGACTTATATCGCAGTATGCTTATATTATCCGAAAATGCTTAGGCTATTTTTAGCCACTAGTGGGACAAAAGAAACAATATAATTTTCTTACGCCCCAAAATATACTTATAGTAGGAGAGCTGGCACCAATTTTTCGGTAGGTATTTGACGCAAGCTGAAAACTTGTCTCTTACCTCTCCTATTATAGCCCAACACGCCGAACTGCAGACCTGTCTGGTGAGTAGCGGGGCTAAGTCATCCCCTACGTTTTTAAAGTTTTCAGCTTGCCTCAAATACCTACCCAAAATTTGACTATTATATTATGTCTTCCAAACTTACCGTATTTCAATGTACGGAATTAATTACTTTTATTGTTTCAAAACTCTTTAGACTCCATTCAACAAACATACATTCTACAAAATGCTTTATTCAGCTTGGAACTTCCGTCATCAGCGTCGTAAAATACTCGTGACTTTCAACATGGACACCAAGAATTATACGAAAATACATTAATAATATACGCCGATGGCGTACGTACCATAACCAAGTAGAATTCTAACTTTTTGACACCGTAAAGTGTAAAGTCTAACCATAGCCATTTAAAATGTCAATACTTTGTACATTAGTAACGACTTTTTAAGTTAGTTGGAGAGCCCAAGAGGGGATTTTAAGATTTACACAAACGCATCAGATGGATGTTGAGTACCTCCATCAGATTTATATAGAGCTTATGCCCTTTATATTATAGGAACCTACGGTAGGTCAGCGTAGGTAGAGAAAGCAGTAGGTGAGAACAGTTATAGATCAATAGTAGATTGTATCACAAGAGAGCAAAATGATTTAGCGCGAGGGCACTTTTTTGAATCCAGAGGGAAGTGAGGGGTTCCAGAGTAGAATCCCCAGTCTAGCGAGTGTTTCTTTAGTAGAATCCTGAACGTAGCGACGGATTCAAATACGTCGCCAATACTTCGCCCGAGCCAAAAATATATTTTTCATCTCAGCTGTTCGAAAAGTACGACTGTGCTCCCCTTTAAGTGCGCCCAAAGTTGGTGTTTTCTATTAGAAACTTTTTAGCGGGCAGGAATGAGTTTTTCCTCCCTCTTCATAAGTTCCAAATACAAAAAGTGCGCGGAAAAGTTCATTGCAGTGATACATTCTACTTTTCATCACCTCTATGAGAAAATGAAAGGCGCCTCATATATATAAACTTGCAAAAAATCATAGGCATATATAACTGTTTTTCTTTTACAATCTAATCTTCAAAATCTCATTTTGTCCCTATGGCACTGGAGTAAATACACATTTAGCATCTTGGGCTCCCCAACCCAAATACATGCGTAAGATAAATGAGGCCCTATTTCCAATAGGTTCATTTGTATTTAATTTTAAAATAATTTAGTAGATTTGTATAAAAGTTTGATACACTTAAATTTTTTCTTGTATGAATGGGTGCGTGAGACAATGGTTAACCGAGGCGCGTTTGGAGGGGTCGAGCATGAGCATCCTTTCAAGAAGATCCCTCAATTGTGTCATCTTCTTGGCCTCCGCAGGCGGCAATCGAATGGCAGACGGCGCAAGCTCCTGATTCAAGTCGCGCGTCACCTTTATGGACGACATCACTACAATCTTCTCCTGCAAATATGTACAGAGTATTAAAAACATTACTTGGAACATTTAACAACTTTAAGACAGAGTTTCTATGACCGTTAAAACTTATATTATATTACAAATATCTTACCCGCTCTGTTATCTTGTCCAACTCATGATACAAAAAGTTAAAATTGGAATCAAAATGTTGATCCTTAAAGTGTCCCTTTTTGATTACTTTATTTGGTATCTTCCCTTTAAGGTCCATGAAGTATTTTAACATTTCATTATTTGATTTTCCACTGAACATAATTTTTCCCGTTGAGAGCTCATATATGGTGCATGCGGTCGACCACATATCGATCCCATAGTCGTAGGGCACTCCAAGTATAATTTCGGGTGCTCTATAAAACCTCGATACTAAGTATGGTGTGATTTCATTGTCTGTGATATGTGAAGCGGCACCAAAGTCACAAAGCTTCAGCATCAATTTGTTCTCGTTGACTAGAATGTTGTCAGGTTTTATATCTGAATAACAAAAATTGAATTAATTAATTTTATCAAATTATATGTTTTACCCAATTATATTACAAAAATCCACATCAAAATTAAATATCAACATTAACATTTTTGCACAATGCGTAAATACAGTGCCACAATGGTAGCACGGCGCCAAGTGCGCGTTCATACACATTTATGTCTATAGACACATGTATCTATGGATATACATATATTCTGTGAACACTTCAAATATATTAGAAGACTTACCAGCATGTAAAATTCCAGTTTTCTTCAGCAATTTCAAAGCTAATAGCATTTGTTGTGTGTAACTCCTCACAGCTTTCACGTGAATGCCACTATTTTTGCCGTATTTCTTTAAAAGCTCACGCAGATTCATTGAGAGTGGTTCCAACACCATACAGAGATGACGTTTGTGAAAAAAGTGTCGAAACAGGCGCAAGCAATGAAACCTGTCCTCTGGGTCAGAGTCATTCAAACGTTTTAGTATCTCCAATTCACGAAGCCCAGTCTTATGCCTATAGGATTAAAAAAAATCATTTATAAATTATATTTTTATCTTAAAGAATGAAAAAATATTTATGAGTTGTGAGAATAAAGGTGCGTTGCCACTGAAAATTTTGGCATCTTCTGTATTTTCAAGACTTGTTTACAACACAAAAGTTGGCAATATTTTTTTTTGGAGACCATAGACAATAGTCACCCTTAAGCCCCCACTGTGGGATATTTGCCACGCGACTGTGTTGCTCGACACGAAAATTACATGTATCAGCGATGTTAATTTTGATGATTAAGCCATTCATAAAAATAAGTTCAATTGGCGTCAATAAATATATCAGCAAGGCAAACTATTATTTATTTTAATTATATTCTATATTTAATTCTAATATTAATAATTATCTTCTATTTAAGTATATTCTATCTAAAACCATTATCACTTATTGAGTTCCATTATCGATCCTGTCTTCAGCAAATGATCAGCTCCATATTATCAGTAACCCCTGTAGGCCTTAGTCCACCACGCTGACCTAATGCGGGTCGGTGGACTTCACATTCTATTGAGATTTTTTGATCTCTCAGGCATGCAGGTTTCCTCACGATGTTTTCCTTCACCGTAACAACAGGTGATATTTAATTTTATAAAGCGCACATATCTTTTTTTACAAAGTCATTGGTGCGTGCCACTGGGATTCGAACCCAGACCCTCGATTCTTAACCACTGGGCTATCAGCTCCATATTACAGAACTATTTTACTGTCTTCGGTTGAAGCCGTCGGAAGAGAGAGAAATAAGGTTAAAGTTCGCTTACATGATCTCATTATTCCTTATGATCTTGACGGCAACATCGATATTCCCGCGAGCCTCGTCCCGCGCCCGCACCACGTTGGAGAACACGCCCTGGCCCGTGTACCCGTACACCGTGTACCGATTGTCCAGCACTTCGCCAATCCGCACCCTGTTTCAAAAGTTACCACTTGAGTACTTATATTCATATCACACAGTGTTGGAATATGCTACTTGTTGGATAATATCATAAATTTTAAATGAAAGATACTTGTGAAACGTAGAAAATAAGATATATTTTAAATTTTGGTGTCGCAATTAACTTTAACTTTGTTTATCAGTTGCGAACATAAAATTTAAAAATCATAACAGACGTAACAAAAAGAAACAAAACAAAAAATATACTTAAATACGTTATTAATCATATAATAAATAATAATAATAAATAACGCTTCACACTCATAGCCCCACACTAGGATTCCCTGTGTCGTGGGCGCTATGGACACACACAAGACAACAACACAACACACCCAGACCAGAAACAGAAATTTAAACTCATCATTCAAATCTCTGCTCTGCTGGGAATCGAACCCAGGACCCTCCGCGTAGCGTACTGGCGTCTTTACCAACTGAGCCACTCGGGTCGTCAACTGAGCCACTCGGGTCGTCTATATGCTATTAATCATTTCACAAAGTTATAACGTGCTTGGTAATATGGGCTACAATAAAGCAATTTTCTATATACATAAGGTTAATATGTTATGTTGCAATCAGTTTATTATTACTGCAAATTTAACATCTTTGAGGGACTCAAAGTCTTTATCTTTGTGTGTCAAGTTTTCTTCAGAGTAAATTAACAAAAAATATATTATATTTTTTTGTAATTCTTCATAAGATATGAAGGAGGCTTATACGTTAAATATACTAGATGTGCCTGCAACTTCGTCCGCGTGGAAATCTCAAATAAATGTAGCCTAAGTTAATTCTTATTACATTAGCTATCTGCCACTAAAAGTCCCGTCGAAATCGGTACAGCAATTCCAGAGATTAGCCGGAACAAACACACAGACAGGCAGACAAAATTGTAAAAATGTTATTTTGGTATATGTACCGATTGTACTGTGTGTACATACATATCCATTCAGTAAAAGGTAGTTATTTTTATATAACATATTACAAACAGAATTCCAATTTTATAGATTGTTTATGTATATTTTCAGTGTATTTTAAATCGCTCTTACCTATAATATCCCTCTGCATCATCCCAGTTATCTGTTAAAGATGGATTTTCTAAAGTGTTCTTAGATCTTTTTCTACCAGCCATCGAAGTCTGTAAAATAGTATTGTAATAGTAACACAGTAGTAGTATTAGTAGTAGTAGTAGTAGTAATAGTAAACACAAATTGTACTAAAAACATTTAAATAAAAATATATTTTTTTTAAAAAAACATTTACATAAAGTCCGCTCTTTCATTTTATACCCACATCATGGGAGTGCATAAAAAATAACAGGCCCACTATCTTAGGCCAGCCACCACATTGGATTAAAAAAATCATTTAGATAATCATGCATTATCATTCCAACCAAATTAGTATGCAAAATTTTGTCTCAATTACTTAGGATAACTGTTTAAAAATTGAATTGCAAAATTTGATAAAAGATTTTTAAAATATGAATGAATGCATAAGGTTTTTAACTTACGTCAATATTTTCAAAGGTGTCTTGATCAGCAAACATATCCCATTCTGCCCCTCCTTTATCAGATTTCAGTTTTGGATCGATATCATCTTTTTTCAAAACAAAATTGTCATTGTCTTTAGATTCAGCTCTTTTATTATTGTTTGAAACTGTGCTGGACTGAGTTTTAGAAACATCAACAGAAGTATGTTCTTTGGATGGTGGATTTACATCTGGAGTACTAGCACCTTTACTAGATTTGGAATTTTTGTTGGGCGATGTATTACCCGTGGCTTTAAGAGATTTGGTATTTGTGGTTGGGGATGTAGCACTAGTGTCTTTTGTTGCTTTCACATTAGTGTTTGGGGATGTATCACTAATCTCTTTTCCATCTTTATCAGTATTCACATCACTTTTGACAGTATTCAGTCTCTGAAACACAAAAAAAATGTAGATTGCACCAGTAGATAAGTAGGCATTAGCTTTATAACGTTAAAGAAAAGGGTTAAATTTAGCATGGAAATTGCGCTTTACGAAATTCAACCATTAAAAAGTTACGAGTTTGCAAGGTATGAATAACAAAGACGTTCACCCAAGCGCCCGAGAAAAGTCCCAAGATGCCCTTTTTATAGAATCAAGCAAGACTGAATAAATTTTGTTGTGTACATACATTCAACAACTGTTCTCGTTGCTTCCTTCTTCGCTCAATGATTTGTTCTTCAGTTTCTTCCTCATCATCGGTCTTTATTGATAGGTTAAATTCTTCATCACTCGAACTCTCCACAATTTGAGTCACTTCATTGGCTGATAAATTCTAAAACAATGTTAAAATTTGTTAAACCAGTTTAAATGGGATAAAATTTAACATAAGGTCACAATTGAAAAATATTGCAACCAATTGGCCCTAGGACCAACCACATTTAAATGTAATTAGGACCTCCAATTATCTCACAATATAACCTGTAGGAAAACCCGTATTGGAGTCATTTCGAAAATATTTAATTGGAAAATATATACAAATTTTCTATTTAATGATATTTATTAAAATCATATACATAGAAATTGTTTAAAAGTGTCAACTTACCCTAATCAATCTTTCCCTATGGTCCCTAGGATGTCTTTCCCGCGAAGAGTTCCGCCTATCACGCACGCGATCATATGACCTCCTGTTACGTTCATTGGAACGTCTGTCTCGATCGTGAGAACGCCTATCCCGGTCACGTGATCGTCTGTCGCGTTCACGAGACCGCCTATCACGATCCGAAGATCGCTTTTCTATATCATGAGAACGTCTCTCTCTATCATGAGACCTCCTGAAACGATCACAGGATCGTCTTTCATGATCAAAAGAACGCCTGACGCGGTCGTGTGATCGTCTATCACGATCAAGAGTTCGCCGATCGGAATGTCTTCGGTCTCGGTGCAAGCGATCGACTGGAGATCGGTCCCGAGAGCGGCGACTTTTTGCCATTTCTTTTTCTTTCCTTTTTAAATCTGAAGAAAGCCTCCGCTCCTTTTCACGTTCCCTTTCCCTATCACGTTTTCTCTCCCTTTCTCTATCTCTTTCACGTTCTCTTTCTCTCATCTCACGCTCTCTTTCTTTTTCAATTTCATATCTGCGACGCTCCCTTTCTTTCCGGTCACGATACTCTCGATCACGAATCTCACGTTCTTCAACTCTCTTCTCCAATACTTTTTTATTTTCCCTATTTATTATATCTCTTAAATCTTCATCGTACCTTTTTGGTTTGTATAATCGATCCTTTTCCGTAGATCTGTCTCTTTTATGTTTATGCCTGCCACTTTTTTTATGATCGTGGTTTCGTTCTTTTTTTATTTTTTTTGGCACAGGAGACCTCGTGTCGTCATCATTAATACATATTATTTCTCCCGCTTCAAGATATTTTGATCTGCCCTCATCACTTCTATCAGAAGAATATGCAACTAGGCAAGCTTGTAATAGTTCCTTCTGCTTCATTAATTCATCAAGGTTTAGATCATCTTCTATTATTGTTAGTTCTGGACTAGCACAATCCTCCTGATAATTTTCTGTTTCTGTGGTGGATGATATCGTTTCTAAAGCATCGTTATTTTCTTTTTGATTTTTATAATTCCCATTTCGGCTGCTACTACTGGAGTTGATAACAAATGTATCACCATTCTTTTGATATTTAGAGTTTGACTTATAAGAGTCAAGGGATGGTGATCGAATAGATGAAGTAACCTTGACTTGTTTGCATTGTCTTGATTTTTCTATTAATTCTTCTACATCTGATAAAGATGTTTCACTTTCAGGCTTTGGACTTTTGCGTTTTTCCTTTTTGGACTTTTTCTTTTTCCTGTGAGTTTTGTCATCTTTAGTGGATTTATGTTTTTTATGTTTTTTGTTCTTCTTTCGTTTTTTTCTTTCTTCTTGTAAAACATCAACATCAGAAGATATATCTGATTCAAATTTTTCTCTGAAATTTGCAATACAATAAAAGACACAGTATGCATTAAAGGAATTTCGTCTACATTTTTTTTTGTTAAAAAATTAAGTCTAAAAGAAATATTTGAAAACTCTTCTATGACTGTATGTACATAGATATTATGGTTTATAATAATAATAGTTGATTATCAAGTAGGAACTGACTTGAAAAATAAATAATTAATTCTCTTTTGGGAATACTAGTTAAAACTTGAGTTTCAATCATTTCAGTTTTAATAAAGTTCACAAGTTCAAATACACCAATGTGGTAGAGAGTCTTAGTTATTAATATTTACTCATATTTACTACTTATTACTAACTAATTACTATACTTACTTAGTCTCCATATCTTTTTCTTGTAACTTGTCTCAATGACCTATAACAAATTAAAATAATTATTTTGTTGACAATAATATTTGTTATAATTACCTTTTTATCTATAATCATAATCATAACAGATCAAAAATATATTAATTATTATTTATTAATTTACAATAAATATTTTACAATAAAAAAATATTTTGTTCCCTTAATTTCTGTTTGATAACTTGTAAACTCTGTATCACAGGAGGGCGTTGATTACTACAGTTATACAACTTTCACAGGATCATCGTTATCATGCTGTTTATGTAATATCCTTAAGTTTTGTTGTCAAATAAGAGTGCTTCTATACGTCCGTTTTTTTCATCGGACAATGAACCGTTTTTTTCGCCGGTCTCGCGGTGGTTTATGGCTTATAATTAAACTGTGTATATGCACCGGACATCTGTCCGGCGAACAATTTACGCTGGATGCACCACCGCTACCCCTCGGCGCGACGGACACCGGTCCGGCGTAAGAAGAGCGGTCATCCACGCCACGCCAGTGTATTGGTGCGTGTTGACGCTCTCGGACTTACTGCCGGTTTTTTGTAAATTGAGTGCCGCCTAACGCATAGTAAAAAAATTATATACATATATATATGTACAAGAATATCCGTTTATTTGACGGTCCGTTATCTGGTGGAAAAAATGGACGTCTACAAGCGCTCTAAATATTATTATTTTTGGCTTAGAATACAATTCTGCTCGGCAAAAGCCGGTAAAGATGATAAACACGGACCTAAGTCAAGTGAGTATCATGGGAGGTATGTTCTGATTGCAGAAACTTTCGCACTATCCTGCAAGTGTTTAATATTACTGCCTTCTGCATTAAACAATAAAGGTGTGAAGGCAGGTTGAGTGCAGAGAGCGCTTGATGTAGCTGTTTAGGTATAACACCTGTTGATGACAAAATTATTGGTATGATTGTAACTTTCTTCAGATTCCACATTCGGCAGATCTCGTCCTTCAGATCGGTATATTTGCTTATTTTTTCCGAAATTGTGGCTTGAAGATTGTGAGTGTTAGGTATACTTATATCGATTATCAAAGCAGTCTTGTTAATGTATGTATATTTCAGAAACTAATGATATCCGGCTTAGGTGTTACTGGATAAAATCAATCACAAATAAGATTTACTTTCACCCCTGATAAGACAGTTTTCAATTACCAACTGTGAACTTTCTCTGCAAAAATTGGATACATCAGCCATCAACAAGCACATAGGCGAAGGCACATCATTCAGTCATAGAAACTGTGGCTGAAATTGGCTAAGATGACATCATCATAACAAGTATTTGTAACCAAGTTATGACTTGATGGGTGTGGCGCGAAAAAAGCGTGGTTCTAGTGTCGTAAACTTTAACTATAGCTTGACCATGGTGTATGTCTTCTTTTACTGGCAAAGGTTAGTCATGTTTTTGAACCAATGAGGTCATAAATCAACATTAACATCATTATAGAAGACAGATGTTGGCCATTTTAAATGTGGTTGATGGTATGCAAAACCCTAGTTAAGATTTACAACCATAGAATTCTTCTTTGTTGCTACCTCATGTCTGAGGGTCGTGATGTGACCACCTTTTTACATGGCCTTCTTGCCACACACTTAAGCACTCTCTGCATGCTGACGGGTGAAAAACGTGCACAGAAACCTAATTTGTTAAGGATTGACACATTAGAGAGGCATGCTGTCCAGGATATGTTTAGGATTTTGCACCAACGCCACATCTTGTTGTGTCAATTCTTGTTATTATACAAGCTTTTAGTTCAAAGCAGATGGGAATACGGAAAACATAAGGGTATGCAAGAGTTCCAGTTTTGCTTTCCTGCTGATATTTTCACTCCACCATATCTTCTCTAAACGCTTCACTAATATTATTGCAATTATTTGCATAATTGAATATTGACTTCTAAAAACGGAATTATTTTGCAAAATATAATTAGATTATGGCACAACATAATTTCAATGATAACCTCAACTTCAAATATGAAAAGCAAACAATGTAGTACTAGTGTATAGGTACTACAAAAAAGAACTGCAATATTATTACTCCCAATGACAAGCATAGGCTTAATATACTTTTCATTAAGAAAAAAAAGTTAATAATAATAATTATCATGCACTTGTAATTACAATTATTAATATTTCCAAATATTGATTAGTTTCTGTACAAACTGACAATTATTATGATTTACAACATTAGTAAAACATAACTTGCACAAACATAACAGCATAATTTTTATACAGAACAATAATTTTAAATGCGAATTCTTCCCAATCAAGCACATTGGAGACAACAGAATCGGTACATACACACCTAAATAAAAATCGACACCGAGTGTCGAAGATATTTGTTTTGTTCAATTAAATCCTTAAAATGTAGAACCATACACGATAAAAAATAAAGTAATGAATAAATAAGTATAAAAAATAAGATAAACTAACCGATTGCCCTAACAATATCAAAATGAAAAGGTTTTTCACCCTCTATTTAATAGTGACAGTCCCGAAATTATTCGGCAATTTTGCCTTATTAATCCCTTACAACGGAACCTTTTACGAACTGTACACAATTATCATATCACATAATATATTATAAGCATTTTGCGTAAATTAAATCTGAATGAATTAAAAGCAAAATAATATACTATACTTCATGAAATGAAATCAACGTGACATTAGGTTGGTAGTAGTAGATTAAATCACAGATCCGCACAAGAAAAGAACAACAAGAACCAAGAACCAAAAACTAAACGATTCAGTCCAAATGGTCCAACCAATCCATTCAAAAAAAATGTTGTGCCACAGATTACAATTTACAATGTGTACGTTCAATGGAATCATGGTGATAATTTAATTTTAATAAAATTTTAATCAGTAAAATTCATTTTCATCATCTTCAAATTCCAAGTAAAATTGTAAACCATGTGAATTGCGAATTTTCGTAAATTCTAGGAAAATCCTTAAAATTCATGCAAGTTTAATCCGATCGGAGGTTTTGTACTTTTGTATCTATATCTCGCACGGCAATATATTATTGGTAAATTTTGTTGCTACCATGGAGGGACACTTTTTCAATTTTCTACCATATGAGATGACCCTCCTTATCTCTATCCTCCATGATGGTAGTTACTTTACTCAGGTACCTAGCCTACAGCGTTGCCAATCTGTGGCGAATTCCCCAAACTGCGGGGATTTTCAGTCCGATTGGGTAACTTTTGGGGAGAGCGTTTATGTGGAGAAAATGCGGGGAATTGAGACATTTACACTAGAACTGAACTTTGAAGTAATAAAAGTAGTATAAGAAGTAAGCATAATTTATAAATTATGTATATTTAATTCAACTTTAACTCGACTTATCTATATCTCTAGTGAATCCGTCAGAAACTCAGGAATTGAAAGTCAAATCACTTAAACCGTTGTTGCAACGATTTCCGATACTTGAAAATGTAGTGACATCCCAAAAACTAGACGACAAATGGAGGGCTCACGCAATGTTAAATTACTCTGCTCTTGGTTTGGAAGATGATAAAGATCCGGAAACATACTGGGCTAAAGTATTCCGTGTTAAAAACAGTGCAGGACATGAAATGTTATTAAATTTGAAATACGCAATAAGCCTATTGCTCGTGCTACCTTTCTCAAACGCTTTGAAAGAAAATTTTGCGTTCTGAAGAATTTAAAAACAGAAATATCACTGCTGCGTTGCACTGTAGTAGCGCTAATGGCCACGAGAGAAGGAATTAAGAAGAAAGGAGGTAGCCTGAAATTTGATCCGTCAAATGATATGTTGATCAGACAAATTTGGCGTAATGAAGAACTGTATTACGTGAATTAAAATCATTAAATACTTAGTAAAGTAAAGTCAGCCTATCAGTAATTAATATTATTTGATTAATATGAATAGTACTTTTATTTCTTTGAAAACTTGTGGGGGAAATGTGGGGAATATCGATTTTTATTTCCCCAAAATTGGGGATTTTCAGTTAGGTTTTTGGGTAATCCAGACCGTGGACGTCGGCAACACTGCTAGCCTACTTTATTTAGCTAGAATTTAGTTATAGTGTTCTGTGGTTAGAATAATACAAAATCTATGAGCCTACATAAGTACATATCTAAAACTATTGTAGATACTTGTTTTTGGACAATAAATTATTTAACTAAATAGCTTCATCAGACGCTTATAGCAAGATACTACAATACTTAAAAGATATAAATATATATTATGGAGTCTGTCAACGTGTAAGTACAAATGGCCTACTATTCAGACAAGACTACCTACCTATTATTATTTTTGCCCTGATGAGAGTGTTTAATGTCATGTTCTTCTAGGCGGCGGCGGTCAAAACTCCGTGTACCAATAACGATAGTGCCGAGAAGATATTGCTGTGATGACGAAACTGGGGAGTTAGTTGCTTACCGTATTAATGATGAAACTGGAGAACCATCTGTTGAAAGCCACATACCACCAGTGACGCCCATTCCAACAGGAAAAAGCCATCAGTCTATTAGTAAATCCTTAAAATTTCCTGATAGTACAATGAGCAAAACAAAGAAGTTTCAAGCACTCAAAGCCAGTATCATGGCAGGTTCAAACACTACAAGTTACAGATTATTATTGTTGATACCCACTTTAATGTTTTTCCCAAGCCTTATTTGTGTATTGCTTATAATACTTGAAATATATCTTCATGTCAGATGCCATAAGAAGAATAAAAAATTGAGTGACCCTAATTTATATTATCGCAGTCCATTTCATATAGTAACCAGTACTTTCTGTGGTGTGTGCAGGGAATCTGATATGGCATCTAAAGTAGGCCAACTTCAGGATAAAAGACGTCTTCATTATGATTACTTTAGGAGGATAGCAATATAGCTGTTTTAATTTTTTTCCATTTCAAGTAATCATAAATAGATATAATCATTGATTTTTAAACATTGAAGTACAATAATTATGTCTTCATGGGTTCACTCATAAATTGTATAAATAACACATTATTGTGTCACATTTTTTCTTAACTTAGGGTGCAATTTCACTGATGTATAGGTGGTCTGAGTGGAGTGGAACAGACTGGAGACAGCCAATTCAAGTCAATGATAGGGCTCCAAATCTCCACTCTGCATTAGTGTAAACAATGTGATTGACCAATACATCTGTGGAAACTTAACATAAAGTACCTTGACAAAAAGGTAAAATGTTATCATAATAAAAATTAAATAGAATTCGACCTCGAGTCGAGGGGTCCAGTTTCGAATCCCAGTGGCACGCACCAATGACTTAAAAAAGTTATGTGTGATTTATAAACTTAAATATCACCTGCTGTTATGGTGGGAAAACATCGTGAGGAAACCTGCATACCTGAGAGTTCACAAAAAAAAATGTTCTCAAAGGCATGTGAAGTCCACCAACGCGCAGTAGGCCAGTGTGGTGGACTAAGGCCTACATCCCTCTCATTGTGAGAGAAGACCCGACCCTGTAGTGCATCATTATTGGGTTACTGACAATAATAATTAACAACATGAAATGTTAACAGAGTAGTACAGAGCTTTATTTAGTTTAGCAGGGTAAATTATAATTATCAGATATACTGACTACAATATTATTTAGGCTGGTGAAATAATAATATATGTATTTAGGTGGTAGAAAGAACATGTCTTAGGCGCTTAGTGCTCATAAGTACAGTATGTTTTTTTACATTTGTCTTATTTGGTATATAATTTAGTTTTTTATTGAAAAAAATCTTTTAAAAACATTAGTTACTACAAATTTGTTTCTTCTTTAAATAATGAATTGTTTTTAAGTCTCGTTTGTGTTATTTTTAATTTGCAAATTAATATAAAGACATGTAAAAAAATGGACTATAAGTAACAGTGCACCAACATACAAATTCAGATGGGACTGCTATCCAATTTGTAGTTGGATCAGGGCCAGATTTGGAATGGGTAGGGGCATGAATAAAGCAAAGGCCCAGCATGGCAAAGATGAGGGGCAAACCTGCTCATTTTTTCTTGTGAGGAATTCCTAATGGACATACTCCGCCAGATTGGTTTAACACCACAAAATTCAAACCCCATGGTGTTTTGGTCCTGCTTTGGTCCTGGCAATAGACCCAATGGAGTTGGAGTTCCTTTTCCCTATCTTCTGTGAGGAGTATATGGGAACAAGTAGGCTGGTTGTCCAATGCTGGACACTGCTCATCATTAATTTTTATCCATGCCCATCAAAAAAATCGTCGATCGAAATGAAAATTTCTAAAAATAAATAAATATGTTTGTCTTTATTGTTTCAACAGTGAATGTGGAATTTCTAAAGTTAAATGCACATTTTTTTCACAGAGTGATCACACAAAATCAATAATTAAACTTTTAAATATGATGTTGTTTTAATACCTACAAGAAAGAAAAGATTTTAATTTTAAAATCTTCTTGTTTTTATTCAACCATGTAGAATACATAAGTAATAATTATATTTTTTGTACTTGCATAAAGCTATTTAGCTGTTTCACATGTGTTTTCTAAACAAATATGATTTTTATATGCAACCCTCTTTTAACTTGAATTAATTCCTTAGTGATAGATATATTTTCATGGTATTAGGTGTTTTCTACTTTACTGGTGTTGGATATAATATATGTATTATTTTGTTCTAATAAAATTCGATACAGAAAAGAAAAATTGTGTTTTAACTTTGAACTATAAACTACCCATATTTTCAAAACTATTAGGGATCAATTCAATAAAAATTCAGTACGTAATAAGAAGTAACAAGAATTTATCTTTTTACAGTTCTTTTAAGCTTAAGAGGGACCTCTTGCCAATTTCTAATGTTTATAATTTCTTGTTGACGCGATATCATAATAGTTATTTTTTATTCTTCGTCTTAAGTTTTATATTGTAGGTAACTATCCATTCGGAGTTAGAGTAAAACCTGTTGATAAATAATCAAACCTTGATCAAACACTATTTTTCCACGTCAATCACTAACAAAAGAAATATAACTAAAGAAATATAAAAATAACGGTTTTATGATAAATTTATCGATTTATTGAAAACGTTACATAATGTATTTACTTAACATAATTATATCCGAAAAAGGAAACACTGGTGTGAACAAAATAAATATAATTATGTTATTCAAATAAATAGGACAAAATCCTAACATTTACTCGAAAACCATGGTAAGTACCTACATTTTTATTTTTCAATAATGTGGCATTAAAAAATACATACAGCCCTAAATTTTCACCCTTCTATCACCAACCCCTATTTTTAATAGTCATTTTAGTAATTTAATAATTTTTCATCCCGCTCGATAACTTATGTGGCAAAACAAATGTTTGCGGGGTCAGCTAGCTAGTACCTACATTAAATTTATAGAATAATAGATAAGAGATTAGAGACCAACCAGACTTTATTTAAACCTCGCCATAGCTATAGGTACTTACTTCAATATTTTTTTCATGATAATATGAAATTTATTAGTCTATAGGTATATACATATAGTTAAATGAAAATTATTTTTCTCATTAATGTACGAACATACCTGTTTGTGTAAAGAAAATAAAAAAGTAAAGAGAACGGCAATAATAAATAACATTTTTTCCGAATCCGCCGACGCCTTCACCCTCTAGACTTGTTCTTACCTCACTTACAGTCGCAATGAGGGTTAAAATTTAGCAGAATCTATACCTACCCGCCTACACCATTTTCTGTTTTTATTTAGGTATAGCTTTGCTACAAATACCTATAGGCTGCCTAAAGGTATTTATATTATTTATGCTATATGAATACATCAGGATTAAAGACATCAATGGAAGTATACTACTAATTAGGTACTTTTTAAAAACCATAGTTATATGTACGAATAATTTACGTTATACAGCCATTAGAGAATTCGAGTAAACATGAAAATATTGCACATCAAACGTTTAGATAGTACCTATTTATACTGTCATGGAATAGGTAGGTAAGCTGATTTTATAACTCATACGAATTAATTGTACACCTCGCGCTGTGACGTCATTTGGACGGTACCGTAAAGTACCGTTTGCAAAAAAATGAGAATGTTAAAAATATTAATTACCCATTTTTTTACTGTTGATAAAAGGTCGGTTTGATAACACGTTATAATACTAGCTCATTTTACTCATGACATTTTGAAATTAGATTGAGATATTACTTTTTAGGTCCATAGTCCACGGACGCTTTGATGCTTTCTTATTTTCAAAGAAAGTTAACATCTTCAATATAAGAGTCCTTGCGTCACTATGAATTGTTTTGCCCATAATGTTTTTGATACAACCAACAGGCTTCACTTCACGTTGAAAAAGTTCAAACTTAACAAAAACGACAATCCACAAACTTAACAAAGCAAAAACTCAACAGAAACATTAATATAACAACAGGAGATTTAAACCGTATTTAGAGGATTAAAACGAGAGACGCGCAAGTCGCGCAACGGTAACAAAGATGCTATCGCTATTGAGCGCTTGCGGCGAGTGCGGGTTGCCGCGCGGGGCAGCGGGAGAGGGGTCGCATTCCAGAGGAGTGCACAGTTGATTCGCAAGAGTTATACGTTGCTACTGTTGTCTGTAGATTTGGTAGATATATGTATATTTACAGCACTAGAAATCCCAGAATGCATTCAGCTTAGCTTTTATAAATTACTGTATAAATTAAAACAGTACATTTTATAATCTAATTTTAAATAATAAAAAACTTACATTTAGCTAATTGCAATTACAATATTTGAAATCATGCATGACAAGTTACATGACCATTTGTAGTCATGTAAATAGATACACACTATCGACATAGATAGACGAACATGTTACTACGCTAAAAGAACTAGGATATGAGAGCCCATTGATTGTATAATCTATTATAATTATATGAAGTATCATAATAAGTATTATTTAATCATTACGGTCATCGTACACGAGAATTCAAAGAGTAGGTACCTACCTACGTTCGAAAAGCAATGTATTGTCGTCGGTGGACAATCCCTAATACCGACTAAGTAGGTAGGTCACGATACAATTTGGTCAAAAGTTCCTATCAAGTTCCTGTTGTAAAAGTTACTATAAACCTAATTATAAAATATGAATAGACTCAAAAATACCTAATTACTTTATTCTAATACAATGAAGTCAAATAATAATATAATTATTCAGCTACCTAAGAGTAAATCCACTTACTAAAGTTGTCGAAATAGTGCTACATAATAGAGGATTACAATCTAGTGTCACTTAGGAAGGTGGTGCTATTTATACAAAATTTTATTTCGCATTCTCGATTGTATCAGCAGCATCACCAGTAAATAATTATTTAAACGTCATTCGACAAAAAATAACGTATGTTTTACAGTTTAGAGTACTTTAGAGCAACGCAGCAATCACGGCAAGTGAACGGTTTCGAGACACCGCCGAGCGACCTATTGCGAAGGGTCCAAAATCGGCCGTTGTTGCCTCGAGCGACCACTCCGGAGGCTCAGCATCAGGTGGGTGTGGCTGGAGCGGAAGGAACTCCGCTGTGAAATCCATGAAGCGTTGCACGTTCGCTGGAACAGTCCTTGAGGTAGAGGCACCCCTTCCAATGCGAGATCTGCCACTGTTGCGGGGAGTTATGAATGATGAACGATGAGGCGTAGGCCTTTGTACCACTTGAGTTTCATAAACGTCAATTATCCTGGAGAATCCTGAGGATGATTGTGCCGGCCGGATCAATGTCGTTCGCTGTATATACTGGCGTCCAGATCGTAGACCGGCATTAGATGTCCTCGACTGACGATTACTGACAGTGTTACTTCTCGGTAACCCTAAGGCGAAAGGGTTGTTAATGCGTCTAGCAACATTGTGATGTCTGGAACGGTTAGTCCTAGAAGTACTTGTACGAGCAGTGGGTCGAATCCAAGGTCTTGGTCTGTTCAACTGATCAATAATATTTTGAATACGTGCATCTGTTCTTGCAGCTTGCCTGCGCCTTAAGGCTTCTATTTGCCTGCGACTGCGACGAGGTCTGGGTTCATCCTCAGCGATATGGGTGCGCGAAGGGCGACTCAATGTGCGAGGTCGCCTGGGCCGACCGCTAGCCAAGGGGCCTAAGCGCCTTGTTGGAGACATAGTACGCGTGTAGGGTACGGAGAATGTATGATTCGGCGGTTGATTCACATTTTGATCTCTATTTTCTGCTCTAGCAAGTATTTCACCAATTGTTACGCGCCGAGGCTGCAGCGGAAATAACGCCCTGTCGCCGCGAGACGCCGCGTCCATTATATCTGAAATATTAACTATGTAAGCCACTGTTAACATTTGATTTTAAGCGAGATTGGCGCACGTAGGTTCTCGGCTTGTAGGAGGTTAGGAGGTAGGAGCACCGCCCATGCCAACCCTTAAATTATTTCATTTTCCATTAGCTCAGTCAATCTACATTCATATTTGTTAAACATCTAGTAGTATTCTGCAAATGTACTTAACATTAAAAAAACGCCGAGTTGAGATTACAAACGCAAACGCTCATGATATAACCCCTATTTGTGACCCAAATCAAGCAACACCGAAGCGCGAGAACTGAACTGATAGCATATACAGGGCGAATTTTTCCAAGTGGGCGTGGATCCGAAATCCGAAACTATGAGGAATATCGAAAAATGCTGTAAAGAGTCTGGGGAACGAATTTTGGAAAGTAATAAACTAAAAGTGCACTTCGTCAGATAGTTAACAGGATAGGGAAATATGGCTATATAACGTTTAAAAATATTCTTGTAGACAAATTACGATGAAACATTGTAAATAAATAATACTTACTTAGGTTTGTACAGGGGCTTGTCTGTAAACTTGCACCGTACCCAGCCGATCCAATGGGCGATATAATCAATAATCGCTGTTCCTGCGCGATGTGAACGCAAATACAGCGCACGCTGACATGCGCTCTTTTGCTTAGCGGAGTTTCTGCGGAATAGCGACGAGAATGTCAAATAAAAAACCATGTTTAAAAACAATAACTCAAGAGTTATGCAAACGAGAGCAATAATTTTGTGCTCGTTTTGTAAATAACATCCTTGCGTAAAAATACCAGTAAAATGTATGTTATGTAGAACTATCCACCCACTTCGAACTCCCCACTAACGAATGGCAACATTAGGATGTGGACTTGAGAGGTGGCCGGTGGGTTACCGCGGAATAAAGAACAGTTTTATAGTAGACGTTTGAATTTGATTTGCATATTGAAAAGAAATTGTTTTAACTGCAACATTTTAGCCCAATCATTTGGTTCAAAACAGGGATTTTCCCGGAAAGTTTTCCGGGAGTATTGAAAATTGGTATCTTTATAGATTTTCATAATAATATGCTCTTTCCGAATTTCAACTTTGCCACCACGTATCTTTTGCAGTTGCAGCATTTTGGAAAAATGGCGCCTAATTGCAGTTTTTCGACAATATTTCCTTTCCTACTCATTTTACGATATAAACACCTATGAACAAATTAAACTCAAGAAAATTCCCTACAAATTATGTCCTGTCAATTTTTTATAGTATCTATAGTTTTACCGTACGAGCGCGGCAAAAAGTGCTCCAACGTGCTTTTCGGTGAAAATCTTCACACCATCTTCAGGTAGAATAAGCGGCGCCTTTTTTATTGTTGTTTTCCCAGTAGGCTTAGCCCCTTTCTTCTCAAGTTCTTGATGGACTATGTGTTGCTATAGTAGAAGAGCTACTGAACCATCTGACTATCTCGTTTCCCACAACGCTAGAATTTTTTTAATGATACTTATTTTATTATCAGCCAATAAAGAAAATAATGTTCTGGCAGGCACCTCGCGGTTGCGTATTTCATTATCCCTTATTTTTGAAAATTCAAAAAATATGTTTTTTATCCTATTCTCACAAGGCTATACATATTATTACCCATTTTGACGGTTGCAATATGTGCCAGACAATAGCAAAGTTGTCATCGGGATGGTAATTTTCAACTGCTCTCCACAAGGCTCAAATTTTGAGGGAACATTCTTACAATTATTATGTAAAAAATACATACCTATATGTACACAGCTAGAACATTCTAGCGGTTGCAAGTACCTGCCAGAGGAGTAGGTATGCAGGTTGAATTTTTCTAGCGGGCATGTATGGCAAAATCCGAAACTATGAATAGCGAAAAATACTGAAAGGAGTCTGAGAAAAGATTTTGATAAAAAATTGAACAGCACCTTTGGATTTTTGAAAAATCGATAAACGTTACCTGGCCAGGAATCGAACCCGTTGCTTTAAAAAAATTACACCTGTATTATTATACCATTCGATAGTGTCTGTAATAAGGAACTAATTCTGGAAAATATTCTATATATTTTATATAAAATATAATATATATTTTTAAATGCGTTTTTTTCATACAAACCTTAACTGATTTTACTAAGCATTCAATCGGTTCCCAGAATCCTTTCACCATTTTTCGCTATTCCTCATAGTTTCGGATCTCTCCTTCCATGCCACACTTGAAAAATTCACCTGTATATCCTGTCGTCACAGAACGAAATTTCTTCTGCATCGTGTGTGATGATTTGAAAATGTCCTCTGTAACGATTGCTGCTGTCTTTATAACACCCCAACCTTCTTCTGTTTTGTTATTAAAATTGGTAGATATTATAGATTTTTGTGTACTGTGGAAGAAATATATTTATGAACTTCAACCGCTTTGAAACTTATGAATAGGATTTATTTTTGGGCTTCGTATCTACAAATGATCACATTTTGTTTCTTGTCTACTGTTTTGCTAACAATTTTATTCTTGTGAATACTCCACCATGACTTACCTCTTAATTAAATTAATACTTCATATCCTCGCTTTCACAACTTATTTTTACCAAAACCCTTTTGCTGTTGTTTCGATTCAGAACAGTGCATTACATTGTATAAGTTGGTGACTTTTTTTAGAGAAAGAGTGGAGAACACAGAAGTAGCCAATAATTTCATTGGAAACACACGTTATTGACTTCTTTTCCTTGCGTGTCAAAAGTACTTTTGATTTCAATTTAGCTTGAATAAACTTTTAAATATAAAAGACTTTTTTTCCTTCTTTGTTAGGAAATCGTTTCTAAAAAAAACTATTTTTGAAAAATACAGATTGTTTATATTTGTGTATACACATAGAAGCAACCTTAAAGTTTATAATAAAATACACATAATGCACAAACAACTGAGTGACAGACTGTTAACACGGTTAACTACTTTTAACTTAACGGTAAACTTCATACTTAGTAATATTCAGTTTAAACGAATAAAGAACAATAATAGTTTTACAAGAACAAGAACAAAAAAACTAAAACATCAAGATAATTAACCAGGCATGAACTTCTTATAGGCATACCAGGATTTGCACATACTACACTGATAAACATTATCTAATTAAAAAGTTTTTTATTTATACTTCCACAAATTTAAAAGAAAACTGTTGTTATTTATGAATATTATTATCTTGAATTAAAAGAAAGTAATTGAGCTATTAACACAGTAATAATATTCCTTTACACTGTGTATTTAACAGTTAAATTACTTTTACATACAATTATGACAAAGCGTGAATTATTAAAATAAATAATGAATGTATTGCTGTCAGATGGTGGGTTGTATGACCCTATTTAAAAACACTGGGAGGTGCAATAACTACATAAATATTATAGTATTCCATTACTACATTCAGAACCATCAGTGATTGTGTAGAATAATTTCAAAAATCATAATACTATACAGTTCTTTTCACACATAGACAAACAAGCATAAATTTCATTCAAACTTTATATCTCCGATGTTCCTACTATGGCTGGATGCGTTGACCACTTTGCATAATTAAATATTTTCTAATAAAAATATATGAAAGGTACACACCCATTAATGAGAAAAAATGGAGATTATATTACGTGTCAGATTTTTTGAAAGTGAATATTACCATCAACTCAGTTAAAGTATCAGGAATAATAAGTAAAAAAGCTTCTTGAATTCAAATTCATTCAATGAATTGCTGTTCGATAGTCTCGCTAAAACTCAAGAATGGATAGATTTGGCTCAATTTAGTCTTGATGTGGTCTTATAAGTCTAAGGAAGGTTTCGCTGTATCCATAATTTTAAATTAAAACTTAGGCCTTTTTAATATATCAGACTCTCAATAAGAAACTTTACAAGTCATGGTTCCCATTGCTAGTCTCCCCTCATAATGCTTTCAAAATGTCAGAGTGGGTACAGTAATGTACCGGCTGATACGTCGCAAAATCTCATTTTATACAACATCTTAACCAAAAATAAGTCCTTGCATTTAGATTTCAATGGAATTCTGTTAAAAGAAGAAAGTCACACGTTCATAAACAACGTACCTATATGGTATGAAACACTTATTCCTAAAGTCAAGGAGTTATCAGACTAGAAATATAAATTTTATATTCGCAGGATTGACAGTAATACATTAATTATTTTATTACATTATACAACATCGACACTAATAAATTGATCATAATTATATTATTATTATTATTACTGATTATACTATTTTATACAGATATAACCTCTTCCCACAGATTAAAATATTGTTTTTATTTTTTTAATGTATAGACAGGCAGGCTAATGACCAGTTTCAAAAACCAATGTTCGGATTTAGATAGCTCCAATAATGTTGGGTTGCCAGGCAACATTGCTGATATTTTAATACAATTGCAAAAATAATTATCTTGGCCAACCCAACGGTCTCTATCTCAATCGATATCTGAAGATCAGTTATTGAAACCGTAAGTGATCAAGTAACCTCATTAACACTTGCAACAGCTGGGTGTTGCTAGTGCTTTGACGCTACCTCGCACAGACTTGCACCAGGAATAGCATTTTCTTTGATTTTGCACCGATAGTAAAATAGGCTGTGTAAAATAAACTATCACTTGGTTTTATATGGCCAGTAAGGCCAATATATTATTTGCAATAAGGCCTATGGCATAGAGGAATGTGAATGCTTTTTATTTTATGTATAAATAGTAATAAATTTAATAAAACAGACTGCAAAGTGAACTAACTTCATGTGCCAACCATTAATCGAAATTTAGTAACAATATTCATGAATCTGCAATAATGATTCCCATATATTCTTAAGAAACAATAAATCATGGTCGTTACTGTTACTGCTATTAGTTTTGGTACAACAGAACAAGTCATGCAACTTCCATATCAACGTTGAAATACGATGATATAAAAATTAAACACGAAATGTTAGCCAAACATTAAGCACAAGTTAGCCGAATTTAACTGCCGATAGCCAGAAATTAAAGATATACATTAAGTTTACCATAAAAATATTTATTCTTTTGAATCATACATAACACAAGTAGTGTTCTACAGTAGCATGTGTACTGGTTAACATCTCATATTAGTTAAAACCTACATGTAATTTCTTTAGTGAAATGCACATCATCTATAAATGACCTATTTAACAAAATATTTATCAAATCAAATAAATAAATAAAAATATGCATAGAAGTCCCAGTATGCATATCATATTCAACTGATTATTGAATTGAACTATGAAGTTTTGTTTTTACATAATTATGCCACTGCTTCACATTGAATACGGTCCTCAATAAGTCTGATACTACCAGTGATTTTAATAGCCGATTTTAAATAAACATGTTATAGTCGTTTAAGAACCGAATTTAAATTTGGTCGGAACTTGCGCTGGAACAGTGAATGAGTATCCTGAAACAAAAATTTAATCATCACCAATCCAGTGTTTACCTATAAGATAAGATTTAGTTATGTTATAATTAGATCGACGAAGTCAATTCACTATAATATAATACAGTGTCCCAGGATAAAGTGCAACCCCGAAAGATGGTGAAACTAGACCAAAAAATATCGACGAAAAAAGAAATAATTTTTTTTGAAAACTTCAGATTTTTATTTTTTCATGGACCCTATGTACAAAAAAAGCGATTTCTTTCAAAGTAGTGGGTCGATTTCGTTGAAATAAAAAACAATAATACGTCAAATACTTGTTACTTTTATAAAAATAAAAATCTTAATTTATCAATAAAAACTAGAATTTTCTTTCTATTTTTTTTTGTCGATAATTTTTGGTCTTGTTTTACCCTCTTTCGGGGTTGCACTTTATCCTGGGACACACTGTATATAAACTATTGACCATACACCATTGTATCATAGGGGAACAAGAGACGTGACAGCATACCTCCACTTTGTTCGATACGCTTGCTATCTTGTTGTGCCTTGCGTTGGTCAGCAAGAACGAAGACTGCGTTTAGTTGCTTCTGTTGCTCCTCGTTCAACACGCTAGTTAAAGCGTGGTAGAGCGCCGGGTCGCTGGCTGACAGACCTGGAAACACAGACCATGAATCTCTGAATAATAATTAAGGTGTTAATGGTTTCCAATAGCAATTTGTCACATAATGTACTAGCAATGAGTGCATGAGTTACTTCATCCTTCTCATTGTGAGAGGAGACATAATTTACGATATGAGTGTAAAAGGTTAACCGTAATAATAATAGCCACACATTCTAATATATCAAACAAATGTGAAAACTTGTGAAAAAGGATGGATGGATGATTACTGTTAACAATGCAAGGATTTGGATGGATATTTTAACTTAAATCTTGTTTAAATACAACCCACGCGGACAAGGTCGTGGGAAAACGCTAGTATAATATTTAACTAAAATATTTTTATTACCTGAAATTGTGTTTTTGAATAGTATGTATTCATCGACGGTACAGTCTTTATCGTCGAGCGGCGTCGTAAAGACTTCAATGGCAGTCTCATCCGGATCATAGTCCTCGTCATCCTATAAATCATTTTATCACATGTTACATTTGGGTTACATAAGTTATAGGAAACAACATTTAACTACAATATGGACATGAAAACGATACACATACGTCATGCTTATTTCAAATTAAAATACACATTGCATTTAACTACAAAACAAAGAACGGCAATCGTTGCTTCTATATAACACAACAAACTTACAAAATTAAAAACACAAATTTTCATTAGTACCTGAAATAGTACCATAGACACTTCTCAGCTACTAATATTGTTTAAAATTTAAACAAATAGTGTTCGTTACAAGTGGCTGCAATATTGTCGAAGCAAAACTGAGAGGGTGGATTGAAAAGTTCACGGCCTGAATATGAAAACGTTTTTCGACGTAATCACCACTTTTCATAATGCACTTGTTTCCAAAGCCTAAAATCCGAAATCAAGCACGCTATTTTAACACAAAAAAGATAAGACACCCGGAAACGACAAAATTACAAACGATGCTCTGCCGACCACGTTTGAATTCTGCCGAACACTTTTAACGGTTGTATACGATGGAGCAGATTCTCCTAAAGTCGCCATCATATCTTCGTGAATATGTTTCGGAGTTAACCCTTTCTTAAATAGATACTTGATAACGGCGGGATGTTCGATCTTCTCCATTTTTAAGAATAGCTTCACTTAACGTTCAACATTGTAAACTCTTAACCAAAAGTAGCACTAAAATGAAACATCACACAATGACAACTAAAGAATTACTGATTATAATGAACACAGAAAGAAATATATTTTTAATCATGTCTGTATGAGGCCGCGAACTTTTCAATCCAGCCTCGTATCTACGGTTACCAGACAATGCGACACGTACGTACATTGCTCTCTTGATGTTACATTAATATATATATTTATATATAGTTGCAGACAGATATATTAGATACTGCAATTTTCCGAACCAAATATGAGTGCAAATAAGGATTTATTTTACTCGGATAGCCTCCTTGTTTCTATTTAATGATAAAAGTTTGGAAGGACTTTAGGAAACATAAATAATTTCTTTTCAGAAAGCGATAGAAATCAAACGTCTAATTACTGATGTATATTTTAAAATTTTAAAGCAACAGCAGTGTAGTGTTTATTATGTCATTACACGTGCATCTACAGTAACTAATAGGACAATAAGTTTTCCGAAATTGATTACTGCTTGGTGTATCCCCATTAGTACCCGTATATAATAATAATAATTGAGGACTAGATAATTTAGTAACATAACAATAACAGACATAACTGTTGAAAATGTTTTCCAGTAAATAAAACATTAAATGTTATGAAGAAACCTTTACGATCTTTCAATAACAAACCAATATCTTTTTATTATCATTACGGAAAATTATTCTCTTCTCCCCAAACTGAAGGCTTTATGAAAATGTTTAACCTATTAACCCGTTTCCTATAAATACATGTGCCAATTCATAAATCATTTAAATAAGTATATGTAGTTATTGTCAACTACGTACGGGTGCCTAATATTATTATAATATCCAAGGCTGATAATGATGCTATTGAATATTTTAAGGGAACAGGTATTAAAAATGAATGGTCCATTTACAGTATAAAGAAATATATGTAAAGATCGAGTAGAAACATTTGAGTATATAAAAGACAGGAACATTATTACTTAATTTGGAATAGTTTGATGATTAAAATTCATAGTACTCTACGATTTGGCGAGAAATCAATAAAAAACCATAAATAATTACGTATAATACAAATCTCCTTGTTTAAAATAAATAGTAATGCACAAAATCAATATCAAAAATTGATAAAATAGAAAACTTGGCAATAAAATAGGTAGGTATTAAAAATTTTGATTATTTATAGGAACCAGGTTTTCTTAATATTCAGAATGCATTCATCACTCCGCTAGATAAATTCACATTTTATTATTTGTATAGGTAATGTACGTCATTAATTTTTAAAATGTATACTTAACACACTGTAATCCCTGAAATCTACATGTATATAAAATTTATTTGTAATATATAGTTATAAAGCGCATTTTCATGACACGCACATATAATTATATGCAATGTCTTGATACGGGCTCCAACAGTTGTTAATAGTAGAAAATACGAACCTAAATCAACCTTCACCTGGCTTATAATAGAATAAAACTTATTTTATAATGAATTTAGTAGGATATTAGAAAATATATTGAAAATGCGTTTTCCAAAAAAATCATGGACATATTTTTAAATATTTAAAAAAAATGATTTTTCTTTATATGTTGCAAGATCAAGGTAAATTTATACTGGGCTTAAAGTGTAAAACATGTAGAGTATGCCGACGTAGGGTTGTCTATTATTTACCAGGACGAACCACTAGGCTGCCAGTTATAAACAGGTATGTTGATGCCAGTTTATGATAATATAAAAAAAAAATTATCAGTATAAGCGCTGTTTTATTGCGAACATGTTGATATAGGGTTGTCTGCAAAAAAATCGGTCCTAATAGAGGTTTGTGAATTTCAAAGATTTAAAAATGTCCATGAGTTTTTTGGAAAACCCATTTTTAATATATTTTATAATACTTGTACTAAATTTATAAAAAATAAGTTTTATTCTATTTTATCAGCCCGGTGAAGGTTGAGTTAGGTTCGGATCTTAGACTATAACAATATATTTTTGCACAACTGCCAAGAAGAGACTTAACTTCCATTTAAATCTTACTCATGATTTTATTCATTTTAATGTATAATCAAACTCGTAAATGAAACTTCTGAACCAAAAATTGATGTGTACTTTTTAATATCGTCAGGAGTCTGACTATACACTATTATTTTATCCAATTTGTTCAGAGAGACACGATATCATTACCTTTAAGGTGTCACATTATACTAATAAATCATGACAAATAAGATCCTAAAAGTTTAGATATAGCAGAATCCCTAGAAGCCAGATTCTTGGAAAAACAAAGCAACTACACCAATAGAGACAGATATGACCAATTATCATAGCATTAAGGATAGGTAGCTGGACTACACAAGGGGTTCAATCGCAAGTACAGACATAAAAGCGTACTGGTCAACCAATATAATTAAGACAAATAAGTGAATTGCATAGTTGCAGCATTATAATTAGAAAAATATTAACTGATATTAACCCAGAAAAGAAAATCATTTTTGCTCGGGGCTTTATCTCTTTTTCATCTTATATACGGAGTAAGTACATAAAAAGAGGTATTATTTTTTATATCTACGATTTTTTTATTACATCTTATGGCTGGTGCTTTACAAACCTCATTGTTCTACACATGCTGTATGTGAATTCCTTATTCTTTTTGAATGGGTAATCTATATCTATTCGTTTCAAAAACACATAAATCATAAATAATAAGTTGCCTATAACGTACAATTAATTAAATTTATATAATAATATTTATGAACATTTTAAACAGTTGTCTAATTATGTTGGTCGATTGGTACGGACATCAATCGTGCGTGGGGTATTTGAGAGCTATGGTAATCGTCAGTTGTAGTTGTATGTTACTGATTACTTAAAAGAATCTGACAAGTAACATTTAGTAGACATGGCGGATTCACCTGCGAAAAGTGTTCGAACACATAATGATTACAAAATCTGTGTTTTCAAATTTAACTCACCAATGATGTAAGTAGTGAATAGACCTAAAATAGAAGAATAAGACACTTCGTAGGCTAATTCAGTCACGTGGACTATTTAATTATAGCTAAAAGAATAAAGTTTACTGAACTTGTTTGGTGGATAAAGAATTTACAACGTTAAGCAGTTGCGGAGATTTGAGGTTCTGAAACTCTGTCAGGTATTTTATTTTTACGTAATTACTAATGTTAAAGTAATTCAAATCATTTTAGAAATTTTAAAAAGCAAAACAAATAATAATATAGCATTTGATAAATCTGAACTCAAGTTAAAAAAATTCAAGAGCTTAAAATAAAAGCCAAATCAATCAAGTCAAATCATAATATAATTAAAGCTTATGATGAATTTAAATGTTGTGTAGCAATTTCCTTAATAATGAGTTTTTCCAGAAAAATATAAAGATTTTAAATAATACATTTTATCTCATTTAACGTTTTGTTAGCAATCATTAGGCCTTATGAAATCAAAGACTTAAATTTTTATTTTTGTGAAGGATAACGGCGAAAATAGGTATTGACACTGTACAAGGCATAATCTTCTTAAATTATATCCAATCTCAAATAGTTAATCCATAAAGTTAGACTATCTATTTTCTCAATAAAAATAATAATTTTCTATACAACTAAACCCAGCTAAGATTAATTCAATCACTATCAAGACACTATATTGTCTATAAATCCCACAAAGTTATTGCTTTATTAAAACAATAAGTGAACTTATTTATCACTATACTATATTGTCAAACTTTACGAACTGTTCAGTGCCTTAAAATATTGTTTTTGATTTGTTTGTACTCGCTTATCTTTGGAATTCCAATCAGATATGAGAACATTCATACAAATTGTAGCTAATATGCTACAATTTCTCATTAGTACAAGGTGCAAATGGTATAAAATTGATTGAAATTACGGGTTTGAATCCGTGAAGCAGATTTTCTATATTATTATATTGTGTGACTGACAGTGACAAGACACTTGACATTTTGATACGGGGAACTCGGTATTCGATTCTCATTCCAAAAATTTATATAAAACGCTCCCTTAAAATTGTCCAGGAAAATTAGAAAATATTGTGATATTGTGTGACATTAAATCGCGCATTCTTTGCAATCGTTACATCACGCGGCGACTGCGGCGACTGCGCCGAACGATTATAATTTGAACAATTATTCAAAATATTACCCATCAAAGTAGTCGAGAAACATAACAAAAAACACTAAATAAACAAAAGAAACCTCGCGTCGCTCGCCACCTAAACACAATGACGAGCTACACAACTAGGCTACCTAATAGAAAATTTAGTTTTGTTTACCGAAGCGCAAGCGTTGCGTCGGCCGCATTTTTTGAAAGTCGCACAAGTCACTTACGTGTTTTCGTGTGAACAAAAGGATGTTTAAAAGTTTAGTTTTAGAATAAGAAATTAATACTAATACTATTAGGTTGGTGCTAATAAGAGTGTGCTTTGTGCAATTTGTTTGTATCGTAAAGCTTCTTTTGGTAACAGATTACCATAATATTATTTAGTGACAACCAAAGTTTACGGCAGTAGGATGTAAGTACCTTGAACATTTATTAACTAATTGAATTGAATAATTGTTTATTATATTTATAAATGGGTTGATTCATCATGCTTCTATGTCTAAGCATCAGATAGGTAACTCGCGAGTGCGACCATACTGTCGGAGTCCTATCGGATTAAGTAATTAAATCATCGTTTAATTAGTACTTAATGGATTTTTTTTGAATGGGTATTTTTTAACGTCACACAAGACCAATAATTACTTTCTTGTGCCAGAGTATGTCAAGTGTCATGCCAGTCATCCTGTATAACTTCTATATATTCAGTCAAATCTAATTATGTATTTTTAAACTCTGACTGTGTTTTGGCAAATGAAGTCCCGAAATATTACTTTAAGATTCAAAATGCAATATTTGAATTTTACTGCTGTACTGGTTTAAATTAATTTACGGTTGTTTAAAGCCAGTTTACTTTATCGTAACATGCAGAAACGCCATATGCTGTCTGCTGAATTGTTGCCAATTGTATAGCTTGTTACCGCGTCCAAGCCAATCTTGTTGTGGAAGCTGTATTATGTAAATACGTAGAGTCGACCGGGGCGCACCCAGCGCGACGTACACTAATCGCCTGCAATGCGGCACAGGTGCATAATACAAATAAAACTATTCTGTAATATCCTTACAACTTTCAAATCTTCCGGATGGCACTCGCGTCGCGGACGCTTCCAATGTTGTTGTAGAATTGCAGCTTTAGGGGCAAGCTTTGCGTGGACAAAACAAGTTCAAATGGAGGATCAAACACCATAAGGAAATTACACAATAGCTCTTTCTAAGACTAAAACAGTTTAATACAATTTGATTATTGAAAATTATTTTATAAATACTACTTTAACACTTAAATCATAAAGCCACTCTATTATAAAACAATATTTTGACGAAAACCCACTTATTTTGTTATTCCCAAAAATACAAGATTATTAGATAGTATCTTTTTAGTAATAATATACAATTTTAGTAAATATATTGTATATAAAAGATGAATACATTCAATTATATACAACTGAAAGTAACATGTATAAGTCCTTTTTTATTATCAATAAAAGCTTGAAGCAGAACATAATTATAATTGTGAAGCACTTAAGTGCCAATTGTATGCTGATTTTTCTTAAAATAAATGCAGCATCGCAGAAATTATCCAGCGCAGTAAATTTTAACAACTAAAAATTGCCAATTAATTGAAGCAGGTTGCTCTTGGTTTCTAAACCTGGTTACTATAATAAATAAAAGCTTCATAGGCAAAAATGTGGTTTGCTTTTTGTTTTGACTAAAAACTAATATCGATGACATTTGTTTACACTAAAACTAGTATCCGAAACTGGTACTTTCGAATTGGTTTGATTGCTCAACTACTTCAATTGCAGCTACTATTTTCTTCTGTTACAAATTTCGTTTCAACATTAGTATTGCATTGCTTCAATACAATACATGCTAGTATTGTACAATACTTGTATTAAAGAAACATAATAATTTTTCTGTAGTATTAATTTACGAAACACGACTTGTAACTGAATGTGATTTTAAAACTGCACTTGCAGTGAAAAGTTGGTAAAATCAATGAAACCATAAACCAAAAATTAAGGAAGATAACAGGAAAATTGATGATATCATAGATGATAATATGTATGAATAACAAGCTGAATTGATAATGACAGACAGAACCACAAATTTTCGGTTATGTCAGTTTCTATTTGAGAGAATGTTATTTAATGACATATGTACGTCTTAGCTATACACAGTGGCTGCGTTCCACCAAGCGCCCACAAAGCGCCGCGCCGCTCTTTTAGTCGTTCCAAATAACACCCGCGGTCGTTGTGGTCGTGGCGAAAAATACCTAAATTGTTTCTCGCTAATTGCACATGTGCGAGAAGAAACAGATAGGAAGGTACCGCAATCTTCTCTCTCTTTTTAATCGAATGACAGTTGGAAGCCTGGCTTCCCTGCTCTTAGCTTAATAACTCTATGCATTAATGACGTCATGACTTGCGCTCACGCGAAGCTCATCGACCCATCTAAAAAGGTGGGTTGAAGTAATCTTTGTCAATTCGTTGTCAATCAAATCAATTATAAATCTTGCACTTGAGGCTCTTTTAAATAAAGCATGCCAAACTTGACGTACAGCTCAACGAGCTTATCGAGTTTTACGAGCTCAGCGTTACTGTCACGCTCACAAGCAGGGTTGCCAGGTCTTTTTGGAATAAATACCGAACAGTGAGCAAAAAATAAATACTATTATAGTAGCTAACGTAACTTATAAAAATTATGGTTGGAAAACGTAAAGCACGCTTCGCAATCCGCGAATTGGCTCGAAAACAAACAGCGCGATCACGAAGCGGCAACATCGATTGTCAATGGCGTAAAATCTGACAGTTGAATCGTTTATTAGGGAGAAAAATTTATCAGAAAAAAAGCCGCACCGCCAATCTTTCGGTATAATACCGAACACCTGGCAAGCCTAAAAACTGCGGTCGTGAGCGTGAACCTTGTGAACGCTAAATGGAACGCACCCATAGTCTAAGCAATAAGCTGAAAATGGTGACAAATGGACGTGAAAAATGGTGTCCAGGAAAATGTAGTATGTCTATTTGTCACCATTTTCAGCTTATTGCTTAGACTAATAGCATGTGTAAATAATCTCCAGCATATACAAGCCTACTTATTTTCAAAAACACATTATTGAGTACTTTTTGATGATTTGGTTGCAATAAAATTTACTTTCTCAAAATTGATGCCATAAATTATACCACAACTATATTTATGGAAAAAAATCTTATAAATAATTTATTATAACTATTACTGTCTTATATTTTTACAAACCTCAATATGCATAAATACCTTAAAGTTACCAAGATATCGAGCAAGGCAAAACCATCCTTTGAATAAATTACACAAACGTTACACCAAACAAAGATTCTCATAAGAAATTAGTTTAATAAAATTGTGTTGAGTTCAATTTGAAAAAAGACAATTGAAGGTTATTTTTTATAAAATATCAATTGTGTTCAATTTGAAAAAAGACAATTGAAGGTTATTTTTTATAAAATATCATTAGCTACCAAAACAACGAAAGGAAATAAAACATAACTTATCAATAATTCAGTTATGAGATTGTTCATTTGTGTGTGCAATGGGCAACAATTATTCTAATTTCAACAATTAAGTTCTATTGGTACTTACGTCATCACTATCATATTCCTCTATTTTGGCGGTAAGGTTAATGCCCTGTGCGGCACTATTCTTCGTTGCCATGCGCGCCAAATTTTCTAAATATTCATTGTTCATGTCTTCGATATCATCTTCGTCACTTGAAAGGACTTCTGTTAAATGAAAATTATTAAAATTTTAATAATTTAAGACTTCAAACAATAATGATTATAATTAATAACGCAGCTTTACATTGGTTGTCCTTTTGCGATACCATCTGCAAAGTTAGATTAAAGTGACACACATGTTTAGCCTGCAGTCAATATAATTTAATATCTTAGTGCAATGTCAGATCCCAATTCCCCCAAGTTGAAAAAAGCAAACAAACAAGAAAAGAACAATCAAGATCCGTTAACTAGTTTTGGAGATATGCAAGGACAAACATATCTACATACATACATATTATACGTGTTTGGAAGCCGTTATATACCAACATAATATGTAAATTAAATATTGTGCAGTTGGTAATAAGTAATTAAGTACCATAATTATGAAATTTTAATCAATCAACCTTCAATTTTTAATACATTATAATATGGACTGCTTGTTTTTGTACATGGCTGTGAATGATTAGGTCTAAACTTAGTCACACATCCCTAATCTTTGCAGTCCAGTTGCGCGCCAAGAATAGCGATTTTTAATACTGTTTTCTGTGTTTTAATACCTTCGTCTTCTTCGTCCTCTTCTTCCTCTGAAGAGGAATCATCATCGCCCTCAGCTTTGAGCTCATATGCTCGTTTTAAGCCTTCGAAGAGGACCAAGCAGGAGGGCATAATCTTGGGAATGAATTCATCAATGTTTGGTCGCTGTGGACCCATTTCCAGCAGTGAGCATATCCCGAGGACACACAGTTTTCTGTCATGTAGGCTTAAACAAAATACAAAATTATAAGTATCAACCTTCTTTACTCTTAATGATCAATAAGAAAATCAGTTATAGTATACTAGAGGTTTTACCTCACCATTTTATGGAATAATTTGAACTACCTCCATTTGTGTTTAGAAAATAGTGATGTAGCGTGCTACTTTAAAGTAATGACGTATTCATCCTATGTTTAAATTTAAACCATTAATATTAAAGCAAACTTTTATTAACACAGTATCTCGTTATAATTTGATACACTATTTTCAGAAACAACATGCACCATCTGTTTTCACTTCTCTATCTACTAACGTTTTGATCACAACACTTTTTAAAAACATTAAAAATCAATTGTCCTACTCTGCTATGACTTTCTTTTTTTTCTTTAAGTACAGCAAGCAAACAGACAGACGGGCCACCTAATGGTAAGTGTTCACTGTTGCCTACTGACACGTGGAACACTAATTAATTTACTTACATATTGTATTATATACAAGAAGATTATATACAAGAGGTACCGTTTTTAAAATTAACAACAAATGCAACCGTCTGACGCACTTCAACTGGTCAATTTGAACACAGCTTCATAATTTCGCTTTTTTAATTTATAAGTTTTATTATACCTTATTGGTTAAGGGATGTGGCCAAGTTGAGTGACAAGCAAGAATCACTATTTTCTTAACGCGAATAATATAATTGATATTGTTGAAACTATATACAATATTGTCATTGTAGTGGCCATATCAATGGTGAATGTGGTGCCGCCTTTGAAGGTCGACAAAGACCCTGGTCAGTCCATACTGTCAGACGCAATATACATAATATTATAAGAATAAATCTCACCCCATAAAGCAATCAATATCAATCATCCACTGCTTCATAAACTGTTGTGTGATGGAAGCATTTGGCACTGATTCCTGTAACTTGTTCAGAATCGTGAACAGCAGATGGGGGTTGTAGTAGAGAACTGCAATAAGCACCTAAAAAAATTATGTTTTTAAAATCCTGCTTTTTAATTTAAAGCCTTTTAGTTTTTTTTATAATATACAAGTAATGAAAAAACTGATGTTAAATGATTAAGTTCATGGATAGGCTTGACTACAGCAGTCCAGGAGTTTGCATGTTTCATGATTAGCCTGATATGTTATACATGTTAACATGAAAAAATATAACCACTTTCATGCAAAAGGGTTATTAATGGACCTAGGCAGTACCTGCAGAAGCATAGTCCTCAACTCAGAAGTCTTGACTTTCCTTGTAAGCCGGTTGAGGACAAGTTCGATGAATGAGGGCAGGCAGTTGTCAATTTTGCCGGAGCATTGCAGGACCATCACCTCCAGTAGTTTAGCTGCATGGATTTCTGCCTCATCTTCAGAATCCCAGTTAAGGACCTTTTTAAGAAACAGTAAATTAAATCATGTTTGTGTCTGTAATGTGATTTACAAAATACATTGGCAATATTACAGAAGGCTGTTTCAATATCCTTTAATAAGTTTCCTATCAAGTTATCAAGGACCCTATAAATGAATTTTCTTATTGTCTTCTTCAGATCTTTGGCCTCCAAGGTTTGTAACATTATGGACATTATAAAACTTAGTTGCCATCTGAGCAACTTTTCCCTATTGGTTATTGGCTAACTGTTGTTATAATTTGTTTACAGATTTTGTCGTTGAGAAATCTTCCGTACAACACAGTGGTCAATATAATATGTAGGATCACATGAATAGGCTCTATCTCGACACCTTAGGCTGGAACTGGATCATGTTGGTTTAATACTTCTGACTGCAGGCACGGAAGTGTATTGGACAATAAGATGTTTTCTGCTCATAAACGCACAGCAGATTTACATTCGTTCAGTGGCTTTCTCACGAACAATGATTTTCATCTTCCCCAATCATATTATTATTTAGATAGTTACCTCTATCGTGAGTCATTATTAAGGTCGCCAAGCATAATGCTGCTGCACTATATCAGGTCATAAATAAATTTGAATATCATTTTAGCCAGCCAGTTTACAATGTACTTTGTAAATTGCTTTTTTTATAACATACTAGCTGTCAGTGCAGGAATCACTCACGTATTAATTTCTTAATTATCATCATTCATCATTATATCACTAGCTGCTTATACAGGGTGGAAAAGCACGACGATCCTTGCCGCAAAAGTGGAATTGCTTAGACTTAGTACTGAATTTCCTCTAAAGAAACTAGACTCATATTCGTAATCGTTTTGATGTTATAGGCAGTTAACTTTTAATGCAAAATACTGCAAGTGACAACCCTCATTAGGTTCAGTAATATTTAACAATAACACATTTCAAGCAACACTTCTATCCATAGCTAAATTGAGACTTACACTGACATTGAGACAGTAAATTGTATTATTTTGTTTGGGAAAAATATTAATTTTTACTCAGTCTTACCCATGATAAAACCGTGAACGTAAATAAAATAATTAATGACGTAAGTAAAATAAATAAATAGGTGGCGAATCTATTACTACTATAGTAATAGTAGGGTATGGTATAGGATATAGGGTATGGTAGTATAGTAGGATTGTCACTAAGAAGAACATTTATTAATTTTAATATTTTTACTAATCGTTCGTAACAATAATCTAAACATTACGAATCGATTCTCCATCACTTAAACTCATCCCCCTTTGCGGGAAGGATCGTCGTGCCTTTCCACCCAGTACAAAAAGAACATTGAGTGAAGTTGGCTGAATATAACATAACTGAAAAATTCATTACTTTTAATGAAATTGTAGCGTCAGAGTTCATCACAGACTTAATTGTATTACAATGTGTATAGGTATATATAAATATAGATAGAAACCACAGCAAATAAATATGCAGCCCAATTAATTGTTGTATCCCCAAGGACACAATCAACCTCAAATAGGATCTTACATCCTTCTCAGTAAGACGGTAAGGTCTCTTAACTAGCTTCATAGGAGCTGTTTTGATAAGTCAAGATAGCACTTAGCATGGCAGCACACTCATATCGCACGGCAGCAAACAACATTTACCTGTATATTATGATGTTTTTCCTTTTTATCTTACTTGTATGAACTTTTTTCTTACTTCCCTCGACGAATATCTACTATTTATTTCATAATAGTTGCCAAGCATAATTTGATAAAACAAAGGCCTATTTTTTAAAACACTTAATAATCCCTATAAAAATGATGATGATACAGTATTTGTTTGAGTGATAACTACAGCACATACTTTATTTATTACTCAAATGAGAGAACAGTTTAACTGCAGTGTGTAATTGCTTGTTTTTTTTTCATTTTTGCTACTACCTTCTGGATTAATTCAATTTTTGAACACATTAATGACTCTGGTGGGTAGTCTTCGTAATCGTTAGTGAGATAAAAGATCTACTACACTGCCAAATTGCAGGTACCCTTCATAACATTATGGCAATCTTTTAGAGCATGTGACAATGTAATTTCAACCAACTCATATAACTTGAAAAATCCATTGTTGCATGCCATTAGAGGTTGAGCCATGTAATTCGATTATATTAAAGTAAATAAATAAGATGATGCCTGTTCTTATTAGATAACTAAGGATTGAAGAAAATATATTCATTTACCTTTAAATAGGATTATAGTAGGTATTTAAGTTTGGAAGAAAACGAAACACGCGCAAAATTATGGATACAGCTAATATACAAATCGTTTAATATGCAAACTAAGAGTTTCTCTGCCTGGCATATGGACGCCCTCACATACTTGATTATATTTTATAATTTGAGTTATTATTATACAAATATTAAGAATGGCCACATGTGAAATCTAATGTAAAATAAAGTTTCTAAAATACATCAAAATAGGAACTTTTAGATCAATGTTTAACATTGAAAAATGGATTTGTTAAACTCACACAGCAAACATCAAAATTAAAATGCCAATAATAGGATACACAAGTAAATTTTGCAATTTTGCAAGTGCTAAAATATACCAAGGATCCTGGGCTATTAGTGCCTGTGCATCAAGTATTCAAGTAAAATATTTTACTAGTGATGACCTACAGCATAAGACAAGATCATTTTCTGTGAAACAAGTTGATTTGTCCAGACCCAAGCAGTACTGCTATAAATATTGGATAAATGTGATACTTACCACTTTTACCATGTTGAATATAGCAAGCATATGATTTTCATTAGACAGGAAGGCATTAGTGTCCACTGTGATATAGTTGTGTAAAACTGGCATCATGTCAGTGAAGTAATCATAACCATCTTTTTCAAAGACTTTGTATATTAACTCCAAGACTTTCCACATATCTTCAGATATTGATTTGGCAGTTAGATTACATAAGAGCGTTAGGGCCTCTTCATAGTATTCTGAAATTTAGAAAAAGGTAACATAGACAGTTGATACAATAAATGCAAATTTAAAAACACAGCTATATTTTGTAAACTGACCAAGAATGTTATGATGCAAAATATGCCCAACAACTCGAAGTACAGTTTTCTCCATTTGCGCCATGATTTCAGGATTGCTGTCCATCACATTTAGGACTGTTTCCATAGTATTTAACAGTCCCATAGCAGTGATAGCTTTTTCATCTGAACCACAGTCTGTCTCAACAACTTTACTGAATGTATCAGCTAGGTGTTCAATTATTTCAAATGCCATAGGCATTAGCTGCTCAGTATACAATGGTACAACCCTTTGAAGCACATTGGCAACATTATCATTTTCTGTTTCCCTAATCACCTTCAGCATTTCAGTAGTCACTGCCTTCACTTGAGGTTCCAGTAAGGCGTGTGTTTTCTCTTGTGAAGTCAGAAGAGTCTGAAGGGCCAAAGCTGCCTCTACCTTTACTGGTAAATCTGTATCATTTAGCAAGGCATTGATCGTGAAGTGCACAGATTCTATGAGCAGAGCCTCATTTTTGAAACGCACAGTAGCAAAGCTATGGAGAACCCAACAAGCTCTTGCTCTCATATAGCCATAGGGACTACGGTATTCTGGTAGAACATATTGGCTCAACAAAGATTCCACCTGTCCCTTGTAAATTTTTTTCTTCAAAAGTAGATCATTGAGAGTTCCCATCATATGCAACGCGCCGTCTCGCTGGCGGGGCCCAACATCTGGCCCACCTTGTCCTGTCAACACTTGCATGCAGAAATGCATTGTTCTCTCTAACATCTCTTTTCTCTTTCTGCAGCACGAGATGAGTAGTGTTTGAGCTGCAGTCACAGGTGAAACAAAATCTTCAAATATATCTGAAACAAAATTTGCAAGTCAACAACCATATAACAATAAGATTTTTATAGAAAGCTCAATTATATCAAACAAATATGAATCTCACCAAACTTGATGCGAATGTATTCATGGGGATCAGTGAACCATAACTCTTCATCAGCATCAGAGTAAGACATCAATGGAAACAGAACATCTTGAATGATAGCAAACATGTGTGGCTTCAGAAGTTTCCAGGAATGGGCATGACTGACACTGTATGAAATTAATAGTTAATATTAATATAGTTTATTTGATATGGATAGAGATTAATACTGTTTGATTCCCAAGATTCTCTATACAATGTGTTACAAGAATACCCCTAAATACTGAAAGCGGTTGCAGTATATCTTGTAAGGGTATCGAAGACAGATTTTGAGAAATATGGACTTAAATTTTATGTTGTACAAAAAAAGAAAAATTAATTAAAAAAATATGTATCGACAATGTCTAAAGGGCCAATGACCCTACCAGGAGCTGCTACACTACCTCCTACTTACTACTTTTTTACCTCCTATCCTAGTAGGTACAGTCAAGAGCACTTCAAGCTTGACATCGATCTTTGTACCGTTCGTATTTCAATAGCCAAAACAGCCATTTTTACAAATAACGTTCTTATTAAACGAATAAATTATTATCACACCGATCGCGCGTTTTTAGCGCGAGATTTGTCATTCGAGTTTAGCGATTACTAGGCTATTCACGGAGGTTATTGTTCTTAAAAATGACACAAAAATCCTTGAAAATGGGATCTGCCGACAATATAAAGTTCATTGAACTTTATAGATGTTAAGAGTGTTTGTGGAACACGGAAAATGAAAATCATAAAAACCGTGATGCGAGAAATGCAGCCCTTAATGCATTTGCTGAAGAATTGGGTATTGAGGAATGGTCCTAAAGAAATAACTGCAAAACTGCAACTGGCATAAAACCTCGAAATACGATTATTGCTTTGAAATTCTGTTTACATGGACACAACAAATATTCCATTGCGAGGCAATTGTCACCCAAGTCAACGGGCGAGAAGAGTGAATGTTTAGACGAAGGAAATGTTTTATATTCCTTCAATTATCGTATCTTCAAGACGAGAAACTCTGTCCATCTAAATGAGCCTTTAAGATGCTGAACGACTAAGCCTCGCGGCATGGGGGCGCCTGGCGCATCAAAGAAGCCGCCAGCTGGGGCGGCGAAATCAAAGGGTTTGCCGTGCACTGCTATGGCATGTTGATTGACCTAAACAGCTGATCATTAGATTTGGAAAGTGTATAAAATGTTATCGAAGATTTACTAAAATTTACTTAAATCATTTTCTCGAGACTGCACATACAGCAAAAATGTAAAGCTTGGTCGTAATAGTATAATTCAGACTTTGTGACATTTTTATTTTCGGCTTTAAGGGGGAATCCTGTAACACTTTGTATAATTTGCTTGAAATGTTGCTGGGCAAGTTGATACATATCTATAGATCAGTAAATTTTTTGGGCATTCAACAACAATATCCTAACAATGATACACACACATCTCTACAGGAATGCCCAATGGAACACTTTTGTGGAATAAAATTTTTTCACAATGGGAATCTCAGAATCTATTGTTTGAAACATTTTTTATATTGGAGAATGGAGAGGATTACCTCTTTTATAGCATTTAAGGACTTACCATTGATCAATGTAGCTCAGAGTCTGTTGTAGTACTCTTGGTGACACATACATCTTGTTCCTATACTGATCTAACACTCGAAGGAGTACTTCAAGGATGCCTCCAGTAAATGTTGTTAAATACCATTCAGCAAACTGGACATATTCTTCACGGGTGTTCACAGGGCTCCCATATCTAAACAAAAGAGGTATATTATGATCTAATCAAAAGGGGTGATATGTTTTAAACAAACACCTCATCAAGTGAGGAGGGTTGTCAACTCGATCTAACATTTTTCAATTCAATATTAACAATTATTATTATAGATGGATTGCTGGGTCTTTGCAACGCGTCTTTGATTGTGTGTTTTGTATACATACGAGGTATGAAAGTGTGTGTGTGCTTGCGTGTGTGAAAGTGTGCCTGTCACAACAGTCAGATTGATTTCTACGTGACGTTCCACTGACGTCGACTGCATATGTATTCCAAAACATCTATTTGCCTCTCTCACAATCGCAGAGTATTATGAGCGTGTCAAAGATTACTATTGTTTTGTTTTCAAGTGAGAAAACTTTTTTGCTTTGGCAACAAATAATATCTCAATGTTCATTTCATTAATCAGCCTCCACGTATCATAACTTTCATTTTATTATTTTTCTTGTAATGTTGATTTTTTAAATTCCATAGCATACATATATTATATATTCAGGACGATTATGTCCTAAATACGTATTTCCGATTCGTTGTCCCAAACAACATGTTGCTACGTTACCATTATACGGTTGTATGTATGTACTTAGTAACGTGGGTGAGTTCGTGTGACCACGTGAACGAGACGTGAACCCTTTATCGTAAGACAAAATTCTGACACCGATCAAGGAACGAGCGTGACCGCGCGAAAACCATCTACATTGCAGTTCACGTTTGTTCACCGAGAACAATGTAGAAGCGGCACTAGTTTGAAAATCTATATGCACACATATACAAAGCTGAGCTTACGCCTCACAGTTTGTGAGTCACAAACTAGTGACACCTACAGTGTAAATATGTACACAGATTTGTCTCAACCACATCTAAATGCTTTGCGCAAGCTATATGAGCTGAAATGAGCTATATCAATATGAATTATTCTTTTGTTAGCCCTATTTTTTATTTCTGATGATGTCATAATGACATTAATGTGACAAGGTCTCACCTACCACATTAACAATTAACAGGTCTTATACTCCAAATAACTTAGATACCTTTCAAACAGTCTGGCCAGAGTGTGAACTGCCCATTTCTTACACTTCCACCAAGGCAGCTCCATACGTTCATCTTCATCTACTTGCAAAGTGTGCTCTGGTATTGGTTTCTCCATCACAAGTCTAAGAACCTCCATCCACTTAGTGAAAACATCTCTTGTGATTAAATCCAATGGCAACATGTACTGTAAGTGAAGTTAATTATGATGGTTATTGTCCTAATTATCATCAATTCCAGCCAGAATATTGATATCTACAAAATGAGTCACAATATCAAATTGACTTACTTTTACAAGGCCAAAGAAACATTTTAGGATTTGCTTTTGGATTAGCACAGACTCTATGGATTGATCTGCTTGAAGATTAACCATCAAGTTGTACATCATTGGTAGAAGAAGATTCATGGCTTCTATTAAAGGAGCCTTTTTCTCTCCAACATGATACTCATAGCATTTTATAAGTTGATAGAGGCAAAGAAGAGCACCCATCCAGCAGTTGGGCTCTGGACTTTGTAAGTAGATGTGGATTTTGTCAACAATTTGTGTCCATCGAGCTGGGAAATCATTTTTGATAATGACTTTGAGACATACACAGAGCTGAACTCTTATAATCTCTGGTGCCTGGACTATAGCCTCAACAATGATGTCTCTTATCATTGCACGGTCTTGCTCATGGACATTGAAGGGAATAGGCTCCCCATCCTCTGGTTCTTTTTCTTTCCAACCAGTATTAATGAGATTTTTCAAGTACACAACTCCAGCTTGCCTTACTGGTATTGTCACTTCATTTGACATAACCACTTGAAGCAGGGAAGGCGCAAAGCCTATTATCTTGTGTATCTAAAACAAATAAGTAACATAAATAATAATAAGTGTCGGACTGAAACCGGTGTTTACAACCAAAACTGAAACCAAATTGTGGCAATGATCTCAGTTACAACTGAAACCAAAAGTTCTTTATAAGGATCATGTTTTGAGGGAAAAATAATGAAATGTTGCCAGAGGCTGTTTCTTAAAGACACTGAACTTTTATCATCGATAATAATTGAAGAATATTTCCTAGCTAATAATATTTACTAGCTGACCCCACAAACATTGTTTTGTCATAAATATAAGGAATGATGATGATGAAAAATTATTAAGTTGCTAAAATGACCCTATTTTTAATGATAATATTTAAATTAAGATAGTAATTTTAATGATAGAAAGGTGAAAATTTAGGGTTGTATGTTTTTTTAACATTATTAAAAAATAAAATAAAAAAATTGTCCAAAAATAACATAAAAATGTTAGGGATGGGCAACCCTAATCACTTAGGGGTATGAAAAATGGATAGTAGCCGATTCTCAGACCTATTTAATAGTTGGTTTTTAACGCTCAATAACTTATATGGCAAAACAATGTTTGCACTTTGCGGGGTCAGCTACGTCTATAATATAAGATGTTAATTTGGCAGTTTTAATGTAATGAAATATTAATTTTACTGTACAGATCTATGTAAGTACCTATGCAAGTACAGAACAATCATAGCATGTTTTTGTATTTTAATTTGCGATTTCTAGAAACTATAATTTATTTTTTAAGGAATTTTAAAATTTATTTAAGTAAAAAGTCTTGCCAAGATTGTTTAGCAAATAAGACAACAGAATAAAATTAAACTGTACATAACTGTACTTGCCACTTTGATACCATGATAATAAGTATTGAACTGAGTTTTAAAACTTACCATAATATTCCCATATTACCACCACTAATACACTTTAGTAAATATCAAGTACCTAACTAATGTTTGTTTATATACAGCATTAGCAAGAGTTATATTGAACAAAAATTTTTAGATAGTTACGATAAACTTGATTCTACAATATATAATCTATGTATAAGTTTATTATATTGAATATTTTTACTACCCTCTTTTATACTATATCACATGATAAAACTTGCTGAAAACAAAATAAATCAACAAAATGAACTGCAAAAGCAAGCTTAGCTTTGATTAGGTATGTGGACTCAGCCAAATGTCTTTGTCATGCAGATGGAATTTAACATGCCAAACATGGGCAATCACAGCAGTAGACAGAGAACTCCCAAATGCAATTTTGGTTTCAGTTGTAGTTGCAGCAGGTTTGCCACGGAAACCAAAACTGAAATCTGTTATTTGACTAAACGCAAACCAAAACTGAATATGCAGTCAGACACTAATAATAATATATTTAACTACTAATAATAGCTTGAACATTTACTATTTTGGCTAACAGTTTCCCAAAATCTGACTTGGGAATATATTTCATTAACTATATTAGTGAAAACAGTGTTTAGATTGTTGTTTTATCAGCTCTGGATGATATATACATTAATAAGAATGAAAATAAAAATGTTTTAAAATTTTCCATATGAACTTTAGCTAAAAAGTATTGTAAAGTAGTTTCTTTACACATAACTTTTTGTGTTTCTTAGATTTTAGTAGGTATTTTTCATATAAATACATGTCTTGAGAGTGTAACAAGTGTTGTGAAGGACATACTACAATCATAAATTATTTACAGACAATTTGCTTCCATGAACAGTAACATTGTATTATTAGGCAACAATTTATTAGGTACATGGGACCATTGAAAACAAAAAGTGTATACATGTTTATACAGCATTTGGTTGACATATTAATAATACATTTCCATATCGGAAATCAATAACTGAATCTGACATTTTAACAAAAGATTTATCACTACTGATCCTCCTGTCAATTCCAATGGTACTGCTGAGTCATATTATTTTATGAATTTCAAACTTATGCCAGATTCATTAGAAATGTAATTCATAACACATGAATCAAATTATCATACTAATAAATCATAATTTTAAGGTTAAATGCTAGAAACGTCCAATATTGTTGAGGATTTACAGTAAAGAAAATCAGTTATTTGTTAAAAATGCAACTTAAAGTTATGCTACTGCGACTTGTTACAAAACGTTTAGGGACAGTGGGCAATAAGTAGAGTATAAACTCTTATAAATGATGATTAGTGCAATTTGGTCGCGTTGCAAATTTCTCGAGCATGTGGGTGAAAAAAATTGTCTACCTGTGAAAGCTGTTCCTCTGCTTGCTGCCTCTGGTTAGGCTCAATAGTTGCACGTAAAATTTCCGTTAGTTTTCTCGTATCCATTTTGGCTAAATTCACACTAAATCTACCAGGAAAATTATTTTAATGGGGGGCATGAGCCGCCCAGAGCCGCCACCGCCGGGCGTGGAAGTAAAAAGACAAAAGATAAATTGTCTATGATAATCGATCACGTGACATAAAATTTGAGAATAGCATGAATAGCATCCATGTATATTGTATAATATTTTATTTTCTTCTTTATTGTTAAGAATAATGTTAAGGACCTTAAAAATTATATAAGGAAAGGAATTTCAAGAATTTTTAATCATTGTGGGGTTTTCCATCCGCAAAAAATATATATTTAACTATACGGGTAAACTATAAGGGTGGCACTACACGCTGGCTCGAGGTGCATGTGATTTTGAATCTTACCCCGCTAAATTAAAGCCGGAAACACATTGACGTGTAAAAATTGTAGCTTTTACGGTTTACAAGATTTTATATTGTTTAGGTAGATAGAAATACAAAGAAATAAAGAAATATTGAAAAATATTGCTCAGAAGTATCATAAAATATGCACAGACAATTTTGTATTTGAGATCCTAAATACATTTTTGGGATTTGACCTATGTTCTTTGGGGAAAGTTGTTCGGTTTTATGGGCTCATTAAGAGTATTAATGGGATACTTTGTTACAGTCTGACGCCATTTTAGATTCATTTCTTTATTGGCGCGGCTTATACCATACCTCCGTCTACACCGGAGCCATGCTGGAAGGTTTTAGAACTGTTGTTTGTAGCTTACAGCCGGACACTTTTTTCAATTTTCTACTTTTACTCTATCTACGCTTCGTCATCTGTCTATGTTGTATCTGACTGACATTGACATAAGGCCCCAAATGGCTCCCAGCCCATAGATAAATAAATACTAAAATAATATAATGGTCGCAAATGTCCCAATTGGCCCGTTGGTTGGTTGACTGAACTTGGCTGGCTAGCCCTGGCCCCAGTGGCCCCTGTCTGCGGTGCCTGCCTCACTCACTCAGCAGAAATATAAAAATAATGGCAAATGCTCGTGTTCAATACTGTTCAATATTTTAGTACCTACCTACTAGATAAATTAAAAGTACACGAGAAAGGTGGTAGAGATAATTAAACAAATAATTTGAACCAAAATATATTTCTTTGCGATTAATATCATACAACCAACCAAAGGTGTTTTATGTGTTATTGGAAAATCTGAATTTAATGATTTTTTTTGTGTTTTGCCATTTAGTTTTAAGACAATGAAGGTGTGGTGTTTTAGTATTAGACATTGAATCATGTGAGCCGATAAATATGCGATACAATAAGCAAGAATTAGCTGCTTTGGCATCACATACTTCGCAAAGTTTCGACAGAGAAGGCGTATTGGTGCTGAAAGAAAAACAGGACGGATTTTTTCGTAGATCTGAAGGTCAGTCAGTATTGTGGATAATGTTTACTGAGCCACATAATACATACACAATGTTTGAATAGGTTTCTTCCATTAAAAAATCGGTTACTTGTAATAGCCCATTGGGCCCCATTGGGAGTCACGGGCTCTTATACTCTATAAACATCTAATTTACAAGAATATTGTTATCCATAGAACACTTGTTTTTTTTATCCATACTATGTGCTCCATAATGTAAATCTTAATTTTCTTTTGCCATCACATTTGCATCGGGCTGCAGAATATTATATTAGTTATGTATAAAAATACATAATTAATGTGAATATTGAAGATGTATAAAGTAACAGCTAGTCAAGAACCTTTCATGAAATATATAAGTACATTTACTTTTCAGGTATAACAGTAAGATGGTTCCGCCTAAAAGGAAATCTGCTTTTTTATTTAAAAGGGCCTGAGCCATGGTATGAGCCTGTAGGAGTACTCATTCTTGGACAACATCAAGTTAAGGTACAAGCTCAAGATGAAAATGGACACTGGCCTTTTCAAATTGGTAAATAAATATTAATATTATAAGTTTAACATCCATGTTCTAGTTGTTTTTCTAAATATTTACGTTAAACGGACAAATAAAATAACCTAGTCAGTGACATAAGTATAGTCTTTGTAAAATAACATAATAAAATAAGTATTTTATTGGGCGAGTTAATAATCTATTTACTACCTACTCTCCTACTCTGCTGCCTTTTTTTCATGAATACTGTACATGTTGTTCAAGTTCCGATAGTCTGACAACTAGGTAATTTTATTCATCCGTTTAGCGAATGATTAATTAATTTTATTTATCTGTTTAATGGACAACTAGCAACAGGCTCTAGTCGTCCACTAATCAGACAAATAAAATAACCTAGTCGTCCACTAAACAGTGAGGTTAAATTTTTCCCGAGCGAAGTGAGTGTCTGTTACAGAAGTCTAAATTTAACACAGAAATCCCTTCAATGGGTTAGGTTAGGTTAAATTTTTTAAGGCAGATGATTAATTTATTCGTCTGTTTAGACGGCTACTAAGTTATTTTATTCATCCATTTAACAAACGACTAGCAATAGCCAAATATTCAAAACATTATTGCTATTAACTAGTAAACCAAGAGCCTCAGACTCAAACATCAACTTAATTTATGTTTTGAGTTTATGCTATAAGAGATAATGTATAAATTATTTCATGCAAGTCACCTATACTGCTGGGCGTAGCATACACACTTGGATGAGGAATAATGGCATACTCCCTACATTAAAAACTTAAATTACTGGAAACAAACTGCTATCCCCAAATTTTAATTATATTTTTCTAAATTGCAGTTTGGGAAAATGGTGTTTGCTACAGATTGGCTACATTCCTTGAATCAGAACGTACCCTATGGTTGAAAGCCATACAGATGGCACCATATGATGTTATGCACTCCCAAATTGTGACATTGAAGGAAAAGCTAAACAGGATTCAGCCCATTGTTGACATAACAACATACCGATTGCAGAAAGGAATAGTACCTGGTAAGTTTGAATACCCATGTGAGTGTGGAGTACCTTCATACCAACCTCTTCGAAGGGGTTGCTATTCCCTTGAGGTCAAATCTGGGTAGTGGAAGCACTTTTATCAACAGCTTTGGTCTTGGTACAAAGAAAAGGTTTGATACCTCTCATGATCAAACTCTTCTACTGGGAATATGGTTTTTAGTCATCTGTGAATGCAGAACAAATATGTAATTAATTGATTTCTATTTACTCTCTTTTTTATGATTATCATCAACAATAATGTAACAATACATATTTTTTTATAGATATGAACGAAGTGCCATTGTGTGAACTAGCTCTATCTTGTGACAATTTATTGTGTGATGCTCATGGTAGACCTCCATCGCCGTTGATGGTATTGTATGTCAGATATCACAAAGGTTTATGTGTCAAATACAGCACCACAGAAATTGTAGAGGTGAGCAAATACATCTTTTAAGGAGTAGTTAATTGAAAAGTTAGCCAAATTGGCTTTCACCCCCACCACTACAATTCAGATAGCTCATGTTCATTTGCTACTTGTATAATATTAAGAAGAAAACTTTATAACATTTACCCATACCTGTTATGCAATAAAATATAAGAAAAATAAGGCCTTACAATTTTACAGACATGTAGTAATCCAAGTTTTTCGAAGACTATCCTGTTTAGAGCCAGCGATGGGCTAACTAATGATGCTGTAGTTCGATTGGTTGTGTATGATGTGAAAGAGCGAGTTTCTGAAACTGCAGTTCCTATGGGATTCACATCACTGACTCTTAGTACCATACAGGTAATACAAATAATAAAATGAAATATTTGTTTTAAATATGAAAATTGCATGTCAGTGCTAAATTATGATATTTAATGTATTATGTTTTCCAACAGGAGGCACAAAGACTGAGAGTAGCATTAATGACTCGGGATAATAAAACAATTGGCTTTGTCACTGTTAATGGCTGGAGCCTTGAGCCTTCATATATTGGCACTAGCCCCAGTCACACAAATGATCGAAACAGTATAGACATACCACAAAAAATCGTATGTCACCGACGTTCTCAGTCACTTCCTCCAAGATTGGGACTGAAGCTGAAATTTCCTTCGTATGGGAATTTACTTAAGCAGAATTTTGTTAACAGCCATCAGGTCACATATAGGTTTCATTCAGGCTTGGGCGGTGATATTACTGTTCATGAAATAATGGCTGAGCCTAAGATGTGCTACCAAATACCTATCCAACTGCTGTAAGTGTAATTAATGATTAAAAATAAATTAATTTTATATAAAATGGTTACTTTTTAATGTGAGTATAACAGTATTAATTTTTTTTATAAATTTTCAGAGATATTTTTATACAACGTGAGAAAGAGTTGCTCGAAGAATTACTGTCTGTTGGTGAATTGTACGGACATTGGCAAAGTAGGCAGCTAGACTTAGCCAGTACTCACATATCTTTGTTGAAGCATTACTGTCATTCCAAGAGATGCTTGCAAGAAGCCGACCACGCTTATTTCAAGGCCAGCAGTAAGAAAGGCGAGATTGTTTGTTATGTTTTGTGTTCCTTGAGTTCTTTTGTAGCATTATTCTTATGTTGCTGTAGTTTTACTGTGCAGTGTCTTGATGCATATTTAATGGTTTTTGTTTAGTTTGGATTTGGTTAGTGTTTTAAATTTTTTTTGAATATTATACTATATAATAGAATAGGATATTATTATATGATAATAGAAACAAGCAATTAATAATTTCTGATTATAATCTATTACTGTAATAAGTAGGTCTAGTTTTCATTAAACTTTCAGATGAACCAAGTCTGGAGTTTGCACCAACGAATCTCCACTTGCAAAGGATGTGGGTACACAACGATACTCTTAATAAGACAGGTTTCCATGACGTAGTCACGGCTGGTGCGTTTGCGGCGCATTCACATAAGTCTGAAAGGACAGGTGGTCTTATAAGGTAAATTTAAAGGGTACATAAGTTGAATCACATTATGTCTTGAATGTCGGTTCGTTTTGGTCAGTCCACAAGATAATAGCGCAAAACCATTGTAATTAAAATAGGGAGCTTAATGTTGTCGCATACCTGCCGTGACCAAGTATAATATTATTATTTTTATGAAATAAAACATTGAACAATGTGCTACTGCTAGGTATTCACTTGAGTATTTGCCGATAAGTCTGAGAGTTATTTTTATGTGCATGGACAAACTTCATAGTTCTCTAGTCTCTCTAATCTAGTTTCTCTAATCTCTCGGTCATCCTAAGAACTAAGAATGTTTGATTTTTAATAGCAGAAATGTTATGGTAAACTGGAGACCTTATTCTCAGATTTGTTTATAATCAATCTCAGAAGAAAATAAAATACTCAAAAATAAATATTTGCCATTTGATGTTATTGTAAAATTGTAAATCTTTAGGTTGGTGCAGCAAGTGAAAGATATCAATAGTACCAAAGCGGCTCTGAATTCAGCCACAGCCAGCAAAATACAAACAGAATATGACAATGTCATCGCTTTGAGGAAGCTGCGTGAAGATGTGGTCATGGATATGGACAGAGTGGTTGTACTCTTACAGGCTAAACAAACTTCGGATGTTCTTAGTACTTTAGAAGGTATATTCATTTCAAATTATAGCTTAATTCAAATACGATAACAATAATTTCTACAATATTTTTATAACGTTCTATGGCATAGCAAATACAGATTTTTTTAAATTTTATACTTTTATTGATTTATATCTTCATCATTTCGTGATCTTAACTTTTCTAAATTTAGCCTATATTATCATTTTTTATACTTGTCATTGGCTGAACAATATTTGAACGTGAATTCGTCAAAAATATTTAATCTTTGGGCTGAACGTCAATGCGCCATCGTCGCGTCGTAACCAGAAGAAAAAGAATAAATGTCATTTTTGTGTATCTATGTGTGGGTGTGTGTATTGTGTGTAATTAACGTATGGTTGTGTGCTTGCTGTGTTTTTTCATTAATTTTGTGTGTTTCTAATGCATTTGAATTATTATTATTGACAGTCTACACTAAAATTCGTCAATATCTACCAAACAAAACAAAAATGAGGAAAATCGCAGAAACGAAAGAGAAAATTGTTCTGAACTGATTCGCCTATTTATGGTTCTCTCTATAAGTTCTCTCTTAGTTCATGTTATTTCGGGTCACTCATGACATATGGAAAAAGGACATATTATGGAATATTGGGATTCAAGTTGCCTTATTTAGGTTAATTTACAAAGGTAACGTTTCCTTTTTACAGGTATTAAAAGTAAAGTAAAAAGCATGTTGCGGCTTTGGGAACCATCTGTTTTTGAAGAATCGCTGGCAATAATTGGGTGGCCCAGAAACAGTTGTGGGGATGAATCTGAAAAACAGGTTTAACAATACATTTTAATAAAATTATTTTTCGAATGATAAGTTGTTTTTCCAATGTTTAAAAATAAATTTAAGGTAATAATTGATTTATATTTTAGGTGACATCAACGATCATACGCCTTACTGAGCAACTATCCATGTTTGATCAGCCGACGTCAGATTGTGACACGTTTGATGCATCTTCGAGTTCTAGTTCAAAGGAAACGTCACCCACCGGCGACACGCCGACCTTGTCCTCTAGTGTACCTAACATCTATCCAAACAGCTGCCCGAAGACCTGTAGAGATTCTATAAAGGAAATCGTTGAAGGGTCAGAATTGCAATTTCACAATGACTACTTCAACAGTGAAGAGAGGAACAAGTTAAATCATTCATTCAGGTCCGTTCGATCACCTGTCAAACCAAAACTGAACGATGGGTACAGCTTGTCGTTTGATGCGAATAGACCGCGACACGGCAGTTTGAGGAACGATTTTAAGAGTTCGGCGTCGTTGGAGCAAGTGTCCTATAGATGTCTTATTGATAGTCTGAGCGGTAAAAAGGTAATTAATTTATCTGTCGCAGTTGACATTTTCATATTTCATAAAAATGCGCAATAAGCAAACTATTTTGTTTGAAATTGGCAGGCCAGAATTTTTTGCAGGGGTTATAATTGTTACCTGTGCCAATAATAATAATATTAGGATTTGATATATATCAACTTGCTTAGTTAAGTGTATTCAGCAGCATAATTGCTGAATTAAGTCTATGTCGATTGATGGGGAGTTCTTTTCACCATCTAGCAGTGTGTTTCAATATCTACACTGATGTCATCAATGTTCTCGTACAACCGGTTATGTTTTATCAAGGTGAAGTGCATCCGCCCGCGACTTCATCCACGTTGATCTAAGAATTTGACCCAGAAAGAGATAAAAAGTATCCTATATGTTTATCCAGGGCATAATCTAATTGTGTACCAAATTTCACCAAAATCTGTTCAGCAATTTTGCGTGAAAGAGTAACAAACATCCATCCATCCATACAAGCTTTTGCATTTTTTTGCACTTTTGCATAGTAGTAGGATATTGCACGTGAATCAATAATTGCAATCTAGTTGTGCCTTTTTTTGTTCCATTTTTTATTATGTTTATAAAGATCGACTAGTATTTTCTACCCTTCAAAGATACATGTTTTATCTGACTCGCTTTAGAAAAAGGTTGCGTATTAATGAGCTAAAAGGTGACGCACTATGACAGTATAACAGCTTTTGCAGTACCTATTTTTTCTTAAAAGATTTTTAGCGTATTTGTGTAGTTTTTGTTCATTTTTATGTCCCATCATCTAAAATGTTGTTAAATCTTATCTTATCATATACATAATTATTACTTATATAAAATTCTCGTGTCACAATGTTAGTTACCATACTCCTCCGAAACGGCTTGACCGATTTTTGTCAAAATGTGAAACAGATTAAAGATACTTCATTACTAAAATTATTGAGATCAAAACATTGCGATAAATATCACTCATACATTTTTCTAATGTCCCAACGTAAACGTTACTTAGTTATTTATGTATTTTTAAACCGCATTCAAAATGATGTGATTTTTTATGTAATTTATGTTTTACTTTTACGTATTGTACACCCTTATTGATTACTATTTACTTTTTATCACTATTTGTGCTTCTATCGTTAATTTAAAGTATGTATCTTGTTTCGTTACTCAGGATTAGTTACACCCTTTTTTACACGCTTTTTTATTAGCTTCACCAGTATGTATGTTTGTTTGTTTGTAACCGAATCCTTTGGGCGCGATATTGACCCACTTTAAACGGCCAGATTTCGTTTAAACTTTGTAGATTTATCGAGGACCGATGACAATACATTAATTTGATAAATTATTCCATTTTTGAATTAGCAAAATAAGATATTTTAAATTTATATATTTTTTTACAGTTAAAATATTTTATTTTAAATATTTTGGGCATTTATGACATGAAAGTTACTGTTATGAAATTTGCCAAAAATTGCCTCAATTTTCACCAACTTTGATGATTAATTACAAATTAATTAATTTTATTTAAGAATCGATTTCATTTACATGGTCGTAAAGAAGAATATTCAACTCGTGGAAAAACATAATATCTTGATTTGTTATTGTTAATCTAACACCAATGCATGTTACTTACAGAACTTTGATATCAAAAAAGGCTCTGGTTCCCTAATAAGCATCGGTAACATTGACTCTGCTACGAGGGTGAACAATCTCGCGTACCTCAAAACTATCGGAGCCAATGTAGAGTTGAACCTCATAGCAGTTGTGGATGCAGTAACTACGGCGGTTGAAAGCGGTGAAGGTAAGTGTTATAGTTAAATCATATTACTATCTGACCCGGCAGGCTTTGCTGTGCCCTAATTTGTTAGCCTATAAAATTTTGAGCAAATGTAATTCAACATTCATATTGTAATAAATTTAATGTTATAAAAAAATTTATACGAAATAAATTAAATAACAAATTTACGGAATGTAACTTTTAAATAAATGGACTTGCGCTGACACGTAGTTTCATCTTTTTACTTTGTTTCATTTTACTTAGGTATCTTACGTTGAAAGAAACATATCTGAAACCATTCCCTTTGCCAATAAGTAGACAGAATAGTTCAATGGGTATGTATAACATGAATGTGGGGACCGCTGTGTGGCTGGCTGGCTGTAAACTTTTTTAAGTAATTGTCGAAATAGTGCCCCATGTAACCTGTAAGTTATCTATTAAGTACGGTAGAACGTAGTTTGTATAGTACTTTGATCACAGGTGCAGCAGAAGAACGCCTAAATAATGTAAAGTCAGTGATGGAGCAGTTCAAAGAGAGTGCAGAGGTTCTGGTGCGGTGGGTGCGCGTGTCGCACGCAGCGTTACGACTGAGAGGTGAATCGTCCGCGTGGGCGCGCGAGAATGCTGCGTTACAGACCAGGAGGGATATTTGCTTCTCGCAAGCGGTAATATTCCTGCTACGTCATGTTAGGTATAGCTCTCTAGAGGCCGGCCGCCGTAAGCACGGCTCTCGCATGGAGTGCAAGGTGCGGGAGGGGAACGAAACCGACCGCTAAGATACGGAACAAGACAAGAACGCACGAGCTCTTATTTTAAATTCTGTGCTTATGGCTGGCAGGAGACTAGCTTCGGTTTGCGGGTCCCGCATACCATAGGACAGTGCGGCGGCTACGGCGGTCGACCTCTTCGCCGTATACCTAGAAGGACCACAACGTCGTGACAGCAGATAATCCACGTCGATTTTTCATCTAATTTATTTATTCAGTCAACAATATGCTAACAGTAAATGTCACTCCTCTGGTCAGCCTAAAGAAGTAGTCCACCAATGCCGCGTTCCTGCGTACTTCCAACGCTAGGATTTCAACCATGCCTAACAGAAACTGTGGGATATAGGTGAGGATAGTATCCGTATATCCTGCTATAAGCGTATCGGATAAATGTTTTTTGAACCTTCTCAATAAGTAGGTTATGGGTTGAAGCGTGTGGATTCCAAATTATTGCATTTGTTTCGAGTCTGCTGCGGACGAACGCGCTATGGAGTACGTTCATGTATGTATGCCTCATATCGGAACTGGTTATTAAGAAATAAAAATGAAATACAATAAGCTTCGATTGTCCAGAACATCTCACAGTTATTGGACCCGACCACCCAGTCCTAGGCTAAGCAATAGTATTTTATATAACTTTTCATTATTTCTTTCTTGCAGCTGTCCACGGTGACTGCGGGCTTACTGTGCTGGTTTTGCTCGGCCCCTGCTGACGTGATTGTGAAGCTTTTAAGTTCGGACCTTGGCCCACTGTGTGGCTTCGAAGGGCTACTGAGTCTATATTCGTCGGAGAAAGCCATGTGGGGCGATATGGTGGTGGCGGTCGAAGACTTGCAAACCGTTGTGTTTTCCTTGACTAAAGTGGGTCATAGGTATGTCAATATTAATAAGTAGCTAGTCTTAATAGAATAGAGATTTTCAGTTATATTCAATGAGAAATAAACTGTGATCGCACTGTTATATGTCTTGGTATTTATAAATGGCCATTTAGTTTATAAAAATATTATTTGGTTTAGGAGATAGGGTGAGAATTTCTTGTTTGCTTCTGAATTTCTTGCTTTGTTATACGAAGGCAGTGTTTGTTTCTACTTAATTTAATTTACAGCAACAATGCTGTGCCACACGCAAGCGGCACTAGAGGAGCACTCACGGTACACATTCCTATCTCAGATTCACTGTACGCAAGATTTACGAATAAAGAGGTATGTGAAAATGCGACATTGCTGCTATAAAATATTTCTTCAATTGCTAAGTATAAACTCAAAATCAACTACTTATTCCAGAACTTAGGTTTCACAATAACTGCGGTATTTTTCAACATCGGCATCAATGAGAAGGCCACGTTGGCGGAAGCGCTAGGAGAAACTACCCCCCAGTACCACTCGAACAGTGATAACTTGGACAGGCTCAACAAATACTACCACAAATATAACAAGATATTCCCTGCCGATTACATGGCGGCCAGTAGAGGTAACATAAATAGTTGTTTATCTTTTAATAAATTAAAGGAATCATTTTATATGTATGAAGAAATATAAGATGATTTTCTACTTAGTACAGAGATTCGGTTACGATCTTGGCTATGACAAGAAACATACAAACGTATACAAATAACGAACTAACATAATCTTATAGCACATGCAGTATGGGCACATGTTGTTTCTATTAGAAAAATTGAATAAGCCAATTTCTGGCTGTTTATATCAGTTTTCTCAGTGATCACGTTGTTTCAGCATCTTCAAGAACGAAGCCACTAGAGGAAGTTATGGAGAACCTGCGCATAGCTGTTCATAAGAAGGTGCCTAAAAATATAGAAGTACTGCATTTGGCTGCCTCGGCGACGCGGCTTATGAACGGTAAAGTTTATTATTAAACTATTAATTTGCATCGAACCACTGGTGGTCCGACTGCTATTGTTTGACTATTGTGTCTGTTTACTGGACATTGAATAGGTTAAAACGCGGCCTCTCGCTCGTGCCCATTGGGTGTAGTTTCTAATCGCTGGGATTACTTTAGGCGTCAGTAGTAGCTCGCCACCCGGTAACGGGTCCGGTAAACATTTAACGTCGAATAGTGAGGCCTGTAAAAGCTTCTACCATGCGGAAATTATATCTATCTATATTGTAAAATAAAAAGCGATATCACCCTAAAAATTTCAGGTATAAGGTTCACATCATGCAAGAGTGCCAAAGATAGGACGGGGATGTCGGTGACCTTGGAACAGTGCTCCGTGCTCGGCTCAGAGTACCATCTCGCTGAACACGAGATGAGGAAAGCGCTTGCTATCATGAGGAGGTTAGTAAACATTATTGAATAACTTTTTCTATAGACTAATGGCAGGTAAACAGGCAGGGCCACCACCGCGCATTGAAACAGGCAACACCACAGGAGTTATTAATGAACTGTCAGTTATATGTCAGTAACCCATTAATGACCCACTACAGGGTCGGGTCTCCTCTCACAATCAGAGGGATGTAGGCCTTAGTCCACCACGCTGGCCTAATGCGGGTTGGTGGACTTCACATGCCTTTGAGAACATTTTTTTTTGAACTCTCAGGCATGCAGGTTTCCTCACGATGTTTTCCTTCACCGTAACAGCAGGTGATATTTAATTTTATAAAGCGCACATAACTTTTTTACAAAGTCATTGGTTCGTGCCACTGGGATCCGAACCCGGACCCCTCGATTCGAGGTCGAATTCTAAACCACTGGGCTATCACCGCTTATATGTCAGTTATATGAATTGATAAATATTATTTTTGAGTTTCATACACGTAGGGTAACCTATGTTTTAATTTAAAAAAACAATGCATAACAATACGAAGGACCTTTCGTTGTTTGGTTCAGGCCTATGTCCAACTATGAAGGTTTTATGTAGCTTTTTATAATGACAATAGTTCACATTGTACATGTTACATTGATTACTAAATAAAAAAAAATTGTAGTGAGGGCTGCCGCCGGGAGAATACATTTAAGAACATCGGAGTACGTAAGTACGCATTCACAAAGAAGCAGGTCATGGCTCTACCCGAAGAGTATCGCCCACCGGCGGGTACATATGGCTCTTCACAAACTTAAATTCTCTACTTAAACTTATTTTTGATAGAAATTAGTTATAGAAATATATAGTCCTATATCTGATACCTATAAGGCAACTTCAGTTTGTGGCGGCGTGCGAAAAAATTACTCGTGCAATAAACGTAAAACTAATCGTGGCGGTGACGAAATTACATTGGGAATATTAGAGGAAAAGTTTTGGATAAGGTAGCATTTTACATTCTAATCATATAACCCATCAACCCATGTAAATAAAAAATGTAAGTATTCGTAGAAGTCATTACACAAACACACGTCAAAAATAATAAATGGAATCTTTTGGACTTGCCAGAGTATCAGTTATTGCGACTTGTAGTTATATTTATAAAGCATGTGATGATATCCTTAATACTTAGTGTCGCAGATCTTAATGAGGCCAAATGTAAGTATTTCATTATGTGTAGGTAATATTATAGTTATTATATAAAACTTCTCACCGCTGGTTTCGGTGTCCTCACTCAACAATTTTATATCCGCTGCATAATAATATACTTATTTATGTACATGATGGTGTCATTGCAGTGAGGTAATAAATTTTGTAACACATTGTAGGTATTGGATACGTATGTATCATGGTTGTAAATATTGATTGAAACATATTGATGATATGGTAACTATATTGCTATTTAATTAGTCGAGTTCTCGACGTACATAATTATATATGTTTCTGTCATTATATGAATTGATAGAAAGTCGATGCGCGGGACATCATGTATTATATTGTATACACATATTATGAAACGTAGACCAAAATCTTCCAAGGTAGTTGCCAACAACTTAGTACTTAGCAGATATATTTAACCACAGTAATATTTATAGAATATTTTTGATTTATTTTAAACTTTATTTGTAAATCGATTGCAAAAGTTGAGAGTGAATTTATGAGGGTGTTGTAACGTAGATTATATTTTAAAATGTAGAATAATTAGGATTTTAGAGGAACTTCTTTTTGAAAAGGAAATTAGTGACAAGACGGATTCGTTTAGATAAAATGTACTTAATTTATTTTTGATGATTAACGCCTTTAGCACACGGACGCCGCGAACCGCGATAGCGATAACATGCTAAAGCGGTAACAAGCGAAATTTAAGCGGTTGTTTTCACACCGCCCGCCAATATCGCATTTCAGTATCGCATTTTCCTACTCATTTATATGTATTTATAATGCTATTTGTATTATTTATATTTATATCCCCATTTTTATAGGAATTCTTATAATTTGGATGTCCCATAAGGTATAATTCGGGATAACTTCGAATTTCATTAATATTTTTTTCCGGTTCTGCCTCGGTATCTTGTATCGCCCATGTATCGCCGCGATATTTTGTCGAAAAAGACATCTCTCCCAGCGGCGAAACTTAAATGGCGGTACAGCGGCGTCCGTGTGAATTTGTGAAAGGAGTATCGCGAGAAACAGCGATACTATACAGAGTGAGATGCAATTAATAGGAAGTCACAGACGATAGAGCAAGATATAACATAACGTGGTACGTTTCGAAGTGTGGTTCGCGGCGTCAGTGTGCTAAAGGCGTAACTCACAATTTATTTGAAAATAGCAAAATACTATGTCTTAAAATAATATGATAAAATTTGTTTAGTATTTTTCATTTTGAATTTTTGATAGAATTATGCTATTTTTTAATTATAAAATCCGACTTATAAATGCATATTTGTAATCAATAGCTGAACTAAGGTTAATAACATTAATACTGAACTGTGCTGTTCAAGACTGGATCTTAGAAGAGGTCTCAATAACATAACGACAAGTATAAATAGGTGTCTACTACACTATGGTTTGGTTTAAAAATAGTGTTTTGGCAACTATATTCATCACTGATAGGTTTTTGCACCAAAAAATCAACATTTTTGTTATTAGATATACTACTTACTTGGAAGCCATTTAACTGAAAAGAGCTGAAAGATTGCGTATGCGACCTATGCACAAAGGTTTATTCTACGTCCGATGTTGAATCGAGTAGAATAACATGGTCCTAATTAATTATTATCGACTCCCACATCATCATTTCTTTAATCTCAGCATAAGTAAAATTTTATTAATGCTGTAAAAAATTACATGAGATCTACAAAAGTATTTACAAATATTGTTTTCAAAGTGATCGAGTGATTTACTTTAGATAAGTACATTTTAATTTTAAACTACACAACTGTCGATGTTTAAACTGAAAATATTACGGAATACTATTGATTTAAAAGATTTGATTTAAAAGATTTTCGTGATGATCACTCTGGTGCTTGTTTTTATAGGTTAAAATACAATGTTAAAGTATCTAAGATAGCTGTGTTTTCAAATATCTTTTAGAATAATCTTAAAAGTAAGTTATAATTGTTTTACTACATAATTTTAGGCAATAGTAGGATTCTTATTCTTAAGCTGCTATAAGGCGTGCTTGTATAAATTGTCTCTCGGTGTTACTGATGAATGTTCCATAATGTATGTCCGAAAACCAACGCCTTTTGAGGAACATAGAGCAATATAGGTTTAGTTTTACTCTAAATATTATTATGAATATTTTAGCGAAAATAAACATTCAAAATTAAACAATTTCCGGGGAAGCCCTGGACATACATTTACTCGCAGTGACGAAACCAGTGTAAGTAAGCCTTAGCCCCCTTTGTATCAGGCCACTAGCCAAGTTTAGATACTTGCCTTTAAACAATAACTGTACGCCATTGAAAACGCTTGTAATGAACGCGAGTGTACTGCAGACGTAATGTGGCTGGCGAGCCAATCAGTGTTAGAAGTGATAATCGTATTCATTGCGCGCCGTCTCTCCACTGCGATACCGTATTTTCCGTAAGACGAAAATACAGTATGTATTTTCGACTTCCTTAAAATGATCTTTATAAGTGTTAAATGAAATGGTTCTTAAACTTTTTATTAAGTTGCACTAGAACCTTGCGTCTTTTTAACGACATTTTACTAATAGGAGTAATAGGTAACCCGCAAGCATGGGAGCAATTCCGAAGTTCTGTTAGTCTTTCCAAAGTATCTTGTCTGAATGGGTTGAGCTTCTATTTTAGCTGCTCGTGATCTCTAAAATCCCTTTTGTTACGACATTCTAAAGAAATCATTTATTCGCCATGAGCCAAGTTCGAATGTGTATCTACAAATCCTCTTTTGAAGTCAAAGACGTAGCAGTGGTGTGATGTGTACAGAACACATCTTTGGATCAAAGACTTCATTAAGAACGGCAATGATCATCTCAATTAATATAAATATGTGTCAGAATTTCAATAGTTTTTCAGTGTGATATATTTACATGAATCTACGTGCACTTTTGGTATCTACTTAAGATACCAAATGTGCACGTAGATTATACAGAAGTCTGTGCTCACGGTTATCCAATGAACATGCAGTATATTGCATATTGATTATAAAAACTTTTTAGAATCTATCTCTAGATTTTTTATAGTTCTCCACAAATAACAATAAATTGCCATTTCGTTTGTGGTTAACACAGGTATTTTTTCGTTAATAAAAACCATATTATATCTTTAATTTGAGCAATGCAGTATGAATATTATATGTATTCTTCTTGAATTTATCCAATGGAAACGAGATTCAATAAATGTTCAATAAATCTCCGTGATCACAGACCTTAACTTGCATAATATTATATTTCTATGAAAATTTATATAACTCACAATTATACTTATTTATTATGGTGTAGATAAAAAAATTACATGCAATAACGTGTTAAATATAAGATTGTTTAAATTAGTGGGCTCTGTCAAATTTTTACTATAGACATCGATAAATAAATTAATCTGTTCGGTGAAATAAAAACCGCGGTTCGTGCCAACTGTGCCAAATAAAATCTTCTACTTAACAGTTTTGTAACTCTTTTTAATATTGAAAATAAACATTCTAAATATATTTCTATAACTGTTAAGTAATTTTTCGCCTAAAACATTATGAACATGAATTGTCATAAAAAGAACTTCAAATTCTTTAGATTGTGCGTTTTGTAGGGTTAAACATTGCATAGAATTACTCTATTTTGACATATCTTTATTAGCATGATAGTGGCATTCAAAATTAGCTTCGATAAACTGCACCGATTAGCGAATATTTAAAAACTATTTAGTGTGTTCCAATATTACATTTTTTATGAAAAAAAATTTTTGACGAATTAAACTTGTATTGTATGTTGTCTTTATTCGTTCCAAATATCCTTACAACGATTGAAATATAATAAATAGTTTGTTATAATAATCTTAGATAATTGTATTTTATGATGTTATTCAGAAGAATATATCTGTAGTTCTGTTGTATTAGAAAATCGCTAGCTAGTGATTTAGTATTATTTTAAGTACTTATAAAAATATATCCTAATTAGATTCGGAAATCTCGATGGTGGCCAACGATGGATTAGGGTACGTGTTGTAATTTCTTGTGTTAAGCCTGATTTACACTTCAATAAGTACAGTAGCGAGTTAAGAAATCAGTCAGTTAAGTAATAAGTAGTAAGCAGTAAGTAGCGTCCAAAAGTAGGCGAGTGAGTAGTCATAAGTTGCCGAGAGGAAGACTAGTCGCATCGGTTGTTTTATTTCTCCTAACTTATGGACTGTACTAAACTCGCCCCTGTACATGCCGGTCAGTTAAGTTGGCGGGGTGCGGGAGACGCGAGAGAGGGGGCCACTTCGCAAAAAATAGGATTGCGATCTATTCACCGTAACTTAATCAACAATTTACCACTTAACTCGCTTTTGCCGTTCAAACGGCAATAGCGACTTAACTCGCCGATGTCGCAAGTTAACTCGCTACTGTACTTATTGAAGTGTAAATCGGGCTTTAATGTGTGTAGATAAATTGCACTATTTTTTAAATTAATTACTATCATCTATTCATAACTAGCGTAGGATGGTTAAATATTTTATGTAGTCTGACAGAAAAACTGGTTGATATTCCTAAAGTGGTTGGTGTGAATTTGAAACTTAAAATTTAAATCCGTACATGGCGTGAATAGGTTGACAAGTCGAAAATGCAAACTTTTCAGGGCAGCTTTTTAAAGTTTACTTTTTTATTGGTAAATCCATTTTTTTTTATTTTTGTTTTTTTTATTGCATTATATTTTATAAGAATCGACTTTTCAAATTATTACATAGATACATAGATGGATTTACCAATAAAAAAGTAAACTTTAAAAGGCTGCCCTGAAAAGTTTGCATTTTCGACTTGTCAACCTATTCACGCCATGTACGGAAATGTACTTTTACTGCATAAAAACCTTAATTTTCTACAGAAATATGATATATTTTAGACGTAATAGAAACTTCTGAATATCATAGAAGAGATTTTGAAAATTTGTCATCATGCCTATTAGATGGAAACTGTCAAAAGGAAACATTCATAAAAATAAGTGATTTTAGATTCGACATTGCGATTATTAGCATTAAAAGTAGTTTGTTTTCTTACAGAGAAACTTAATAATTGTATTTTAATTGAACTGTCGTTCAAATAACCAAGAAAACACATCTTATAAGTTTTTTGTGATTAACGCCATCTAGTAAAAAGTGAAAAACGATTACATTACGTTCGTGAAAGAGGGAAGAAAAGATTGCTGCTGTATGAGAAGATGGCGTTTTTTCTTAATCCTATCTGATACAAACGTCAGAAAGGGCGTTAATTGGACACGTGACCAGATCGAAAATTCGTAAAATTCGTTCAAAAATGCACAACGTTAATTTTCAAGTTCTCACTTCTGCCGGCACTCGCAGAGTGCAACCCGTTGTTATTTTTAAAATATAACAACAGCAACAGAACTCTTTATGGTTCAAAAAGCAGTAACTATAACGGTTACTAAATGTTTTTCTTCGCTTTCATAGGTCTATATTTTTAAACGTAAACTGAATTACGATTCTGATATTGATTCTGTGAACTGAAATTGCACTTGTATAAAGTTATGATAATAATGAAAATGGAATTTCCGAAATACGAGTAGATATTTTTTAAAGTTTACTTCTGACGTCAGACAATTTTAATTTAGTAACTTTGTTAATATTTGCTTATGTATAATGCACTTTTCCCTGTTTCCAAAATACAGAAATCAAAACGCCTTAACGAATGTCTAGTATTATTATTAGGTACTTATTTAAATAAATGTAGCAATTAGAAAATACTTTATTCCGAGGAATTATTTGTTAGTTTTCGAATCAAGCCATAAAAGAGTGCTATATTTGTTTGTAATCTCAAATTATGTAGGTATATATTTATTTTTGGTAAATTTACTTTTTATTTTTTCTTTTACGAATGAATATGGCCAAAGTATCCTTTTGTATTGATTATATTTTGTAAGTAGTACTACGGCAATTAATGCCTACGTTACGTATAATTTGCCTCAACTCTACATACCTACCTACCTTATGAGCATTTTAGTCCATTTTATTTGGTTCCGTAAGAGTGTTACCTATCGGTTTTTTCATCAAAGGGCCCGAGGTACGATACTCAAGGCAACAGTCAAAAATCATCACTTGCCATTATGACATGTTCTACAGCACCCAGTACGCTGGGAATTTAATGGGAGGTTGTATGTGTAGATATTTTTACGTCATTATTGTTAAGTTATCATTTCGTTTAATTCTTACATATCATAAACAGATATTTAATTTGAACGTCTGTTTATACTGAGTAGTAGGCAGGTAAGCGTGATAATTTACTGGTTGTCACTGTAACCCTAATATTAGATAATTAAGACATTCCATGAAGCCCACAATATTATAAAAGCCGCAATACGCAAACATTTCGTAACGGTTAGATATTATATCAAATGTTGATTTCGTATTATAATGGAATCGAAATACAGTCCCAACCTGTAAACTCTTATAGACTATCTAACGTGAAGGCGAATGGTCTTCCTATGTAATGTGTACTTCCAGATTTATTTAAAGTGTATTTTCGAGTACTTATGTGTAATTATTTCAAAACCAAGTTGCTTAGGTATCTCTTTGATATTACGATGTGAGTAACCTGTGTGCGAGGCAAATTGTTGTTTATACTTAATAAATTATTATGTTGCTTTTCTTTAAATGTGTTTCATTAAAGTTCCTTGTCAGGGTAATACCTGGGTAGTAAATAATTAATTATCTACTATACCAGAACCATACGCGTACACAAAAAAATAAAAATTATGATCCGGCCAAGCCGGCCAAGTCCGGAAGGTTAAACAAGCGATAATAGATATAAGGGCATAAAGTAGAATAATTTTATATACGTATATCTCAGTAAAGTCTCTGGCTCTAGGGCACTCTGTTTTTAAAAATTCAATTTTGTATTATAAATTTATGTGGGTGTACAAGACAATTTCGATTTCTTTAATGCCCTCAAATTATCGCTAGTTCGATTCTGGACACATTGTATAAAAAGATTGTATAAAAGATTTTTTTTGTGTTTAAACACAAGCTATCAACCAGTCGTCCAACTAGTCGTCGAACCAATCGTTCTTCAACCAGTCTTTCTAAGCAGTCGTCCAATCGATCGTCCAGTTGCAATCGTACTGTTGTCTAATCTGTTATCCAAGAAGTCGCCTAATAAGTTATTTAGCAACTTGTCTAACGTGCTCGAGTAACTCCGAATATCCTCTTGGGCTCTCCAGCTATGTGGGTCTGAAACTGAAAACGAAATTAAAGGTTGTTATCTTTTGTAGACAAAAAAATATACTTGTCAGATATTTCTGTCAAATATTGTGACAAATGCATTAAAGTCACCATTAAATAACGACATAAAAGTAAATAAACAGTAAGTAATGGTTTATAAATATCTAGCTATTGATAAATGGACGCGTCTAATGAAAATTATTACACAGCATGGTGGGCTATCAAAGTCCCTTCGCAGCCTTTGGCGAAATGACACTTTGAAGGTAACTCTTTTACCTTACTACATGGTACCTACCTGCATGATGGATTTACTTTTGCTTGTACCTAAAATAAGAGCATCTTTTCATTCATAGGCAAAGTAGATACCAACATCCTATCTTATGCATTTCTACAGATCGCAATGGCTAGCCATAAATTTTATTTATTATAATTATTATCGTATTATATTTTTATCAATGAGCGGACTACAATTCGGATCTTAACACCATAATGGAATTTTAATCTTAAAGGAGGGGAAGCTCGTCGGTTTTGATAGCTTTGGCAATAAATATTTCGAAAATCGGAACTACATGATTGGACGAAGTCGTTGGGTGGAATACAATCCGAAAGTTAACTGGGACTATGATGCTAGTCAGGTTTGTATTTTTTCAGCTCCCATCCAATTAGATACGCTATTCTAACATCATTTGGTATAACGCATCACAGTCAATCCCACACCAGGATTCCCTAGATTCCTACCTACCTACAAGAAAACAGTCAACTTCAGGGAAAGTTAATAGGTAGGTACAATTAAACTTATCAAAATACTTCTTCCGCTGGGAATCGAACCTAAGACTGTCCGCACGGTCCGCACTATGGCTACCACACGAGTGCACCGTGCGATCACAGGGCGTTTAGTGTAATTCCCATAAAAACGTTATTCAGGTGACGTGCATAATTGATGTAGACATGCGTTTGTCATAGAAAGGCTAGCACTTTTGCCAGTTCATTAAAAGTGGGTATAAAACAAATCAGTTGTCTTTGAAGATAGAACTAAACGCGACATAATGCGCTGGTAAAGGTAGGGCTATCTATCAAAGGTTGGTTGACTGTGGCGGTGGCCTCTGAAATTTGGCTACGAAAATAAAATGAAAAAGAAGTGGATTATTTTCTTGCAACAATTTCAATCAATGTAATGTTTGTAAACGGCATTCTTACATGAAATTAAGAAAAACTAACAAAACAAACCTACACCTCTACACGAGATTTTAAAGTGCAATTGAGGCGATTATCACAACAAACAGATGTCATAAAACATTCCGTTTGCATTACTACAAAGTATTGGGAACTTTGTACGTACCTAATTACTTTTATACCCGTGTATAAAGCGATAACCTATTAGCGCACGTTCTGTGAATTGTCTATTTGATGCGCTTGTCATGCATGATAGCATTAGGTAAGGGCCTTCATATTATTATGAAAGCTGCAACTTCACTTACAAAACTTTAACGAAAGCTCCTGAAGTTTACAATTTTTGCCTCTAAATTTTAAAGAATGTCTTTGGCTGTATAAACTGTAGGTGTCACACTTTTTTTAAAGTACCTACCTAATTGATATTTTCATCAATATTAAGGTAGGTACTGTGAAAGATATTGTGTATGGAATGAACGAAATTTAAATATATCAACCTATATAAGCGTAAAAGTATAATTGAATTACCAGGTGTACCGCTCAGAAATTGTAGTCTATTCGGAAGAACCCGATTACAATCATCAAAGCTAAAAAGAATGTACAAAACAAGACATTCCAAACAAGATTTGACAAATTACTCTATTCTATGAAACGGTTTAAAATTAAGTTTTAAACAATAGATCTTGCATCGTATCACCAGCAATCAACTTGGCTTGCATCTTTCTCCGACATATATATATATATAATATTATAATAATTGTACCTAATTTGTTTTTATGAATAACATAAAACTTGCAAGGGCACGGGGCAAACATTCTTTTTTCTAACATACATACCAGACTGTGAAAAGTCTTACAATGATAACCCATACAAATACTATCTAGCTCCTACTTCTGCCACCTGATGTTCTTGTAGGTAACAGCGGATTGGTTCGGTTGGCTGCACTATAAGACAGATCGCGTTCCCTGCGAGGACTGGGCCAAGTACTGTCTGCAGAGCTGCTGCTGGTGCCATTGCTGGTTGCAGCCACACCAGGAAAATATGACAGGCACCAAATATGCCTACTATCCCTATAGCACTACTCGACCCAAGATAAACGTTTGGGATGGTAACAGATTCCATTGAACGTTTTTAATGATTATAGACTACAAGCCCATGAACAAAATTTACCTGTGAAATGAACCAACGTGAATAACGCTTAGAAGGCTGTTAATATATCAGAAAATAAATTTCTGAGCACTATGCGGTCATTTCTGACATCATGGTACACCTGGTACCATGATGTCAGAGATAAGGGTTGCGACCCTTGGCTTTCGAGCCCTCCCTTGGGAATATGTACGGCGTTCATTGATAAAGTATCTGTATATGTATACAAAAGGAATTACACAAATATACTTATTGTACGACATTTGTTACCTATAGGTCATTTATTACTGTACGGCATTTGTGACCTATAGGTCATTTATTACTGTACAGCATTTGTGTAGTTCCTTTTGTATACGTATACAGATACTTTATCCATGAACGCCGTACATATTTCCAAGGCCGGGCTCGAAAGCCAATATCTGATCATGGTACCAGGTGTACCGCTCAGAAATCACTGCATAGCGCTCAGAGTTATTTTCTGATATGGTAACAGCCTTCTAAGCGTTATTCACGGTGATTCATTTCACAGGTAAATTTTGTTCATGGGCTTGTAGTCTCTTAGGATTACGTAGAAGCAAATCTTGTAATGGAATTATTTTATGGATGGTAGAGCTATAATCCGGGAAGGTAAGCTCACTTGGAAGCAATCCTACGGTGGGTTTTAATAACCGATCTTCAGATTTGGACTTTTGGGTTGCCAAGATACTTTTTTCAATTGCATGTGGCTTGGCATCCAAACATCACTTATCATCATTTATTCTCTTTTTCTAAAGATCAATCCAAAGATTACTGAAACCAGCCAGTAGTTTCCAGTGAAGCAGCATGTTCTTCAAGTTTGGTGTTGTTGGGGACTTTGGTGATATGTGGTTGTCGGAGATTCTCGAAGTTTCCTGGCCGGAAACGGTAGAGATTAGCTACGATGCATGTCGGCTCATTGTATACGATTTGCATTTGAATCCTCTAAAAGTTTATATCGGCCCGTATCCCTGTAGCCTGTAGCACAATATAATTAATTGGATCAAAAATATCCTTATTTGAATCCTTTAAATCCTTTTTTATTGAATATCATATTTCTTATGTTTCAGGTTCATCTCTTTGCAAACCTTGCAGTTGTCCCGACTCAACTTACTAATACGAGAAATTCAAATATGAATGAGTGTCGATAGATTAATATTTGTTTGAATTAACCTTTGGTTTGATGACTTAGCAATGAACTGAATTTAAATGTTAATACAATGCAATACTTTTTATTTTTGTTTTCTATTTTCTTCTCTTTTTACTAAAACTTTGTATTTCTATTTGGAGACACTTTGAAAATATTTGTAAGTAGGTAATACCTATTTTTACATAAAAAAGAGATTTCGATTAATTTAATCTGTTAAGGAAAGTCACTCTGAAAAAGTGCTTTTTCACCCTTCCTTCTCGCTATGAAACAAACCGTTTAAAAACAACACTTATAAAATAAATTTACTTGCCCGAATTATGGTTGTTTGTATTTTATTTATCTTTCTTATATATAAAATTTCATTTTGCAATAATGTGGCATCAAAAAATACATACAACCCTTTTATCACCAACCCCTATTTTTTAATAGTCGATGGGCAGCCGTACACTGACGGCTCGAGCAGTTAACGGCTGAGCGACGTACACGGACCGCTCGAGCGGTCGGCGTCGACTGCTCGAGCGGTCGGTTGTTGACTGCTCGAGCTGTCGCTACCGACCGCTCGAGCAGTTGATTTTCTATCGCAGTCGAGTCATGGATTCTGACGATTCATTTGTTTATGGAACTTAGAAGTGATGCAGAAAATTTTTTTCAACTATTTTAGGATGTCAATGTCTTCGTCTTGAATAATATACTTACTGAAGTCTAAAATTAAAGAGGAGGTCGGAGAGCTGTCGTCTGCTCTAGCGCAGTCAACGGCTCGAGCAGTCAGTGTATGCCTTGCGACCGCTCGCGAGCAGTCGACGGCACGATGGAATTTCGTCATGAAGTTGACGGCTTGAAGCGGTCGCGACTGCTCGAGCAGTCGTGTGTACGGCAGGGAATAAATGAATATAGTACACGCGCGGTCGCAGCTTCCAACAGTACGTGTACGGCCGCTCTAAAGCTTGATAACTTTATATGGCAAAACAACGTTTGTGGGGTCGGCTAGTTATTGTATAAAAATATAAGGGGTTTGTTTTTCGACGCAAAGTTCAATTTGAATCGGCAATGATGTAAACTGTGTAGGTATTTGTAGTAATACCTAATTAAGAGTTCGCTACCTACTTCAAATATTTTGATGATTTATCTTGGTAATTTCAAATAATCCGTTTCAGGCACTACCAATTTATATTTAACAAGTATGTCTACTAAGTCAATCTCTTGCCATGGTAGCCATCCCTTTTGTTTTGTCCACGTTTTAAGATCGGTAGTATCAGCTACGTGCGTCGTTTTATTATTCGTATATTTCTTTCATACCACTTCGTATCGAAATGCAAACATTATGCTGTCTATTAAAATATTTGCCACTAGTTTCTTATCTTTTAAAGGAAATACTAAATCATCGCCATTCACACTACCATCCTAGCCTTTCTCCTATTTTTTTGTGATCATAGCAAAAGGTACTTTTTATAAATAAACATTGATATGTTTATGAACTATGAAAATACCTCGTCCTCCTTCAATCCTGAGAAAATGTTCAAGACGAGCTGACCCCGCGATTCCAATCATATTGAATCTTTAGTTTGCGTAGAATAATTTTACAAAGTGTTGACAGATGGCGTTAGTAGTGCCCACTATTAAAATATCTTTATGGTAGAGGAATTCGTAAGCTTAGGGGTGCTTGGATCTTTACTACCAAGTAAGCCGTTAGTGATACTTTAACTAACCTTTAAGATAGTAAGTTGTAGTATTGTTAGATATTATATACATATATTACTTACATTGGGAAATTCAGTTGAAAGGGTTGAAAACTCAAAGTAAACGTGTAAGGATATCCTCGATATTTGCCATTTTTCAATGTTTTCAAGTTATTATACGCAATATGTAGATAACTTTGTTCATACAAGTTATCTACATATTGTGAAAAACCTGTTACCATTGTAAATGTACCATTATGGTATGAAACCTCTTAGGTATATTATATTACAAAATAATATTTTTCTTAGTTTCGAATTATTGGTAAATATTATTTGATAAGTAAGTACATTGATTAATTTAATTAAAACTACGAGTAGTTTTAATTAATTTAATTCAGATAGATTCTTATGTTCCAATTTAGATCTAATAGATGTTTTATGCACCAGGTACTTTAGTTATTTACCCACTTATCGTACTTATATCAAAGAATATGCTTCTATTGTGACTCTACATAATTACAATCTCAAGGCTTTTTATTAGAATTTACTGGTACAGATTTCACATGTAAATAAAGAAGTTTTAATTCGACATCAAAACATTTGTGCAGTATTTTCACAGTTCGCGCCATCTCCCATGTATTACGAGTACTTATAACGGAACATGCGCCCCTACGTGTCAATGAGCAAAGTTATTATAATAATCACACTTAATGACTGAAGCGAACGAAAAAGGACATAATTATAATTATAAAAATAATACTAAACTATTAAATATTAATCTTTCTTTTTATCTTGTCATAAACAGTTTTGATTAACTGTTAAATAGCTAGTTACTTATGTATTTTTTGTATTGAGATTATTCTTTAATTTTTCAGAGTAGCGTGTAGTGTCTGGTATTTTTGCTTAAGTTAATGATTTACAAAAAATGTAATTAGATTATTTTTAGAGTTGGTACAGTAATTTCAGTAAATTTCTATACTCACCAACTTCTTACCTACTGGTAAAGAATATGATAAGGTAAAAATTAATTCATTATGTTAAGGGAAAAATATTTAACGTCAGTAAAGTTATCTAACTGATATTCTTGAAAGTTTGTATACATTTTAAGTTATACAGTTCAATTCACGCATATTTTTTTGTGTCGGTCCGTAATTTACAAATCTATAGGTAAATGAATACATACGTGATGATTACCTAATAAATGTTTTTCGCTCATATAGGTACCTATTGGGTAAAATTTTGTAAGTAGTAGGTATGTATAGAATCTAAAATTACACGCATAAGGTTCCCATAGGAATAGGAACTTTTTATTTTTCTCCGGACAAATTTTTGAAGTCCACGCGGATGAAGGCGTGCGAAGTTACGAAGTTTGAATACAACATAGGTATCTATTTAGTTGAGGGTAGTAGGGTAGTCAAGTATCTAAAAATGTGAGTAGATTAGCTAAAACTTTAAAAACAGTAAACGTTTGTAAGTTTTTTCTAGAAATATGTAAGCCTACATAATTGTGACTAAGTGTATTAGGTAGGAACAATATCAAATTATTCACTCATTGTGCCGAAACTTTACGTAGATACCTACCTTATTGGTCTTTTTAAACCTATTTACCCGAACCAACTTGTCTGGCTAGATGATAACGTGAACTGAAATTGTCAAAAATCAAATACTGAAATGAAGGCTTGAAGCGCTTGCGATAAATATAAATGTTTTTTCGAACAATTGAGTACCAGGACACAGTTCGCGGCTATGAGGAACTGTGCCCGAAGGCGCGGTATCAAAAAATTGAATTACAACTTTTGCGGAAAAAACAGAAAAAACCCTGGTGTGCCCACCATCGACCGGGGGCGTTGCTGGGGGCGGCGCCGGCCCACTGTGGGGCCGTGGTGATGTAGAATTGTAGAATTTGTAGAGGCACGCAGTCGTCCATCGGTCGCGGCGCCGCGCGCACGTCGTCGCTATGCTCCGCGCGCCAGTGTGAGTGTAGTGGGGCAGAGGCCCATACGTTCGAAAATAGAAAACGGAAAAATTGACCCCCAGATGGGAGTGTACGAAGAGAGGGGCGCGATGCACTGGGTGAGATCTCACACATATTTAACGCTCCAAACATCCAAACTGTTCCCGCGAAACCGATTTAAAACAAAGTTCCAATTAGTGTCAAACATAACACGACAACAATATTGCTATATTTTGCAAATTAACACCGAACTTTACTAAACATGGAAGGCTTTATACAGGAGTTGTTTAATATTCGTGTACGTTCCGTATCTATTGTCTGTTATTATTGTGTATTTTGTAAACTTCAATCTACAACAAAGTTTTAAATTACCTAATTACCATAATTAATTTATCTTATACTTAGATTACTATGTTTTAATAACTTAATTTTTACATTAGTGGTTGGTTTTTAATAACTTAAATAAAGTAAAAATAAAAATCATTAAATAAAAGAAACGTTAAAAATAATATTTTTTATGTAACTACTTATAGTAATACAATACTAAATACAACAAGGTATTAGTATAGTTATATATACTTTGACTTTTTTTTAAGAACGAGTAATACCTAGTATAGGCCCGTGACGTATCAGCGTTGAAATCTTTTGCTTGGTGAATGCAGGCAAACCGCCGGTCTGCTGTACCTACTCTACATTTCATTATTTAAGTGGTTTTTAATATTTTTATAGGATATAAATAGATATAATTAATGTACAGTCGGTATAATATTAGTCTATAAATGTTTATATTTTCTAAAAATATTTTTATTTTATTTATTTATCAATATCAAGTAGGTACTACTTATCTTATTAAGATCTTACATAGGTATATAGAATTATTTGCATTACTACCGAGTAAACAAGAGTTTCCCGCCTTCTGATTTAACTTCATAAAATATTGTTGATATAATACTTATTTTGTTTTCTGAGTAATTAGCTAATTATCTCTTAGATACTTACCTTAGATACAAGTATATTTATCGTGTAGAGTTTTTGAACGGACGTTTTAATTAATAGCTGTAAAATTCCCAAACTTTAAGCAAATAGCTCAATAAGAAGTATTTTAACATCAGAACTGCAGGTATAATAAGATTTAAGAACCTTTAGACATAAAAATTCAATTTGGGTCTTAGGTTTTATCATCGGTAGGTAGATAAATCGGTCGGCCGACGGTCAACGCAACGGACGGTGCACAGGAGATGCAGCCGTGTAGGGGTATTATACCTATTCGGCAATCTCGATAATAAATCACGGACTACACGTCGAGACAATCGACGATCTTAATTACCTTTATATGCAAGGCCTAAATTGAAATTTAATGCTTCCAAAGTTTGACAAATTCAAGCTTCCAATGCCAATATTCTTGTAACCATTAATCAAATAGGAATCAATTCTTTTATAATTTTGAATATTTTTTAATTGTAATTAACAATGATTGTAATTGTATTTTATTTGATAAAAAATATAGTTACCTACATAGATTGAATGAAATAAGAATGTTAGTAGAAATAAAAAGAAGTCAAATAGGACAATAAAAGTTAAAAAATAAGACATCTTTAAAGTCTTATGAAAATAAAAAAGCGTCAATATGAGTTTCATTAGTTATTTTTTTAAATATATTTTGAAGTGCAAACTTCAAACTACTACATCTACATATGTACGAGGCCACCTCTACTGTTACTTATTACAAAATTTCTTAAACTCTCATTTGAAGCGTCTCTGTTTACGTACGATAATTCAGTCATGGAATTATACCTTGTCATGAAAACGATATAAATTAATATTTTGTAATACAGGACTTTATTAATAAAATCATGGTATCGTGTCAATTAAGTAGTTAGGTATCTAAGTGACAAATCAGATTAGTTAAATACCTTTCGTTCATTGAATCATTAAAAACACCTACCTACTTCTTGCAATATTATAATATCAGATAAGATAGATACCTAGACTCTACCTATACCTACCATATGGCGATTAATCTTTCTGTGCTTTACATTTTCGCTGCCCATTCACTGTTTTACTTCCTTAAAGATTAAAATTGTATCTATTAAATACTAGTAATACCTACCTACTTAGCCCAAATAATTAATGAAAACTAACTATAGGTATACCTACAAAAAAGTTATTCCTTTTACAGCAATGAAAATCCAAAACAATTTAATCACAATATCAACTTGCACATGATATGTTATAAAGTAGTACCTATTCATGACTTTGTTTCTAAGGTCGCCACTAAGTACCTAGGCATAAGCTAATAAACCTACATAGAGGGACATAAGATATATTTAGGTAGATGATGATAATATGTTGGTAGATCTTAATGAGAAGTAGGACAAGGGCAAGTGTCCTTTTCCTATAAATTAAACTATTTTGTATTATCATAATTTTTAGTTGGAAGTTTTACGTAATAAAATTTTAACGGTAGGTTAACATTTTATTTTACAAAAAGTTAACTTTGCTTATCTGCCATTAGTATGGGAAGACGTCAGACAGACTGACATAATTATGGCATAGGTCCTAATGACTGACGTTTACCGTACGAATATTTTGTCGATGCGTGCCATTAGTATCGGAAGATGTCATACACACTAAAATAAGCCATACTAATGACTGACGCTTACCGTACGAATACCTACTTTGATGATATTATTCATGCCTACGGCACTGAACCTTGTTGTCATTCGTGTTCAAGTTCACGTGGGAGTGTATCGACACGCTTTCAATCGGTACTAAATAAAAGGACAATTAGCTTATACTACTTACAAATAAATAGATAATAGACTAAGGTTACTCCAGTTCATTTGAGATCTAGACGGAATACTCATTAGTTGTTTGGATTACAATTACAATTAAAATTAAATTATAAGTCAACTTTGTCAATAGTAAAATCATTTTATATCAATATCATTTATAAGTAGGTACTGTGTGCACGTTTGTTATTAATTTAAATTCAAAATTCAATTTTAAAAAGTTTTATTCATTATGCACAGGTAGGTATAAATTATGCACACTCAATGAACTAATATAAGTAGTTTATATGTTAAATCTTGCAAATAGACGAACTGACCACCCGATGAATGTGGTCACGGTTGTCACGGGCAACACCCGGACACCACGCTACTCTTGACGATTTTGAAGGAAAGCCGTTCTTCATTGAGCCCTTTTTGGAAATCCACATATTATTATAATTAGTAATTAATAACACTATAAAAAGGTACCTTTACCTAGAGCCCAGAAGCCCGATTGTCCTGAACCAAGTGTAATAAGTACTATTTATACATATACTGTAAAGTAGCTACATATAATGTCAAGAAAATAAATACCGAATGGGACTTCTTTTAAGTGAACATAAATAAGACAAAGTTATTGCGATATTTTTTTAAACGTTGCCCTTAAAGAATAAGTTATTCACCCGAAAATGATAATTTAATACTCATCGGGATTTTAGTCGTAGTAGATCTACTTAAAGGTCTACTTAAAGGTTTTATTTTTTTAAATTAAGTGCTTTAAACAATCTGTTTCTTCGCTAGTCGGTTTTACTTACCTATAATGAATAATTTTGAGTTGTTTATTTACTTTGTATACCTACAATAGACTGTAATGTAACCTTCAGAAATACTTCAGACTTTGTATTATTACTTCAGACAATTTATTTGTACCGACCGTGAGAGAAATCTTTTAAAAGCCCTCCCTGGAATTACCGCTCAGGCATTTAAGTAGGTATCTCAATAAAATAATAACACAATAAATTCACTTTAAAGCAATTTTATTTTGAAATAAACATTGATTATAAAAATAATAATCACAAGCGATGGGATTGTGGCCAAGTGAATCATATGCCGTCTGATAATATATTGTAGATTGTCTTTCATTAACTTATGATAATATATTAAATATCTATTATCAAGTTTTGATAAAAGATTAAATATCTAATAACCAAACTTAATTTAAAATAAATAAACAGCTACTTAGGTACGAGTAGGTCTTCTTTATTAAAAGCGCCTAATTTACTGATTAGTTACTTGTAACTTTCAAAGGAACAGAGTATAGATAGATAGCTTATTTCTGCGAATTACTAATCTGAATTCTGAAAAAAATATTTAATCGGTATCTATACCTAACACAGGTACAAATGTTAACATAAATAATATGAGCTTCGAAATTTTCTCGCTTCTACGGAATAAATAATTAAATCTAAAAAAACATTTTCAGGTGACTTTGACAACCGAAGAGGTTAATGAGAGCCTTTCTACTTTACAATAAAGATGTTTTCACGGCCAGGTTCTCGTTAATCGGAACAGATACGTGCGACCTAGTTGCCTATTCGCAGGTCAATGAAGCGGGCATAGATCTCCAGGCTAAGGTCCTATGTGTAGATATTGAAACTATGTTTATCGCCATATTTCATTCTTACCGGTTACAAATAATTAATGAATTTAAAGCAAATAAAGATGCCCGTTTGCCAAAATAATACCATACCTATAAGCAGGTTGCTTTTGTTCATCCATTAAAATTTATAATAGATTTATATTAACGTAATAATAATATGGATGCATGCCTGAGAGTTCCCAAAAAAAAATGCTCTCAAAGACATGTGAAGGCCACCAACCCGCAGTAGGCCAGCGTGGTGGACTAAGGCCTACATCCCTCTCATTGTGAGAGGAGACCCGACCCTGTAGTGGGTTATTAATGGGTTACTGACAATAATAATATATAACATATTCCAATGCTCATTCTGAAATAGTAGAAAATATATTACCAACTTGTATTTATCTAGGTGCTGATATTTTAATACGAAATTATAAAGTAGAGCATAGAAAAATAATAAGGGGACTCTATTTAAATATTTGAATTATAAAGCTTTTAGAAATACGTGTCATTATAAATTATATTTATGTAGGGTAACAATATGAAAAACATAACATTAACAAATGCAAGAATAACTTATTTAAGTTGTTAACGGTTCATAAATTTAAGTTGCATAATATTAATATGAAATAATTTCGGTTGAGTGTATGGTGGAGTAAATCCTGTGGTCACATAATTACCGTCCCATAAAGTCGAGTGTTACATAGATACTGGCGATACTGGCCACCGCCGGAGGTAGCGGAGCGCGGCAGCTTTTGAAAATAATTTATTAAACTTGAATTACCGCTTCGGTCAGAGGTCGCAGATTTTTTCTCACAAATATCAAACTGCAAAGTGGCCATATTTTAATTTTAAAAATAAATCTCTAAACGCACATCAATATACCTACATAATATTAAGTGCAAATTAGAATCAGATTGCGTTAATTATAACATCAGGTATTTTTTCCATGCACTTATAAACTCGGCATGATCCCGTACCTAAGGCCGAAAGCTTCTTCAGCACCATGATGGTTTCAATGTAGATTGATCGATATTCTTAAACGGCCCAGGGTCTGGTCTTTAAATTAGTAAAATTAGATTAGTATGGATAAAAATAAAGAACCCGGACCGACATTTTATCGTGCACTCTGAAGCAAGAAAACGCGCATGTAATGTGACATTAGCAGATTCACCCCCCACGAGTAGGTACTTGGTGTTGAATTGCGCTTTCTATTATTTTCTTCACGACCGATGAGAATAACTGCCTATAATATAAAAAATCGATGGCTCCTACGTAAACTATCGCAGCAGGAATGAAATTTGAAATACAGAATAGAGCTTCGAAGTCGCATTGTTTTACTGAATCGTTGAATATTAAGTTCCTATTTTGAAATTTATATTTTGCACAGACTTGTAATATTGAAAGACACAATAAACTGTGGATGGGTACGTACTTATGATATTTTACTAAACGTCTTTGAAACATTAAGGCTTACGTTTCAAACAAACAATAGTATAGATAGTTGGACGTGAGAGCCATCGAAATGTATAATTAAAAATAGAAATTATTAATACTGCATTGACAATTGTAAGTCAAGTTGACCTTTAATTAATTTTAAAACGTGCGTGAATTGAGAGTTATTGCAACTAACTGACCCTACTTATGACTCATCAATATCCTATAAGTGCCTTGTGTGATCACTCATCAGCATAGAATCTATCAATTTACTAAATGTAAGTAATGCACACTGATTAGCATTGTCGGCGGCCAACTCTTCGATCCAGTTTTGATTATTGCACGGTTTGATCAAATCCAGACTATTGTGTTTCAAAACGATTCGTCAAGTGATCGCCGCATAATAGAAGTTCCGTCCATTTGCAATTTAAATGGACTCTAGGCTCGGTTGGTCTAACTTTATGTTTTATTCGTAGATAGGAATCTATTTTATCGAATATTAAATAAATATTTTATGGAATATTTTCAAGAAATAGCCATTTGTATTGTTTACATGGGTACCTGTCCGCGAATCATAAGTTATTAATAAGCATCAACATCATTTACAAGCATCAACAAATGAAGGCTAATTTTAAATCAGCTGTTTTTCTAAGTCATGAGGGACCCGCTGCTGGTTGGGGTCTCCTCCACGCAGGCCCAATGCGGATTGCTGGATTTCACACGCTTTTTAGAGCATTATGTATGGCACTCACAGACATGCTGGTTTCCTCACAATGTTTTCGTTCACCGTTACAGCAGGGGTGAGGGGATATTTATCGACCGACTCAATGTTAAACTTAATAATGTTTGGTTGCAGCAACAGAGTGAGCGGTACCTATCGTCAGCTTACGAAGCAGGGGGCGAACTGTCGCCAGTAGCACCCGCCACTTCCCCCGGCTCGCCTCGCGATTGCACATCGTGCCGCAAGAGAGAGCCCCCGGACGAGCCGCCGCCGCCGCCCCCGGAGGACGCGTGCGCCGGCTGCGGGGCCCGCATCACCGATAGGTACTACCTCCTGGCGCTGGAGCGACGGTGGCATACGCCGTGCCTCAGGTGCTGCGAGTGCAAGATGCCTCTAGACTCCGAAAGACGGTGTTACGCACGCGACAGCAACATTTTCTGTAAAAATGACTATTTTAGGTAAGTTGTTTATTTCATATTGTAGCTTTTTTTGTTTTTTTTTTTCTGGAAAATGCAAACTTTTTATGTTCATGTTTTTTGACTGACCATTGTACTTTAGGTACATGACATGTCTTTCTTTACTTAGGTACATAATAATAATATGTTTAGACCATAGTAGAGGTATTATACTAGAGCAGGGAAGCCAGGCTTCCAACTGTCCTTCGGTTAAAAAGAGAGAGAGAAGATTGCGGCACCCTCTCTATCTCTCTCTTCTCGCGCATGTGCAATTAACGAGAACAAATTTAGGTATGGACATTGTATAATGCGCATGCGTGAAGTTCTATAATGCGCATGCGTTAGTAGATAAAGACAGATAGGGCACCATAATCTTATTTATATCTATTTCTAAGTGTCGGACATTTCCACTTACCGGCAGCCGTATGTCTCCACTACTCTAGTAAGTATAATACATCTATGGTTTAGACATAAGTAATAATAATATGGTTGTGAAACAAGTTAATTTAAAAAAAACGCCTAGGAATTTTGTTATTATGTAACAAACTATATAGGTAGTTGAAGTGAATTTACAGTTTAACTACTGCAATTTTCATCGCTTCCCTTGTAGCCTACGGGTATGCTACGGAGAATGGCATGTTAGTTTTTCAATAAAATAAATTGTTTAAGCATTTACAATGCCCACGACAGGCAAATACATTTTTACAGCGTAATAACAAAGATAACCGTAAGCTTACTCCTTTATGCTGCTTTTTAATTACTTTTGCACATATTTACTAAGTGTCCCCGACTGTTTACTGCCATTTTACGATTCATTCATAAGGTTTCATTTATGTAGGTATAACACCGCTAATAAATTTATCATTAAAAGACAACTGATGACCACCTCGTGTAAATTAATTGTGTAATAGAATCCATCGAGATTTTTAAAGATGAAAGTTCACTCAGACACAATTTCAAATTTGGCAGGTTTGTGAGTCTGAAAGATGAGCTACAGGTTTTTATACTATTCGCGACTAGGTAATTAAAAAATACAGGACCTACGTGGATCTTAGAAGAACACTATTTATCATTAAAATGCACTGTTTCAATATACCTAATAGTAACTTCTATTTGGCGACAATGTAGATCGGCTATCGAAATCGTAAATGAGCAAGCGTAAATGAGCAAGACGTTTATTACTCACTGCAGCCTCATCCATCGAAACACTTTCATGACTGAGCGTCCTCTGAGGTTGTAATCGTTGTTACCTTGAGGACCAAAAGACGAGTAGGTTACAGTAATTGTTTCTTTTCTGGTCCTTAAAAGACTAAGTTTTAGAGTGGGCACAAATCTCAGTGTAGGTCTGCGTGCCATAACGCCGATGCTAGATTTGGGCGCCACGTCACAGGCCGTCACCCACCCGGCGCTATCTGATGTACGTTTTACAGCCCACCCCGGCCACAACTCACTTGCCATTATCACCGCACTCACGTCCAACACGCACGCATCTCGATGGCACATCTCTACGCTACGGGACGTCATCTACGCTTGACCCAAGTCGTAGGTGGAGCGGGCACTGCGATATTAAAGTTACTCACTCCAGCTTAGTCTACTCTGTCCGATTGCGAGGTTGTGACGTTACATGTCCTTGAGAATATAATAGAGAACTAGCACTTTTTGAGATTAATAGACCTAGCATGTAGGTTTCTCAAGTAGGTACACACCTAATAACTGAAAACCTCTGAAAACTAACGTAAAAATATGTTTGAGATAGAATAAGATTCCGAATGTTTGACTAATTTTATCCACGTTATATGAAAATTTAATGCCAATACTATAAAACTTTAAGTGAAGAATGAATTTCTTTATTTTGGTAAGTCATTTTAATGAATTGGGAAGCATACCTAATATGACGACGCACTCACACAGTTTGTATCTTGGACCAACGTACTAAGCATTAGCTAAGTTTCTTTTTTTATATTCCTCAAATATTCAGTTTTTTATTGTTGACTCCGTCGTCGATATGTCATATTGATGCAATGTCTGACGTACCGAGTACAAGTGTAATTACCTGAAAAAAGAAGAGATGGAATCCGATTAAGTACTTAGATAAAGCTCGTCCCGTTTAATAATACCTATTTAAGACTCAACCATTGTATGAGACACCCACAGAATTAGTTTGAATATATTTATCTGATATGGAGGACAAAAACATTTTTCTGTTTATAATTAGAATACGATACATAGATGACTCTTAACTTGCCAAAATTCTAGTCAAAGTTCTGAATTACTTATGGTAATTCTGTAAAATATGTATAACGTTGGAAGCACCTTTTTCCTGAGATAATTGGCTTTCCTCATGACTGGTCATCTAACAATATGTAGATACTTGTAACGTATCTGCAGGCAAAAGACATGAATAACATGCTGCCTCAAGGCGGGTTAGCGGGTTAGGTACAAGGGTGGCGTTACGTTGGTGGTAGAGCTATATTAGCGCGTCTGGGACGGGGTTGACTATGGTTACACCACGTTTAATAAGCCGAATACTTGAATAAAATACCTTTAGGGTCGGGACACATAAACACGATACGACATCGTGTCGTACCACGGTGCGGCGTCGATTCACGATGAAGTGGCTCTCGTTATTCATGATTAAAAGAAATGGATGGACCCAGTATCTTCTGAGTTCCTTTCTTTTCTTTATCCCTGCATTGTATCGACGGCGTCGTGCCGTGTATCGTGGCACGTTACGATGTTGCGACGTAATTTTTTACGATGCTCGTCGTAGACTCCCACGACGAGACGTCGCATCGTGGTACGACACGATGTCGTATCGTGTTTATGTGTCCCGACCCTAATTACCTACATCATCAACCAAACCCGATTCGGCTACGTTGATCTCTTTTATCTTTACGAATACATACTTACACATAGGTAAATCTAGTAAAACAGTAAAATTCATAGAAAGGTGGATGAAGTAGCGAGCAGAGACTAACAGAAATAAAGTCAAAGTTGTTGAGACCAGTATGACCAAACTCAATTAGAGCAATGAATTTAATAACACAAGTAGGAAATTTATCAATTTGTACCCCGAAATTGTTCAACTAAATAAAATTATCGTAGCGATATCGAACCGGACTGGAGATGTGACGAGGTGGCTCTTTCCCACGATTTATTTGCTTGCGTAAGTGTTGGGATCTGTAATTAATCTTTAGATGTTTGGAAGGAAGAAAATAAGAGAGGATTTTATAAATATTTTCCTTCGAGAGACTTTCTAAATATAAGTCAGATTCTTATAAAAGAAATCGCGAGTATTATTAAACATTGTTACTATTACACCGGGTTACTCACGTTAGTTTTTCGGACGGTCCGTCGTGACACCTCAGCGAAGGGCGGGAGCTCATGATCAAGGACCTCGGTCAGGTTCGAAACTAGTCGGGCTATTCCGACTATATTCACGTTAGTTTTAGTAAGCCGGTGTTATAGTAATAACGAGACAAATACGCAGATCGATAAAGGATTCCGTTTCGTGGGGTTGTCAAAGGGTCTACATCTACAGAGTCTTTCGATTTAATTTAGAATCGTTTGTAACCGTTCTCTCGTAGTGGGGAAGGACGTGTGCCCAGAAGTGAGATAAAAAAGCGTTGCAGGAAGCCGCAGTGTGCGTCCTGCCCGATCATTACCCATTTCTTTAATGGGCTAAATTATTAAATACATACTTCGGAAAGCAGAATGGAGAACGCACTTGCACCATGGAATTATTGAGTAACCTATGGTTACAATTTAATAATCTGTATTGACTTCTATTAAATAAGAGAATTCTTGTATTTAAGTTGGTCAGGACAGATTTACACATTACGTTTTTAAGTGTTTTTTTAGTCCTGTTTTATATTATATCTGTCCGTAGTGGCCTGTTAGATGAAAGCCTACTTCTGTATGGGTAGGTACTTACAACGTTAAACTCTTAATATTAATGCAATTGCAAATAGTAAAAATTGACGATTTTTATAAAGTATACAAAAGTAAATAGTTACTTAAAGTTATATTAGGCACCTATTAGTAAATAGAGCATTGATTAGATGACATCTAGTAAATTAATATGATATTCACTGTATTACCTACACAATACTTATGAATAACTATGCAATCCAATTGATTATGCTCATCTAATAAATATATTATTTAATTGCCAGCTAATTGTCGTATACACTTACCTAGGTATAGTTGTGATAATAGCCTTATTGTTTCATAATTATACGACATGAATAACAACAACGTGCGAGCATCATAATGATGTTAAGTACTATTGCAGCCTATAATTAGCCAAATCCAATGTTTGTTAATCAGGAGTGGAGTGTCTAAAGAAGATAGATATTCGTAGTTAAAGCAGATAGAATGAAAAGGCCCATTTTTATATATTCTGATGGCTATACCATAATTACCTCCTAGCTCCAGCTCGCGTTTTTAAATTCTAAGTTCTTGGTCCAGGTATATTAAGTAACTTTTATCTTAGTCCAGATTTTTATATGAACTACTAATACTAGGTACCTACACCAAATGTCAAAACCAAAATGGAATTATAGTAGCAGTTACAATTAGGATGTATCATCATCAGCCTGTGTCCCTCTACGGTTGTTGATAGGTCTCCCCGTCTCCCCCATTGCGCGCCACCACTTTTTACCACGACACGCGGTGCTCTGCTTTTCGGATCCAGCCACTCTCCGCTATCTTCTTTAAGTCATAAGGATGTTTAATACGTATAAAATACCTATCTATCTCACACCTTTCAAGAGTAATACAACAAGGTTTCCTTTTTTTAATAAAGAACAGAACCCTAAAAATGTTTGCTTCGGCCAGCCATTTCTTGACATCTATCATGTACATTAAGAGTCCTATAAAATTCCTACCGTGTAAACGTGTATACTGACTGATATACGTCGAATGTTCGGCTAGAGGCCGTTTGTGGCCCATCGGTCGGATTTATCTCGGCGTCCTTTACCTCTCAAATAACATTATCAGCTCCCAGACCGGGTGAAATACAAGAAACAATAAACGTACATCGTAAACGTGCGTTATGTGGGCATAAATCAAATCGGGCCCGAGTACGAGACACTTGTTAAATTGCTCATAAAAGTCTTCAACGCAACGAATACGCGTATATTAGAGTGGGTTTATGGCAACCCGACGCCGATGTATCGGCGCGTTTGATTGGTTCGACCACGCTCGGAGCCGTACGAGGTCAAAGGCAAAATCACGTTGATTCATCAAATCTATTCAGAGAAACGAAAATAACAAACGTAGTGTAGGCCAGGGTAGGGCAGTCCAAAAATTAATTCGCCACTCGCAAGGTATGTATTGCGAGGTTAGATTATCTGGATGGTTGTAAAGTGCCCCACGAAACGGCAAATGTTCCATGTTTAAAAAATCCAAATTCATTAGGTAAGTAAAAATATCGATGTGTATAAAAGTTATATGGAGGTTGCTGAAAAGTTTTATTATTTAATGTATTTGATAAATCTTTTTAAGCAGCATTGAGAGCAAGTCAGATCTCTTAGTAAATGATGTGGCAGGGATGGATTGTACGAACTCAAATTCCTTGGCGGTTGTAAAAATGTTATTTTACGTCCCACTGCTCAGCACGAGTTTTTCTTCAGAGATAGAGGAGCCATAGGTTGTAACTTGTAGTGCATCACGATATTCTAAAGCATAATGACAGCAGTGAAGCGATGAGGCTTAACGACTGGTACCGATCTATAACCACCAGTTCTGACGGCTTAACGCATCTTTTGAAACACGGAAATGCTAATGTAATTTGCCACTAGTGAGCTCACCCCATTTTTTTTCTTTTGTTATGCCATAGTCTATCCATACGAGATGTCCCACGATATTTATTTATTTATTTATTTATACTCCGTGAAACACCCATGCATGTGTTATGCAGTCCAATGCAAATCTCACATTTTTTTACTAGCATTAGCTAATTGGATGGCTTTGACTTGATGTCCAATATTTAGACTTATTATTTAGCGCTAAAGACTTCATACTAATATAAATAAAAAGAAAATAACGTGAGGTTGTAAAGTTAGATTAATTTTAAAACAGGCGTGTAATGTAATATAATGCCAGAGATTAATGTGGGAACCGGTGAAGAGGTCTATTGTTATAATATGGTGTGTTCTACTACGCCTATCTTTGCAGCATCAAACTAAACAGAATTATACTAGTAGTAGGCTTTTAAATAATAAAATTATGCCCAGAGAGAAATGTAAAATTAAAAAAAATGTATTGTAGTCGAAAATGTATAGATCTGAAAGTAGATTAAAAAAAACAAAAAAATCGCGTAAGAATGTGGTGCACATTTTTATTTTTCACCATAGCTAAATATGCATAAGTACGGTAAACTTCAGTCATTAGTATGGGAATGTGACAGCATCTTTCCATACTAATAGCACACACGCGCACGGCACTCTATATTTTGAATAAGTACTTTGGCGATAGTGTTTCATACTCGGGGCATAGGTGTTTTTATCACAGTACTACATAACAGTGTTCGCATACAACGGTCGTACATCAAGTTGATAAATTTTCTATGACTGAGTCTGATGTGACACGTGGAGGAAGTGAAAATTCATTTTAAATTTTATGAGAGATGATACAACTCCTCGCAAGCGGAGCATGACGGCGCGTCAAGCACAGCTTTGTTTATCGCCCCAGTCATTGTATCGCCGGGTATGCGATGCGAAATGCCATATTCTGAACATGTTACTATTCTACGTGCCCGACTTATTTAAGAACGTTACGAAAGGTGAGAATTAGACAATCTCGATGCGCAATTGTTTCTCGTATCATGAAAAATTACTCATGAATTCTCAAAAACAATATAATGTACTACGTAAACCTACATAGATGTGAATATTATTTTTTATTATAAAGCGGACACATTTAATTTTTTTTTCTGTGTTTCTTTTCTACCGAAACTGTTGGATCAATCCTAATTTCACCAATAAATAAAGCTAAGTTATCACTCCGTAACAAAAAGTATATTTGTAGCCCAGGGGTAAGTGTAGATTAAAAAAAACGTTTTTGCTATGACTATAGTTACTGAGTCCAGAAAGTTAATATTTGCTATATAGGTAGGTATGTAGAATGGTGTGAGACAAAATTAAGGGTAGAGTGATGCTGAGGCTAGTAATTAAGAATTTCATTGTAAGTAGATAATATTTTTAAGTGCAAGATTTTATTTTCCTTATTAGAGTTATGTTGAAACTGAAATATGAACGGCAATACCTACTACTGTGGTTTCTCTGTTTCTATCACAAAGCAAGTGAAGCGTAAACTGTTAATATTTTTATATAGGTACGTAGGTAAGTAAGTAATCCTTTTTTCCGCATGTCGTATTTAATCTTCATATATTTATCGATTAATATGAGCCGATGCCTGGTTTGATCATTCTTTCTTTAATGCTATGCTTTTTATTACAACAAATGAGTCTAAATTTAAACATGTTCTTCAAGTTTTACGGCCAGGAGAAGTATCCTACATGCAGCTAAATATCTATTTAAACAAAAATTGTTATTAATACGCATATGTTAAGGATACTAAAATAAAAAATGTCAATCAAGAAGTTTTCGTTAAAATAAGCACTACACACGTATGTATATATCTATAAAGATAAAGATTAATTACAATCTGTACCGTATCTTTTATTGCCTACTCCCGTGGCGCTTTATCAGTCCATCTCGACTCTACCGTTTATTTATGAAAGAAAATTTTAATATTTTGTTTTGATGAAATCCGTCACTCATGGGAATAGGGTACTTGAGTAACTAGTCAACCGAACCGAATTTTTTTACATAATATTATTGTTTGTAAAAAAATATTTTTACAATTTTTATGGGTTTTTATGACTTACGAATTCATATAAAAACCTTTTTAGGCCGTAATACCCTATTATTTACACCATCAGGTCTAGCATGATAAATTTACCTATGCCAGTATCGCAGGTTACAGTCACCTACTTAGCCGATAATCACTCGTAAACAGGTGACCTAGTATGGTCACGGTCTGTCTTAAAATAAACAAATGCGGAATAATACCCGATATGATAGACATAATCCCTACGCGGTTCGGTTTTCATATTATACGGTATCATCTTAAATTGTTTTGACATTTTATGTTGGTCTTTAAATTATACAGAAAACCTGTAGGTAGATTTGTGTTACTGGGATGAATATTGTTGTTATTCAATACTATTGCACATTACCCATTTTAGGATATTTCAGTCGAATCTCAAATGCAAAAAACGAGGACGCCCGCCATGAAAAAAAATTCTACTTTAAATCCATAGCTTTCATATTATTTAATTTAATGCTTTAAAAAGAATTAACGTTTGGAAAAGAGAGTTATAAACAAGTATCATTCAGATATATTATCGCAGTTTAAATAAAAAATATGGTCGTTGAAAAAAGATGTAAATAGTGCACCTACAACACAAAAAGGGCTTTCTTTACGTGCTACTTACAATGTTTCTTCACATCGCAATGTGTGAGTAAGAAATCGACTACTATTTATGCAAGACTGTCCCTCAAAATGTTTGACGCTTGGCAGCCTTATCGTTGATTAAAAATTATTTTCCCGTCGGAAGCTCGCGTGACGTCACGGCCCATGCGCCTGCGCATAGCCTGACGGATTAGTGCGATCAAACTCTCGCGGATCACGCGAACGGTAATTATTTTTTTTCCAGTAATGTAAGGTCAACTTGTTGTGATCGCTGTTATTTATTCGCTTCCAAGGGACAGACCACCCGTACGGGCGGAGAAATAGGTCCGCGCTTGCGCAACAATTTTTAAATGTAGACGCCTTAGGGTGATCAGCGTAAAGTGCGTGGAAATGCCATCATAAGCTATTGACTATTTACGGAAAATATTAAGAATTTTGGTACAAAGTTAACTCATAATTTTTTTATTCAAAAATATATTTTTATCGTAGGTCATAATGATAATATACATCTTTAACATGTGTTGAAAAGGCACTTACTTATAGATATGCGTTACTTTTCTCTTACTCTATTAATAACTCCCATGATTAATAACATCCATCTATTAGGAAATTTATTTAATTAATATATTCTGTTAGGAAATGCGTCAATCGAAATTATGTTGTAAAGTCAAAGTTACGAGTAACTAATTCGCATGTGAATTAATACGCTTATTCCTGCTCGAGTATAATAACAAAATCAATTTATGCTCCGTTAGACTAGGTATGAATTACGATGTTTCGGTCTGAAGTTTCTAAACGAACAATCTTTATATTCCTCTTAAATTTTAGTTACTTTAAAAGATAAATTTGCTTGTTAATTTAAATTCAAATCTTTTCCCAAATATCTTAGTAATAAAAAAACATTTATCCGTTTCTAGCTGTCATGAAGACTCTACAATATAGAAACTCATAATATCATGATTAAAACAGTGTTTGTTTCATATTTCGTAATTCTGCGCAGGTTGTTCGTTACATCAACCGTGTGTAACAAAAGCTATTCGTGATATGAAATTCGTGTTTCAATTGTTACAGTTATAATTTGGAATTTATTCCTCACTATGTCGGAATTTATTTCTGACAATATCGAAATTAATTTTTGTTATTTGTTTGACAAGGGGTAGCCATTTTTACTGTTTCAAAATATCATACCTAGATTTATCGCGAATCAAGTCAACCTTGAAATGTTATGGTTGCGTCTAATTGGTATTGCTAACCTTAGAAGGACAAAATCTCATCACATAAGAGATTGATCTTCAGAATCTTTCCAATCAATAAACAATATTTTTAAGTTTTTCAAGGTCGCAACTCTACATTCTGGTAGAGTTCTAGTAGAGTATGCATATTACGAGCAAGGTATATTGCTATTGCGGATTATGGCTAAGGTTGAAAGTATCATTTATAATCCATTTCTTAAGTAAGTCGTATCTAGTCTACAATCGCACCATAACCAGTTCATTCATGAGCGATCTGATCGCTATCGCATGTGAGACCGCGCGGCGCATTGTCTCCCCGTTCACAGCGAGCGGACGATGACCACGCGCCGAAAACCTCCAATTCTAGAACAGTGATGCCGACCCTATCCTAGAGTAAAACTGTGTACATGCTTAAAAACTGTAGACGTTAGAAAATTGAACTAATAAAATTTAAAAAACGATACACTTTCAGCATTAGTGAGAGAAGATAAAAAAGACACATAAGAAAAGAAAAATGTTTATTTGCACAACTTTAAATACAAAGATGTTACAAATTATTTTGATCAATCTATATTTACTATTTTAGGTATGTAAATATAATGTTACTAAATGTGATTGTTACACTGTTTTGTTGTGATTCTTATTGTTGTAGGTACTGTTTTCCATTAAGAGTAAAAAAGCTGTAAATTGTATGTTCAAAACTAAAAACTGGATACCTTAAAAAAACTGTAGATCTACAGTTAAAACTGTTGAGTTGGCAACACTGACTGAGCTCCACTTTATAATGACCCACATGAGCTTTATAACGGATTGTGTATTATATTCCCACAGCGGTGTCGTTCTAGCAAATAATAATCATTCCGAATTTACGATGAGATTCTGCGCGGTCATTTAGGCCGTGTACGCCTCTGAGATGCTTCCTCACTTTCATTTTCTGTATTATAACCAGACAAAATTATAACAAGATGCGTAGTTGAGGTAAGTGTACCTATTCGATATAACTTACTCAATACGGTAAAGGATCAATATTTAAATTACTAGAAAGGAAATAATTTAATAGCTACATTTAATTTTCATTTCTTACATTTCAAGTAAATAAACCTTTTCTCCATACAGGACATAAGATATCTTTGAAAAGTGAAAATGGCAGCAACAAGTTGGTTCCATTAGCTATCAAGATTTGCGTGTGTCTAGGTGACTACCGATCTGGATGGAATAGACGGCTACCAGTTACTTTACTTTAAGATAAATCAAGTATTCCTTCCTAGCTTTTAGCTAAAAACTTGTTGTTGCATGTGGAGTCTAAAGCATTATCTACATGATTATTCTTAGACAACAGTTATCCATTTTCACATTTAAATCGATGGCAGTGTGTCAGCAAGATCCCTAATATTAAGTTGACATTAACCATGAGTATTATAAGGAGTTAGTAGTTAGTGCCTATTATCCCTGTTAGGAATTCGTTCACATAGTAATATGGACAAGAATGGGGCGTAGGGTTGGATTTCGTAACTTGCTGCTTTAATATTATAATATATCCTGGCTGAGATTGATTGATTGATCCCTTGATTTCGACATTTAAGATTTAAATTTTATCGTATTGCATGTTGTTATGCGTTCTGAGTAACAAATTTATGAATAAATATTTGGCGTTCACTTATTATTACACTCGTAAGTAATTATTCTGACCAGGCTTTCCTTAATTTTAAAAATCCTAGTCAAACTAAGCAAGTCATGCTGGCCAAGGGTTTATGTGTCCTCCACATTTGTTTTATTAGGTAGGTTCCATAATCTAGTTTCGGTAAATTACCTACTTTGCTGCAGTTTTTGTTAATATTGTAATTTAGTTATACATATAGTGACAACAATCCGATCGTCCCGTTATAAGTTAAATAGTTATCTCATGGTGTCTATGTCGGTCGTACGCCCACAGCGATAAAATATCAAAGTTCATGATTTATTTGTCTGTGCTCCCAGACGGTCACAGAACTATGAACCGCTCGACCGTAAGGTGATTGCGACTACTAACGTGACGTTTTGATTAAAGGTCAAGGTCAAATAGGCTTATCTAGTCAATTTTAGTTTTCGAAGTCGTTCATATCTCGATTAAAATATAAAAAAAAATGTAAAACCCTTTCCAAGTCCGTCAAAAATAAAATCATAGTAGCCATTGAAGTGCGATATAAATATCACTTACTTACACAGGGTTGTTTCGAAGCGATGAATGTAATTTTAGTAATGTGATGTGCAATTTTATATTTATAGATAGTAGATTATTGGAGTCTAAAAATAGCCCCGTTGTGCAAAAAAGGGCGAATTATTAGCTATCGCAATGTGCGACATTGTATTTCAACGTAAATTTCAAAGGAGAACTTATTGCGTATTAAATATTAATCCATATTATTGCCATACCACCGCTGGCTTGTCGGATTAATATCAAGTTCACTAATTAATTAATGTGTCGCGCAAAGTACTTGTTTACCGACGCAACGGTAGAGGAAAAGTCCGAATGATACGGAACCGCGTGTTAGGGCTCGATAAAATGGATCAAAATGTCATCGCGAAAGCTGCATGCGGTGCAGAAAGAAATCAGTTGCGCGTTGAACTTTGTACGGACATCGCTCATTCGCCCCGGAACGCACGAGTGTCTGTGTAAATATAAACAGAGTTGTCACGCATCGAACAGACGGAGTTATCGATATCGCGTCCGGGTCAGCGTAGTAGGGTTAGATATGGTCCACAGAATACCTATATTATCGAACAGGCACTGAGGCGGCAGTCCGGCGCCGTCATCGATTCCTTGTAATTAATTTGTAGCTTATAAACACGTGTATTGTTATTGCAATTTATTAAATATGTTCGTTATTTAAACCGGACTACAAATGTACGGAGTTCCGTCTTAGGATCGCCTACAACCTTCGATCAACAATACACCAACCTCAATTATTTAATTTAATTATTTATAAACGATAGATACTTTTTTTATAGCTGGTAGAGCCATTGGAAATCCCCTAAATATTTGTTAATAGAAGCAACGTAGACTATTCAATGCAGAATCCTATTACCTATACCTTATTACCTACTACCTATTATAAAAGTTTGTGAGCATGGGTTAATACTTAGGTGGAAGTTTGTTACTCGATCATTCTTCGATCGGCTGAACGGATTTAAATAAAATTTGGTACACAGGTAGATTATAGCCTGGATTAATATAAGATACGTTTTTTTTTGCTAAATTTTTGATCAAGGTGTACGAAGCTGCGTGCGGAAGCTAGTCTCATATAAGTGAAAAATTATTATGGGAAACATTTATTCGTCAGCGTACTTATAGGTACTGAATTATACACTTTTTCATATAGATGGTAGAGTAGGTAGAGTCATTCAAGCTCGCACAGATAGATACTAGGTGCACTACACTAACTGGCGTGATGCAGAATATTCTTGAACTCGTGTGTAGTGTTTCGTTTAGGGAGTGTGATTGTCGAAGATAATATTATGTTACTTCATGTCATCTTAGGCCTCATGTCCGCACCACAAATTAGAAGGTTCTGATACAGAACAGATATCAGAGCTGCACATTCACAATGTAATATTAAACTCACTAGAGCTTCTAATCTATAAGTTTGAACCTGGTGCCATGACCACTTAACATCAGGCTGCCTAAATTCTCATTTGGGAGTCTGTAACCCATTACTAATCCGGTACAGGATCGGCTCTCCTCTCACTATGAGAAAGGTTAAAAAATTATGTAGGCCCTAGTCCACTACGCTGGCCTAATGCGCGTTGGTGGACTTCACATGCCTTTGAGAATATTATGGAGAATTCTCAGGTAGACAGGACGTTTTGCTTAACCGTTACAGCAGGTGATATTTAGTTCTATAAAGCATACAAAACTTTTTTTAAGAAAGTTATTGGTTGACTTAGTATGATTTTTGAGTATAAATAATTTACTATCAAAATTGTGACTATAGGAATAAGATGAATATGGAACCGAAATAATAAAATAACTGCGTTTTTATCATTTTAATTTCTTTTAAATTGAAATTTATTTGATAATTAAATTGAAATTTATTTGATAATGCATGTACCCGGCACCGATAACTCAATATGAAGTTGACATTTCGACTTTCACCTAATGGCTCTAGGCGATGCAAAAAGCGGTAATCTCTGGATGTGTGATAACTTATCGGTGAGTATACGCAGGGTACCTACGTACGACCTCGCATCAGCAGGGCGCGTGCGCGCGTGCACTGTGCTACGTCTGGAAGTGACTTGCGCACGTACACTAAGTCCACAAAACGTAGAATTGTTAATAATACGTACTAGCCTCTGCCCATGACATCGTCTGCGTAGACATTAGAAACTGGTCAGAAAGAGATAGGTAAATAGTATCATAAAATTACTTAAATGTAAACTCATGTGTATCGATGTTAAAAATTTCAATTAAATTCGTTCAAAAAAATTTCATAATTGAATCTATGTTTTATCCTCGTATAGTTTTTCATTTAAGTTTCATTCGACCGCAATGGTTCTCCTCACAAAAAAAATTCATACCTAAACTTTATAATGTTAATAATCCGCCGGAAGGAACGTAATAAAAACAGCAAACTTATTTGCTGTAGATGAATATCATTAGGTTCTTCAATAACTTAGGTATAACCTATTCAGTCTCAACGTCTGATGTAATTACGAGTAGCCTTACAGCCTTACAGCACCATCTCCCAAGTTAGTCATGGCAAAAAGATAAACTTTTGAACTCGATTCATCTTAAGCAATAATGTCAAATATCGTCATCACGACGTAAGATTTCTATAGAGATACCTTCTTTAATCTGTGGCACGTCTCTGTGAATCTGAATTATTATAAGCACATTAAAAAGTCAACACATTATCTTAACAACTTAATTTTTATTGCATTATTAGGTTAATTTGGGGGCACACGAGCAATAAAAAGAATACAATCATTACATTCGCAAATAAATGTATTAATTACAATATATGCCTCGCGCATTACTGATTTATGTTTTTAGCTTATCTTTTGCGACAGAGTTGCGATACCTTAAGCGAATCTGAACATAAAAACGAACCCAAAACAATAAATTCGCTCGCAATGTTTGTTTACAAAACCATTTGACCTATTTATGCATTGTCGACGCAGATGGCCCTAGCGGAAGCATAACTTTTTGTGATAAAACAAGTCAAGCCTATAGGTGCTTGTGATAAGGGTCATAAGAGCTTTTATGCCGTGCACAGTCAGGATCTGTTGACAAATGAATGATGACAATTATATTGTGTGGTTGGTCGCATTGTGCGATTGACGTCTTTATATTGTTGAATGTCCCCTGCGGTTGCGCTTGTCGGTCGTTGTGGTACATTTTTTCCACAGGATTCGTTTCGTCTATTATTACACAACTTCTTGCGGTTCACTTAAGCTGTTCTCAATTTTTGAAGTGAAAACTTCTTTAGCGGCGCTGAGCACTTTTTCGTATAGATAAAAATTGTAAAATTCGCGACACGTAACCCTGCGTCACGTGAGTCAGGAAAAATGCGGTAACTATGGAAACTCAAAAGGAAACATTCATAAAAATAAAAATATTGTTATAGAAAAAAGTTAAATATTATATTTATTGTGATTTTGGATTCGACATTGCGATTATTAGCATTAAAATTCGATTCTTTTCTTATAGGGAAACTCAATTGTGTTTTAATTGAAAACTACATCTTATAAGTTTTCACTTCTGCCGGCATTCCCGGAGTGCAACCCGTTATTTAGGGGTAGGTCTTGATCGAAAATCTTGGAAATGAAAATTATCGTTGAGCTTTTACAACAAGTATACAATACAAACATACAAATTTAGTGTAGAAACTAAATCTAAGATAATTCAAAACATAGGTACCTATCCTATACCTGCGTAGGTTACACATCCTTAAAAAGCAAACTTAGACTTTAAAACCACTTGAAACCTTAGGCAGTGACAAAATTTTAAAGCAGGTACGTATCTCGTACATTTGAAATTTTGAATGTTCTGCTAAAATATTTTCTTTAAAAACTATGTACCTATACCTAATTCATAGAATCTAATAAAATTTGTAAAGATAATAAAGCATTAAAATCACTTTAAACCTATATGTATAATTTCGCTCAAGTGGTTTATTTGCAAATTCAAAATTGATGTCTATAGAGTCCGCAAGGGCGACCACAATGTGTTCGACTAGCAAAATAATACGATTAACCGCTTCGCAGATTTTGAATGGACCGATTCGCTTGTATAATCTTTACCGATAACCGTTTGCCATCTCTCTCGCATTGCTATTATTCTTTTTGTTTAGTCAACATGTTATTACAATAGCTCTAAGTTCTTAATCCTTCATCAGCATGATGGTCCTCGCACAATATTTTGAGTGAACCTCGAAAGGTTTTTTTTAAACATGTGGGACACTTCTTCGACGTGGGTAAATAACGAAATAATCAATCAAGATTTTATTTTGTTTTTTTAAGCCGGTATCAAATAGGTGCGGAGTGAAACGTCAAAGTGAAGTTGTAGTGTTATGTAGTGAGCGCTGTCGTCCTCGATGGCCTTTGTTGTTTTGTTATTTGAACATTGTTTGTTTATACATGTTTTTGTAACTTTTGTTGTATTTCCCAAGAGGTCATTGTGAAATGAAAGCATTGAGATTCATACAGTATGCATAAAATCATTGTTCAATATTTTTATTTTTCTAATATAGCAAATTTCATTTCATACCTAATACCTGATACCTCTTCGCTGACATCAAATATTGTTGGCAGGTAACTAGCAGCTACAACCCGATAAAGTATTGTCTAGTGTTTAAACAACTTTGCCCCGATTTGCCCCATTTATATCTTCTATATAAAATTCTGATGTTTAGTTACCATACTCCTCCAAAACGGCTTGACCGATTTTTATGAAATTTTATATGCATATTCTACTGAATATGCATACCTACTGGTCTGAGAATCGGCTAACGTCAATTTTTATATCCCTAAGTGATAAGGGTTGTTGATACCTAACATTTTTATTTTGTTTTTTGGACAATTTTTTTTATTTTTATTATTCAATAAATAATGTGGCATCAAAAATACATACAAACCTAAAATTTCACCCTTCTATCAACAACCCCTATTTTTTAATAGTCGATTTTTAACGTTCTATAACTTATATAGCAAAACAACGTTTGCGGGGTCAGCTAGTTTAGGTATACATTTACAATACCTATCGCGACGCGTGCGCCAGCGCGACCTACTCACGTGGTTAAACTGGATGTCGACGTAATATTGAAAATACCTAAATTTTTATCACTCGATAATGCATAATTAATTAATGCATAACTTTTCATGATTCTAAAATACATTGTCCCGAAGCGGGTGATATCTCAGCGGATCATATTTAAATCGCAGTCTTCGCGGGTCTAAGGGCGGGTGATCGGTTGTGGAATAATAATATTTTGTGCACGGAGGTGCGAGTAGAATTCCCATAGAGGCGTATTTCCTATTTTGCGTGAGAAAGTAGTGTGTGTGGAGGTCGTCCCGGCGGGCCACCGGCGCGGCTCACGCTGGCCACCATTGTGCAAGTCGGCGAGCGCGCGCATTGTGAGCCGCAGGGTCCCGCCGGGTGTTTATTTGCAAACACAGCGCGTGCCCTCCCGCTGCGCGAGGACCCCTTGCGCGCCGATATCGTAATTTGTTACGATTTCGGTAACACGATACAGGGACGCGGGCGAATACTCCACATTTCGGTTTGATACATTCGTACTTCCGTGTTGCCCCAGGATCTGTTTGAATAGTAATTATAATGTAAGCATGTACTCGTAGCTATAGACTTACCCTTAACATTTTGCATTTTCCTCCCGATTCGGGTCCCTTTTAAAAGCATATCGGATTTAAAATTATTTTAATATTTCCATAAAGATTTGCTTACGAGTAGGTAGAAATAAAGTAGTTGAAACTGTAAAAAAAACTTTAGATAGCGAAGCGTTCCCTCAATATTCTTTCATCTTACGCCATTAGCCAGGTCCTAAAATTGAAACTTTCTTGACATGAAAGGCTTTCAACATTATCGGAGTAACACCGCAATAAAAATGTAAAACGGTAGGAAACAAACAGAGAAATAAAAAATACATTAAGATAAAATTAATAGACATTGTAAAATTGAAATGACAAATCTCGTCGATTTACACCAGTATTTAAATCGGCTTGGTTTATGACGGCGATATCTTTGAAATACAACAGGTGAAGCGTGAGTTGACTCTACTAAAGATTTTATTTCACAATAGATACCTACCTAATATGCTTTTCATAATATATATAGATACTTGTTTACTTAGTTATAATTTCTACATTAGCTAAGTTCATGAAATGTTCTTACTACTTAAATTTATACAGTTACGAATATAAAAACGAAAATAGTGCGTGTAATTTTCTCGAAAGTTGAGTTATTTCATTTGATATTTTATCACTTAGTACCGGTCCCGGCTATCACAGGAAATACCGCGACGAAAAACCGTAAAATATATTAATTAATTTTATCGTACTACCAAACTTCGGAGTTCAGTTAAAAACCTGTATTGAGGATGCACCTGGTGATCAGTGTAGTTAACAAGCTAAGCGTTCACAACATTTGCCAATTTTATTTTCGAGAAATTTACTTACTTTTTATTTATTAATTTAATTGGTTGTGTCCACATAATACAAATACATAATTGTAGCCCATAACACAAACATAAAAAGGGTAATTCATGCAATTAAGTAAGGCAATTCAGCAAGCAAGCATAGGTGCCGAAGAGACTGAGGCGACCAGACTTCTAGAATAAATAAATAAAAAATAATTTCCTGTGTCGTGTGTGCCGTGGACACCAACACCCAGAACAGAACCAGAAATTTAAGCTCGTCATTTAAATTTCCGAACCACTGAGATTCAAACCCAAGACCTTCCGCGCCGTGCATGGAACGCTGACCACTGCGTCATGCGGCAGAACAGAACAGGCTAGAATTACAAGTTAATAGACCATACTGAGTTTTGTTTGAGGTTGTTTATGGGCTTCCCGTGAACATTTCAAAGAAGGTGTAAGGAAGATATCTCATTAAAGAGAGTAGGATCTGTTGAAGACTAACGTTGTCGGGGTTGAGAAAGATTGCGAACGTGGCCAGTGGCCTCAACAACGACCGTCGAAAGAGACGTCAGAGCCAATGAGCCATCAGAAATAATGAGCTACAAAATTGAAAAAAAAGATGGACAACTTCAAATACCTAATGATTGAGCGAAGGTACCTCCGATAACTTTCTTTGGCTTATCCGGGAGCTTGTTCTACGGGACCCAAATAATCCTTAAATAACATCCACAGTAAATTCCTACCGATGGTTTCAATTAACACTCATAAATGACACTCAGTTTTAATATGTTTACTCCAGGCCGCAATAAAACGTAATAAACATAAAGTTAAGTATTATTGCGTGTGCGCTTAATATAGTTTTTATCATCGGAACGTTTGAGAAAATATTTTGCAGCCTTACATCTGGGATAAAGAATCTAGTAACTCTGTGATTGTGAAAACGAGTAAAAAGGTTCTCGTTTCATAGGAAATAAGTAACCCGTTTATTCGCCTCAATGAACGATTTCGATTACACTTATTTAGTACACGCTTAGAATGACAAAGATAAAAATATTTGATACTCGGTGACTATTAATGTTACTCGGTTTGGTGCTTTTGTCTGCGTTCCTATACATCTTCATAATAATAAAAGTTTAATTGTTGTGGCTAAACGCTGAAGCAAGCTGAGCAGAGACTTGGCGTTTACATTTATTCATTCAAGGGATGTAGCAACTTTATCGAATGTTTCAATGTGTGCAGCGGCCGTAAGATATGTATATCTTCAAATACCATACAGTAGATAATCGAAACAAATGAATTTTATTATCAAACTATCATGAAGGAGGTGTCGTCATTCTTATTAGAAACTTGAATGACAAAACACTCGATTTATCCCAGAGTTCGTATTCGTAATCATGTTTGTTGTGTCTCACTAGCCTGGTGGAGCGTCAAGAAACAAGTCTTTTCACCCGTTGTTTGACAGAAGTCGATAATTTTCGGACAACCGATAAAACTAAGCCGGATCGGCGGCAGTGAGATTACAGTTCACGCTCCATCATTCGTGGGAAATGGGAAATGTCGGCTTTAATGTGGAAGTGTTGATTATGATGGAATAATTAGAGCATCAGTTCCTCAAACATTGGAATACCATTAATTGGGGAAATGTTTTATTATCTCGCCTCGATCGCTTCAATAAAACTTACGAGTATATATTGGGCCCCAGCTTTTTTTTACTTAAACTACAGACTTAGCCTAGGTACTTTATAAGAGCGTCAAAAAAGAAATTAGGGATCTTTTACAAAACTATGTTTCGGAACTTATATAATTATATAAACACTCAGTACATAATTAAAAAAATATTTTCCCACATTCCGAATATAAAACATGTGATCCCGAACGAATGTGGTGAAACCAAAATTTTCGTATTAAAATAAAACAATCATGTATAAACTATCATAATAATAATATATATATAACATATTTCGTTAAAATAAAATTGTTGCATTGGGTCCATCCATACGAACTCTATGTAACCACTTATTGTAGTATTACATCAGATATGCTTAATGGCCACATTAAATTAGAGCTGGTAGCTCAATTTCTACTCTTACTATGAAAAAACAATAGGCATTTTTATCATAATATAAGCGTAAAAGCAAGATTAGGACAAGAAAAGAAATTGCAATTAATGACGTATCGGTGACATCGTCCATTACGTAAACAAGTACAATATATTATAATAATATCTACCTGTAAATAGATACTTTATAATATAATTTTAATACACAAATAATTTATAAGATATGGATTTTACAGTAATTATGTGATTAGTCAAACACACGCACTCGTATTATAAGGAAATTTAAAAATAATACGGACTATGATCTTACAATAATTGAAGCTATAAAAATTACGATGTAATTTAACGGAACACTCACGCACTGAGCTAATAATGTGACTTTATGCTTACTGAAAAGAGTTACGCACGTGTAAAGTAAGTAGGTAACAACATTTGGTTGAAAATAATAGGCATGATGACAGTAATCAAGTATCGCCAAAATATTTATCTGATCTAATGAAATAGGATTCAAAGATTTTGAAACATGTATTTATTCTCTTATTAATGTCGAGATTAATAATTTATTTGTTAAAATAAATCTACAAAATACAACAATCCGCCATGATAGCTAAAACACCCATCAGATCGAATTACGTCAAATTACGTCACGTCTTAGTTAACGTCATTTTTTTCGTAAGCATATTATACGCGATCTGTCATTTTTTACTGAGCCGTGGCGCAATGACAGACGTCATGACACGGGCGCGCGTTTTGGACCGAATTTGAAACTTAAAATTTAAAAGTACTTTTATTACACAAAAACCTTAATTTTCTACAAAAATATGATATATTTTAGACATAATAGAAACTTCTGAATATCATAGAAGAGTTTTTGAAAATTAGTCATCATGCCTATTGGGCATGTTGCATAATTCAGTAAAATATTTTTTTTAACAAATTTATAATTGAGCGTGTAAAAATAGCTTATAATATGAGAAGTAATAATAAAATCGTAATAACTACTTATGTGCGTATGGGCGTAGGGGGGTACCATTTTGATACCATTTTGTCACAAGTAGGTATTAATAGAGCAAGTTGTTAAACATCGCTCAGCTTTTATATTTGTGGACATTGTCGTCGGTATTCCTTGCTTGCAACCCTTTAGTTATCACATATTATGAGCCACCGTAAAAGCGATGTTTAAATTCTTACCAATTGTCAATGACATCGCAATATGTAACGTAATTAAACACTATTTATTCGTGCTTCAAGAAACCAAGAAAATTATACGTGGCGACGGAGCGTTGCATACAAACTGGTGAATTATAACAACCCCAGACCGCAGAGTCGCCAACAAAAACGGCAGAAAATCTCGCCATAATAAAATTATATCTAATAACAACGTCATTATAATCGTCGCCACGAATTCTATTATGTCAATTAAAATGGTAAACCTGATTTTCCGAGCCATTTGCTGACACCGCGGGAAAAAGCTGACACGTGCGTGCAAAAAACTGTGCACATTACAACGGCTATTAAGTAAACAGTCCAAGTGTGTAAGTGAGAATGTGCGGCTAATTTGCAATGAAGTTTATACCGAACGCGGATCGTCGCTCATGGCGCGAGCGCAACGGGCTGCGGCGGGGCGGAGCGGGTAGCCAGCTAATGGCAAACGCAGCGGTGTGCACTGAATTCGGAATGTGTTTCGCATTACACCAATGTGATTGGACCCTTGAGCATCGACTATAAAAATACTCTAGATCCATGTTTCTTGCGTGTTCACGTTTAGTGCTTACTTATTAGTTGCGACTTGGCGTAATATATGTAGTTGAGCCTAATTAAATTTATTTAAGTGTAAATGATTTGACGTTTGTTCGGACGTAATATATTGCATTGGAATGGAAGTAGGTATAGCACGAGATGCTTAATATCTATGATTGAGTTTTAACATTGATGTGATTGAGTTTTAACATTCCTAACTTTGTCCATTCATACATTTCTTAATTATACACAATATGTACCTTATTAGTCTAGTCAACAAGTTCAAAAACGTGTTAAATAGAAATAAAGCTCCTAAAAATATGTGCGATAGACTATAATAATATAGTTATATAGTATTTTGAATATTTTACTCACCACGCTTTCCATTAGTCAACAATGTTTTATAGTCTATTCATCATAATTATGAGTAGGTACCTAAGTAGGTACGCACCCAAATTGGCCAGAAGTGGGCGACAGATCAGAATCTATGTACGTGGTGAGATAATAGTCATGTTTTGCGCAACGGACCTACTGCTATGTCGTCTAAAATACGATTTGTATGCACATCTGAATGCAGGAAAGTTGGTAAACGACATACTTGATCTTTGCCTTTCAGTTTCAAAATATACGGTTTTTAACATTTTTGTTGTTGTATCAGCTACTATATTATATTACTGATTGTGTTATTACATAGAAATTAGTAAAGTGCAACGAAAAAATTAAATTCATTGTTTTGTATTTTATAAATAAAATTATAAAAAGTTATTACGAATAAAATACAGTAATGTATCTATTTCTGGCAAATTCCTCAGCAAAACTAATACCTATATATAGGAGAAACAGTTATTATAAGAAAGCCTGTTAAATTAACGTGATCTTGTAAATCTGTGTACCATTAATTTGTTCTTATTTATCTATGTAGCGTCTAAAAGGATGGTCCTAATAGTCCAAGATCCCAGGGCCGCCACACGTCACGTATTTTCTGACGAACGAAATAAGGACGGTTGAGTAGTTTATGTATGTACTTACTAAGATCGCAAGCCTACTAGTTAGCTTGCTTAGACGGCCAATTTCCAGGTATCAGGTAATCAAAGTACATACAAACTAAAAACATTGCTGACTTCACGTATTTTCTCCCAGCTGATTTTCACGTACATTGTTTTAAACTTATTTGTTCTTCAAAAGCGTGTTTTTTTTAAGTTTTTTTAAATATATTTTCTACTTAAGTTACTGTAGGTACTTTTAAAGTAATGTACTTTTAAAGCACGTGGATTTATAATAAGTAGATACGTGTAATAAATATATCTTTATATATATATATCCTAATTACATATTTTTATTTTATATGCCAATGCCTTAGATTAAATCAAAAAGGGAAGATACGGCACTAGCGTCTCATGAGTGCGTACTTAAAATTAGGTCCATGCACACAATTTCACTTTAGTCGCAATTTTGCTAGCTATTGAACTACATGTGCGTTTAGAACACAATAATCGCGGATTTTCGGTGTTTAAAAAGGTAAAACAATGCCCTCGTGTGCTTTTAAAAGGTGCACAAACAGCTCAAAAACGAAAATAAATTCCACGGCAACTCTTTTCATTCGTAACTTGTACACTTAAACTTAATTTTTTTTTAATTTTTTAAGTCTCCGACTCGCTCCCGCTAATAATAAAACTTACCGCTCTGTCTCGCTCGCCCGATTGACACTTCATTTATAGGCGTGTGCGTGTAAGTTAGATATGTATGAGTCGGACTAATTTTATGATTGATACAAGTAAGCGTATGCCGTATCTTCCCTTTTTGATTTAATCTATGGCCAATGCCTTAAGGGCAGAGGACGTCACGTCAATGCTTTTCGCCGTCTGATTACGTTGACACTAACCAGAGTTTTGTGCACTGTGTTAAGTGAGTCACTTTCAGATTTAATTTTGTATGACGTCACCATCCTTATCGGTGGGTTGAAAACCGCTCGATGGTTTATTTTAACCCGTGGTACGGGCTCATCGTCAGTGGTGGCGTTTCGGACGATTGGCAGGCGACACCGTGACGACTGCGGGCATAACCTCAAACGTGCGGTGTTAATTAATGGAGAACACCGCAATCTATCGGTGACGCCCTATTAATCTTACAGCGGTGGACCGGCAGCCATTTGTCGCGCCCATCACGGTATTTAGGGCACGGGATGAGTTAAGGACAATTTTCAAAAATAATAGCTACATACGAAATGTTAGATAAGTATGATTAATTTATACTACACTATTTATAATACGGAAAAGTTAGGATATAAGACAAGGTAAGGTATGAAGTTTGCCAGTAAGTGCAGTAAGTAATTCGCAAACTTCAGTTACATCGAATTTATAGAGAAAGCTGAGCGAAATCTAGACTTCCTAATTTGCGCAAATAAATATAATTTTTAAACGAATTAAGTTTTCACTAAAGGTAAAGGCTGACAGTGAAATTTAATTAACAGGCTATTTTCATAAGCTTAATTAATATTATACTTATTTGATCTGGCTACATTTACATTTCTTTCAGTTCTACAGTGTAGTCATACATCTATACATAAGATAGATTGAAGATAGAATGACTATTGGGGATTATAAAATTTCCATGGAAAAACGGTTGGTAATAAACTTTTAACATATTTCTTAAATGTCATTACTGTATGAATATTAAGTTTTAAACGACTTACGAGTACTTCATAGTGTTTACAAAAGGTTTGCATAATTTAATTCCGCTTTATAATTACAGCGATTATACTTATAGTTTTTTGGTGCCTTATTATACGGTCATATGGTCATATATAATAAGTCTAATTGTTGTCCACTACTGGTTTTTAATTTATGCAAATTAGCAATAACTTATCCTTTGGCTGGTAACAGTGTAGTTTCAATCGGATCAACATAGTAGCGTAAGTGCACAGCACTTTAAAGCTTCGTACACATTGCGCCGCACCCGCACCGGAGCCGCATCGACATCGCACCGGCACCGCAGTTGAATTACATAACTTCAATATCGTAGCCTACTTAATATTCTCACCAATTTTTTCTATAGTCAGTAAACAAAAAATGATTTTACAAATCATATCGTGCATGGCACAACCGAAGTGTTCAGATTTTCAGATAGACTACTAATGTACCTATTTTCAATGAAGCTCTAAAAATGTCACGGAAACGAAAACTCTCGCACAATTTTTTTGCATCAATCGGGTGTTTTTCAAGGCGCTCTTGAAGGCGAGGTGTCGGGAAAATCGGAATTGCCTCGCTCGGCATCGACATACCGATAGCAATATTAGGTATCGCTATTATCAGCGGTGAATTGGCGTGTTACATTCGTTCGCCGTAACACATTATTAACAAATAAAGCTCGCCGCGTCCATTGTTGGTCGAAGCGCGTCGAATGCGCTCGATTCTTGCGTGAAACGCGCGGCACGTCACCGGCTCCGGTGCGCTGCTGTTTTAAAGGGTTCGGTTTCGGATACCAAATTTTAATTCGATGCTCGTTAGCCTAACACTAACTCAGGCTGATATTGTTTTGAATTTTACACGCCCTTTTGATATCATTTGGGCAGTTAAATTAATGGTGTTCCAATGCGTTCCTTATTTTATTTGTTTACACTAAATGGTATTAAATTTAAAAGCATTTCTCATAGTATTTCATCGAAGATAATATAATATAAGTTACGCAGTGATAATAGCTTTATGTAATATTGAAGGCTGTAATTCGTAAGTGCGATATATTGCATAACCTTGTAAAGTGAAAGAAAATTTACGAAAGACTATTTACTATGTAGTCAGTAGTACCTCCCTATTTGGTTTATTTATACTTAGTTCAAATTAAGAAGACTGCGTGCTCGCATGAATCGAAATGTTTCTTTAATTAGACGCATGTTAATATATTACTGAGAAATTGATAACAAGTATTTATCTCAAAGTATTGTACTCCAAGTGGACTCACTAAGAGTGGTATTTAACGTTCTGCGTTGTTATGTATAAATACGAATCTACTTACATTGCTTAGCAAATTTCTATGAAATTAGAGGCAACAAACTATACATGGCTGCGGGCTTTTTGTGTACCATTATTATCTATTATTACAACGGTATGTTTGATATTTTTCCAAGAGCTCGTGAAAAGGATCGTTGGTTTTACTGCGTTTCTACAACCTATCTATGCGTAATTTCGTAGCGTGAAATGCTTCCGTGGGAGGTAAACTTTTTTCCACTAAATACTTATAAGTACAAGATAAATTCATAGGAAAACATTTTTATCGTTACCTCCGGAGGTACTTATAAAGAAGTGATTCGTCTTTATGAAAAAGTGACGTTTAAAGCGTCCATCATTTATAAAAAAAAATGATCGAAAAGTGCACTAAGAAACATTAGGTTCTACATGGGTTATAGTGGTATGTAGGTATGTGAAAACAGGGTTGTATTTTTAATTAAGTTTATTATTAGGTACCTACCAAGCTGTTTGAAAATTATTTTTCTTGTCGCAATGTTAATCAGTGCCTCATATAGAATAAGTATATATTGTAAATGTAAATGAATATGAATGGAAAGAATTCACCTGGTCTGCGCGAGTTCTAACATCACGTCGAAGTCTGATGGTCTGTTATCGACACACTTTACGCGATTGCCACCGTGACTTTACGTAATTTAAATTGCTTTTCAGTTTAATTTGAGATATTCTTACATACCAGGAATCTCGAACAGCCATTAAAAATTTTGAATTCATTATTTATGTAGCAAGGTTTATAATGGTTGTTACGAATATTACGTTTAGTTGCGCAATTTATGAAGGGAGTACCCATTACTTTCATTATTTAATTTAAAGTAAAGTTTATTTAGGTACGGCAACTGTTAAAGCGGCTAGTACGGTTCCGATTGATAATTTTAAGGCAAATGTCTAAATATAAAGCACTATTCCAGCTTAAAAGTCTATTTGCATAAAGAGACACGCTATTATACGACTATTATCAGCGCGGTTTGGAATTAATGCGCACTTAAAAATACTCAGTGATTTCGTGATTTCGATCTGGCAACAACACCTAACGATTATAATACCCAAGACCTAGGTCAATCACTAGCGGGTTCAGACTGTGTGGCCGCTGGCCAGTGATAGCATCGACTCGTGACCGCCGCCGCCGTCCACGACTCGTTTCCCACTAGAATGGCTTCATTTTAACCTTTTCGAGCGAGTTGCGACTGTCGGCGGCGGCAGCGGAAACACTCACTTGCCGCTTATTTCCTGCTCATTAGACCCCACTTTTATATTTTAAACTTACTTAAACTTACTTAAATTATTTATATGCCTTTCATATTTATTTATATCATAGGCTGTTGTTTGATAAACGGGTCTCTTCATTATATTTGGGATACACTTCCTTAAAATGATTACATTTTGCTTGCTCATAAAAGCAATCATCTATTTATTTATACATTCATCAAAACCAATGATTGGTATGTAAAGATTGGTTTTACAGACGTTGTTTATGACTCTTTTTATGCATTTTCATTAGTTACTAAGAAATGTCGCTCATACAGAGACAATTTTCCTTTCGATTATTTGCATTTAGAATATATTTGCATAGGATTCATATCAATTCCAAATTTTCACTTAGAATAAGAGAACCTAAGTATAATCAATAATAAGGGTCGCTTCTCATTATGTCGCAAGCATCGCAACAGCCGATCGCAACGCCGAAAACCGCGACCTCATGAGAAGTTACCCTAAAATACGATTTTTCGACGTTTTATAGTACCTTTTTCTTTATATTTATTATAGGTATTACTATGTCACTAAAATTTATGGAGAATAACCAAGATTTATAAGCTTAACCTTAAATATTTGTGTAGTTTGATATTAAAATCATAACAACTCGGGCGTTATTAAATACTTATACTTATTACCGGTCGTTTTTATACCAGGTAACCCCACATCATTCAACAAAATAAAGTTTACCAGTAACTCAACGGTATCGATCTTACAACAATACGGACACTTACCTACATAACATAGATCTAAGTAGACAAAACAAAAACTAATAAAACTCCATGAAACTGTCTTCAAACGCTCTATATTTAACTTTAATTGAATATAACGCGTAAAATATTAGATCAGATTAACCTATCTAAGTGTTTTAAATTATAAATATAATTCTAAAAAAATAAATAAATAAATAAATAAATAAATAAACAATTGACAGGTGGGGGACCCACTCTAATTCGTGCAGGGGGATACCTTGCCGCTATCATTTTGATCTTTCCTGAAGACGGCGCGCTGATTTCCCTATAAGGAATCCGTTTTCCTTCAGAAGAAATCATTAAATTTGGTAGAACGAGTATGTAACTGAATTAAATACACTAACATTTTAAATCCAAAGTGTTCTACAGACTCTGAACGAATTGAATTCGACTGCAGTGCACAAACGGTCTTCTTATGACAGACTTTGGATACCTCTTGACTCGTTCGAGACAGCTATGAATCAGAGCTACAAAAACGAAAACCAGTTGATTGCTAGTTACTCACAACATCTGCGACCGGTCGAGCGACTGCCACCTTACGACCGCGATGTAGTTTGGTGTGTTGTGAAAACTTACGTGCATGTGTGTGCTGTAAGCTACGGCCACATTATTCTGTCAGGGTGAAAAACGCATCTTCAACTTCCAATCTATTGGTTCGCCTAACATGAGATACGTATAAACATAAAATTATATATCGGAACAAAAAATATATGAACATCCTTTTTAAATAAATTTAAGTGAATTTTTTAAATTGTCGTTCTAGATTTTTATTGAACGTACAGAGAAACTGTACGTTCAATTTTCCAGGCAGTTATTTTTCAAACTTTACGAAGATAGTAGGGGTGTACTTCCGAAAAGCGCATAACGCCGATCAATCTGAAATTTGGTATCGGGGAATAAATTTAACCTAACTCCACCCATTGAAGGGATTACTGAGTTAAATTTAGACTGTGGAGATGGTTTTAAGTTGTTAAAAAATGCGGGAGTTACGCCCCGCAATTCTTAATCTCCGCTGTACACGCACACCCTTTCTGAGGAGGGCTAAAAAATAGTCTATATCGGTTAGGAATGCGCAATTATGCACACCGAACGAAAAAAGATTCCCGTTCGTTTTTCATATTCAAATGGCGTTAGCGCCAAATTTCGTTACAATATAGTTACGATTAGAAGGTCAAAATACGCAATTATTACAAATTTCAGATTCATCGGCGGTATGCGCATTTCGGAAGTTTATCCGAAAAATTAAGGTGCAATCTAAACTGTTTAGCCTACAAAATTATTTATAAATAGCTCGTCTAAAATTAATATTTTTTATTAAGATCGTGACACCATCATTCGTTATAGGTACCTAGCTTCTAACGTTTTAAAAGTGTAATAGAATTTTTGAGTAAAATTTGGTTCATAAATTCCGCTCTTTATTTCAAAGCTTTTATATTTGTGATCAAATACCGCGTTGTACAGAGGGCATACCAAAGACTTAATTTTGTTGAAGATTTAGAAAATAATTCAGTGTCGTTTGATCGAGATAGGCCGAGTCGTGGAATCAGGACCACACCGGGACGTCTCACTCGGGAGTCGAACACGCTATCTTCGATCTCGTCCCTCTACCGGTTTTAATTATCTTACTAGAATTTGTTAAGTTCGTCTCCAAGAGATGTTTGTGACACGACGGTAGATTTCGCTACATGCAAAAACCTTTTATATCCGTAGTAAGCAGTAAATGGAACTTAAATTATGAAATTTCCTAATGTCGAGTATTAGATAAGGAACATGGCCGCAATTTATGTTGCTTACTAAACTTACTGAACTTTCTGTACCTACCTCTTACCTACAAGCTGAAATATTTCTATCACCTTCATATAAACTTACTTTTTGAAATTAGTAATTAACTTCGCCTGAAACTTTTCAACGAATGGCGAGGAACTCAGAGAACCGAAATTCGAGTTAGTAATAACGTGCTTTGGTGACTACTTACCGAGAAAAACTTGAGCAGTTCGAAGTTTTGTAGCCTCATTTAGCGATGTAACAGCGATTATAAGCACGGAATGATTTCTCAGGAACTTATACAAAAATGTTATGCGTTTCGCCATTTTTGGTTCGGAAATTAATAACATTTAATTCAATATCAAAACATTTTTTAAAAAGAACGTCGCCCAGTATTCAAATTTCGACTATATTAAACCTTTCTACTTCTATGTACTTCTACTTATATGATAAGGTATGCTGTTACTGACGGGTTGCACTCGCTGTTAACACTTTTGAATTGATTAGTTAAATGTATTATATTATTTGAATTTAAAAACAATGAATAAAAGTAGGTAGGCCAATAATAACAATTTAAATTATCTTTATGGAAAAAAATAAAAACACGCAAAACTGTATTTGAAGATGGACTTATTCTATTCCAGTTCGCGGGCACTCGTTCCTTTTTCAAAAATAATAATTTCTATGAAATTCGCGCGCTTCCATATCTTCAGCCTATTATAATTTCAATAAATACTTTTAATTTACATGTATTTACGTATTTCAATATTATTATAATATTCTCAGATTTAATATCGTATTGAAAAAATATTACAGTTATAGAAAATGGATTCTATTGGCAATAATTTATATTGGCATAGAAATCTATCTATACTTACATATTATTAAACAACAATCTTGGAATCGAAGTATCTACATTTATGCGTCTTTGGTCGTGATTTTAAAAGGTTGTTCACTGTATTACTGGAAATTTGATACATTTACAATAATTTGCTTACCGTTTAGGTTGTTTAGCCGCGGGGTAAGTGATAATGTTAGGACTGACCTCGGCTTCTGTTATGTACCTATGTTTCACACACTTTTAGTAAATAAAATAAATAAAAAGTTTTTGTCATAAATTCTTCAGATAAAATATGTTATCTTATTTGGTCGTGATGCTAAATCGGAAATGAGCGAGTGCATGCCATACAATATTTTCTTAAGAAACTAATACCAAACTTTAAAAAGGCTTTCTTCTTATTTGTCGTGCTCTTCATTACTGAAGGTCGTGTCCCAGAATGGTTTTTGTCGCCTGGTTAGTCAGTTCTTTCCTCGGCTTTTCTCAGGGCAGTAGTTAGATATAGGGGTCCCTTATAACTTACTACTTTAGTTACTTTAGTTATTTGGTCGCACGAACGGCTAGGTGATCCGCCGCGAGGTCTTTTACCCTCGATTTTGCCCACCACGACCAGCTTGTCAGGGTTGTCTGACTGTCGACGTGCAATTTGACCAAAATAACTAAGAATCCTGCGACAGCATATTGTCGAGAGTCTTGTTTTTATCTGCAGTTTCTCCAATATAGATTTCTTCAACACCACAATTCAAATACATCTATCTTCTTTCGGTCTGATGGCCGAATCTTCCAAGATTCCGAACCATACAGAAATATCGAGAAAACCAGTGTCCGCACAAGCCTGACCTTAGTGGCATTGGATACTCTGCTGCTCTGCCAAATGCGTGTGAAATTGCTCATCGCACCATTTGAGCCCTTTATCTGATTTCCCGATCACTTCTACCTTGGCCAGATATCAGAGACTCTAAACAGAGAAATTCGTCTTCAAATTCCAGATCCGAGAGTTCGCCAGTTTTACAGAGTTGACCAGTTCTGTCGACAACCATAACTTTTGTTTTCGACTTATCAATGGTAAGTCCAACTAGTCCGCTCTCGGCTAGCTCCTTTTCTGATGATGCGAAGAGAGTAGTGTTGTCCGCATATCTTAGGTTACTAATTTTAACGCCTCCAATGGAGATGTCTCCTTGCCATCCTTCTAAGGCCTTTCGCATTATATATTCTCCATAAATATTCAAAATGATTGGAGTCAAAATAGACCCCTATCTAACATCTTTTTCTGGTTTAAAATAACCTAAGATAGTGTCGTTAAGTTTTACCATGTATTATATTTATAAAATTATTATGATGTTTTTGGAGCCTGTGATGAGACGCGCATTACTTTTGACGTTCATTGGTTCGTCCATTTGTAAAATGAATACCAGCCGTATTTCAAGTACATTCAGTTATTATACGGTATACCTCTTAATGATCTACATGTAATATATAAGTTCATTATAAGTATATATAAAGTTATGATTTTTGTCGCAGATTGTATGGCTCTAAACGGTGCGCGCGCTGCAACACGCCGATCTCAGCGTCGGAGCTGGTGATGCGGGCGCGGGACCTGGTGTTCCACGTGCACTGCTTCTCCTGCGCGCTCTGTAACGCGCCGCTCACGAAGGGTGACACGTTCGGCATCAGGGATTCCGCGGTATACTGCAGGTTAGTTGTGTTTCTTCATCAGCGTGGCGCAGGGAATGAGACGTTCGCGAGCTGCGCATTGGGTCCCCAATTCGATTCCCAGTAGAGCTGAAGTTTGTTGTGTTGTGGTCTTGTTTGTGTTCATGGCATGATACCTATCGGTTTAAAATGAACTATTTTTTGGCAGGCTGCATTACGAAACTATGCCGGACTATGGTCCTCATATGGCGGTGCCTCCAGGACCACCTCAGATGTGCCCGGGGCCCTACGTGGGTCCCCCGCCCGGTCCACACTACCCTCCGTACCCCTCTCCTGAATTCACGAGAGTCGAACCAGATGTTCCTAAAGGTCCGTTCTTCAATGGAGCGGCAGCACCACCGCCCCGGCAAAAAGGGCGCCCTAGAAAAAAGAAGCCAAAAGACCAAGATATCATGACCCCTAATCTCGGTGAGTTCAGCAAAGTGATAAAAATCTGCGCTAGCGCGAGCTGGTCCCTTAAACAACAATAAGCCTGAAGCAGTGTTGAGATACTAGGTGAACCACAATTGATATTTAGCCCCAATTAGCAAGTTATAAATGTCGCGCGCTCGACCACAGAATCGAGCGTTCATAACAAATTTACTAACTGCCTAAGGTGACAGTTTTCAAAGTAATTTTTTGCTACTAAACGAATATCAGTACAAACCTTGGGCCCGTTTAGCCGACAGAACGGTTACAATTTTATTAACACATTAAAGTCAAAACTGCACTTACCTCAACAGATTATCGGCGGCGACTTCCCTTGTGTGCGTTTTATAAAAAGAGTTTTTGCCTTTTTCAAGATATCGAAACCAGTCCGTTTATCTGGTCGGCAGCACTCGTTCGGCGCTCCGCGTACACCGCCCCTCCACAAGAATTCCAATTGAACTTTGAAATTAGAACACTACTTACACACCAGTTAACAAAAATATGTTTTAAGATTTTCATGTAGTCGTGTACAACAATGCATTTGTAACGGTAGTATGCAAATTAATTATTAAAATATTCAGAAGACATGAATGCATATGAAGCAAGAAGCCGTGACAGAGATTTGAAACATAAAGAAATTCTACACCACATTAAAGCGAAGTCAAGAAATTTGGTTAACATGTTAACTCGAGTGTCGCATTTCCGTAAATTCCATACGGCAAACGGCTATTTAATAAGGCTATTTGAGGGCAAGCGTGGGTCAATGAAATCGAAACCGCAATAAACATCAAAGTAGGCTAATTTGCTGACCCCGTGCTTATTAAAAACAACCCCGTGTTATTCTATAATAGTGTAAACAGGTTCCTCACGTGCTCCTTGAGGCGCTTGCGTGTCCGACGTAATCCAAAGTTCATCATACCCGCCACATTTCAATGAACCGTCGTCTTAGCCCGCCGCTACACTTGCAGACGTTCGGGGCACTTCGGGGACACACGGCCACCTACTTCCACGAACGGGCACATAGTACGATTGCTCAATTCAATCTTTAAAATGTCAAACCACTATAATATGGTATCTTAGTGCGGCAAATGGTATTTTGTTTAAAAAATTGTAATTGTTAGAGGTTATAGAAAAAAAAAACACCTGGTCGCACTCCGGGAGTGCCGGAAGAAGTGAAAACTTATAAGGTGTGTTTTCTTGGTGATTTGTACGACATTTCAATTAAAACACAATCGAGTTTCTCTGTAATAAAAGAAACTTTTCCTTTTGACAGTTTCCATAGCTACCATCTAATTAGACGCACTTTGTTTATCAATGTTTCCCTTTGACAGTTTCCATAGTTACCATCTAATTAGACGCACTTTGTATATGAATGTTTCCTTAGGACAGTTTCCATAGTTACCATCTAATTAGACGCACTTTGTTTATGGATGTTTCCATAGTTACCATCTTACGCATTTTCCCTTACGCATTTTCGCTTACGCATTTTTGATCAGGGTCACATGTCATGTCGCGAGTTTAAATTTTTTATCCATACTAAAAAGTGCACAGCGGCGCTAAAGAAGTTTTCACTTCAAAAATTGTTTGAGTGAATTTAAGACAGAGAAGACATTTTTATTAACATTATTATAAAAATGTTTTAATTTCTTAGGTTTTCATAAACAGCATATTTATATGTAATACTTAATGGGTATATTTTATGTTTGAATCACATAGATAAGAAAAAATGGAAGGGACATGGACAAATTTTATGTACAGTTAATAATAACCACAACTACAAAATACCGAATGACAGACAAAATTTGAAAGAAAAATGCATTTGAGTAGAAAATTTGTATTTTTGTACAATTGTTATTGAAAAGCTAGCATAAAAAATAGAAAGAAGAAAACCGATTAACGGAGTAAATTTTTCGAGGAAAAAATATGGGCTGCAGTGAGGTTTCAAATTCAGTGCCTCGAGCATGAACTTACGCAGTTCGTATAGAGTTGCTATTAGTATGGGAAGATGTAAATACAGACTGACATAATATAACATACTAATGACTGACCTTTAGGTACTATACGAATACCTTGATGATAGTGTTCATGCTCACGGCACAGTTGGCGGCATGCCCGTTAGCTACTCAGTTCCAATAAAAAAATGTTGTGAAAAATAGCATCTACACGGAGTGGCAGTGTGTTCGTAGTGTTAATAAATGCAGCGATAGATCATAAAAATATTGCGGCGAAGCGGTTGGATGTCTAGGGAATCACTTGTGAAGACATTTAGTGTGCTATTTATTTTACAATGCCGGAAAATCCTACTCAACATACTCTCCATCTCAAAGGCAGCTTGTATTATGACGTTAGAATGTTCGCGTTGAATAAGGGATTTTAATGAGTTAAATTAGCGTGTTTGACAGTGCAGAGCTTATGTTTCGTAACGTACAAGTAGCTTATTTTTTGAAATTACTGGATATTAAGTAGGATATTAAACAATATTTCAAAATATTTAGTAGGTAAGGTAAAAATTAATGAAGGAATAAATTAAACTCATTAGTTAATCAATGTTGATTAATTGAGTAATTCTTCTTGCTTCTTTTAAAGGCGACACAATTACAATGTCATATACTTAAATAGTGTAACTAAAACATTATTTCCGTAAACATATCGAAACAACAAAATCTACAATTTAAGTTGTCTGCGATTTAAGAAACAATATGTAAAATTAATTTCAAGTAATTTCACTAAAGGTGTAATTTAAGATTACTCGTACATACATACATACATACGCTGTATGTACGTAAGTACTTACTACTAGATGCTGTACTGTAAGTGGTGTGCTACGTAATACAGTAGATACACGATTATTTTATTAAACCTACGTATTTGTTATTCTTATGAATACAATAAATACTTACGAATCGGCCCCAGAGTAGGGTGCCAGTAGAGCCAGTTTAGTGTAGAGACGATATCGTAGTCTCATGAATATTAATTTTGTATATCACGCCTGGTACAAGACATGCAGCTTATAATGTAGTTGTGGTCCGTAAGCCAGCGACAAGTTTTTGTGACCAATTTCCTGGTGGTTGTCCACTGCGGCTCCATTGGTAGGTTGAGCAGTGGCAGCGCCAACCTCCGAAAAATATGGAAAAAAAGTCTTATTTAAACTTTTTTAAATTCAAGTTTGCCCTAAATAATGACAAAAAATCATCAGTTGACTATTATAATTGATGGGTTATATATGTCTACTGGTTATACGAATATGACAAACATATTTTGCTGGTAAGGGGCTATTTAGTATACGAATAAGACAAAAACATGGTTTCCTCCCAATATAAAATTTGTCAGATGGCAATTAATATGTTACTGTAAATAAATTAAAACGTCACCTGGCTATTTACCAAAAAAAAATTCTACATACTGTGGAGGCTGCCGCTGTTCAACCCACCCATACGAGATATGTGGGAAAAAATGATTGACAAAATTTACGCCTGGCTCAGGGACCAGCAACAAGGACGTATGCATAGGTTAAGTTGCGCAATCTAAACACCGAGCGCTGTTACATAAATTATGTAATTCACTTGCTGTCGTGTTTTTGCTCTTCGATGTTATCATAATTTTATACACCTTTATAATTTACATAGCATTTGAATGAAGTAGGCTTTCCGTTTATTTAATAACTTAATGTTTAACCTGAAAAAACTTGGTGCTTATCACTTTTCTTCTAGAGCGACACAAAATAATTATGTTCAAATGTAATAAATGAAGTGTTGCAAATGTAGAGCTTAAATTTTGCTGTTTTCAACATCCAATTTTATAGTTTATATTTTTAATTACATATTATTAAAATGTGTTTATTAAATTTAAAATCGAATGCTTAATATCATTACACGGAAGTGGTAGAAGTTTTAGACTTTTTTGTAGTAAATCCAAATAATTATTTTACAACTTTTTTACAGTATAGAATTTACATAACTATACTGGATGAATATAATCTAATGTTAGGCGATTATTATTACGTTTACTTAATTTTAATCTGATAGCGCTAAGTTGATAACCGAATAAATTCCCCTCTTATAATATAATAAGCTTATCTGATTTGAATCTTAATTAATTATTCAATAAAGAACCAGTACAACAATTATTGTTTTTGTAAGCAAAAAAATTCTAAGTAGCAGAACATATTTTTTCATAGATTAGAAGAAATCGTAAGTACAAAGGGACCGACTTACCGACAATGCTCCATTCAATGTAATTACCTCCTCCAGTGCTGCCTCGCTGCTATAACTTTGTATAAAAACGGCTCTACTTTGCATTTTTCTATCTTTCATCGCATATTTACATTTTGCTTTTATTGACTGTTTATTTGTCTATTAAAGTGATGTAATTTTTATCACGATCTTATTATATTGTAATCGTTATGAACTGCGTAGAGAATTAAAACTAAAAAGTAAGTTTCATGACGTAGACCGATTTTATCCGTGGATAATGACGTCTACTTATCTAAAGGCATAGCTAATAAATACATAACATTGCTATTAATTCAATAGAAAAAGTGTATAATATCGGTAAAAAATAAGAAACTATTTATTCTCCTGTAACCAAAAGAAACTTTATAAAATAGAAGGTTATACAAACCTTCGCTACTACTGCTTTATAAACAATACTCCTACAAATAAAATACCGTGAATAATATGAAACCCCTGGCTAAAAAGAAGGTGCGTCATTACCCGACTCTACCACCCCATGCAATTGGAAACTGAAGTATGGGGTTTCATTCCCATTTCATTCGTCTTCCTAAATATCAAACGACATGACAAATGACACGAGGCTAACTGCTGTAGGTATAAGGGTATAAGCATGTATATATTATATATATACATACTCATAGATACTACGATTTATCTTTTTTTGTATTTCTCACCGGTAACTGTGTAACAAGAACACTTGAGTTTGCTTGGTTCTCGGCGGTAGTCGAAGTACATTGAATTAACATATTACTATGTAAAACTTTTGTCTGTTCGATATCTTACTGCTAATAAGAAGATTTGTTGCCAGTTAATTTCATGGAAGTATAAATTTCATAGCCATTTAAACTGTTAGCAACCGTGCACCACTTAGTAATGGGAACCGGAATTTCTTTCCACGCGGTTTGCGTGTTTTAATAATTACTGGAAATTGTCTTAAAATTAGTAAGATTATTATAACCTACATGTGTTTATAGCAATGGTTTACGGTTGTGATAATTTATTTGTAAGTGAAAACAACTTTTAGTTGGTAGGTATCTAGGTAAAAAGAGTAAAAAGTGTAGGCAAATAAACTCACCGTAAAAGGATAAAGTACAGTCCAATACGAAGAAATATTTGCGAGCGCATTGTTGCAGTTTATGGTTATCGTGTACAAAAGGCGCATTATTCGCTCAATTTGACTCAGGGCACCTGCCTCAGATGAAGCGATTATGTGCAACACGGTGACACCTACCAATTATACGTTTCGTCGACGCGGTTGTCGCGAATTGCCGCCCTGAGACCTATCTTTTCAAAGGGCGGGTGTAGGGCGAACCTGTAGCCAATTTTTATGCTCATATTATCTAACTGAAATATGATTACGATTGATTGCACACCTTTTTACGATATGAAGAAAAAAATTGTTAAATTTATTCACGGAAAAAGCGAAATAGTGTTGTGCCCTTGTTACATAGGTGTATGTAATAATTAGTTACCTAAATAGCCATCCTACCTTCGAATTAGTACTAGAGGTACTGCTCTATAAAAACGCACGTACGGTAATTAAAAACGATCTCTTTGAGAAACATCCACTTTGAAGTCGGAACAATTGTAAATCAATTGAGCAAAAATATCTTGGCTTTTAAAGGCTCTTATAGATCATCTTATAGACTTCTAAAAATTTACAGTTACAACTTAAATGTCCCACTAAGCGTGTTTAAAATATGTAAGTATTGCAATAGAAAGGTTATATGTTATGTTAAATTATTAAAGTTTAGAAATGAAATAAAATAGCTATTTACACATACATTAACAACGAATGACCTATCAGCACAGTTGTCAGTTACTGGTCGCTTGTGACGCAGCGACCACTCCCAGTTTGGATAAGGCGGGTTTTTGCTAGAGTAGCCATTTTCGCGAATCTGGCTGGTTTTCACGCGGTCTGTTCCGGCCCGCCATATCAATTATAAGGGAACGTTGGTTTGCGTAACCCGGTGAAAGGCCCGCCGGCACTTACTCCACGCCGTTACGTGTGACGGCCCTACGAAGAGAACGAGCCCATGAAATGAACACCAAGGAATGCGCATGAAAAATATTTCAAAAATTGTTTCTCTACGTTTCTCAAACGATTAGGCTGACGCTGACGTAACTTTTAGCGCACCATGTTGTGGAACTTGTGAACTAATTTCTTTTGATGTATGTAGTGCCAATGATGTCAATGTCAAATTCTTGAGGCAACAAACTTGCGAAAACGAGACAACGACAAGGTAATTATTTGTGTAGCGTTATCAAAGACGAATAAGACGTCCTTATTGAAGGTATTTTATTTTCCTGGTTTGTCAAAAGTGTAGTCAAGTTTTGCTTTATTTTTTTGCCAATATGTATGTCATGTGCCTACTATCATAAAGGATAACATAATAGGCTTAAATTATTGTTATCGTAGAGATGATATTAAAGTTTATTTATTTATTTGTTAAGAAAAGTTACAGCTATACAGTGTAATAATTAGTATAATACTTTACTATTTCGTGTTGATTATGTACACAGTTCATGAACCGGTATTGACTACTATTGACAGATCCACCATCGGTAAAGACTGACAGACAAACTCGATGATGCCCTCTTACAAAAAATCACGAATTCGAAAAGCAGGAGAAGTTTACGTTTGTAATTTCAATGCATACAACCATCCGTTTAGTATTGTTATCGGACAAAATATCAGTAACATTTCCCAGCACCAACACAAGGCGAAGAGAGCACTATCTGATCGTGCGGGGTTATTCTGATGTCAACCGAGCGGGAACGCACGTGAATAAGGACGCGCTCGGCATATAGTGGCATCACGTAACCTGTGCTTACGTGATATTCAAATTTTACAATCATAAGGTAAATTGCAGTCCTGTACTTCATTCCTATATTTCATATACTTTAGTAATCTAGAACAATAATTTTCGGTTCGGTTCGTTCGGTCGTATTAAACCGGAGACTTTCATCTTTTTCACCACCAATCTCTCTTAGGTGTAACTTAATTATTACATACTTTTATCTATCTAGCCTATTTATGGGCCGTCGCTATAACTCTTATATTTCTTATAATTCTAATATATCCAAATAGATATAAAATCCAATAAATATTAGCTTCACCTGTATTGTTTACTCCCGCACCTTTGTTTGTTTGTGTAATCGACTTCTTTGGGCGCGAGATTGACCCACTTTAAATGGCCAGATTTTGTTCAAACTTTGTAGATTTATCGAGGACCGATGACAATACACAAATTTTTCAATTTGCAAAATAATTTTTTTTTATGTAACTTTTTACCATAAAATTAATTTAATTTAATTTTAAATATTTTGGGCGGTTTTGACATGAAAGTTACTCTTATGAAATTTGCCAAAAATTGATAGATTGGGTTATAAATTTTTAAAAATTGAAAATGCCCGATTTTGACCAACTTATTAATTACAAATTTATTAATTATTTAAGACAAGATTTCATTTACATGGTTTTCGGAAGAATATTCGTAATAATAGAAGTAAATTGCAGATAACCTAGAAAACTCATTAGTACCTTTGTGCTGTTTGAGTTCGAATGCAATTTACAATAGGTTGCTCTAATGCTCCTACAACAACCGTTAAACAATTCAACGGTTTTAATAGTTAAGAACTGTAAGTATTACTTTTGTTCATTTGTTTTATTCTATAAATTTACGATTCAAAATTTCAAATTGTTATTCAAACAGTAGGTACAGGTAAAAATAATCTTTGCAAATTATTTTATTAAACCTTGTAATTTAAGTTTGTAGGAAGAGTTTTGTTGCTGTCATGGTTCAAAATTAAAGCATCGTTCTCCTAACTAAAAAATACAAAAATACTGCTGTTCTAACGCTAAATTGAAGTTTTAAATTTTACTTTTTAATTTTGAAAGGCTGTCTCTTGTAATAAGGAAGCTCTGGTAATCCTTGGTGTAGCCAAGGCTTACGCGTGACGCAGGGGCGGTGGCTGGCGAGACCGCACCCACACCGCGCATCTCGCGATTGTCTTTACATTCGCGTTCGCATCGTAATCGCAACGCATACGTATTGTACGGCCAGAATAGTTTGTATATCTATATTGACTAGTCACTTAAAGATAAAAGTGTAATAGGCATGATGACTAATTTTCAAAAACTCTTCTATGATATTCAGAAGTTTCTATTATGTCTAAAATATATCATATTTTTGTAGAAAATTAAGGTTTTTGTGTAATAAAAGTACGTTTAAATTTTGAGTTTCAAATTCGGTCCAAAACGCGCGCCCGTGTCATGACGTCTGTCATTGCGCCACGGCTCAGTAAAAAATGACAGATCGCGTATAATATGCTTACGAAAAAAATGACGTTAACTAAGACGTGACGTAATTTGACGTAATTCGATCTGATGGGTGTTTTAGCTATCATGGCGGATTGTTGTATTTTGTAGATTTATTTTAACAAATAAATTATTAATCTCGACATTAATAAGAGAATAAATACATGTTTCAAAATCTTTGAATCCTATTTCATTAGATCAGATAAATATTTTGGCGATACTTGATTACTGTCATCATGCCTATTACATTGTTGATTGAAATTGAAACTTATTACAATCAACCGGTTAATTAGAAGAATTAAAAGAATATATTCGTCATTGGAATCGAATCTTTAGTCCACGCGGATGATCACGGGCACAAGTTAGTTTTTTTAATAAAAGTAGTGGTTTTTATAAAATAAAGTATAATTTATAAAAATAAATTTTCACCCGAAAAAATTTACTTTCATTAAATTGCTTAGAAAAATAATGAGCGTAATTCCTTTTGATTTTGAAATATCTTTTAAATATCCAATTCTTCATATTAAAATATTAAGCCTTTTTAATATTCTGAAGTCTAGGAACTCAACAATCTAGCCGCAAGCCGTTTATTAAGATTATAGACCAAACTCTTTTTGTTTTAAGTTCTTTTACAAAAATTCCTCAACGAATAATTTTGACAACTTAGTTACAGCATATTTTCCGAGCTATACTGACAGTAACTAATGGAAGCCAAAGAAAATATTATTACGGAAAGTTAAAAAGCGTATAGATCTATTATATTGCTATTTTGCCCTCAAATTTCTGCTGTTCAAAATCATTATTTCATAGTGTAGATATGAAACTGAAGACAAAAAAGAGAAAATCTAAAGTTTTACAGTTGGAATTTCAGTTCAGCATCAATTACGTAATCGCTCGGTTGCGGCGGTTATGGTCAAAAGACATCCGATTTATTTTGCGTGTGAAAATGCTTAATGGACTCACCGTATTGGATTCCGAACGATGCTCATTAATATTTCCATCATTAACAGTTATGTTTGGATAGAACGCCCATTGTTTTTACGCGTATATAAACACTTTAAAACGATTATAGGTCAAAATTACTCGTATTTCATTGGTTAAAAAGTTATTTTCGTTATATGTCAGCAATAAATTAATGTGAGCGTTATAAATTACTTATTTTTTAATGTTATGTTTATTATTAAGGCTGCCCGATGGTACTTCAGAACTTTAATGACTGACATTCTAGATAGTCAACTCTTAACACAATAAAAACTGGGCACATAATACGGCGCGCAGTATCTCACACGCGACCGAATTTATTGTTTCTCCTCCATTTCTTGGAACACAATTTAAACGTACTCAACAAGTTAAAAACTTTTAAGAAAAATAATTTCGCAGTGCTTTCAACTCTACCAATATCAAACAGAAAAGGTTTGTGTATCATGTAGGTAGGTATGTATATTTTCCGGACTGAAAATAACAATATATTACATACTTACTAACGTACCTTACAATGTCCGAAGCTAATGAAAGCGTTTTAAAAAGAATAAGGTTACCTATACTATATTATATCAAATTTTATTTATATATTAGGTACACTTAAGCCACACACAAAAATTTAGCCAATCGTTAGGTAGGATAGTAGGTAACATTTTTAGATCTATTTTACGATGATGGGAATAAAATGCAAGAATACATTTAAATTCAGTGAAGGATTGGGAAAAAAAATGTTATTCGACTTCATTGGTTTTGTGTACCTCGTGTGACTTAAAATTTTATAAAAAGTCTTAAAATTAAAAACAAAACTCATATTCGCTTTTTGCAAAAGCACGTCGCGAGTCGCGAGCCGCGGTCCCAGATAATTATAATTACGTTTCCGCTTAACATCGACAAGAGCTCATCACTTTGCCCTAAGTTATTTCGAATGGTGTGACCATAAATTACCCACTAACGGGCAAACAAAAAACAACGCTTCCTACTTCAATAACGGGAGCGAAGTAAATTATATGTCGTAATGAAGTTGTCGCATCTGCTGCGGGGGTCACATGGTATCACCTTGCCTTTTTTCGTTTGTTTTAGAAGTTTTCTACCGGTTTCCTTACTGCGCCTGCGCCGCCATTAATTTTATATAGCCACGTCTACTACGGCAACCCGTGATTTATTTCCCGCCAAAATATGTGCCCGATATTTTTTTCTGTTAATTTCCTTTCGGCCTTCGAGTAGCGTCTGACGATCATACCGATATGGTGGTTGCGTTCCGTCGGCGACGGTAGTTGGATTAAAAAGAACTGTTTTTGTTTTTATTAAAACAAAAGTTGTTTCGATACTTTATGTTTTCCCTTTGTTCTTCGTTTTTGTCGTGATAACATGTAACGTTGTCACGAAAGATTGAACTGATTTTTAGTTTTTATAATATGTCTTCAGCGATATCTGTTTAGATATTATTTAAATCTACTTACCTAACTAAACAGTTAGGTAAGTAGATTTAAATATTTTTCTTTCGCATTTAAGTGAAAAATCAAATCGAATAAGTACTAGGCCCTGATTTTTTGCCAGTAGGTATGATTTTTTCGAATCGAAATTTGCCAGTAATAATTTGATAAGATAAAATTATCGCTGCAACTTTGTAATGTCCAGTAAGTATTATCTCGCGTTGCATGCAGCGGAACACAGCTGTTACATATAATATTATAGTTAGTCTCCACATTTATGATAAGTAGGCGTAAATATTATGCCTTTGCGGGTCGATAATGAATGGTTAGGTACCAGAAGGTAACTACCGTGTACAAAGCGAAACATAACTTCCCTTCACTCAAGGTCTCACTACCCGTCACTCGGCTAATGTGATATCCATGTTACTTCGTTTTGTACGCGCCGCTATCTCGCACAAGACATCTGTATCAGTGGCACACCGACCCAATAGCTTTATATTGAAGCCTTATTTATTACTTGAACCTCTTTTGAATTTAGAATTAGGACATTTTGTTTATGGAACTCGGAATCAGGATGCTCCTTTTTTAGGGGCAAAAACTGGTTAGCCGCACCGATTAAGTTATAAATTTAGTTAGGCAAGTGAAAGGCACCCATTATATTTATAGGTGCCGGGTGATTTCGGTTTTTAAATGGTCAGTTGGTACCATTTGAGAATATAGGAAGGTACTACTGTAACTTTATTTTCATTCGTTGTGCTGATACATTTTTTATAAGTTGAGTATATCTAAGTATTAGATATATGTTATATTCCTGTTTATGGCAGTAACTAATAAAAAAATTATGATCAGCTGAGCAATAAAACAATAATGGTGACGCAAACATAAATATCGATAAAAAGGTTGATTTAATCGTTTTGGATTTGGACTATTAACATAATTTAGTGTCTCGCTCTAATTTTAGTTGTATTGTGCGATTAATATAAAAAAAGTTTTTCTGACAGAAGTAAATAAACAACTTGAAAAGTAATTTTAAGGTAGGAAGGAAGTAAAATCTGCGGAAAGTAGTAAATTCCTTCCTAAATACTATTATTCTTTATATTATTTAATTTAATTCTTCTAATCAGGTGGGCCGTCTGTCTGTTTGCTTGCTCTACTTATAAAAAAATATGTTAAAAATATTAATGTAAGATTGTTTTTAAAAGAATTGAAGAATTGTAAGATATTGCAATTTTAAGAGTTCGTTGAACTCAAAGTATTTTACATTTTTTGGGATATCTATTAAAATCTATGGTTGGCACAGTAAATATTAATTGAATCCAATATAATCGGTTTATGAAGATTTTGTTTACCGAATTACGTTGTGTCTGTTTTGATATTTACTGGTAAACCTCTGTAGTTTTAATAGTAATAACAGTTGAAATACGACCGGCGTTGGATCGTTCGCGCCACTCGGACGCATATGAGTTAAGGCCGCCAGTAGCGACCCCTGCTGGCAAGCTATGCGCCACAACACACGCCGATTAAATAAATATTTTATTTCTATACCTATATACAAAAATGTATCATTGATTTTGTTATATTTTTTTGATATACCTAACCTTAACTTATAAAGACGTACGTTTTCTTCCTTGTTTAAGCTTACCGTTTTGCAGCATCATTCATGAGAATAAAAACTCTGTCTTCTGAACAGAAAAAATTTAGTGGCCACCGGACGAGGAGGTATCGCGTAGGAAATCTCGATTTTTTGCCGACCTTAAAACATGAATGGTGCGTACGATTTATGAGATCACAATGATCTTTTTATAACCTACCCAGTTTTTATTTTTATTTTTTCAGTCCAGCATGTTATCTTTGTACATTTTGTGTCTCAATCTATTAATAATGTGTCTTAGCAGTCGCGATGCTTTTCGTTGAGTTGAGATCCTATTCAGCGATAAGATGATCTGCCCAAATATCGGACACTATTTTTTTATCAGTATTTATTCGGAAAACCAAATTGCAGATTTTATTAGAATTGGTTCGGATAGGTTTCGACTGTAATATTAAGAATTTGAAGTTGGATTATAGTTAAAGTGCAATTAATTTTGTTTTAAAATTACCTTCTCAAAAAAGCTTATTCAAATAATACTAACTAAACGTAATATAAAAATTGTGTTGTATGCAAATTGTTCTCTGTTTGTTGAGAGACCGTATCAACTGGCCGGTGCACGAGCGCCCCGAGCGGCTCCGCAACCACCAACGTAGTGGGAGCCACCGCTCTCTTCTATTGTGCCGCTCTCCCACTGCAAAAGGAGGATTTTAATAGTCCCGAAGGTTCTTTATAGTTTTGTCCGCGGTTTTATCGTTGACAGTTGGTGCGTAAATCATGTCGAGCGAGCACAAACGTTCCGTCAACGCGACGGATCTTAACCGCCATCGGTGCGGGACCTCCTTTATTATGTGGACGGTAAAGTGCGACATGGCACGGCACCTCGGAGATTCCCCTCGAATACCCCTGCATGTGGAATAGCTAAAATCCATATAAAATTATTAAGGCAACTTCGAGATTCACTTAGCTTTATAGTTTTACGAATAGCGTCGATTTATTTCTTGTTTGTTTTGTAAAAGATAAAATTTACATTAAGTAATAGCTTTGTTTTGTTAACCAAAGGGGTTGACGGGACTCTAATTCTAATCTATCGCAGCCATCACCGAGCTTTAGCATAATGGTGATAAATTGGCAAAAAAACTTTTATAGGTACTTATTTAATTTCCCATTATTTTTCTTCATGTAAGTATTAAAAGTCACAGTGTCAAGTAGGCGTCTTTAGCGCATTTAGTTGCTACTAAACTACTACATACCTACGATACATGATTCTGTGCCCATAGCAAATGAGTATTTGTCTAATTATATCTGAATAATATTTACAAGCAAATAAACTGACAACATATCTCTTGTTTATTTTCTTAATTTTTCTTGATTTATCTTCTTGACTTTTTTTGCAAGTTTTGTCTGTGATGTTGTAGCCAGTTTTTACAACGTAAACTGAATGATATTCTCTGATGTTAAAATCCTTTGTACTCTACATGAATTTCAGGCGTGTAAATAAAGTTGAACAATAGCAAGCGCCTATACTTAGTACTTAGTACCCATACGGTGAGATTAAACCCTGCTAGTAGGCAACGGAGGTAGGATTGTTTGGTCCGGTTCGCAAAAAGTAAACATTCTCTTCGATTACGAAGCGCACGCCGGCGAGTGCGCCGCATTTTACGCGAATCGGGCGCACCGGCCATTAGCTCAAGTAAAATGCTCCAATGGATCCTGCATAATTACCTTTGGGACTAATTGTTCGCGCGCAAGCCTCGGAACCGGCCAAGTCGTGAACACTTCCACCAACTATTTATTATTTCTTCCAGTTAAAAAGATTCAGCCGGGAAGAACGAAGATCTTTCTCTTTCTGTGCCACGGACTAATTGACTATTCTGCGGAAATCGAGGAAATAGTTTCTATAGTAGCAATAGTAAATGCATTAATGTTTATCATTCTCCAAGAAAATTTCGTTGTGAAGATTTCAAAGGAGAACTACATACCTTATTAAGTATAACTATTGTATGTAAGTGCTTTTTTCATAATTAAATTAAAAATTAAAAAAAACCGCGACACAATAACCTGAGTTCCATTTAAAAAGTAAAAAAATAATGAAAGAAACTCAATACCTAAATTAAAATCGCTTCATCCGTTCGCGAGCTACGGTGCCACAGACAGACAGACAGACACGTCAAACTTATAACACCTCTCCTTTTGCGTCGGGGGTTAAAAACTAAAAACTTTTTCTTTAGGACATCTAAGAAAACTGTTACTACTGAGTATTCACATACCTAATTTAATACCTTAATGCTTTTGATTTTAAAACCATTTTTTAGCAGAACAATACAGATAAAAAATTACTTTATTTTTTCGCCCCACCTTTTGGCAAGCATTCAGTAAAATCGGCTTCTCTCTGAGCTGCGTTTTGTTGGTATAAAATTACTCGTGTTGTTTTCTTGTCCACGTATGGCCGTGGTTTGGGGATATTTATTGGCAGCAGTTTTATTGGTCGTTAAACCCGCGTCGAGTTGCTGCAGTGCTTGCTGTCACGGATCCGTCACGGTGGGACTGAGAATTGTAACGGAACAATGTGGACGCGCGTTACGATCGATTTACGAAAATACCTATGCTCTGTGTTGTAGGTATGAGTAGCTACATTAAAAATTATATAAAAAATTCTTTATTCATTTCAATAAGGTTACAACAGCCTTTTGCAGGGACCGCTGTACTAGATTATAAGGACCTGTGTTAGAAAAAGATATATTAGTATCTTACTTAACAATTAATATCCCAATAAATATTAGATGAGGTATATTTTGTACTATTTTACTATATGACACTATAATATAATTATATATTGCTAAATTTTTCTTTTTATAATAAGAAATTATATCTTTTCGATTCTTATAACGAATAATTGGCCAAATTGTCAATTGACGTGGCAGTAAAACACAACACAATAATATACTTAGCGTTCCTACCTATGTATTAATATTTTTGCAAAAAAGATCTTTAGATAGATATTAATTCAAAATCAATATCGATTAACATAAAGCAATTTAATATTATTTAAAATAACCTAAAATAATATTGGACACGATAATATTAAGTATTTTAGATAGATACCTATTGTTTAGTTGCTTAGTTACATTCAAATTTAAACTACCAAATATTGGTAATTGATACTATGTTTTTAAATTATTTTATCCTTTTTAAATTACATTTTAACTGTCGTGGGTTCATTCAAAAAAATTAATTTGGCTTTTTATTTCAAACTTTGAAAAGAGCAAAGGTACATTACACGAATTAAGAACACTAGTCGGCCCGGTAGGCGTCGCTCTACCCTTAATTTAGACTGTTAAACCAAAGTGCGTCTAAGATACCTGACTCCAAGTTAATAACTTTTTCACTAATTATGTTTGATTTGCTGTTTAAACCTATTTTCAAAATTTAGCTTTCCAAACTCGGTAGTTTTGATTTTGCGTTAATAGATAGTTAGTCTGTACTTACTTATAAACGCTTATAAACGTACTTATAAACGTACGCGATCTAAGGCAGTTATACTACATCTTGGGTTACATTATTGTAGTTTTCTAGGAATCACTAATATTTTTGAAAGTTTTATGCAGCCAATGTTATACAGATTGAACATAACTTCCTATTGGTCGAGGGATTCTTAAGATCGGTCCAGTAGTTTCCTAAAGTATTCACTACAAACAAACAAAAAATAAAATCTTTCCTCTTTATAAGTTTAGATGCACCAATAAAACCAGTACCCATCACCGAATGAAAACCGCATCCGATTTGATTTGAATAAACAAATGTTTACTGTTGCGTCCCCTGGTAAGTTGTCACCGGAATACCTATCTAACAACATGCGCCAATCAAATATAAAACCCATCACTGGAAACCGCATCAAAATCGGACAAGTAGTTTTGGAGAGTGGCAACATAGATCAGATCACAAACACCCTCTCACCCCAAACGCAATACCGTTGCGTCGCGGGTAAAAATAAAATTACATACCTAATTAACTTTTCAGAATTGAAATTCATATTGACAAGGATAAAAATATTATAGAGGAAGGTCAATTAAAAGCAAAACACCCCAAAATAAACATAATGTCACAAATAGCGTAGTTGTGATGACAGATGTAAAAAAAATTCGCCTGCATTTAATTGTCGGTTCCCTAGCTGCTTCAGGCTCTAATGTGCCTATTTATATGAGCGAATTAGCAATGCGAATTCGATGTATTAATTTATATTTTCTGTCCTCTAATTGTTCGCTGTGTTAACTCCTTTTTGTAATTGCTCTGAATTTATAGGACCGCTTAACCATCCAAACTGCCACGGCGTCCGCAAACCTGATCACGTATCACTAGTTGCACCGTCGTCAATTGATATTACGGCACTGTGTTTTTTACGTTTCAAATTCCTCTACAATTTATACAACTATTGTATGTAACATACCGGCCATTAAACATGTCGACTACGTGCATGTGCACATATTAAGGGAATTAATACATTATTTAAGTAGGCACTTAAAACATTGCAAAGTACAAGACGGAATGATATCTCACTTTTTGCCTCTGTTGACATAATTCATAATCGGTAGTTCTCTTGTTAATACAAAACGAGTGGACCGATGATAAATATTGCGCCGTCGTTACTTTTCTTTGTAAAATTGTGTAGGTTTTTCTTCCTTCTGTGTATATTTTTAACGTTAAGATATGGCCAATGTCATTTAATATTCTATGATATACCTAGTTACTTTTTTATTTTAGTTAGATCGCTTTTGATTTTTATATCGTTGATATTAAATAATAATAGAAAAGGCAAGAGTAGAAAGTAAGAAAAGGCGTAATTTAAATTATGAAGTGTAAATTAAAGTACAAAACATTGTAGGTAATAAAAATAAAATACTGGGAATGAAAATATACTTTGTAGCGAAACATTTGAAACGTATAACGGCACATCTGTATATTGTAGATAAAAATAGGTCGATGTCTCGTATTTAGCAGCATCTCTATTCTGTTCTCGTACCAGATCTAAATCCTGAATACCTGGAGATGGGGTTCCGGGGGAGCGGCGCGCTGGGGACCTCCTCGAGAACGAAGCGAATGCGGACCAGCTTCAAGCACCACCAGCTTCGCACCATGAAGTCATACTTCGCGATCAACCACAACCCTGACGCGAAGGATCTGAAACAGCTCAGCCAGAAAACCGGTCTCCCGAAAAGAGTGTTACAGGTAATTTCCTTTAAATACCTTTTCAAATTTACCACAAGATCAAATTTTTAATGGGTCCCTTTAAATTGGCTGGTTTTGGAGTTTATGTTCGTCTTACATGACTTCTAGCTTATTGCACAATAAGTCAGGAATCATGTGAATACCTAAATTAATTAATAACACTGTGCTAATTGTTAAGAGTATCAACGCAGAAGATTTTATTCTATCGGCAAGTTTGTGTGAGTTCAATTTTATGATTGTAGAATCCTAATCCGGTCGGTATGTAAGCTAATGCGAATTTGATGTACTAAGAATATCGCCCGATTGTATTCCTATCGTGTTATCAATTTGCGGCATTGCGAAAGCAATTTGTGTATAAATCAATGTAAATTTTAGACAGTTTGTTTTCCACTATTTATCTCGTTTTGGATTGCCTTTAATGTAGATTCCGCTGATTTGACGTACAACAGTGTAATGACCTCTTTAGATATTTACAGTTACGGGTAATGCTCTAGACGCTAAAATGAACAAGTGAGTATCTATGTTTCAGAGTAGGAAAGTAACATTTTGTGTAAACCTTTATTTCTTTTATCGGTACTATTTTTTATTGAGGTGAAGACAAAAAGATGGCCTGATTATAATGTTATTTAAATTAGCAGGTTATAATATTTAACGTAAAAAGGTCATCATTGGGATCTCAAACGGAGCGACGAAATAGTTGGATCGGTCCCTGTTGTCGGCCGTACGAGAGTGACTATAATTATTATGTGGTCCATGAGCGATAGCCCAGGAGCTCTCAGACGTTTTTCGAGAACTGTTTGAGGCATCATGAAAGTATGTTGAATAGCTTAATACCCGAATATAAAACATTCGAACCTTGCTGGCGTGTATAGGAATAAAGCCAAGCCCTAAATGATAAACGAACTTTTTTGCGGTATTTTTAACAAAATTTTAAAACGCATCAAACACTTGTTCTAGATTGTGGCTAAATTCCGTTACCCGGCAACCAGATCAGCATTTTTTGTGCTCGGATGTTACAAATAATCTATTTAACATAATTTTATGATACCTCAAACATTTCTCGTAAAACGTCTGCCAGCACTCCAGCTACGAGTTCAGCGGCTCAAAACAAACGTTTCACTGGCCACATCTGCCTCACCATTACCAGGAGCGCGTACTAATAGATTGGACATACTTCGGCGTATCTTTTCAGTTTAGACCTTTATATTGCTTTTAATTTGTTTGCGGTAAGCGGCCCTTTAATGTGGATCTTTCAAAGAGCTCTCCTTTGTCTTCGTAATTACAACGTTTTTGAGATATGCAGTTACTCTTTCGTAAGACCTGTATCGAAGGTTTGTTTCCATGTTTGCACGGGTCATGTGTTTTATATAGTTTTTAAATGAAATTGAATGCTTTATTATTATTTTTTGCTTTGAATTACTTCAGGTATAAATTAGGTATGATCTACTTACGCCATCCAAAAATTCTACGAAACTTAAAAAAGGATGAAATGGATCGATTTGGATAAAAAGGGCGAAAAACAGGCTTTTTAAACGGAAAGTTACTTAGGATTGGTTAAAAATTGTCATGCTCGTAAATGGCAACACGTTTATAATTATTATAATTGAGTAATTTCGATGCCATGTGATAATAGCCTTTAGTGTATAGTGATAGGGTTGATGGAAGTGGTCCTTCATTGTATCGCTACTAGATTATTTTTATTCCATGGTGTTGCCTTACCATTTATCGACATACCGAGGTAAGCCGAGCCGGCCCGAGAGGCAGATAGCGCGCGCCGCATAAATTTTCTCTCAACCAATTATACGAGGCCTAAGGAGCCTCTCCCTCCAACCTCCGAATATTGATCGGGATTTTTTTTGGCAAAAAGCTTACGACTTGCCGTCGCCATTTTGTGAAGATAAGAGCTTTTTCGTTTTTCGTACACTGACTTTTGGGTGGACGCTCCCTTGGAGAAATGTTGAGGCATATTTTTTATTTTTCGAGATAGTATCGCTGCGACTCAAGATTAAACATGTGAGAAATGCTTTACCAACGATAAGATTGTGACATTTCAGAACGCTACTCTTGATTACTTTGCTGTATTTAGTGAGGGAATTTAGATATGTTTGATCATTTCTTGTATTTGCAGGTAGTCAGAAGATATCGGTTTAATGTGTGTATAAAAAAAACAAGTTGCTACTAAAAAGTATAACTATTACCGGAGTAAGACATTTATTGAATTATTAATATTTTAATATTATAAAGAGGAAAATTTTATCGTTTTGTGTGTATGTTTATCATAAACAAACTCAAAAACTACTGTGCCAATTTCAAAAATTCTTTCACCATTGGAAAGCTCCATTCACCCTGAGTAACATAGGCTATATTTGTTGCTGGAAAAGATTAGGGATCCTTACTACAAGTTTGTGACTAAAAAAATTGGATATTAGTCAAATTAATTGGCAGAGGCAGAGCGAAGCCTGCCGGATCAGCTAGTTTCTTATAATTTATTACTTGTTATCAAGCCATTCGTGACTGAATATGTACGCAATATTTCTTTCTTTAGCCGTTTTTTCCCACGGCCTTCTAGGTAAGGTAAGGTGCAACCGCGCCTTTTTAGGGCTTCTGTCATAATTATCATCATTTCATCATACTCTCTTTTTTCTTTGCCGATGCACGCGTGCTAATATTTGACTTTTTAACGTTGGAATTATGAATGTTTTTCTTATGTTCTAGCTTTTCTCAATTATTTAAATTTATATACCTACTATGAGTAGATAAGTAGGCGGGTGCTTTAGTTTCATGAAGCAGTATGAAAACTGCAACATTTCTACGTCGGGCCTGCAAGCCGAAGCTGAAATGAGCTTAATAAATTGATCGCATAAAACTGTAGCGATCATTAATCACATCGGGTGCGTTGGGTTGGGTTGGAGCGAGCGCACCGTTTCCGTCGGATATCAAATTCGAAGCAGTATTTGTATAAACGTGCGCGAGAAGCGGTAAATCTGGTGCATATTAAATGTCGCGTTTGGTAGCAGAGAGCGGGATGGGCGCAGGTGGCTCGCCGGTCTCACGCATGACTCTAATTGCCACGGGCGCCCCCGCTATAAGTATCTATACTATCTATAATATAGCCGCGTCACCGAAACCCCGACGCGGGCGCATTTAGAACAAACCACGCCATATTTCTCTCCGTGCGTCCGCAATTGCGTGATTTGTCACTCGTTTCGTTTGTATTTTTTTCTCTCCTCCTGAAAAATGACTTGGGTTCAAGTAGTATAGCGTAATTAGTTGATTGAAAAAGTGCCTTTCCTTGTTCGGGCTTGTTCCGCGATCACTCCGCCGCATTCGCCGTAAACGCTACTGGACTTTTTAATCGAACGATCAATTTTATTGAACAATCTGTATTTCAAGATGACGCAGGATAAATTAAAAGGTTTTTTGAGCGTTTTAGTACGATTTGTGTGTATTTTATATACCTACATTGATTTGTATGAATGTATCGAAAATACTTATACTTAATTATATTATTTGTGAATTTCCACATCTAAAGTGCGTAGATTTTTGTCATTTATTTTTAAATTCTGAATGAGCAAATATTTTTAATAAATTTTAGCAAACAGTTTTTATGGATTATTTATTTTATGGAACTTGATTTTTAAATAAATATTTATACATACAAGCTGTATAGAACACGGCAATTATAAAGAAATCCATAGGTATATCGATATTATTTGTTTCGATTTTAACGATCAGATTAACTGAAATTGAAAAGACGGTAATTCTATTTTCAATTTGTTATCGTGTCGTGAATTTAAACACTATAAAGATGCCCCATGATGGAATACAAATAACCCTAGGCGCGGAGAAGGCGTCCCGACCCTTGCAATTAGTAGCGGATGGTCACACCTCGACATTCGGCCACAGATAATATAATTTTACTTTCTAAGTACATTTTGTGACAATAATAAATGTGACAGTTCAATTGAATACTGACTCTTACGTACACAGTTTAAAGCTTATATTTGCGTACTGTAGGCTGTAAAGATCACAATCAAACGCTCTAGTAATTAGTACGAACGCATCGTTCTGAGCCGCTCGGTTGGGCAGATAATTTCCGCCGCGATTTCAAAAGGCATCCATTTGTCATTTGGTCGCGCGTACTCACGCCGAGCGGACGTGCCGCGTCTGTCTCCTAATTTATTCAAATATTATTTATATAAGGAAAACGGGACTATTAATCACATCTCTTCAGTTTTTATTTACACATGCGCGGAATGTTTGAACGCCTTTGATCGCTGCGTTTGTTTAGACATTTATTATGGCCTCTTGTGGGCTCCGGAATGATATCACTTGACTTTATTTCTTTATTTATCGTAATAATCTTTTTTAAAGAGTAGGTACCTGCATTACAAGATGTTGTTATCATTTGAATTAGGGGTAATGAAGGATGATATAAATGGTCATGCTGTAGTCAATTGAAATAGTTATATGTATTAATATTTTTATATAGTTTAGTATGACTTTTTTAACATATTTTTGATAAATTCTATCAAAGTAAAATCCATTCACCGTTAATTATTTAATATTATATCCGAGAATTGAAAGTTAATATTCGCGGCTGGTCAATTACCTTTGATGGCGTAGGGTAAAACGGAGGCTAATCATTTAGGCAGCGGAGTGAATGATACGCCCCCGTTTGTAGCGTTTGTAAGTGCCAGGTTATTAGTGTAACAAGCTATGAAACACTGAATATAATATATATTTTAATCGACCGACGATTCAATCCCAATAGTCAGTAATTGCCCGAGCACTCATGCTCAGAACGATTTATTAAACCGCGTAACCCACGAGGTTGTTAAACGAAAAAGTTATAATACATCTATTTACGTTTACTTTTTTACGACGATGCTGAGGAGACCTATAATACTAAAAAATAACCTTATTTTTCAAAAAAATATTTAGATAGTTGTTACTACATACATACTTACTAACCATCATGTTTTGATGTGTAGGTATGTTTTAATACTTATCTTTTTTAAACTTTGTGTGTCTACCATACAAATCGAAAATTAAAACTCATAACGGTTAAAAAATACTAATTCAACTTTTCTTGAATCTACATAATAATTATTATATCACATAACTTAGCCTTTATCTTTGCCATAAAACTCTGAGTTTGTTTACTCATTTTGATTTTAAGTATGTTTTTTAGTTAAAATAAGTATGTTTTGCAGGTTACAAACAAATGATATCTAGAAAAAATATATAAAACCGTTTCACCAATTCATTACTGATTTGAAATTACCTATAATGTATGTATAACGTGTATCTAAATAAAACGGGAGCGATTCATACTGTGCCGTAATTAATGAAACATACATACTGAAATTGATCGTTAGCGGTCTGTAAATCTGCGTCTTTTCCTCTGAAAAATTACTCTACGCGTAGTTTTCGAGTTCATCTTTTTCTATCATCCGAGTTTACAAACTTTTACTTTTTAAAGCAAATTGAGACGTAGTATTTGACGAGAAAAGTTATTTTCAAATGTCACTCGAGCTGAAGTGACGGCATAACAAATGACTTGTCCGATGGTATTCCTCTGCAGACTTATTTAAGTCGGTAGCGAGAATAGCATTCAACGCGTTTATAAGTAAAAAGAGGAAAGCGATTAAGAAAACTGCTTGGAAAAAAATGGATATTGGCTTCTGATAAAAAAAAATACTGTACTAATAATCCTTAGTTATCTCAAATAAGTGAAGTGTAAAGTTAGTTGAAGTGCGACGAAATGGTTTGTTGCGAAAGATATTAGTGTTAAAAAGGAATGTCAGTGTTATTGCACGCCGGATCGGCGTTGCTCTGCACTCAAGAATTTTAGAAATAAACTAGGTGAGCCCTCAAACGTTGTTTTGCGATATAAGTTATCAAGCGTTAAAAATCGACTATTTAAAAATAGGGGTTGGTGATAGAAGGGTGAAAATTTAGGGTTGTATGTATTTTTAATGCCACATTATAAAAAAAAATTGTCCAAAAAATAAAATAAAAATGTTGAGTGCGGACAACCCTTATCACTTAGGGGTATGAAAAAATAGACAGTACCTAGCCGATTTTCAGACCTCCTGAATATGCATATAAAATTTCATAAAAATCGGTCAAGCCGTTTTGGAGGAGTTTGGTAACTAAATCTGTGACATAAATGTAATATATTATATAATTTTATATAATAAGAAAGAAAAGAAGATGTTAATGTAAGATATTAGCATTCGTCGGACTACGCATACTCGTTATTGGCCACTGTAAACTTACTATTTTTATCTGCAATGCGGTTATGTTTTGCAGCCGTCTACTATTGTTTGCTAGAGAATCTAAAATATTTCTCGTAAGCTTCACAATTGAAAATATTTTTCGTTTCATGACTTTTCTCATTGTTAAGCTTGCCCGTGTAATAGATAGCAATGTTGTCGAGATAATGAGGGGCAGAAAACCCTCATTATTTGATGATTCCCGTTAAGTATCAATTAAAGCTGGAGAAATAAATTGTGCCTACGAAAGAATTTTATGGAATATTGACGTTGATAATATAATGTATTGCTTAGGTTTTAGCTACAATATTCGCTAATAGTAGTTATAGATCAATACTTCTATATGCCAATACATAATTATATTTACACATGTATCACGGTAATATTTCGATAAGTGATCTTGACACGTTTTTGAGACGAGTTTGCCATAAACCGGTTTTGTAAGGAGTGAGGTAAATAAATAAGGCATATTATGTAGGTATGTGAATCCAAGATAAGACTGAAGTATGATTGATTAACTAGTATCTTTATTTTATTCGCCGTGTTAAGAATAATAGTGATTTCTTATTAACGTTTTAGTAGCGATGGCTCACGGGCACCATTGTGGGATTGTCTGAATAAGGTCCGCTTACCGTGGTTGGATATTTGTAGTCGTAGGTACCTATATCTACAATATAATTTTGGTCGGATCGTTTAAACGTTGAATAAATAATAAAGAAATATAATATCTAATATCATTATATATTATATTTATTTTTTGAGTAACGCTTTATATGTAACCTACCTACTTACATACCGTGGACGCTGGAAACATAAAAGTGTCTGTTCTGGGTATGAGCGTAACTACATTATCAGACCGGTAACAGTTTAACAGTACAGCTCCGTACAGCATTGGCGTGTTACCTCTTGCTTACGCAGACCATACGCTGTAATAGATACGATGTCATTCATAATGAGTACATTTTTCTAGGGACCACCGTGTTTACGTTATCTGCGGCGCGGCATGTGCGGACGCGGGATCATCAATCGTGCGCGGGCGCATGTCGTCTACTTCTCTTTTCGCCCATTTTTCATCTGAATACCGCTCGACGCTATCATTTCACTTCTCATGTTATGATGAATTTATGGACGTGTGACAGACGTGGGTGGTGCGCGCTAATTAGTTCCGAACCTTAAAAATATTGCCGCACTTATTTACCTAACTTATCGACGTCCTTTTTAGAAAAACTTAAATTTTACAAGTAAACTTATATTTAAATGATGTTATAATGGCATCATTTAGATCGTAGAGCGAGGGAGGGAGATGGCAGTCATAACTCAATTCCACTACCTCATTAAATGATCTATTGTGACAGATGTTAATAGCAATTACTTAGATAGGTAGAGAGATCTATGAGTGGTAGATGCCTATGTAGGTACTTAGTATCAAACTACGACTGCGGGAGCGGCGCAAGCGCTACACTAACTGCGCTGGCGGATTACGATTGAGTGAGCCAAATTGAGACCCCTATTAACTTTTCAGGTGTGGAGTGGTAGTGAACTAGTTTGTATTTTTTTAGAGTTTAAACGGTATAACAGTGCATATAGACTTGATTATCTAAATTTAGGAATTAGTCGCGACGGCAGCGGCCATGTCGCGGGGGGCGGGGCTATCGGGTGGTGGCGCGCGATTGGTCGCAAGTTTTGCGCGCCCTAAACTTCGCGCTTCAATATTTTAAATATTACTCGCACACGCCAAGACCGCGGCCGAAACACAATTTTTTGCTGAAAATTGTAACACGCTGCTGCCATGTGTATGTAGGTATGTAGGTAATAATTATAATGCAACTATTGAATCGGCTAAAGAAATAGCAAAATTACCTTCTTAAATTGATTCTTTCTTTGGTAATAATAATAAAAATAAAAATAAAATCTGACAACGGTACTCACTTACTGGCACCTATTCATTGAAAATCATTGTTGGCAGCTTTATTAATATTTAATTTTATAACAAGAATTTATTCTTAAAAGTATTATCAAAACGTAAAAACTATTTTGACATAGGTAGGGTTATCAATCCTACATCAACAACATAGGGATAAAGTTATGTGGGTACAAATGGGAGTTAAAATTTAATGGAAAATTCGAATAATAAATAATCATGAGGGTAAGCAGGTAATTGTAGGGAAACGGCTTGATATGGAACAACGCTTTGAAATGCACTGAATGTTTATGCGGCGCGGCCACGATGCGGCGCTGCGGCAGTGGGTCGCAGCGGGCAGCGGCCGGCCGAGTGCGGCGCACGGCCGTGCCGTCACACTCCGGCGCCCAAGGGGTAATCTCACTAATTACAGATTAAATCTGCACTTCGGAACGCAAACCACGACGCCAAATCCGCGGAACGCTCTCACGTGTCCAGCAAAAACGGGCCACAGAAATGTGGAAAAGAAAAGAATCGAGCTTCCGCATCCAGGCCGAGCCGGGCAAAAGCCGATTACGACGAATAACATCGGCGGGTCGCGACGGACGTTCGAAGACTTCAAACTCGGCGCTGAACTTTTTTCTCGTGTCGTCGCGCGACCAGTATTCTTTTTAAGGCGGGGGCGACTTTTCGTTTTGCTCGCGGTGCACGTTTCGAAGCCTCGCGTTGCGCTCGCTTTATTTTCTCGACCGACACCGACGTTACGTTTTTTGTTTGCAGGTGTGGTTCCAAAATGCGCGTGCGAAGTGGCGACGCATGGTGACGAAGCAAGAGAACAAGATGGCGGAGAAGTGTTCGCCGGACGCTTCCCTGGAGATGGACATGTACCACGGGCCGATGGGCTCGATCCAGTCGCTGCCGCCGCACAGCCCGCCCTACAGCGTGATGGGCGGCCCGCCGAGCCCCAACTCCATGGACGGTCCGTAGCCACTGTTCTGCGCTTTATGAGCGCAGCCTTACGGAACGTTACCATTGAACGTGCATCATCCTTTTGCGCTCTACTAGAACGGTGGAGGAGCAGTGTGAAATGTACTCTTTGCTAGTGATGATCGGCATACTTAAACTCAATGTGTAGTGAACTTTAAAGATCCCGGAGTGGACTCATATGCGTAAGTTAGTGTAGTGCGTTTGGTCAGAATCTGAAAATGATTTCGACGGTGTAAGAACAATGAAATATTTTAAAAACTAAGGGCTTGTATTTGGAAGCTTAAAAACAAGGGTTGTGTTTTTTGTGTAGTTTTCCGACTGACTGCGTTTCCAGATTCTGATCGCGTATTATCGCGTTTAATATAATCTGTTATTAGACGTGACATTCTACATCAATGATCTGATTGTGAAATCTCACAGGTTGTAATTTAGTAAATTGTAATTTCGTTTGCTCTCAGTAGTCTTCTTTTAATAATCTGTTGAAATGATTTTCTTGTCAAGCACAGAGTTGACATTTTAAACGGTTTTTATATTTTTTTGGCGGTATAAGTAAGTATACCACAGCGTCATAAAATTTATGTCAAATATCGTCGATTTGGACATAATGAATATCCGTCCATTAATTATCCAACAATTAAGGTTGTCTCTTAAAACACCATGACTTTTTTATTTATTTCTTATTCGGACCACTAAAACTTTTTGTCAATTTGAATTGATCTGAGTAAAATAAATAAAGTTAATTATTATGAGCTTGACGGATTATTCTTAGACATACTAAAATATGACAACTTCATAAATTATTTATTAAAGCAATTTTATTATAATCTCGGAAGACATCATCGAATATTGTTGAGTATCGTTAATCGGTGACTATTCTAAGAATACCTATATTATAGGTTCATCGAAGCAATACGATGGAAAGTGGTTTTTCTATTAATATATACTATTTATTTATTGAACATTAACTATTTAAATTAGACATTAAGATATACTGTAAGCATTAATAGTTAAATGTGAAAATTTCCATAGTGTATAACGTAGTGAAGTAGAGTTAGCCTTATAAGTAGGTATGTACCTACCTACTACAGTAAAAGGACAGTGCTAAGGGGCATCACTTGTAAACAATGCTATCCATACTTCTGGGAATCGTTACGTACACCTCTCATGTTAACAGTTTAAGTAGGTTTAAGGATTACCTAAGTATAGCATAACCTAAGTATTCCAGCTAAGTACACACTGTTAGTTCCTTTTTTGTATAAATATATACATTCTTGATGTAATTAATCCCATTAGCAAACATGGTACGAATATTAGCGGCCAATTCTGTTACTCGTATCTTAACCGATTCCGTAGATATTAGATAGATACTGGGCTGAACAAGTTAATTTATATACGATATCTCAATAAGCTAGGTATGACGACCAGGGTTCGTTAGATGACAGACATTGTATTGGATAATATATTCCTCTGACTAAAAGTTATAACGATGTGTTAATAAAAATATTTCCAACTTTAGATATTTTTCTTTTTTAACCTGAATACCCGTTTTATAATTAACAGCCTTTTCATTGCTTTTGAAAACAATTTCCCATTTAAAAGATTAAAGCTTCTGCTTTATATTCTACGTGTAAAATAAATTATTTTTGAGATAAATAATTATGCATAGCTAAATAAAAAATATTTGAATTAAACAACGGTGACCACGTGGAATTACATGGGCTGTGCCTACACTTTATTTTATAAAAAAAAAATTGTAGTCTGCGTGACTCTGCAGACGTATGTGTAGGTAAGTAATCTGTTAATTATTAGTAATGTAATTTCACATTTCCAAGTGCTGTCCGTGTCCGAATTCTTCATCTCGATGATTACGTCATCTTTATCCTGGCCATAATAATAGGTATTATATATGCAGTAGGTGTAAGTAGGTATAAATGTATGCTTTGATACGGTAAGGAAGGTGAGGCAAGAAATTCCTAATTACTTATTGTAGCCCCAACATAGAATTAAGCCATAAAAGGTTGATGCTAAATGAGATTCTGAATATCTGGACTTTGTCGAGGATAATAATTTGTGGTCCACCCATTGGATGCACCGAATAGTACCTACTTACAGAAGAATGGGTAAAGTATTAATTTGTATGGCATCGACGGATAATTGGTTGTGCAAAATTAAGATGTACTGCCGCTATCTGTTCCAAAAATTGTGAGTGCTTACACATACCTAAGTTTTATGTTAAACAGTTATCCACCAGCTTATACATAGCATATTATCCGTGGCTGCTCCTTCCATAATTATATCCTGTCAAGAGCCTGAAGTCGGTAGAATAGCGGTTCTGCGGTAGATAACCCCCACGCATACGCGCCATTTAATTTAAGGATCGCGTTCGGAAGCTAAACTTGAGAATTACGATCTGTCACATAGGCGCGTTCGACGGGGAACGCTGAGTTATGTTGTTTTAATTGACACAATAAATAAGAACGACGGGCAGCTGTGCGCTGGGTGGTCCCCACCGGATTCCTTTTTCGAAAATTCCCGACTTTATCAATACAGCGAAGATCAGTTGTTGCCTCTACACCTAACAGTTTCCATCGCCGTCGATAATGGACTTTATGTCGTAATGTGTCATCTTCGGCGAAAATTAAACAGTGGACTGTTTTATATTGTGAATGAAATTATAATTGATCGCCTATTTTTATTCATAATTTATGAGGTAAATTAGTTTACGTCTTTTCCTTTTATAGGTACTACTTATAACATTTGTGATTATGGAAGTAAGTATAGTCCTACTTAATTAGGTATGGTCGGCGCAAGGTTAGGTATTAGGTACAGGGACAAAAGCAAATACCTTCTACACTGGACAGCAAATAAATCGAGCCACCCGCCATCTTGTAATACTTATTATCAGATTTTCCCAGGAAGTATAAAACTTAGAGCGATCATATTTATATCTACAGAAAGTGAGTTTTATGCTAATTAACGCCTGTAAACTCGTTGCACCGAGGATCTGTTGATTCGAAGTCTGCGAGCGACCGCGTTGCCAAAAGCTGCTTCTTGAGGTGCAAAGTGGTCTGTACCTACTTACTTGATCCCAACAACGTTTTTAAAGAACACTATCATGTTCTTATCTCTTATCGTTGAGGCAGCGTACTATAATAAATGCAATTGCTAGACCGTTTTTGCCGACCTTTAATGTAAATTTGTCTTGACGTGGAGCAACTTATAAATAGGTATACAAGCTTTACTTCTTTATAATGGTAGTACTTTATGAGACGGTGATTCGAACAATGGAAATTAACCGCCTAATTTAAATTATTGAAAAATGTAATCCCTACGCACTGTAGGGATGTACCTATTTATTATTAAAACACCAAAGGATTTAACAAATTATAACTTTTACTAATAACCACCATTGACACAAATTGACAGTTCATCAACTAACTTCAACTAACTAACATGAACTCTACACGCACTTCTAAGGTTCTGACGTAGCAATACCTAACATTTTATACAACTTTGACATAATTATTCAAATAAGACAAAAATAGAAATAGTAACTTGTCTTTTTTATTGGAGTTATACTATAATGAAGGCTAAAATATACGTACATGACATATAAATAACATTTTATTTTAAGTTTTCCGCTTTACTTCAACATACTTTGTCAACGTCAATCCTTAGTTGTCCGAAGCAAACTTAGCCTAAGTTTGCTTCGGACAACTAAGTTTCTGTTAGGGGTCCAATGCTTATTTCAGCTCTTATTCTGACCATTTGAGGAGAGAGTAGCCAATTCAGTTCCGCGCGTTTCATCTGTAGTTCGATCTGACTGCCTTTATTTTCTTATTCAATAGACTCTAAACATTGTCAAATATGTTTTGTCCTCATTAATTTTCTTTATGTATCACCTGTTTCAATAGGGAAAAATATCTGGAATATTCCCCTGAATATGTCTGAACTCTATGGAATATATTCGACCACGCAGTTTTAGCTCTAATTAGTTGTTGGAGATAAACAGAATTTGAAAATTACTGAATATCCTACAAAGTTGCATAAGTATGTGCTTAAATTATTGTGATTTATGAACACTAAGCTACACATTCAAATGTTGTGTACCTAGGTAAGCTTAGGGGATATAGTGCGCAAAGCGGGTTGTCCGGATTACTCGCCTCCCCTTGTTTACACATTATAAATTTTATCGCATTACCATGAGCAATATTTGACCTGTTTGACTCAGCTACCCCATTAAAAATTATATCTATTACTGAACTATTTGTAGTCCTACGTTTGTACATACGTCCTATTGATATATAGGTAATTAACTAGATCGACATGCAAGACACTTTCACATTAAGGTATAGGAAATCGGAATAATCAATAAGCTTCAGTCTGTACCTGATGTGATCATGATAATGTTTGCTACTCCTAAGGAATACCATGAATACCTAGGTGGTATCATAGTGCCAGCCAACCACTAACCCTCGAAAACAAAAGATTACGTAAGTAATATCTCGGATATACCGTTAGTATATCGCTACCTCAGTAACCCCTTAATGACCCACTACAAGGTCGAGTCTCGTCTCACGATGAGAGGGATGTAGGCCTTAGTCCACCACGCTGGCCTAATGCGGGTTGGTGGACTTCACATGCCTTTGAGATTTTTTTTGAACTCTCAGGCATGCAGGTTTCCTCACGATGTTTTCCTTCACCGTAACAGCAGGTGATATTTAATTTTATAAAGCGCACGTAACTTTTTTTACAAAGTCACTTTGCGTGCCACTGGTATTCGAACCCAGACCCCTCGATTAAGAGATCGTTCTTAGCCACTAGGCTATCACCGCTTCGCTACCTATCGTTCTCGTATAATCCTTTCTTAATTTTATATAGCCTATGTTACTCAGACGTTACTCAATTTTTTTAAGATCGGGCCTGTATATTATAGGCTATGAACTATCACTAAAAATGTACAAACAAAACCTACAAACAAACGAACAAATCTTTCCTCTTTATAATATTAGTTAAGACGCACCCTTAAAACCAAAACCCATCTCTGAATGAAAACCGCATCCGATTTGAACAAACAAATTTTTACTGCAGCGCCCCCTGGTGAGTTTTCACCGTAACACCTATCTAACAACATGCACCAATCAAATCCAACACATCATTGAAAACTGTCGAAACATAGTACAGAGATAAATAAATGCACTTCGAGGAAATCATAAAACTCATACCTACATACATATTTCCAAGAAATATAACAATGACAAAATGTATTTTTATTCTTTTTGCGCCCTACATAGCGACTGCGTGATATTGGGGTTAGGTATGTATAATTGTACCTATATGTATATGTTCCTATATTTTTTGTCAAGGGGCATTGTCTTTCCATATGGCGACTCTGCCGCGAATTTGTTTTCTGGAGGCCTGTCTTTGTTGTGGTTGGTGCACAAAAACTGGTCCCACGCTCTTGCTCGGCAGCAATCCGGTAGTTACCATTCAAGGGCGAAAGAGATGTCCATACACATCCGTATTACATAATCGAGAAGGACAGACATACGAAGTCACATAACGGGTCGACTGCTTTTGGAATGAGTTTCGCGCGGACCTTTGTTGTAGCAGGGTAGGTATAATATCCACCTAATTCGCGGAATCAAGTCGAATTGTTTCATCGAAGTCGTTTTACGAGTATTCAGTTGCCATATCTATAGATGCTTTCGCCAGGAAATGTTTCGGCGATATTGTGAGTATGTTGAAAATGTAGCCAGAGGAAGAGTCACCTACACGACCTACAGGTGCCGGTAATAATTTAATATCTGCAGTGCTACTCAATAGATACCAAAGATTACCAACACTGGATCTATGAATGGACACTTTTATGATAAAAGTACTCATTCCTTTTCTCGGGACGCCAAATATTCCGCAGGTCAGTGTGATGTAACTCACAAAGCAATTAATAATAATATAATAGGATTGCCTATTGTATTATTATTTCCAAAAAATGAAATAAAAATGTTAGGAGCGGACAATCCTTATCACTTAGAGGTATGAAAAATTTACACAAGCCGATTTTCAGACTACCGAATATGCATATAAAACTTCATAAAAATCGGTCAACCCGTTTTTGAGGAGTATGGTAACTAAAACTGTGACATGAGAATGTTATAATACCTATAAGATACACACCTATGAAATTTGGTATACTTATTTGGAAGCCATAATAAACAAAATTATGTAAATATTGTGCAGTTCCGTTAATATTTCATACATACGTGTTGAATTGATAACCTCCTTTTTGAAGTCGGTACTAAAAAGTTTACTTTATGTAACCCGCAAGTATTGTGACACTTTGACACGGAGCGCGGTGTACCATACGCTGTAAAAAAGTGAGGAACTTATTTCAATAACGCAAGGTCGAATATCTGGTCGCTTTGCTTTAATTTAGGTTTATGAGATCAAAACCGCAGCGCTTGTGTCGTTTTTTTGTTCGCTCTCTTATAAATCATGTGCATACGCAATGTTGCGTGCAGTTTAAAACTTTGGGGCGTTAGTTGTCAAACTGAACAGACAGAATAGGGTTGTCACAAGACTGGAAATACTTTTATAAAATATTTATTAATCATCCAATTTTTAATAACGATAACCTATTCTCGTAAAAGCCTTTAAAATTAAAATCGTACCTATATATTATGTAGAAATTACGTATGAGCTGGTTTAAAATTTGTTTATTAAATATGTAAGGGATATTGGAATACCTATCTTCCCTTTAATTATTTTCATTTTATTTATATACAGATTATATTTCGTAGTCCCCCAAGCAATCACATAGATAGTTCATAACTCGAATAATACTTACCATATAAATAAATAAATAAATAGACAAATATATAAGTAGGGAAGAAATTAAATTTTTCACTAACAAACAAGGACGAAATCGCGGGCACCCTGATATATTATTATGTCTGCCGATGAGTGACAAAACTGAACAGTAGCAAAGCTGCGTAAGCGCATACTTCAAAACAAGCAGGGAGAAAAAACGTCCACAGAAATAGGTCGCGCCCCATCTAGAGTTACCGCATCCGGACGTAAATGGGCCGTGCCAGGGCAAAAACCATGGTTTAGGGTCACGAGCCGACGTTGTTGTATCATGTAATCCTACTCTACTAATATCTGGGGGCACGGTAGTGCTCCTGCCAAGTCGAGCAAAAAAGCGGCATGGCTGTACCATACTTTTCTCGAAGCAATTCAGGCCATTTTCAACCTCCTATAACTCCATTGTGAATAAAACCAGGAGCCTGATTTTTTTGTTGCCAGACAGGTATTTTATAAAAACGGTATATTTCACATTCAATTTGAGCCAATAGTTTAAGAATTATAACTAGTCAAAGTTTCATAATTTTGTCACTCACTCACCGATCATCAAAAGGGCACTTCTAGCAAACATAGAAGCTTCAAATTTAGAATACAGTTAGTGTTTAGTGTATTAGTAGAGGAAAAACTAAAAAAATGCAATTTCGGTCCAGTTTTCTAGATACACCAACTGCATAAATAACGTTGTAAACCCATACAAATGTATAGGAATACTTAGTTACATTTGCAGTTAGATTGACAACATAAAAAGAAATGAGATTAAATCAAAAAGTCTCGCAAGTTAGTTCTTGCACAGTAAAAAGTTGTCAGATCCAGAATTTATTTAGCTCCACATACCTACAGCATGGCAAAATATTTAAAAAAAAATCTTAAAACTTTTTATGGTGCAAGAACGGAGTTGTGAGACTTGGGTTTTTTACAAGTTATGTTTTTGACTGCATTTTTATTGACACGAAATTAAAAGGATAAATGTTGCAATTAAGTAAATAGAAAGCTATGGAGTAATCGAGGTATGTTTGTGGGCCAAATTTTCACGATGTCGAACATAGGCAACGGTGACCACTTACTTATCTTCGCGGCCCGTTTGCTTGTTTGTCTCCTTTTGTAGGTTAAACGTTTCACTTGAATATTTCCTTAATGAAGTTTCCATTCACCATTAAATAAATAAATAATAGTAAATAATAGTAATAATTAAAATGACATCTTATAAAAGAGGAATGTTTATACCTAATATTAGGTATCTCTATTCCATTTTATTCATAAATATTTTATCCTACGAATAATCGGATTTGTGACTGGGCTCGTTCATTTTTAACATGCTTTTAATCAATTGTTTCCATTTATAGAAGCAATCTTCTTGGGGTAGTAGGTACAGTGAGTAGCACTAAAGTGACAACTAGGACAGGTTTTCCTTGTAATGTACATAATATGACGTATAAGTGCAAATAAACATTTTGTAAAACACGTGATGTTTAGTGGGGCGCCCGACAATAGTGAACCATCGACTTTTTTAAATCTCGAAATTCATTGTATAAGAAAGGTGATGATATATATTCTGTATGTATTATTTGGTTAGGTGTCTTTCTCCTCATTCTTTGCACTTCATGTTTACCGTACGAGCTCTGACAATAGTCATGCTCATGGTGTAGCATTTTCTATTTCATATGCCTTTTTGTTAGGTATCGAATTGGTCAACTAAAAAAGTTTTAAAAATACATATTGGTGACATGATGCGTCGCGAATATTGTCCGAAAGTTGATCGCAGGCATTCATCTTTATCTCTGCATCGGTTGACAATATTCTAATCGATCGTCATCAAAATTTTAACGTGTCTCAGGTAGATGGCGCCAACGGAACTAAAAAACAAGACAAATGCTCACTGAAGCGATTCTCACTTCTCACTTGTGCCCATTTCGTCTGTTTAGACGAGTTAGAACAGTGTTACGAATGGAGTTGGTTGAAATTTAACGGTACTCCGCTATTATTTCAGTTGTTTGCTGTTTATACCTTTGTAATGGTTTGTGTGCAAAAAGGCACTGTTCGTCAATCATGCCTGCTTTGCGATCGATTTTCAATATGTGTTTATGTACTTTATTATTAGGCATTTAATGTAGTTAAAAAAAATGAAATTAAGAGAACACTCTAATTTCAGTTTATATTGGTTAATATTTAACAAATTTCGTAAGTAATACCTCCCTTATCTTCTATGAAGCTAGCTATACAGCCGTAGCATGTATTAAATAGGCACCTACGAGTATGTGAATGAATATAGCGCTTAAATGAAAATATCTATAGAGAACAATACGCTAATTTATTTCTATTGAACGTCATAAGGATAACATTTAAGCGAATTCACTCTCGTCTCCGGGCCGTCACTAGCCTATAATAATTTGGCCCCAGTCAGATAAAATCTAAATCACAATATTTTGGAGGCGGCGAGAGACGCGATATCCTCTGTCAGGTGTACTCAATGAATCAAACATAATTGATCGAACACCGACGTGATCGCGCGATGACGTTGTCAGCTCTGTCAACTTGTACACGGGTTTTTGTCACTTTCATATTTATGTTACTTTAGGTGTTCCTTTTTTTGGAGATTCTTCGCCTGGGCGACCAGTGTCGATATTGTGAATGGGTTGGAATTGATTTGTGGGTGTTGGTCTGTTGGTTTAGGGAATAGCGTTGTTTATAGGGTTGTGTACATGAAAACGGATAAGGAACATTCGATTAGTGTTGTTCTAAGTGTGTCTGCATAAAGGGATAAAAACTGAATCCTTTGACTCTATGAGCTTTCTCACAATAAACATATTCCTATTTATAACTTGATGGTTGATTGTAAATACGATTCATAGTCAAAAGCCACGCAGGCGGGTATTAAAATTTTGCTCGTAGATAGGTATTTATTATTGCCGTAATTAAGGTGCCCATAGATATAATTTGTATAAAGTCAAGATGCCATTCAGTCACTTAAAGTACTAAACTCAAGTACTTTTTACAGTTTCTATTTCACTGCAGAATACTTTTGAGATGCATCGAATCGATAAGCTTATCGAATTAACGGTATGCCAAACGCCCGTGTAATTGTAATCATCCCATCATTAGGGCATGATGTCCAATGTCCCTATCTCAGTGCCGTTTACATACACGGCTCATGCTGAACCTATAGTAACATCCACTTGCCAAATGTACACAAACTATTTTTAACCTTAAGTTTTTATAATAAGGTTGAAAAAAGAACACTGTAAAATAATTCTAATAAATAATTTTGACGTGTATACGTAGTTAAGTGGACCAACAATCGTATCTACGGGAAAATCGGCACTGAAAACACACGTGTAGAAGTTTTTACCACGAGCGTCATTAATATTTTTTAAACCTAATTTAGTAGAATGAAGTGAAGATGAAAATATTATTGTTTGGTTTTTTTTTAAATAGTTATTTATTAAATTTAGCATTAAATATAAAATTTAAAAATTGGAATATCGGCTAAATGTAAATAATTTAGAAAGCGAATTATTAATTCAGCAATTTAGTATTACAATTTTTAATTTAAGTTTCTTAACAATAATTTTAAGTAGATAATTATTTACAACTAGCTTTTGCCCTCAACTTCGCCTGCGTAACTTTAGTATTTGGTCAAAAGAGAAATAAAGGATTCCATATCACAATTCAGATTATTATACTACATAATTGTGTATCAAATAATATCTCAATCTATTTTGTTAATTTTCTGCTAAATTATAAGGGTATATAAATAAATAGGCATATATTACAGTTTTACTGCTATATACTGTTATACGGAAACAGTATGCTCTTTATATATTTTGTTTTGTTCCTTCCTTCCTTTCAGCCCTTCGTAGCCCCTCTGCTGGACATGGGCCTCCGCTAATCGATGTCACTGAGATATGGATATAGAAGATAATCACCAGACCTATTAATCTTAAATAAATAAATTAATAAACGAGTAAATATAATTCTAACTAGCAGCAGTAGGATTATTATAACTTGTGCGTGCCCATCATGTCGATCACTGCAAAAAACTCAGTGTGACCGTACAAAATTTAGAAACATGAGTACACCCTAAGCCACTGCACGACATTGGTTTCAATACCATTCTATGATGCTATTAAAATGGACTTTATGCAATGCTAATTAGGTATCATTTCCGATGACTGGGTCAATATTAATCACAATTTCAGCATTCTTAGCCACGTGGCTCACCCCGGTGCCCTCTACCGCCCTATTGTTGGGGTCAAATAACAAGCGAAAATTCACGTACCTATTACCCCACTCGCATGCACAAAAGAACAAGTATTCTTGGGAAAAAGCGGCATAGGTTTACGATAGTTCGTGTTATTATAGGCGTTCTTTTCTTTGTGATTTATTTTCATTTCGCTCGTCCGAGCACGGGTTCTCACGATTGAGGTAAAGAGTCTAGTGATAGAGTTAACTTATATTCAATCTTATACACAAGCTTAGTCACTTTAAATAGCCTATGCTGCCCATGGATGTGTATTTATACGAGTACATCCCACATTCGACAGGATTAAGTAAGTATACCTACTCGTATATTGTCGAACATACAGGCTTGGTCTGAAGTTGAATTTAATATAGAAAATTGAAACGAACGATCGCTTCGTTAAGTTACGGTAATTAGTTTTGTATTTTCATATACGTTCATAAAAAAAGTGTGTTTTTGTTTTAATGATTTTTGGAAGGTCTTTGAATGTGAAAGTACTAGGTACCTCTACCTGCGATAAGAAAACTGACTTTTCTTAAATGTACCTAAGTAATGCAAAATATTGGAAAACTTTTATTGACGGACTTTTAAGACTACTTTGTATTCTGTTATCTATATTTATCCGAGTAAAGTTCAGTCACCCAGGTAACCAGGTAACCTTGATATAATGCTCCAATCACTGACTTGTAAATTTATGAATAAGTTAAGTACCTAATAACATAGACCTAATGTCGTAGTTAGACAACTATTGGTATTCTTTGGAGATTGCGTGCAAAGCAGGTTGATGAACTTTTATAGCTGTTTCGAAAAAGGGGCTTTTGTTGTTGTTCAATTAAATCAAGCCGCACTGATGCTTGTAAACATTAACTGGGTACAACGCACCTGCTACTAACGAACGTCGTATCGAGGTGGTTCGCGAGGCAGAAATAATCTCATTTCGTCAAGCATTCACGGCGCGTCGTCAGTCTGCCATCACTGCACGTGTTCAATACATTCTGAACTCATAAACATGCAATTATAACTGATTCCAGAGGGTTGTAGCGATATCTTTTTATTGAGCTCGATGTAGGTATTTCAGCTACCAATTTTTATTAAAGACAGCTTTTGCACTGGATGAGGAATCCTGCTTTTTATTGCCCATTGTTAAAGCAATGTCAATATGAGACATCGAAACGGTAAATTTATTAATTATAAAGCAAATTTAATTTATAACGCAGCGTGCACCAAATATCATCGATTCATAAGTTGTTTAAACAAACAGTGAAGAACGGTGCACGCGCGGTTCCAACAACGTTTGAAATTCAATGCTAATACTGGAGAATTTCTCGCTGAATAAACATGTTAAATCACGTAAAAACAAATAAGTAGGCGAGCATATAATAGAGCGGCGAGGGGCCACGCGTTCGACACGCGCCCTTACAAATCCTACTTGATTTCAGGCGTATAAAATGTACCCGCGCACGGTTCTCGGTACCTCTGAATGGAGGAAAGCCGACAGGCCTTTCTAATGAGCGTACGCCTTCCGGAGGGTCCCGGGAATTTCGTCCGCGTAAAGGACGCCCAACCGCGACGGCGAAAGTAGGTACTTTACTAAAGGTGCGTTTCCACTGAAATTGTTGACGACTTCTGTTCTAAAATGTGTTGACAACACAAAAGTTGGCAATGTTTCTTAGAATGAGACCCAGGTTAATAAGGTTATAAGTAGTGATTACAAAAACTTTTGTTACCAATATAGGGTTAGTTGTTAACAAAAAATAGCAATTTGCTTTGGTGAAGACTCAGCTTAATACTTAATCGAGGATCCTAATAAGAAGCGAGTAGCGACCTTCAACCGTCTGTTATAATACATTTTTATTTTTAACAGTCTGACATTTTTCGTCAGACTGTTAAAAATAAAATAAATGAGCGAATGAGCTAGCTGAAAAATCCTGGCCAGACCATGATTCGAAGAAATTGCGTAGGAATTCAAGACGTTTAATTATTGTTTTTAATTTAACGATAGAAAAGGCTGAAAAGAATAAAAATAGCTGAGTAAACAGTTAAGTTACAAAAATAGACATCTATTAGGTATACTTTAATGGAATAATTTATAAAAAATATTTATGTTTCTATTCAAAAAATTGGCGAAAGTTGCAATTTCAAAAAAATGTCAATCATAAGAATCCCACTTTATTCTTCTATTGCATTTTAATAAGCGTATATTATATATTTGAAACCTATTATCTATAGGTAGTATATGGATACTTAAATGACGAATGATGTTTGTTTTCTGTACCTAATTTATGTACGCACGCTGCAACAAGTAATACTGCATTTAACCTCTCTAAGCCCCGCTAAATAGCTTGTTTATGTTGATCGAATCACATATCACCCACGATCGTCGTTTATGCCATTTAGTCATCCCGCCCCGGCCGCTCAACGGGATCCGATTACACGGATAAAAGGAGTTTACGAGGAAAAAAATAGTAAAAACCGCCATAATAGGCACGTGGCGAAAAATAATAAAGTTGGCAAAGAGGTTGGTAATGAAGAGAGGCGCGTGGCCCGGCGCGTGTGCCGCGCTGTCTAATGAGGACGCGCGACCACAGCGCTGCCGGCCCGCGCGCTCCCTAGAGACGGCTCGCTGGCACCAGCTAAGAAGCGCACCCCCATCCTCGAATTCCCTCTTAAAACATTTTTATTGGTAGGAACTGGGTCCGGCTGTGATAACTAATTTGTTAGCACAAAAGTAATAATTGGTGTCCACTATTTCTGCAGTTTTAGCGTTCGTACTAGCTGACCCGGCAGACTTAGCTTTGCCATTTATTTTGACTATTAACCAAACTTCTTTATGTATGTTATGTACATATAAACCTTCATCTTGAATCACTTTATCTACTAAAACTGCATCAAAATCCGTTGCGTAGTTTTTAACATAGAATCTAAGCATAATAGGGACAGACAGCGGGAAGTACGAATACTGCATCAGCGATACGTACTTGAAATAATTGGTGAATGTGTCTTTCTGTGATTTTATTCAATTTCTAGCGATGATTAATCAAATACAATCGCCATTTATCAGGCATCGGCCGCCATGAACACTATGTTACCTCCACTTACACCGGTTACTCTTATTGCCGGGTATTAAGGGCGATGATCGATTGAGCGGCTCAACGTTCTGTTGAAGAGGATTTTGCTGCGGGCTACGAAATCTGTGGCTAGATTAAATTAGAATTTTGTCTGATGAGAATTAGGCACCAAGCGGATAGAATTTACTTTTCTACGAAATAATTCTCTGACTTGACTGAACGTGACTAATATTGGTTTACATTTTCAGTAAATATGAGTTAGAAGCATTTTGCCAAAAAATATTTTAGCTTAAATTTGAATTTAGAAGATAACGAGTAACTCGATTTTTAGTAACTGCTTATTGTTGCCTGCTTGGTTATACTTGTAGTCAAAATATTAAATTCTGAACAAAAAAGGTATTCTTTTTCGGATTTTAGCACACGGTAGGTAAGTTCATTTATATCCATTTGTACGTCGTTTTAAAGATAGTGGGTTGGAATTAAAGAAGTAGAATTAAACTAGGTTAGAATTAAACTCGCAACTTGACTGCCGTTGTTTTTATTAGTTTCTATTTTAACTTTCCGTCTATTCCAACTTTTGTTTCAAATCGGTACAGGTACGATTTAACGATAATTTTAAACGTCTAATATTCCAAAGTTTGTTGATGCAGTCGGAACATGAACAATGAAACCCTCCAACCACAGGTGAACAACCACAATTAAACTGTCCAAAATTATGTCTGTTCATATCGAGTGACCTGACATATTTAAAAAATGAGGTGTATGTCTGCAACCAATTTATAACCCACAGCAGGGTCGGGTCGCCTACATTTAGCCTTAGTCCAAAAGGCTGATGTAACGCGTTTAAAAAAATTATTTATTTCTTATAGTTTATCAAATGTCTAACGTCAATTGTACATATAAAAAAGGTCTTATTGAATGTAATCTCTGTCCTCATGGCCCAACAAAAAGGTGTGTGTACCCTTTCTCAGTTTTTTTTGTTATTAGATACAAACGGACATTTTGTTAGTCTGCGCCCCTGTTTATCTGGATTGGGACATCTCCAAAAAGGGCTATAGGTAAGTGTTGTAAGCGATGATGACAGCTCCACTCGAAATTCATTCACACGTAATATGATAAAGACGTCTAAGCATTGATAAAATAGTTCAAAGATGTATTACGCAGTTGAAGTAATTGTTCAATATGGACTAGGTACTGAATAGGATATTACATAAATAGCCGCAGTATTGACGAATTATTCTACTTGCTCCAGCTCGAATGATTTTATCCGCATGGATTCCAAAAACATACTTTACATATAAATCCTGATTATAAACGACCTGTAGGTATATCAAATTGCATCCAAACCCGTTCAGCCAAATTTGCGTGAAAGACTATAAAATCCATCCATCCACGTCAGTCATTCAGACATACATTTGCATTTGTCATAATTGTATGATTATTGTGAAGCGCGCATATTCCCGCTTCTTGAGTAGATTGCAAGCGATCGAAAATGTTAGGCGACGTGGACGTAGCAAACCTTCTCGGAGGCCCTACAGAATATACTTGGCTAAATTTACAAGTAAATTGTGTGTTAATAATAAGTATTAATATTTTATAAGTTTTAATTTGTACCAAGTATCCATGATTAGTTTCACCTGTTTATTTTACTTTTTTTATAAGTATTTGCATACCTGAAAAGGTGAATATGGATTGATCAAAATACCTTGTAAAACCAATAACTATTAACCCATATTCGTGCAAATAAATGATTTTGATTTGATTTAAACATCCGACACCGGTTTCTCCTTTCCACTAGCCTGTTTTTCCACCACATCGATTTGGAGCAGCGTGGCTGACTACGCTCCAGGGCAGAGGGGAGGCCCTGTTGGGGGACGAAACCCGTGCCTAACAGTGGGCCATAAAAGAGTTGCAGCCATTACAGTTGTAGGATAGTCGTAGAATAACTTGTTACGCCCTCCTGGTTGAGGGTTAGAACACGATGTAATAAAATTCACCACGGGCATTGCCAGCTTATCATGAATAGTCCATAATAAATAATAATGTTGTCTGATAATTTGCACGCCAGAAGCGCCATGAAATTGATCATATTTTATATTATTTGTCGACTTACAATCCCCAAATTGAACTCATTGTTTCCACCCTACATGTTTAGTTTTTTCTGAAATATCTTCATAATATTTGTTTTTGTGTGGTCTAAGCACCAGCTTAAAGCGGAAATTCTCTTTTACAATGTTTCTTACATTTTTTTTGCTATAAAGGTGATAATTATCACCTTTATTATTATATTTACTTAGTATAGTAATTTTAAAAGAATATCATTACTCGTCATCACAATAAACTTAATATCTTCTTTATAAAAAGAAAATTCTGATAATATTTAATTTACAAAAATAACCCGATGCTACTGAATCCAGCTGTTAGTCTCTATTTTTTTTATTAAAATTGTGTTTTTAAATTTATTGTATTTCAAACTTTCAATAGTTTTGAAATTCAATAAATTTCTTCAATAAGTTAATTTCTCTTTCCATCATTCCTTAATTTTAAATGAAACATAAACAATTTTTGTTTATCTAAACCTGTAATGTAACTATTAATTGGAAATACCAGTAACATAATTAAATCAGTCTAAGATAACATCGTCATAGACCTCATAACGTTTTCAATTGCACCACATCCCATTTGCAAGTGTTTAGGTGACGTTAAAATATTAACGTAAGGGTTGACGTGTTTGTCGATTGTTAAAACTGGAGGATTGTTTGCCGTATTGTCCCGCTTTTATTGATAAAAAAGCAAACTGTAGTTAGGTGAAATGGTGGTATTGTATTGTACGGCGCATTTTTCGCGTAATAATAGCATGTTCGGTGTCCCCTAGCTGAGGGGATTCGGCCAATATTGCGGGAAGCTGATAGTACTTGTTTTGATTTATATTTTATGTCCGTCAACGATCGACAGATTTATTAAAAAGAAAGTTGATATCGTACAGCGTTTTTATTGTAATGAGGAAAAAAAATTATGTCTGTTTCAGACTTTAAAAAGCGCTTTTGTTAAGTAGCAAAACAAAGATTTTTGTAAATAGATGAGGCAGTAAAATAAATTAAGAAAACAGGACGATTACCGCAAGCGTGGAGTATCTTCACAAAAATAAACAAAATAACATTGAAAGGATAAATTATACAAACATTTATAAACCTTGTAAGTGGTTTAAGAATTTGTAGGTATCATAACTAATGAATTTAAGAGGGTAATTTTGTCGACGTGCCAGTAATCCCAGTCCCAAGGTACCTCGCCCTCGTCCCTCACTAGGTTACTCCCTAATTGGCGAAGGGTGGCCAGGGGATCATCATTGACATATGCCCTAGCTCCCTACTGTTTGAAACATCATTATCTCCAATCAAACGGAAAGTATGTCCGAATTAAACATTCTGCCTCTTTATTTGTTTTTCGTAAGTGATATAGGTAACAACTGCATTTGCAACCTAAACAAAATTTAAATTAATAGGCTTCTAAATTTAGTTAGGTTTTACAGTTGTGAAGAAATCTTACTTTCGTCTCACGTGTAGTTACCTTCATACCTCAGTTATCTACATTACATTGATAACCTGTACGTTTTCAAAAGGTACAGTTGTTTTACGATATTTCGAAGGAACGATTTAAGACCTTTTTAAAATCGTTGTATCAACTACGTTGTATTGACAGTTATTACTAAGTATCAACGTAACATGATCATACGACGATTAAAAGCAAAAGTTACTATAAATTGGATAATAATATTAACAATTATTGAGTTCTTTTCCGTTAATAGTGTTGCCTCCTCCGATGCACAATCAGAAGCAAAACGTGAATGATAATTATTGCAATAAAATTAAAGACCTCGATTTAACGAGAACTGAAAGCTTTTAATTCCTCTTCTCTGTCATTATGAAACACGATAAAAGGTTTTTCGAATTGAAAGCCTGACTGAAAATGTTAAAATTCGAACTTTAACGATAATTATCGTTGCAATCAGTGCATTGACTGTGATGTTGCGGCCGCAGCGTACCGCCAGACCTCAATATTTATGTAATTTAGGTGTTATTTCAATATCGCGCGTCGAAAATAATGGTTTGCTTTTTTATTGCTTTGCATTATTCAGTTCGCATTTTATAGCTCTTTAGCACCCGCAACACTGTAGGTACCGTACCTACTCAATTATGATATGATATGATTAAAACAAAGTTTATTAAGACGATTCAGTAGATATTAAAATAGGTAACCACTAAGTAGCTTTAATGTGGTAGAATATAATTTATACAAATTATTTTTCTTATTATTTTTCATCCAGATTTGTATTTCATTTTTTTACACGGTTCTAAACTGCACAAAACACGAGGCTATTGTTTTAAGAGTTTTATCAGCAAACCTTTGTTGTAGGAGACCATAGAATGACATCAAAATAATCGCGAATAAACCTACTCTAATACACGCAAACAGTAAGTTAATAAAATATGTAAAAACTTTTTTAACTCAACTAAAATATTTTGTATTTGGATAAGTCGTGTGGTGTTTTGATGCAGTACGAAACAATAAGCTAACAATGAACGTAACAAGGGACCAAACCCCAAACATTGACCTAAAATCACATTACGCTCGGCAAGTACCTACTATACGCTCTAAGCCGCTTGTACTACAGAGCGCGATTATCTTTTATAATCGTAATTTAAATTTCATATTCGGTGGTTGTATCGTGCAAATGATATAATTAATAGGTTATTATTTATTTTAGCGATGAGAGCATGGTATCTCTCAATTATTATATTTAATTTTATTAGAGATGAAACGGATAGCAGTTTGGCCGGATGTATATATATGAAGCAATATGAGGTATATTCGGCTTAACACTTGTGTAGGCGGCGCGCGAATGAAGGTGGACTCGGTTCGATTCAGGTCTTTTCTTAGATGAGCGAAGTTAGCAATTGTTTCATTCATTGTCTTATTGTGTTGCTTTCAGTGCAGGCAGACATGTACGTGATCGTTTTAGGTTATTATTTTATTTGGGCTCTTGTTATTTGAAGTATGTATATACATAATTCTAAAAGATTTAGCAACGATAAATGGCATCGGTGAAGAAAAAATCGCCTTTATGGGAATACTTTGATATAAACAGCAAAAATAATAAGTTAGCTGTTTGTTTATTACCTACTTAAAAAAAATATTTTAATCAGATTTTTTTTAATTCGGCCGCATAGGCATCCGTATGCAAGAGTAGTTATCCGGTGTTCGGCCGGATAGTAAGGCCGCCGGATAGGCCAGATACCGAATAGTTAATATTTATCCTTATCAAATACATAACTGAATTTATTTGAGTGAAAAATTTTCTTAATTTTGATAATAATTTGGGGTATAAAATATTTAATAATAAAATATAAGCAGCAATGTAAAACTGATTATACTTACACAGAAATAATTATCGCGAGAAATACTAGATATTCATAGATATAACGTAATTGGAGAAGGTTTCTTCAATACTTCTACCACTTCACTTATTTCTTAATTTTAACAGGTGAACACCAAGAGTTTGGCCACATTTAAATTTGGACAATTTACTCCAACGGCAAGCATAAGAGTGCTCAATCTTACATTTTGTTTTAGTATACACAGGACATAGATACTTATAAAATTAAATAAAAATTCAAAGTATTTTATAAAAGTTGATCGTGTAGACATTGGCGAGTACCTATCTAAATTCGGCAGCCGTACGTAACGTTGTTGGTCAACGTAGAGACGCGCGGCTAAGGCGGGGTGCTCACTAGCGCTCGCCGCGCAATTTGCCACTAATGAAGTCATTGTCGCGACACCGACACATGCACTTTAACCGGGTAATTGTTCCATTCACTGAGCTCAACCCTAGCGTTTTAATTTTATGGTATTCGCCGCCCGATATCATAATCATCGAGTTTGAAATATTGCTTGTCAATTTGTGTTTGCCGGTGTGGTAATGATGTCGGTTGGCTTTATTGAGCGCTTCCGAGGCTCGTTACAGAATAAACATCGTTATCATTACTGGCAGACGGTGTGATTGTGATTGTAAAGTTGTACAGCTCGTGAGCCTATAATTGAATAATAGTCATGAGTCGCGCTCTCTTGGTTTCCCCGTTCGAGTAACAGCCTCGCAAGAGCAGCGATAAAAACGAATCCGAGACAGTTACAGTTGTTCCGAGGCGGCGCTTCTAAACGAGTACGTCGTCGCACCTTCGCTATAAATTTATTGCATTAAGGGCAAAAACACGGGTCAGACAAAAATAGGTAAGCGGGGAATGTTTTATCTTAATCGAAATGTAACATTTGAAGTGGTCCTTTGTTGAACGATCCGTTATCGTTTGATGGACAATATAAGCTGTCAAGATACCGGGTGGCGACAGGTGCGCGATCGAAATATTTTAATCTTGTTTAGCTGTATCATAAGTTACGGGGTTGCACGTATCATGGGGGATGCCATCTGAGGACGGGGTACCTCTCGCATCGAGCAGATTGCAGGGATTATACTGTCACAATTGCCCCATAAATCACGCCACCTGATCGCATTGCATGGTGCACACATGAATACAGAATTCATTTTCTATTTTAATTTTGTTTCACAAATATTAGAGGTAAGAATTTGTTATTTAGAGATACAACATTTATTGCTTTTATTTAATCAAAATTGTGTTATTTTATTTAAAAAACTCAAATGACATTTCATGTCTGAATTAAATATTGCAACATGTTTCATCGAATACGCGGGATTTATTACCGTGAGATTTATTATCACCGAATCGATTTGACTGCGACACATTGTATCACATCCTATCCTACTACCACTTTAGGTACTCGTAAATGCGAAAGTTTGTGGATGGATGGATGTGTGTCACTCTTCCACCTAAAACGATTGAACAGATTTAGATGAAATTTGGTTTGTACGTAATTTATAACCTGGATTAACAAATGGGATACTTTTTATTCGTATCTTGGTCAAATTCTTAGGCTGACAAATTATCTAGATTTAATATGTCAAATAAAAAATAATATATGCCTATGTCTTGTTCTTATTGAAGTGAAAGCTTCTTTAGCGACGCTGAGCAATTTTTGGTGTGGGTAAAAATTGTTAAACTCGCGACAGGATACGTGACCCTGATTGTAAGGGAAAATGCGTAAGATGGTAACTATGGAAACTGTCAAAAGGAAACATTCATAAACAAAGTGCGTCTAATTAGATGGATCTATGGAAACTGTCAAAAGGAGACATTGATAAATAATAAGTGTATTTGTATAGAAAAAAGCTAAATATTATAATTATTGTGATGTTGACATTGCGATTATTATATAAGCTTTAAATGTCCTTTCTTATGTTACAGAAAAACTCAATTGTGTTTTAATTGAACTGTCGTCCAAACCACCAAAAAAACACATCTTATTTCACTTATGCAGAAGTTTCACAGAAGTTTTCACTTCTGCCGGTACTTCCGGAGTGTAGCCCGTTGTTTTTATAATATTTAGGTTTATATTAAAGCTCCTACCTTTCAATATAAATTATAACACTGCTATGAGATTTAAATTTGAACGTGCATTGATATAATTATCTCACTCATAATAGTCATTTTTGTTTAGATTTTTTTCTTACAAATAGCACAAATTTTAAGCACGCAATGTCACAAGATTATCCCTAAAGGACTTTTGGGACAATGAACAGCTGAGCTAAATATAGCATCATTATTCATGGAAGAAAACCTCAAAACCAAATTGCAAGAAATTAACAGTCCAATAATGCAGTGGTAGGTCCTTTAGTCTGATAGAATTTTTATTTAAATATATATTTTTTCTTTTTTGTACGATTTCTTCTGCGCATATGAGTTGATTTTATACTCAACGCATGGGCGAGCGTAGTCAGTCTTACCCCGTGTCCTAATCGCCATATACATAGCACGTAGGAGTTGCACGTACGACAACGTCATTGGAAACATTTTGTCGCATGTCAGTGCGTATTTCGATTTGGTCAGCTCCATACAGAGCTCCGTGTTTAAATTTTGTCGTGTTGTTAGCTAATTAGGACAAGGCTTTATAAAGTCGCAGTTAGTGGAAAAATCCCACTTTGGTTTTGGGGACCACCCAGGGATTTGGTTGTAAATATGCCACTTGCTGTTAATGGTCACTACAAGCACATTGGTTAATTGGTCACTCCGAACACCTTCTTACAAACTCTAAAATGGATAGGTGGAAAGATCTTGTGAGGACAGAGATGAACGCGTGAAATAAAGTTTCTCCAGCAATCAGACCCAGATAAGCCCTGCAAAACATGCAGAATATGAATGTGCTACACGAAGGGTTATATGAGTGGCGGTAATTCTTGACCAAGTTACTATCAACAAAAATCTACTCAGTCTTCGACAATAATACTCAACGGTGCTTAATAGGGACCCGTACCCGAAACTGCAGCGTCACCCGCCAGCCCGCAATCATGGCCTCCTCGAGATAATTCCGTTCGTTCATAATTTGTAGCTAACAAAAAACCAAGGCTGTCGAATAATATAATTATGTGTGTTTCGACGAGTGTGAAATGACTAGTTCAATAGGGTTTTCCGGGGCGGTTTCAAGAGGAATAAAATACAAATCATCGCAAAAGAAATGTAATTTTATTGTTCGGTCGGCTTTAGTTGTTTTAAACGTGCGGTGTATTATTTTAGTTTGTTTTAACCCAGTCACTGTCTTGTATGTTTAAAGTAGTAAGTTATTATTTTAACTTAACCTCATTTTTAACATCAGAAGTTTTTGTCATCTCCTTTCACACTACCTTTACCCTTTTACTTACCTACACTTTGTAACTTGTTTAAATTTTTTGTGGTACTTAAGCAGAAATCTTTGTATTAATCTTGTGTCTTTTCAAGTAAAGGTTGTTTGAAAATGATTGATTTCTGTAGCAGGCTGTCTATTGCAAATGCCGTTGCTGATTTCGGGTATTCTACCCAAAGACGCGATCCAAGATATAATTATGGTGATGATCCGTGATTAGGATTTCAAGTTTATATTCTGGTCCCCCTGCTTTTTAGCTTTCTCTCTATTCAAAATGACTAAATTTAGTGACTAGTTTAAGCAAATTATGTTATACATACTATAATATATTATTTGCGCCAAATTCCAATATAATGATTTCGGTGTCAAACCTCGAATTGTGATAATTATTTTCTTACTGCATACGTATATTTACTATATCTGCGCATATCTACTATTTCGGTTTAATTTAATCAAGATTAGCTATTCTGGAAATTTAAAGGTTAACAAGAAACAATATTTTTACAACAGTAGCAATTCCGTTGACGTAAGTGCCGGCATTATTCTACTGACTTTTATCATATTGTCTATTTGCGTACGACATCACACTCTCTGGGCCAACGTCATCATCAAAAAATTATAATCGTGTTTTTTTTTATAATTTTTACATTGTTTTTTGAAGTGAAAACTTCTTTAGCAGCGCTGAGCACTTTTTGTATGGGTAAAAATTGTTAAACTCGCGACAGGTCACGTGACCCTGATCGTAAGGTAAGGAAATACGTAACTATGGAAACTGTCAAAACGAATCATTCATAAACAAATAAGTGTATAACATAATAAAATAGAAAAAAGCTAAATATTATAATAATTATTATGATTTTGGATTCGGCATTGCGATTATTTTTATTAAATGTTGGTTCTTTTCTTGCAGAGAAACTCAATAGTGTTTTAATTGAACTGTCGTCCAAATCACCAAAAAATCACATGTTTTCACTTCGCCGGCACTCCCGGAGTGCAAACCTTTGTTTTTTTTGGAAATCGAATGGATTTCCTCCAAACACCTCCAAACGATAAACGAACTTCGCCTTATAAAAAGGCGAAGTTCGTTTATCGTTTATTATTTTATATTATATTTTATAATTATTATAGAGACTGAAAATCAGCGTTGTTGCAAACCACAACGAGTCACAGCATCAAAGTGTGCCTTTTTGTTACATGATATCATGTCCATCGTTAGTATGATTTTAGTAATTCTGTAAATGTTGTATTGCTTTCCATAATGACAAATAAACATATTATTTTCTCTCTTCGCTCCTTCTTATTTGTTGACAAAAGCTAGACAAAAATTATCTTGTCAAATAGCTAATTCACCCGGAGGCCTAGAGCTCCAACTTAGCACCAAGTTCCTTATCGTTTCAGTAAGTACCGCTAGATTTATCTGGCATTTCTTCCAGGTGTGCTATACAAACAGAATGATGATGATCTAGCGGCCGGCTGATTTACTGGCGGGCGCTGTCGTACTCAGTCGCGGCGTATCGCGCCGTCATCGCACCGCACGTCGCCCGCAACGATAAACCCGTACGTGCGACTGATATTTCGCTTTTTGTGGGAATAAAATTGTTTTCTATTGTCTTGAATTAGCGCTGTATAAACAAAAAGCGAGCCGGAAACTGCGTCCCGCTGCGTGGTTTCCGAAGGGCTCCGCGTTACTGCTTTAAGTAATGTCTAAATTGTTGTTTGCTTTACGAGCACTGCTTATTATTACACGATTTTTTATATATATTTTTTTCCAATAGTTTTTATACCATTTCCTATTAAAGCTTAATGTTTTAAAATATGAATTTAGCGATAACGTTTTTTGTTATTTCCTTGCGTCAAAACGTTTGGACTTTGATGAAACTGGATATAATGGTTGCATAAGCATCATTCTTCATAAGGTCAACGTTATTCTACTTCCTACTTACCAAATGCGAAAGTTTGCGATGATGGGTGTATTCTGAGGGTGTATTAATGTTTGTTACGTTTTCACGTAAAAGCAGCTGATAGGTTTTGTACGAAATTTGGTTTACACAGTTTAAAATCGGAATTAACAAAATAATATAATTTTATCTTTGTCTGGAAAAAATCTTAAATCCGCGTGCATGATGTCTCGTACTGGAACTATTGCATTATAAAGGAAGAAAGATTACAATTTTTATGGCCTCATACTTAACATCTTCAGTCATGTCGTGATGGCGAGTGTAAACAACGGAAGACTACCAGTCTTACAGGAACAAAGGCGATGTCAGAGGAGTCAGAACGTTACGTGATTGCTCCTTGTTCTCTTACAATTTTATAACAATAGGGATTTTTTATCATGTGGTTCAAGTAATAAACTTTATGGTACTTACCAAAAATATAAAGACGCCTACAAAATACTATGCAATAACTGCGGTATGTTATAATTATGTACATATAATAGTCGTAAGAATCAAAAACTATTGAGTAGAATTGTTAATTTACGTCAAATTTTACGGACTTGGCTATATTTGTTTAAGTAGATAGCTTAAATTTCATATTATCATGGTGTACATTCATTCACATCACATTTCATTCAATCACAAACCAGAAATACATCTAAACAATAATCATCTAAACAACTACAGAACCTACTCTACTGCACACAATGTTTATTTGATGGTAAAAATAATAATTTCAACAATATCGTAAAGGCTAGTTCAATCCATTATTAAATTTATTTTACAGAATAAAATTGCGAACGCATACAACGCACCCTATTTTGTACGAAAAAAATAAAATAATAGCTTATGGTAGGTACACCCTGTCCCCAAAATTGGTATTCAAAAAAGTGACTGCATAAAACCTATTTTTCATTCCATGGCTTAAAAGTTTCGAAATAAACATTTATACCCAAACGAAAACGTTGCATTCCATAAATTGGACCAATCGGCAGCATGAGATCTAAATCCGATTGAATATCACAAATGAATACTCCGAACAAGTGGCGTCGGAGCGGTCATTTATCACCGCACGACGAATATGACAGACGATGACGTGACCTAAAGCCACTGGATTCGGCATTTTTAATTCATCATTTTTCATTGAAATGATATGTACCGAAAGTTTAAGTTTTTTTATTATTCTTAAATTTCTGACTGGGCACAATTTTCTGTTTTCTGTAGGTCTACCAAATCGTTGTAAACTTTGATATCTTAACGCTATGTATACATACGTACTCGTAGGTACAAGAATCTATAATTGGTCCATTTTTTATTTTTATATGAATTCCTAGGATTGATTGGGGGAGGCCCATGTCCAGCAGTGGACATGGGCTACGAAGGACAGAAAGGAATGAAGGTTGTGTGTGAATGAATGAAGGAATGAAAGGATTTCTTTGTGTTTAAATTATTGTAAGGAGATTTGAGTCTCTTTCCACCAAATGGGTCGTAATGGAACTCAAAAATCTATTATTTTATGTATCATGCTGCTCTAATACGCAATTTTGAGGGCATGATTGTGTAGGTACTTTTCGTATTTTTGTACGTTATCTTTATAGCTAGAAATAAATCGACGACAATATTTAAGAATATCTAGTGAACGTATGGCTGTGTCAAAATACAGAGCTCTCGATAGAGACATCAACAGTTAGTTCGGTATTAAGTTGTTGTATACTTCGGTTCTGATATTTATTTTAATACAATTTTTCTTCATAGCAGAAATGAAATAGGTATGTAAGTAGGTAATAATCTGGTAATATAAAAACAACGGGCTGCACTCCGGGAGTGCCGGCAGAAGTGAAAACTTATGTGTTTTCTTGGTGATGTGGACGACAGGTCAATTATAAAACACAATTGAGTTTCTCTATAAGAAAAGAAACGACATTTAATGCTAATAATCGCAATGTAAAATTAAAATCACAATAATTATAATATTTAGCTTTTTCTATAACAAAATACACTTACTATTTATCTAGGAGGATTGATTGACTGGAGGCCGCACCGAACATGATTTGAAGCGTGCCAGTTTTCCGATGAACCTATGAAAAGAAAACTTTTGCTTTCCTCATGTTTCCTTATTTATCGGCTTTTACAGTAGTAAACAGCACATAAAATTACTTCTTCAATAACAATTACTGAAGTATAGTCTTTTTAGTAAAGTCAAGAATGAATTTGCACGTATGAATAGATAGTAATAAAGTATGAAAGTTCAGATGGCGGCCAAATTGACTGCCGTAATAATAAAGAGGCCACGCTATTACATATAATTGAAAGTTAAAATGTAATTGAAAAATGATAAAATAATCAAAAAACCCCCGACTAGAAAAACAAGAAATTGAACCCAAGAAAATCCGTCCAGGGCTGCCCTAAAATGAACTAGTTTTGTTAACTTGAATAATTTGAAGTAATATTTTATTGCTATACTTAATTTATTTTGGCAGCCCTCGACGGATTTTCTTTTATATACTTAACAATCAGTTCTTGGTACTAGGCAGGTGTTTCGGTCCCTGTTTTTCGTAATCGATTACCTCACAACCCCCACTAGGTTTAACGCCCTTGCCGAGGGATTACTAAACCGGGTTTAGTCACATTTGTTGCTACCCCGCAGGCTCTCCAGACGGTGCGTAGGAAGATGCCGTGACGAAAAGTTAGTGTGTCAGCCGGTCGACACCCCGTCTCGAACCCCTGAAAGAGCCCTCGATAATTCGAAGAAATTACCTGCTTTGTTTCAAACCTAATTTTTGTGTTAAGTGCTATATTAAGTGGTTACTGCAGTCCATCCAACCGTTTAATCTAAGGTTGTTAAAAACTATGCACCTTAAATCAAGTATGCGGCAACCATACCTAGGTAGAATGGATAGGGATCCAGCCAAAACACAAGACATGAAGAATATGCTGCTTTGCGATAGGTTAAGAGGTTGGCGATAAGGTACCTCCTCGGGGTAGCTCATGGGCTACTACTCTCTCTGTCTCTGCAACCTGAGCGAGTCGAGCGAGAGTGCGGAAAGTTGTCGCAGATACAATTTGGGCGACCATTTCAGCCCTCTTGAGTTGCAACGAACCTTTCCCGTCGGCTCTTCAGACGGTGCGTAGGAAGATATTTTGACGAAATGTTAAATAATAATTGTGTCAGCCGGTCGACGACCCATCCCGTGACCCTGAAAGGTTTGGAATAATTGGGCAGAACTCGTAGCAATATAGCAGGGAAGTAAAACCTTTAAGGAGTCCTTGAATTTTTACAAATTTATTGTACTGCCTTTGTTATGCGAGCTTAAATCTAATTGGAACTGTAAAGAAGAGAGGTAAGTAGAATCATTATATTCGGTTAGTATATCATTGCCGTCGTCGTAACCTGCCGAGAGCAAGCAATATTTTGTGTTTTGGTTTGATAGTTTTTTTATGTACGAATAAGTCTGCAGAGGAAGATAGGTACCCCAGTCTGCAATTTACTGTTCTTACTTACAAATTGTTAACTATACAGATTATTCAATAGCAGTTTCCAGCTGACAATTACAGCTGATTCGTAACTTCATGTCATTACGAAGCCAGGTTTATTTATAAAAACTATTTACTATAAAAAATATTATTTATTATTATTATTATTTATGTACTACAACAATTATGAAACTAATTAAATTTTATTATACTTGTGTAAATCGCGATTAAATATTTGTAATTAATGTAGTGTCAGAACACCTGTTTCCGATGCTACTAAATTTCTAAGATGCTTAGAAAGCAAACACTTGAACGTTTTTTGTACGTTAAAGTTCAGTGTAAGCATGTGATGCGTTATTTATGGTCCACAACCAAGTTATAAACTGTAGATAGAGTAACAATAGGTAGGTAGTAGGTACTTACGGATAACCTGTCGAAAGTTTACAATAACTGTAAGTTAGTTATAAAAAACAAGAACATGGGCAGGAACAAGAATAAACAAGAGCAAGAAGAAAACAATTAGTTGGACTTTACTTGTTGCATTGTTTAGGTAGGGCAGATTTTGTTCTGAACGAAAGTTCACACATGAAGATGCTCCTTTTTGGAGCGCGAAATTTGTCGCGGTGATGTCTTCTATCTTCTATCTTATATCTATTCTATATCTTCCTATGTATGTATATACTTTTATATATAATGAAATTGTTAGGCTACAAAATGATTTATGCGTTTGTGCACGTGATCTCAGGTTCGGATGAACCAATTTGATTGCGACTTTTGCTTTTGTTAAAAGGAAACCTCGATCAACAAATATGATTTTTTATAAAACAAGGAATCGCTGCGAAACCTCAAATTGATATGATTATTACAGTAGAGGTTGGTACTTAGATAGTCTCAACTTGTAGGGCGACGTATGCCGGGTCGACTAGTGTCTTAAATGTTTCTGTCTATTTAGTTGCTTTTCCTATGTACTCGTATCGTACCAGCAAGCACTTGATAATATACGCCGTAACTCGCGCACTTCCCGTGTCCGTCATTCTCAGCCAGATTTAATGATAATCGTTATTGATGATTGCGAGTAGATATCTAACGTTTTTATTGCTCCCGTGCGCTGTGGTCCAAGCGCAATTTTAACCAACAATTTTATAGTATAGTATCTGACATGGAATTGTTATACTAATATCGAGAATAGAGATCCAATCTCAGCCTGATACAGTAATTCAGCTTACCAGCCAATACTAGATAGTTCCTTGGTTCCTTGGTGTGTCTTATATTATACCTACCTACTGTTAAATTAAAGCCAAGGGCTGCAGGTGTTTGAATTGTCGTTGAATTGGACATCTCCCTCATCAATTGATATATTTCTTTCTACTATTCATAAACGAGCTTTTTCTTTCTTTGTTTAGGTAAAAAAAATACTGATTAATTTTCAAAATTTCGATGTTAACTCTGTTTGGAATACTACACACATATATTGAGATATTAAATTTTATAGATCCGCGATACATATCATCTTCCTGAACAATAGTGAATCAAAAGTACTTATTGATGAAATTATCATTCATCCATAGGTTCATCATAGGTTCATCTATAGGTATAAGCGGCCCGCTTCTTCTTATGACTGTCGCCACCGGAATACCTTAGACGATATATGCCAACTCACCGCGGTTTCGGTCCGCAGCTATTCTGTACGAGCTATTCTGTACGAGCATTCTTTGCTGTATAAAAGAGTTAACGTGTTAGTTTGTTGATTGAGCGATTCATTCTCGCATGACGCCAGGAATTTCTAGATAATGGTGGTAACCATTCGAGGCTACTGCCTGACGGAAAGAGATTGTCAAAGGATTTGTCGAGATCAGATACGTTTTGGAGTTAAGCTTGAATTTTCTATTCACATTTATCTTTAACACGCTCTTATTAAATTCACCTTTATCTTTTAGTTATATTTATAATCCTGTACTGTAAGGTGTCCGAATTAATAAACATTAATTAAAAAAATCTTATTTAAAAAAATATTCAAAAAATTGAAAGACTTATGTGATCCGATAGGAGTGCCTGTTAAAGAGCCAATTTCATGATGGTGACGGAAGCTGGAATTTTGTAGCTGGTCAACGTAATCTGTCATCTTAAGCCGTTATGGTGATTAAGTCTTAAGATGTACATAGACTGCTTTAAAGTATTGAACAACACAATTTGGTAGATAACATTGAATTTGGTAGAAATTCATTACATCGTAAATTCATAAATTGCCAAGTATTTCATTACAAATAGCAAGATGAAAGTAAAAGTGGATTCAGACATATGAACTTCCCTTTGCCATCAATCAAAAATATACTGTGAATAACGATGCGGCGACCCTCGCACGCTCTAATGAATTATTAACCACAATTCCTTAAGTTTTACTCACAGACACGTCCGACCACTTACGCGTGTAAACTTAAAGTTCAAAATGGACTGTACAATCGTTCCTCAAACGCATAAACGTCCTGCATCGAAACTCCCTGCTAAGGAAACCAAATCCTCAGTTAACCGTTTAGACTCTTAATGGCACATTTTTTTTAAATGAATCATAAATTATGACACGTAACACCCACTCCGTAGAAAACGGTTTAGATGTGGCACTACGGTTTTATAATAAAGATAGACTACCTACCTATTGAATCTCGAATTCTCGAGTAAGCAAATAATTTTGTGTACCTAAACATTGAAAGGACGATCACGTATATAATAACAGGTAAATTATTTAATTATTACAGTGTTGATAAGCCAATTTACCTATTGTTTAGTATTGTTACCTACATACTGTAAATATAATATAAGAGTCCTTAACTGAAAAGTAATACTATAATGTTATCATTAGAAATGATTTTAAGTGATTAGAAACATTATTCCTTTAAAAAAAGTTATTACAATTTCTACTTGTTATAGAGTGTCTGATGATATACTCAGGATTTGAATCAGGTCTGTGAATTGAACTCGTTTTGTGGTAATTCTTTATTTCAGGTAATTGTGACTGATACCAGCTGTGTTCCTTATAATATCGGATGACCATCCGAATACAGGATTTTGTATCTACGGTAACACACAGTTAAAATTTTAAATTCATATTTAGAATGAGTGCTTTTATCCTGTATCAAATTATTATCCTAAATTGTTTGTGAACACGGTTAAATGAGTAAGTTAAAACGGATAAAGGTAAATCTGTACCCCCGCTTCACGTCACTCGTCCACAACTCGAACTCTACTCACTTGATAATTTACGATAAATATAGAAATAGGTATAGGTACGGAATAAATATACGGAGATGAAAAAGTGATACAGCGATGAAGAATTCGACGTTTTATAAATAAATGATTTTATTTACTTATCCCTTTGTGTTTGAAGAAACATTGATTAAGCTCTGTTGTGATCTCGAAAGAATTACCAGGATGGCAGCTGGATCTAAAGATACTTGGGATCTTAGCCTAGCTTTATTCGTCTGTTTCATTGCGGCTCTACATTATCTGTAACCTCTTACTAAAGCGACCTGGCAGGGCCAGGTCGGGTCTCCTCTAGCTTTGATCTTAGTCCACAACGCTTCTCTAGTGCATGTTGGCACTCTTCACTAATCATGAGAATTACCGTCATCATTTCTGGAATATTTAATATAATTTAGATATTATTACAAGTTTCAAGAAGAGCAGTATTATGCTCTCAAACATACCTAGCCACAATTCCCACATAATTGGATCTTCATAAGGCTTTGATAACTCTCAGACATAGGTACGTTTACCTCCAACGTTACAGAAAGGATATTTAATGTTATAAAGCGCACATCACTTTACGCCTGGAAATGGAATCCGGACCTCTCGATTAAGAGGCCAGGTTCTTAGCCATTGGACTATCGCCGTTCTATATTCACGTTCATGCCTGTATTCTGTGTTCATGCTTCAAAATGCGCCACAAACTCGATATCAACTCACATGTTGCATCAGCGGTAAGGGGTAGGGGTAAGGGACTATAGCGGACCGTCCTTTGTAACTGGAGACATCGCTCGCGACGAGGCGCCGTCGCCACGACTCCGGTCATGCGGGACGACGCAAAAACACGACACATCCTCAAAATAATCCTTCATATTTTTTATTCCCTCGCATGATCTATCTTTTCGTATAATAATACTGTAACGGTATGAATTCTGTGCGCTGTACACTTATATTTTGATTTTTTTAATTCGTTGCACAGAGTGATAGAACAGAGATCAACCATAAATTTAATAAAATACGATCCTCCCTAGTTAATTCGAACACTTTGAGAGTATCAAGATTTTTGTCTATCTTATTCTCCGCCTGTCTGTATTTATGCTATGAATTCAGGAACTATTGAAGGGAATAATATAGGTACTTAGTACAATGCCAATTAGAAACCGTGGGCAGGTTAAAGGATACTACTATTTATTATACTAAGGATACTATTATCTTCTTTTTATCTCGTGAAATAAACTAGATCTGAAAATACCTAAGGAAAAGCAAAAGCTTTTTTTTTCAGGGGTTCATTTGAAAACTGGCACGCTTCACGTTATTTTATGCGTATCAATCAATCCTCCTAGAATTTGATGGTAACTATGGAAAGTGTATTTTGTTATATAAAAAAACTAAATATTATAATTATTGTGATCTTGGATTCGACATTGTGATTATTAGCATTACGAGTAAATGTCATTTCTTTTCTTACAGAGAAACTCAATTGTGTTTTCATTGCACTGTCGTCCAAATCACCAAGAAACCACATCTTATAAGTTTTCACTTCTGCTGGCACTTCCGGAGTGCAACCCGTTATTTTTTTATTTCTTTAATTTTTACTTCTATAGCCGTAGTATAGACAGGTACTATGTGAAAATACCAATACTATGGTTCGAGGAGTTTCCAAAGATAGGTGTTGAATTTAAAATGACCGTCACAAAATTCAGATTTATAGATTTTTTTCGAAAATCTCATAATAATATTTCCCATATTTATTATCCGCGGGCTATAATGAGCGGCTTGTAAAACAATACAAGTAAATAGGTATCACAATGTACATAAATAAGTATTTATTTCCAGGATTGATAAATCATAATAAATTGTTCAATTATTATTTTACGAGTTATTACCTATTATTGTCAACCCCATTGTTCGAAAATGCGCTATATTTCAGTAAAGTAAGTAGGTAGCTTGTCATTCAAATATTTTTGGTCAGCTAGAAGGATAATTAAGTATCTGAAGTGGCATAAGTCCAGAGGAATGGACTAATTTATGAGCGTCTTGTAAAATGTCACCTGCTGTAACGGGGAAGAAAAACATTACTGGAAAACCTGCATGTCTGAGAATTCTCTATGACAGTGAATTACTCCTACCTGCGATAGCCAGTGTGGTGTCCTTAACATCATATTTTCCTTCTTGTAGTGGGAGGAGACCCGGCCCTGAAGGAATTGTACGTTTACTAAGTTGACTAACTTTACTAACTTAAGTTACTAAGGTGTACCCCGTCCAATTGATGCTTATTCTACAGCACCAAAAACTATTGTACATCTAAGATTGCATGCAGATACTTACCTATAATTTTAAGACTTTATGTTTTACCTAAGTGCCCATCGCACAGGAAATTTACTGAGGGAATTGTGTAAAAATCTCGTATAACGTTATAGTTTAAAAAAACTATATGGACAACTATAGAGGGATTGATTTCTAAAAGATTTTTTTCTATTTCGAATGCCGTTCTCCACGCCTCGTTAACCACCAGATATTCAGAAAAAGCCAACGCCGGTTGCATTCTTGAAAACACATTCCTAACCGCCACATTTTGCGACCTCACAATTATTCATATTCATTGCAGAAGATATTTGAAAAACTCAGAGAATTAATCTAATAGAAGGAAAAACATTCTGACTATTGTTACCTATACGAGCTTCATAATTATAATGGATGGTAGGTATTCGCAGAATCAGATATTTTTCTAACTATTGACTTCAACAACACGCGCAATGTGATCAAATGACAAATTTAGCATACCAATTGCTTATTTGTGCCATCGCTTAAAAAGTACAAGATGGCGAATGTTGAGAATTACTGTAATAATTTCTAGAATATTTAATATAATTTATATATGTATTATTACAAGTTTCAAGGAGAGCAGTATTGTGCTCTCAAACATACCTAGCTCCAATCCCACATAATTGGATCTAAGCCAGAGTCGACGAGAATACAAATAGATAATATAAAATATCCTCCAACGTACCAGACGCTGTACTGGAGGTACTCTGGGTATGATAAAAATAATAAGGAACGCAACAATGGGGTTCTGTTACTTTGTCGCAGGCTGTTGACAACGGGTCGAGACCGCTCTATGAAAACTGCGAGGTATGTTTGTGAGGAAAAATTCAGTAGGTATTTACGATATTTACGTACGTAGCAAAGGAGCCAGGAGGACTTTGATGTCGATTTTCATGCTTCTAGAATACATGGTTAAATACATTTTTACGAAATGAACGCTAAGGGTTGTTGTTGTCTATTTTGTGTAGGTGGTAGATATTACTGGACATTTATTTGGATTTTACACTTACATATTTTACAATAAGTGTCTTGGGCTTAGTTTAGAATTTAATTTTCAAGTGTTTTAAGTCTTTTCTTAATAAAATATATTATGTCTCCACTAAATATAAATCAATTATGTCAATTTAGAACGATTTCATGAGAAATCAATTTCTTATTCGAATTTTATGCGATATAAATGCTGAATGTTTCTTATATTTCTCATAAGACTTATTGAAGTATTTCGTATTAGTTTAAATACTTAAATCGAATGTGAAATGTAAAAAGTAACAAAACGATCATTTTTAATTATTATTATCGTATGAATCCTTTACATTTATCATTTTTATATAGTTTATATTTATCTACTGTAAGACAGCGAATCTTAGTAAAAGAGTCACATAGTTAATATGAATATTTTAATTTCAATTGCACTATGTACGATAACTTATAAGCGTATGTTATCGACGTAAAATTAAATTTAATTCACATAAATTTGTTTTTCTTAGTTACATGTATTAACTCATTACTAACTCATTCATTTTACTTGAAAATTTTATTATTTTTGAAAGCTGTTTTTCTTCATAGTGTTAGCTGTTATACATGTGATTCCATTTAGGTATTTCTTGAATGTTAAATTTTCAGTTGTTAATTAAAAACCTTTTTTAAAGTATTTTATGTACATTTAGTGATCTATCAATTACTATTTCATCTCGCTTTTAAATACTTTTTTTGATTGCCAGTAACCCACTAATGACCCACTACAGGATCGGGTCTCCTTCTCGTAATGAGAGGGATGTAGGCCTTAGTCCACTACGCTGGCCTACTGCGGGTTGGTGGACTTCACATACCTTTTGAGAACATTTTTTTTGTGAACTCTCAGGCATGCAGGTTTCCTCACGATGTTTTCCTTCACCGTAACAGCAGGTGATATTTAATTTTATAAAGCGCACATAACTTTTTTACAAAGTCATTGGTGCATGCCACTGGGATTCGAACCCGGACCCCTCGATTCGAGGTCGAATTCTAAGCCACTGGGCTATCACCGCTACATACTTTTTTGATTGATTAGCTGTAAATATCCCATGTTAAGGTCATACTAATTCAAACCAATCCAAACAACCTGTGTTTGTGTGTTTATCAGCGCCACCTACTCGTACCTAGTATGATTTTTCCGCCATTACTATCTTCTTAAAAAACTAATTACACGAGTGCCAGCTTCACAAACATGAGATGCCTGTTTAAGTCAAGTTATAACATTACATTAAAAAGCTATTATGCTTGTCTGTAAGCGTTACTAATTTTTGTTTATAATCCTCGGGCGTTTATCACGCTCCGTTGGGTCCGTGGCCTTAGAGTTACCATGTTTTAATATATGTATAGTACAATTGACTTTAATTAGTGCAATTTTGGAGCTTATGCCTCAAAAGCTAAGAACCTCATGAGGCGAAACACTGAAATGACACTCAGTATGAATGGACCATGCGGTCAAGTTGAAGGTCATTTAAAAATCTGTTTTGGATCTTTAAACAATTTTAAAAATATTATATTTTTGATGGTTTACATCAACACTGAAAAAACAAGGTGAAATCGTTACGTTCTTACTCCAAAATTTAAAAATAAACAATTCTATTTACGTAATTTAGTTAACGGGCCGCAAATATTTGAATAGTACAGACACAGGGATTCACTTAACTATATGTGTAGCTTCACGTTTATGTAATAAATTGAATTATATGTGAAGTAAGGTCAGTTTAATTAAAGTAGGATGTAGGTATATTTTGAAATATCCAATCAGCGAATATCTAGTGTCTTAGCAATATTCCTTTGTAATTGATTTTGATGCGGTTTTTTCAATTAGTAAAACTTATGTGATCCAAATAAGTTTTGTCTATTATTAGTATCATCGCAATTATCTATTTTAGTACTAATGGATCAATGTGATGGCACTGTTTGTTTGCATTGTTGACTTTGGTCTGTTACTAAGCATTGTTATACCACCTTTATCGATATCTAAGGTTCAACGCCCGGGGACATAGACGTCGCGCGTCGATCAGACAGAGTGGTCATTTGTTTTTCCCCCGAGGCTACTATTACTCTCTCTGCAGACAGTGAAAGATACCCCTAAAAGTTAAATTGAATTTCTCAATCTACCTACTTCTTAAAACGATGTTTAGAATGGGACAAATCGGAGAGCAATGTAACTGCTCTAAGCAATCTAGGTATGTACGAGTATGTGTCATGATTTAGAACGGCTATTTAACTTAATAACCTGTGCGTGGAAATAAACGCGCAATTTCATTTAAATTTTGGATTTTACTAGCGTATTCATGTGCGAACTTTAAATTGGGATGCGGATCATTTTAGGTGATAGAGCCATACTAGTAGCCATACTAGTAGTAGGTCGCCCGGAAAGGTGCCTTACCGCCAGCCTCTTAATCTGTCATGTTATTGCATATTCTTCATGTGTTGTGTTTTGGCTGGAGAGATAGGAGCATACAACCGAAAGTTGGATTTTATTTCTCTATTTGAGATTGGGTGCGAGCGTCCGTGGGCTGCAGTGACCACATAACATCGGACGGCGTGCTTCCACATTACTCAATAACTATATAAGAACGAGGTCTGGGTATTATGATGACTAAAGATTTTTAGCCCTTTAACGTAAAATATTAACACTCAATATTTCAAAATTGAACTAAATTTTTAAGTTATTATGAGCCTCCTGTAGCCTGTCTTAGAGGCTTATTGACCCTAATGAGTATAGTGCTAATTAAATTGATATTAGGCTCAAATACAACTAATTAACATATATTATCAAGAGTCATAATATTACGTTCCTCATTAGTTATTGAAGATTTTTTTGTAAAAGTAGTTCAAGCAGCATGGTTTGTTTCTTATAGTATTGATGTATTATTTAAATATAGAAAAATAAAAAGGTTTTTAAGAATAAATTATTGCGTGTTTAACTGCTACGAGATACAAAAAAAAATAACTACAATAAAATAACGGTATAAAATTAACCTTATTATAATGGACTAGCTTTTTACTCGTAGGTTCTTACGATTTTATCCAAAGATCTCTAATATTTAAGTAAAATAGGCTTAAAAAGGCTTAGAGTGGTGATAGCCCAGTGGCTTAGAATTCGACCTCGAATCGAGGGGTCCGGGTTCGAATCTCACTGGCACGCACCAATGACTTTGTGAAAAAGTTATGTGAACTTTATAAAATTAAATATCACCTGCTGTTACGGTGAAGGAAAACATCGTGAGGAAACCTGCATGCCTGAGAGTTCACAAAAAAAAATGTTCTCAAAGGCATGTGAAGTCGACCAACCCGCAGTGGGCCAGCGTGGTGGACTAAGGCCTACATCCCTCTCATTACGAGAAGGAGACCCGACCTTGCAGTGGGTCCTTAATGGGTTACTGAAAAAAAAGGCTTAAAAAGCTAAAACAGCTCACTGAAAAGTCACAGTCTAAAAAGCATCAAACAAGAAATTATTCTTATATAACATTGTTTTATACACTTGAAAAAATATTCATCGTGGTTTTAAGACCAAGTGGTTGTATGCCACCTACTCATACTCTATAAGAATAACATTAACAGTCCGGGGGCACGGTAGTGTTCCCGCTAAGACGAGACAACGGAAGCGTAAGGCGTTAGTACCTACCTTTCCTTTGTCTTCGTAACTTCGATCACAACAATACACTTAATGAAATAAAATCTTGCAATAAATAGGTACCTATGTACATAATAATGCACATTCTCCAAATAACTATCGTAGCCAGCTTGACTATTGATAGTTTTAGTTACCTATTTCATTTTCATACTGAATTAAGGCCACATATTATATCGATTAGCTTTTCCAACTTGGACTGCCGTGTGCTGCGTTAGAAAAAATTCAGGAAATAAAAATGAACCGTTTTGTGTCTGGCTTGAAAAAATACTCTAAAGCATGCGTCGATACATTAGGATACTAAAGTTTATTTATTTGGAGCTTAACCTAGAGCTTTAATTAAACTATAATTACGGACGTGTCATGTTTTGACCAAGTCATTTTGGGTGTTTCTACGCGGAAAGCTTATTAGCTTTTATGAATATTAAGCAGAGATTTGAAAGTTCAAAAAATAATTTGGTTCCCTAACAAACTTAAAATAAACAAAAACACGTAGCTATAGCGAAAGACATAAATACATACGAGCGACCGTCGCGTCGTTGATTATCTGTCGTAAAACATTCGCACTTATAGCGGAAATTGAGGGGTAGTCGTATTTGCATTTAGGAATCGAATCAGCTCCCCGCTTTATTTGCGAAGCTGTAATTAAACAATCGGAGATATGCACTTAAATCGGAACTCGTAAATCAACAGCCTTATCCTCTCTTTTGAACGCGTGTCCTGTTGTCTTAATAACTGCTATATAATATGTGGGTGTGATTGGATATTGTTTGCGATCAATAATTGTCATGTTATTTTATGGTTATTCCTTTATGCAAGAATCCGACATAAACATGCGATCGATTTACTTAGCTTTAAAAGCTAGCTTTTTTAAACTATGCTATATAACTATATTTTTTTAACTTATGTTAATTTTATTATTATTATCAATGGATGAATTGACATTAAATGTTTGAGAAATTATCGACCCACTGCAGGGTCGGCTCTCCGAGGGTGAAAAGGTTGTAATCCTTGGTCTACTTAACTGACCATTTGCAGGTTTTTGGAATTCATATGAATTTAGGAACATGATGGACCAATAACTCTCAGGTTTGCTGATGATCTTACGATGTGCCTACATAACAACAGTTCAACGTATATCTGAAACGATTGTTTTTATTGCATTGGCCTATCGCCTTTATTTTCTTATACTTGCCTCTTATTATATTAATCCCGAGTCATTCAAATTCAAAAACACCCCACACGCCACTAAAGCAATTAAAAGAAAACAATCAAATTTTACAGCGTAACAAAATTCGATAGGGTCGCTACGTCTACTAACCGACAATAAACCGACGGACCGAACAGTAAAAAACAGTATAATTGTTCGGTCATAAACGCCTGGTATTCTACCGAAACACTACTGCAGGCCCTAATGGTGTAGTGCTGTGGTTTTGTAAAAAAATATATTTTCGTCTATCTACAATGCGGATAAATAAAAATAAATGTTTGTAAGTTTGTAAGCCATCAGTCAAATTTTGGTCACTTGTTTTGTGCAGGTGAAAGAAATAACTGAAAGACGGAAAGACAGCAAAAATTATTGATGTGATATTTCCCGGTATAAGGAGAACGTAGGTTAGAAAGGTTATGTCAACACGAGTAATTTAGTCGTGGATTTCGTCGGGGGCGGTAGGTACCTATTCGTCTTTAAACAGGATTTTCTTACTGTGTTATAAAGATGTGATGATAAAGAGACAGTGAAAATAATAATTTAAGGCGACTATCTTTATCAGCAACTTCAGGTTCTCCATAGATTTCAGTGGAAAAATAGATTTCAATCGAAAGCTAGTTAAAAGGTGTCGACTGGCTTGTTTGACTATCAATTAATCCAGGAAATCCAGACCTACTTCTGTTGTGGATGGGATATTCAGTACTCTTAGTCTGAGTTTTAGCGATACCGAAACGAAACGCACACATCCATAGATACGTAAATCATAAAGCTTACTACATACTTACTACATAAGCTTTTTTGTGATGATTTATTAATTTTTTAACTCTTCTAAAAATCTTTTACCTGTATTGGTTATTAAACTGTGCATTTTTGTCTGGTAAGCTGTGTGTGTGCGTTTCTTAACTCAACTAAGGGTACTGATATTAAAACAGAACAGACAAACAAGGGCATGGAATGTATTCTTTTAACCACTAGACCACCAGCCGTCATAGGTGTATACTCGTAACTTACTCGTATGCGTTTAATGCGATTGCTTTGAGATTTAATAATTTAAAGTATTTTTTATATTCCCGTAACTGTTAGCGATTTAATTAATTTTTTTTGATTTAACATAAGTAGCCATAACATTTGTTGTAACGAAACGGGGAACAAATAAGAATTTCTCGAGTTCATCGATACTCGTAAAAATGTTTGATGTATTGTAAATGTTTGAATGGCAATGTATTGTAATTTACTGACATACTTTAAAAGGATCGCAAGGCTTAATGTGCTAAAACAAAAAAGTGAGCATCCAAAAAGAGATTAACAGTGAAATGAAGTGTTAATTGTGTGGAAACATTGAAAAATGATCAACATATGTTATATAAATAGTCATAAATAATGTCTCGAAATTCAGTTTAAGTAATAATAAGTACAAGAGCAGAACAAAAATTAAAAATCAACATGTTATTAATTTCGTGCTCGGTCGAGGTGTGAGATGAGGTAACAACGACGGGCATGGATGCGACTTCTACGTATATTAAATTATTATACTCGTACGTAGAACTCACATCACACACAATATTTTTTAACAATTTTAAAGTTAAAAGGTGTATTCAGACTATTCATTCAATATTTGAATTTGTTGAAATAATCACAGCATGAAGTCATTTAGATGCCGTTTTAAACTTAATAATTACTTTATTCTGTGTTATAAAATTAAATTTATAAGGTTAGTTAACACCTTCTACTAAAACCTTACAGAGATTAACAAAAATATTTAAAATGTGATAATTATTATAAAGAACACTATATCAAACACCGGTAGGTAATTTTTATTATACATCTATAAAAAAAGTGAAAGTTTGTGTTAAAAATTACTTCTGACATCAGCTGATGGGAATTTCTGATAAATCTAAAAATCTCAATCTTTCACAGAAATATCTGTTATAGATCAATCGACTCCACAGACTTCATAAGTCCAGGTTCAATTCCGAAGCAGAGTTTGACTTACGAGGCGGGTCTAAATAACTGCCGGCCACTCATTACATTCTCAGTCGCTATTTGCATAACTATTGGATTCGAAGCCGGGACCGACCGTGTGTGTTTAGAGCCTGATGTATGGGCTGCCGGCGCTAAATGAATTCGCTGTCCGACACCATTGTTTTATTTTGCGATTGAGTGTTTTTTGCTTTCGGGAAGTGTAAATTTGTAAACAATCGGTTTGATTTTAAATAAATAACAACAATAGGTATTGTTTGTTTGGCTAAGTAAAAGCACCATTGTAGATGTTACTTCAAATTAAAATAAAGATTTTTGCATTGTTGTATAGCGTCCATTTTACATATATTTGTGTACTTTACTTTCCGGAATTTCTGGAATCCTTATTTGAGAAACATCTTGGGGTACCTACCTATTTTCCAGGCATCTACATCATAATTATATCCATCTACAGTGGGGAGTTATTGTTAGACTGATTCCGTTTTTTATTACGTGTTGTATTTAGTAGAAGGTAAGTAGTAGTCGTTGAATATTATAATAATTATGAAGGTTTACTCATAAAAAAATTATTTATATAAAAATTATTTATGAATTTATGAACGGATTTATGAATAACATAAAAATGTGGACTAATTAATGTAAATTTTACACAAACGACCGCATCAAACTAGATGATTATAGTTTTATTGCTAAAATATTAATATTAGGTAGGTATTGTTGCTTACAATATTGGTGTATAAAAAAGGTGTTTATTATTATTGGTTCCATTAATTTTTCATTAAAGCAATGTAAAAGAGTTCAATATCAGGTCTCTTACTAATAATTGCGAGAAAAGCCTATCTTGTGCGTATTGTTTCGTGCTGTAGGATAAAAATGTGTCATTTTCATTTTCATGTGTGTACCTTTTAATAAAAAAATGATAGTGCACAGCTGGCCTTTAGTGCTTTGCTAATAAATATGTATGATAACAAGATAAGGTAAGCAAAGCTACTTTTTCAAAATGAAATATACGTACGAGTATCATTACCTACCTTGCAGATGATTTTTATATGCCATCCCCCGGACGCCCCCAGTGACGCATGTCATTGTTCAGTCCTAAAATAACAACATAATCAGTTTTGAGGTGTTGCTATTTTTTATTCAAAGCGCTACCGTGAACCAAGAGAGCACAAACGTACCGATACCGTTTACCCAAACGCTTGAACAAAAAAAATGACTCTCGATCTGTCAGTCGGCCTTTGATTTCGGAGTAGCAAAAAAAATACGTAAAGGAAAAAATATAGCACCCAATAATAGTCCTTCAATAAAACTTGTAGGATTCTGCCTTTATTTCGAAATTAAAAGGTAACATTTCTGAGAAGAGTTGGGTCAGTTTTCTCACGAGGCAGTAAATAAATACATGCGTTCGGATTTGATAGAGTTACCAGTAATAAATTGTTGATTATAGGCCAAGCGCCGTCGGGCTGTAAAACTATATATGTTTTATGATGGATATAAATACAAACATATGCATAGGACTGCCAGTAGAATAATATATGTTCCTGACATTATGGTGTTATTGGTAAGGATTACAACAATAAATTAAGTTGTGGTGGTGGTAATATTGTCCTCAACGTTCTCAAATATTGACAATGTTTACCTTAAAATTTTCGCCAAATCATTAATAATAATCATCGCCTATTTATAATCACCTAATTTCTCCGTCGTTTGTTTTGTTATTCAGTTTATTGGAGTTTCAACAACCGACAACACATTAACCTTGTATTATGGCTCAATTTTATGTTTTTAACCGACTTCAAAAAAGGAGGAGGTTCTCAATTCGTCTGTATGTTTTTTATTTATATTATTTTAAATTTTATTAGCTTATTGACAGAAGAAGGGTGTCGGTCATCTCTGCCCTATATTGTCCAGGTTGGTGATCCTAGCAGGCTAGCAGGTGTGAGTTCAGGCTCAGAAGGCACTTAGTTTAATGTCAAATATTTTCAATTAAACATTTCAGGATTTCATTTTGCTTTATTTCTAATCAAATACCTACCTTGAGTAAATATATGTGTAGGTAAGTTCAAAAAGTAACGTAAAGAAAATAGGTACATTTAAAAATTACGTAATGATTTTTCTCTCGTCCGTTCCATTAGATCGCAGATATAACGTTTAACAATTCTAAAATTGCGTAAGCTGTCAATTTAAGTATTCATAAAGTAAAGCTTTAAGTGAGATATAAGACTACCAGTTGCTAATCAAAACGCATCAAAAGTACAATCCTTCTTGCAAATTGAGATACAACGTAAATGGCGATATTAAGACATAACTTTTTGTAATGAAAGGTTTGAGTTTGTTTAATAAGCAGTCGCCTTGAGGTAGTGTTTAAGTCACGGTGCACATGGAATGGAAACTGTAATACTGCGGGCATTAAAACGAGGCTGCAGTCTGATAGGTAATGAAGACATCACGAGGATTGTTGGCGCTCGGTACAATTTAAGAACGGCAGCGGTAGGACGGACTTTGGAGCTCGTCAGCGGTTACTGCAGATAGCTGTAGTTGCCTTCACGGTCAACAACTAGGACTGGCTGGCTCAGAGGAACAAAAAGAAGAACACGAACGTTGAAAATAAGAACTGTCATTATTGTAATTGATGTAATATAGAAAATATCCATGAGTTGTATAATTAAGTTTTATTATTTCAGATTCCCTTAGGAAAACCTATAGCCGAACTCCTAAACAGAGTTCATGCTCATCTCACTATATTGTTTGAGTCAGAAGTACTGAATTGTGAATTGAAAGACAATAAACAATTTTCGTTAAAATTTATAACACTTTTTTTATTAAGGTACTGAAAGGATTTTAATCTCTGTTAATAACTGCTTCTTACGTCAATTCTTACCTCATCTCTGTTAATATTAACCCCATTTTGCGGGGCATGTATTAACAACTGACTTTTTTGGTTTAAATGACTCTGCTTTTTAAATACTTGCCAAACAGATTATTTATGCTACTAAAATCATAGCTAAATAATCAATCCATGCTTTAATTGAAAAATTCACGGTTAATAAGAAGTTCATAATTATACAAAATATAAACAATAATATTATTATAAATTTTGTTACCCCGCTCTCCCCTATCCTCCTCTATCGTGACAATCTATTGTGTGCCTTATAGAAAAGACATTAAGGTTCCTTGTCGTGCCGAGTTCATGAAATGACATACGGTTGGATGACACACGATATCGACACGAAATCTGAATGGTCATACAGAATAAGCCCCCTGATGTCTTTAATATCACGATTTGAAGTTTCAAGTACTCTTATAGTAGTTAATTTTGACTTGAGTCGGTAATTGTCCCATATATTTTTATCACTTACGAAATTGGACTAAGAATAGGTACCTACTTCGGTTATTTTTAAATAAAAAGTATACCTTTAATGTCCAATGACTTGCACCACAAACGAAGTTATATAACCACCATAAAACAGAGATTGACTTTATAATTAAATACGATCCTCTGGTACACAATAAAATGGGATATTAATAACAATAAAAATTTGAATGGCCGTCTAAGTACACATTTCGTAGTTCGGTGTATGTATTAGGATTTGTAGTCGTACACGGTGATATGGTAGACTTGTTAACTAAGTAGTTAGGTAGTTGATGAGAACAAAGATATAAATATACTTGGATGTTATTTATTCCTCCTTAGGTACGTTCCTAATGTCGAGTCAAAATTGCCGGTGAGCAAAAACGTGTGAAAATTTGACGAAAGCTTATCAAGAATTGATAGTCTTTAAGCCGTTAGTTATTAAGCAGGTTTTATTTTTTAATATAAGCAATTATTAGGTAGTATTTTAATTACGTACATCGTTGAAAGGTGCTTTTTTTAAACAACAAAACTTCTCCCATATTTCAAATGCTGTTTCATATACATACATGACTATACACATATAGCCCAAGCGAAAAAATTATAAGTAGAATTTTTCCTTCGGGAATTTTTAGTATGTTAGGGTGAAAGTCCCGAAACTCGAAACGTAGACTGCCAGTGACCCTTCCTAATGGTTTTTGGAGGAAAATTGCTACTAATAATTTTTTCGATGTCAACCCAATTTTTGATCTTATTCGACTGGCCTAATAGGTATTTTATGTCAAACAATAAAATTATACTGGTTAAATTATTTTATTAACGGCACACTTTTACCACAAATTGCAGTGATAAATGACAAATACCGTGATACTCATAAGTTACTTTAAGTGGTAGTTAATTTATTTTTACTGAACGGTCATTTTTAAGATAGTATTCTGTCAAATTAGTGAAGTTGCGTACGTAAATTTAAATTAACTTGAATTTTTTATGTAAACATGTTAGTGCAATGTCAAATGAAAATTCACTAGTAAACCTATGTCTAAGAGTTCTCCATAATGTTCTCATAGGTATGTTAAATCCACCGACCCGATATGCGCCACCGTCACAGATTACTAAATAGTTACTAGGTACGTACCAGCGTGGGGGACAAGGTTTGAGAAGGATCAATTGTGATATAGATTCTCGTTGTGAGAGAAGCTCCGACATTGAAATGGTTCACTCATGTGTTGAAAAATTATCCTTACTGATATCTGCTCTTTAAGTCGCGGGGGACCCCTGAAAACCGAATAGATGTTATACTGAATTCAGGATTGTTTAAATGAATTTCAACTTAAAAGTAGAATTGAATGAAATTATAAGTTTTAATAACCTAATACAAAATTTGAGTTCAATTCCTTAATTCCATTAGTAGCCGCAAAAAGCCGCACTGACAGAAAATTTAACTTAATTAAATAGTATTAAAACTTTAAGCTTCAACTTCCAGCTTAAAGCTTTTAAGCTAGATAAATCTGCAACGTTAGTGTAAGCTTCGAAGTTTATAGCTAGTTATTATAATAGCTAGCTATTATAAATTAGATAGTTACATTCATAATGAGATAAAATCGGGCAACAAATGCTAAGCCCGCGCTGAAAGCAAACAAACATAAGTAACTTTGCAGCGTATTTCTGGTCCGTACAGAAGTAATAAGTTCTACCAGCAGAACAATTTGTATAATATTATGTATCTACCGCTGTGTTGTAGGGCAGCGGTTTCTAACCTGTGTTCCATGGGCCCAGTGGGTTCCATTAAATACTTATTTCCACGTAATGTTTACGCGTTTCGTTGTTAATAAAGTAGGTCTTAAAAGCAAAAAGAGGATGAAAGGCAATATAAATGTTGCATAAACTTATACTGTGAAATAGAATTTGACGAATTGTATTCACAACAACCTAATTATATTTAGGTACCATAAACATTTTACAAAACAGGTCTTACTTAACCCCAACTTACTGCTTTGTAATTACAAAATAGGAGGTTGGAATATGAAATAGACACTTTGTTAAGCTCCTGGACTACTAAATCAATATAAAATCTCAAACAGGGCAAAAATTACAGTTACCATCTTAGTCTTAAATTGTTTTTCTTCAGTAAGCACTCCTTAAAAGATACTAAAGACATAAAGAGCCTACTTCTTCACGATAACAGTACCTATGTTCGATAATTTTAGTGATGCAGATATTTGTTATACTTTCGCACAAAATCAGCAGAATAGACTGGGATTTTTTAATCCAAATTAAATCTGGATTGAGACAAGGAATCCTTTTACTTCGCCCTTGACCAATTCCTAAAGTTCACGTGGACGAAGTCGCGGGCAAAAGCTAGTTTAGTTAATAAGATTCGACAAGTCTCGACTTAGGTGTGAATATTTCAATTTAACCCTCAAACGCGCAGGTGTTAGGGCGAACAAAGACTTTTTGTTTTATGGGCGATTTTCGGTTAATAGAATGGGTGCTAACAGTGGACTCACGGCCTTATGTTAACGCGATGATAATTGAAGGGTGTTTGTAAGAACCTTTATATTGAGCCGAGTCAAAATCTCTTGAGCGCATGACATGAGTTGAACAGTAAACAAACTCGGATTTCCATTGTCATACAATGAAGTGTTTAGGCGTAACCTATTTTACGTAGGGCAGCACGTTGAGGTAAAAGTAACCCATTTATGCTCCACATATTGACCGGGAGTATACTCTACACGGTACAAATTTGAGATAATATATCTATCTCTATCTTATATTACTTTAACATTTAGAGTAGCTCGGTTTTAGTTTTCAGACTCTATCGAACATCTTGTGAAAGTAGTGAACTCTACTCTAAGACAGTTCCATTCTTATCATTAATAAACTAATAAATACTGAAATGTGAGCAACATATACTGGGCATGGGTCTTTTCCTACAACAGAGATAAGTCTACCGCAGTGGTACCTACATATATATTAGTGGATAATAATTGGCAGCACAATCTACATAATTATTATAGAGTAAAACATTATTACATAAACTCGGCATTTAAAAACTTTACATTTAATCAACCTATCGATAAGTTAGCTAATCTAACGCTGCATAATCGCTCTCGTTCGGCTGTACGAGTATGTCATCCAGAAAACGAGTTCATTAAGAAAGTGTCGCGTAATGATCGCCACCCTCGCAGGACGCCGCGTGCGCCCTGTCGAGGTTGGCAGCAACCCGAGCCGAGTGTTGCCCTTTGATCTCAGCCTTTGTAACGCGAGCCGCGTATGCTCTCGTTCACCGTGACACCACGTATTAGGCGCCCGTTGACAGCCCGCGACTGAACTTTTTGTGACCGCACTATACAATTGTCATCGTATTGTAAGTGAGACACCAGTGTGCAGTGCATTGCCGTGCGTATAAGAAAGTTATCGTATGGGTAAGGTGTGCCATTAGTATGAGAATATGTAAAACAGACTATGACTTAGATATGAAATACTAATGACTGACGTTTACCGTACGAATATTTTTACGATAATGTTCATGTTCATGGCACAGATCTAGCTGGAAATATTTAAATAGCCAATGATAAGACAAAAATATACGATCGTCCGCTTGGGTTGCAAAAGCCACTAAATTACTTAAAAAGGTATGAAATGTATCTGAATTTGGGTCTATTCAAAGAATTACTTTCATAACGCTCTGTAGGTACTCGTTGCAGGAGTTTTACGAGTAATTTATTTCGCTTATTTGGTGTAGAGTTAATGCCCCGATGCATGTCCGATATTATATCAGTGTGGAAGAGTAGGTATGTTTGAACTGATTAAGTTTTTTAATCATTTCAAAGTTTTTTAGTCATTTCATTTCATTTAACAAGGTTTGATGACTGCTACCAAAATATGATAAAAACGGAGACACATACGATAAAATGCCGGTTCCAGATCTTACGACTTGCCGCAATCGGTGTTGCCTAATTGGACATATCGTTTTTGATATGTCGACTTGACTTAGATTAGTGATCAACTTACTTGCCTTCTGTAAAATCTTGTTTAAAGTAAGTACTGTTCCGTACTTTTTGGTTATATTTTTATTGTAAATTTTAAATTTACAGACCTTTTTATGGTTTAAAGAGCTCTTTATTCCTTAGTGTCCTTTTGACCACATAAAGCAATGCTATGAATCTATGAAGTCTTTACGTTTTGGCAGTTCTTCCCTCAACCATCATGATTTTGGCCAATGAAACTACGCTATATACTTACTACTATAATTATAAAAAGCTGTCAAATGTGACAATTATGTAGTCAGAATGAAAACATTATGCTACAATTATTACTCAATTGTTACAGTACATTCGGCCCCTATCGCCCGAAGCTTGTTAAACATCGGCTTGAAATGTGCTAATAAGTAAGTAGGTAGATTCGCACATGAACCTCGTATGTTTGATTGTATTTGTTTTCGTACCGTGCGAAAATGTGTACTTAGGTATCGTTTTCAATTTTAGCACTTTGTTATTTTATTGCACATGTTTGGACTATTGTAAAAGCTTTCTTGGTTGCTATAAATTATATGAATAATATTTATTTTATTTCAATTAAAGATTTCCATTTTCTACTACGATTTTCTTTAAGGTCTCGCAGTAAAGAAAACAATTTATGTTAAAACTTGACTTTGTCTTACTTTCTTTCCGATATAGAAGAAAACCTCATGTTTTTATTTTTCTGGACCCTACGAACATGGACCATGGACCCTACGTAGTAAACGACTCTAAAACATTCGACAAAGCGAAATTCAAACTAAACAATTGTAATTAATTACTAGCATACGTAGATATAACCAGAGATTTAGAGAGGAAATTAAGCACAATTCCTGAATCAATTCTTTATTCCTCGCAATTTCTGTCGAAGGTACCTACCCAATACAATTTACAATGAGAAAAACTTAAACGTTTAAGTTTAATTCGTTTCAATAGATAGTAATGCACCCATGACAAATGTCATATTTCCGCTTAATATTTCGAGACATTCAATCGACGAAAATTAAACTAATATGAACGATGAACGAGTTATAAATAAATGGTTTCTTTATTTCTTTCTTCTAATTATAATTGGATATCTGATCTTCAAATTTGTATATCATTTTAATAAAGTTTTTTTGTTAGGTATTTATGTATATTTCACAATCATATTCAACAATTTTGCTTTATTTGTATACTTATTGGCCACTTCATTTTCTTAATTAAAATTATTACATATTTAAGGGCTAAATTGTTATCGCTTACTCACGCACATTTACTATATGTATATCATATTTTATTTAAACATACTAGTTTCTACACTACTAGTAAATTGGGCATTAAATATTGAGGTACCTACTTAACTATGTGATAGAAGTTATAAGGGAGTCGTTGTGCCGATACTTGACCCGCACAAAAGACTGTCAAGGCCTTATTAAAGTGTACGTATTTATGCCAACTAATTAGGTGAAGTCGTGAACTGCGTATGAACTTTTTACGAAAATACTCATGAAAGAAATTAGTTGATATTTATTTTATCCTTATTTGTCCTAATAGGTTACTCGCAATTTTATTGTTTTCGTTTTTCCACCTCTAAGCAACGTCAAAGTCAAACGCTTAGTTACTAACTGGCTGGCAGGCATCCCTCTACCCTTTTTGTAAATATTCCAAGGCCCGATTCACCAACAAGTCATTATATATTTTGTTCATTAGGTATTGCTAATGTCCATAGGTAACTAAATAGTTTTATGTTCCACATTCATACCAATCAGCTCATCTGTTTTCCTCCATTTCTTCAAAAATTTTCAAAAATACAATTCCAAAAGTGAGTAGATATAAATTATGTAATCCGTAGGTAAATTAACAAAGATCCGTAGGTAAATTAACAGAATATTAAATAGGTAAATTAAATACTTACTTACACTATCATTATGTCAACCGCAGAGAATTAATTCTGGAAAATCAGGAACGTGCCACTGACGTAAATCGTAATCGCAAAGTAAATAAACACCGCAAGTATTCTATTGACAGAGAATTTCTAAATAATGATGACTTTACCGTATTGTAAACAAAACACGTATGTTTTGAGTACATTGTACAGATGTACTTAGTGTGTACTGGTGACTGCTAAAAGTATTAATAACTTAATAGTGGCATCAATAAATATTTATTAATATTGGTGTTTCACTGTCTTTCATTGTGGAAAACCGTGATCGAGCCACCAAGGAGAGATCCCGCTGTATAAAAACCCGATGTCCAATAGTGAAACCGAAACAAATAAGGTTTTGCACTACAATGGGTATAAAAAGAAAGATAGTGAATGGCAGTGCGTCTGCGTTAATTACTGCCCACATAGCCGTGTCCAGATATTTATATTTTGATGGTCTTCTCAGGACTAATATGGGGATGTCTTGAATACATAATATTTACGTACAACTTATAGTACTTATGTACGAGTGTAAAATTGGTATAATTTAGGGAAATGAAAATCGACATACCCAAGTATAACATTGGACATGCTACGCAAAGGTTATAATAATATGATCATTAAGGAAGCTCGGAACAATGGCCGCTTCGGCTGCATATCTCATAACACCTGCTGAATACTCAAAAAGCTGGCCCTTTGCCGCCATCCCTATCGGTCCGCGTGCACAAGAGAACTTGTTTTTGTCTCCCTATAGAAGGCGGGCCCACAATTGATATTAATTTCATGAGATGGAATTGAAGTAAAAAGTGCACGGCCGTATAAGCGTTCGAGCGATGACAAGATAGCCAAGTGGCGTTTTTGCTCCAATCCTGATTAATACTTGATTATTCCGATGTCGTATAAGGCGGCGTACGTGAGCCTATGGGCTCGGCTCCTTGTTCCGGCAACGGCGATACGGCATCCCGATGTGTTTACCAAGATTCCCGTGCGAATACTGCTCGTATTGGACCTGTACTGAAATAATTGTCAATTATTACATTAAACACTATCGCAAATAAAATATTACGGTCGTTTGAAAATGCTTTAAAAACCAACAATCCATGTTAATAGCGATGCTCGTTTTTAGGTACGTCGGTCTTATTTATTTTATAATTGAATTCCGCTAGAATTTCTAATTAATCGTGCACTTCTGAGGCACTTCCCACCGCAGCACGAGATAGTTTGCGCGGTTTTATGCCAAATTATGTTATATAAATTTGTGCGGTGCTGACTTTGAACTGTTATTAGGTATCAGTTTTGAGGCGACGGTCGACGTATTTTAAACCTTGCGTCTTTGAGACACGTCGAGCTCGGCATCGTCAATCAGCAAAGATATAATTGTCGCGCTATAACGAGATGAAAGCAATGGCTTCTATTTTCGGTTGCCGGCTTCGAGAGAGACACACGGTATGAAAGGACATTTATTTTTATTCATCTTGGAAGCTATGGAAATAATTGCCTTTAATATTTTCAATATTTGCTTTGTAAGGGTATGCCTGCCTAAGTACCTACCTACTGAAATCTACGTTTTTAATCGACGAATTGTAACAAGGGTTGTCTTTAAATTAATAGGTAGGTAGAGATCTAAAATTCCGCTCTATAAGACAATCTGCTTTTTTATTGGAGGATGTATTATAATTCCAGAGGAAATTAACCTTTTCATAAATTTATGAGAATTTTCAAAGCATATGCCGAAAGTATATGCCAAAGCATATGCCGAAAGTTTTATAATGAAGCATAGAAGCACTGGGATTGCACAAGCTTCACTAGGTTATTTCTATAGATAGACCAAGTTATAATTGACACACATGATTGCGGTCACGTGTGCTTATTATCAGATCAAGATCATACCACTATACTTACTTAAAAATTAATTTAAAAAATCTATGTGTTATTTCCGTTTGTTTTTTTTTCTTTTTCTTAAATAGTCCGAGGGTCGAACAAAGGCTTGGTCTACTATAAGTGTGCACAACTTGTACATACTTGTAGCAAAAATTCACATTATTTTCTAATTTAAAAAGAGAAAAAGGATAACTTTCTTGATAAACGTGTGTATCGTTTCTAATTATTATAAATCTGTCGTCGACATCGCGCCGGGACATTGTGTAGTTTTATTTGTAAGAAGCGAGTAAATTCACACGAACAAGTGTTATGGATGTTAATTACATGTTCGAATCATACTGGACTCTCATATCCACCGTTTTGTTTACATTGCGCTTATGTTGCTATTTATTTTTATTTAAAAAAAGCCGTTTGATACTCCAATATTTAAACACAAAGTGCTTGTAAAAACATTTTTATTTTGAATTTCAATTATTTGCCTGACGAAAACAAAGATGACGAGAGTAGGTACATTATATGTAGAATGGACTGTATTTGATACGAGATTTCGGTAGATTTTCTCCCAACTAAATATAATTGACGGTGAGGCTAAGTTAAGGGTTGTCCACACCTAAATTTTTATTTTATTTTTTGGACATTTTTTAATAATGTGGCATTACAAATACATACAACCCTAATTTTTCACCTTTCTATCACCAACCCCTATTTTTTAATAGTCGATTTTTAATGCTCGATAACTTACATACCGATATGGCAAAACAACGTTTGCGGGGTCAGCTAGTAGAATTATAAATATAAATTATAAATGCTGTATTTGGAATAGACTTATTATGTCCAATTCAATTATTTTCTTTTAACCCCCAACATATTTTATACCTATCTATACTGCGATATAAAAACTAAGCATGATTAAACTCATAATAATCAAGCTATTAATGGAGCCTAGGATCTGAGATCATTTTTTTTTCTATTATTGGAAGTGAATAGCAAATATAAGGATAAAACGGGTACAAAAAACTATCGAAATTATTTTACATCGATTTAATTACCAAATATGCCATAAAATATGACATAAATATAAAATGACAGGTTTTGTCCCAAAAAGGAGATCACATGTCAGTTAGCATAACATATGTGTCAGTTCAATACTGCAAGTTAACCAATCAATAAATAAACTATAACATGGGATCAGAGAAACAAAGAATCTCACTTAAAAAGTATCTTATACGTAAATCCAGATTATAGTCTACCTGTGTACCAAATAACATCCAAATCTGTTAAGCTGTTTTTGTATCACAGAGTAACAAACATCCATCCATCCTCACAAATTTTCGTGTTTATAATAGTATAAGTAGGATACCTGGTCTATCTACGTATAATTCTTAGTAGTTTTTAAAACACAAAACTCCAACTTCGTGTGGAAAATTGTGTTGTTAAAAGCTGTAAAGGGTGGCAAGTCTCCGGCGAGTTGCTAAGTGCGGAAGATAAAGTCTCGATGTCGGTAGCGTCCGTCGTTATCGAAGTCCTCTTGTGCTCAGATATACTCCGATAGCCACGCTTGCTCAGTTTAAGTTTCTTGGCCATACTAACTCGCAGATGCTTGATTTTTTTCTTTTTCTAAGATGGGCGGAAATCGTGAATAGGTGTAGCTGTGATAGTAGGAGCGATTTCGGGTTACGTTGGATTTTTGTCCACCAAAACCTAGTGGTCATTTTCAGAGACTGCAGGCTCGTCTAGGGAGAGACGTAGAACGTGTATTCATACTTTATCACTGGTCATTTCACGCTCCCGGGGTCGATGGCTGGACGTATTTACTTGTAGTTTTCAACGGCCCCAAAATCTCCCTTTTAGTGGTCTCTTGCAACAGCCGGGATATATTGTAGCTCGTTTTCTAGTTCACACCTACTACATCTGAGAACTACCACCTAGGTTCACCAACTTTGGTATAGTCTCTCAGTCAATTTCAGGAGAGAATTTAATTACTACTCATTAGGATTAAGATGGCTAGTAACATAGGTGTAGTAGCTAGGTAGTAGTAGTAGTGGGAGGATGGCTAGTAAATACTATTTGAGGCTGAGTACCTACTTAGACAAAGTTACCTAAGGTCACCTCACATTGGTGGCACGTGGCGGAAGCTTGGAAGGAAGAAATTCGCGTCGCGAGATTTTTTTTTTGTATTACAACTATTTTATATTAATTGCCCTTTGTGTGCATACTTATGAAATATTACTTTAAAACGAACATCATCAACATAGCAGCTCACCTACACCTCATTAGTTGAAACCATTACCAGGAATTAAAAGAAGAATTAATAATAAAGTTGATTATTTTTTTCTCGTATCAGCGGAAGCGCCGATAAGCTATCGAGGAGACCGATCGCGGCCTCTGGTTATATTTAATTCTACATTAGTACACCTACTGTTAAAAATATTTATTGCCTTATGAACGATATCGCCGCCCGGCTCTTAGCGCTTTCGTTATTCTATAGGGTTGATAATACCGGTGCGTTAGATACTGTTTGTGAGAATCTTTTATAACAATTTTTTTATCAAATTATAAATCTAAAGTAGGTAAGTTAAAAATATTTGATACCCATACTTATGAACTTACCTATAAGTTGAACTTCATGTTATGGTGTTGGCATACATAACTTACTCAGATCTCACGGTTCTTCTGTGCAATATATATGTACTTGGGTACTACTGCTATGTTCCACCAGAGGATACTAGCTTTTTCCATTCTGCCTCTGACGCCATCCACATGGGATTGAGAATTTGCTTTAAAGAGATTTTTAAAAACATATCGCAAGTACCTAAGTATCTATAACCTTATCTCGTTTATAAAAATCCGTTGAAGTACAATTTCATTAAAATCTGTTTACCCATCTTACTTAAGCTATTTTTAAAAAAATGAAATCAAACAAGTATCGTATATATACATAAAAATATACTTAAAAAGGGTGCCTACATTTACATCTACCTAAACTTTTGTGGTGGTATCAACAGCTCTAATAAAGATGAGCTTTTATTAAATTAACAAAAACAAAATTGTGTTTTCATTATAATATTTACAATACATTAATTAGCTTTATCTCGCCTTTATATCACGTTTCTACTCGGAAACCACTGCTCTACTCCAACGTAGTAATACACAAGTTGAATTATCTGGTAGGCAATCTGTAACCTTTATGTTATGATAGATAGAAACTTCCTCAATAATTACTATATCAAACATTCTCTTTAAAATATAACACAATAAAAATAAATCGACTAAAACTATCGTAAGTATGTTATCTACGATTGATAATGTGAAAGTACCTACTGACCTTTAAGAAGCCGAAAGTTGAGGGACTGTGGTTTGTTCTACGAACCTAATTACTTAAGTTGGTAGAATATAAAATGTATTATTTCACATGCGCGAATCCTAGGATAGTAAATTAGTATAGTAGGTAGGTATGTAAGAACAGATTTAAAATTTACGATGACAACTCCGTGAGATCATATTACAATAGGTGATTTATATGAATTTATTTTTATTATAATATGTATATTATTATTGTAATTAAAATAAACTGATTTTAACGGTATTTTAGTTTGCGTAGAAAAAACAGTTAATAATTGAGTAGAAAAAACAGTTAATAATTTTTTCGTAGGGTATCTAATATATGGCTTTTCAAGTAAATTTTAATCTTTCCGTTCTCCTTTAAATATTTGATACGTACGAAGTGTGCGTGGGTAGGATAGTAGGACAACTGTAGGTCACATAAAAATACTTTCCCCGTAAAAGCCTTCAATTACCCAGGTAATGTCAAATGGCATGTTCTAGCTTGTGATTTTGTTTAAAGTGGTGAATTTCGTTTTATATCTGTGATATAGTTAGCACATGTTATAAACTTGAAACTTGCATTTTTAACTGCTATATAAAACATAGCACATCCAGCAATCTATCTACCTTTAATAGGATCGAATTAACAGGTCGATTTTCATGGTGTTAATAATTATATTAACTAACTTTAGTAGTCCAAAGTCAATACCCACTTAGTGACAGAGGTGACCGCACGCTTTATTTAATCTAATCGTAGTATTTTTATTTTTATACAAATACTAATTAAAATAACAGGCTATATTTTAAATAGGTATTTTGACAACTTTAAGATAAATTAAGCATGTGACGAATATAATCTCATATCATGCGATAATTCGTATAAGTAGACTTACGTATCACTTAAATGTTACGAAACTTAACGACGACGTACCTAAGCCCGACCCATCGAACTTCAAGGGAATTCGGACAGGGATAGGTTACAAACCTAAGTTAATTTATAGTAGGTACCTACTCTACATTACAATATTGTTATTACTCTCTAAACCCAATAGCGAAGAGTAGGGAATCGTGGGTATTCGTAGAAATGTACATAACTAAGTGAGTTCATTTTCAGATTTCTTTGTAAGCTTTGTGGTTTACCAAAATGTTGCACCATTTTCTTTTTGTAAATAATAATTTAAAAAAAAAATTCTCTTCAGAAATTGAATAAGTTTATCTACATTTATTTTCTGGTCGCTGCGGGAGCACAGGTCCGCCCTTGTGGAATTCAGTTTGTGACAATTCATTATTTGGGGCGAATAATGGGGAAACGTTCGTTCAGACACGTATTTCGTTTTGCTTTTGCAAAAACACATTTTTAGATATTTCTTTAGTTACGAGTACTTATTGATATTTATTTAGTAGGTACTTATGTAATGAATTAAAGTGCAGATTAATGTTTTTGCGAACTTATTAGCAGACACTTCAAACTATAGGGTATATATGTATCGTATGTAAAATATAGGGTATATATATATCGTAAAAATAAATCATACCTCCAGAGATACGTTTTCAATCGACCATTTTTTCGTAGATTTACGAATTTTGTATCATTCTGTATTCTGTGACAAGTCCTTTAATTTAAACTGGATAGTTTATCCACTGCACCTTTTTTTGTCTTTTTTGATATTGATTAGTCCATATACCAATCGTCCATTCTTTGGAAGTCCATTGCTGCATATATTATTATATCTCTCTAAATTGATGATAATCGACTAGTCCTGGGGCTTCTCAACACAATAGCTTCAGACTTTTATCACATTATTATTCATTACCAAACAGATCCGATGTAGGTATATCAAAATTATACTTAATCAAAATTATAATACAGTCATATACATTTTGTCGCGTTTAGCAATAAACAGGCGTGCAAAGCTCGAATGCAGCGGAATGAATGTTTGGTAATTAATGCATCATGAATAGCTCTTGATAGATACATCGTGAACTTTCGTAAAATTACATGCTAGTGTAAGTAGACTTAGAACTGTTCGGAGAACGTTCCCTACACATGTATTGATTTCCATACGAACTCTGGAAATATTTAGGTACATTTATAGATGAACATCGTGAAAAAAATTTAATTATACCTATTGGGTTAGTAATATACCACCTATTAATAATAATAGGTCAAGAAATATGCGAACCTATTTTATTATAGTAGAGTCGTTACGTTTTCACGTAGTTTTACCCAGACAAAGTCATAAATATTGAACTTTTTACACAGCTGAGTGGACAATGTTTTCACACCCCTATCTTCATTGTCCCACGAGTCACATATGACTCATCAACGTTTTTTACTATTGTGTCTACTTACCTACTGGTCTAGTATTTTTCTTTAAATAGAACCTCTATTTCAAAAACATATATTTCATGAACTGATAATTATATAATTTTAATATTAAATCGTCAATGATTATATCATTGACGAATTAATTTGAACATTGGAACATTCGTTCCAGCATTGTTTTAGGTATGCCATGAGAATTTTCAAATTTTATAATTATGAAGAAAAAAATGAAAATAAACATGTGAACTAAATAACAACTCATTTGTATTTTTGTGATGGAGTGGTGCTGTTTCCACCCAGACAAAAGGCAATGTAAACGTTTAACTTCGTGCGCGATTGAGAGGAGAGCGTTTTCGTTACACCCCTGTTTGCCCTCAAGGTAGCTGTATGCAGCTTTTAATATTGTGCTCTATAGGTATGTACATATTAGAGAGCTTAACGTTTTGAATATTATCGATTAAGAACGTTTGTGATCTCTATTATTGGACTCTATCTATGTGGAGCGTTAGATCACATTATAATGACAATTTTTGTAACAGTGGTTCGAGTTTCATTTTTATTGTTGGCTTAAAATTGGCTTAAAATTATGTATTTACATAGCGTACGCTGCGAAAACGATTAGGTAATGATGGAACGAAATAATGTAGTACACTTTTGTAGAGCACATTAATATCTACAATAAAGTCCGCGATGGTATATGTCTAAGTATTATAGTTAGATACCTACGTCACAATAGACATTTTTTTAATAAAAATGTTTAAAGCACCTTCGATATAATGTAGACCTCTTTTTTAGTACCCAGATACCTACCTATTGACCCTTATCAAAATAATTTACTGCATAATTAATGTTATTTCAACACCTATATACATTTCATTCAAAAGATTTTACAATTTTAAAAGTATGAGTATTTAAAAAATCGTTCATACAGACTGACTATTGATGCAAAAGGAAAACTACCTAGAGTTTAGAAAGCTAAATTTTGTAATATAACTTTAAATAGATCAAAATTTATAAACAACTTTAAAGGGCGAGGGAGTGTAGGGTGGTTCTACGCTTACGTAGCGTTAACCCTCATCCAGAACAACCTACGTTTATTTAACGTTTTATAATAGGCATGATGACAGTAATCAAGTATCGCCAAAATATTTATCTGATCTAATGAAATAGGATTCAAAGATTTTGTAACATGTATTTATTCTCTTATTAATGTCGAGATTAATAATTTATTTGTTAAAATAAATCTACAAAATACAACAATCCGCCATGATAGCTAAAACACCCATCAGATCGAATTACGTCAAATTACGTCACGTCTTAGTTAAAGTCATTTTTTTCGTAAGCATATTATACGCGATCTGGCATTTTTTACTGAGCCGTGGCGCAATGACAGACGCCATGACACGGGCGAGCGTTTTGGAATGAATTTGAAACTTAAAATTTAAATGTACTTTTATTACACAAAAACCTTAATTTTCTACAAAAATATGATATATTTTAGACATAATAGAAACTTCTGAATATCATAGAAGAGTTTTTGAAAATTAGTCATCATGCCTATTATGTATCCACTGCGAGTAAAACAGTTATTTCATACCATACATTATTTCACACCAGAGAATACCAAATTTCATGGGCGTATGTATGTATGTTTGTATGTATGTAGATATATTTGTCCACGCGTACGAGTATCTATGAAACTAATTGACGGATCGTGTTCGTTCTTTTTTTGCTTGTTTGCATTTTTTTAACTTAGCGAAAGGTAAAAGTTATATCAAAATAACAAATGTTACATACTTTTGGTTGGTTAAAGTCTAGTAAATGGCTTACCTACCTACTATTTTTGAGGTTGGTGCCAAAATTTAACAATAGAAATAAAATACTTGATATGTACTAAAGACACTAACCTCAAAAACAGTATGTACCTAAGCCAAAAATATGTAGGTACTTAACAATTGTTATTTCATACTTTTTTGAGGTCGGTTTAATTTTTTTAATTATGTGTAATGTTTTAATAATTACTTTTAGTAAAAGTTTGGAATAAAAAGCTTAATTAAACATTTTGAAAAAACCCACGACGGTTAAAATATAATTGAAAAAGGATAAATAATTAAAAAAAACCCAACTTGAAAAACAAGTTTGAACAATGAACTAGTTTTGTACTTTTACAGTAACGTGAATAATTTGGAGATATTTTATTGCCATACTTATTTATGTTTATTTTTTCGTTTTAGTTTTTTCAATATTTTTAATTTTGCTTTTTATTGGCAAACGCTGATGTGAAACTTTTTGTTAACATTCAATTATGATTTTATGTCACAAAGTCAAAGTTGAAATTCGCTCTGCCACCGCAGCACACATACGGAACGGCCGTAACATTCGAGTATGACACTCGCACGAACGCCACACAATCACGCCATCTCGCTTGCTCTAAACCGCATTTCGATTACTAGAAAAGGACAAGAACAGCCGAGGAGAATTCGAGTTCTTAACCGCATTCGAGAAATTGTGCGCAACGATTGGCGTGCGGGGAGCGTAGGCGTGGCGACGTCGCAGCATCGCTGGGCCCCTCAGATGTCCGCCAGACTCGAACAGTCCCGCGTTCAATTTCGAACAGCTGAATGCGTATTGTAACTGTTTGGCGGTGAATTTTGCCGCGCCACGCGACGTTGCCAGTTCGCGCTACGAATTAGGAGGTAAATTTAAATATGATTTTTAAAGCGTTGATGCTAAATTGTACGAGGTTAAGCGTTGTGTCTCCGACGTGGCTGTTATGAAGTTCTCGACTGTATAGTTCAAAAGAACTTTTTTAAAGTCCACGTAACTTTACGATAAATTTATGCAAACGTAAACAAAGTTGCAACTTAACTCTTACGACGTGATGCGCGGTTCGCGCGTTATTCTCGAAATAGGGAAAGCTCGATGTTGGATACTTGATACGTTATGGTGATATCTTTGCAGTGGAGTAAGTTGGATGTTGTGTCATAGAAGTTAGATGTTGCTGAAAAAATTGGAAGTAAGAAGTTTTTCAAAGTTTATGGACAAAATCTGCTGAAAAAAGATTAGAATATTAATTTATGATATAATTTAAAATTAATGAAAGGCTTTTTCAAATGTATGAAAAAAACATATTTAAGCTTTTTCTCAGAAAAATACCTATGGAAAAAATTAAATGTCGACTCTACGAAAAACTCTACTACTAAAAATATTGAATATTTATTTTGTAATAGATTTAAACTAGGTATTTTAATTCATTACTCATACCCAAATATAACCTAGGATATAGAAAAATAAAGAGAAATGAAAATAATAAGTTAATTCCACTGATAAAATGTGTATTACATGCTTATCTACCTAAAAGTAAATAAATAAGTGAGAAAAATTAGCATAGCACAATGAGTGGGGTAATCTTTGACATTTTCTGTGGTTGCGAATAAACTGTCGAATCGTTACTACGATATGACAACTTATTTGGCTTTTTGAAATTTTATTGCTTGTATTTGTTACCATATCCAATTTTTTCTTGACTTATACTTTAAATATGTTGATTTTGTCGGATTTCACTTTATTACCTATCTATAGCTGCAGTGAGAATATTAATTAAGTTACTTTTTATTGTTTCAGTTACAGTACTTAAGTAGTAGTAACATTTAAAAAAATCATCTTTTTCTATATTTGCCAAAGTTTTGGTGAACTTTTAAATAATTACCAAATGCATTGTCAAAAATTACTGAACTATTTATTATTAAATGAGATCATGCTTTTCATGCCAACGACAAATGCATAGGTACATATCTGTCACCTCAGTAATTAACATCATACGCCTGTTGGAGGTTTTTTGCGTTATTTCTTTTGTGTCTTATAGGACCAGGTAGGTAAATTTTGACGTATTTTCGGTTGTGTACCTAATTGGCGCGTGTCCTCACGACTCAGCACACCTAAACAATTATCTACGTACCCCAGAAACGTCTACTACGTTCTGTCAGTAAAAATAGGTATTTACTTTCGTAGTAGTTGTATCTTCGGTTGCCATTTGTACGCTTTATCGGACTGATTTAATTTATTCAGCACTATTTTAGTGTCGCACAACAATTTTATAGCTGTATCTAATACGTATGTCTACGTTATGTCAGCAAATTGCAATATAAGTTCGTAGTGGTATGTTCATTGTTGCAAATGAACAATTAATTTATTCAGCGCTACTCATGTGACACAGAACAATTTTTAGTTTAGGGTGACATGTAGGTATAAAGGTAAATTTACAGTTAAATTTACTTACCTATCCAGCACTACTCGCGTATCGCTGAACTATTATTTTCATAGGTATGACGTCCGCAATGTCAGTATCGTGTCAGCAATTTGCATGATGCGCTCGTAGTGTATGTTCAGTTTCGTAATTTGTCCACATAAACGTACTCGTAGCATCTTATTTTATTTGTTCGGTTGTTTCAGTTCAGTAAGCAAATAGCAATGAGTACACGTACACTTGTAGTTTTATGTTGAGTCGCGTCGTTTTCACCTTACCAGACTTATTTAATTTATTTCTACGCACTATTGGTGTTTTGCTGAATGATTTCGGTAACGGTCGGGTTTCCAACAGACATTTCGTTTAAGGAATCTCATTTTCTGAAATAATCAAAAGATAGTGATTCAATTATTTTCTGCCCGATGTATTAATTATACTGTAGGGCAGTCAATGCGAAGTTAATTGTACGAGTAGGAATGCTCGAATACGTCATTTGTGCTTGTGCCTTAACCAAAGGGTTGCAGGCTTTTGTGTCATACTAGGACAGTCCCGAAAAAGTAATTATAATAGGTAGGTACGTATTTAGTGTTAAAAGCAGTGAAATTTAAATAAGTATTCGAATCAAGACTTACTTTGGATACTGACAATGTCTCAAAGAAAAATAGTCATGTTTTGGACTATCTTTGTGTTTAAAATTTCATACAAATCGCACACGCCCAACTAAAAAATGTTAAGTGATTTATTTTCAATTTTTCACCACCATAAATAATTTTTTTGTCACTGCACGAAGGACGCTGCTAAGCTCATTAATATAGTGCCTTATCTTAGGTATCACTGCATAGTGATTTATTCATTTTGCGCGATGTATTGATTCATTCCACACAGTAGTCAATACCAAGTTAATTATACGGGTATTCTCGTATGTGTCATTTGTACTCGTGCCCTTACTAAAGGGTTGCAGTTAATAATTATTTTGGTTCTAGTGTTTACCTATAGTTTTATACATATTATGTTCAAAAATTTACAAACATAACTTTACGATTTACATAATATTCTCAATCATAAGTATCGACTAATTGTATGTACCGTTTTTAAAAGAGAATTTTCTTATAAAGAGAAGTTAAAAGACATCTAAGACAGCGAATGATTTCTCCGACGCACTTTATACAAGTATAAAAAATATTTACTCTTGCAAGTTACGAGGGTCGTTATCAAGTCAATAAATTAGGTATCTAGCAACTAAGCGATCGGGTCGTCTTCACTATTGAAATAAATCTTTGGAAGTGATCCTCCTATAATATCCATCTTCTTGTATGATAATTTACTTTTATCATTCCTCGCGCTTTTCTCCTACGCTTCAATACCTTCGATAAAAGATAGTTACTTGTAGATAAATCGAAAACATGAATAAATTAAACTTGTAAAACCTAGCCGGTAATTTTAATTTAGTCAAATTATGGCACTTTTGTCATTTAAAATTCATTGGACTATATTCGTTTGTCTCAACCTCGTGCATGGTCACCCTGTGGAACTAATTGCGCGTGTTAAGCTTTTGTACCCGTTAACGCTTCTGATAATTAGTTGTACATCACTAGTGTGAATGAATGCATGAATGGGTGGATCTGTCTGCATCGCTTGTTCTTTAGCTTTTACGTTGTAGTACCTTGCTCAATATGGCAGCGGTGATAGCCTTGCGGCTTAGATTTGACCTCTAACTCGAGGAGCCTGGATTCGAATCTCAGAGGAACGCAAAAATGACTTCCTTAAAAATAAGCGACGTGACAGAGTGTTTTAGAGTCTCTACGTGACAGAGTCAGAAATGATGAAATCCGTAGAAAAACGAAGGTAACCGACATAGCTCTGAAAGTTTGCAAATTAAAGTGGTAATGGACTGGCCACATCGTTCGCAGGACTGACAACCGATCGGGAAGGAAGGGCCTCGAATGGCGAACACGTTAAGGTAAAAGGAGCACAGGCCGCCCTCCTACCAGGTGGACTGACGACCTAAAGAAGGCAGCGGGAAACCGTTGGATTCAGAGGGCCCAGGACCGGGTGGAGTGGCGTCGATTAGGGGAGGCCCATTTCCAAGAGTGGAGTACCAAGGGCTGAAGGGAAGAAGGAAGGAAGTGACGTACGCTTTATAAAAATAAATATAACCTGTTATAATGGGGAAGGAAAACATCGTGAGGAAACTCGCAAGCCTGAGACTTCTCCATAATGTTCTCAATGGCATGTCTAGTCCACCAACCCGCATTAGGCCACAATGGTGGATTAAGGCCTACGTCCTGCTCAATGTGAGAAGAGGTCTAACCATACGGTCTTGCTAAAAGGGCCATTCTTGGTCATTGAACATGGTGTTGTTAACGGGCTTAACTACCTTCTCAAGAATGATAAGTATCTTGATGCCTACGCTTGATACTTTTTTCACAAAAATACCAAACCATCACTGAACTCGGATAATACCCCCCGTTGTACTCTATTGACTAATTGGGAAGATTCTTTAGAGCTTTCAGCTTAAATCCGGTTATTGTGTTTGTTAGAATATTGCTCAGTTGTAAAAAAAACTCATCCGTAAACATTTTTTTTCTGTGGCCTCCCTTTACGTACCGCTTAAGTACCAAGTTGTTTTGATTTTAACACCCTATTATTTTTTAAATTGTCAGTTAAGAAATGGCCACTGCGTTTCTTATAGGCTGCAAGTACTAAGTCATCTTTTAAAATACGCAATATGGTTCTAGGTGCGCTCTTCATCTCCCGAGATAAAATCTTTTGCTTTCGGACAGGATTTCATTGAATTTTTTCACAAATTATTCGTTAAAAAATGATTCTTTAAGGTCTGCAAACAGTTTTTTACAGTAGAATATATATGATGGCCCAGATTCCCCTAATGTTTTTGTCATAATTAATCATAGATCTCTTCGGTGTTAATCCCTTTCAAAAACACTGAATACTAGGTCTCTTTTAGTACGCTATAACTTAAAAACCACAAATACTGCTGCATCCAATGATAGTGTATTAAAAAGAGGTAGATACCGCACTAGCGTGCGGAAAATGCACCGCTTATATTGTGTCAATTGACACAATGCAACTTCGTCGCATAATATCAGCGGTTGGTGAAGCACGTGGGTATTGCGCACTAAAAATAATCAAAATGCCGAATTATGTGTTTCGAAAGTGTAAAAACTACGTTACTAAAGTAAAAAAGGACGATGGAGTGTCTTATCGTTGTCACGTAAATACATCAATAATTTACATTATTTTTTACTACATAACGAAATTACAAAAGATTATTTTCTATTATTTCTAAACTATCGCAAAAAAGGATAGTGAATTTGTTCGAAGTTGTAGTGCGATAGGGATAAATAGATAGATAGATCTTTATGCTTCTTTCAATAAGGACCAAAATCCTTCATATCAGAGGATATGAGTCGTGGCGCGAGCTCTAGCTATCTCTTTCGTGTAGAGTTATGTTTCGTATATGTCTTTCGCATTCACATGTCGCAAACACATGTAAACCTTTAGATATAAGAATACGTTTAACTTTGAATGTGTAGCTTGGCGGATGAAATTTTAATCGCCGCGCGTTAGAAGATACCATATCTACCTCTTTTTATACACTATCATTGACTGCATCAAAATTTTGTACTGTGTGATAATTGAATAATGTCTATACATTATTCAATTTGGGTCTATAACCAATGAGGGTAGTATTGTAAAAATAAAATAAACGTTTACTTATATGTCAGGCAGCGAACTTTTCGATCCACCCTCGCATAAAATCCTTTGTCCTGAATGACTGAGAATCAATACACAGTCTAAACCGCTGATCCTAAAATCTGATACTTTGAGGGTGTGTTCTTTGTATGACGTAGACGTCAAATAAGATGGGATTTTCCGAAATTGTACCCTTAAGGGAGTGAGAAATGGGGGTAAAGTTTGTATGGCACCAGTGGACTGACGATCTGGAGAAGGCAGCGGGAAATCGTTGAGTTCAAAGAGCCTTAGGATCGTGTAGATTGGCGTAGATTAGGGGATGCCATGTCCAGTAATGGACTAGGAAAGGTTGAAAAGTAGGAAGGAAATTACAAATATTGATCATAAATGATGTTGTAATTTTTGTGGAAACATTTAACCGGCTGTACAGCGGATGTGTTTCTTTTTAAAATGATCGTTTGTTCTTCTTTTGGCGGAGCTAAGCCTGCTGGGTAAACTAGTCTTATCCAAATTTATAACAATTAATGCATTACCACTTCAAGGTAAGCAAGATAAATTTCAAATAGAATAATAAAGGGTAAAATAATATATAAAATATAATACTGTAAGTTACCTTTAACCTTAGGGAGTAATTATTATGGAGTATGTACTCGTAGGTATCACATTGCGCAATCCAACACAATATTCAGAAATGTGGGTACCTCATTCATACCTCCGATAACTAAGTAACCGAGAGTCTGAGGAACAATTTGAGGTTTGAGGAAATGGTTTTAAGCCTCTCAATGCCGACTAATATTCAGAAATGTACCTAATTCATACCTCCGATAACTAAGTAACCGAGAGTTTGAGGAACAATTTGAGGTTTATTATATACATACAATTAATTATTTCGACGTCGATATCGGCGGAGCGTAGTGATAATTAAATATCAATACTCATTAGGGCCGTAGGTATTATCGTTCTATGGAATTCTGTCACCGCAATGATCGATGCAATCTTATCCTTGGATCATACAATCATATTCGTAATTTAAATTGGTGAAACGTTTTAATAAAAAAAAAAACGATCCGTTTTGGGTTTTAACGATCTTGTTCTGTTCCCGAATCACGAAAGGATGATAAACTTATTGTTCAAATGGGTATGGATAAAATGTTGAGTCCCGTGCTAAATAGGTATGTTATATAAAGTAGGTTTTACATGTTACATACTTTAAAAACCTTATAATAATATTATAGTATCTTATAAAAAATTTGCGATTTCACACCCCATAATTATAATTTTTTGTAACGGTGCCTTGTGAAATTGTTTTGCTCACGCTAAAACATACCTATAAAATATGTCGACTCATGAGGAGCCCATAACAATGAATCCAAATGACGCTATAGGTATAATACCCTGGCTGCGGTAGTACTTGTTAGAAAATTTAAGTTCCTATACGCTTTTTATACCTATATGTCTAAGATGTGATCGCAAAATCTTAGCTCACTCGTGAGCTCATTATTAATATTAGTGCCAACAAAATCGCATGTTTTTGGCGTTCATCAGTAATAATCTTTTCAATTTTACGAGTATGCCGGTACACGTCTGCCTTCCAGATAGGGTTTTGGCTGTGGCCAATTTATCAAAAATATCAAAATGGCAAGCAGCAATTGTCCACTGACGATGTTAAAAGGGCCAGGTCACGACGTAAAAAAAGCCTATTTAGTTCTAGCGAGAGCAATCTACCATTAGGAAGACGAGCATAAGGGAGTGCGATCGCATGATTCGGTCCTCGATCGATATGCTTCAAAATGGTGTTTTGACCACACCATGCTTCTCATTATAAAAAGCAAAAACGGCTGGTGCCATTTATTCTGTATTTCATTAAACATGAAATGCCACTAATCCGCCGTTCACTTTACATTTAAAAAGATGTTGGCGTATTTTTTCTTTTCAGCCTTGTTAACTTGAGAGAGAATAACAGAGTTTTCATTGTTTTTCAAGGAAGTACAATATAATTATTTTATTCCTTCGCCGCTTTACAAATACCGTTTTAATATTCGTTATATAAACGTTGAGTACAATAATTTATTAACTTGTAACTTACAATGCTTTTTTATTCGTATTAAGTAACATGGAAAGCATTTTTAGTTAGAAGAGGCCTGTTTGATATTTATGAAATATTTCGAAGGTTGAAATATTTTCGAGGGAAAAACGTAGATGAAGCGAACGTTTCGTCATCGGGGTTGCACCCTTCAGCAAGCACTTGTACCTTAACCTTGCGGGGGGCTTTCTTAGCAACGATTTGTGTGGGTTAGTATTTGGAAGGGTGTGGCGTAGGGATAGGGAGGCTGCAAGGGATTCCGCCCAAAGGGTCGTTCGTTCGTATTTCTTACCCTTATTCGTGCCTTCATTGCGTTACAGTTAAAAATTGTGTTCATGTTTCATTTTAATTTGTAGCCGTAACGTGTTGTTTTGATTGTGTTGAAAGTATGTGAGACTAAGTTTTATGTGCTTGTATTGATATAACGTACTACTAGACATATTTTAGGGTCCACAGTAAGTATGGTAGAAGTGGCATAAAAGAGCCAGTTTACTAAACAAAGCAAAAAATATACTTTCGAGGCCTATGTACCCGGCTCTTTCATAACCTATTCTTTAAATAAATATAACCTTTAAAATAACAACAATATTAAAACTTTATCAGGTAAGTTTTTCCGTATCAATGTACAAAGCCAAATATGTGCACAAATTTAATTTATAATCCGTGCGGGTGCTTAATTTATTTCCATTAAAATTAAAATAAAAAACAATTTAAATTAAGTAAAATAGGTAGGTACTTACTTTTTAGTGCCAAAAACTTTAACTTGACATACCGGCGCTCAATGGTTTAGAAGAGCTATCAAATGTTTGTGAGTGACAGGAAATCAGTGTTGCCACTTAAAAATGTAATATCCAACCAGATTTGACCCTAAACTACGAAAGAAATGCTAGTGGCTACTTCAAAACCTGGCACCTTCATGCCACTTTACCCTATGGTAAGTGACATGCCATATATACCTAAAAATTATTATGCTTTTTTAATAGCCTAACCGAAATCTTGTGAATTAAGATCTTGAATCGTTACTCTGTGATTCTGTGTTCTGAATTATGGTATGGTATGGTATATAATTAATATAATTAATTATATATATAATTCTGTTGTATGGTATACTCGTAGCAGCAAGCGAAGCAAACGACTGAGACTAGATAGACAGAGACACCCCTGACAAATATTTGTCATGGGCACGAGTAGGTATTTGTTTTGTGTCTGGGTATACGTCCTAGGTCTGACTGTTTTAGTTCTTCTAATCGCATCTAATCATTGTCAAAAATAGTTACAATTTTAATATAATATGTAACATTTTAACATTATTATTACCTACAATAGTTTCGCGGCATTGATGTTTTGTAGAATTTTAAATTTAGATTTTAGTAATGGTGACCATTGTCAACTACAACATTAAAGAAATCGCATTTGGATTTCATTTCATTTCATTAAACGTAAATAAACAACATAAAAATTGAATCGTAAAGGGTAAAGGGACAAACAAATCGTTAACGATGTATCAGCTTTCAATTTGGAAAGTTTTCAGCAAAACTCGATTTCACTTTGATAAGTAGGGGTTAGTCTATTCGCTTAATAAAAAACATCAAAACCAATAATTCCTGTCGTTCGTTAAAATTTTATACTTCGCTTCGGTGTACATTTTTGTTGGACTATACGTATTTACATTATTGAAATATCGCTTCACAGATTGCATATAATTAAAAACTCCACTCGTTCATTATAATTGATAGTAGGTACTTTATTCTGTGCAGATGATAGGTTTTCATGATTTTTGAATATTACATTTTAACGTGTAGAGATTGATTGTTATGAAAATTGTGTCATATAGTCCAGCAGATTATTTACTTCGCAAAGGTTAGTTATTAGGTAATTGGATGAATGACTTGGGACTGCTACGAGTAAAATTAAATGACATGCGCCATCGTGCTTCAATTCAACCTTTTTTATTAGATTAAATAGTTATAAATAGTCATTATTTTGATTTGTGGTACTTTTGAATTGAAATACCGGCATGTCGATTACATACCTACCTTGACTGTAGGTTTCGGTTCCAAAATGAAGCATTTGTTGCTCGATAGCATAGTGATGGATTGTGCTCCAGGAGGTCCGAAAGGACCTAGACTCAAAGGAGACCCATATCGAGCTTTCATCAAAATGTGAACAATGGATCACAGCTCAAGTCGCCGCATCAAGTTCGCTTGTAATTTACACCAGGAATATTACGATTTTCCCAGGAGTAGAGTAGAGTTACCGTTCATTAGATAGGTACCTACTGGTTTAGTGAGGGGTCGACGGCTAGAAGTCAGACTTTATTGCAAGATGGTGCCAGGAAGAAAAAACTTAGACAAACTTTTAATACGGCCATTTGTAAAACCTATGTTACATTTTATAATATTCGTTTTGTTCTTTCCATAATAGTTATGAACATTAGATATATACAAGATTTCAATTGAAAATCATATTGCACTTAGCCTCTTTTATTGAACAATATTATTTGAATTTATCAACTTGCTACTACATTTTATAAAATAAACAATTCTACAATATAATTCACGTACCTAGTCCTTAAAGCGTAAAAATTACGACATAATACACAAAGAAACCTACTTATGGCTTTACTCGGGATGGACGCTTTTATGTTTCCCTTTACAAAATAAGATGAGTTTATTTATTTACCAGCAAAAATATTATGAAGTGAAAACTTTATTAGCGCGGTACGCATATTTTAAGATGAGATACAATCTCTGGACTCGCGACACCGTTACGAGACGCAGCTATAGAAGCATATAGAAAGTACCTAACTAGGGAAACTGTCAAAAGGAAACATTCATAAATAAATAAGTGTATTTTGTTATAGAAAAAACTAAATATGTAGGTATTATAATTATTGTGATTTTGGATTCGACATTGCGATTATTAAACGACATTTAATGCTTTAAATGTCATTTCTTTTCTTACAAAGAAACGTTATTGTGTTTTAATTGAACTGTCGTTCAAACCACCAAGAAAACACATCTTATAAGATTTCACTTCTGCCGGCCCGTTTTTTTTATAAACTGTTGATTCCTTCTAAGAACTTATTATGCCATGTTCAATTTCATTGTTCTTGTACCATTCTATAATGGTTTTTTTAAATTACTTGCTGTGTTGTTAGTCTCTTATCGAGGAGGCCCTTTAAAATTGATAACAAACAAAGTAATTAATTCCACCAAACTAAATCGATTCAAATTCTCTGTCTATCGTCCATCGAATATAAAATTAATATTATTTATACGCATGTCTACGAAAAAGCTGATCCCAAAGATATGATATAGGTATATGGTGCGCCAGTACTTGTTTATAAATGAGAGTTATTTTCGCACGAGGTAATTATAACATGGAATATAAAACAGCTATCAATTGGCCCCATACAATCGCCAACAATAAATACTTGGGTTTATTGCTCTCAATTTCAAAACCTTAGCTTTTAAAACACCCTTATCAAAACTAACAACCGCCATAAAACTATTTACAGTCTGCGGTTAATAAACGCATAGTTGATAAAAACGTTAAAAGTTATTTTGTTTCCGATTAGATAAACGGTAAGCCTATAAAAATAAGTATTTCTCGCTATTATGTTTTCGAGTTCAAATGCGTTTTAAGCGTTTTGTAAATAGGAAAACCTGTGCACATTTAAGTGACTGTTGCTGGAATATCTCATAGGTAGACCTTATACTCGTAAGTTACTTATAGTAGGTACTGTAGTGTGAAACATCGTAACAAAATTGATTTATTTAAGATCAGCAACAACTTTTTAATAACATAGTTTTTAATGTGATGAAATGCCAACACGATAACTCACGTTTTATAGTTGAGAACACTTAACTTTTAAATAACTATAGGTAACTTCTTCAATTTACATTCATATATAAAAATATAAGAAAAAATAATAATCACAACATACGAAGTAATAACATTGAAGAGATCATAAATTTACCTAAATATTTTAGGTCAATTTATATTCCCCAAATTCTTATCTTGTAGCTGCTATGCTAATCGTAAAAGATCTATTAACAGTCAAATTACAGCTTGCATTGTACCTATTTTGAGCACTAATAATAGTTATGAATTACGATTAACCACAAAAACGAAATAGTCTTTAAATTTTAATCGTTGACGTATCACTGGTGTAACTCGGGTAGAGTAATAGATTTTAATAACAGTGGCTTTCCTTCAAAAATCCAACTGACCGTATACTTCCTAACTGGCGATGCTCACTGAAAGAATTTAATTAAGGAACCGTCAGTTCGTCACGCATTCTAATCGAGCTATGAATTACACCGAGGTATAATTATTTATAGTTTGTCTGTTTTTAATTAAACCCGAATAATAAACTTCGAATTGCTGCGCCGAAAATGCGATGGTAAAATTATTATCTTTAATCTGTACAATTTGACAGTAAAATTAAAAACTTTTTATTAGTAGCTGCACTTTGCTTGTCGGAGATACTAATTTATTTGAGGGAATCATCTTGACATCTTCCTACATCGTAAAGGTAAGAAGCAAAGCTTCGTGTAGCTCAGAGAGGATTTCTTTATTATCTGTGATTATACGTGGATGTTCATAGTTTGTAAAAAGTAGTCTATTTTTTGCAATCGTATCTCGACATGGAAAGACTGAATTTCATTTCACTCAAAAATATTATTATAATACAAAGTATATAAATATCATTATAATAGTTTGTACGTTTAAAATTGTACGTGTAAAATTAATGTTGGACTCAGGAAAGGCCGAAGGCAAAAAAATTCGATATTGTTTCTTTGGCTCTTTTATGACAGTCCGAAGTTCTATAAAATAATTCTTCATTTTTATTTTCAGTATTTTTTCTTAGTCTAGCTTATTCCTAGTGTATTCTAGATAACGTTCTTTGTGCTTTTTGTCATCTCCACACGTTTAAAATGTCACGTTTTCCTGCGTTTTTTGACGCGCTGTCTTTTCTCCAGCTATGATTACGAGGGCCTTGCCAGGTATTAATAAGGAACCTGGACTCAAAAATTGTCGATAACGTACCTAATTCTAACCTTCTGTCCTTTTTGCTTCGTTTGACGGTGGCTTGGTGAAGGATAACTAGCCAAAATCATTTCAAGTTTAGATACTTTACGCGAACTTAGTTTTTGTTGACAGTTAGCAATACCTATTCTTGTCTTGAGTTATTAACTCTAGAAAAGAGTAGGTATATGTAAAAGATCGTGTTATACCTTCTATAGGTATATTTTGACTGCCCACAACATTCAACTAAAGTCCAAGAAATATGTGAGGGTTACAGATATATGGAAGTTGAGTCAACGAAGATTAAATTTCCTCACTTCGACACGCTTTGATTCCGTCCGATTGCCAGTATTTGAGCATACACGGGCGCAGTCGGTATGCATTGTGTCTGAATTCGAAACGTTTGTCGTAGTTCAATATACTGCTATACGAAATTAGAAATGAATACCAGAACCGATTTGAGTGCTCTGGTACCGTTTGATTGCCAACTTTGTGTATGAACAGATTTTGTAGCGAAGTAATTGCTCCATTGTTATACCTATGCGGTTAGCCGGTAAACATTGTCGGCTCGCGTACTGAAACAGACCATTATAATAAACAGTGCACGGCCCTGTACTTACTGCTATTTTTTGCAGTTACAGCCTACTACTAGTTTATAACTTCTGCAAGGAGAAATGCGACGAAATTATTGGTATTTTTATCGACTTCAAAAAAAGAGGTTAGATATTGCATTTTGATTTGATGACGTTTGCGTATCACAGGTGACTAATAGCGTAATAAAGTAACGTTTTTATACGGAACGCGAATTTTAGACGGTTGACGCGTCTCTGCATGATAGAGTGTAAAATTCTCGAGTGTCTCCCCCTACAGTGTCTATAGATCTTATCTCTTCTTGATATTTTCAAAATTGCTTTTAGTAAACTTTTCTAAACGCAATTTTTGGAAAAAGTGCTGAAAATTGGTACAAACAAAAATAATATTTCTTTTCTGATTTGACCAATAGGGATATTAGTTCTCGAATGCAATTAAAGGAAGTAAGTCGATCTCATTTATGACTTTCGCTATAAAGGCTGGGTAACGTTTCTATATCCAACTTTTTCCTTATCTCGCAATGGTTATCGACTTTCTTCTTTAAAATTGTGGGTAGAAGGTTCAAACTCGCGTTTATATCACAATATGTCAAAAGTTCATGAAGCTCGTGGATAACCACGTTCAGCCAAGGTTAGATGATATTTTTTTTGTAAATGTGTAGTATACGATCATGCAAAGCGGCATCTGTATGCAATAATGGACATTTAGGTATCAAATAAGATAGAAATCAATACGATGGAATTCCCATCTGACGTCATACACGAGTGCGTTCTGGATCTCCGGGAACCACACCACCCTACGTCAATCTTAAATCTGCGCAACCGAACACAATACCTTGCTTCATGAGAAAATAGGGAAACAGTGGATGTACTACAGCGATGCAGCACTATTGCAAATACAAAAATATTGTGCCAATGGGTGGGCTCGGTAATTACTCGACCTGACGCGTGCCGCGCAGCTTGATAAGAGCGCCAAAACCCTCCACCCGACCGATTTCTACAAATAATTTCAAAGGCCGATACTTTAATGTTTCAAATCTACTTCATACTAGACTAATATTTAAGTCGAGTGACGAGTAATTTGGACCGGCCATATTACTTCCACTCGACCACATTTTCATAGTTCAGACACGTTAGGAATATGTAAGTACATCTTATATATAAAATTCTCATGTCACAGTTTTAGTTACCATACCTACTCCTCCAAAACGGCTTGACCGATTTTTATGAAATTTTATAATTATGCATATTCAGTAGGTCTGAGAATCGGTTACTGTCTATTTTTCATACCCCTAAGTGATAAGGATTGTCCACACCTAACTTTTTTATTTTATTTTTTGGACAAATTTTTTTATTTTTATTTTATTTTTTGGACAATTTTTTTTATTTTTATTTTTCAATAATGTGGCATCAAAAAATACATACAAATAAATAAATTTAACCCAAATAAATTAATTTAAAAATACATACAAATAAATAAATTTATTTGTATGTATTTTTACCCTTCTATCACCAACCCCTACTTTTAATAGTCGATTTTTTACGCTCAATAACTTATATGGCAAAACAACGTTTGCGGGGTCAGCTGCTGCTAGTATTACGAATATAATACTCGCAACGCGTATTATTACGTATTTGTAACCCAGCCTCATGGGTAAATCTGGGCCGATATGAAAACGTTTGTGTGAGAGGTTGTATGAAAATTAAACATGCCATTGTAACTACCTATATTTTTACAGTTGCGTTTGTAAACCGCAGCCTTCAACCAGCACAGTTCCAACAAAATTGACACAAGAAAAGGCAATCAGCTTTATTTTCTTATTAATTTCCCATAGTCTAATAATTACACGGTATCGCTGTTACATCTGAAACGGTTTGATTAAAAAACTAATCAGATGTTATAACGTTATAAGTAGGGAAGCGGCTCCATTGAATCTGTTCTGTTATCACAATGCGCTAATGCCATTGACCTCATAATTATCGTATACAAAAGCACTATCACCATTGTTTAAGCTCGTGAATTTCTCACTTGTTTCGATCCCGGGCGTCGAGGTCAATATTGTTTACAGAATTAAGAGCTTAAGCGACGCCCCTACAGGAACCTGAATACTTATACAAATAAAATCAAATGTACCAAATAGGAAGTTGTGTTTTGCGATTAGACTGCATTCTGGTCAACAGGCAAAAAGTCAACTGAAAGTTTTACTTTAAATAAGAAAAAGTTACTTATAAATATTGTGCAATTTAATGTAGGTACCACTTTTAACGCATACTATCTTTTTATCCCTGAAAATTGAAGGGCGGAAGATTTGGTAATTACTTATTCCTAGCATAGCATACCTCTTGGGAATTAGGGTATCTCAATTTTTATTCCTTCATGCGCGCAATATTCTTGGAATGGGATTCAAATTTTCGCTAAGGGTGAATGTACTCGTATACATATACGTATAGAAGATGTTGTAACATAATCTGCCCTTTAATTAGGTATATTCTGAGCGTGCCTACCTACGTTTCCTTTCGATCGCGACTTTATTGTTGCAAAATAAGTTTTTGCAACTAGTCGATTCTCAAAACAAATATTTACTTACCTATGGGTGTCAACGGTGAGGGTGAGCCCTTGTTCGTCGGCGTCACTGATCCGTTCTGTTTTACTCTCTGTACTTTTAGCTTTTTGAGAATGTATGTGATTTGAATCGTGGAATTCGTTACATAATATTACACCTAGTTACTTGTGAACATAAAAATACCTAATTTTAAAAACAAAAGCCAATACGAACGATATTCCGACGTTCATATCGTTAAAATGCAACCGGAAATTTTGGAAAATTGTATTTATAAATCGATAAACCACTATGTTTTAAACTACAAAAAGATATTATATTAATAGAGGCCCGGAAAAAATTCGCTAGCCAGATTTTCTCTCTCGCAGAAATGCTAATATGGCTGGCCATATTATAAAACAAAAACATCCAACTGGCTCCATTGTCTCTTCCAATAAAAGAGCGACGTAATATAAACTTCCATAGAATCCTATAGAGGTCCCATTGTATACAGATGCTGATTTGTGCCAGTCTACAGGAGGGAATAATAAATGATATGCTAAGGAGGCTTGAGATAGCATTTTATGTGGAAAACTTATAGCTGCGTATTCAAATACCTACGCCGAAGTTGTTTGTGTTTTATTGTTCTAGCAAGAGGTGGGGTTGCGTCCTTTTGTTCTCATTATGGGAGTTTAGGGATGACATAAGTCACGACATTCATTCTTCGCTGCTGTTGCAGTTCGACGTTCTTTATGAGTAGCACCTAATAGCCAATAAAATTGCGCTCCTTGGAACAATTTGAGGATTTTATTTTCAGCTTCCTATTTTATTTTTATTTTGTGTTCTTACATTGTGCTTATTTTTCATGATGTACGTAGTTTACATTTGATATGTTTTGTGCATTGAGGGCAAAGTCTATTACTTCACTATTTAGCTTACAAATTAAAAAAAATTAAGGGATCCAACCATGATTCAAATTAGGTATTCAAGGTAAATTTAATTTAAATTGTAATAAAGAGCGTTGATAGCCCAGTGGCTTAGAATTCGACCTCGAATCGAGGGATCCGGCACGCACCAATGAATTTGTAAAAAAGTTTGTGCGCTTTATAAAATTAAATATCACCTGCTGTTACGGTGAAGGAAAACATCGCGAGGAAAATGTTCTCAAAGGTATGGGAAGTCCACAAACCCGCAGAAGGCCAGCGTGGTGGATCAAGACCAACATCCCTCTCATTGTGAGAGGAGACTCGACCCTGTTGTGGGTCATTAGTGGGTTACTGACAATGTAATTTTTAGTAATTTTTATTTTTGAACAGGTCCCCGAAGGCAAGAAAACAAGGAATCCCGGTTCGATTGCATCAAGAAAAAACATAGCTAACCACGAAGCTATGTCTCACTCGAACGGCAACGGCGAGACGTTATCGCAAGGGGAACTGAACCTTGTTATATGAGATCAAAAGTCCATTCCTGGAGACAGGAACAGGGACGCGATGCTGAAGGAACGAGAGAGCTCAGAGGGGTCCCCGGCTACTCCGGACGAGTGCGCGGGCTGCGGGGGTAGGATCCAAGACAGGTGAGCCCGACGTAGAAAGTTTGCTATATTTTAGCAAAGTTTGAAGTGTGAAAGACATTCAATATCACTTCCTCGTACTCATTATTTGTTTATGTTGTACTTATGACGCGGTTTACAATAATATGAATTGAATAGTAAGAAGTTGCAGACTAGACTGCAGGCCCCGTGGTAGGAAATCATTACTCAAGCCCATTACAAACTTTTGTAACCTCAAGCATAGCAGTCCGAATGAGATTACGTGTATTACACACATTTTAGAGTATAATTTAGCTGTACCTATATCGTTATTTGTATTACGGTAGTTACGATTGAATATCGCAATTTGAACTCTATCAAAAACTAAAAAAGATTTATTGGTATCTGGGTACATTTCTTTCGTTTACTAGGTATTACTACGAGCGAAAATTCAAACGTAGAATGCAGAGATGGAAATCACGGAATTTCACTGGAAATAGCGCGTGTTTTCCAGTTACTGGATAGCCGACGTTTAAAAGTATCAGTACCCAGTCTGAGTTTTAGCGATACAGAAACGAAACGTTTGTGCGATTCGTTTCGGATAGATACGTAATTCATACACAGCTTACTACACAGGAGTCCACAGTGTAATAACAAATAGAGGTAAAAGATTATTAGAGGAGTTAAAAGATTTAAAATCAAATTTTTGTATGGAGTGAAAGATATGAATACTTATCGTTAGACATTATAATACTAACAAATATATTTTAATACCTACGGGATAATATTGTGTAAAGTGTAAATTAAAAATAAAGCAATTTTTGTGATGATTTATCTAATGCTTTATTAATTTTTTAACTCTGCTAAAAATCTTTTTCCTCTGTTGGTTATTACACTGTGCATTTTCGTCTGGTAAGCTGTTTATGTGTGCGTTTCGTTTCGGAACTGCTAAAACTCAGACTAAGGATACAGAACTTCAACGACCAGTGTCGAAAAAGGTTAAGTGTAGAAAAAGAACCTACAATTATTATTTGCACTATTTGTACCTATGAAAACAAGCTGTGAATTTTCACATTTTTCATGTCCAGCTTTTTAAACATTGAGGATTTATTTCGAACTCATCGGTGTATTTCACTTGACAAGTTTTTGCTTCATTATTCAAAATTGCGAACTGCGATATTCGACACAACTTCGTTAATTTTAACAAGTTTTCATATAACGTTAAAATTTTGTTGTAGGAAAATAAACCACTTTTTATGGTTCAATCGATTCGAATTTATTTCGATGTAAACCAATTTTAAACAGTGTGAGTGGTTAGGATAATTTAATTTGAATTTAACGGACAAGCTTCTTTTCACGAAATGCACATCGAAATTGATACCAATAAATGAATATGATTTTTTACATAAGAGGTAGAACTTGAATAAAATTGTTGTTGTAGCAAAATCCTAAGACCTTATTTTAAAACTTCAGGACAGTTTAAGCCACTTTATTTTGTTCCCACAGATACTACCTCCTCGCCGTGGACCGTCAGTGGCATGGCGCATGTCTCCGCTGTTGCGAGTGTCGTTTACCTTTGGATAGCGAGTTGACCTGTTTCTCTAGGGATGGGAATATTTACTGCAAGGAAGACTACTACCGGTAAGGAGATACGTAGCATAAGTAGCTTCCACGCGAAAATGTCTCTTTAAATATTACGTTTTATATCGAAGAAGAGTGAAACTGGAAACTGTTTTGAGCACGGTTAGGTTGTTATTCTCCTTTAATGTCGTCTTGTTAAAATCGACTGCAGCTCAGACGAGGCGATAACAACGGGGAAAGGGCGCGTGTAATAGGGATATTGTAGCTTTTACGCTAATAGTGTAACTAAATGTACCTCTGGAGACTGTTTTCTTCCATGAAATAACGGCTGATGTTTTGATAAACGGTTTTTAGCCTTTGATAGACTATCGTCAAGTTTGAGCAATATTTTTAGCGTTCGAATAGGACAGAAAATTCAGTGATTTATTCGGTGCCAGCGATATTTTTTGCCGAGGCGAGAGGCGATGGCGTGAGTGGCGAATGTTTTTTAGCGACACGAAATTTCAACTGGCTTTGCGTTGATGTTTTAATTTATTTGTGCACTGTTACAGGGTTTTATGTTGCTATTCTACATTTTCAAATCGTCAATGTGTTTTGATTGAGACGTTATTATTTACAGTTGTAGATATTAAAATGTTGGGTAAGTTATTTATTGTAATCATTCTAAATTTTTTGAGAATCTTCGTTACAATAACTTAATAATTTGACATTTTAAATGACATTTAAACCCTTGAAATGACACCTTTTTGATATAATCGTGTGAGATATCTAGTAGTTTATATCGGTTCTTATAACAGCTAAAAGTAGAATAAAAACTTGAAACCAATGATTGAAATGAAACAGAGAATCCTGAATTTCATTCGGTTCGAGCGTGCAATTCTGTCTCAGTAAAGCGTGTAGATACCAACTGAAATAGAACTCGTAGCACTTTAAACAGAGCAAAATTAAAAAAAAACCTTTGAAATTTGAAGCTGACGCAGCCTTAACTCCAACAGAATTGAGTAAACGAAGTCTTACCCGACGTCACCGTTTTCAGAAATCCGCCGGGGCTCGGACACTTGTCGAATGTTAACACAGGCCTGCTATTAGGGGCGGCGCTCTGTCACTCACGGTCCGGCACACTTGTGCGTTCTCACACCTGTCCTGCCGCTAAACATCGTATATTGTACAAATATATAGCCCAAGAGCTGACAGATATTTTTCGAGAAGTGTTTGAGGCATCATTAAAGCATTTTGAATAGCTTATTGAAAATTTGTAATATGCGGACACCTACCTGGCGAGCAATGGTATTTAGCCAAGCCCTAAAACGTAACGTTTCTAAATAAAAATAATTATTTTCAAAAAGACAGACCATTTTGGTGGGATTATAAACAAAAATTCTTAACGTTTCTTTGAGTTTGTCTAAATTCTAGTAGGTAGTTACAAATAAGTACATAAAATCTATTCAACGTGGTTTTACGTTGCCTCAAATACTTCCCGAAAAATGTCTGCAACTCTCCAGCTGTCTTTCTCCTATCGTTCCATCGTACTCGGTACGCTTGGCTCTTGTCGTCGACATTGCGTTTGTTCTTTGGTTATTTTTAGTTCGACACTTTTTATAGTAGTTCGATAAATAAAATTCAAAATTCTCGCTCAATTACTTAAGCCACTTTCGTATATTCTTCATTCCTTAATGGGTTCAGCATGTCGACTAGATAAGGTAAAATTACAATTTAAAAAAAAGACGAACTTTTTTGCTTGAACATAAAATACTAAAGTGAAGGTTTTTACAACTACAAAATATTAAGATGGTAATACAAATCCCCTTTAAATATTTAGTATATTAACTGGTTATTATTATATTTTTTATGTTTATTTATAGTCAGGTAGTTTTTATATTTCCAAGGGTACTTATACAAGAAGCAGGGGTCGACCTGACTGGATTTTGTATACGTCATATAACCCCAATGGTTTGTTCCGTAGCATATGGTATAATTGTTAACTTCGTACCCTCACTAGCGTGATGTCACCCGACCTGTCAAGTGTCGGTTATCGATTAACCGTCTTAAGCAATTTACTACGTAGCGTACCTAGTAGGAATGTAACGAAAAACTACATTGTTACATACGTAAATGACATTGTCATTTACGTCATGAACTTCGTTCCTTCCGGGTGTCCCTTGACAACTCTCAAGTTTCTATTATTCCATTAATGTTAAGTTATTGTTTTGTTCCATTAGTTGGTAACTATTTGTAGGTACCATGTGAGAAATAAAAACGCCATTAGGGTTTAAATCCTCTTGACTCTTTCAGTGGCTAATTCTATAGGATACCAATGAACAACAAAGTGGTTATAAAATATAACTCTCCATTAGCAAGAAATTAAAATATCAATTTCCAAAAACTGTTTTACATTTAATTACATGTAGATACCACGGCCGATTTAAATGATTTTACGAAATCGCGCCATTGAAATTGAGTTGTCATTGTGGCGAAGCATCACGTACCATTGGCCGTGAATTACGTTTACAATGAATGTTAAGGTTTTGGTCATACATACCTGGTCTACTGACAGCGCTACTTTTATCATTTTAAGGCACATAATTTTTGAAATAATCTTTATAATATTGAATTACACATTAAAAATACATTATAAACACAGCGGTGATAGCCCAGTGGCTTAGAATTCGACCTCGAATCGAGGGGTCCGGGTTCGAATACCAGTGGCACGCACCAATGACTTTGTAAAAAAGTTATGTGCGATTTATAAAATTAAATATCACCTGCTGTTACGGTGAAGGAAACCTGCATGCTTGAGAGTTCTCAAAAAAAAAATGTTCTCAAAGGCATGTGAAGTCCACCAACCCGCAGTAGGCCAGCGTGGTGGACTAAGGCCTACATCCCTCTCATTGTGAGAGGAGACCCGACCCTGTAGTAGGTCATTAATGGGTTAAAACAACAACATTAAAAATATTCCTTAACTTATGTGAAGTTACTACATATAATTCTCTCCCACAACATCTCTTAACCGAACTCTTAGTCCGTTTCGATGTCCAACCATGTCCATGATGTCCATGGACATGGACAAAAAATATTGCCGAATAAATAAGACTTAAAATTGTCAATGTAAATGAGAGAGACGTTTATCTAGGTAATTTAACATAGAGCGCTCAGACTTAAAAATCTGCTTTAAGCTTTTGCTGAAAGGATTAAATAATATTTTCGTACATTTTATAAAATATCTATTATTAAATTTAGATTTTTCAATTTATTTAGGTAATTGAGAAAAGTTTGTATATAGAGGCATTCACCCTACTTATTATCATTTCAAAGGATACAGGTAGACAAATCCCTTTCATCCAGAAAATTTCAATTTGCTTATCTTCCACGCCAACTTATGTATCGTAACGTATAGAACGCGTAGGAACGTGAGCCGGCGTAATTATTTTGAACTTGAACCTTTATGAGGCCAAAATCGTAGACAGAGTTTATTAAAACTTTTATGTATGAAGAAAGTGAGTCTTCAATTTTTATGTCAAATATAAAATATTCAATTCAATTCTATTTACTAAATTGCCCACTTTTTGCCAACTTATTTTATTTATTTATGATATTATCATCAATTTTGTTATCAACTCAAACTTGTCACCTGAAATCAACAATGCATATCTGGGAAATCGACTTTCGAAGTTATTCGGAAATTGTGGAAACATGTTTCGAAATACGGAATCAAGTATTAAGGCTCTGCAATATTTTTGAACCAAATTGAATATTAAAAGAAATCTTTTAAATTGTTTTTAAAACATTTATTATTACAGGTTAGTAATTGTGCTATCAAGTTCTGTACATTACATTTTTACTACATTTTTGACAATTTAATTACTTTACTGATTTAATTTAATAGATGTATATAATCCCAAAGCACTGTTATTAACGCCTCTAAAATTGTCCCGCTTTTTGCGTCCGAACAAATTTTGATTAACGAACATTAATGTAAGGATTCAAAAAGGCCTTGCTTCCAGGATGTTCTGCGTGAAACGATGCGCGCGTTGCGGCAACGGCATCACCGCCAATGAGCTGGTGATGCGGGCCCGGGACATGGTGTATCACCTGACGTGCTTCACGTGCGTGGTCTGCGGCACGCTGCTCTCGAAGGGCGACGTGTTCGGCATGCGGGACGGGCTGGTCTACTGCCGCCCGCACTACGACAGCGCTTGCATGGAGGAGTACTGCGATGAGGACGTCACTAGTGTTTATAGGTAAGGCCGTTTATAGATATGGTCATGTACGACTAACTCGCGCGCAGTTTGAGCACTTGTTGAAGGTCGAGATTGTTATGTAAGTATAAGTCGTCTACGCAGGTATGTGTACGCACGAGTTAAAATTAGTACGAAAACGCGTTAATCGGTAACTTACGTCGATAACCCACAAGAGACTTTTGAAGCTCGATGACAACCAGTGACTTAGGATTCGGTCTCTTACTGGAGAGGTCCGAGTTCGAATCCCAGTGGCACGTACTTGTGACTTTCATAGTTGAGTATGATTGATAGCATAAAATCTCACTTGCATAACATCGAAAACATCGTGAGGAAACCGTCATGCCGGCACCAACCCGCAATAGATAACCGTCGCCTACATATTTCTCATTGTGAGAGAAGTTCCAGCCCTGTAGTTGGTCTCTAATGGTAATTAATTAACAGACAGGAAATCTCTTAGAAATTAATCTGAGATACATTTGTCTAAATATGTTGGAAGTACGAGTAAATGCAAAGAAATTGGCGTATTGCTACCCTACCTAAAAAAAAGCATTGACGTATTCCTTTAGGTAGGTCCCCGAGATAAAAAAATATATTCCTTTTTAAATCCTATTTAAAAATTTCTTCTCACAGGCTTCTAAAGGCAATTGTTATTCTCGAAACAGGTGTCAAGACTTGCACAGTGAGGGCGGCTCACCGCATCAATTTTATCCTGGTGGCCCCACTCAAAAAGGACGTCCAAGAAAAAGGAAGATCACTCAAGGATCCCCTGAAGACATGCAGGTCCAGACCCTGCGCATGGCCAGTACTGCACTCGGTAAGTTTCCGCAATAAATCCTCTCAATTAAACGTAAGGGCCACGCCACACTAGTATTGCGATCTCCAATCGAAAACGCGAATTCAAATGATTTCTATTATATCGACTATGCGAATTTTTATTGCTAAAATTTTCCCAGCGGTGTAATTAAAACCTGTCAGTCCTTTAATTATTTTTATGATCCAACTCGAAATGCGCTTATAAAAATTCTATTTACTTCCCCTCACTTTCCTCGACGCAAAGGAAAGCTTTGCCTCCACGCGCTATTTCTTTGAAAGCTTTCCCTCTGATGTTCCGCCAGCGGGTTACATATTAAAATGTACGTAGCATTTCTCTCGAGTTATTGTACAAACTATTCCCTTTTAAGATCGCAACCGCTACGAGGTAGACAACTTCGAGGGTAACATAATATTTCATCGAACACAACGGTCGCTTAAAATTTAGCAGAAACCTCAAAAGGGAAAGCACGAGGACGGGTTCCCCGCGCGAGCGTCCCAGATGTCAATTCATCCCAGTCCGACCGTAATCACGACTAATGAATAGGCGATGCGCTGTCAAAACTGCCTTCGTCTCACTCCCACCGCGTGTAGTCACATAGGCGCGAGTAGGAGAAACGTGGTCGGGCGCGTTGGGTCCGCTGCTGGGGTAAGTCGTCTGGATTATTCTTTATAGCGTCGAAATGCGAGGCACTCATTGAGGTGAATTCAGGTTGTGTGACTCCTCGACCCGATTAATCATGGCGCTATTCTGAATGGACTACGAGACGACACTTCATTATATTCGACACTTTATAGTAGTCTAGAAGTACAGTTTAGAGTACGCTGGCGGTGGCGTTTGACATCACCGTAACGGGACCGTGAAATTTTGTTTTTCGAGTATATCAAAGTACACGTGAGTGTAGCAAACTTTTGAAATTTAATTTAAAAGTTTCAGAGCCGGAATTTAGGATGTCTTTTAGGAACATTCCAAGTATACGTTCGTGTTGAATCTTTCGCTTTCATAATTATTTTTTGTGAGACATTTTAATTTCTTAACGTTTAAAAATGCAACCGTATCTTATCGTGCTTTTATTCTTTTTTTCGTGAAGCGGCGCGCAGTGTTGGCGAAACAGGCGCCTCTCGAGTGGAGCGCGTGACGGCGATAATGGGAACTAAGAACTCTCTAAAACATTACGTGCCTTATCAAATATCAAAATATCGATTACGGGAATGTCGCTCGCTCGGCATTATTGATGCAAAGTAGCCATGTAAGTTGTATTCTGCGTCTCCCCTTTGAAAAAATACCGTTGTTTTCCTTATTGAGATAGGGTCTGATAGGGACCTCTCGAAGTCCTAATATTTTGGCAGACTAAAAAAGATAATTTTATAATATTCAAAGACAAGGAAAATCTTGATAATTCCGTTTTAAATAAATTATAGGTACTTGCAAATAAATAGATATGAAATAGGTTAGCTGATAAATTTCATACCATTTAGTAGTTTAAATAATGTTAGTGGCTAAAAGGATTATAAGTGACAACATCGAAGCAAATATTAATAAATAAAGTAAACAATCTTTATGTCAGTTCACCCATGCTGTTTGAAACGTATTTGCTCCAGTTACCTGACACGAATAACATATCATTCCTCGTTAAGTAATTTCCCTCAACGTTACTAAATCAACGAAAAATGTCTTCAACGATTCCGACCGCCTCATTAACTTATTAATTAGGACAACATTTCTAAACAAAAAGCAGATGTGCGGTCACTTCACGCGCAACGACCGACGCACAGATGTAAACGTTAACAAAATTCATTTTTAATTAATAAAATTTAATAAAAATAAATTAATGGAATGAGCGCATCGCGTGGTGCCCAGAATGTCATTCCGTTTCTTATCGGTTACCCCATCGGAAGCTAACGCGAGCTTACGTACTCGTATGAATTAACCGCCTCCGATTTAAGCTCTTATGCCTCAAGCAATAAAGTGACTTTTAATTACCGTTTAATGCTAATAGCTGTCGTTTATCCCGCATTCGGGCACAAAAACTCTTATCAATTAAAAAGTGTCCTGATTAAACACTAGTTAATACAACAAGTGCCCGGAAAGACGTAATTTTTATCATAAATTTTGGACGAGCCCTATCGCTGAAAATTTTCTGTAGTCTGTAAGTATAATACCTACCTATAATACTTGCATCGTTAGTTAATTTAAAAAAAAGAAGAGTGGAATGAATTAATGGACAGATTTCTATTGTATAGCCTCAAAACTCTGAACACCTTTTGCGATTTAAACGCGTAAGTATTTGTTGGCAAATGCCAAAACAAGCGGAGGTACACGATCTCGTGGACCCACCCGGGTTCACGCTTCAATACAGTTGCGTCCGAGCGATCACCCAGGAAAGCACACTGCGAAAAGGCAAACCTCAAAGCCATTTTGGAGATATCAATCGGGGATTCAATTGAACATAATTTCATTTAACGGTACATTGACTTTTGTTATGTTCTATTTGTATATCATGGCCCAAACAGCGGCCATAGTCTTCATACTGAAAAATTTAAATTCGTAAGCAAAATCTCGTCATAGGTACTTACTACAAGTTATATTATGATAATTATATCGTTGTAAGCTTGTAATTTAGATGATAATTATTTATTAAAGAAACTTTACAATACTCTTTAAAGATACACGGAGTAGAGTCTTGTTACATCGATTAAATCTAGGGCATACTTAAATTATTTATCGTAAGAAAAAGACATTTTTTAGCGTGGCCATATTTAATATTAGTTCTTTATTTACACAAACATACGATGATGGAACACGATTCTTCTAAAATTGAGGCTTCTTAATTTACGGTTTTTATTACATGTTTTTGAAACTTACCAAAATCTAGCCACCCCGTATCCAAAATTTATATGTCGCTTGCAAAAGCTGCTTTTACGACAACGTCATTTCGTACATTTTGTCATGTCATTTCAATAAGGATAACTCCATACAGAGCCCTTGCTTAAATTGTGTCGTGTTGGTTGGTCGGTAGGATATGTCGGCCAATTAGGATAAGGCCTTAGAAGAATCTAAGTATTATATTTAATTTTAATACACGTATTGTACGATTCACCTAAAATATGTTTCTTTAGGTACTTACTTCTGAAATACAAATCAGTTGGCGTGGTTATGTTCCGAACAAAAAAATTAATATCCCTAGGTTATTTTTGTCTTAAATATAACAGATAACAGAACAATAATCAATGATCAATTAAGCCCTAATTATATTTAATCAAGTCGTTAGTAATTGATTGATTTTCGGTTTGTTTTATTTAGCTTGCTTCACTTTTTTCTTCGACTTCACGACAGGTGAAGCACAGGGGTATTCTGGTCAACGGATAAACGATCAACTTTTTGTTTTGAGGTCAGGCTTGTTTATAGGACTGACGTTGTTTATTGTTATAATTTACTTTTTTGTTAACAAAGTCATGGGTGAATTGGGAGATTAAAATTGATTAAGGTAAAACAAATAATTTAGTAAATATATCTAGAGCAGGGTTTCTCAAAGTGAGGTATGCCTACCTACCATTGAGTCACATTGGGTATGCGATAAAATTTATTTAGCTGACTAGTTCCTCAGACTGCGACTTCTTGAGTAATGATTAAATTGAGAATCAGCTCATTTTGCGATAGAAAATAAACACATTTCATCACATTAAATTATACTTCTACCAGTTTCATTTTATTGAAAAAGAAAATTAAAGCAAAAGTAACGCATTTTAAGTATTTCTTACTAAAATATAATAATTGCCGTACCTATTTATTTTTCTTTCGTGTTTTTAAATAAAGTTGTGTGTTATTTGTTTTATAAAAGAGTACGCCAGGGCCTTAAAAATCTAGCAGAGGTACCTCACTACGCGGACCCATAAGGCTGCTTTTCCACCAGAGATGTGCGAGGATGCGTAGCGAGGGATGCGTTTTTGAAGAACCAATAGAATTGCTTCATTTACCTAGCCTCGTTCCGCTAAGCCGTTTCCACCAGAGCTGTGCTAAGTGCATCCCTCGCTACGCATCCTCGCACATCTCTGGTGGAAACGCAGCCTAAGGTTGAGAAACCCTGTCCTAGGGTATTTGATGTATTTTGGTTTGATTCGTCGCTGCGTAGGAAAAACTATAACGGAATAAGTTCTGTAACGTGTAACAGTAGAATTAGTTAAGCTAAGCTTGAAACTTACATTTACCTCTACTAATATCGTAGATACTAACGGATAGCAACCTGCGTGTCTTGACCACAGATTATAGGTTACTAGGAGTACCTACGTAATCTTCAATATGGTTACGCCATTAATTCTAAGACTAAACCCACAGATAAGTATTGGGTAGGTACTTGTAGTGTAGTGTGGTTACCAGATAAACTTTATTTGATGCGACGGCGCTGAAATTAGTATGAGGTTTAACTTGGATTTTATGATATTCGAAATCAAGCTTGGTAAAATCCTGTTTAATACATAAAAGGTAACCTGCTTTTTTCAGTACAATTCTCCGTCATACAGAAATGTCTTTTATTTCCGAGCACAGCATAGTCTCCCGGTTACCGATTAATAAATCATAAAAAACTTACCTGTCATACGCTTGATTTACGCATATGGGCCATTGTATGAACGCAGACGCAACTCGCTAGTTGGTCTTCATCGTTTACCGGAGGAAAATAGTACGCAATTTCCAATCACGTATGGGATCTCAAAAGAAGTATAGGCAATTACTAGAATCTAGCGCTCCATCAATGAAAGCGGTGTGCTGAGTATGTGATTATCGAGTGATTTTAAATTGAAGCACATTTCTTCGTGAATGGTTTTCATGTAATTGTGTTCAATCAGTCGTTTAATACAGAAATTTATGTAGACTGATCATATTTAATATAAATACCGATGAAATGATATTAATCGTTCCATTGTGGCACGCCGTTCGGATTATGGAAGCACCGAGCTTTATAATAGATTGATAATTATAAGGTATTCATTTTAAAACGTATTTGTAGAGCTATATACAGCTTTTGTGAACACTGTTCCACTAATTTAAAATCAATGTTATAATGGATGCGGATGACTTATATTAAGCTTTTGCTTAATTTTTTGTAACAAGTAGGTAATCAATTTAATACTAAAGCAGAAATAGAGAATTCTGAGAATGTACTAAAATAGCTTTATTATAATTGGTGTTTTTAATAAATTTTAATAACTCAACAAAAAATATACCTAAATTACCTAATTACCTACATATTGTTAAAACTTTCACACTGTAATTTTAGATACTGGTAAAAACTTTTGTAGTAAGTAAGCAATAAATGGGTTACTGACATGACATGACAAGCAATAAAGTAAAGTAAATTAGTAATTCATGCCTAATAAAATATAAATGCGAAACTAATTGACACTGCATCCGTTCAGCGTTTCAAAGACCAGCTGGACGCAGGCCTCCCCTAATCGACGCCACTCACCTCAGTCCTAGGCCTTCTGAATCCAAGACTCCTGGTGCCATCTTCAAATCAATTCTGATAACAGTCGAATTTCGATCACGCCTCAGTAATCAGTAGGTTTTTCATTGTTTTGTTTTTAATAGATTTTCTGTTTCTACTGTATGTACCTACTTGTAATAACGAGTAGATTTAATATTGAGAGAGCTTCAGTGCAATGAAAACTGGAGTTGAAATTCTAGTAACTATACCATTCATTCATAGAAGCGTTTATTACGGTTGATCAGAGACTGTTCCACTGTTTGTATTTATGCTTTGAATGAAATAAGCCATTGATTTTTTCTGTTTTGCGTTAATCTTTGTAAACATTTTTTGCTGTCTTTGTCTGAGAATTAATTAACCCGATTAAAATGATTATGCATTAGGCGAATTTCGACCATTTCTCAATCACTAGTTATAATTAATAGATTTATGACTGTACGACAAGCAAGTAACGTGGTTCATCAGCGTAGCGCAAGTTTCTATTAATTAATCTTACATGCACTGATGATCTATATCAATACTAGTTACTAATAATGTTTATATAGATAGCGGTCGGTTGGTTGGCACAGATAACTAGGAACCTAGCGACCGATATCCTTTAATAGACGGAGTCCACCCTCGTTTGCCCTAATTTGGAGATCCATTAGTGCATGCAGCGTGGATGCAATTAGGGGCTGGGTGCTCAAGTTAGGTGTATATTATACACACTCTGTTATACACTGTATAATAGAGGGAAGGTGCAAATCTTGCTTCTGATCCTTTCTACTTCCTACTGTATACAATAAACGCGAAAGTTTGTAAGGATTTAAAGTTGGAATGGATGATTGTTACCTACTTTCTCACGCAAAAACTGCTAAACAGATTTGGAAGAGATTTGGTACACAGGTAGATAATAATCTGGATTAACATACATAGCTATAGGATACTTTGAACTCAATAGAGTCAAATTCTTAGGTCCTCGTAGACGAAGTCGCAGGTCGAAGCTAATATAATTGATAACATCCTTACAAATTATATGGTGGATGTGTACAACTGTACATGTATATTTTATATCTAATAAAGAAATATGTAAATACAGTCTTATTTTGTAACAAGTAAATAACCTATTATATAATATATTAGTTTTGAAAACCAACTATAGATACTTGTTTTACTTGCTGTTCACTGTTTTGGAAAGTTATCAAAGGGAGACACCGTGCTGTCTACACCTTAGCCTTATTTATAAGCCAACTCCAACTCCTAACAACTTCATTGAACGGATGTCGTCAGATCGTGCCCTGAGATAAACCGACATTCCGGTGAAGCGGTAACAACCAACATTACGGTGGCATAAGGCGCCGACCACGTATCTATATCTAACTTTACCTACTGGAATGTTCACGTGACACCGAAATAAAGAACAAAAAAAGTGTGATAGGTTGGTATTGTCTTGCCAGTGTCACCTTAAAACCAAAGAATTAGTCAAAAGTTAGATAAAGAGAATCGATCGTAGCGATTTTAGTTTTTTATAAAATTAATGTAAATTTGATTATTGGTTAATGTGAATAAAATTATATTGATTTGCTTTGCTTTTTTGTTTTTTGCATCACATTCTAAACTCCACGGAGACAAAGTCTGGGGCATAATAAAATTGTCTGTGTCTTATTTGCCAAAAATAATTAATGATATAAAAATATCGGGTAGTTAGAGTGGAAGTTCCTTATATTAACAAGCTTAAAATACTTTTTACCGAAACCAAATTTATCAAATTCTTACATCAAAATTTAAATGCCAAGAAATGGACGTAATAAATAATTTTATCAAAATAAGAATCATTAAAAAAATAATGAACAGTGACATCTCAACAAAGATCTCAACGCGACCGGAAGAGTACTACTAATTAAGAAACGAAGCATTTATGCTTACTTAAATATTACTTAAAAGTTGCTTTCAATGGTATTAAGTAGCAAATTAATTTAAGAGTACTTTCTTGTTCAAAATGAATACGCCGAATGAAAAACGTAAGCACCCTCGTAGGCACTGAAGCTTAGGGATAATGATATTATGAATACGAGCTCATGTTAATAAGAAACATACAAATTTGCTCATGCTTTAGCTACTTGGCAAACGGCCACAACTTCTGCTGTGGGTATTTTATAAAAAGTAACAGTCGTGTAGGTAGTGGTTATCACCGTCCAATGAATTAAAGCAATTTAAGATTTTTACAGGACTTTGAATCAGACAGATATATATCTGAGGTCATATAACTCTTGAGGTCTTAATAGTTGGCTGAAATAAAGTACCATCGGTAACCACACCGCCCAATCGAAGCACAAAACATGTACAACATGCTGTGGCATGGCGAATTAAGCTGCATAAGTGTTCTATCCTACCTTTAATACGGTGGCGATACTGCCAGTTCAACGAAAATAATGTTGTCGTTTAGATAGGCTGATCCCTCGATCGACATTTAATATTTCTACCTAGTCTCCCAAACACTTTTTAATTTTAATGTGCCTTGGCAGACCTTCTATTCTGTAATCGACTGATAAAAATAAAATTAAAAAGCCAAACCTAAAACATTAATTATTATTATTCGTCAAAATAAAGCATCAAAATTTATCAGATAAGAAATGAAAAGAAGCATAATCTTAATTTTTTTCGAACAGCTTACTAGGATTTTGTAATTTCGTATTTTAATATACCTGGATACAAAATTTAAGTTGTGTTTGTTGGTTATAAATTAAATACGAGTAAAAGAGATCTTCCCGTGGGTTCATGAGGTCGAGGTTCGCAACTTGATATACGAGTAGATACTTACTACGATCATTACCTACCGCTCCTCTTTCCATCACTTATTTATTTGTCATATGATCTTAGGGTATTACTGTAGGTACCTATCTCAAATAACGAGTTCCGTTATCAGATATAACGTTTTATAATATTTTATTTATTCATATTTCATTAACCTAATGTTGGGTTTTTTTTCGACAACCAAACTTAACCTAAAATAAATTTGAATAACAAAATTAAATTCTTTGAGTAATATTTTTTGACTAGTAAGTTAAACTCGTTATTCATAAACGCCCCGTTGGGATTTAACGCAATTGGGATTGAACTTAGACGCACGTCAGGAGGCCCTTTAATTTGTTATTTCGTATTTAGTAATTCTACTTCTAATATATATGCGAAAGTTTGTGAGAATGGATACGTGAATGGATGTTTGTTTTCCATTCACGCCAACACAGATGAACACATTTGGAAGAAATTTGGTACAGCTACTGGCATATTATTACTGTCAGAGTCCAAATCCTCAGTCAGCTAGTTCACGGCGTCCTATGGAGGTAGTTGCGGTACGACAGTACATCGGGCGAGTTTAAATTGCTCTAATTCCTATAAAAATATAATAGGCATCACCAAGTAAAGTTGTTTGTAAATCAATCGAGAGGAGAGGCCTCGATTTGTGGAAAATTTCTCCCTTCTCTACAATTAGGTGAGCCCGGAGGGCACTGCTACCCGCATAGTAGAAAAACTTTTGAGTTTTGGATGAAAGGTGCCGTTGTTAGACGGATCAGTAAATGAATGGCCAGGGCAGACAAATTAGAAGTTATCCCCATAATCCTCAAAAGAAGAAATGCATCAAATAATAAACTTAAACCTGCCTTCATACCTGTTCAAAGTTTGATCAGATCGTTACCGACCTAAGCCACCTCTTAATAACATGAACTACTACAAACTAACATGGGCTTCTTTTTTTAACAATTAATGATAATTTTCTAACTTAATCTCTAGCGTTTAATTGCCATTAAATTTTGATGAAATCCACGATCTATGATACGTTATAAAAGTTAAATATTTTGCCGCTATCCTTGTGGTAGCAAAGTTTTTTATGACATGACCACAAAAAGAATGGATCATTAATAAAAATAAGACGTTACGGTTCCTTCGATGTAATTTATGTTTACATATTTTACAACTTTTAATGGCACCAGATACTCGAAAGCGAAATGTTATCGGTGCTTAATTTATTGCGACTACCAAAATTCAAACCACAAACGCTATAACACAACTGGATCACCTGCAGTCCACTGGAACGGTTGTGATAATACGTTTGATAGCGTGAGTCCTAAGGCTTCCGTATATAAAAATGTTACTTAGTCCCTATTGATTGCATTTATTTTTTGATTACTCCAAATATACCTTGTATGCGATACGTCACCGGGCCAGCCAGCTTTCGATTTACATCAATATCGTTTTACAGGTTCTACGTTCTACCAATTTTATTAAGACTTTGGCGCAGGTTAATGTGTAAGCTTTAGCGTTTTTTTAAAATTATAAATACGTATATCAAATTTTCAATATTGAAGATATGGCTTTAATGTATTTTGCAATTGGATAAAAAACTTAAGGGAAGCTTATCTATTTCATGAGCTTCCTGAAATCGACACGAAATGGTTTGGCTGCCTGGCATAGGTCTCTCTTAGCAACATACATGAATGGCTTGGAGTATACTCCTCCATGCTGATTCAATGGTGAAGTAACGAGGTAGCGCCTAACCCATGTCGGATGTTTTTAAACCGCCAATATGGTTTGGCTACTAGCGTACTTATAACTATTTCAGTTCGCATGGGAAAAATTAACATAAACCTAAAGCTTTAAGAATTCTTTGTGAGAATAAAAATGAAATAGATTCCGCACTATACTGTCTACATACCCACTCAAATTATTCGTTTAAGATCGACTAAAGATTAATAGATCACTCTCAATTTTGATTACAGAGATATAGTGCGTATAGCCACCGACCTCCTAAACATTGTACCAACAGCACACGGCGCCTATCAGCGTAATAAAACACGTATTCTCGCATAGCTCCTTCATTTTTTTGTAACCAATCGTTAATATCGAAGCCTTTACGACCACGATGCTTTACAGCTGAGTTTTAAAGAAAAAAAGGGTAACCGTTTCACGTGAAATCGGTAACATGTTAATTTTGTCAATAAAATGGACATTAAATGAAGCCAGAATCTAATTCAGTGTCTTCCAAACTGTTGTATGTTGGCAAGAAATATGTACGTGGGATCTCATTATCCAAATCCGAATAAAAAAGTAGTGTAAGCTTTAATAGCTTGGAATGTTTTGACATTGGTTTAGAAACTATACTTAACCCTATCTACTATTATATGCCTAGTAATATAAGTATGTCATGGTAGATAGACGAATGAATGAGCTAACTCAATAACGTGAAAACCAATTCCTTAAAACCTATGGTTTTTTTCAGCTTTACCGCAAAATCTGTTGGTAGCCACTATAACACAGGGGTATTCAATAATGTACTCGTAGGTATCAACAGATATGGACAACCTTACAGTTTGGTTACATGCTACCTTATTACAGTATTAACAATATCTTGTACCAAACTAAAACGTAGTATAAAGTGGTTATTAAAACCCATTGTGAATTCTTTGTACTTCATTAGATATTGTAATCAACAATAAGTACTGGTTTATAAACATTATTTAAATTCAATTCAAATTTCTCAATTTAATTTAAATATTAATTGAAATTGATAGAGTTTGAGTACCGCAGATGTAATTCGTCAACCGAATGGTGGGAATATTGACTTACGGCTTATCTTGTCCGATTTTCCACTAATTAACTGTCTAAGTCTGCCCGGTATTCCGGTAATATTAAGGAGCTTAGTTCTTTGTAAGCGTGTTTGCGGCACTTGAAGCTTTAACTTCCAACACTTTAGCTAAAACTTGAGTGTAACAGCAAAAGACAATCTAGAAAATTGAACAACTTTAAAATGGACATTAAATTACATTGACAGAAATATAAAAATCTTCGTTGTTCGTTCTATCCATAATCTATTAGTTTACCTACGTCATCGTACAATAATTTTACTAATTAACATTCAAACATAAAGTAGCCCGTTGGCCGCCCAAGCGTATTTGGGGTGAGAGGTTAATAAATTAAAACCACCGCTTTTTTTATGAAAACAAACCGTCCATTAGGAGTATCGTAAGATCACGGATGCGTCCAATTTATCAGAACATCTATCATTTTGTGTTATTTGTTTTGACAGCCATATAAGTGCCATTATTATAGTAAGCCAGCCATTGCTTTGCCATTGAATGTTGGTTCTTTTTCTACTTGTTCGTTAGATCTTTAGGAGAAACAAAAACATTTCGGCCGTTGTTCAATTGGTTTCGTACTCATAACAAGCGTTTGTAACTTTTCATTTTAGTACTTTATTATTAATAGGTATACTTAATATTTAAAAAATAAGGTGTACCTTTTATAATAATTTAGTATGCTACCCATTCCTTTTTGTATTTGTTTAATAGGCGTTGTGTAGCCTCACCAGTCTTGTTGGCGAACACTTCTCCTAACAAAAATGTACGTACATGTAGTGTGAACTATTAGTGTGTATTGTCAACAACACTCGGAATATAATTTAGTTACAGTATCACACAACCACGTCGCGTTTCGTCGTCGCAAAGAGTGAATAAATATATTCCAAAACCTGCCTTAGAAATTTTATCATAATATTGGATCATCCAGATCCTTGCAGTCGTTTCTAAATGAATCGCTGATTTACTGATATCTAGTTGAATGTTTCTCCCGAAAGACCCCAGCCATTCATCAGCGCGCGTAAGGCGCGTCCGTAATTCTTCAAAGATTACGAAATCTGTCGCAAAAACTTGTCCGATTAGATGAACACAATTTGCCTCGATGGCGACCACAACCGGATCTGCAATCAGTTGAGTCGTCCTCTTCCTGTCGCCAACAATACCGATGGAAAAACTCAAGGATGTGGCTTCTGAGACACGCTAGGTTTGTTTGAAATATTTTTTAGCAGATTGACCACTGTTTCCTCTTAGTCATATTGACGTAATCTGCGTTTGAAACAAACACCTGGACACTTTGTTATTAAGTTTAGAGGAAGATGTTCTAAAGAGGATAAATGTTTCAGATTACTGAAATTCGTTTCCATTCCAGCCCAGAACTTTCTATAAAATATCGCGTAGTAGGTAATGGGCCTTCAGAAAAAACTTATTCTCTTCCTTCAGAATTAATGTCAAATAAATATTGATTTTTGATTTTATTACATGTAGATATACCTACATAATTACATACTCGTGGCTTTACGCACTATTATTTTAGTAGCACCTAATTAACATTATTATTGACTAAATGTGGGATTCGCCTGTTGACACGAGTATTTTGAGCGTAAACAAATTAATTTGTAATAATAAATACATGTGGACATGATTAGTGATTCATTATAATTAAATCATAACCTACGTCAATTTAAGCACAGAAATGAATTAAATATTACTTAATAACATTAATTTACTAGCCCTTAATCTTTCCTGGAATTAAAAATACATCTATATTAATTAAAATTATTACACCAGATTTGGGTTTCCCTTTAAAAATAAAGTTCGTAACTTATTTTTATCTACCTCTGCAGTAAGTGTTATCAATCATCGTCGGTACCAGGGCAAAGGAGTGAGATAATAATAATCAAATATTTTTGCTGGTTTCATCGATTTTACGTTTTTTAGATTGAAATCAATGCGTAAACCAAAAATGGGTTGTCAGTGCTTCAAGCACCAAAATAAGAGATTCTTTTAGGTATATGTAATATATTCTACTAGCTGACCCCGCAAACGTTGTTTTGCCATAGAAGTTAACGAGCGTTCAAAATCGACTATTAAAAATAGGGGTTGGTGATCGAAGGGTGAAAATTTAGGGTTCTGTGTATTTTTGATAGCCATTATTAAAATTTTTTTTCCATAAAATACAATAAAAATGTTAGGTGTGGACAACCCTTAACACTTAGGGGTATGAAAAAGAGACAGTAGCCGATTCTCAGACCTACATATACCTATAAAATTTCATTAAAATCGGTCAAGCCGTTTTGGAGGAGTATGGTAACTAAAACTGTGACATGAGAATTTTTTATATAAGATAGGTAATATTGTTCTAGATATCTTGCACCGGGGTGACCTATCTTCCTCAATGGAGTCTCTTGGCTACGACTCGTCAGTGACGTCCCCTGGTAGCGTGTCAGGTCACACCCAACGCACCAAGCGTATGCGAACCAGCTTCAAGCACCACCAGCTACGCACCATGAAGTCATATTTCGCGATCAACCAGAATCCAGATGCCAAAGACTTGAAACAGTTGGCTCAAAAAACTGGACTTTCTAAACGCGTTTTACAGGTACGTTTTCTATGGACTTGACTCTGTTTTAGCATTACCACAACCCGAAGTAATCTAATAGGAGTATGTCCTTTATGTCTTATATATAATATATATAGTTGGTGAAGAAGTTGCTGGATATAAATACATAATTATAATACATACATATAAATACATATAAAGACGATCATGCCTTGCTTAATAAATGGTTTAAAAAGCGAATTTGGTTTCAAGTTACAATATTTTGTAGCAATGTGTATAAGTTTAATAAATGTTTACTTTTCCCTTCCTAGGTATGGTTTCAAAACGCGCGAGCTAAATGGCGTCGAAACATAATGAGGCAGGAATCCAATCAACACGGACCGATGACTCCGAACGGAAATACACCAAATGGCTCTCTCGTACCGGGCTCCGTTGCCACCTCAACAGTGCCATCTCTGATGCTGTCGGAACCGATGCAGTCGATGGACGATCTGAGAGTCCATACTCCTCATCCTATGGCCTTCAATGAGCTTTACTGACAATCAATCAAACGGGAGACGGCCATCTTTGATGCCGGCCTCCCGACCCCGGAATGCCTCAAGGTTGAATATCCGATATGCAAGGACCGTCTGAATCAGTCGCCAATATAAGCTTTGGCACTCTTTGGAAAATCTAACAGAACAGGATGTTTTTCGATCAGAATTGAACAACATGAATACGATAATGGTCCTATAACACGGAGTCCTCTAATAATATCGTAATGCGTATTACTGACGCTTTACGATTCTACGTAAAAATATCTGCAATGTAAGTACGTATACAGTAACTATTGTATTATGATTATTAAGATTTCGAAGGTTTCTTCAACGAATCTAACATAGATTGTAGGGGTATTGTTGTGAAGTATCGGTGGATGACATCGGTTTTATGTACAACCATCCTGTACGTTCGTTCCGCGTCGAATTAAAATCAACATGGCAATTATTATATATTTTGCGTAAAAGTCATTTGATTTTCTTTCAAGTTTTAATAAGTATCTGACTTAATTATGTATTTATTTGTAGGTATATTGTCCCTTGCCCAATTCCTCTTCAAAATTTTAAATCATGGCTGATTGTAGTTTAAAATTTATATCTTATTCAGACTGATAACTTGGTTTTTCATGTGGTGTCAAATGTTTTTTCTCAATGTACAGACATAGCAGGTAATATTATGCCCTAAATATATTATTATGTAATGATATGTATGATGTCGTAGTCCTAATGATAAGTTGTTAAACATTCTTTAAATAAACCCTAGAAAGTGTATAATCAGCCTTTATAGTTATAATACTCGTACGAATAATCCCCGATTAAACTAAGTGTAGATTAAGTTTGAATATAATTATTACGTGCTTTTAATGTCACAGTATAACAATTCATTCCACTCGAATAACCTTAATAATAATAGCGTCCAAGAGAATTAATGTAACGAACTCAATCCATCTTTTTTTTAAATATCTATTATTCTCGAATAACTGTATAAAACAATCTATCCCTTATATTTTTGTAATTGCTTGTATTATTTGCACCTTTGGTAGGCCTGTGTAAATAAAGTGATACTAGTCAGCTTAGCATTTAAGTGATTTTCCTTTTTTCGTTGAGCATTTAAAGTATTTGTTTAAAATAGTAGTTAAGAATAGAAATTGTTTAAAATATAAGATCCTCCTGCGTGTAATGTTACTGCAGAGTGTAATTTTGACGATTAAAGTTAAGTACCTATAGACTTAAGTATAGCGTAAATACAAAACTATTCATTCTTGTATGGGAACGTTAGATCTTTGTTTTCAAATCTATGTCATGTAATTTAAAATTGATCGGACATTATACATAACAATCGTATCTTTCATCTTATTGCCAGTTTAAGTTTGACCCCAGTATGGCGCAACTCTTAACTATTCTCGTGAGGTACGGATACATTTTCGGAGCACCGGTCTACTATTTATATTGCGAACTTTTTCTTGCATTTAATGAAAGACTTGATGACGTAAATAGGCAATGTTGGATGCAATCAAGTATTGGTAAACATACAAAAGGATTGGTAAACTTTCTTGGACTTTCTAATTCGCGCTTCCATGTTTCAAAGGTCATTTCAAGGAGAGATCCGATTGCTATCAAATTGACGGTAGTCGTTAAACATACTCAGATAGCGGTAAAATTTGACAGAGACAGATAGGCCACAGGACATCCGAACCCGTTCCACCACTACACTGACTAATTGAGTCAGAACTGCTAAATGGACAAAGGATCACTACACGGCAGTATGTGTGGAATTGTTTATTGCCTCTATTTGTCATCTGTGTTCTCACTCTACCGCCTATATTACACCAAGCTTACCAATTTATTAAATCTCAAATATTTTTGCTTCAGCTCTCAAATCAATTGATTTAATAAGATCTAAAATGATGTTGTAAAAATTGTATTTTAAATCTTATTTTATTTTTTGCGCTATAACGTTAATATTTCATACATGATACCTACTACATTAAGGAGTAATCGACTATTTCTGTTAGCAACAGACAATTATTAAGATCTCAATATTATTTCAATTCGTATTGTCAGTAACCCATTAATGATGGGTTATTACGTCATGGACAATACGAATTGAATTGCTTCGATTTTTAAAGATTTCTAAGTACAAACCGGCTAGACAACCGAGCTTGTTTCGAAGAAAATAATAAAACAATCTTTACTAGATAATAAAACTTTAAAAATATTTCGTGCCAATGTCAAAACTTTCGACAACGCCTATTAAATTTGATCTCCCACTAATGATGGATACTCGATATACTACTTGTTAAAAAGTTTTTAATGTTATGTTTTTAGGAAGGTCCTAATAATAAGTGTATAAATATTAGATGTCTGTGGTATTATATAAGTGCACAATGTAAACGTATACTACGTAAGTCAAATGTAAGTCAAGCCTGGCCAGCAAATCTACCTGATCCCGATTTCTTATATAAAGAATTAAAGATAATTCTCCAAACTATCAGGTTGAGAGAAATACCCAATTTAAGTAGGTACTTCTTTTTAGTATTATTGCGAGTAGGTACAACAAATTAGTATATACGTGATATACGTTTCCGCAACATGGTATATAGTAAGTCTGTACTTAAAATTCCTGGTCGGGTTCATAAAGTACTAAAACTGTAATAATATTCGAATTATGTATTTATCTACTTAGAATCTGATTCATTCGTGTACTTAAGCCTATTTACTCAGGAAAAGTAGTACCTAAGAGCCAAGTTTGACTATTTAAAAATGCTGTTTATTTTAAGTTTGTTGTTTTCGTAATTTATTTTAAACAATTAGAGTTAGACAAATTTCTTGTTATTGTTTCAGTAATGTAATTCATACATTGTAACTTATTAACCTTAATTATTGGTTTATTATATATATGTGGACGTTTATCCGACAGCGACCATGTATTTTTGTTTGCCTCTCCTGATTTTAAACTGGTTGTTCTGAAACATTTGAAACATTTAGATATCATCACTATTATAATTAATTTGGATTTAAATTTTAAAAATTTTAAAGTTGTTATTTAATTTAACAAGTGCTTATTAAACTCAATGATTACTTATCTTTCTATATATATTTTTTGGTAATAAAAATTAATCAGGTAGAAGACATTACCTAAATCTATCGTGTTTACACAGTCAAGGCATCGATTAACAGAAATTAAGACATGAAAATTTATGTAACATAGGCATAACAAGGCAAAGTTAAAAATAGAAAGAATTGTTTTTCTTAATCAAACGATAAAAAAGTAATTTTATTTAGGTACTTATTATACATTTTTAGAATTATGCACGCTTATGCACATTTCTGGTGATGATCGTTATTATGTAAAGCAGAGAGTGAAAAAAAACTATCGATTCGGTGCGGGTTAATTCAGTTCACAATTCGTACTGTGTCGAGTTTTTCTTACTTTTTTCTCGATAATAACATAAATGTCCACAATTTAAGCGCTGCCAAAGTTAAACGCGGGGGAATTGCTTACAGAAAGGCGCGTTTAAGGCTATAAAATAACAATGGTCATGTGTAAATACAGTCCCTTAGTATAGGTACGGATCTTCTTTAATTCGATTTACTTTGTTTAAATTCAAACGAAGGGTGAAGGAAAGTCTAATGAATAAGATTTCCGTTTTTTATGAGCAAGTCTGTGGCGGTGCGTCGCCGGCCATATCTACACGTGATAATTTGCAGAATTCCATATCGTGGGAACTTTAGCTCTCATCCATACATCTATTGGAACTTTTTGTTCTACTGGAGATAAGTCTCACATAATCACATAATCGACGCTACTCCGCCCAGTCACAGATAATATTACCGTGGCCCAGTCGTCGACCAGTGGCTTCCAACTATTCGTCAATTAGTTACACGACCAAAGTCAACCAAGTTCATTTTTTGCACGGACGTGGTGTCTTTTCGATGACCTTTCTTCCCTGTCAGTTATCTGTCACCAGCTATAAATGTAGCAGAACGCAAAATATGTTTTAAGTGAACGTTATAGGTGAGCAGTTTAGAAAATCTGCTTGTTTGACGTAGATTGCGCCAGTACCTACCTACTCATGTTCGCTACTTAGTTTATGTAGATTAAGGGACTATGTAACTATGTAGCTATGTAGCTTGTAGTGATAAACCATATTTATATATAAAATGATTTAATATATTGACATTATACCTTTATATTGCGTTTTATTTAATAAAATTTTGTTTTTTACCAATTATCTAAAGGTACCTTACTACCACCCCCATAGCTCGAAGTGACAGATTAATTCAGTTTGCACGACATACCTAATTTGAGTCGACTATCTTAATTCCTCATGATTGAAAAATTCATCTCAGATAAGATTTTAATCCTATAAGTACTTATATGGTTTCAGTACCTTTAATTCCTCCTTAAGAATTACACAGTTTACTTCCGAAGGAAAATCAACTTTGAAATAAACGGTGAGATTGTTAATCCACTGTTATAGTTTTTACAAAGAAAGGGCTGCGGCTGTTGAACAGGGTTTCTCCCACAGTCGGAGAGGCCTGGCCATACCTTATCATCACGCTCCTCCAATACCTACTCGTACCTATCAGGGAATTTGTGGGTAACCTTTCTCGCACACGTTGATCATGTGCAATATACAAACCTATAGGGTCTCAGAAGCGGTTTACCGTGTCCTATACTATCGATATAGTACCTAGGTACTATCGGCTTCACTAAAAGATCCTTTACTCATATTCATATCAAGTTTGCTGTAAGTTGAGTATCCAATTTCAGTAATTCTAGTAGACTCAAAGTTATTTACCGTGTTAATATATCACAGCCTATTCAACATTTTTACTGTCACTTACAGTAGCAAAGGTATTCATTAAAATATTGACGAACCGTTATAAATCTAGCAAAGATATTTTAACAAGATGGCGCATAGTCCGCGATTTTCGGTGGCTTTTGATTGGTAGCGATCGATAAATCTCAACGCGACGTATCGATGCCCGTAGATCCCCTAAAGATACATTTATGGTATGCATGAAAGCTATTTTAATGATCAGCAAACTACCCTATTAGTGATATAATACCTACCTACTACGTATAATATCACTAATAGGGAACCTAGGCTAACCTATTTTTATCTCAATCAGACGATCATCTAGTCCAGTATACACATAGTGCAAAACCACCATAGTGCAAAAACTTTCGCTTTATCTACTCATTTCAATTTCAATATAAAAATTTATACGTTATATTTTTACAATAACCTTTTTACTAAACTATTTTACAAGGTACCTACATGACATACATTCCTAGTGTGAAAAAATAAACAAATTTTCAAGGCAGACTTCTAGTGCCTTTATTTGGCGGCGAGTCAGAAAAAGCTTTTATAACAATACCTGTACCTATTCTCCCACATGCCGGAAAAGTTTTGGAAATATGGAAAACTTTTTCAATTAGCGTATCCAGTTATATTTAAGGTAAAGAGAACAAAAACGGCACCCGCAGGTATTCTTGCGATGTACCGCTCGTTTCGGTCAGGCATACGGAATCCCGAACTGGGGATCCGTCGTAAAACGTAAAAAAGGAACACACCAAAAAGTACGACGTCAAAACCCGTCAAATTCTCATTGTCATTCACCGCAATCAACCTGTCTCCGATGACGTTATAAAAGAAACCCGTCTTGCCTACTGATTTATTTATAACTTAAAATATACACCGTTTCGACGCATTGATTCATTATAAAATATATAAAAGCATGCGCCCCGAGACAGCGGAGGAGCGTGGCCTGCAAAAAGCCGCCGGACCGCCATCTTACAGAATCGAGAACGAGTACAATCCGGAAGCGATGCCTCAGTATTTTCAGGTTATGTATAACGCACTTCTTATAAATTATTTATTATGGCCCCTTATTGGTAAGAGGGCGAGTTTGTCTTTTTGCTCAAAATACAATGGATGCCCGACGTCGTGCGGACCAGTGAAGTCTCGATGTAAATTATTATGGTCCTCGCCGTTTTAATTGAATGTTTCTTGTATGTGGCATTTGTGGTTGAAACTACGATAAAACGGGTCTTACTCGAAGTTTTCTTGAGGTAATGTCAAATATTCTCTCTAAAAAGTTTGAGAATGCGCTTAGGTATTAGAAGATTGATGTTTTCTTTAGAAAAGCCTTTTATACTTTTTACGTCCTTGATGGAATTTAAAAGGGTGGATTCTTGGGAAAACGTAGAAAATACGTTATAGATTTCTAACTAGGCTTATAATTCTGTAGAAGTTGATAATTCTTATAATATTATTACCTATATTTTTGATTAAGTATTAATGTTACAGTACCTTAGATAGGTATCTATGTACCTACATAATAATGATCTATTAGTAATACATCACGGGCTTAACTCTGTTGATCTGCCATAGATATCCGTGGGAATTCTAGAAGGGCGGAATTACACTTGGTTGAATCAGAGATCTGCTAATTCTTTTGTTGTTGCCATGCTCGGCAACAAGAAAAATAGAACTAGTATAAAAAGGAATAAACAGGAACCTCACTATAGAGAAGTAAGTTCGTAATCTTTATAATATAATATATGTATATTATGTTTATTGATTTTTTATGGAATTTGGTATAGGTACCTACTCATAAAGGTGATACTAATTTGTGCTTATATCTTACCCTAAATTATTGATCAAAGTTTTGAGAGAACAGAAGATAATAAAGAAATGGATGAATTATAATCATCACTAACGTTATCTGCGGAAAAGTATGTTTGTTCTTCTGTACGAAAAGGTGTTGACGATTGGTCGTCAATTATGTATTTAGAAGCGATTCAGTTCTCAATGTCACGTAAAAAGTGTAGTAGAACTACTACTACCGTCTGCCGATGACAATCGTGACGGCAAACTTATCGTCCCACTTGAAGGACGTAACTTAAGCAAGAATGATATTCGCGGCCAAACTTTGCCAAGTTCTATCGCTTTCGATTCTCTGTCGCTGCAGATTCACGTCCTACTTGTTTAACAAGACAATTGTAACTGCATTCCAGCGATTTTCCTTCGAAATGTTTGCAACTATACATGATCTCCAACGATCGACCCTCCGCCTGAACGTGATGGAAGCTCGTTGCTGTGCCCCTCCTCATTTGATAGGAGAAGCTAGTTTTGACCTCGGGACTATATGGAGGCAACCGTGTAAGTTACAAAAAAAAATCATTTAATTAATATTTAGAAAGCCTATCGCAACGAGCCAAACGACCTTATTTAAAACAGCTCGAAAGCATTTCTTGAAAAAAGAAATAAATAAAATTTTATGAAGAATTTTGTTGTACGAAATAGTCTCTGGAAGATTTACTTTTGAGTATTTATTTTATAAAATCAACGTCGTTATAACAAACTGTACCAAAATATCCATGTAGCAATATTTCTCTATCTACCTTTTTAGGAAAGACAGCCAGCCCTTTTATGTTCATTATGTTTATTTTTATAATCATAAATTACATACAAAAAGCAGTTAGGCACACTAAGTAGGTATAAGTGTTCGATTAGAAGTCGCTGCAGTTGTTAAATTACATACCATGATGTTCATAATAGTACATAATAACTATATCACGAATACCTTAAGATATAAGTTCATTTCACACGTACTTCTGTGATAGTCAAATTCGACAGAATTTCAAACTAACTACAAGGAGCCCAAAAGCAAACTCAATGTGCTCATTGGTTGAACGAAAGTAAAATAAGGTCAAGGTAAAGTAAAGTCAATGAGTCATATCATAAACCTTACTTACTAATGATATAAACTATCGGTATTCTCTTATTATAGTTATGTTTTCAGATCATCGAGTGTTTCGTAAATGGACCCAGTTAACACTGCCACGAGATCCTACAGCTGGTCCTGTGGGTTTCTTGAAAGTGGACATATCGATCGCTTGTAGGGATGATTTGCAAAGGGTACTGACGTGTACACCTAATGAAGCTGTAGAAATGTAAGTAACAAAATATTAACGGTGATATTACAAGTTGTAAGAACGTAATTAAGACGGTTAAAATCTTACCTAAATCTTGTCAATTTTTTTTAAATGCGAAAGGCATTGAGAGTATCAGTAACATCGTAACTAGTGCTATTTTACTAAGACACACACAGACACACAGAATAATATATTACTAATAAATGAAAAATTTATCGATAAAATATAGTGCCTATAAAATTAAATATAGTCTATTCTACAACCGGGATAAGATTAAGATACTTATTTTTTACCGATTTCATCTCAGTGACTCACTTACTTTACCGACTGAAGCTGCTATGAAATGACCTCACGTAAATTCTAGAAACTTTTCTGGCGATTCAGTTATTTTCCTTTTAATAGTCAACGGTATCCACAACCCAAAAAATTATATATCTTTTATTTTGGCACACACTGATTTTGGGACACCTTTTATTTTGGTGCTGTTATGTCAATTTTTTACAACTTTTACCTCTACTTTCCCAAGTGTTAGGGTAATTTTCTTACTATGGTAATCTTAAAAGGATTTGGATTTCTTTTATTCAAAAAATTTAAAAAGATTAAAGAAGAAGAAAAGATTATTAAATATAATATAATAATTACCTAGTTTTATAGTTTCGAAGTCTTCTTTGTATAATATCACTTCTTCATCATACGAAAGTCTTTGCCACTACCGTAATGCCCGGAGCAGTAATCACGGTTATGTCATAAAGTAATTTGTTTTTCTTAGGAACTATTTAATGACAACTGGTTCAGAACAACAGCATGCAAACTTCATAGTCACACTACATGGGGCGTTCGGACTGCCAAACTCATCTCGGCATCAGAATGACCGACACCACTGCACTAAACCCCCTAACACTTTTGTGAGAGTTCTATTCTGTGGTCTGCAGGTATGTTGATTTTGAACTACTCTTAAGTACATACCTCTATTTTTAATGAAAATGACGAAGGAAAATAATAATGCTAAAGCCGCTGTCCTGAGAGGTCTTCATAATGTTCTCAAAAGCTCGTGAATTCCCCTGCATTAGGTCAACACGGCCAACATTTTTATTTTAACGAAAGTTCCTTACGGCAGGCTTCGATGAGATAGGGATTTTGCTGCGCGACCGAACTGAAAAAAATGTGAGACAAACCGTAAGAAAAATATATAACGGCAGTGACGACATATTTGAACTTCGAAGTGATGACATATCACAGCACCATCTATCGGTGCTTGGTGGTATTTGTTTGATTTATTTTTTTTGGCTTATTAATGTGGTGGTTCAACTGCTTTACTGTATTATATTTAACGTTTTACATAAAGAGCTGTATCTATCTTTCTACAACATTTTCATAATTATGAGGGATGACCCGGCGCTTCAGTAGCCTCAGTAGGTCACTAATGTATTAAAGATAAGATCTTCATCGGCTTTGAGTAAAAAAGATACTTCCATAGAAACAATTATGTTTTTCCTGGTATATAACAGGCGTCAATACCTAATTCCCACAAAGTTGGTTCAGTAGATTAACAACATTATTTTATTGAGACAATTTTTCTTTGAAACTTTATTTAGTGTCTCCAAATGAGAATCAAAATTTTTTTACCATAGTAACAATCCATTTTGTCTGCCCGATTGCTGTTTCCGTAACTGGGAAGCCTTGAGGATTATTGAGCATGCTCCACCATGCTTGTCCTAGTGGGTAGTAGTCGTATACAGACTGTTGGTGCTACTAGAGAAGGACTACTAAACAACTAGATCCAGATGATTTCCATCATATTTTTACTATAGGAGATCTAATGACCGATTTCTATAGAGGGCAAGAAAGTAAGTATGTATGCAAAAAATTCGCCAGTGGCACTCTTATCCTTTCAAGTACTGTGTAAGTGACTTATGTTGCTTAACCTTTTCGATCGCTTGCTGACTACATTTACTCGTATATTGTTCACAGGCACAAACGGCAGTCCAAAACCGCGCTAACAACCCAATGTATTGTGAGCAAGTATCTATGATAGAAATGTTTCCTAACACCTATCAAACATTTCGCATGGAAGTCTGTTCAATAGATACATACACGGGCAAAATTGTAGCCACTACCTTTCTGAACCTGGATGATATATCACACGATGGGGAAAATGGTAGTACTTTAATGTTCACTAACAAGAACTTTTTATGTTTATATCTGCATGTAAATATATCTAACCAAAATTTTTATTAGGATTTTTGCCCACTTTCGGCCCGTCATTGCTTCCTATGTATGAACCACCGAGTCCTGGAACTGCTACAGCTACCGGGGAATCGCCATATTATCGAGGATCTCTTTTGTTGTCCTTGACTACGATCGTCCCGTACTATCAGCAAAGCTTACGAAGTGTCAGCGTTGAACCCGTTTCCCCTATTTCTATGGTAAAGTTTTTAGTCTCCTGATTCAATCAAGCAGCGATGGATGATTAGTAATATTAAACTTTGCTTTTAATTTGTAAAATTCGAGTTATACTGAAACCCTTTTGGTGCGAATTTAATAACCTCTGAATAATTTGTTAAAAATCCAGGAAAATCTGTGGACATCGAGAGACTTTTGCATATTTTGTCCTATTTTTGAAGTGTCTATGCTAGACAGTCGGGTCGCGAGCCACTTTTGTGGAGTTGCTGTGACTATTGGCGAGATCCCAACGGGAAATACGACTGAAGAAGGTAAATTGTAAATTTCATAAAATATTTTGCTCAAATTTCTTTTTGAATTTTTTAACTTCATGGCCTTTTTCTTTGTTCTTTGTAGAGTACACGTCTATGATGACAAAAATAAGTAAGTCCGGGATCTTTTAATTATTATGTATTAATTATTATTATCTTTTAATTATTATATATTAAGACCTCAAGTACGATTTCGTAGAAAAAATATCTGTCTTTCTCTCTTGTCTATTCTACAATTTATAACTATTTTCTTTATGTACAGAATCACGTAAACTGCACTACACAGGTTCGTTAGACGTGATAAGAACTAAATCGGAGTACGGATACATAGAGTTCTCTAACACTTTTCCCGTACTACAGGCAATTACTCGCCTTCCCGATTACCGGGATAGAATGTACAGAAATAACGCTATTGCAGGAATTGTTGACAGCCTTGTAAGTTTTTATATAAAAAAATAACAATTCTTTCACCAGGAAAATCCACACTATTCTAGGGCGACATAGGTTGTATGTATACTTAGGACTATTGCTTAGGGTTAGATGATGAGTTCCGGAGATAAAAAATGAAAACACTCAACGGATAGGAGCAATTGAACCGTGTATGTCATATTCGATGTCCAATGGTAACATAATCGCAATTCTTCAGCTGACAACAAAAATAAATAATTAGTATCTAATTTAAAAATCTATTTTTTCGTTTAACAGGAAGTTGTTATGGCTACAGTCGACAGACGTTTACAACACTACGATTATTCCTCTGCAGATCAATTGTTACGTGATCTACATGAGGCACTTTTTGATGTGTCATCTGAAATTTCAAAATTTCTTGACAACTTTTCCATCTCCAAAAACAATTATGATGAAGATTTGGAACAGAACTACAGAACAGAATTAGATAAAAAGCAATTGCTACTTCAGATTGAGGAAATGGTAAGATCTATATTTATAGTGATGTTATAATTATTTTGCAAACATTTTTTATATCTGCCTTCACCAATAGATAGTAGTCATAAATTTTAGTTGTTAAATATGTTGTTCCTGTTTTGGTACGTTTAGTCGAAAGTCTCGTGTTATATCGAAAAATAACAGCAGGAGTATTTTGAAGAGGCTTATCATCTTCGGACGCCTCTGAAAATTACCCCTGCATCAAAACTTAGACGTACAAATTCTAACGGTGCCCCGAAAGAGAACGTATAGATAACGTATGCCATTAGTATGGGAAGATGACAGACAACGAGTAACTGACATATGCCATACTAATGACATTCATATCATTCATTTCATTCATTTCCTTTACTCAATACTTCACGTCCTTATTTATTGTCTATGCGAGTTACGAGTTGCGAAACACGCCATGTTTGTATGCCAAATAAGAAAGGGGAATAAAAAATGACTATATACGGAACTGCTTAGGTTCACGCTCGAGGGACTAATGATATGATTATTTCTACGCAGAAACTCATCCAGCAGTCAATGTCACGAAAGATAACGTTGAGTTCAATGGATAGCTCACGTGAAAGTGTCAAAAGCAGAGAAAGCTCAACAGCAACAAGGAAATCAGTTAAAACTTTATTGACTGAAGGGTATTTACTGATTCGACAACTCAAGAAATTAATTTTTAAGGTATTAGATAACTTTTCAGACAAATTTGTATACTACAATAAAGTTATGGTAGTAGAACTGCTAGAGTGCTAAACTTTCCCGCCCCATAACGCGTGTACGATGCGATTTTTTTTCCCATTGTTATGATACAGTCCTCACCGTGTAGTCTTTGGCAATAGTCGTTTATACAATTTTTGATCTTAAAAATCATTATTTAAACTGTGGTATTACTAAACCACAGAAATTTTGGCGGCAAACAAGGGCTCAACTGTCAATTGTCTTCAAAACTACTCTCTCTTAGATACCCTTAGACAGATTTTATCTCTTGAAAGTCCACTGCTGTCTAACTGATGAACATCACTCTGCCCTGAGCGTACTGAATCCAAGGGCTTCCAGCTATCATTATTTCATTTTTCTACCAACTTAGGTAGGTATGTTACATTCAGAGAGGAGAGGTCTATGTCCAGTCTAACTATCTATCTTTCAGACTTCCAAAGACTGATAGATAGATTTCGGTAGGTAGGTTGTCTATTTTCTCTAACATTATTTAATTTAAAAGGTAACAGAGGGCTGGCCCGATGTCGTGGTTTGGCTTTTGAATGACGGATCAAGAGTTGGGTTTTGTAAGATTTCGGCTGGTGATATCATGTTTGCCGAAGTACCAGAACTTTGCGGTAGAAACTGCGGAAAAATACAAACCATTAACTTCAAGGTTAGTAGTATGGTAGAGATCAATATGATGTCTACAGTGTACAACAATACCTACCAAGTTAATTTAAGAATTCCATATATCAATAACAAAGACATGCAGACAAATTTAGAAGCACAGGTGTACAAAGGGTGATCTTAGATATGGATAATTATAAGGATCCTAACATAATGATGCGTTATGCTATGCGTGCGTGCGTGTGTTTCAATGAAATATATTTTTAAACAATAAAACCTTACCTCAATTTCCAAATTCAAGTTTATTTGAATGCTGCAAGCTTAGGTGGTAAGTTTTATAACTAATGATTGAAATTAGATTTTCCAAACCAATTGGCATTTCCTATTAAAAATGATTGATATGGAACATTCAATAATAAAACACGTATCTAGGCAATGTAAAGTAAGGCCCTCCAGTTTGTATAAAACCGACTCGTAACATAACCGAGTTTGACTACTCTCCTGTTATTTTTACATTTTATTCAACGTTGGTAACAAGCGTGCGCTCTTCAAGAAGCTGTACTCGTTGTTAAGGGGCCAGATCCCGGCAGCATATTAAATCTGAATAGCAAAATGCTACGTCAATAAGTTGAAACTTTGGAAGACAAACAAAAGAGATATGATACAATTTTATTATTCTGTGAAAATAACTACGTTGTACAATATTGTAGCATGCAATTTTTGTTTTGTAGCATACGAACTTTTGGAATAACTGACGTTGTGTTCTAACTAAGTAGGTATTTCTAACTAAGTATGTGTCTAAGTACGAGTATGTGGAATTATATCTATAACTAGCTGACCCAGCAGGCTTCGCTCTGCCAATGATTTTTTTTCTTTTTTTTATTTTTATTTAATAGCCTATGTTACTCAGGCTGAATGTAGCTTTCCAATGGTGAAAGAATTTTTGTAATCGGCCCAGTAGTTTTTGAGTTTATTCGTTACAAACATACAAAAATACAAATGTTTCCTCTTTATAATATTAGTATAGATTGTGCGCAGTTGGTGCGAACTTAAATGATTGTATCTATCTTCCCTTAACATTTTGCAAAACTATTGACACCAGTTCCTTGAGCCGTGAGTGCCGAGATAAAATACTATCGTTAAAGTATTCTTACCTACAATAAACAACACTCATAGGTACGTCATATTTCAGGTCATATTTCAGTCTGTCTTGACACATTTTGATACTAATGGCAGTTCGATACGATAACGATACGAGCGTAAGAGCATGCCGCTCGAGGCACAGATGGATACTAAGCAATCTTTCACAGTGAAATTTAGTGGCCGACACCGCATCAGTGACACCCTGAGTATTACAGATGTCGATGGGCGGGGCGGTATTCAAACCCCACAAATTGACCCGTCTGTTTATATTCTCTGAAATTTGCACTAAACCATACATAATTATAAAGACACCACGGCAACCGATATTCACATTTCTATTTTAGCGTTTTCAAAAAACGTAAAACAAAATGTGGAATATACACGAGAATCAAAGGAGTACCTACCTACTGCATTATGTGAGTATGTGCTCACAGGTGCCGTTGCCTTATATTCCAGCCTTTGAAATGTTCGAGGCACGTGAGCTCTTTGTCAATGGGCTGTTTTTGTGTCGTTGGGAAAGTGGAACTCCTTGCATGGATGGGTCTTCACGAGCAGAGTTCTGCCTTTGAACACACCCTGCCCACTGGTTGCAAGCTAAAAATAAAAGATTTCGACATGTGTGTCAAGTGCTATGGAATTGTAAGAGCTTCATTTTTCGATTTGTTTTTTTAATAACGTCAAAAAATTAAAGTAAAAAGTTGAATGTGACAATATGTATAATATTTTAGAATAAATTTGCATGCTTCTTGATAAGCGCAGGTGTAAAAATTTATTTCAGATGGTAGAGTGTCGCTTTTTCGTACACAAGGCAAGAGTGTACTGCAATAACATGGGAGATGACCTGCGTCACGTTTTTTTGAGAATAAATATGTTAAACAGTGTAAAGGAAAGCAAAGTAGGTAATTGTGTAAATCAAATAAAACGTAGATTCGATCTTATCTTACTGAAAGTACTACTTGCTCGTACGTCTTAGGGCCGTCTCATAGCCAAATAAAGATAAGACCTTTACGATAATCATAAGGCCACAGCCCCACAGTGGTGTACGAAGAAACTATGAAAGCTAAATATGAGTATCATTATTGATTAATTAAAAGACTTGAAGCAACTTTGTAAGCGAATATTTTTAATACAAAACACAGATCTTTATTGACAAGTCCAGACACAAAACCATAGTTCACATGCCCACAGACTATATAGTTTCATAGAACAGCATGTGGCAGCTTCGCAAGAATATATCCACTGTAACCTACGAACATGCTACGAATGTATATCGACGTCATTGCTACACGCGTGGTAAGCTCGGATATTGCGCCCACAATCTCAACGCCTTCAGCGCTATGCATGCTGTAGTGGCACGATACCATGAGCTTTGGGGGTTCTAGCTACTTTTGTTAACTGACTACATCTCAACATTAAACTAATTTTGTATTGTGACACATTATCTCATAAGTCGTATAGAAATCGTAGCTCACTCGTGTCTTGTGATTCAGAAGGGGAGGTTAAGATACTGGAGATATTCTAATTGAGGCGGACTTCTTGAGAAGCAATACAGACACGTACGATCTCATTTAGGATTTCTATCCTATTCGAGGTTGAATGTGGGCGTCCATGGGTTACAGTGACCACTTAAAATCAAGTCGCCTGCATGCCCTTTTACTGCTTAATTCCAATACAATAAAAAATATTAATCAATAGGTGATCGAAGGGTGCCCGTCTCCAGTCTGGAATCAGCTAATAAGAATACGGAAAATTATCTTCACTTCATCAGACAGATTAATAAAATATCCACCAGTCGCACTTGTCGAAGTAAACGCTACTGATCTAATGGTAATACTTAGTGCAACAAATACACCATATTATATAGAAAACGCTTTTAGTTTACAGTTTTGGGGCTTATAGGTAACGTCGGATTAGCAGAGGGGGTTGTTTACTCATTTCATTACTAGCATATCAAATGAGAATTTATATTTATAATCGATGGTGTGGTTTTAACTTAAAGTATTAAATAGATAGACAAAAGAGGCCATACCGAGTAATTTGTTCTACCGAGGTTCAAATTACGAGTAACTGTAATTGAAGTTTTAATGTTTTAATATTCTCCATCTATTTTAGAGTAAAACGGAGTTGATCGGTAGCTTTCAAATAGACTCCGTAGTGGACGATAGATGTGATTACAATGAGGCACCCGAGCTTCAGTGGCATGAAATGTACAAAGGATTGGAAAACACTGGTAAAGTTTACATATCTGTGCAATTGTTGCAGGTAAGAATTAACATTGAGAGAAATAGACTCCTTGTATAGGCTGCTGTACCGTTATATTTATTTTAAATAGATGAACAAGCGAATGACTGTATATGTAAACCACAGACTGGCCCCCAATGGTAACTCTAACCTACTAACGTATGTACTATCACTACGTAACACCAGTCGCTCGTTTTGAAGGAGAGTTTTTTTTACGCCATTTGCAATTTTATTCATCTGGTACTTTCAAAAGTAATCAAATTCTTTTAATTATAGAAAATTATTAAAGCCCTTCATTAGGATTCCGTTAATACTGCATTCGACTTAAACTTCCAAAAATTTAAACTATTATGTAACATATTTTAATATTACAGATCCCTGAAACGATCCTAAAGAGTAATACTATGTACAATTCCGGCCTAGGTTCCTTTACTGCATCGAATATACGAGAATTTGACTATACGCTGACGGAATTTGAGCCATTGCCCTCTAATTTGATACCAAGAACGTCAAAATACAAGTACGTTTTACCTAATTTAATTCGCCATTAGCAGTGATGCTGTAAATGCTGTAAGTGAGCAAACTTGACATCGACCGTGAAGATAAGACAACTTTTTTCAAGAAAATTATAAAAGAAATCAAAGACAAAAGTATTTTAATTAAAAATATCTGTTTTGTCGTGACCCCGAGCCCGAGGCTTATGTCCGTTCGCCAAGAAACACGTTCACGCAAATCTTTCAGTTGGTTTCGTTGTATGTAACGTTGTTTTCAGTTACTTTGTTTTGATTTAAAAATTACAAAATTGATGTTAAGATTTATGCACTAAAAATATGTTTTTATAATAACATAATAAAATACTTAATTATAAAATTGTTTAGGGACATTAAAATCACTCAGTAGAAGTCGATGTTACTTAAAGAGCAGTCGGTTTCAGATATCCACGTATTGCTGATCAATAACGTCAATTAGATACCTAACAATATTGTAGGTTTATCGTACGTCTTCCATAAACACTTCAAATAATTTCAAGAACTAAAATCATTTGATGTAACAACTTCACAAAAATATAACTCCAGAGATCTATCGTCTGTGTTGACAAAAACAAATAATTCTAAATCCATTAAAAGTCGCCTGAAAAAAGGTTTTAATTACAATTTCAGAGTGGACATTTACTGGTGGGGGTTTCGCGACGTTAAAGTGACGAAGAAACCGTCCGTAGTTTTGGAAATCGATGACCACATAATCAGATCAGATGTCATAGTAGATAAAAAGAGTAATTGCAATTTTCAAAACCCCCGAGTCAGCGACATTATTGAAGCTGCCCTAGCTGAAACGTTTTGCCCTATTAAAGTCAAACTATATGACAATTGCACCTTCGGAAGAACCTTATACGTTGGAACTAAAACTGTGAAGAAGACAAATAAGTTTTTCGTCACTTGGTACCCTAAGGTAGAAAGAGACGCATCTCTAGACCGAATGTCTATAATATCAGCAGATTTTATAAAAGGTAAATCTGCCCACGAATTTTTAAAGATAAGCGTGCCTTATCGATACGATATTACGATATTATCAACAAGTAGCCACGATAGTCCAGGGTCTCCAATCTGAAAGAAGTTAATTGATGGTTGTTTTACTTCAGTGGACTATGATGATCCACTGAACTTGTTCATTCCTCCGATAGGTTTACGCGACGTTTATAAAATCTTACTGAATAAAAAACTATAAAAAAATAATAACAATTAATCACCATTATTAAATTAATTAATTTAATTAGCAAATGTTCACAATTATCATCTGTTGAGCTAAAAATTATTACTTAGTTATTCAATATGACTTAAAACAATGTGTTTATTCGTTTCACTTCCATTATTATTGTATGCATATATATATATTAATTATACTTCCTTATGTTAAATATGTATATTGTGATTTAATCACCTATTTTCAATATTAATGTAAATTTTATTCACATGGTAACAGTAAGCCAGACATTATACGTTAGGAAGAGAAACTCACTATCAAACAATTTTCACGCCGCGAACAGCGAAGAGAATTTTCATACGTCAGAACAGTCCGGTAGCCTTTTAAACATTCGATCTAAGAGATCTGGCTGGAAAAGACTATTTTGCAGAAAAGAATTAGACGAAGAGGAATATACCCTTCTTCCTGTATTAACGAAGACAGATTCCGAAAAAATTACCAGGAAAGTCGAGAAATCGGAGCAGAGTTGGTGGAGTAGATACGTAAGCTCCCAAAAGGTAAATAATTTTATGAGTGTTGCGGAAGCTAATACCTATTATCTCTTCATAATTGCGTGCCAATATTTCATAAATTCGTCCCGTCCTGTACTTGAAATATTAAAAGGAAAGTAGGAGAGAAGTAGAATTAGAACGATAGCAGTATGTAATGTAGATAACAAATGGTAGTAAGATAAATACTTAATTAATTTGTTAGTTTTATCTCCTTAATATTTGCATACCTAAAAATGGTAAATATAGATTGATCTAAATAATTTGTAACAACTCTTTACCTATATTTGTACAAATAAACGTTTTTTCTTTGTCTTATTCCTGAAGACATTTTTAATTCGGAAACAAAGTTTGCCGACCATAGTGTTGTTTACGCAGTAACTTAGAAAAACTATAGTAGCATAGTAAACTTGACACTTGTGACAAGTAGTGTTATCTATAGGAGTGAACGTGAAAGTAACGCCGCGCCGGTGCTGCCCTACCTTGATAACTAGAACCGTCGTTTTATTCCTACTCGCAGTTGCGATTCCATAATACTGACACAGAGGGCGTTGAACTTTTCAAGAAAAGGATTTATAGCACTGTAAAGTAAAGCTAATATCCGTCTTGTAATTACCATGTTGCACGAAAAAGTTGCTCTTACGACAACCTTAACGTCCGTTATGTATAATTTGGAGAACTCAATATAGAGTCCTGTGTTTAAATTTGTCGTGTTGGTTGGTCGGTCAATGAGAATACGCACTGACCACATGTCATATCAGTGCGTATTATCACAAATATAATTGCATGACGTTGTACAACTTGTACTTGTCGTCTTGTTGCGAGCGAAATTGCAATAAGGACAAGGGGTAAAAAAGTAAAATGAACAAATTAAATAAAGTGGTCCCTGCAGCCTATTAACAAACAACATTTTAATTAAAGATGGTGTAGATAAATAAAAACGTCATCAAAACGTAGTACCTAAGTAACTTTTTTTCATTGATATTATATTTCCGTACAAATAAACATTACCTACTGTAATTTCAGAACTGTGCAATACAGAATGACGACGATAGTAGAAACAAGTTGACGGTTAGTAGAAGAGTAGAAAGTAAGTTACTTTAAGTAACTAAGCGTTAGTTACATTTGGATCGGAAATAACCAATAATGATTTTTGGTCTTAGATTTATGACTCTGAGCTAGAGAATCAGGTTCAATTCTCAAAGTTCAAAGATTGGTGTGCCACCCTTAAATTATATAGCAGCAAAAAGACTGGCATACTAAAAGTCGACGAGGAACTGCATTGTGGATCCCTAAAGGCAGGCATCGCGATATACAAGTGGCCACCACAAGACAACTGCATTGCTGTCAGTGCTAATGGAGTGGATCTTAACCAAGGGTATTTTCACGACTACTTATACATATTCGCACTAAATCGCGCCGCTGCTTGAGTGTTGATCGCTAACGATCGAAACAGTTAAGTGGCGAATTAAATGCGTGCTTTTGTGTTTCAGAGGGCACGTTAAGCCGTCGTTCCCGGTTGTTATCGATACGATAGCAGTCATTAAATCTTGTTTGGAATCATCCGACACGGGTTGGCCACTAGCCCTTTGCTCCACCAATCCGCATTGTAGCAGAAGGGTGGAGTATACTCCAGGCCACCTTCTCCCTGTTGGGAGAGGGAGAGACCCGTGTCCAACTGTGGACCACAAAATGGTTGCAGCCATACATTTTATTATCGTCACCCATTGCGTTACGTTAGTTATACCTACAGACAAACAACTTTCAATTTTCAGCACCTAAAGACTGCTTATTTGTACTAATGTATACAACATGGATAAACAGTTTGCCATTAAAGGTTCATGTTAATATGAAGTTCATGTAAATATGGAGAATATGGAGAGATATTCCAAGCGTAAATTATTCTTAGTCAAAAAAACCGCCATAAAAAACCTGCTTTTTTCATTTTAGGTTTTTCAACGACTATCCCAGTAATAACCCTGCAACATTTCTAGTTCGCGTTTACATCGTAAAAGGAAGGATTTTCGTTGGGAAACCTCATCCTTACGTGATCATCAGTTGCGGTGGAAAGAATTTGGGTGATCGTAACAGTCATATTCCCAATACTTTCAACCCTATATTTGGCACGTATGTTGTAATAATATCGTAAATCCCAATTTATCTTCAATAAACTAAGTAAAATTAAAAAGTTATGTAAATAAGACATCATTTGGTACAATCATACTTTATTGTATCTTCATTGATTTTATTTAAGGATATCAAATAACTTGTAGGGTTTACGAAGTCCGTTGTACATTACCAGATGACTATCAGCTTATGGTATCTCTGTATAGTTATGATATGATCGAGCCAGATGAATTGATTGGGACCACGGCTATTGATTTGGAAGATCGAATATACAGCAAGCATAGAGCTTGTGTTGGACTTGCGTCACAGTACGATTTGTAAGATGTTTGTGTGATATTATGTAATAAGATGTTTATAAAATCAGCTTTTGCGTAGAGCTGTAGTAGGTGGCGCGTGAAAGCACTCTATAGCCACTCTCTTTACCCGTTTTCACTGTCGTGAAGCAACATGAGTAGAGCTAAATTATTACGCCCAGGGAGATCTGTCCGCGACTGCCTAGTCTCCTCGGAAAACAGCAAGATCTTTGTTGTGTGTGTGTCAGTTGGGTAGATGTGATTGCCGAAGATACTTTATGGGAGGCGAACATAAGTATTTACGAGTACTACTAGGTAAATAGAACAGAAGCAGGTGTCCTTGAATCCAACGGTTTCCCGCTGTTTTCATCTGTCTGCCAGCACACCTGTTCAGAGGGCGGCCTGTGTTCCTTTTGCCTAGTCGTGGTCGCCATTCGAAGACCTTCGTCCCTTGTTTACTCTAGGACAGTCGTAGTACAAAATTATGTATCATCAGGTGCAATGCTGAACAATGGCGAGATTGCATAAAACCCACTGCGATTCTTGAAGAACTGTGTGCGAAGAATCACCTGTCTCAGCCGACTTTTCCAGATGTTTCAACTGTTGTGGTTAACGGAGTGGAATATAGAGATAACGAACATGGTAAAAATAATCTTAGAAAAATATTTTGTGTGTTGAGCCTAATATTCAATTTTAATCTTTCCTTTATTTTATAAGTCAAGACATACACTTCGGCTCTAGAATGCAGAGAAAATGTCTGCCTAAGTTTATTACGTAATTGGCAGAGTTTGCCGATTTGTGGATATCCTCTGGTTCCAGAACATGTAGAGACTCGAAGTCTCTATAATCCTGAAAATCCGGGAGTAGAACAGGTTTCTTGTTTTTTTATCTGATTGGGTAACTTAAAGAAATGTAGCATTCAGCTTGTATGAGCGGGTCCGGCATAATCAGCAAGAAAATAATAAATATTAATTACCTTGACTCTTTTTTGGTGAGATGTGTTGATGTTTGCTGAACAGTGGCAGGTCACAGGCGAAATATTACCTATTTGGTACGTGACTGAGAATTCTAACCCTCAAGAGGAAAATTCGTCCGCGTTCGATCTATGGCAGAATTATTGTAGCTCATGGACTATTGTCCCACGGCCTGATATCAATTAAAATAACTGTATAGATAAATGAATTTTATCTATATTTCTAGTCTTATATTGAATAATTGTTACTTATTGTAGGGCAAACTGCATATGTGGATTGATATATTTCCTCTTGACACAGGAATTAACATTCCTCCTTGTGTTGACATCACGCCCAACAGAGCTGAAGCTTACGAACTGAGAGTCACAATTTTTCACGTCAAACTAATAAAGAGAGATGATAACTATCAAACAGTGTCCAAACCCTCGAAACTATTTATCAGAGCGTAAGTCTTACTTTCAATTTAAACTATTAAATAAAAATAGATGTAATACACATTTATAGGTTGAGTAGAAGTAACCTTGAAAGGTTTGCAATCAATAATTGTGTTAGGATTTTTGCTACTTTTTGGTTATGAAAACAAACATCTTAAAAACGCATACGCAAACATCTTTAAAATATATATTTCTTCCATGGTATGGGTAGCATCTAGTTTTGGTTAGATTTAGGTAACGCATCAACCCGTTGTTATATGTAAAATATTATTTATCAGATGGACAGGATTTGCCGATGAAATGCAAAGCACAGACTGTCAATCAATGTCGTCAGATGGCCATTGTGTATTCAACCGCAGTATGACTTTTAAATTCAAGTATGAACACATCGAAAGAAAGGTATGCTTAAATGCAGTAGGCACCTACTCGTGTCTGCACTTAAGTACATCTACTTAAGTCTAGACTCTGCATGATATCATACGGCTTCCAAGTATTTGAAACCATGGCGATAACATGATCTGAATGGTGGGAGTCACATGCCTTTCAGGATTGAGATGTGGACACCATACTCAATTGATTTCAAAATGCAATTCCCATAAAACGTGTTCTTTCAGAAACGTCAAAGGCCAAATTCCAACTAGCTTTAAAATTAGATTTTTTTTTATAATTAAGTCAATTGACTTGAATTAATATAGTCATGACTTCATAAGTCCTACGGGTTCGTATGGCGTCATTTTTCGTTTTTGACAGCTCAATTAATGTATCTCAATTGACTCTGAGTCCACATCCCAATGGAAACGGAATTGAATTACTCTCAGGTACCTATACCTACGGGTTTTCTTGTGATGTTTTCCTTCACCTTTGGCTACAACTATTAGGCATGTACTACTTAGGTACTATCTGACTGTAGTCTAGGTACTTGCTGCAAAACATCGATTGGGGTTCATCGAGTAGTGAAACTCTATGAATAACTCCTGCACGGTTACGGTCAGTTTCACTTACCGTCGAGTAAGTATGGATAGCGGTAGTTTAGTTAGGATAGTTAAGGCAACATCTGTTAATTCATAAGGGGTAATGTAATTAATAAGGAGTATGGCTATCCATTACTGACGGTTTGTTATTGAGCCTCGCCATTAACGTGCCCTCTGAAGCACTACAGGGCACACCCTTCCTTTTAAGTATAATTCGTAAATTCGTATAACTGTTATGTAAAAGTTTAATGACTGCTTATGGTTCCAGCTAGGAAAGGATGAAATAAACCAATTTGCTGATACAGAAGAAAATGTTCCTCCAGTTCTTATGATCCAAATTGTAGATGACGATTACTCGTATTTCTCATTAGATGAGCCTATTGGTATGAAAAATAAAATTATTAAAAGTATTTGATATTTATATTTCTATGTGCTTTTGCTGGACTACATTTTATTCTCTGTCTTTGGTCGTAAGGACTATGGACAAATTACTTTTGCCCAAGAAATTTTAAAAACTGTTGAAAAGTTTATTCGTCGTTATGAGTTTATTTTATTGAGAGCATGTTACATACTATTTATTATTCTAATATTTTGGAACAAATATTGCAGGTTGTTTAGTTTTAAACCTGAACGAAATACCTCAAGGTGTCAAAGACGTACGTAGCATTACAGACGCTGTTGATAAAGTCAAAAAGATTGATTTGTTTTCCACCAACTCTATTCATGCTTGGTGGCCTTTACAGATGAATGAAAAATTTGTCGAAGACAATTATGTTGTTAGTAAATTTTCGAATTTTACGAGTAGTTATCTACATGTGGAAGGCTAATCTGGGTCTCAACAAAAAAAATCTATACCTACATTTTTTCTTCTGTGAAAATGCAGCTTTAGAAAGGATTCAAACAAGGAAACAAAAATGATTTTGTTTCAGGGAGCAATTGAATTGCAATTAGTACTATTATCTAAACAAAAGGTTTTATTGATGCCTGTGGTATTAGAAAAAAATCTTCAGTCAAGTACGAGGTGAGATTTATTGTTCGATTTTTCCTGGCTCAGCTGTTTTAGATAAGTAACAAAAAGTAAGGTAAGATATAACATGTTATGACATAACATGATAAATGTAACAAACAAATATTCGTAAGTTTCTCGTCGTAGTTACCGCTCTTACAAAACGTCGATGTCAATGCACAACATGACTGTGGCAAATATGTAGTTCTTTCTACTTGGCAATAGAGGGCGTGCTTTCTTATTTTCAATATGGATTGGTCCTGGAACATACTTTTCAAACGGGAGTACAAAAAAGGGGGGGCGGATTCAAATACAAATTTAATGTAGTTCAGTATCTGTTCAATACTCTGCGTTAGTACTACAGCCCTTGTAAAAAGACACCCAATACAGCTTCCCAACTTTCACCTCGGTTAAATGTTTCTTTATTGAACGGAGTTTTAAACTTATTTGTATTGGAGTAATCCTTACCCCAAATCCACAAACATAGGGGTTTTATCACACACCATTGTATGCAGCAGTAAAGTTACCCAATATGACACTAACATTTTTTTAAGTATCGTTTTCTTTCAGGTTGCGACGAAGTAATTCACAGTCCAACGTCAGCCTGAAAGACTTCTTTTATAAACATAACGCTCTTTGGGGATCACTTACTGGAATAACAATAATACTTGTTATGATATTTATGACGATTTATTTCGTTTATGTTTATATTTGATGTGCAATTAATTACTTAGAATGTATATGCAATATTATTAAGTATTGATGCATTAGATTTGTTGTTGTAATTATCAATAAAAACGTCGGTCATTAGTATGTCATAATTATAGCATTCTGTCTTGACATCTTCCCATACTAACAGCAGATCGATACGATTATTTCAACACGAAAGTGCGTAAGTTCATGCTCGCGGCACAATAGGCATGATGACAGTAATCAAGTATCGCCAAAATATTTATCTGATCTAATGAAATAGGATTCAAAGATTTTGAAACATGTATTTATTCTCTTATTAATGTCGAGATTAATAATTTATTTGTTAAAATAAATCTACAAAATACAACAATCCGCCATGATAGCTAAAACACCCATCAGATCGAATTACGTCGAATTACGTCACGTCTTAGTTAACGTCATTTTTTTCGTAAGCATATTATACGCGATCTGGCATTTTTTACTGAGCCGTGGCGCAATGACAGACGCCATGACACGGGCGAGCGTTTTGGAATAAATTTGAAACTTAAAATTTAAATGTACTTTTATTACACAAAAACCTTAATTTTCTACAAAAATATGATATATTTTAGACATAATAGAAACTTCTGAATATCATAGAAGAGTTTTTGAAAATTAGTCATCATGCCTATTCACTAAAACGGATAATCAATAAATTTCGTTGTTGATATTGGCTTTCTAGATCGACAATTTCTTAAAAGTTTAACACAATTTAACAATTTGTGAAAAAAAATAATCTTTAATTAATTAGGTACTGTCGCTCCAAACCAGTACGTCTTCATATTTTGTCATAGCAAAAGCACTCAGCCGTACCTAATTCAATAAGTGTTTGAAAACATTCAGGCAGTACGATTTCGTTAATGCACAAATCACCGACAACACACAATGTTACAATAAATTTATTGTACCTACCTACGTATTAGGATTGTCATTTACTTTTACATGAGTAAAGGTCAACATTAAAATTGTCGTTTATAACGCCATCTTTTATAGAATAGCTGAATTATGAGGGTTCAGCGGGGAGTAGCTCCCTCGGTTAATTTTATTAGGACGTTGACACATGGTGCGGGCGCTTAAATAAATGATTAAAATTGCGCTTGTCAGACAATAACTGTAAAACAATTTAATTTTGCATATAGTCACGTAATTTTGTGCTTAATAAGTAGTCCTAGCCAAAATAAACAATTATACTCGTCTATGCAAGGAAGACCTTGTAATTATAATATCAAACTTGTGGACGAGTGATGGTGAAAACGTGGTGAAAACTTACCATCACCAGCAGGCTGTTTGCCTACTATTTTAAAATAAAAATAATAACTATGCTCGCTTTCTATCAGATGCTTTTAACGTCCCGCTGTAGTTACTTCCAAACTAATTAGAGATGGTTGCAAATGCCAACACACACGAACCGTACAAATTGGCCCTTATATTTCTCATGTAAGAACAATTTTGCTACTATACGCTAGATGGTGCCTGAGGGCAAAAGTTATTTTTACTACCTATTTTTCCTTTTTTCCTCGATTTTCTGAGATGTTGAAGCTAAGGAAAACAATAATTTGTTTCCTTCCGATAATGAATAACACAATGATATTAATAATGATTACTCTCCATCAGTTCAAGTATACCTACAATACAAATATAGAAAAGTTAGAGTTTAGTTATAGAAGTTACATTCTAATCTATAATACGTCGCTTTTTTATAACGATGAAATAGTAGGTATGTACGTATAGGTACTAAATAGTGCATGTCGGTCAACTTTTTGTTTTGTTCGTTTCAGTTGAAATTTGACATTGCGATTATAAGCATTAAAATAATGTCGTTTCTATTCTTACAGAGGAACTCAATAGTTTTTTAATTGAACTGTCGTCCAAATCACCAAGAAAACACATCTTAAAAAATTTTCACTTCCGCCGGCACTCCCGGATGTCCCGGAGTGCAAGCCGTTGTTTCTTTTAAGCTAAAAAATCATTTTAAATTCGGCCAAGTAAATAAAAATACCGACGCAATACACTTATTTAAATAATATCGTTATACAATATTATGCAATAACAGTTAAACCGTATCTATTTTGCAATGTATTTTTTGTTGCATATTATAATCTTGAATATAATACATTACTATTACCCATAATAACATAATATTATTATTTTATTACTCTAGCTATTGCCCGCGCCTTCGTCCACGTGTACTTCAGGATTTGATCAAGAGCGAAGTAAAAAGGATTCCATATCACAATCTAGTATGTGTGTATGTATTATAACGTGAAGCGAATATAACATACTTAAATTACCTAGAGAATATTCAAAACTTCTCGGGTATAATATTTTTTGTCATGAAATGTTTTTAACGTAAATGTGCTCAAATTCAAATTTCTTTAAATTCAATTCAGTTTTCAGTCGCCATTGGATGAAATACCCAACAGTTTTTCTTCACTGTTTGTAAAAATGTAGAAGGTAATCGACTATGTATCTATTAAATACATACTTAGATTTTAACATAACTGTTAAATACTTACATTTTATTCAGATTGAATAAAAGATAAGCAGATAAATTTTAATGAGTTTAATTGGTATGACAATCGTTGACCTATAATGACCCAGGCAATACGGATTTATAAAAAGAAAACTAATTTCCAACTCAAATGGTCCGGAAACCTCTCAAAGCTCTCATTCACGGTGCTAATAAAGTCGTAACACGCATGCCTAACGGACGGGGGCGCTTCGGTTCAGCCATTTCGCACTCGCGTTCCGCCTTGACCATAGCAACCGCTGCTACGCTCGTCAATTAATCGCCATCGCGACCTAATCGAAAACATTCCAATTTCAAAGTGTACATGTCAAACTGAACGACGTCCACCCGCGGTAAGTTCAAATTTCGAAGTAGATTATTTTGCGCCGTTCTCTCGTATCGCATGAAGTAGGTACTTGCTAGCTTTTACTTTGACAAGATTAGTTTGTTTCCACGCATGTCAACGATTTGGTTATAATAAATATCCCATTGATATTTTATTCGAAGGTCTTGCAATACTTTTAGAACTTTAAAACTTAATTACATTGTTTAAGTACGCTTAAGTACGTTTAAGTATTTATATTTTAAGAGACCTTTACGTACCTACGCTTATTTATTTTTTCAACTTTTTCCAACTTTCTTTCCAGTAAAATTAAGTTCCAGTTTCCAGTTCCATAAAACTAACTACTTAATTAGTTGGTTTGGATTATTTATTTAATGTGGTAATGTTATTGATTGAGTTGACTGGATGTTATTCTGTTTATTGACGTAAAAATGTGTAATAATTATGAATAATATTCTTTTTTGATAGTAAAAAATGGATGATACTGACAGGAGGCGCGAGAGAGAGAATAAAAGTAATACTGTTAGTATATTGTTGAATTAATAAATTAAAAAAAAGATTAAAAAAAAGATAGTGAATAACTAGTGGACTACAAAATGATACTGCGAAGGCAAATAGAGAGATGGAATAAGAGAAATTATAGATGATGATAGCATGAGCGTTCAAAAATGTTATCTATAAGTTTTCATAAGACTGCGGTTGACAAAACTATAGACAGGCTGATAAAATTATTAATGGGGACATCATTATACCTACTCCTAGCAAGAGACAGATTTGAGTAAGAAACAATAACAAATAATGAAAAAAAAGGTGTTTAGTACATGGTTAATAGGCTAATAGGCATGATGACTAATTTTCAAAAACTCTTCTATGATATTCAGAAGTTTCTATTATGTCTAAAATATATCATATTTTTGTAGAAAATTAAGGTCTTTGTGCAATAAAAGTACATTTAAATTTTAAGTTTCAAATTCATTCCAAAACGCTCGCCCGTGTCATGGCGTCTGTCATTGTGTCACGGCTCAGTAAAAAAATGCCAGATCGCGTATTTAAATATGCTTACGAAAAAAATGACGTTTACTAAGACGTGACGTAAATTGACGTAATTCGATCTGATGGGTGTTTAAGCTATCATGGCGGATTGTTGTATTTTGTAGATTTATTTTAACAAATAATTAATTAATCTCGACATTCATAAGAGAATAAATACATGTTTCAAAATCTTTGAATCCTACTTCATTAGATCAGATAAATATTTTGGCGATACTTGATTACTGTCATCATGCCTATTACGTACGCAGTAGATGAAATGGAAACACGTCATTCGGTGCAATGACGCTGGTGATAAATTATATTTTCCACTTGTCAGCTGAAGGATGGCACTTCATCGTAATAAAGTAGTCGGCGTTACCAATTCCACTGACTGTTGTTACAATCTCAATACAATCACAAACTTTGGAACATAAAACCAGGCAAATGGGCAAAAGCCCCACCTGATGAAAAGAGGCCACTGTTGCTTATGGACACCAGGAAAGCAGCCAGTGCGTTGTATTCTTTGAAGGAGTGCTCACACGCTTTTTTGAGTATGGAAATTTAAGACTTTATCTTATCTTATAATCTTCTTAGAAATATCGTGTTGGACCGCTGCAATGACGTAGCGGAAGGGTAGCCGACAACACCCACCATTTTTGAAGTGAAAACTTATTTAGCGGCGTTGTGCACTTTTTTGGGATGGTCGCATTGCACGCATTGCAAATAAGTTCTGTAGGAAAGTAAAGAAGGTTATCTGTACGTAAACTGTAATGAAATGGAAAGTTAGTATTAATTGTTCGCACATTAATTTTGATAGGAAGACCTCATTTGTTTATCTACCGTTATGAAGTAAAGTTTTCCACTACAACAGAAATAGGATCCAATTTATTTATCGTTCCTGCATATAGGTATTATAGTCCAAGATCCCAGAGCGATCTGACATAAGTTATTTTCACATGGATGAAACCTTAGGTTCTCAATAGCGTCTCAGGTTCTTTGAGCGCCTCAGGTATCTGGTAAGAAAGGTAGGTAACTAAAAATAATAGTTACTTAACTTAAATTTATATGGCTGATTTTTATATATGTTTTTTGAAAGGGATAAAAAGCAGCAATTAGGTATTATGTCGATCCAGGTTATAAACTTTGTGCATACCAAATTTGATCCAAATTCATTCAGCTGTTGCATGAAGGAAAACAAACATCCATCCATCCCCACAAACTTTGACATGTATGATTGCAGTAGCAATTTTTAAGTCGGCTTACACATAAATTTAGATTTACATAATGATACATACGGTTAATGTTAAAATGACTATGACGTTATTTGTTTCATTTGCATTACAAAGCAAGACAAGTGTTGCTTGAATATAATTTTATGATAGCCAATGTAAAAACCGGTCTAATGTAAGCTAAGTAGCTGGATAAGATACTGCTTAAAATTTATAGTCCAAGAGCTGGCAGTTATTTTTCGAAAAGTGTTTGGGGCATCATACAATAATGTTGAATCGATTTATTGCAATATTCGCACACCAAAAATGCAGATCTAGCTTTATACAGACTGGCTCTTTAGGTGGTAGACCCATAGTAGCTCATCCGGGGAGGTCCATTATTCAGCCTCTTAACTCGTCGTCAACCAACATGTTCTTCATGTTTTGCGGTTTGGGCGGAGAGGTGGATGCAAACCACCTGATGTTAAGTGGTCATTACAGTCCATGGACGCTCTCGTCCAACTTCAAATAAAGAAAATGCCATCAAAAACATAACTTGTAAAAAAACCACGTGTCGCAACTCAGTTCTTGCACCATAATAAGTTGTGAGATCCATGTATGCATCCGTAGATTGACTGGACTATCGCGCGAAAGCACAATGTATCTCGAACGTAAGTAATACATATTGTATTAAATTAGATAGTTTACTTGTTGATTGCCAAGCCAATCTATGGATACATAATTATGTAAATGGATCCCACAACTTTTTATGGTGCAAAAACTGAGTTGCGTCATATGCGTCAGTCGCGTTGTAGTTGCCCATTTATTAAGTTAAATAACATAAAGTACAAAAATGCTAGACAAAAATAAAAACAATAATTCTACAAATAATAGTACTTACATAGTAAAAAGCAATAAAAATGAAGATAGTGAGATTACTTCTACAGAAGAAGTAGAATATGATCAATTAATCGACGCTGCCGGATTTGGACTGTATCAAATTTTTCTAACTTTTCTGACGTTCCCGTTCTACGTGTTTGGTGTGTTTTCGTACTTTGCACAACTATTTATGACCGAGGTGTCTCCAAATCACTGGTGTTGGGTTCCAGAACTAGACAATTTAACGGAGATACAAAGAAGAACTTTAGCGATTCCACTGGATGAAAAATCACGATTTGGTTATTCACAATGTCAAATGTACGTCGCCAATTGGAGTGAAGTGTTAAGTTACGGAGTGATGCCAAATGAATCGTGGCCTACACAGAATTGCCAATATGGATGGGAATTCAACAAAACTGAAATACCCTATCCAACTATAACGAGTGACATGGGTTGGGTGTGTGACAAAGGCAGTTATCAAGCAACGGCTCAAGCTATATTCTTCGTTGGAGCTGTCGTTGGCGGTTTCATTGTTGGATGGATAGCAGATCGCTTTGGAAGAATACCGGCAGCGGTTGCTAGCAATATGTTTGGATGTATAGGAAGCATCATCAGTGTTTTTTCAAAAAACTTTTTCCAGTTCTGCTTGAGCCGATTCATAGTTGGATTATCTTATGATTCTTGCATGATGATGACATATATTATAGTGGTAGAGTTTGTAGCTCCAAAATATAGGAGCATCATGGCTAATTTACCATTTGCTATATTTTATACAATTGGGGCTGTTGCACTGCCTTGGATAGCGCTTGCTTGTGGTCATTGGAAAACCATCAGCTTAGTCACCGGGTTATTGATGGGTTTATCTTTATTAACACCGTTTATTGTTCCTGAAAGCCCTAGATGGTTACTTACCAAGGGTCGAGTGGACGACGCTATTAAAAAAGTCAAAACAATAAGCGGCGTTAATAAAAAACAAGTGCCCTTAAAATTAATAGAACAATTCAAAGCTTCCTCTGGCATGAACAAAACTATAGAGTCTAGTAATCTTTTAGATATAGCAAATAAATCTTTAGTACGAAGAACTTTTATTTGCGTCTGTATAGAGTACATGTGCTGTATGATAGTCTTCGATGCCTTGGTTAGAAGCATAGGAGGTTTACAATTCGACTTTTTCCTATCATTCTCATTTGTTTCTTTAACTGAATTTCCCTCGCTATTGTTAATTTCTTTCATTTTAGATCTTACTGGCAGAAAATGGTTGACAATTATTTGTTTTATAACATGCTGCATATTTAGCATGCTAACTACTTTTTTGAGTGGTGGTTTACCCTCAGTTCTGTGTGCAGTAGCAGCAAGATTTGCAGTGAATATGTGTGCAAATATATCTATGCAATGGGGGGCGGAAATGTTGCCTACTTCAGTTAGGGGTGCAGGCAGCAGTTTCATTCACGTTTGCGGACACATTGCAAGTATTTTATCTCCTTACATAGTATACCTTGAAATTTACGTTTCATGGCTACCTTTAGTAATAGTGGGTTTGATCGCATTAATGGCTGCTACAGTATCGCTTGTCTTACCAGAAACAGCAGGAAGAGACTTGCCTCAATCGTTTGAAGATGCCGAAGTTTTAATCAAAACGCAAAAAATGTTTGAAGTGCCATTTCTACAAAGAAAACATAAAGATACTGTTGAAGGACACGTAAATTCAGCATTTGAAAATTATCAATAATCATTATAAAAATGAAAATATAGAACATAATGGAAGTTTAGAACATAATGAAAATTATTTATAGCGTAACAATGGCCTATATTGTTAAGGTTTATTTAAATACAAAGACATAAACAGTTACAAAATAAACATTTTTGCGATTCAGTATAACTATTACCTATTTCCATATTAACACCTGTGAACTAGTGACGTTAAGATAAGTGTTGTTATCGTAGTATCATAATGCTCGTCTAATCAATTAATTTAGTGGGAGATTACGAGCTCCCCAAATACAATTCCTAAAGCAATAAAACTATTTCACAAAGTTAAAAGTATTACGAAACTGACATTAAATTAATTACAATTAAATTTTTTTATTATTTCATTGACGCTCTTAAATATATAATATAATATATATTTTATACGTATATTAAATCCAGATTTGCAATGTGATTTGTACGACTCATCCCTGAAGGATTTCGGCTTAACTTACGTTGCTCTTTCAAGCCGATAAACTACATAGTTAACGATGATTTATGTGAGCTCCATGTCTGTTCACAAGATGTAAACGGGGATTATTTGAAAAATTCCATATTTATGTTTTAACATTTCATCATATAGGTAAGGGTTTTGGAAAATCGCAGATTTTTATTGCATACCATAAGGGGAGGCATACTCCACCACGTTGCTCCAATGCGGATTGGTGGAGAAAAAAATTATAAAATTTTAAATTACCTATAGATAAAACCTTTAATACATACTATTGAGATTTCAAAAAATCAATTCAAAAATATCTATACCAACGTTTCAAAAATTTGAGAGTTGTCAATATAATGGTGGTGACGTCCTTTGATATAGAGGAACAGAGCCGTAGTCACAGGTAGAACAAACTATACCCCCCAGAGGTAAACCAATTGCTTTAATATTTATTCACCTTTATTTTATTTTGGTAGAGCATTTCATCTGTGCTTTGTAGACGGATTGAAAAGGATTGTGTGGCGGTCTCCCCATGGGGAGGTCAATTTCTGAGGGCTGATAAAGGTGCGAATAAATTGAAAACTAATAAACAAATATACGAACCTGATGGAGGAAAAATATTAATGTTCATTTTACACAATGTACATATTAATTCAAAAATATCTGATAAATAGCTACAGGATCGTCAGGCATAAAACAAATAATATATATTATATAATATATAGTGTACGTAATGTAAGAAAATTATGGAAACGTAAACTTTGTTACGTGGGATCATGAGAAATCTGCGGAACGAACGGTAAATACATTTGGAAATATTTTATTGATCTGAAAAACATATAAAGTACCTACTTTAAAGGCTGATACATCAAGGTACAAAAGTATACCTACTAAGCATTACCTTAGCATTTCAGTAGGTACGTTAAGGAAACTAGCTTCAACGTGAACGGAGTCACGTGTGTAGTATGTTACGATTTTCCTTCTCGTTTTTCACTGGTATTCAATTTGCCTATACAAATGCCTACACCTTCTTATACTGGTGAGGTTGCTTGGTTCCTTTTTGTTTTAAAGAGGGAGATCTCACGTGTCGGTGGAATTTTTTATTATTCTTTTTACGTGCGTATTTCTTCTTTCGTTATCCTATAGAAGCACGCGGTCGTGAGCACTTATGTTTATGCATTTCACATTTTACGATTGTATAACCTCCAAGGAGTGTGGTTCTCTTTATGTACTTAGGGATCATTCCGACTAGATTAACCTTGACATTTTACGCATACTTTAAGCGGGATCTAGTCTGAAACCGCTCGGATACTTTCGTATATCCAATATTATGTACTATTTTCTAACTAAAGTGAGCGAAGAATAATAGGTAAAAATAGGAAATATGTATATTCAGTGTTAAAATAAATTTTAAAATCGTCTCAGTTTAAAAGTTAACCCTGATTAACAAATCTCTCCAACGTTGTCGACAAAATATTGAATAAATTGTAAGTTATTAGGTATTAAAAAAAAGAAATATATTAATTGGGATTTGGGAATTATTAAATAGGAATATGTTTAAAATGTAAGCTTTTCTGTCATGAAGTTGTAGGCTGTTATTAATCAAGAATATACATAAGTATTTATCTTATTTAATTAAGTTAAGTTCTCTTTATTAATACCGACATACTGGTACAAAAGGTAAGTAGAAAGAAGACCAATAGAGTAACTAAGTGATAATCTGATTGTATTTGGGTGCTTTTTCGCGTCAGGTTAAGGGTGTTACCGTGGTATGATCATGACTCCACGCAAAAAAGTTGTGGACAGAAGCTGTCATCTAGACTATTATTCACTGATTCGATAGTCTAAATAGTGACGTTTTATGGCCTTTTATACAGGAAAATAAGATGGGCTTAAAATATTTACCCTATCTTCAATGACTCTGAACATTACGAAATACTGCGCACGGCACGTTATTTGCTTGACAAAGATATCAATGAATCCTTATTCATTTTCACCTATAATTTAACAAAGGGCCTAACATCATCGAACCTTTAACATAAGTAACCATTCCAGCGTACAAAATTGTACAAAATGTCACCTGGTACTGCGGTGAGTAAGTTGTAAGACATCTGGGTACAATAAGTCAGCGCGGTGGATTAAGACCTACGAGTATATTCTTCTTCCGAGAGAAAGTGCAATCCTGGACCACTGATAGCATGCAGACACACTTTTCTAGAAAAATGTTGTAACGGCACAATATCCAGTGAAAAGTTCAAGAAACTGTTCACAACACACTCAGGTTTCTCAAATCTAGGCTAGTAAGTCTAGTAACGTAACGTCTAGCCAATTCCTTTTGTATACATATACAGATACTTTATCCATGAACGCCGAACACATTTCCAAGGGAGGGCTCGAAAGCCAAGGGTCGTAACCCTTATCTATCATCATGGTACCAGGTGTAACGCTCAGAAATAACCGCATAGTGCTCAGAGTTATTTTCTGATATAGTAGTCGTCAATATTCGAACATGAAAAGAGTATCTATTAGTGACATTTTGCTACGTCAATACGTTATTAGTATATACCAGGGGTCGGCAAACCGCAGCTTGCGAGCCGCATCTTGCTATAGGATTGTATGGCTCTTCTTACAACTCGCTCACTGCCTAACTGCGCCGCCTTAGCTCAAATAAAACACCTTAACAATTACCTAAACGTGTGTTCCCGCCGCCTCACTAATAAAATTCATGTTGCGCCTCTTTGAAGGCATGGGAAAATCTACGAACTTGATATTTGGCTCATTTGGTTGGTAAGTCTGCCGACGCCTGGTAAATACCCATTAGAATTTTATCAAGAGTGAAGCCTACTTGGTGCCAAGTGATTAACATGTCAAGAGTCAATTTTTAAGTAACATTTAAGCGAATAGGGAGTCAAAGGGAAAAAAATTATCATGTTTTTTTGACGATTATTCAGCAAAATGTAAATAGAGAACCATTAAAAATAAATTTCTTCCAGTTATAAGTTTAACTATTTACACAAATGTGAAATGTAGGTACCTATGAAAATTTTGACAGTGTCTCAAAAGTAGGTAGGTAAGTATCCTTTTACTTGTAGACACCTGTGGTTTGCTTTACAACAAATAAAAGTGACTTCTGCTAACTTTGAAATTTCTAATGTATCTTAAAAACTTTTGAAATAATACTTGCGTAATTTGTGTGTCTTTATAGTACATTACGATACGCGTGACCTAAGTAGCGAGGGTGCTAAACGCCGTGCAATATTAATAGACAACTATCATATAGATCACAAGTATCATATACTACTTATTTTATAGCAAGTGTGACCTCGTATACCCGCCCCGGACTGGTCGGGCGGAAAGAGAAATAGACAACTTAGGTCACGAAAAAGGAAGCGGAAATTGCGGGTTTAGGTCACACAATTCAATTACACACCGTGTAGAAATAGACAACTTAGGTCACGAAGAAGCATGCGTAAATTGCGGGTTTAGGTAACACTGTGATATAAAAGTATTTTTTACTGCCTTAGACACCGTGAAACTGATAGGTAGTTGAGATTTGAACATGACTCAGATTTAACATGTTGTAAAACAAACTAAGCTCTTTAAGTCAACCGATTTTATCAAATAAATAAAAAGTATGTTTAAGGACAATACGTGTACGATTATGTTATCTTTGACGAATACTTTAAATTCACATCACAAGTTAAAAGTAATGACTAGCCGTCCCTTAAACTTCATGTGGTGATTAGTTACGTAGTTACGGTAATACTTTAAATACGGTAATACACTGGTGACCCGGACCCTAGTGTCCGGTGACTAGGTGCTACGGCTGTTTGCTAGTTAACACATAAAACGCTCGCAAAGATCAGTCCAAAGATTTATTACTTAAACCGGCCAATAGTCAGTCAACTTACAAAGTTATGATTTCGTGACTTATAGGTACGACTAACGTCATGAAAAAATCGACGAAGGCTCTTCGATTGACGGTTTATTTAAACTATCTCAATTGGCTTTATAGTCATCTAATTTATTGTCAATTGTAGCAAGAGTAGCTGGTATGATAATCACTTTGTGTAATTGGTGGCGTCGGTATCAGCAAGCATCATTCATCGACTAATGGGACCACGCCTTTAGCCAACTTAACTGCCTTCTGATGTGGACACGTGTCCAGTTATCATTATCACCGAAAATGTTAGTTGTGTCCGACATACAGGACGGGTCAGTCTGAAGTCACTTGTTAATGGTATGTCTTTTTACTTTTTTGTAAACAATGTTACTAATTTACTTTATATTCAGTATATTTAGGGAATCCTTACTTTTCACATGCTTTTCACTTACCTACATTCAAAGTGTACAGATAAACGTACAGGTAGTATGTATCTAGTCTACAGTACACACCACTACTGGCAACTACAGTAATAGGTACTAACAATAGGATCTCGAAACATTTTTTTGTTAAAGACTTTCCTTTCCCATGACGTAAAAAGCTGATAACTTGTACATCGCTAAAACTAAAACAACTATAGTAACATACCACTTGGATAGTAATTTCTTTTCTCTGGAGTTAAATTGAAAGGTACCTACTTAATTTTTTTGCAGTATGTTTTAAACATACATATATAAATTAAATGAGCCAATACAGTTCCTTTTATGATTTCGGTTATGTAACCCTAAAAAATGCTTAAACATCTAAGTAACATGGAGTTCAGGACTGTGAATAAATTTAAATAGAAAACGAGATAATTTTGTATCATGTTACAATTCTGAACCTACATCTGTTGCTCGGCGCTGCAAAAGATCGTATGTGAATACAAATAAGCTTGATACTTACCAACAATCATGAGCCGTTGAGGTAAAGAAATACTGGAATCTGCTGGCGGTACGACTTAGAAATTTACGATTTAGTTTTTGAAAAATTTATGATAAAAACCTCATACCTCATAATCCGTCGATAAGCAATATATAGGTTAGTTTTTCATGTCTTGTGTTTTGGTTGGGGAGGGCGTAGTCGTAGGAAATCCTTCAATTCTGGTTCCTTTGTCCTCACAAGTGGCATATATGTATGTCATAATAGTAGCAACTTATTTTAACGCTTAACTAGTAAGTAAGTAGACACAATAGTTGAACAGTGCAGTAGAACAGTGGGTTTGATTTGGGATAACTCATGGAAACAACAGAATGCAATATAACTTAGAACACAGAGAGCCTGGAACATACAGCCTCGCTACCCCAGCATTGAATGGTTTGTGGATTGTCAAACCATAGAGAATCCAACTTGATTTGATGACTACATAGGCGACTTCCATCGAGTGTACCTTAAATAAGAGGTGAAGGTATCCCATGTTATAAAGAACTTACTCGTGGGCTAACTGACGGACTAAATAATAATTATATATATATAACTACTTGTCCAGTTTTTATTGTTAAATTGTTTCATCAGGTATAGTGTAACTATACGGTTAATAATACTTGTAACCTGCTGAATTATAACTTGTACATGTAAAAGTCCTGAATTCATTACCCATACTGTAATTAAGTATTTGTCAGGGATGTCAATCAAGTGCTTAATGACTATGGCATGGGACCGTCGACTTTGTCCCAAAGGGTTTCATAGAAAATGTTACTTTAAAATGAAATTCTTTAATATACCCGTACGTGCGTCACTCGTTCAAAGCCCCTGGTACTGTAACCCATTTATATTGTTGCTGTATCCAACTTATTCCACCGACGTAGTTATTGACCCATTGGGCACTGGACTAAAAATATGGACTGAATCGAGAGACTTGGAATCATCATCATCTCAACTATTCGTAGTCCACTACTGGATATGGGTTTCTCCGAGTCCGATTAGGTAAAACAACTAAATAAATGAATTGTTAACACTACATGCCAAGTAGTGTACATGAAGTAATCAAATTTAAATAAAAAGAAATGATCGTATTTAAAGTGTTTAATTTAATGTAATTAAGTTATTTATGAATTTAATTTGTTAGTTTTATTTCCTTTATATTTGCATACCTAAAATGGTAAATATAGATTGATCTAAATAATTTGTAACAACTTTATACCTATATTTGTCCCACAATATTTATTATATTTATTTTATTTATTTATTTATTTGTGCAAATAAACGTTTTGTCTTTGTCTTTGACTCAATGTAACTCCACGCCATACAAATGGAGGGGCACAAGCATTCCTTAAATGGTTCTTTAATAATACTTAAGATAAAATGGGTACGTACTCGTACAATGTACGTACGGGTACGTACCAATGTACAATCTTATTGAAAGTTCAGCTCGTCCGCAGTACATCAATCGGGCGCTAACCCAACCTCTTCCAGTCCGTTTACTTCTTGTCGATAATTTATGAATCTTTGTTTTATCTGTATTTTGGCTTAGTGGAAGAAAGAAAACCGTTCTTAACCTGATAGGGTACCCAGTTTAAAAAGTTTAAAGCTTTTACATGGTTAAGGGTAGTTCTAGAGTGTTCCTGTTGTGAGAATTATTTTTAATAACATGTAAGTCGCTACTAAGTAGCATGAAAGTATACTTACCTACATGCAAGCCAAGAACCTATGGCAAATTACAAAAATATGAATTAATAACATATAAATTGAAAATTTTAAAAAAACCCCGACATAATGGCGACAATTTTCATTGAACATATTATTTTGTAATGTGCACGTGATGCGCTTTCATTTGAGACCCCACGCGATTATATTTACAGACATTCGGTTATTCTTCCCCACTTTCACCCCCCCAACTTTTAAACGACTTAACCGATTTTTATCAAACATGTCTAAAAACACTCGCCCGTAACTCATCTTTCATACAAAAAAAAATTGAAATCGCTTCATCCGTACGCGAGCTACTCGTACGGTGTCACGACCGAATCACAGACAGACAGACAAACAGTAAGACAGGTCACACTTATAACACCCCTTCTTTTGCGGGGGTTAAAAAATACGCCTTTTGCTCCAATTAAATATTCAGATGATGTCAATGTTCGCCTTACCACAAATACCACTCACACGTATAGGGTGGCACACACAAAATATAATGTGCAATGCACCCTACCTGATACCTATAATCGGATATAAATATTTACGTCAACTATCCAAAATACATAGAAATTGATGGGTGTTTAAAAATAATCGACTTGCTGACTAGTTGAAGTATTTGATTCTTGATATAATATTTGCGTTGGAGCCGCCAAAAGAAACAGCGTAGTTGATAGCTGAACGGTTTTATTTTCATTTGTTTCAGTACTGGGTGTGACAGTGACTGAGGATGTGGCTCTTCAGCTCAGGAAGGGCGGCGCGGCCTCGCTACGGAGACGGTCGGGGGCCCGCTATCGTCGCTAGGGCGGATGGAGCCGCCCCAGTGCAGGTCATCTCGCACAACTACAGCACTGCTGCGAGGAAAAAAGGCCTAACTGTGAGTACCGAGCAAATATCAGCTTGAAATGCAGATGAAAATGCCAGAAGATGTACCAACTTCGTTTTGTCTACGTCAGTAATTTTCCTTGCTTCCTTTGGTGAATGTGATTTAAGAATTTAATAATTACGTCTTATAGGTGGAATCAAAGTAGTTCAGTTAATATAGGTAGCGTATTTTTTAAAGTCCAACTAGGTGCGTAATATACAAACTTTAACCCCATTTTTCAGTTGATTCTGTCATTCAAGACAAAGCATTTATTTAATGATAATTATGATATGATAAGACATTAAAATGCATCTAAATTATGATCATTATATACACACACGTCACATAGATATTATACAATACATATTACATACCAAAGGTCAATTACAAAAAATAATCGTCGGTAACACTTGCCACTGCACCACAATCGTTTCCTGAAAGTACTCGTGTTAAGAAGGGAAGTTCCTTTATGCACTCAAGTTATACACAGTTACCTAAAGAGCACTGAGTAAGTCGTTGGAAACGCGACATCTTCCGCATTTTTAAGTAGTTATAGCCACATAATGGGTTGTCGTTTACAGAAACAACAATTGCCTTAGCAAAAATTTTTGGATATTTTTCGAGGCTGCAATCCCTACAATCCTTAAAACAACCTTACACGAGCTTATGTTTGAACGGAAAATTTTTACGTAATTTTGACTAGCTTCAAGGCTAGGCTTGTTTGCTAATTTTCTCACGATGATCGATCGGTGACAATAACTGGTACCTTGCTCAGAGTTTAAGATACTCAAACTATGGAGGCAGAATTTTTATATTGAAAATCTATAATTGATCAACGTAACCTTACCGTTGTTTCACTTTTGTTTTAAAATAGACAAAGCGTTTTTAAAAGGCGCATGACATTAACTGCACCAGGCCGACAGCAAATAACTCGACGATTATCGTATATTCAGGGCTATATATAACCATAAAATAATTAACAGTTGTTGCAGCCAATTAATTCGTTACCTGTATTTATAACCTATTATTATTGTAACGTTATTTTGGCAATGTACAGACTTGGCAAACTGTCAAATAAGGGTTAGGTTAAAATCACGTAGCAAATCGGAACAACCGAAATTGTCTGAACGGTTAAATTGCTGCTAATTTTTTCATGATTTATTGTATTGTTGACTGAAACGTCACGAATAACGACATAAACATTATCCTTTCTCTTTCCATCACTCCCACACATGACAGGGAAAGGCCTGGCCTCCACCAAGTTATTCCAATGCGGATAGGCGGAAATACTACCTAATGTTCCATATCGAGCGCTATCAAACTGCTCAAAAGGCATCCTAAAAAGTTAAAAGACTCTATGGATAACAGCTGGGATCGGAGGCTAAACGTACCCTACGAACAACGGAAGCGCTACCACCCATTAGAATACTGATCACGCCCGCTGTTGCTTAGCTTTTCTATCGCTTGCAATCTATTCAAACAGCTGGGCTATACGGGCTTTATTTATCGAATGTCGGATATAAAATTAAATGTAGCAACGGCAAGTTTAGGTGGAGTAAAACAAGCATGTTACGTTTGTCGTATGATGTGAGCGTTGGCACGTGTAACATGTAAATAATATTTGTGTCGAATGTAGGCTCACAATACTTTGATGCAACTTTCAGTGTATAAAAATATTTCTTTAAATTTAATTCACTTCAAAAAACTATGAAATAAATTTTAGGCTTATTATTTTTTGAGGTTGGTTACAACATTAACATTTTACTTATTTTAAATACAAACAAAATATTTGATACAAAAACATCAACCTCAAAAAATAGTAAGCCTTTAAATGTATAACAAATTTTATTTCATATTTTTTTGAAGTTAATTTAACTTTTAAATATTTTTTTTATTCCAAATTTTTAGTTTTAATCGATCTCAAAATCTGCTGAACCGATTTTGATGAAACTTTTACCTTTCCCTAAATTGAAAAAATGTAAACAAACTAAAAAAGAAAAGATTACAATCCGTCTTTTAGTTTCGGAGATTCTATACGCTATCTCTATCTATGGCTACATACATACTACACCTATGAAATTTGGTATACTTGTTTAGAAATATTAGGCAGTTTCGTTAATATTGCATACATTCATACGTGTCGACTTGATAACCTCCTTTTTTGAAGTCGGTAAATAGAGTCTGTTTTGATCACTTCCAGTTATGTTGTATACACACAGAATGGTATTTCGGATTAAGTGTAGGACTTTGTAATAGTGCCTGATCGTTAAGTAGTTAGTAAGAATTAATTAGATTGGAAAGTTAATAATTGTAAGTGTAGTAGTGCTTATTAAGTAGATAATTAGTTAATATGCAGTATTATGTTACAGAGCGACGCGTGGCAAGTTGCTAAAACTCTTTACATAAAGGTTTTTAAAAAAATGATGTTTTTGAGTGGATTCATTGCACATTCATAGATTCCGCTACATAGAGTACATAATTAGTTTCGACAAAATGGAGAAATTAATTTTATCATATTGAGCGCTTGCATTAGACGAGGCATAAAGCCGCGTGAAATCTCTGAACCAGGAGCAACCACCTGTTTTATTGGCAATGAATTAAATACATGTCGTAATGAATATCGAATACTCATGAACAGGACAGGGTAAACAGAAATAAGGAAGAAATAAGTAGATACGTTTGCAAGGTCTCACGAAGTCAAAATAATGACATTTTTACTGTGAAATTGTCCGTGAGACGAAGAGAAAATACGATCCGGCTAAATTGTCAACGCTTGTAGGTACTTTAATCATGGAAGCCCAAACGCTAGCGTGCTTGTACTACCAATTACGGGATGGTTTTTCCCTCCGTAGGTAGGTATTTGTATGAGTTCGTGACCCCAATTTATTTTTAGTTATTTTGTGGGTAGTAGGAGACGAAGCCCTTGGAGACGCCCGCCAGTCTGTTTGATTGAGTCATTTTCATAGGTTCATGACAGTTTCATAGTATATTGGTGGTAGAATGATTGCAATCTATCAGGAGAGCCACCGCGATCATTAGGTACCTACACGACAAGTATGCAAGGTCCTGTTTTACATAGACAGGTATAGGTACCTTAATTAAATAACGATGTAGTAATATAATTGATATACTATAAATACGTATACAGCAATGTTTATGTAACAATGAAAAATTTCAAAAGCAATGGAATACAATCAATTTAAATTTAGAAATCTCTTCCGGCAGATCCATACCTAATATAAAAATTATATGCGGAGACGTTCATTTTTGAATTACCTAAGTTATACAAGGACAGACTTTTAAATATTTTTTATCTTTCGATAGTAATTATTTACTTTTTGTAACTTCGAACACTTACCGCCATCTATAAGCATTCACTAAGTATTCAAAAATTAATTTTTCGGTGGTAGTTATGTAACTATGTATCCTTGTGTAACATCGAATTATGTCTTATATCTGGAAAAAATGTTTCCTTTATATTCACTCGCACCGCAGAGCTCCGTCGTCTTTTTATTAGTCTTCAGCATTGGGGATTAGCCTAGCCATGTAGTCGTATAATTTTCGAGTTTATAAGGCAACAACATAAAATTCATATTCCCGAAATTGATCGCTAAAAGCTTCACTTTATTACTTTACCTCGTTATTTCACGTTAAATTTGCTGTAACTTGATTTTAACGATAAAAAAACTTGAAAAAATATGAAAAGCATTATTTATTCGCAGAGTTATACCAAGGTCGATGAATATTACCCTTGCTTACATGCCTAATAATGATTATTATATTATTTAAACAGCTCCAACAACATCAAATAACAATATAAAACTATTTGATCTACTGTACTGTACTGTGCTATTCGGAACGTTTCCAGAGAAGACTTAAACATTACAATTGTTTTTCTATTTATACATATTATTTAGCCGAAGCAATTACCTATATACCTCTTACTAAAAATATGCTTTATTTAATTTTTTTACTCATCAAGTAATTTATACAGTCATATAGTCAAACTGCATCATAGGTGCTTACACATATGATGCTTGATTGATACTTGTGCTTGACTATATACTTGATTGTTACATTTGTCTTAACAAATGCAAATTAAACACAATCATGCTACCTTGAGTAGCTACAGAAAAACATTATCCTACTTGTCACAAAGTAATTTCTCTGTCACTAGGACACATATTTAATTTTTATCTTTAAGATTAATTCCAAAAAAAATCAATAGAAATCGTACCTACTCCTAACAAGCTTTCCCTTTTTCTTACTACTTTCCACTAAGCCTTACAGCAGACACATACAAAGAAAATGAAACAACGTCCTTGTTCTTTATTTGCGTCGTATATCACCCAGAAGCTCGGTTAATTCGACAGTACCAGTCATGAATATACTTCATTTAATTTTTACATATAGATCTATTAGAGACAAATAAAAATATTTTTATCCATTAAAATATCCGTTGAGGAGTTCCTAAATTATTATGTTTAAACTTATTCTCAGATCCTTGTTATACTAAAATGATACTAAATGGAAAAATATGTCCACAGTCATATTCGTAAAACACATCATTTATTATCATCACAATGGGGACACGTCACGTCACATGAGTTTAAAAAATGACCAAACATTATTAAATTTGTTGCACAGTAAGACAAAAAAAATATTACAGCTGAATTGGGAATTTCCGTTATTGATGTCGGTTGATAAGTAACATGGAATAATTCGATTCTACAAATAACCTCACAGACAGAGTATTATGCGTACAAAGATTTGCACGTGGACTCCAGTTCGTTCTTTTTATTGTTCTTCTGCATAATTTTATTACACCTATACAGCTTCACTGACCCGCGCATAGCTCTGCTACTTGAGTGAGTGAGAGTTGCAAGTGATCGAAGAGCGTTTCCATGCTTCGGAGGGTACGTAAGACCGGATCCGGATCCGTCGTTATCGATAAGATAGCAGCCGTTATACCTTGTCGGAGGCCCTAAGGGGGAATGAAAACATCCGACATAAGTTCTCCAGTAGCCCGTTTCTCCGCTAATCCGCCTTGGAGTAGTGCAGTGAAGTATGCACCAGGTCCGCGCCAATTGTGGGGATAGACCCGTGCACAATAGTGCGACGTAAAGGATCCCAGCCAGCCAGCCATACAGCTCAACGTCTTATGTAGATCACAAGTGACAGAAAAAGTTAACCGATACTAGACGTGGTCACTTCAATACTTAAATGCTCCATAGCGACAAATTACACATTAAGCCGCCATCCTGTTCGTTTTAAATCACAATAACCTTTACACCTCCCTACTAGAATTTCTGTTCCGGCCTGACATTGCACCACGACACTTGTCAAAGCTAGATCCATCTTATACATATAGTGAGGATACCCATTGCACTAGTACTTGATGTGTGTCAGTAATGAGTCGTAGACGAACTTCAGGATACGCCAATTTTTATTTTAGTGATAAACAACACAGGTGTCAATATAACTTATATTGTCCTCTAAAGTGTCTGAAAAGTACCGAATCAAAAATATCTGTTTACATCTTGTATTTCGAACCATCTCGCCTCTCCGGTGCGCCTCTCAGGGATACAGGGTCAATGTCAAACACATTAATAAATCACAAGCTTTCAGTTTATCACAAATTCAATTTAGTTAGCTTCTAAAAATGTTATCATGTTATGTTACTTACATTACAAGAGTTAAGTGCTCGCCTCACATAATATTACAAAAAGAACCTTAGGTATTACTTTTTACGATAACAAATTTGATGTGATTATACAGCTTTTATTTTTTAGGTACCATGAGCCAAGTAGAGAAGAAATTAAATAAAAACAGTTTTTTTATGTTAAACGGTTTTAATAATAATTGCCTAGAAGAAAGTGCTTGATTCGAGGCATACCCAAATATGTACTTGGATTTTTTATGATTCACAAGGAAACTGCTTGTTTGAACTGTTTCTCCAAAATTTTTGTTTCCTTTCTATCTATCTATCTAACTATGGGATCTACATCTAGGAGGCCTATGTTCAACAGCGGACATAGGCAACACCGCTCTTGGCCTCTGATCATACTAAGTATTTCCAATTTTTGTCAGTTTTGAGAGTTTAATAAAATTTTGAGTAGTGCCTGAGAATTCATCATGTAATTCAAAGGCAAGTAATAAGCCAGCGTGGTTAACCGTCAATATAACACGACCTTGTTCTAACTGTAATTGTATAGTATTATTCTTGCTTATTGAGAGGAGACCCTAAAGTGTTTTGATTCTGTTTAAGGTTAGGTAAAGTAAGTACCTATAATAGGAAACGATTTTTTAGTTTGCAAGATAAACAAAAAATATATAGATAATACAGTTAGATATCGATGTATAAATCATCGCTACTAGTTAGTACCTTCACGAAGCTACACGCTTTCAATAAAAATGAAAGATCATAATCCACGACTATCGTGGATTTACGTTAGGAACTTTAGCTTATCATTTCAAACTTATAAACCTTAGCTTACGATTGTTATGAAAGCGCCCCAGTTTCTCGAAGAAAGTCCTTGCATGGCGGTGCATTTCAGCGGCTTCATTACCTCGTCTAAGTGGAAACGATTGTACGGCCCTCATTCCCATTCAGTTTTCGCTTCAAGTTCAAGGCGTAAGGCGACACGAACCAAAACACGAATGGAAATCGTAATAAGCACTAAATTTTATTCAACTACTTACCTATATTTTTAATGATGACACTGTACACTATTCATTTTAAAATATGATTTATACTTTATTTAAATTTTAAGGTGGAAATATTTTTTTTTACTTCGTAATAAATACAAATCATACGAATTTATCACTCAGCTAATTGCCGCTTTTAAATAGGTATTAAAGGCACGCTGAAAACTTGTCCCATATTTCTCCTATTAAACCCAAAAACAACACCGCAGAAATTAATAGTATGAGCACCTTTCAAGTATTTCTTTTCATTTTCGGTGGTAGAGCCATAGTAGCTCCCCGGTGATTTACCTTACCTACAGCCAGCCTCTAAACCCATCGTAAAGCAACATGTATTTCATGTCTTGTGTTTCGGATGGGGTGGTATTGTTGCCGGAAATACTTTATTTGAGGCGAACATCTTAGTCCTCCCCAGTGAATTTTAATGATTATACAGCATGTATCATATTGTGTGTATTCATTGAATGGGGTCACCGGTCAGTATCCAACCGCGCAAAGTCAAGTTACAACAAAACTTCAAACACAATAAAAGCCTATCTAGTACTATCTACTCCTTATAAATAACAGGATATTCTTCTATTGCTACACTACATACACACGTGCTACTTCACTTACCTTGATTATTAAAACTACTGTCAGTGACAATTACCATGTCCCCATGCTATGTGTAATTCCATAAAGTGACACGAAGTTCTTTAACCCCTTTCTAGGTAAACTCAATTAAACTGGAGACTCAAATCGACTAAAATATGAGTTAAAATATTCGCATATGAAATATAGTTAACGTTTAATAAACCGCAATTACTTTGTTACACAAGAAGTTTTCAAAGCTACGAAATTTCTTCATTATAGTTTTATTTAACCAGTGAAGAAGTTTTACATAGTTTTGTGTGTGGGTTAACGTTATATCATTAAATCGTTACTTTAAATGATTTTCCTAAAACTTAATACTATATTTATTTAAATACTTAATACTCGTACACGAAAACGACAAAGATAAAAAATAAGTGTTCAGAAAATGATTTGAATTTGATGTAGTTTCCCCGAAGTTACAAATAGATTATACATATTATTATGTAGGTACCTACGCACGTAGTCAATAAGTGCCATGGGCTTGATGGGTCGTGACATAAAACATGGAGGCTCTGGCTACGTGCGGGAATGGATGTAATGCTACCCTTCGAACTGTATTGAACTTGTGAAGAAATCGTCTCCTCTGCTGTCTTGTACTAACGTAGCTTTTTATTAACTTAATAACTAGCTTTTAGGTGGTAGACCGATAGTAGCTTACCCTGGGAGGTACCGTATCGCCCGCCTCTTAACGCGTCGTAAAGCAACATGTTCTTATTACTAAAACACTGGCTTACATACATAGTTTTTCGGGAAAGCCCTAAATTTTACGATTTTGGTTTCTAGCTACTTACATAACAAAAATGAAAAATAATACAGTTTACGATATTGGATATTTTGTGTCGATATATCGATATTTTTAGCCGATATATCGATATTTTTTCACCAAGCCTATCGTCCGCACAATGCACTCAACCACAGTCTTAACTCAACCACTGCGCCACTCAGATCGTCAATTGCTCAACTATCATTCAAGTTATTTAAATATCATTCATCCAGGTAAACTTCCTTCCTCCTTCCTTCCTATCTAGGTAAACTAAAAGGTTGTATCCCCTACAAACTATTAAATAACTACGTTACGATTTTATAGCTTTAAAAACCACGAAGTGCGTCATTGCGATAATTCAATTTTGCGTTTAGGTAATAATGTTTTCCGCGCTTCGTAACTTCCTTCCGCAGGAAGGGATTTGTTTTGAAAAACATTTTCCAATATGGCCGTGACCTGTGATTAACTGTGTAGTAAACACGCTCTTTTAATACTTGCGGTAAGCAAGTTATCCAAATATAATCTTTATACATAATATACATATACTTGTATGATCCCCTAATCTACACTAATTGGCAAAGTTTTTAGTCATACATCCTCGAAGTTACCTCAGAAATTACATGTCATTTTTCTAATTTTTTTTACTTATACTTTGTATAGCGCTCAGTGGCTAAGTATTCGGCCTACCACTCACGAGATACCTATGGCTTCAAATCCCATTGGTAGGCTTCAATAACTTTTTAATGTTTTGGCCTTTTCCGGTGATTTCCGGTGAAGGCATGTCAAATCCAATAACCCGCAATAGGCCCGCAACTAAGGCCCTCATTTTAAGAGGAAACCCGACCCTACAGTGGGTCATTAATGGGTTTTAGATGTCTTACTCGATTTACGCCATTATATTAGTTAAAGAATAGTCTATCAACATTGAACCACTTTTCAGAATTGGTTTTGGGCGCTGACTGGACGTCGTCATGATGCCGTGAAGATACAAGACCCGGGCGGAGAGCTTCAGATCATGCTGCCCGCTCAGACCTTGGATAGAGTCAACTCTGGAGACGTTTGCTTGCTGGCTGAGAGTCCTTATAGGATCCTAAGGGTAAGCTCGAATTATATTTTTAAACACACACACACATACACAACACAACACAAATACACGCACACACAAACACACACACACACCACAAACACGAATACATTCAAGACAAGGTTTAACAAATGTTATCTTATCCATAACAACAGACGGCCTAATGTGCCCTCCGAAGCACGGAAGCTGCGCGCATATACTCGTACTCGTAATTCGCTACTTGCGGTGACCCAGCCCGGTACCGACTGCGCCCGACGTTGCTTAACTTTTTCGATCGCTTGTGATCCTCTCAGCAGCAGGGCTATGTGCGCTTCAAGAAAAGTAGTGTGTAATTAGATTTAGCCTTATTTTTAGAATTAGATTTTTAAACTAGGCTGTATCATTTATCTCCCGGTGAAATTTACGAACCTCATAGTTCCATCTGAGGGTTAAGTCACACCCGCCCGTGCTGTTTTATATGATTCGCTAAATATAAGTTCGATTATACATGTTGATTTTATTAGGAAGATAACTGACATAAAAATGATTTATCGCAAATCCAGCTAATAAAATTAAGGGTGTGCCTTTAGAACCGAGTGGGTGGTATAAAGGGATTATCTTTGTTTATTTATATTAACAATACATATTTTTGTTTAAATATGATACAGTATACACTCGATATAGAAAAATAATACAATAATTTCTGCGTTAAATTGTGATTATAATACAGGTTAAATGTAGGTGCTTAATGTAAGAGTTCTACATTTTTAGTACAAATAAATAATTTTAATGTAATATTCAACTTGTATGTATGTATGTATGTAATATTCAGCTTTATATTATCTCGTCTTAACTTTATAATATACGTATTGTCTCGTCTCTACTGAATTAAAGCGGAATGTTGGAGTATGCTCTAAACTTATCTCTCTTAAAAAGATACCATCAGTAAAAAAATGAAAAGCACCTTCCTTCCTTCCTTTCAGCCCTTAATAGTCCACTGCTGGACATGGGCCTCCCCTAATCGACGCCACTCCGCCCGGTCCTGGGCCCTCTGAATCCAACGGTTTCCCGCTGTCTTCTTCAGGTCATCAGTCCACCTGGTCGGAGGGCGGCCTGTGCTCCTTTTGCCTAATATAAAAGCACCTAATAGGATTCTATTTCTTACCGTTTTCCGAAGAAATGTATTTCAAGTTTTCCTAACTAAAATTTTAATTTGAATAATAACATGTGACCAACACGCTTATTTGCTGCTCCTAACGGATTTCTAACTATACATATATAGTATATGTATGGTTAGAAATCCGCTCCGCTTATACATTAAACATAGCTTTAATTGCCCCAAGTGGCTCTAGATAAACGGCCCCTATGTTAACACAGGTAATGGGCTAATGTTGTACTTTGATCACGAGATAAACCACTTACAAATGACAACACCATTAGATCACCATACCAATGAACGCGTATGAATCGAACTGTAATGTACATTACAGTTTTATTAGTACCATCAGAAAGAGTATGTTTTTGTTTAGAAGGGCACAGACCCTTCCAAACATTCGAGCACGTGTGATAGCTATTAAGACAAATGAGGTCAGTGATTCTTTTAATTTAGACTTTTATACATATAATGTGCATTGAGCAGTAGAATTGATTTAGATACACACTTTTATTTGTGAAAAATCGCAATCTATTTTGAGTAAAGAAAATTTTAAAATCACTGAAACATAGTTAATTGAAGAGGAAGTGCGATAGCCTTTATAGTTGGACGCGGCTTAATCCTCAAGAGTAGTGACGGGCAGCTTATAGATAGGTAAGTTCGAATGTTCTTCCGTTCTATTTAAAAGTTTGCATTAGTGTTTGTCGAAGTTTTGCAGTAACCATTTTTGAATATCACTAATTATCAATGAGTACACTTACTATTAAGTACTTTATTATATTTTTTTTCTAATAAAAAAAATTATAACTAAAATGTACGCGGGTTGGAAGAGAGCGAAGAAAATTATGGGGCATTTTCAAATTATATAGACGATATTTTTCACCTTCACCTTTACAGCAGTGACATTTAATATTTTCATAAACGTACACTTCTCGAGTTCTTGTCGAGTGTTTCAGTAGGTAACCGCAGTGACGCTTTGACTCCAGTAACGCTCAGCTCAGTGTCGTAAGCAGGAACACTAGAGTATTCGTACACTAAACGTCTGTCATTAGTATGTCATATGTACTACTGAAATCTTCCTATACTAGTGGCGTATTAAGTATTAAGTACTCAATACTAATGTATTAAGTATACTGATGATCATGGCGGGGGCCCTGGTGACTGGTTTTTCAGAACAACACAATTTCGCCATGATCTTGCCCTCACCAATAGGCACCTTTAATACATGTTTTTGATAGGATTAATTATAGACAACTCCGAACGGACAAATGAGTTTAACAAATTAATTACATAGACGAAGACACAACTCACTTATTATTATATAGAAGAACTGGAAAATTACAGAAAACTCATCTTAACTTCGGTATTTCGTTAATTAAAGCTGTATGAAAATGAAATAATTATAATTACTTTAGACAATTAATACCTCTGTAGGAAGGCTACAATGTAGTGAGGTAACCGCAAAATTCTTACACTTGTTTCGTTATACAGAGTTGGGTAAGAGATAACTAATTAACATTGATGTATAATTAAGAGTGCGTTAGATAGAAAAATGTCAAAGAGCTTTTTGTGTTAGAAAGTTATTTCGTACCTACACCATACCTATTCTACTACTTATAAAAATTAAAACAAAATCTTTGTAAAAATAACAAACACTTTTCGACTTCATAATGCCATGGCGACCGTTCGGCGTGATTTTAGTTTTTATAAAGGTACCTACCTACCTACCTATAATTCCAACATTATTATTATGTTTTGTCCTTTTTTTTGTTTGTTATGTTTTGTCTACTTTTTGCAAAACAATTTTGCAAAAACTGGATGAATATACTACTTGTTATATAAATACTAATTTTTAATTACACTACCTACTATCGAAATAAGGAAATGGAGAGGTAGACCATAATCTACTCCATATAAAAAAAATCATCCATATCTGTCTTAGGTATTAAATTAAATATTAAATAGTTAAAAATCTGTGGCATATAAATGAGATACTTTTGTTGTTTTTTCTTCTTTGAAATAATTTCATTATCTACCGCAATATCTTAACGACATCATGAATCGACTGACAAAAAATGCACCTACGCATGAGGTCTCGTCATCATCAAAACATAGCAACAATAAATGATAAATAAATAACAATATTGTATAACATAAAAATTTGTGTTTCTCCAGTGTAATAAAATTCGGAACAGCTAGAAAACTAGCGATATCATATTATCATAACAGCCAAGATCTTACGAGTTAGGCCATTGTGGGCTATTAAGATAAATAAATATGAAAATAAAAACAAATCTTCTGTTGTTGCCTATTACTTTTGTTACTTTCTTCTTTTTCCGTCACATTGAGGGATACTGTTAAGGGAGGGAGGGATTTTAATAGACAATTTTATTACGGTGTAAATTATTTTTAAGAATAATAAAACTATAATTATGTATGATGATCCTTAAGTATGTACTTAAACATCACATACAAATAGATGCTACACCTAATGCTAAGTGGTCACTGGCCCATGGCTTCTCATGTCCAACCTCTAAAATCAATTTAAAAGTTTTCTAAACTTACCCACCCGTGTGCTTTGCTAAGTTATTTCTTATTTCTTATACTACAATTGTCGAGTGACTAGACCTATAGACTGTGATTTGAGTCTAAAGAGGAGTGACAAATGTATCTATGTCTATCAAGATTATAAATGTGCCTATCTGTAGGTACACTAGTCTCTCTCAATTCTAAATTTCATATCAGACACGAACTGAACAAAAAGTATTCATGCTCGTTATGTATGATAATGAGTTATGAAAGTAAATAATTAAAAATAGTTTAATAACGTTATAAATGCCTTAATTTGTGGGAGGCTGTAATGAACTTCAGTGCCAAAATTAGGTTTAATTTTGGATAGTTGCCAATTTTGTTTTACTACTTAGTTGCCTATAACAGAAAACTTTACCTTAAGCGAGCCAATGCAATTAATAGTAAAAGTAGATACAATGTAGTCCTAGGTAGCACGCACCTGAGACCTGTCCCAATTTATATACCTTTTGGAAATATACCACTTTTAGGATCAGTCGAGGGAGGCAAAGAAATTGAACATCGATTCATTTGAAAACTTATTAATTAAATTACAGAGTACCTACATACATGAATATTCTCAACAGTGACATGACCATGAACACTATCGTCAAAGTATTCGTAGTCATTAGTATATGTCATATGTCAGTCTGTCTGACGTCTTCCCATACTAATGGCAGCTCGATATAATTGCTATACGAAAGTCGAAACTGCATAATTTCATACACGGGTCACAGGACACATTACTTTGATACATAATAATAAAAAAATATTTTTGTGGAATTGAATTTAAAAACGTCTTCTCCTTGTGATATCCCAAGGTATAAGATTAAATGATAAAATTATAATTCAAATATCGGTTTAATTCGCGTGGACGTCGCATTAAGGTATCTATTGCTTCCTATTCGAACTGTATGTACCTACATATTTGGTTTGGCGGGAATTTACTTTACAAAATTTGTAAATCGATTCAATTGTAAACATGAGTTTACAATTCAGTTATCCCCTAACTTTGTTAATGATAACTACGTTAGGGGATAACTCAATTTCCGCGAGGGAATAGACCTCAACTTTCACACAAATGCATAACAATAAAAATTTGAATACATTATGCCGAAAAGTCAACTCAAAATTTGATTTGAATAATTCTGTGTAAGATTTCCAAACTCAATTTCAGGGACATGCTCTGAACAACTCAGAATTACTGCGTGCAGAATTTAAAGTTGCAATATTACTGAACAAAATCTTCTTTTCTGCACTTTTCATGCTACTGGTGGTCATGGGTCACTAATTGATCTCACTTCTTCCTGTCCCGGAACCCCATTTTGCCACTCAAGGCTTGCACCGAATAGATCGGAAAAGAAATGGCCAGACCATTGACACTTCAGTTTGTTAACTTTGAGGGTTTAGTGGGTTTAGTACTTTCATTCATCCGAAATACCAACCATAGATCTCTTCAGTGCTTCGAGCGTACGCAGTTTCGTATTGAGCTGCCATTAGTAGATAAGAATCGATTAGCCATACGAAGATGTCAAGACATCTTCAAGACAGCCATATGACATACTTTATCGTACGAATACATTGACGAAAGTGTTGATGCTCACGGCACCTTTTCATTTGTGAATGAGGCAGGAGGCTGTTATAAATTGTGACAGTAACAGAAAAAGTAAAAAATATGTAGTCCGATTTCCAAGAATAGTAGGTTCCATTATTTAACTTATTTGGCAATAAATTTACGTCTGGAGTCCTTTTCGACCTCTATTAAATGTGACAGGAATTGAATTTATGGTTGAAATCTGTGCGGCGGGATAATCACTTTATTCTAGGTTCTATTTTCGTCTCTTAAATTGTTTGTCGCAAAATTTGAATAAACCGTTCAATTCGTTGATATACTTTAAGAGTGTGCGCCCTGGTTTCGCCTGCCTGAAATTCTTTATATTTATATTGTCACTAGCTGACCTCGCAAACGTTGTTTTGCCATATAAGTTATCGAGCGTTAAAAATCATCGTTTAGTTACTTTTATTTATTGGATTTTTCTTATATGTATTTATGTTTTAAGGCGCCTTATCAGACCGTAGATTAAATAGCTAATGCATTTTATTCAGTATAAAAATCCACTGAAATGCTAGTAAAAACATTAATTAATGTATTACTTATAGAAATAAGTCCTCCAAATACCTGAATTTTTTCATGCCCTACAAAATATCTAAGAGTTATTTTTTATAAAATATAAAATCTTTTAATTCCGAGTAAAGTGCGGTTAGGTACTTAATAACTTTTTCATATGAAAATATTTATCCATATCAAAAATACTAAGAAGAACGAATAAAGAGAAACATACTACTAACACCCGACGCCACCCATCCAGGGCTCTATATAGAGCTGAACAAATTGAAATACGCACTGATACACGACAAAATGTACTGATGTCGTACGAGCAACTTTTGCGAACGACATGGCAATTTAAGAGGGGTAAGATAAATGCGGAGTGAGAACAATTTTACGGTAAAGCTACATTGATGAGTTTCAATGTTCCATTAGGTATCTACTCTCCTCACATCTGCTTGATGCTATTTGAATATTGGAGCGTCATCGGTATTAATTTCATATCCTGTATGTCTTCCACATATTTTTTTCATTTTTAAAGTGAGTTGTAAAAATAAAATTAATTAAACTGTGAGTTTTGCGAATGTACGATGCAATTCTGTAGTCATTATGGTGATATAATTTACTAATTAAAATGCATTATTCGGTAAAATATATAACGCGACAGTATACCATAATATGCAAGAAAAATAGAGTTTTTGTAACTTAAAATGTTAATTTGATTATGGTGGTTCGATTATATTCATTAAAAATCACCTATAAACCTACTCTAGTACATCCCATTAACGGTCTCGGAGTATGACAAAAGTAAAGGTTGTATGGCTTATAGCTTTATTCGCGACTTCACTTGTGTCATAATTAATAGAGCTAATTCTATGAAGGATTTAAATGTGAAAATATGATGATCTTCCTATTGACGTCTTATGAGTAAGGGTAAAATATCCAAAAAACCCTTTTCAGTACTCTGTGCAAGGCCAACCTATGAAATATTTCATATCACTAAACAGAAGTAGGTAGGTACGGCTCCATGCTTGTAATCTTATTACGTCAACATAATTTGCGATCGTTGGTTATTAAAATCCGAAATTAAAATATAAATCATCTTTGGAGAACTTAAAGCGTCTTCTTCACCAAAATTCTAGCAAATTGAAACTAAATTAACCTTCACGCCTGAGTTGCCCACCTTGCTCGACTCGCCGCTCCTTGACATAAGAAAAGTTTTGTTTATTAAAATTTCGGTTGCAGAAATATTTTTCGTTTATTGTTAAAAAATATTATAATACTGTAATGATACCGTGTTTAGCCATTATAGATGTGCCAACCTGTCTGTAATTTTCGGGATTTATTCTTTTGAGTATTTATGTAACTCTAAAAACGCTGTGGTTTTGTCGACAGATGATAGTCGTTAAAACGTGTCGGAGGCTCTATAATATGTCGTTTTCAACATCCGTCAGGAGTAGGCATTAATAAACACATCAATCGTTATTTACCAAAATATAGTTCGCAGAAGTTAAATTACAAAAGTTTTATACGAATTATCAAATAAAAAATTACGTTATATACTCGTAAATTACACGATGTTTTATTAGTAAACGATGTTCTATACCAATCGTGCATTCTATATCTAAATAGCCTTGAAATAATGAATTTACATATTAAGAGCTGAAGTTCTCGAGATGGTTGCGGTGTTTACGCACGAAAGTTCCAACGCTATCCAGAAAGAGTGAGTCGCGCGCCATGTTACCTTGCCGCTTAGAAGAGGTACGACGACGCGTCCCGGAGGAAGCACGACGCCTATCCACGTCAGTCGGAGCGATGAAGCGGACGGGATCAACCGCTTCCATTCCCACGGTCCAATACTTGAACATACCCCAACTTGTTGACTCGCGCGCGCCGTTTAACTTGAACTGTCACGCCTCACACCAATAACTTTGGAAAATGTTCGGTCCGTCAATAATGTCCGCTGAATTTAAGTCTCCTCAGTGGTGAATTTGTGTCCGACCCTGGTTGCAAAAATACTCATCGGCCATGAGGGGGTCCTTTAAGCAGTTAACCAACTTCGAGCCTTTTAGAACCGGCGCCATCAAACTCCCAAGGCACTTCTCCAAAATGCTGGGCCTGGGGACCGACAGGGAGCCATCCTTAGAGGAGATTCTAGAGGTATGTATTAAAAATATTCTTTGCCAAAATTAGTAGACCTGATGCTGATCCAGAGTACCTACTGATAGCGAGTGACCTCTAAAAGAGATTATAAAGGTAAGTTAAGGTTAAAGTGTTTTATGTAAGTACTTATAATTATATGAGTTTTAAGACATACTAGTAAGGCCTCACAGGCATCTTCAGAAGTAATTATTCTAAACATATTATTCCAAATTTTACAAAGTCTTCGATATATCAATTTATCGCACTTTTATCTCTAACAAGATTCCAGGAAACCAAATACAGGGATACGCGTACAGGAAATAGGTACAGGCTCTGGCTTAAGTAATTGAGGTTTAGACTCATCCTCTCAGACTCTCAGACTATGTTTTTGTTTCAGTAACAATAACTCGTTTAATTAATAGTAGGTAGTTATTAATAATTAGATAAATTGCTGAAAACTGCAATAGAATTTTCGAACAAAAGCTAGCTTTTCCGAACCGTTTTATTAATATTAGAGCTTCAAAGACAAAGAAAAGACAAAACGTTTATTTGTACAAATATAGGTAGATACAGAGTTGTTACAAATTATTTACATCAATCTATCTATATTCACCATTTTTAGGTATGCAAATATTAATGAGAAAAAACTAATAAATGACAGTTAATAAATATTATCATTACATTAAATTAAATACTTTGAATACAATCATTTATTTTCATTTAAAATTTGATTCTTTCATTACACTACTTGGCATGTACTTAGTGTTTAGAATTCATTTATTTAGTTGTTTTACCTAATCGGACTCATCGGTTCAATTGGTGCCACCCACTATTGGGTCGAGAGAGAAAAAACCGGAGAAAAAAACTCTCAGCACCTTATATTACTTACACACAGTATAGTTTTACACAGTATAGTTTTATTAAATTTTGTTATCAAATTTAATATTTTATTTCCTTACCAATTTTAGTGTAATATTCACTCTCCCTATACCATCGTATAGACATAGGGAAGCTACATGTAGGTACCATTATTTGAAGGAGCTTTGTCTGAAAAAGAACTTTTTATTTCCATAATAATTGTTCTTGATGTGTAGTTCTACCTAAACATGCGCAATCATTTTAATCATAACAAGTAGCATTAATAATTACTTTCGATTCTCCTCATAAATTCTTTTCTTCGTTCCAAATGTTCGTGTCTCCACCGATAATGAAAAGGACACAGACCAAAACGCTGGTCTTTTGAGGATTAATTTATGTTATGATCGCCGATAAGGCGTCGGAGCTCTTTAAGCTTAAACTACAATACAAGATGTCTTCTTTGTTTCTCTAATAACTAAACTATGAATAATATTGAATATTGCTAATTATGTATAGGTATTATATTGGTATTGTGACAGGCTAGCGTTATTACAAAATTGTACTTATAATAAACAAAACATTTAGTTATTTCGAAAACTAAACACACTCAACTGAAAGTTTAAACCATTGCCTATATTTGCATTTAGGTGCATTGCATCAATGCGTGCGTTGCATCTATGCAATTGCATTTAGGTAGTGGGTATGAGCTCACTACCTAAATGCAATAGCTAGTCTCACTCAGAAGACTGACAGAGATCATACGCCTGAAAGATAGCCATTTCAAACCAACGTATATTTCAGTTAGGAAGAAAATCGTATTTTTATAATTTCATGGAAATAGTTTTTCATCTAACTTCAGATTATCGGATTTTGATCTATTTACGCGAGGCCGAAGCGATTTTCTCTGTTCACTTTCTAGTCAATAATCGGTTTAAGAGGGATTAGGTCTATATTTTATTTTAATATTGTCATAATTCGTTCTTCTGTATTTTTTTTCTAAGATAGTATCAGGTTTTCAGAAACGACCATGACAACCAGACCTTGGAAGGCTGATCTAATCTAGATGACGCGAATGAAATTTCAGTCAGCCTAATAGTTTAAATACCTACCTTATAGAAAATACTTTATCAGAAAATAAATTTTAGGTATGTGGTTAACCTGTTTGTATTTTCACACTAAGAGGCGAGGGGAACATGATGTTTGATGTAATTTTCCAGATACTCGTATCTTTAAAACACGAAATATTCAAGGCACATTTCGTGTTACACGTTGGGTCCAAATAAGATTGCGGAGTTCTTCACATCACTGAGCACGTGCGATTTTGATGAATATCGTATTCGACATTATTTATGAAAGATAACTTACGGTATGATTCTATTTTTCGAAACGCTGAATTAGATTCGAATCAACTGCAGAACAAAAAAATACCTAATTAAGTTGTATTTATATTTCTTTGCAACAATCCGCACACGTGAAACTTGTTTTGATATGGACCCACCACCCCCCTTATCTCTCTGGGTAGGTGTATGTATGTATATACCATCACAATTTATTCCAATAGTACCTACTTACACGACACGTGTTTCGCCCCAAAATTGAGCATCATCAGGTGATTTGGACTCTACAACGGTTGGTTGTTGAGACCCACCGTTTGGTTGTTTCAAAGAAATATAAATACAACTTAAATAACAATGGATTTCCGCAAAGTAACGCCTGATACAATATATTATAGAAAAAATACCTACATAAAATCTGTTTCCATACAACTTATTAACTTACAACTATTAACAACAAAGGAACCTGTTATATTAACAGTATCTTATAATGGTAAAATATTTTTTCAATAAAGATTTTCATATTAATAATGTTCGACTAACCTGGAAAGGAAAACAATTAAATAGTAGGTCTACTAGTTACCTAAGGATTTATTTAATTATGTTCGTCGCCAAAACCTATGTTTTTGATAAATAAATCAGTTAAGATAATGAGTTTACCAAATACCTACCGTTAAGTAATTCATTTAAATGGCCTTCGTCGCTCGAAGAATCTATGATTTAAAATTTTAAATACCTAAACGCAATTTAATAAGGACATTACCTCCTGATTTTATATAATTTTGAACGGCAATACGATGTAATTTTGTTAATTTGATGTAGAGTTTTGCCTGGACAGCTGTGCTCGCTGATTTTATATAATATATTGTATCAGGCGCTACTTTGCGGAAATCCATTGTTATTTAAGTTGTATTTATATTTCTTTGCAACAATCCGCACACGTGGAACTTGTTTTGGTATGGACCCACCACCCTCCCTTATCTCTCTGAGTAGATATATACCATGACAACTTATTCCAATAGTACACGACACGTTATTCGCTCCAAAACGGCGACATTACCTCCCTTTGTACCGTGTTAGGGAAATTGACAAAACTTTATTGTTATTTTTTATTATATTGTTTTTTATTGTACCTGTAGTAGGAATTAATTTTGAAAACAAAACTTAAAGCTGGCAATTAAAAAACAAGTAATTATAGAAACGAAACATTCCATTTAAAAAACGAGCGACTCCCGAGCTGTATAACTAAATACTTACAACTTTGATTAACTTTTGAGGTCAACTGCAGTGATTCAATGTTATGCAGCAGATGTAAGGAGAAACTTTTAGTTGAAAGGAAATCCTTGGTCTGAGTCTGAACTATGATCCTCATAAAAGACAAGGCGTTGCCTCTGTTCGCGGTTGTTGAACTTTGCTTATAATGTGTATCTTGGTTTTCTTATTGAATTAAATATATTAATACTCTGGACAGCGTATAGTCAGAACTACTACTAGACTAAAACCGTAAGAAAAATATAGAACGGAAGTGATGACATAAGTATTATAATTGTGTATTTGAACTTCTTGTTCAATCCGTGCCGAAAGGCCTATTATGAAACTAAGGACTATTTAGACGATAAGAAAGCGTGGGTTCTTCACTATAGGCTATTTCTATACACTATGTAACAATATTTATTTGTGAGCGGATGGCAATGGGGCGATTTTGACACACACGATAGCAGCTGTCACGTGTGTTCCTTTACTGGACCTAGCCATACTGCATTATAGACTGTTTTATTTACTTTTAAAAGAGTGCTGGGAGTATTTTTCCGCCCGCTTTTTTCTCCCAGTCTACGTTTTGCCTGAGGGGCGATCAAAGCGGATGAATGTAGAATGTATAATTTATCTGTATGACTTTCATTAAGTGTGCACAAATTGTACCTAATAATGAATAAAAGCTTTTGAGTTTGAGTTTGAGTTTGAATCACGATGTCACAGACATTAACCGGTTTTGTAACAGCGCCATCGGGTGCTTGGTGGTATTCGATTGATTTATTGCATTTGGTTTATTATTGTGGTTCAACTGATTTCCCACAGTTGTCGCCCTATTTAATGTATTATATATAAAGAGATATTTCTAGAAAATTTTTAAATATACGAATTACGAAGTCGCAATTTGTTTTTCTCATAGTCCTGACCCAAGGATTTCTCATTCAAGGTTACACACGTGGTGTATATTATCCGAAGGAACTTCATTCCTAACTGGTGTCCTATGACACCACGTCATTTTTTTATTTTATGACAAGTTATCTACAGGATTTACTTTGTTCTCAGGCGGCAGAGAGTGGCAATGTAGAGGATTTTATGCGCCTCTACCATAAAGAACCATCCCGGTTGGAAGTAAGAGACGCGCGCGGACGCACTGCCGCGCACCAAGCCGCCGCTAGAAACAACGCCAACATACTACATTTTATCAACAACAACGCTGGAGGTAAGTTCCTCTAAAATTTTGTGCAGATTTCATAAAAAGAGAGGCCTCTGTCTCTTTGGCTCAACCTTCCTTTGCGTTTTGGGAACTAAAATCCAAATCGATTGCACTAATCGCACAATGAAAACCGCTAGTAGCGCAAGATCTGACAGACAATTTTTCGAGATGTGCTTGAGGAATCATAAAAATCATTTTGAATCGATCATTAATTATGTAACTAGCAAGATGTCTTAATGATATTCCCAAGTTATGGACATGAAGATAAAGAGAGATAGACAGTATGCATCATTGAGATAATTATCATTTATGTGTTTTAATTTTATTTTTGCTTGTTCCGAATTGTAACAATATCACGTTTAAATTTGTGAAGACGCTAGTTTTTAAGTCAATTAACCACAGAACTCAGACGGCGAAACTAGAATCTACCGAAGTCGTTGCCATTCCCAGCTCAGAGGAATTTGTCAATAAAATCTATCTTGTTAACCCGAATTCAAAATAAATAGTGATCGCCTAGAGTTTTTGTAATTTGACCGTTACGTTCACAACTTATTAATTTCTAAGTTTCAACTTTTACAGAACTGTTCTTATCAAAGAAAATGAATCTTTCTATTAAATAATTCATCATTATCATCATCATCCCTTCGTAGTCCACTGCTGGACATTGGCCTCCCCTAATTAACGCCATTCCACCCGATCTTGGGTCCTTTGAATCCAACGGTTTCCCGATGTCTTCTTCAGGTCGTCAGATCACCAGGTCGGAGGTCGGCCTGTACTCTTTTGCCGAGACGTAGTTCCTTCCCCACCGCTCATCGGTCCTTCGAATGATGTGGCCAACCAATTGCCACTTTAGTTTGCGGCTTTGAGAGCTATGAGTATTTCGGTTACTCGGTTCGTCTACGGATTTCATCGTTGCGAATTCTGTCGCGTAGAGAAATACCAAGCATAGATCTCTCCATCACTCTGTGAGCGACTCTGAGCTTATGATTATTTATGACGATACATTTACTTATTAGCTAAAATCTAAATGGATCAAATATACAAACCTTAAAATACGAATTGACTGGCCATTGTCAATAGGCGACGGCGACCACTTACCATCAGGTGGCCCGCCGACAGTCTTTTGCCTGCTTGGCTTTTAAAAAATACACCAATTGAAAAATTTTTAATGTTTTAATAGTATTGGAACGTTCAGGCGTAGGTAGAGTAGGTAGAAAGAGTAGGTAGAGAACTACTGTGGACATTGATGCAAGGAGAGAAAATAATTGTGCAAATTTAGCGTGACTACTGTATGACATCCTTAATTGCTGTTTGCCTTAAACCACTTAATTGTCTTTGACAGAATATTTTCATCGGAAAACAAATTGTTTTAATTGAAGACGAATAATCAAGTGGTAATCACTCGATCTATACAAATTATGGCAATTTACACGATAAGCTGATATTCTTTTCTTTCTTTCATTCTAAACAACAGTGATGAGAAAGAATTTAAGCCGTCATTCAAACTCATTAAACTGTTGTACATTTCTGTTATACGGTGGACATTTTTCATTAAGAAAAACACGCAAAATTAAGATACCCTCCCGACTCCGTAATTCAATTCAAGTCCCGGTGGTTAATTGAATTTATCCTTTTTCTAATTTACTCAATCGTTACTATGTAATCGTGGATGCTTTTACCTTTGGATGCTTAGACCATGTTAGTTACATTACTCATAAAAAGCAGGTATTTGGATGGTTACGATTTTTTCATAATTTATTTAGTACACTTTTGCGCTGATTAGGTTAGCTGATATTGTACTGATCTATATTATGTAGGTAACTAAACTACTTAGATGCTGAATCAGAAAGTTATGACGTCTAGTTTTTATTTATTATTGTATTATTGAGGGCTTCAAGGTGCCAAGGTAAGGGCAAAACGCTAACAACATTTTTCAATTAACAGCTTTGGTTATCGAAGGTTAACTGTAAGAGAGAAGGATAATTGAAAACCACTGTAAGAGTGAAGTTAAAATTTTCATTACTGCTTATGCACCCCGCGTTCGACTTTGGAGCGTAGCTACTGGAGTTTCAATGGAACTAGTAAATTGTGCACTAGCTCAATATTTTAATTGATATACTTAATCCTATGATTATGTTTCTCTGCTACCAGATACTAAATCAAAAGATATCGCTACTCTAGTAATGACGGTCCTAAGTGCAATCAAATATTTTCCATATTTGATCATTATTTTCCAACACAGTAGAATAGAATTCTTACTGAGAATATTCCAAGACAAAAGATTCTCAAATTTTCAAGTTGACTATTAAACTTTTTATGCTATTTAAAATTGCAAACCAGCTATCACCACCAAATTCGATTATGTCCATATACATAACGCCCCTCCTTAGTAGGTACACATAATTAAAGGAAAGGTTTAGTCAACGATGCCCTTGAGTACGTTACGTAGACATCGTCAGAAACTTCAGCGTCCTTAATTTTGATTGGATTTCGATCAATCATCGGACAACAAACCGGATACCTCATGAGTGTACTATTCCCTCAAGGAACCTCGCACAAATGTAGCTATTCCCTGTAGTGACGTCAATTCAGAAAACTTACCCGGTAGATATTTTTAGGCGCTATATGATAGATGTAATACAATTCAAATATCTTCTCACTAACAATGTTTTATTTTTATTACAATGTATATGGGTAGTAAAAAGAAAAACACCTCGATTTTTTGCATTTTAACTCTATGGTACTATATTCGCGTCGACTTGTGATAAGTATGCGAAGCCTCGATTTATTGAACTCTCAAAGTGGACGACTTTACGTATAAAGACACGTGTATGTGTAAAGGATTACACTTTTAAATAAATACACACATTGACAAATAGATATGTGGATATGAAGACAATAAAAGCGAGTTAATGTGCATGCCAAAAATTCATTAACTGTGCAAAACACGATATCTAACACACAAAAGGCATTACCTCAATGTACTCTATGAAGTGGCTTTGTGCAGAATAACAGTAAACTATTGGGTCACCAGAAGCAAAGAAAAATTGTATTGACATTTACCACGAACGCTTGCTCCACAAATATTGTGGGTATTACTTCCTGGCAAATATGATATTTGCAGTGCTTAAGATATTGGGTACAATGTCGGCAACGGTACATGGATTTACAGTAAAAGTAAAATGAAACAAACACTATCGTTGGGGTTATAAATCCCTTGAAAGGTAATCACATATCAGTGAATTACTAAAAGGTATTTTCTTGGTGGAAACCATTCGTTTGTAAAGCTTTCCGATGTTTTGTTTTCTGTTACCTTTTCATTGGTATTCTTTGTCTTTACATTCTTTCCTGAACTTGTAAGAACTGATACAATCTCAATTGTAATAAAGTTACTTATTGTATTCGTAGAAAAGTCAATAGTAATTGTGGGTAAAAACTGCTCTACTTGGCAGTCCTATTTACACAATTTGAATACGAATTTTAAAAGAATGAAGTCCTTCGGTTGAAGTACGTTCTTGAAAGTTACAGTTGCTTTAATGCTTACTGAATCATAAAGAAGATTTTTCATTACTGTTACCTACAGCACAGATCAGGAGTGTAAGGACTAACAAAAGCACTACAGAGTATATTTAAATATAGTATTATTAGGTTTCAATTAGTTCATATAACAAATTTAATTATGTGTAAAGGTACGTACAGTTATTTCTTATGCATATTTCTAGACCTCAACGCCCGGGACAATAACGGCAACACTCCTCTTCATGTGGCCGTGGAACATGAAGCCTTAGACGTCATCGAGTTTCTCTTGCAACAGTAAGTTTTAGTTTGAATAAAGTATGTTTAAAATAAATACAATATATCTTGTCTCAAAAAAAAATGTAAATTTAAGGCATATAATTGACAAAATTTCTACGACATTAAAAAATATTTGAAAATCTACAATTTTTTGTAATGATAAAAAAGTGCGCGGCGCTTGCACAGTTACGTCTTTTTTTCCCCTTTCTGCAAATTTCTTGTTTATAAATGTGTCATTAATAATGGAATAATGATGTGTGAAATATTTTTAAAAGTTAAATTTCTATTAAAGTACGTTGAATTAGACTGTGATATTTAATAGGATTTTAATTCGAAGTAAACTTAAGCAAATGAAAAACAAATGGATTCGGTAAGTGGAATGTTTCGGGCGAATAGTTGTTCTTAAAAATAATTCGCCACGGAATAAAAAGTTTACTCGCTTTTTAACCCACTTCAAAAAAAGAAGGCGGTTCTCAATTCGTCTGTATATTTTTTTTTCCTATATTTTTTAGAAAATAGCGTTTATCAGAGTATCTTTTATTATTAAACAATTATTCTTCATACATAGGTATATGTAAACTTATTATTATTAAACTTATTATTTATTAATGTAAACTTACATTACCACAAAGTGCAATATGAATGAAATAAATTTATACGAAAAAAATGGCTGATTTGAGATTTTGCGAGTGCAGGGCAACACCGACACGTTGATGTGCAATATACTTTAAACTTGTTTTAAACTAAATTATCTCAGTTTTTATCTTCAAATCCGAGAATTTGAAAATTGGAGTTTGCAACCCTACATTAAATCAACATTACATTACTCTAATCCATTTTAAATTTTAAAATAATTTTGAAATATTTCTCCTCCAGAAAAGTAAACACGGGAGCCTTGAACGAGAAGAAGCAAGCGCCAATACATCTTGCAACTTATTTGAATAAGGTAACTTGATTTTAAAACATTTCGACTTACCATGTAGCTTATACATGTTTATTACTTACCTTCGAAGTTCGATGACTTGACATTTGCAACTCGTTGTACCCAGATTTATGGTTCTAGAACGTTCTAGAAGGCGTGTCTACGTAGCTTGAGTGCACGCAAGCTATTGAAAGCGGCAAAGCCATATAGGGTTTTCAGTGCTTGGATAGGTTCGCAAGTTCCCAAGAGCATTCGGAGTAACATAACATAAATACATATAATTTACCTAAAGAGATAGTTTCCTAGCAGTGGCATAAAAATAGGAGCCATTGTTAAACTACGAACGCATTGAACACTAAGCTTTAAACTCTACAGACTCTACGAAACAATTTATAATAATAATTTGCACGACTTGACTTGAGTGATTTGGACGACAGTTCAATTAAAACACAATTGAGTTTCTATGTAAGAAAAGAAACGACATTTTTAAAGCATTAAATGTCGTTTAATAACCTCAATGTCGAATCGAAAATCACAGTAATTATAATATTTAGCTTTTTCTATAACAAAATAAACTCTTTATTTATGAAGGTTAGTTAGACTTCCATCTAATTAGATGCAATTTTGTTTATGAATGTTTCCTTTTGACAGTTTCCATAGTTACTTTGACTTTCTATATTATTATATAGCTGCGTCTCGTAACGGTGTCGCGAGTCCAGAGATTTTATATCTCATCTAAAAATATGCGTACCGCGCTAAAAGAAGTTTTCGCTTCAAAAGTGTGATTTATCTTATAATCCCTTAATGGATGTAGAGGGATAAATTCGTTTGTTCATATTATTGTGTTTAAGTGGACGATCTTATTGGTTGAATTCTACTTAAACTTTTAAGTATGTTTTATCTTGATTTAATCAATATTATATTCATTTGTGTAAAAATTAAACTCCTTAATTAACGATAATTTATCTAATAATAAAATTAATTTAATATTCATTATGTAAGTAATTATCTACCAATTAATTTTGTACAAGTTATGACTTTCCTTTGTAGCGAGATTATAATACCTAATATTGAATTATAAGTTAATTTTAAATTGTTTTGAAGTAAATTTGAACCTCAAAAACATAAAATAACATTGGTTGGCAAAACTTTTTGAGTAGATACAAAAAATTGTAGTGTGGGTTTTGTGCACCCCCATAATTCGACACGAAACAAGGTTTTATATTTGCCATTGATAAAGTGGACGGAGAAACTTAGAGGAGTTTATTGTCGAAGTCATAATATATACCCCGTCTTATGCTTTGTCCTAATTGACTGACATAACCGACCGAGGAAACAAAACGACAGTGAAATGTAACAAAATGTATACAAATGACGCTGTCGTACAACCAACACGGCAAGCTTTTGCATGATGCGACATGGCAATTAAGACGGTTCACAGGGGGTTAGACTATAACAAGCTCAGTTTATTCTCAGACCGCTTATTCTTTTTCGTTATTAAAAACAATTTTGAAACTTGTAGGTGTCAGTTCTGCAAACCTTTGCCAAGTACAAGAACCAATTCACTGTCGATCTCGGTGGAGAGCACGGACGCACCGCTCTGCACGTGGCTGCCATCCAGGACCATGACTCGTGCGCGAGAATATTGGTAAGTAGCCTTCTACTTATGTACCTAATACAAAGACATGAGGTAGGATCAACTAAGGTAACTTGTTATAGTATGAATCACTTTCATGTTGTTAAAAATTTGGTACTTAAAATCAACAATTTTATTAGTCGAAAAAACCATTATAAAAGACAAATAAAATAAAGTTTCAACATAAACAACTTTTAATTGTAGTTCAAAATAACAAAATTGGTTACCACGTCAAAAATTTACAAATTTTCAAATATAAAAACTTAGAAATCGTCAATTTCAAAATTTTGTTTTTTGAAGTTCCATAAAGTAAGAGTGGTAGCACGTAGAGTGGTAGAAATCACGTTCTGTTGCCAATATCGTTATTGACTAACACTAAAGCTCCCGATAGCTTCCAAACAAAAAAAATTGGTCGGTTCGCGAGGAGAAAAAGGTTCGTGGTTTCGCTCTTTTACTGTAAAAATTATACCTACACGAAGTTTTTTTTCAAAATTACTTTACTTAATTGAACTTACTGAATAAGTGGTTTCAAAAATCTTATGTTTTTATTAGGCCAATATTGCCCACGTGGTTTTAAAAAAATCACTTTATGTTTTCATCGAATTGTTTGTTCGCTTTTCTTTCTATTAAAATCAATCGGTTTGTTTGCTTTGTGATCCATTATTCCAGCTTTTACGATCAGAATAATTAATGTTTAACGTCTTGGGAATAAGTAAATCTTTCCATAACGAGCGCAGCTAACGCAGTTTTATATCTACTGTGTGCTAACTAAAAAGTATTTTTAATTGCTTTACGTCCAATAAATTATTTTAAACTAGTTCATTAGTCAATAAATTACCTTCCACTATCAACAATATTTAACTTTGACATTCCTTTAATATTAAAGATATCCAAATAAGATTATATGCATACATATGTACCTACTTAAGAGGTATATTTTAAGAAAAAGTCTTACTATAAGTAAAAGTTTTAGGCCAGTATTTTGTGAAAAGTGAAGATAAATTAACGTACCTATTACCTCACGTATTCGGGATAGCCGATCTGCTTTCGGACCTACCCGAGGTACTTAATCATACGCTCCCGTAGGAGCTAGGTCGCAGCGGGTTTCATGAGGTGAGCCGTATATCCATTAAAATTTGTAACGACAATCTTACGACATGTAATATCTTACATTGTCTCTAATAACTCGCCGTGAGCACCATTTGTAACTGTAATTTAGAAAATATATTTGTGCAAGCCACTAGGATTCAAAACCGGACCTTTCATGTAAAAGACTGAATTCATAGCCACTGAGCCATCATCAACGGCGATAGCAGATATGTTATCGTTACGAAAAAACATAAAACGTATTTTAATATTGAATCAGATATCAGACCTGGGTGCAGATATAACGCGCCCCTGCACCAACGGATACTACCCTATCCACGAGGCTGCAAAGAATGCTTCATCCCGGACTATGGAAGTATTCCTTCAGTGGGGCGAGTCCAGAGGTTGTACAAGGGAGCAAATGATGTCACTGTATGACAACGAAGGGAATGTGCCCTTGCACTCTGCAGTGCACGGTGGGGATATAAAAGCAGTCGAGCTATGCATCAAATCAGGAGCCAAGATCTCGACGCAGCAACATGATTTTTCAACCCCTGTTCATCTCGCTTGCGCTCAGGTACGTATTATGTATTTTATCCTTCATTGATATAAAAAGGGATCTAAGCAAATAAACGACATGAAAGCGTAGAAGTAAACTAAATTCTTTATTTCTGTATCCCTTCTTTTTTATTCAGCTTTTTCTCGTAATAATGATCACAGATTTTGTAACTTTTTAATGATTGAAGATGGGCCCCAATTTTTTAATTGGGAAATCATATTTTTTATATTTTAATTAAAACTCTGCCAACTTTGTGTTATAACATTGTTTCACGGAAGGTCACAGACGCGATTGAAATTCTGGACCAAACATTTTGGTGTTCGCGATAGTCCTAATAAAAAATCGATATCGGATAGACTGGCATAACATATCTATAGAAACTTATAATTCTATAAATATCTGTTTTATCTTTGAAACAGTGAGATAATAATAATATGGATCATAACTTGCGTGTACTTAATTAACCAGATGATATTTTATTTTCATGTTACAATTCTACAACTTCTCATTCATGTATAATCTAATATACGCTACACTATCTTCTAGCTCATCTAATTTAAGACAAACAATAAATTGTTAACAAGATAGACCTGATGGAAGACTACTTTGTGTAAAAATCTAGCTGCATTTGTCTAATTGATTACCTGTAGTGAAGTCTTTATTTATTGCCTTTGCTGGCGTGCGATATTTTGTTTAATTTTTAAAAAAGTACCATTCAATAAATAATAATTATTTAATTATCCTTTCATTAAGATAATTAAGAAATACGAATCCACAAATATGTGTGTTGTTGTGTAATGATCTGGTTACTCTGGTTACAAGTATGGTTTTATTCCAGGGTGCACTTGAAATAGTAAAATTGATGTTTGAGATGCAACCAGAGGAGAAAGCAGCTTGCCTGTCCTCCTGCGACGTACAGAAGATGACACCACTCCACTGCGCTGCGATGTTCGACCATCCAGATATCGTCAACTACCTGATATCAGAGGGATCTGACATCAACCCCCTGGACAAGGAGAAGAGATCGCCTCTTCTGCTCGCTGCTTCCAGGGGAGGATGGAGAACTGTCCATACTTTGGTAAATTTCTTTAGTAAATCAGGGACTAGTGGTAAAAGCTCTTTAAAGTTTTTAAACAAGCTAGATTGTAATTTAGACTGTATTTTCATCACCAGTCCACTGTTGAACATTTTAATTTTGATCTATTTTGTAAGTTACACATACTCGTACTGTCCTGTCAAACATTAAAAAAATGTATTTTACGAATTATATTCATAGACACCCACCTTCCATCCTAATTATAGTCGGACCAGTATGTCAGAACGAAATAGCAATCATCACCAAGGGATTTTTAAGACACACTTTCATAAAAACAAATTTTTAGCACCAATTTTGATTGGGGGCAATTTATACGAGTTCTTAAGAATTTCTTTAATAATCTTCAATTATTATTATGATTACTCCAAGGTACTTAACTTACTTTCGCCTCTTCCCCTCGTAGATCCGTCTGGGAGCTAACATTGAATTGAAGGATATTAATTTGCGGAATGTTTTGCATCTGGTTGTAATGAACGGCGGTCGTTTGGAGGACTTCGCTGCCAATTGCAAAGTGAGTTTTACGATACCAAACTAGAATACGGTTTTAGAGATGTTTAGTAATTATTTTTATAGATTTGATAATATAATTCCCATAAAATACTGTTTATGAAACATCAACAAAATCGGCTTTACATCCAATATGTTTATAAAATTATTTTATTGAGTGCGAGAACATTGTCAATTAGGTAAATTGAATTGAAATATCGATGACGTCATAAATCGAGCACTTTATTGTATGAAGAACCCGGCTTATGGCTTCATTTAAGCTTTATTAAATTATCTCAATTGACTCTGAGTCAAAATCCTTTAATTTATTAAATATGTGTTTCGTTTCAATTTGTTTATGTGATGATTTTGCTCGTGTTATAATTATGTGAAACCAGCAAACGCGTATACGGGTTGCCTGATGATAAGTTATTGTTGAATCGACAGTAGTTTAGCATGTGCTTAGTCTTAGTCTTTAATACTAATAAAATCCTTAGCAATGTTCTCCTCCTTTTGTATGAAAATGTAAACGAACTGTACCTAGGTACCTGTGTCTTCGTAAACGACTTTATTTTAAAATTGTATCAAGTCGGCATTATAGTTCCGTAAAGTCTGTCATTTAAAACATCGTAAATTATGGCTTCAGGACCGTTGCGAGCAAAATCTAATCGATTTGCTGAATGAAAAAGACAATACAGGGTGCTCTCCGCTGCATTACGCTAGTCGCGAGGGCCACATCCGATCTATTGAGAACTTGTTACGGCTTGGAGCGTGCATCAATTTGAAAAATAACAGGAATGAAAGTCCTCTGCACTTTGCTGCCAGGTGAGTTTCTATTCTGAAAAATATTTTGTATGTAAATATAATAAATAAATAAATTTGATATAATAAAATAAATAAATTTAATATAATAACTAGCTGAACCCGCAAACGTTGTTTTGCGATATATTAAGTTATCGAGCGTTAAAAATCGACTGTAAAAAAAAGTAGGGATTGGTGATAGAAGGGTAAAAATTTAGGGTTGTATGTATTTTTTGCCACATTATTGAAATATAAAAATAAAAAAAAATTACCAAAAATAAAATAAAAATGTTAGGTATGGACAACCCTTATCACTTAGGGGTATTTATTATTATTTATATCCGTCCTCTTTAACGCTGTCTTTTATTAGCTCAAAAACATGAAATAAGTAAAACATTCGCACTATTGCCAATCCAATAAATTATTTCATATTGTCCCACAACATGGCAGGTATACAAAAACTCCGGACGAGCTATAGGCGTTCCATAAAGTGGTGGGAAAACTTAAGGATTTCTTATGTTTTACTTTTAGCACCATATCTTTAAAACTAAGAAGATGGTAACTAACGATAAGATCTCTTAAGGGTTGGAATTCATTTGTAAATCTTTCACTTGCAGATACGGCCGTTATAACACAGTAGGGCAACTGCTAGACTCTGATAAAGGCACGTTCATCATCAATGAGAATGATGGCGAAGGGTTAACGCCCTTGCATATCGCATCCCGTGAAGGTCACACCAGAGTTGTACAACAACTACTGAACAGAGGCGCCTTGCTTCATAGAGATCATAACGGTCGTAATCCCTTGCATCTCGCGGCTATGAGTGGGTATACGCAAACAATAGAACTGCTCCATTCAGTGCATTCTCATCTGTTGGACCAAATCGATAAAGACGGGGTAAGTAAAACTATAATGTATGAACGCAATACAAGCGTGCCACATGTGAATTTCATTTGATTTTACGGCAATTATAGGTTAAACATTCATGATACGAATTGAATGAGTTTCTTTATATTTCCATGGGAGAATAATTCTCCTCGGGTAGTAACAGTTCTCCTACTAAAACACAACCCAAAAGAACATGCCGGAATAAAGCACCTCCCCGAACGGGCAGTCTACTGTTTCTACGCTGTTTAAACGTCGAATATTTTGGCAAATAATCGTGCCACTATCCGACTATGCTCCTTTGTTTTAGAACACACCTCTTCACCTCGCCACAATGGAGAATCGGCCAAACTCTATCGCTCTCTTGCTATCCATGGGCTGTCGATTGAGTTACAACAGTATGGATATGAGTGCTATTGATTACGCCATCTACTACAAGTTTCCTGAAGCAGCCCTTGCTATGGTTACCCATGAGCAAAGGTAAGTACAAACTATGTATATGACTAATCTAAGCTAAAAAGGCGAAAATTTGTGACCTCGTAAAAAACTCCGAATGAAATTTGTCACACAAATATTTCATAACCTGGATTAAGATATCCGACTTTTTATTATTTTAACCGATGTTTAGTCGAAGCTAATAGACAGTATCTATGCAGAATTAAAAAATAGGCGTTTATCGACAATATTGAAGTCTTTAGAAATACCATTTATTTACAGACCCTGACCCCTGACAGTCAGTTAATGGCTAACCCGCGTCTGTTATTCCAAACCACTCATTACCAACTAAAATTAATCATTTGCTATTTTCATATTTTAGGGCTAAGGAAGTGATGGCACTGCGCTCTGACAGACACCCCTGCGTCACACTTGCCCTCATAGCCAACATGCCGCGTGTGTTCGAAGCAGTGCAGGACCGATGCATCACCAAAGCCAACTGCAAAAAAGACTCTAAAAGCTTTTACGTAAGTCTGTGCTTACAAGTAACAACCCTAAATCTCGGCTTAAACCACGAGATACCGAGATACCATCTTTGTCTTTTGATTTACACCGCAGAAGTAAATTGAAAGAGCGAGCTCAATTCAAATCTTACAACCCGATTAGTGCTCCCCGCTCGACTATGTATCGGTGTTGAAGCAAGTAAGGAGTCCTTAATAAGACCGCTCGCGGTGTAAACAGAACTTAGTTTTTTATTATTTTTAGTTTATAATTTATCTTTATTTGTATAGGTACGAGTACATATTTTTGATTTCAGTAATAAAGATACCAACTTAACTATATAATTATTAACATAAGACTTCAAACTAGTTTCAGGTTGGATTTGAAGGTCCATGAGGTGGCCGATGTATCAGTTGACCGTATGGTTACGAAATGCTTAAATACAAAAAAAATCGTGTGGACCCTCCATTTCATCAATGTTTAACTTAAATTGTGGCTTACCCATGTAGGCTGATATAATATTTTGCGCCCTTCGAGGTTCTTCTTAGTAAGGGCCACAAAAGGCCTCCTACGATGTTTAACGACTGCTATAGTTAAAAAAAAAATCAATACCGCACGCAGGTTAAAATTTAACTATATCGCGTTAACTGAATTATTTTTAAACAATGACTTGTAGCTTGCTTACATTTTAAAAATAACTTTAAATACAATTAATAAACTTAAAATTTAGATCAAATACAACTTCGAAGCCCTAATGCCCAAGCCTCTTGCTGACGACGGGAATAATTCAAAGGCAGCACAAATAACAAAGTCACCTAGAATACCACTGCCAGCGCTAAACGTAAGTTGAATAATGGACAGTGAATTTATTTTTAATTTTGGTTTTTTCACTTCGCCACAGATTAAGTACTCTTTCGAATTCTACCAACACTCGAAGCTTGAAATAGACGCGCTGAGACAGGCGCTCAACGACCCAAAATTTCGACCAGAACCGTTGAATGTTATCAACGTGAGTGGAGTGTCACTATGTAACAATGACGCTTCGCTTATACTTCTATGTTCATGGTGTTGAGTACTGTAATGAGACTAATTAAGTAGCATTAAATTATCTCTTGTAATTTGTCACCACTGGATTCTTCTCTTTATAATATCAATCTCGTAGTTTAATAGATTGCGCGAATTACTTTCTCCGGCTACAATTACTTTAATCCTTAATCTTTAATCTTCATCAAATTAATCAACAACTATCAAATACATTAAATTAAGAAATTAGTTTCTTTAAGTAACAATAATTTACATTTAAATTCACAAATATTGTTTGTTCTCGTATGAGGCTATGAGCAACTCAAGCATTTTTGATTAGCTATATTACAATAGATACACAGATGAATCTGATCTTGTTCAGTTGTATGTAATAAAAAACACTTAATTATTCTCATTGCAGAACTAAATTCACAATCCGCGTAATATACACTAAACCACTGCAGAGCTTGCAATACACATATGCAACTAACATAATATAACATTCTTTGATGATCGGTTTAAATTTAAATTAATTTGAATGTTCGTCTGTCAATTGTAAATATGAGTCACACATTAATTCATATTATTTTTTCATAATCATTTTTAGTGTTCTTACAGTGGGTTTACTTAATAGGTAGTTATTTTTATAAAATAATTAAATCTGTTTCCAGGCTATGGTAGCTCATGGTAGGGTAGAGTTATTGGCTCATCCACTAAGCCAGAAGTACTTGGAAATGAAGTGGAATTCATACGGCAAATATTTCCACCTTGCGAATCTACTTTTCTACAGCATATTCCTGCTGTTTGTAACCGCGTATTCGTATCTGCTCATGGTTATGAATCGAGATGTGAAATCGGGAAATGACACGGGGTATTCTGTTCTCAATTTAACAGAAAAGGATTTGGAGAAATTCGTTGTTGTCAATGGGACTATTACCAATCCAAATGGAGGTACAGTATACTTTGGTTTATCTTGTGGTGACTAATTTCTCTCATATTTTCCATGTGGTAGAATTAACTCATTGTTTTTTAACCCACCATAAAGTATGTAATTTATTTCTTGAATTTTCATGGGCTTCATAAAAAACTACTGCACGTAAATACTTGTACATATTTTCACACAATATTAAAGCCTTAATTGGATGATGTGTGCTCTGCAGGCTTGTTTCTTTCTTTTGTGTCATAAAACATTATAATATTATTATGCATTCATACTTGACATGACTATGATATAGGGTTCTTCAAGAAGGGCATAAAAAAAGCCGGCAACGCACTGGCGATCCCCCTGGTGTTGCACGTGTCAGTAGGCGACGGTGACCACTTACCATCAGGTGGCCCGTCTGTCTGTTTGCTTGCTCTATTTATAAAAAAAAACTTCAAACTTAGTAAAATTTATAATGTTTTCATCGAGTAGAAAATGAATATTGTAATTTTGACATTTAGAATTCGAAAAGATCGTCGTGATGTACACAAGCACAGTTGCTGTTTTGGGCTACAATTCGATGTGTATGATCCGAGAGGCGTATAACCTACGGCAACAGAAGTGGCACTACATTTTTGATCCCTCAAACATTGTTGCCTGGACACTCTATATCTGCTCTACCTTGATGGTGTTGCCATCTCTTATCGATGCCTGTTATGACTTACAGGTAAGTTTCAAATCTAGTTTCAGTTCTATAGACAATAATTATAACTTTATCGCCTGGGAAGACTTGCGCTAGTATATACAGGGGCTTAGGCGGTACGGTGCGTTCGAGACAAGCACTGAAGGATATAAGTGTGTATAAACTGCACAAAACTCTGAATTGCTTCCATGTTTACGGGTACCTAAGATTTAACCCCGTTATTAAAAAGATCATTATTTCATAACCCACAGTGAAGCAAGGAAGTTCTTGTGTTTCGAATATTTTTGTCATAGAGACGAGGACGTGAACGTCTCTAGACCATTTATTTCCATAAGCAATTTTATTCGTTTGTTAGGTTTAATATTTCCTTTGGCAAAGTGTAACAGTGGCAAAACTATTGTACCTAATATCAATTTGTGCATTTGCAGCTGTCATCGGCCGCCATCGCAGTATTCCTGAGCTGGTTCGAACTTCTACTCCTGCTGCAAAGATTCGATCAAGTCGGCATATATGTCGTGATGTTCCTGGAGATCCTACAGACCCTTATCAAAGTTTTGATGGTCTTCTCGATTCTGATTATCGCATTCGGCTTGGCATTTTTCATTCTCCTGTCAAAAGTGGGTGTAATCGTTGAAAGGAAAATAATTAATCAACCTCAACATAAACTTGAAGTAAATCGTCATTTTTGCTCGCGAATTAACTAGCATTGCATGTGATTAGTAATTTCTAGATTTCTTGTAAAGTAAAAGGGCGAAATACTTAATAAAGACGTTTTAAAATCCTAGTATGCTACTTATTGAGTTACAGATATCTGCAAAAGTTCTTCAAACTTTTGTTTTTATAGTCAACAGCTTATTTTTAAGTAGTTTGTAAAAAAAAGGCTAAGCGTGCTTGCGACTAAGTTCATTTCCTAATTGTGTTTGAATTTGTCAATGCGCACTTACATAAATGTGCCGATTTTTGCGAATGAAGCTTGCTCGCAAGTATTCCGCTGGGCTGAATGTTTTGATTTGAGCATTGCATGCGAGATGTACGAGTATTTCGGCTGTATTTCCTGTTTAAATTCAACTTTTTCTTTTCAGGGCCACCACCTCTCGTTCAGCAGCATTCCGATGTCACTGATGAGGACATTTGCGATGATGCTCGGCGAACTCGACTTCGTTGGAACATACGTGCAGCCATTTTACAAATCTGAAACCGATACCACTCTGCCCTTCCCGATAACGACGTTCGTTGTACTGCTGCTCTTCATGGTATTCATGCCAATACTCCTGATGAACCTCCTCATCGGTCTGGCCGTTGGGGACATCGAGAGCGTTAGGCGTAATGCCCAACTGAAAAGATTGGCTATGCAAGTAAGAGAACTAAAAATATCAATGTTTTCCTTAATTTAAATTTAGCATTTGGATGATTTGTTTATTAAATTAATCTCTAAAATCTCTCTTCTGTTAAAACATGTTCTACATTTTGTTACAATAGGTAGGTACAAAATTTTTCATTGATATGGAGACCATGAAATATTAACCTTCATGACGCTTCCAGGTTGTTTTGCACACCGAACTGGAGAGAAAATTGCCTGCATTCATGCTCGAGAAAATTGACAAAAACGAACTCATCGAGTATCCGAACAACAATAAGTGCAAATTAGGGTTCCTCGACCTGATGCTGCGCAAATGGTTCTGCAACCCTTTCAGCGACGATGGTTTGTATCTCATCATATATTGATTTTATAACACAAAGCTTTACTGTCAAATATTTATTCATTTTGTTCGATTGCTTCGTGTGGATTATAGGACTCAGAGGGGACTATCGGACTCCTGATTCAGGTATGAATCCATCGATGTACTCGTAATTGGTGTGTAGCCAAATTTATTGCTGTCGGGGCGGTTTGATTGAACACTTTGTGAGTTGTATACCTATTTGTTTTAGCTGGCCTCGACCTGGTTCTAGAGAGCAGCGAAGACTACATTGTGGCCGAGTTGGAGAAGCAGAAGCACCGTATACGCGATCTTGCCAACGTAATGGATCAACAGTTCACCCTGATACGGCTTATCGTACAGGTAAGAAAATTACAACAAAACTAAAGGAAATTCAAATAAAAAGGGAAGGGCAATGTATAGCATAGATGAATGAAAAAAATTAAAAACTTATTACAAACCAAAATATTTTAGAAACATTTTACCTCAATGTCAGCAAGTCGATTGACGTCGATTAATAACTATTATTCGGAGCTGTCTTATTTTTTGTTTTGAAAAGCAAAACACGCAGTAAAGCCCAAATATCCGTGTTTCAGTAAAGAAGATTCGTATGGGTAGTAGTAGTAAGAGAAATTATAATAGGTATCTAAGTAAATTTTAAACTACCATCTCAGTCTTCTAAAATGTATGATTTCCAAAGTGTACACAATTTATAGTTTAAGCTTTTGAGTTTGATAGCCAGCACACTTATTATTTCACAGAACTAGTGAGCAAGTACCTATACATAAAGTAGTTATACCTAATTTAAAAAATCCAGCAACTATTTCACTAGCACGAATTCACGGTATTTTATGAATATTTCGGATATTCGATATCTTCGTATTGCCTGTTCTATCTAGAGACTCTTGAATTATTGCCAGCCGTTGGCCTAATGCCAATACATGAACATATTTCAACAATGGACTCGCTCGTAAATCATTGCCGATGGTAGGCACATTTTAGGCACAGTTTCATGTATTATCATGTGAATGAACTTTCGTCCATACTTTCCTTGTTCACGAGTGGGTCTACTTACATATCTACTAAGTATATTCAGATAACATGACAATGTCATTATTCGAACAGTTTCCAGAAAAAGAAAAATTAGTTGAAAGTTATTGAGCCAGGCGGTGAGGTGTGGACCTCTGGACTATAATTTGAAATATACAATTCGCAGAAAATGGAGATCAAGACCGAGGCAGACGACATCGACGAGGGTGTTCCTCCAAACGAGTCGCGCCTGGTCCCGCGCTGGTGCTCCCCTCGCTCCCGCAAGAAACTTCGCTCGGCTTCCTCCTTCAGCCGGGGCGGTTGACCACTGCGAATGCGGGGAATTCCATTATCCCGTTCAGAATATCTCTACTACCCATATATCATCAGTGAACGCCAAAATCGCAGACAGTAGGCCATGTCGTCGTAATAGTGGTTTAGTTAGTTGAAAGTGAATTTTAAAGCTCTTTTCATATCTACCAGTACGTAGGTTGTCTAGCATGAAAGGTGGCCGACCCGTCAGACAAAGATACTCACATCACCGACACCGTCTAGCACCTTTAAACCTAACGTTGACACCATCGCCAGGAAAACTAAACCAAGCCACACTGACACAGAGAAAACCGGTACCGGCAGCGGCACGTCTATCCAAACACGCTCCGTTCACGTACGTTAGATGTAAGGAGTGGGTGAAAGTATATTTTTAATCTGCCACAATACGTGTCTGACACGCTACGCGCTGGTAGTTGTGAATAATAATTACGTTCGTCAATTTCCAAGTGTGAAAGTGTCCAAATGTTAATAATTATTCAATAAATAAATCAATAGATAGGAGCAAAAATTTAAAGCAGTAGGTTTGAATTAAGTTTAAACAAAATTAATTTTGTATATAGGTATTTAAAATCTTATTTTTATGTGCTTAAACATAGAATCATAATACATAATAATAATAGCGAAATATAAATAGGATTTTAATTATATTATTTATTTTTATATTGAATTATTTAAAATGTGATTAATCTTTATTCATGAACACAGTAATATTTTCAGTCCCGCATTGACATTTATGCACGGACAATATTCAAAGTAATTTCTTTTTTGTAGCGTAGTATTTCCATTATATGTACCTATTGGATTCTGATTCCTCTACATGTTTAAAACCGTTGGTCAAAAAATCAATTAATATCTCATTAAACGACGTAAGAGACTATGCTCGCGCTAAACACTTAATAAACGAAAAAAAATATGATTCATATTTTAATGTTTAAATAAGAAAATCTCAATACTTAAAAGATTTTGTCTATTTTTCAGTACTTTATCTCATGTGTGTCTTCGTTATTTTGAGAGAAGAGACATTATTATTGTAAAAATTTACTTACTTAACCTGCATGAAATGCATTTATTTCAAGAAACAGAAACGTCCTTCGTCGCACCGTCCTTTAATCAAAATTCTTAAAAATATTATTTTTATGTAAACACAATCAATAACAACAAAATATAATTAATATTTACACGAGTTAAACTAACAACAGGAATGAATGGATATTAAACAAAATATAATTAGTACTTATTTTGTTTTCCCAACACCAATCACTTCATACCACGTCCTAGTAGGTCAATGGGTTTCTAAAATAGTAATTTAAGTACTAACTATTTACACAATTTACTGACTTATGTTATTAATATTGTCTTTCTGGAATTAATCATGTGCTAGGTAGTAAATATAATCTGTGCATTAGTTACTATGATTATAAAGTCTTAACTATGTTTTCTTGTAGGTATAATGTTAAATGTTCGTGAATTTATGTGTCAGATATGAATTTATGTGTTATTCTATGTTACAGATAGAGATTTCTATACTGCATAATACATATATTGTTTAGCGATAAATCAATAATAATTTAATCGTTGTGGATAGGTTTCTGATATACATACTTATGTTTAGGTCCTCTCCAAAGCTTTTCTGGCACACTGAACGTGGATACTTTGATAAAATAATATTTTGATGTGTAGAGAAATTAATTGTCGTCTAGATTCAATTTAAATAACAAACTCTAGCCTGTAAAGCAAAATTATTGTCTTAAATTATAACAACTCTACAGGCCCCTTAATCTATTTACTTTTCATTAGCTTTATTAGCTTTAGTTTATAATTATCTTTTCACTTCTCGGACTGTGAAATACTTACCAAAACTACAATAACTTTTTTGTGAGATAAGACACCATAGGTATATTATAATATTATAGTATTGCATTTAAACATTTTTTATTACAGTCATAAAAAATACTTCATTAATATGAAACATTTTGTTAGTTTAATGTATAAATACCTATACAAATTATATAATAATATTATTGATGTATCTTACTTTTATTAGTATATAACTTATTATAAGAATGATACTTTAAGCTCAGATGATATAAAAATATAAAGCCGACATGGCCTAATCTATAGCAGACAACTATAGTTTAAGTGTTTTTATGGACGAAGAACTTAAATTTGAACGGGAATCCCCCAATCTACTTCCAAGCTTTTATTCAACAGACTATGGTAATGATACCAGATAGTTAATTAATTAAAAATATTACCATTTCATGTTCCATTAGTTGTAACTCTCATGGAGTAATAACATAACTTGTAATTATCACCATTCCATACCATAATCCGCCTGTGTCAAATTGCAATGTTTATTAGATCTTCATTATTTATGGGTATTAGAAATATTAAGAAGATGTAAAAATGAATTAGGTTATCCTTTTTTCTAAAATGTTGTTAGGTAAATAATATTTAAACTTAAAAAAACTGCAGATGCAATTAAAATATTCTTTTCTCTTATTTATCGCTATTGTTTTCTATAACGCGGTCGCCATTCACAAAGAAATTCATACATTAATCTTGATCTACCTATCTCTGTCACTCCCGCGTTAATATAGTGTATCACACTCGCACAGTAGCAAAGACTGCTATCTAAACCATTTACTTGGGACAGTGAAGTTTGATCTTATACGCATGAGTTTTTTGTTGGCTTTGTCACGACACGAATTTCAGATACAAGAATCTATTTTTTGTTTAAGCTCCGTAAACCGAGTAAAATGGGAGAATTTTTTATTAACCATATGTGGTAATGTTTTATTAAATCATAGCCTAATTTTATATTCATATATAGTCATTCGTCTTATATTAAAAGTGTATAAAATGATTTTTAATGTAGGTAGGTATTACTGTAACAAAAAATAGTTATATAAAGTAATAGTTGATGTATACTGTAAATGTGACAAACAAATAGAAAGGGTGTTTCTAACACGTAAAAATATTGGTGTATAACGGTATAATATGAACTGTATTTTAATGCGCTTACTGTTTTGACAACTTCACTACTTTAGTGAATGTTAGGTACTAGCCACGTTGCTATTTGCGATGACATTATTACAAAAACACCTAAAATTTTCTGTCTTAAATTTATGTAAATAAAGATGTTGTGATTACAATTTCCTTTACATCCATAATGATTTGAGTAAAACCCAAATCGATTTCCATGACAATTTAAATTAACTTAAGTTTAATAGTAAACATAACGCTACTTTCTGTGTACATATCCTATTGGCATTATAAGTGAATAAAGTCTTCGGTATTATAAGTAAATATAGTTTGAAATTGCATAACAAACCTTAAGTGGATTTTGTCTAATGTAGATGATAAAGTGAATACAATTATTGTTCCGTCTAATGTTTTAGATAATTATGTAATATACTGCACACCGTATTTACAAAAATTGTATCTGGCCTAAAGTCTACAGATAGCGCGCGAGTTGAATGCAAACGGGGCCTGAGCCGAAGGGCGGGAGCATCTCCCCCCGCCGTCCGCACGCCGCGCCTCGCACACCTGCAGTGTAGTGCTGTGCTGTCCTTGTTGACAGCTGTCATACGTTTACTGTGTTATCGCGTTAATATTCGAGTTGCAGCCGCGTGTTATTTTCGTTATTAATAATTACTGATCCGAGTTCATCAAGTTCTGTAACAAAAAAACGAGTTTTTATTCATCGCCAAGCACGAGAAATGGCGATAAATGTTCTAGACAATATGTGTAGTGAAGAAAGGCAGAACAACAATTTGACATTCACTTTAAATAATTATTTTCTTGTTTTTTTCCTAAACTTAAAATGTTAACCTTAAGACGATTTTGAAATTTATCGACATATCGTCATCATTACTTCTAATAAGGTCACAGCACTATCACATTCCTGAACTCTGCATTTAACTCGCGCGCTATCTGTAATTTGTGTTGTTGTTCCGTGTAATAAATATTATACTATGATTGGTGTACCTACTTTATTTTTTAAAGAGATGTCAAGATTCGATCAGATTGCCATAAAGTAAATTAAAGAAACTGATTAATTAAGTAACAAGAAAGAAAATTCTTAATCTTCTCAATAGTTTATTTGGATACAAAATGTCCATATATTATGTATCTAATTGTTATAAGGGAAAAATTTAGTAGTAAGTGTAAGTATATTTATTTTGTTTTCATCAAATGGTATCCATTATACTATAATTATTTAAGATATTTACCATTCTATGATTGATAACATTCAACTAAAAGAGCCTTTATTTCCTACACTTTTGGAAAAAGTTATTCTAAAGAAGATGTTTGGACAAGCTTAACTCTTCATAATTTATTTTACTTAATTCATATATTCACTCTTATGCGCTCTAAATCCGTGATAGATAATTATTTAAAAATTGTTTACGTAAAACTGATTTATTGATAATAGGTATGTAAGTATTAGTTTTTAATTTCATTATATTGCACATTATGCCGTTTTAAAAGGAATATTTTTAAAAACCAGTATTTTTTTATGTTATACATTATTATTTCTTGGTAAAATCTAATTCGATAGATATTAAGCACTTACTCAGTCAAATTTATTAGCTAACTATCTTCATCAACCGTAGATACGTTAAAAATAATAACAACACTTAAAATATCTATCATGGTTTCGATTTCGCAGGACGCATTTGTTTTTCTAGTCTGGGTATGCCTTTCTAAGTAGGTATATGATTGTATTTTTGGATTGAACAGTATATTTTTACAGAGCATGTATTTCTTTAACAACTTTTCCCAAAAAAATTATGCATTAATGTCAATGACAATGTAGTACAGTGAATAAAATATTTTTAAAATTTTATTTGTGTTTTTGATCATGAACACGTATACAATATACAATTATACATGTACCTAAATTTATAAATTTAATTGATTTATATCAAAGAAGCCTCCCTAAAAATTAAATATTTTTAGGAAATAATTTTATGATTAATAATTTTATTATACTTATCATATAAATATGAATATAGTTACTGAAATATATATTTTATTTATTATTTTCCCTGCTTATCGTCACGACTAAACTGTCAAATAATGATTTATTTCTAAAAAAATATGATTCTTCATGTCATCAGAAGAAAGAATTTCTTACCAAAATAATTCCATTTGAAAAGCTTCGTTTAGGCAAAAGATAGAACATCAAAAACTTTATTAATTTATAAAAATCGAGGCCTAATGCTCGATGGTGTGGACTGTGGATAGTCCTTTATTCATTGCCGAAGCGCGGCGACAGCCGAGGCAATTTATCTTCCTCTCATCACTTTTATGCTCTGTATGGTGAATGTAGCTCCATAATATTATTTATGGTATAGGTATACACAGTAGAGACCTCTTTATCTGTTCTGTGGTAGAGGCTTTGGGCGTTAATGGCTGTATGATCTTGTAGAATATCGAGCTGTTGCTATGCTCTATCTATTCTTATAGATACTTCATCTATAGAAGTTGCAAAAAGTTTCTATTATGGTAATATCTATCCCCTTCTATTATACGGTGTAATCTACTGGGGTGACTCAGTCAATGTCAACAGTACATTTATTTTACAAAAACGCTGTATGCGAATACTATATGGTAAGGCTAGCGACGAATCAGTACGCGCGGTATTCACGGAAGAAAATTTTCTAACGTTATCCGGTATATATATTCTTGAAATATGTCTTTTTGTCGTAAAAAACATGCACTTGTTTAAAAATAAACTTGATATGCGAGTAAGAAATGTACCCATGAGACAGAAAGATGAAAATATATTATATTTACCTAGAATAAAATGTAGAATTTACAGAAAAAGTACATTATATATCTGCCATACGAATATATAATCATTTGCCTATAGAGCTAAAAAAATTACCAATCAATAAATTCAAATGGTCCTTAAAACAGTGGCTGGTCAAGAAAGGTTACTATACGGTAAAAGAATTTTTTGACGATAAAATGAAATAACAAATTATCTCAGGTAGGGCAGAGGCTACATTTAGAATCCTGTAAAGCTGCCGACTTCTAGTGCTTCCTTGTGTTTATATCAGGGTATAATCAGAGAGAATGCACTATCACGCTAAAGCTAAAGATAAAAATTAAAATTAAATTAAAATCAACAAAGATATTAAAACTAGATTTGGACGAAATATAAAGTTCGCAATATATAATAAATATCATGCTTATAACAGCTTTATAAAGAAATGTAGTAACGCGCGCAAAAATAAATAAATTAATAAATTAAAACTGTGCCGAGAGTTTTTTCCTCCGGCTTTTTCTCTCTTTACCCAGAAATGGGTGGCACATTGCATAGCCGATGAGTTCGATTAGGAAAAATATTAAAATAAATAAATAATTGGACTGCTAAACGATCACAACTTATTTTAACATAATTATAATATAAAATTTAGTTTTAGTTTTTTAAGATATAATTATTGTATGCCCGCATAGGGTAGACTGTTCTTAACTTATTATAATTTTTGTAACATCTTTTCGTGTAACAGTCAACAATAAACGCATTCTTTTCTTTTCTTTTCTTTTTCTTTTCTTTGTTTTCCTGTAGATATACATAATAATATTTAAAGAATTGAAGCGCGCATAGCCCCGCTAATTGAGTAAATTGCAAGCGATTGAAAAAGTTAAGCAACGTCGGGCACAGTCAGTAGGTACTCTAATGGGTGACCGCTAGTGGCGAATTAAAATGCGCACTTCATTCCGTTCCGTTCATGTTACGTTCCGCGTATTTCGGAGGGCACGTAAGCCATCGGTCCCGGTTGTTATCGTTATGATAGCAGTCGTTAAACGATATCACAGTTTGTAAAAATCCGACATGGGTTAATAGCTCTCTACTAGCCCGTTTCTTCACCAAACCGCATTGGAGCAGCTTTGTGGATTATGCTCCAGGCGTCCCGCTGCTGTGGGGAGAGACCCTTGCCCAATAGTGGGCCTTAAAAATGTTGCAGCCATATAAAGTATATTTTTTATTCTTATCTATACATAGTTTTTGCTTTCAGCGTAGCACCCGCTAGGTATGTCAGATAAGTCTTGTACTAAAAATAAATGTGCGAAAGTTTCTGATGATGGATGTTTGGTACTTTTACGCAATAAACCGCTAAACGGATTAGGATGATATATAGTATGCGTTTGGCGCAACATAGTTTATAGTATTATAAGAAAAACGACATTAATGTATAATCATAACCATATATTTATTAAATGCCCCTGAAGTACAGTTACACATTTTAAACATTACATTTAACAGGACCGACAGTAGTTATTTTATTCATCACTTTTCAAATCAGCAGTACAGTTAAACCAGGCAATCACTTACTTACAAGGAAATACACACTGACTTAGAGTACTTAGCACTTTATCGTCTCCAAGACGTCTGTTCACTTCGGTGGTCGGCGACCAAGTGTCGCGCCCCCGGTCACAAGAAGAACACGTAGCCAATATGGCGGGAACTACGCCATATTGTTTAAAAGCGGAAGTAGAGGACGCTAGTGGCGCCTTCTAATACGATTTTGTATAAAATAAACTGACGACGATAACATCCGGCCGTCCTGCTCACACGCTCGTCCTCGAACGTGTTATGGTCTGATGCAGGAGCTGGAAACTGACAGGCATCCAATTAATACATGTACTATATATCTCAATGTGTCCTACAACACCGACTTGAATGTGAGCGTATTGGGTCAGTCAGAGCTCGTTATCCCATCGACGGCCAACTTGCTCTTTATATGGCTTGAACTAGGTGATGTTCATACAGGATCACTCTAGCTGTGTATCGCCACAACATGCTACAACAGTGTTCACCACGGATATCTGTTTCACATGTATTAACTATCCCCACTTACCCCACAAACAAGAACGGTATTGAAGCGACTGCATTAGACCATTATAGAAATTTAAGAATGTCATGTGTTCAGATACTACATCATAAAGGGAAAATATGGCGTTTAGACATTTGGAAGTTTAATTTAATGAAAAATAACTGTACCTGCTCACCGATAACATCCGGTTTAGACAAAAAAAATACTTAATCCGAATCCGCCTCAATTCGAATCCATGGTTTCATATTTTCTGCACAAGCAGTCCCATCATACCGTTTTGATGACCTTTCCGCTCCTCTCATATCAGCCACTTGATAACGGTCATGACCTAATACCTGCGTTACTTGAAATGGGCCTTTGTATAATGGCATAAGTTTTGTGCTTTGGCCATCATTAGAAGCACTCGGAATTTTTAAGACCACCATGTCACCCACACTATATTTTGGCGCCTCTTTTCGTTTACTATCGAAGGACTTTTTCTGCCTCTCAGAGTCCTTCTGAATATTCTCATCGACCTTCCGCCTAAGAGACGTGACGTCCACCGTATGCTCAACATTATCGTCAATGATTCCATCATTATTCATCCGAATTCGATACCCAAAGAAAACCTCACTAGGTACAGCCGCCGTAGTTTTATTTATTGTACTATTAATACCCTGTTGTATATTAGTAATATGCTGATCCCATTTGTTATAATCTGTATTAGCTCCCATACTACGTAATGCTTCTAAAATCGTCTGATTATACCGCTCAACTTGCCCGTTAGAACGTGGTACCGCGGTCGCAATTATGTGGGCTCTAATATTCCTATCTTTACAATAATCCGTAAATAATTTGGAAGTAAAGGCAGTACCTGCGTCGCAAATAAGTCGTTTTGGATTGCCAAACAGTTTAAATATCTTACTTAATTCGTTTATTACTATTTTACTTTTTGTATTTTTGACAGCGGAAATAAAGATGAACTTTGTAAACGCATCGACAATCACCAAAAGATAACAGTTTTGTTGAGTAGTTTTAACAAACGGACCGAGGTGGTCTACGTGTAGGGTGTGGAAGGGCCTGGCGTATTTTGGAATAGGATATAATTTGCCTGCTTTCTTGCCATGAATGTTTTTATGATAAATGCAATTTAAACAATTTTTTATATACTTCGAAACAGTTTTCTTCAGTCGTGGAAACCAATATTTTGATCGAATTCTTTCTACGGTTTTTTCGGTAGCAAAATGGCCTACATCATCATGATTTGACCTAATAACATGCCAAATACAAGGTTTCGGTACTACCCATCGCCGGCCATATTCAGTCCTACGGTAGACTTTATTCCCCAATAAGTCGTATTCACTAAATACCTGTTTATTAGCCTCGGCATCCCCTGACAATAATACTTCTCGAATTTTGCATATTTCTGGATCCTGCAACTGTACTGATAATAACCAGTCAGCTTCGGTTATTGTCAATACGCTCTCTGTAATCTCAGATCCACCAGGACCACTTAAGGGAACAGGGTTACGACTCAATGCATCTACATGCTGCATTTGAGACCCCGCTCTGTGAACAGTTTCAAAGGAAAATTCTTGCGTCTGTAAAACCCACCTACCAATACGAGGGATGATTTCACGTTTTTCTAATGCATGTTTTACAGCGTTACAATCTGTCGTAATTTTAAATTTGGTACCTAGCAAGTAATGTCTGAATTTTTTTAAACCTACAATAATAGCCAATAATTCTAATTCAAACGAATGATATCTCTTTTCTTCGGCGGTGGTTTGCCGGCTGTAAAAATAAACAGGTTTCTCCCCTTCATCTGTATTTTGTACTAATATGCACCCTAACCCGTCGCGACAGGCATCTGTATACAAATTAATTGGTAGGTTTGGATTAAAAATTTTAAGCACCGCGTTATTAATCAATAAATTCTTAACATTGCTGAAGGCATCGTTTTCCCGTGGGCCCCAGTGCCACGATGCATCTTTTTTTAACAGAGCTGTTAGAGGCTTACAGTGAATAGCACAGTCTCGAATGAATTTTCGGAAATAATTAATTAATCCTAAAAATTGTCGTACTTCATGGACTGTTTTGGGCGCTGGATATTTAACTATAGCATCGAGTTTCCGAGTGTTTGGGCAAATACCTTGATCCGAAATATCGTATCCTAAGAATGTTATGTTATTGTTAAAAAATGAGCACTTGTCCATATTTATTGTTAACCCGTTCTTTTGAAAAATATCCAATATCATTTCCAAGCAAGCTACATTCTCTTCTAGCGTTTCCGTGGCAATAAGTAAGTCATCCATATAACAGATCACCCTTCCAAAACGTAAATTACCCAAAACTGTATTCATCAATCTCTGAAATACTGCGGGTCCATTACACAACCCAAATGGCATTCTCAGAAACTCGAAATGCCCATCAGGTGTGATGAATGCAGTTTTGTGCACATCTTGTTCTTTTATACCAATTTGATAATAGCCACATTTCAGGTCTAAAGCAGTAAAGTATTTGCACCCTTGAAGTCTATCGATTAGGTCTTCTATTAACGGCATTGGATATTTTTCCTTGATGGTAATTTTATTTAATTGTCTATAATCAATACACAGACGTTTGGCTCCCGATGATTTGTCTACCAGTAAAGCAGGACTAGCATATGCAGAGTTACTGTGACGGATAATACCACTATCTAATAATTCCTCAATCATTTGACGTGTTAACCCCCTCTCAGTTTCAGACATCCTATACGGACGCTGAAAAACTGGTTTATTTGTCGTTAAATCAATGGATAACTCAACGCAAGAAGTTTTACCTAATTTCACTAAATTTTCAGAAACACATTGAGGGTATTTTGAAAAAATATTTTTTAACAAGTCATTATGGGTGCCAGAATTTTCATATGTAGATTCAATTTTGTTAACATGTAAACGGTCAACAGATTGAAATGTTAAATTGTCACCAATACGAATATACATTAAACTACTATCTTCTGTAAAGTTTCTTCCGATAAGCAGCTCACAGCCTGACAAATTGTCTACCACATACAACGTTATTACGAGTTCTACTGAATCCACCTTTAATGTGGTCGTTATCGCGGTATCAACCATTATGCCCAACTCATTCGTAAACCCCACTAAGTTTATAGGATTTTCCAAAGCAATTGTTTCTATGTTAAACCTATCCACCAGATCTGCCGTAATCAATGAGCAATCACTCCCCATGTCAAAAAATGCAGTACACTTACGACCGTTTATCAAAACCTGTTTATTGAATTTTTGTTTTATTTTCGAAGAGGATATCATCTTCACTTCAACATCTTTCTCTAATTTCGCTTTTGATTTTGATTTACAAGCGGTCTCCAAATGCCCGGACTTACTACAAAAGTTACATTTGATATTATCCTTAACACTACAGTTATTTCTTCTGTGACCTACCTCCCCACAACGAAAACAAACTATACTGTTGTTACTTGAAATGGAAGAAGATGTTGAAGGAGAATCTCCAATCCTCTCGGGTTTAATGAGGTTTTGCTGCGAAATATGGCTATTCCTCGGAAAATATTTAGATGGCAAGTTTTTATTATTATCTCTTTCGAGGGTAGTGTGTATTCTTCCGTGCAAGAATGACGCTAATTCTTCGCAATGTTTGAAACTACCGGCTTCCGCGGCAACGCTAATATTAGTGTCTCCAATAGAACCTACTATTATAGATATTATGTCCTGTTCTCTAAATTTAAGTTGTAAATGGTCTATTTTATTTTTTTGTTGAAAATAAAATTCGTACAAAGACTGGTTGGGTAACGGTTTCGCATCTACTAACTGTCTTAATAGCAAAAACATATTGCGTTTAACCTGGAAAGTTTCCGACAAAATATTACGCCATTCTTTCCACCTCCACATAGTCCACCTTGTTTCATTTTTGTGGATAGAATCGAGCCAGGTTTTTGCAGTGTTTCGTAACTTTTGTAAAGCTTGGAACTTTGTCATACTATCTGACCACCCAAAAGAGCGAGCATTTGCATCAACAACATTAATCCACATGTCTACACTATCTACTAGCGGGTCGAATTCGGGAATCACAGATGACAAAATTGCATTCTGACTCACGGTTGGCGATTCTTTGCGATGGCGCTTCTTCCTCTTGTGATGATTGCTTTCATCGCTACTGGTCGAGCTGGGTGACGACGAGTCTGAACTCGTTGATGACTGTCTCTTTGCCCTCCGTTTCCGACCACGTGGCATGCTGGCGAGGTTCACTTGACCACTTCTGATATAAGAAAAACGACATTAATGTATAATCATAACCATATATTTATTAAATGCCCCTGAAGTACAGTTACACATTTTAAACATTACATTTAACAGGACCGACAGTAGTTATTTTATTCATCACTTTTCAAATCAGCAGTACAGTTAAACCAGGCAATCACTTACTTACAAGGAAATACACACTGACTTAGAGTACTTAGCACTTTATCGTCTCCAAGACGTCTGTTCACTTCGGTGGTCGGCGACCAAGTGTCGCGCCCCCGGTCACAAGAAGAACACGTAGCCAATATGGCGGGAACTACGCCATATTGTTTAAAAGCGGAAGTAGAGGACGCTAGTGGCGCCTTCTAATACGATTTTGTATAAAATAAACTGACGACGATAACAGTATAGATTAAGACATTAAATATTTTTTTATTCCTTTGTGCCCAATTTTTTTTGGGTCAAATCGGACCTAAGTATTTGCGTGCAAACATGCTTATAGAATCGTAGATCTTGAAGAAAACTATTTTCACCGTAAATAATAATAAAAAACGCAGCTTGTTTAAATGAAATAAACCCCTCATAGCTTCACACGCCTCAATTACCTCATACTTGTCTATTGTGTGATGTGGCCTCAGGTCACGCTATCAGCCGACCCAGACGGTGATGCCTCTTACGACCTTCCTATAAGTAATAAACGATTGACTATATTATGAAAGCGTAAGTTATTTTTACAAAAAAATAGTTTTGGATTATTTAACAAAGTCTTGCCTAGTTAGTCCCATCCGAATGCCTTTCTTGATTAATACCTATACTAAATCGTTTTTTCGAAATGCTTCAAGAAAAGGTAGGTAGTGCCCCTCGCGAAATTTCTTTCGAATTTTATTAGATCACATTGAAATGATAAGTACTTATAATATAATAGCTACCAATTCAAACTTTTCAGGTGTATCGCCTATACAGAAACATAATGGAAAAACAAATAACAACAGAATTGAATAAAACGACACTCTTCGATTATATTATGTTTTGCTTCAACTGTCAGTACCTACCAAGTACCTACAGCCAGCTACGGCTGGCTGAAACGCTTTATTCTATCCGTGTCATTTCGACTGTAGGTAGATAATTATGCGATAAATCACATTAAAGGAATTAAGGTAACAAAAGCAACTTAAAATTATAGGTAAACATGTCTTGTATAATATGTTAGTACCTACTAAAATTGTTTGGCTTACTATTTTAAGGTGTAGGTACAAAATTGAATTAAATATTATTTTCTTTATTTAAATTAATTTAATTTCAATTAATAAACCTAAAGTCTAGTCAGCTATTTAAAATTTTCTTCATATTGTACAGCGTTTATATGTCGCTCACGAGTTCATGTAGGCTGTGTTGGTGTCTAGAATTAAAATTTGACTAGACTAGATTAGTCTATTTAAAGTTTAATTCACATTAGTTCAGCTTGCTTACAGATCGCCTTACTTTAAATTCAAAAGAAGAACACAGATTCTACACTCACAAGAAAGGACTGGTTTGCGAACATTTGAAATTTGTAAATTGCTGTTGGTTGCGCATAACATCACAATTTGTTCCATAAATTTTATCGGATGTGTTCAACTATTCTAAACGCTTCACTCGATGAAAACATGTTGTTCATGTTTTTATAATGTGTTGTAGGTACAATAAGTACGAGTATATTGCCTACGTTCCGAGCTGTTGAATGCGCGCGCGTGCAAAACTACCGAAAGAAATTATCACTAAAATAGGCATTGTCACCATCATACAATAATGGGAGAAATTTAACACCATTGTTCTCCTTCCCGTCAAAATATTATATATAAAACATGCTAAAACATAGTGAACATTTTATAGTTCCTTTCACTGCTCTCAATCAGGTGACGTGTAGGTAAAAGTCTAACGAAATAAATCATAATTATGTTTATATGTTTGCTGGCTTTTAGTCTATTACTCAAATTTTGTGAACCGAGCGATAACAGAGATTCCGCAAAGGTAAATGGACGAGGATTATTAGGAAGCGTTTCTTTTCCAAAATGGAACAGAAGTTATTCTAACTTTAAAAAGGCCCAGCAAGATGTTCAAAAATCAGAGTCTCGTTTTTGGCCACCAGCTCAAAAAGAAAGTAGGTGTAAGTATGGTGTACAATTTACTATGCTATTATACATAATATTGTTCTATATAACATTACATAACTGGCATAAATTTATAAGATTTTTAATCGTATATTTGTATGACCTTAAAATAGTTTAGGTTAATTCAACACTTTACAAGACCACCTAGACCTACTCATAGCTAAAACGTAGGTAATTTTATACTTACCTGTACCTGAGGAACTTATACTGTCTTTTTTCATACCATAGGTAACAGCCCGAAACCGAGAAATGGCACCATTTCATAAATACATTGTGGTTTCGGCAGACAACATTCATTCACTGAGCAGAGTAACTTCCTTTCTCAAATTACATAAAATATGCATCAATCGCCCTGTTAATTTAATTTCTCATAACTGATCCAAAATCATGTTTTTAATAGAAGTATAGCTGACGATGTATTCAGTATTTGTATGGGTCAGCAGGTTTCTTGTGTTCAAAAGCATCTGTATTGTATTCTAGTTCTATCGTTGTTCACGGTGGTGACATTCCCTAACGGGGGCTGCGCGGGCGCCTCCGGGGACAATGGCACCTGCATGACTGCTAGAGAGTGCTCCTCACGCGGCGGCTCTGCGAACGGCTACTGCGCTAATGGCTTCGGATTGTGCTGCATTTGTAAGTATTTAAGTGGAATATGCTTCAGACCCAGGGGGTAGAGACCCATACCCAGCAGCGGGTGAAAGAGTTGCAGCCAGTCAGGACATAGTAGCTCACCCGGGGCTTCTTAACCGTCGTAAAGTAGCATGTTCTCCATATCTTGTGTTTCGGCTGGGGAGATATGGTTGCCGGAAACACAATGTAATTCGACACAATACGAAATCGGTATCAAGGCTTCTTTGTGTCTGTACTTCTCAGTACTTCTACTTAATTATTATTTGTTTTAATCAACTTAGTTATACTTGAACAAAGTTAAACAAATGAATGGTAGTTTGTTATACAAACTTTATTAAACTTTGACATTTTTGAGGTTCTTCAGTAAAACGGATAAAACAAAAGGAGACCATGGGTTCAACAATAATTCGTTTGAATACTGCGTATGACCTAGCTGTTTACCCTCACGATGTTTTCCCTCATAGTTTGAGCGAGACATATGTAATTATATTTTTATCAATCGCACGTAACTTTTAAATAAAGTTATTGGTGCGTGCCACAGCAGTGGGAGTACCAAGATCCCTCGAGTAAGAGGATGAATTCTTAGCCACAAATAAAAAGCCATGAAAAATTTTACCCTTATTAACAGTCATGACATCATGCGGGAGCAGTACATCCGAGAATGGCACTTACTTCGTCAACCAAGGGTATCCGAGCTCCTACGACGGCACGGGATCCTGCGAACTGACGGTCATCAAATCACATCCTGACGTCTGTCAGATAAGGTAAACACCAAAGATTTTAACATCAAGATGGAATGTCAGGATATCAAAAATGGGACACGCTCCTCTAAAATTAGAGGAGCTTTATTTGTAGGTCACTTTTGTTACACATAGGTAACCATAATCTAAGCGAACATATTTTTCCCAAATGTTATGGTAATTTTCTTACTATGTTGTCCCTAAAACTTTTAGGCCTTTTTTAATTATAAAAAGTATGGGCTCACCTTTTACTTGTTCTTTAGTATACTACCTATCAGTCCGTCTAGTCCTTGGTAAACAAAAAGTAGGTAACATGTATGTTACACGTCGGACCCACATCACATCTGCTCTGAAAAAATAATATAATCGGACATGTAACTAACTTCCTAACTACTCGCGAGGAGAATCTATTTGGAAGCGTCAATTTGCATATAAGTCCCTTTAATTTTTGTCGGTCGGCAACCGCTTTCCTCTAATTAAGCACACGAATTCCGAGCCCCTTTATGTTAAACTTTGCGGGCGGTACCTACTTCGGAAATGGAAATTCATTGTTATTTTATTTATATTTAAATTTATTTGCAATGATCACTCACCACCACCATCTCTTATCTCCAAGAGGGTATATACCATCACAACTTATTCTAATAGCACACGACACGTGTTTCGCTTCAAAACAGATGTGCACTCAACAATTAGTTGTGAAATAAGTACGATTTTTTTACCAGGTTGGACTTCGATCGCTTCGTCATAGCAGGACCAGAGCAGTTTAACCACGTGTGCAACCAGGACCAGTTCATTGTGTCCGGCGGCAACCCTGTACCAGCCATCTGCGGCGTCAACCAGGGTGGTCACAGTTGAGTATACAACGTTAAGGGTTTGAAAGACTATACATTTTTTATCATTTTAACGGTTCAACTTACGTATTGGGGCCACGACTGACGTTTATCTAACCAAATTGTACCATGAATACCAGTTGAACCTAAACATAGGCTAAATATATATTTAATAGTCTCGTGTTTTCTGTACAGCCTGCGGTTTGTACATGGTTCATAATAGGTACCTACTATTTAAACCGGTTTTCGAGCGAAGAAAACAAAAAACAGACTAATGTTATATTTTTATGTAAAAATTTGTAGTAGTACAATATAGTCAGAACACTGGTTTATTTCATAACCTTAGTATCTGCTAAGATACTACCAAATAAGCACTTTTGAAAAAAAATAAATTGGCGGAGACTGGCAGGGGAACAGTTACTTAGTTGTTACTAAATATTGCCTGCCGAGTCTGCCGGGTACGCTAGTCCTTAAATATTAATAATTAGGTAACATGGAGAAGAAGACTGCTAAATTCCACTGTAACTTCAACAACTGCGATATATTTAACCTTGTTTTTATCATGCATTTTTTTGGTATTTTCAGTGTATATTGATGCTGGAATTGGAACCACAAATCCTGTGAAGCTAACCTTCGTCACCAGCGGCAACGCCTTCAATCGATCGTGGAAGGTGAAGGTGACGCAGATTCCCTGCAGCACCATCTATAAAGGTACTAAATACATTAGCTGACATACGATACTAGAGCTGTCTTTTAAGTATTGCATATAGGCGCATAGAAGCCACCATAAATTAAATGTCAAATACAAAAATAAGAGCCACCTTTAGTTAACTTAACCTCAATAGTTTCAATTCGATACGAGCAATATTGTAAAAATCTTACAAAAAAAGCTTTTATTTTTTCGAGTTACTCTTAACAAACCCTTTCATTTGATACCCATATTGTAGAAATTCATTAAAAATAACATTTCCGATTTCTTAGATGGTCTGCCATATTGGATTTAGAATGACGTCACAAACCATATCGTGCATTGTCATTCAAACTAAACGTGTAGGTATACAAGATTTTAGCTCTATCGGTTGAAGATAATAATATCTACTTCAAAATTGAGTTCAAAGATTCCACCCGAACATACATTGCAAGTTAAATAAAAGCTTTTAATAAAGATAGGGAATGTCAAAGGTCAATGGAACTAAGTGGAACAAAATTTTGTGGCACTAATTTTTACGAATTTCAATGACATATATTATTATCTCAATATCAATGATTGCTAGATTAAATGTTTGTTTAATAATTTCTCATTGGTATGGAGAACTCTAAATTGGACAGATGAGCCTAAAAGATGATTCGAGGTCAGGTGTAAGAAAAAAATTAGTTACCCGGGAAAGCTTCAATACTGTTTGCAATCACATTATGGTAGATATACATATTATGGTATATGGACATTCATCCGGCATTTAGTTAGATTTAGTTTGAAAAACCCAGTTATAAAGTTTCAAAGGCTGAAACTCAGTCGTTGTTCTATAAAGTTGCTCTTGAACAGTAAATGGGTTGAAATTTGAATAGTGCACCACTGAGATAGGCAGGACAGAAGCCAGTTGAACTGAAGTAGACTGAATAACTGAGTGAAATTAAATCTCATTATGGCATACATTTAAATTAAGCGCTTGCTACTATGATAATAATTACAAAGTCTGCAAAGGCCTTAAAACGCTGTAAGGGTTCTATATTGTTACAATTTAATAAAACCTGGTCCTGGATATAAAAAAGCATTTACACTTTTCAGCTTAAGGCATTAAATTTTGCTTTACACATTAGGTATGTTTTAAATTTTGCGAATTCTGTCAATTCGTATTGATGCAGCGAGGTGTTGTATGCTCCAGGCGTAGACAAAATTCTAAGGTAGATCCATTCCCATCAGTGGAAAATCCCAAAATTTCGTTATAGGTAACACCTAAAGAAAACTCTTAAAATGTCAAGCTTTAAAGCCCCCAGCCATTTTTACGTAAAAGACAAGTAGCATTTTGAAAGTCGAAGGATTTTCACTGAACTATGCATACACGATACATACGCACTTAAATTCTTCTACTAACTACGATATGCAGCCAGTTATGTGCCAACGTCACAAAAATTTTATCAAAGCATGTTTCCTTTTATAGCTACATTCTTCATGATATTTTATTTCTTCCTGGGTCGTATAACATTAAGTGGGGTACTTCTTATACCCAACACCGTGGCTTAGATCGTAAAGAAATGTATCAGTACCCTTAGTCTCAGTTTAAGCGATACTGAAACGAAACGCACACATCCATAGATACGTAAATCATACACAGCTTACTACACAGGAGTCCACAGTGTAATAACAAATAGAGATAAAAGATTTTTAAAGGAGTTAAAAAATTTAAAAGATTATTTTACGTAAATTCACTTTACAGCGGACGAAGGTTGTCTACAATACTACACAGGAGTGTCCGGGCAACTTCGCTCTTTTAACTACGACCCAGTTTCTGGTCTTCAGTTGAGCAACCAAGACTATGGTATCTGTATACGAATGGAGAGGAACTTTTGCGGCATACAATACACTGTGTGCACTGACTCAGGTAGCTACATGATAATAATACCTATTGTTAAGATTTTATTTCATACAAGTGTTACAAGTCTATTGTATAAATAATAATATTATAAAAATATTTAGGTGTAAGTATTGCGGTTGAAACATTTTTGGTCTTTTATATTTAGCTTTCTGTTAAAAAAGCTCAAACATTGAAAAAGCTTCAACAGATAAATTGAGTAATAAAAAACGCGATAATCAGGAAGAGTACATGTATGTATAAGCAACATGTATCATTATATTTAAGTAACTTATAATAGATTTCAATCGTCTTGGAACTATAGTTGCTATAGGAACTATAGACAATGAATTAACTGGAAAGTGAAACTAGAACTTTTTATAGATATATAAATATATACTATAGATAAAGGATTAATTGTATTAAAAAATGATATTTTTAATATACGGGGAAGTATTTGAATACATCGGTCCTCAGGGGTAGCAAACACTTCACATATCTACCTACGACATTTTACACAGATTACACATTACAAATATTTATTCTTTTGCTGCTGTAATACATGGCCAGCACACTTAGATGCTACTTCTGTACTATAATACAAAGAACATCACATTTTTCTCCAATATTGCCAAGGCACCTACTTTAAAGCTCAAATTGTTTTTTGTTTTAGTCAACAACCGCTCGCGCGCTTTTACTTTAAGTGGCAACAGCAATGGACCTGTCAACTCCATGATCGGCTCTGGCGCTGGCCCAAACAATTGCGCCAATGATTGGCTGCTGGTGCCGTGTGCAGCCAACGTTGGGCGCATACAGCCGGCCCAAGCTTTGTGCACTGATAGGATTTGCGGCGGCACTTTCTCTGCGGACTTGTCCATGCAATCGTCCCCTGTACTAAGTAAGTACATACCGTTTTTACTTATTTGGCATGCAGTAAGTACCTGCCGTTTTATATTTTACTACCTGACCCAGAACAAGGCCTCGATCTAACCTATTTGGTTGAGTCTTCCAAACCTATTCACCTATGCGTCAAATTTATTTATGCTTTTAATTGTCTTATTATTTCGTTTAAATACGAGTATAAACAAAATATGAACTTGAAAATAGGTGACGCCCGAACCGAATAGGAATATTTCCACCATTCACAATTACGAGTAATTTCCAAATGTAATTCTGCTAAAAAGGTGAATTCACGATTATCTGCAAATCTAACCTACCAGCCAATAATGTTTTTGTTCATTAAAAGTATCTTAATTGACTCGTAAGACACAACCCTATTTTCGAACAGAAGGACTTTATCACTTTCATCAAAACCCAATTCTGTCTGATCTCAGACACTACTGTAACTTATCGTAACAACTATGGAGAGTATGGTACTGCTTATCATTAATTCAGCTTAATTTACTATGAAAATCATCTACCTAATTTAAAAATGCTTAAAAGCCACTATGCTGACACTAGAATAGGCTGCTTGCCAAAATAATTTGGCAAAGTAATTAAGTGAAACGAATACATGCTCTAAAGCAGGGGTTCTCAAAGTGCGATAATACCATACGTATCTCGACCGAACTTGCTGTACTACACATTACCTATCTACTACTGTTTAAGCTACATACATCGTAAAAAATTATATCTCCTGTAAGGAGTAGCGGCTTGCATTCGATAAAAATTGCTTTACAAAATTTACTGAATCTAATGGCATTTTTTGTTACTCCCATGTTAATTTGCAACTACTAACATTAAGTTACCTTCCCTTATTTAATCAGGTGTCCCATTAATTGCTTAGAGTATCGCACATTGCAATACGGTGTATCGTGCACATAATACAGCCATGTCTATAGGGAGTAAACATTTCGAATCATTAAAAGTCACATTTGCTACGAAATATAGTTTGGAATCCCCAATGAATTTACCTAATTAAGTTTATGCGAGGGTTGGTCTAGTAGCCCGTACTGTACACACCTAACAACTTTTTTAAATGACTTCGCCTTTGCATATACATAGTTAAATGCATTCAGTTTTCCCTTCATGAGTAGGTTCGATACATAGTTTAACATCGATAAGGTTCGAATGAGCTGTCAAGAAAGTAAATAGTACTTGAGTTAAATGAAATTATGTAAAGTATTTTCTATTTACGTAATCCACTATACTTACTATAAAATACTCACGACATCTCAGAAAAGATAGAATGTGTCCTTAACTGCTGATACTTATAGATCTTTGGATGGTGATATATATATGAAATAATTATTTCTATGCATTATAACTGTAGTCAGTCAGTGACCCGTATTAATGACCCATTACCTACAGGGTCGGGTCTCCTCTCACATTGAGAGGGATGTAGGCCTTAGTCCACCCAGTTGCTCTACTGCGGGATGGTGGACTTCACATGCCTTTGAGATCATTTTTTTGTGAACTCTCAGGCATGCAGGTTTCCTCAAGATGTTTCCTTCACTGTCACTGTAGTATCTACTTACTCATTAATGATCAAAAATAAGTCTCTCTACTGTTTGTAGCCTGGCGAAATTTTCAATCAGCATGTACCTAACTCGATCACATTCAAATGAATCCTCTTTCCGCGTGTCATTTGTTTCCACCTGTCATGTTTCTCCCATCCATCTATTGAGCGCTTTCATGAGCCATTTTTCCCAAGTATTTTCACGAACGTGATCCAAAGTTAAAGTAGTGTTGAATGATTTTTACTTTTAAGGATAAATAAAAATCATAAAGAAAGGAAGAATAAATAATAAGTGGCCACTTGAATTGGCTACTTCTAAGAATTCAGTCTCTTAAGTGAGATGTCATTGTCTGAGCTTGAATCCAAGTGGACGCACCAATGCCTTATCAAGATTACTTTTGACACGCTTTATATATTATTAGCTTCATCTGTATGTTTGTTTGTAACCGACTTCTTTAGGCGCGATTTTGACCCATTTTAAACGTCTAGATTTCGTACAAACTTTGTAGATTTATCGAGGACCGATACCAAAATACTAACTTGATAAAATTATTCAATTTTTTAATTCGCATAATAAGATTTTTTTAATTTATATAATTGTTTGCAATAAAATTGATTGATTGATTTTTTATTTTAAACATTTTGGACAGTTTTGACCTGAAAATTACTCCTATAAAATTTGCCAATAGTTGATAGTTTGAATTATAAATTTTTGAAAATTGAAAAATCTCACTTTTCACCAACTTTAATGATTAATTACAAATTTATTGTTTAAGACTAGATTTCATTTACATGGTCATAAAGAAGTTTTTAACTTTATAGTTCGATGTTCTTCAAAAGCGTGTTTTTTAGTTATTTTAATTAAAGAAAAAAATACTGTAATCTGCTTTAACAGTAACGGAAAAAAATTCAGAAGTTAGGATTTCTATTCTATCTGAGGCTGCATACCTAAATGTCCATTTGTTACAGTTCCAGCTCCATGTCCGTTTGCTAGCTAACTACTTTTTATAAAAGGAACTTTATAATAATAATTATTATTTATTTATTTCAAGATCAAGTCTCATTACAAACTTGTTAGTACGACTTACTATAAGTGTTAGTGGTCCTCATAACTAAATTAAAATACTAAGAACTTAAAACTAGGTTACAAAATTAATTAACATAGCTGCTGGGAGCATGCAGTCCACAGCAGTGAGACATATTATTTTTAGGGACAGTCCAATCTGGCCCCTATCATTTTCAGAATGCTGTGGGGGCTGGCTCGCACCGCCGCATGAGTGAAACTGCTCGCAACCGCATCGTGACCCAGAAGCATGGCACACGAGCGTCCGCAAACATGCCAGATGCACAATAGCGAGGAAGCCCCATCACCACCCTGAAAGGGTTATTGTATTGAACTAAAGGGCGCCATAAGCTCTTTGCGTATAATTTCTCCGCAGGCTGCAGGTATAAAAGGTGGTGCAGTTTGCCCTAAACAGCGTAGGTAATTTTAACACGTTTTGAGCAGCCTGTAAACCTGCGAGCAATCATATTTGCTCTGACTGACAGAGTCCTTGCGTTCACGCTATCCGCGGTAACCATATGGCCTAAATATTTGAATTGGATTGGAAATATTTTTGAATTGGAAATATTTTATAAGTTTTTTTCTGCTACATTTCAGGTACCGTAAAACCTTTTCGGCTGTGGTTTCATGCTGACAACGTGGAGGCTCCAGCGGACATCGATAACAGAGGATTTTGCCTCAACTACGTGCAACAACCTTGCACTAATAATGTCATTTAGTTCATTGGTGATAAGACAATTATACTTCACCGAGTAGGTGCACTTTGTCGTTCTTGCGCCGTTTATTTTCATTCGTTCGTCCGTTGAAGAGGTATGGAGAAACCAACTTGAGGCGAGCATGTTAGTCTTCAAAAGTAGCAATATCTAGGTACTTACGACCTCACACAATACTTGTGTCCTAGAAATAGAAAAAAGGGTATGTAGACGGGACAAGCGTACCTACGGTTCTGCGCGACTGAGCGCATCTTAGCTTATTCGCATATTAGAGTCAGAGAATGAGTTTGGTGAATGCCTGATTTGGAACAAATATTAAGTATTATTACTGCTGTTCTTGGTTGAGGTTAGAGTTTAGTTTTTATATTACAAAAACATGGTTTACATTATATTAAGAAATAAATGAATATATTATAGTTATTAAAGTGTGTTTTGGCATTTAAATAATAAAATATATTTTTCAGTAATTCATAGTTTTAATTACCTTTCAAGATTATTCCACATTACGTTAACTATAAATGTTTTAGTACATTGACTTGCCAAAACATTACCGTTTTTAATAGTCTATCAACAATTGCTTTATACAACTTTAAAATTAAGTGAAGTATAAATCGGGATAGAAAATATGTCATAATAATAGGAATACAATTACACTAACCTTATGTACTCGTTATAGTAATTACTATCTACATAATTATAGTTATATTTTTAACCGACTTCAAAAAAAGGAGGAGGTTCTCAATTCGTCTGTATGTTTTTTTTTTTTTTTATTTTTTTTTTTTTTTTTTATATTTGTTATCGCCGCATTCCGTCATTTGTTAACCGATTTGAATTTTTTCTTTTTGGTTGGAAAGATATTACTTTGAATTTGGTCCCATATTAAGTTAGTGTTGATCTGATGAAGAGTTTCGGAGATACAGAGTGGAACTCTTCAACGGATAAGAGTTAAGGAACCGGGTTAAAAAAATATTATTATTGGTCACATTACCTTTGCAAAACTATGTAGACATAGACCACCTTCGAGTCTGATGATGGAGTGGAACTCGTTTTTATTTTATATTTCTGACCGCCGTATTCCGTCATTTGGTAACCAATTTGAATTGTTTTTTTTTTTGGTTTGGGAGCTGTTACTTTGGATTTGGTCCCATATTAAGTTGGTGATGATCTGAGGAAGAGTTTCTGAGATACAGAGTAGAACTCCTCAACGGATAAGAGTTAAGGAACCGGGTTAAAAACATATTATTGTTAGTCACATTACCTTTGCAGAGCTATATAGACATTGACCACCTTCGAATCTGATGATGGAGTGGAACTCGTTATAAGATAGGAATAATTAAATCGTGTTTAAAAGTTCACTTAAATAAACCATACAAATTATAATTACATTTAATTTGTAATTATGGTGTCCGTAAGGTTACCATTGAGAAGCCAGTTGCCACTGGCGTTTTTAGACTGTAAAAGTGTCGCATAGCTCTGCCATGTATAGTAACAAATACTAGCGACGGGTATCCACGACTTTCCCAAGTACCTACGAAAACGAATCTAATGCAGTAGTTACCTACTTCCGAACGGCCATACCTCCGGCCTCCGGTTTCTCAGAATTTTAGTATACTTGCCTATTTTTCTTTTATATTTGTTATCACCGCATTCTGTAATTTGTTACCAGATTTGAATTTTTTTCTTTTAAGTTCGGAAGATGTTAGTTTCAATTTGGGCCCATATTAAGTTGGTGTTGATCTGATGAAGAGTTTTGGAGATACAGAGTGGAACTCTTCAACGGATAAGAGTTAAGGAACCGGGTTAAAAAAATATTATTATTGGTCACATTACCTTTGCAAAACTATGTAGACATAGACCACCTTCGAGTCTGATGATGGAGTGGAACTCGTTTTTATTTTATATTTCTGACCGCCGTATTCCGTCATTTGGTAACCAATTTGAATTGTTTTTTTTTGGTTTGGGAGCTGTTACTTTGGATTTGGTCCCATATTAAGTTGGTGATGATCTGAGGAAGAGTTTCTGAGATACAGAGTAGAACTCCTCAACGGATAAGAGTTAAGGAACCGGGTTAAAAACATATTATTGTTGGTCACATTACCTTTGCAGAACTATATAAACATTGACCACCTTCGATGCTAATGATGTAGCGGAACTCGTTATAAAATAGGAATAATTAAATCGTGTTTAAAGCAAGTTAATTTAAATAAACTGTACAAATTATATATTTAAACATTAAAAATGGTAATCCGTAAGGTTACCATTAAGTAGCCAGTTGCCGCAATCTATGATGAAGCATTAAAACTAAGATACCAGAGTCAGATAATAGAGTGGAAGTGAAACTATGACAACTAAAAAGCATTAAATAAAATAATTTTAAACAAAAATGTGAACCGACTTCGAACTAAAAAGTAAGAAATAACTTTACAAACAGACTTCAATAATAAGGTATTTTTGGAGTCTGTGCCCAAGTTCATCCTCAGTTTAACCTCAAGTAACCTCATTTTTGCAGACGAGTTTTAAAGTCATGAAGAAATCATGATATGTTTTACTATAAAACTTACTACTTTATATATTTTACTAAAAAAGAAGTATGTAGGTAAATATGTACTTCGGTAATATTTTATTCATTTATTATAATTGTACGGGCTAGTATCGACACCATACGATAGTCAAAGAAAAGATGTTGTTAAAGTTTGTAATATTTATTGTTGTACACTGTAGGTATGATAATGATGTTGCTATGAGTACGCGCGCGATATGTTAGTATCCCAAATGCATACTAAATTGAAAATGTGACCGGCGCGTGCTATACGAAAAACGCGCTGACGGTTGGTGTACGGTTGCACCGTACAATAATGTACAATAGAAAGAGAGACTTTCTTTCTGTTGTATCATAAAATAATTTTAAACAAAAATGTGAACTGACTTCAAACTAAAAAGTAAGAAATAACTTTACAAACAGACTTCAATACTTAATAAGATATGTTTGGAGTATGTGTAAAAATGAGGTTACTTGAGGTTAAACTGAGGATGAACTTGGGCACAGACTCCAAAAATACCTTATTATTGAAGTCTGTTTGTAAAGTTATTTCTTACTTTTTAGTTCGAAGTCGGTTCACATTTTTGTTTAAAATTATTTTATAACTAATATAATTATTTCAGTTCACCTTCATGCCAAAGCTGTCATCCAGTGTTCAGTCCGATTGTATTATGAATACGACCATGGGCTAATACTGATCCAATGAATTTAGTACAAAAAGTCGATACACTGTCACATGGAGATATTGGGTCATGAGGCCATGATAGATTGATAGCAATCACAAGCAAATAAGCAGAATTTATATGCACTTAAATGGCATCGTTTTTACAAATAGTTTCTTTGATCAATTCACTAGATTCAGTTCACTTAACCAAAGATATAATTCCTTTCCCACTAATTTTAACCTACTTACATTTGTGGTACTTAAACGAATGAAGTGCAAATTAAATTACAATTTTTGTTCATGGCGAGCTGATATAATGGTAAACAATACAACTTCACAAAGAATTATTCGATTTTTATTCCATTTAGGTGTTTCATAATGCACTTTAAGCATAACTAACTAGCTTATGGTAGCCGCCGTCTAATATATCAACACTAAACTATTACTTACCAAAGTAGATGGTATTTTATGCATATTTCTTTAATTTATACGTATGAAAGCCGTAATAGTTTCCAGGAGCAGTAAATAAACCAATTATGGTCCCTATATAAGGCACGAATAATTTCTACTCTCACCTCCCGAAAGGAATTTCCAAAAACCCTGTATTTTATTGGTGTAGGTATTCGCTCGCTTGCTATTCCAAAAAGTTTATAAAAAAAAATTAAGGTCACGTGCAATGTGTACGTGACATAAAATATACATTCAGAATGCAAAATTATGTTAAGTAGGTAGAATCATCAATCTCAGCATGAAAAGTTTAATCTAGCATTCGTTAAAATGGATTTTTTTTTCTGTAGCGTCTGCAATATATTTCAAATGAATATCTATAGAGAGAGCCTTTTTAATACATCCTACTTTAAGCAACATAATTTTCTGTGAAATTTTCTTTTAATACTTTACCTTTTTATAAACTACAAATTATTATTTAAAGCCAAATAATATCTACAACGGTATCTTTACAAAATAATAGTTAAAAACCAATGAATTCCTTTATATCTATAGAAAATATCTGAAAAACGTTTCTTCATCTCGGTTACATATACCAAATTGCAATAAATTAATTAAACGTACCTCTAAAACCACTGCTGAACACGCGCGTGGAATGGCTATATGAACATAGAGCCATTCCGCGCACACTCCCTGGCGTTATATTACAGCGGGTCGCATCCTTATCTACTCTATGAATGTACAGCTTCCTGACAGTAACCCACCGACCCTCGTCCCGGACGCACGTCACTGAGCAACTTGAAATATGGCGCGATACTCCGATTCCACAACCGTGGTGGTAAACGAACCTCCACGTAAGTATTACATACACCTAACTAAAATATTATTTACGTCGTTCATCATAATTCATCGGCGAAGTTCAATTTGTCAGGTTTCACATTTCTCATATAAATTTTAAATGACCACATACAAAGGGCCCTGCTGTACTCGCCACACGCCAGTATTTGACCACCCTCTGACCGTAACGCATACTATTACTTGGAGCGACGGTCATTTCTTGTTTTAGTTTCTCAGACGATGATGTTCGAGATGTCGAGCCGCCAACAGCTCTATCCCACAATACAACAAAGTCTGTTGACTTTGAAAAGTTTATGCAATGTTACCTTAAGAAAGTGAGGTCTAAGTTGTGTTTCTGTTTCAGCTGTCGAAGAGCATAATGATTCGGAGTCCAAGACCTGTGGGAAAATTCTGGTAGTGCTGTCATGGATTCTCGTCATCGTGACTATGCCGTTCTCGCTGTTCATCTGCTTCAAGGTAGGTTGAAATCCCTGATTTTCCTCTTGTTTTGTCTTACCTTTCACTATAAAGACATTTTGTTTAATTTTGTGACCTTTATTGATCGTTAAACATTTTGTATTGAATAAGCCGCTATTGCAGCGAATTTTTACAAATATATGTTTATTCGAAATCGATCGTTTGTGGATAACGAATTATTGTTGATGCCGGCTAGTTTTCACAGTTTAAAAGAAAATAACGAAATTCTCAACTTGCTAATGGCGAAATCATTCGACGATTTGAAGAGAAAATGCTTTTTGTGAATATAATTATCATAGAATTATAGGAATTGTTCAATGAAATAGCATAATTGGGAACACTTTGAATTCTGTTAACTAAGATTGTAGAATTCTGTAGAACTAAGATTTTTTTAATAAATAATGTTAAATGTAAGCAGGGGCAGGATATGATAAGATTTTAATTGCGATAACAAAGAAGAAAACACGAGTCTGTAAGGTCACATACTGACTTGCCGGCTTATCGAATCCCTAATATCAAGTATTAAGTTTGTAAAATGCATTAACGTCTTATACTCGTAGATACCTATCTACGTATCTACATGATTTTTATCTTTCTTCTCACCAAATTCTAAAGTTCGCAAGGACGACCGATTTTTAATCTTTCAATTTGCATTTCTTATAATGAACTTCTTCTATCGGTAACTTTCATATTTTGAGTGTTCTCAAAACTCAACATTTCAAGGAATAAAAAGGGCCACATTTCGAATGGTGTTGAACGTTTAGCCGCCACGACAAATCTCGGAGGGACACTAATTATTTAAGTGAGGCTTTGGTAAACATGTTTTACGAGTACAAATTAATGGCCGTCGTCAAGCTTAAAGCTCTCATCATTAAAACATCAAAGCTTATTTGAACCACATGTATCACGTCAGGGGCGGAAAATGGAAAACTACTGGAAAATTGGAACGGACTTTAGAATTTTTGGTTCAGAGAGTAATAAAAATTATCCTTCATATTAATCCAAGTAATACCTATACACTATACACCTATACACTATACACCTATACACCGCATTTCACCCAGTTTTGCCTTAAAGCCATGTTCGATGGATTATTACAAATTACATAAAATAATGTTGTATCCTTTCTCTGTATCTGTTTTGCAATATCAATTAATTAAGTGAATGTATGACCATTGACCTTTATCAATACTTATCGTAACATGTGTACATAGCATTGATTTTTTTATTCTATTATATGAAACAATGATAATATTTGGCAACCGACTTAGAGAAGAACTATTTAGGCAGAAGAATTAGGGCAGTCATGCATAATCTATACATATACATATATCATATACATACATATACGGTTTGCGTGCCTGCGCTGGGCTGCGCAGCAGGCACGATTGACTAAAATCTAGTCACGTTATTATCAACCAAATTACGTGAAAGATTAAAACGATGAAAAGTTTGTACACATGGCTATGAATCGTGGACTGTGTGTGTCAGCATAACTTATGTGGTATTAAAATGTAATATACGTATAGTATATTTAATTTTGTGTTTGGTAGGAAGCAATTAGGAAACCGTTAAGACGTCATTACAGCCTTACAGACAAAGGAAAGTTCATCCTTGACCCGCCACCACGGACCCTCGGGACGGAGATATCTAGAGATACGAAGTAACTTTAGATAATATAACATTACCTTTTTTCTGGTAGGTACTTTCCTTATGTTACGAAAATGTCAAAGTAACGTTCACAAAGGTTTAATAGTAAAATATAGTTGCTGAAATATGAATGTGCAGCGGTATTGTATCTGATATAATCGGAGAGAAAAAATTCCAATACACATACATCATAAAAACCCAGGCAAAGAATAAAATTTTATTATCGTTATACACTTGGTGAGTTTTAACACCTTGATAAATAACGTACATTGCTACAGTTTTATTTGAAGGAACTTTAAAAAGTCAACATCGTATCTAACTCTGAACTTTTTGGTTTTGTTAGAATCAAATTTACTCTAAGTTTTTGCCGAAATAAATGAAGTTCGTTAAATTTTAGGTACACGTCTCTAAGTTCCGTGAAATAATTTAAATACTTCTTGATTTACACTAAGTATTAAAGTCGTAGCGCGCGCTACGAGCAACGAGCTACGGAGAGCTACGACATTTACACTTCTACGTTTTCTTCCAATTAACACATGAAATGCTTGTATTTTTAATTATAATTTTAAATGAGTTGTTTTACACCGGTAAAAGACATCTTTAATGAGTTGTAGCAATAACTATGTCAACAAATGGCTCAATAACATTAAATGGTTTTTAAGTGAACTGCCTTGAAAGTAGACCTTATTAGCGATGGAGTTTGTCATTGTAACACCCTTGCTGGAAATGGATAGTTTCGGATGCGATATCTATTTCTATCTATACATAAAAATCGAGACGGATCTCTGATTAATGGAAATGCGCTTGAAATTTGCTACTAATGATCTAACTCGTCAAAAAAGGCTCTCCGTTTTCGGTAACTTGCAATCTACACACGCGAGGCTATATGTCAATATGCCGTGATTTATTGAACGTTATTGGAAATAGTCCGGGAGCCAGGTGCATTTTCGGTCAATCATTTCCTCTCGAGAGAAACTTCGTAAAATACATAAGGGGCTTATACTATGAATACTAGTGGCCGTCAGCTGCCACTCCGTTGGTGGGTTGGGCAGTGGCACCCTCCCAAACATGCAGAAAAAAAATTTTTTTTCAGTCATTTCCTCTCATTTGAAAATACATTCAGATTATAGTTTATCTAGTACTTTAAAAGAAAAACATCGTCAGCTGACCATAACGCGGTGGATTATACGTCAGCTGGCTCCTTGAACATGAGAAAAAAAATTTTTTTTTCAGTGATTTCCTCTCAACTAAAAATTTACCTGGTGATAGTTTATATGCTACTATGAATGAAAATTAACGTCAGCTGGCTGTATCTCGGTGGAAAGTTCGTCAGCTGGTACCTTGAAAGGGGTAACGCAACAGCATCTATGACCTACTGAATCTTATCAGCTGACGACTTTTCCCTTTACTTACAGGTAGCTGATGTTTTTTATTATTTACTAGAGTATTTTAACAATTCTCATAACAATTTTCATCCGGGAGGAAATAACGTTTTTTAAGTTATTACCGTCTTCAAAAAAGAAGGTTATCAATTCGACACGTTTGTATGTAATATTCTCAGAACCGCACAATTTTTACATATTATGTTGGTCTATTACGGCTTCCAAACAAGAATACCAAATTTCATAGGTGTATGTATGTATGTATGTATGTAGATATGTTTGTCCTCGCATATCTCTGAAACTAATTGACGGATCGTGTTCTTTCTTTGTTTTTTGTTTGTTTGTATTTTGTTCAACTTAGGGAATGGTAAAAGTTTCATCAAAATCGGTCCAGTAGTTATCGTGATATGGACTTTAAACTTTATCTTCGCTAAATAATTTTAACTGACCATTAGTTTTTTTACAAAAGACACAAAAAGGTAATACGTTCGACATGTTTATCTTATACTGAACTGTTACTATATTAACACGCTCATAGAGTAATTAAACACTACAGTTAATTTTTATTCTCTTGTCTTATTTGGTAAACAATCTTGGCACTACTCATCACACAAATATTTGTCCTGGGTGGGAATCGAACCCACGACCTCTGGCGTAGTGGTTAGCGTCGCTAACCACTATCACTAGACCAACAGGTCAGTCAAATAGCAGTGTTAACTAATCTTCGTCCCAATCAGAGTCGCTGTCGCTATAATTTAATAAATAGTTATCATTCGCGCGCGCTAAGTACTATTTATTGAGGTTGGTGTCTTTAGTATCAAGTATTTTGTTTCTATTGTTATATTTAGGCACCAACCTCAAAAATAGTAGGCCTAAACTATGTAACAAATTTTATTTTATACTTTTTTGATGTCGGTTTATTTTTTTTAATTATTTTATTTCGTATTTTTTAGTTTAAAGTCCATATCACGATAACTACTGGACCGATTTTGATGAAATTTTTACCATTCCCTAAGTTGAACAAAATACAAACAAACAAAAAACAAAGAAAGAACACGATCCGTCAATTAGTTTCGGAGATATGCGAGGACAAACATATCTACATACATACATACATACATACACCTATGAAATTTGGTATTCTTGTTTGGAAGCCGTAATAGACCAACATAATATGTAAAAATTGTGCGGTTCTGAGAATATTATATACAAACGTGTCGAATTGATAACCTCCTTTTTTGAAGACGGTAATAACTTAAAAAACGTTATTTCCTCCCGGATGAAAATTGTTATGAGAATTGTTAAAATACTCTAGTAAATAATAAAAAACATCAGCTACCTGTAAGTAAAGGGAAAAGTCGTCAGCTGATAAGATTCAGTAGGTCATAGATGCTGTTGCGTTACCCCTTTCAAGGTACCAGCTGACGAACTTTCCACCGAGATACAGCCAGCTGACGTTAATTTTCATTCATAGTAGCATATAAACTATCACCAGGTAAATTTTTAGTTGAGAGGAAATCACTGAAAAAAAAATTTTTTTTCTCATGTTCAAGGAGCCAGCTGACGTATAATCCACCGCGTTATGGTCAGCTGACGATGTTTTTCTTTTAAAGTACTAGATAAACTATAATCTGAATGTATTTTCAAATGAGAGGAAATGACTGAAAAAAATTTTTTTTTCTGCATGTTTGGGAGGGTGCAACTGCCCAACCCACCAACGGAGTGGCAGCTGACGGCCACTAGTATTCATAGTATAAGTCCCTTATGCATCTCAGGAATTTTCGATCGGGAGGAACTTGGTCATGTAAATCTGTTACTGGCTCCCGGAATAAAATATCAGTAACGCTATATTTGTTACGTAACATAACCACTGAGAGATTCGGTGGCTAAAATACTTAATCAACGATTTTTCTTTCTTCAAGTTCTTATATTTCATTGTGTTATATGTTGATTCGATTATTCCGAGATAGAACCATTGTCACGCGCCCGAGGAGGTACTTAACCAGAGGCATATTTACCCTAAGGCCTTAGCAAGGATATTGCAAACCGTACCTCAGGCTCAGTTTTATACGATTTTTACGAAGAATGAACAGACAATTTACCTGATAGATAATACGTTTACGCAGTCATATGCCGATTCGTAGAAAGTGTAAAAATTTTCGTGGGAAATACTATACGAGAACAAATGGAAGTACTGCTTTATTATCGCTCGAAGAAATTACGATTAAACATACGAAACCTTCCGAATTTTTAACTTAAGAAACTTAAGAATACTCACTTACGTTTTATTGAGCAGCTTCTTATTTTATAACAGGTCGTCCAGGAGTACGAAAGAGCTGTCATTTTCCGACTTGGGCGTCTACTTTCTGGAGGGGCGAAAGGTCCAGGTATGTTTTTTAAAATATACTCTCTTCTATCCAAAAAAGCTTTAAATGTCATTTACCAAATATTGCAGCTACACCAGCCTTGGCCTAACTAGCCTAAGAGAATGGTTAAATAACCATCATAAGTATACACCATAAAACAATACATCACAAAACATCAACATATCAAATAAACGCTGAATGAATATAATAAGGTAACATATACAAATTATATTATAGGAATATAATAAGGTAACATATATAAATTATAATATATTATATTATTGATAATTGATAACTAAACATAAACAATTGAACGGAAAGACTGGAGAACAAACACTACGATACTAAGAAAAGCTCCTAGAAAATTAAATTCGTCTGATATATTCGAAAAGTACACGCGGCATCATAAGCTTTTACTTTAGAGATCATATCGGCCGTCGAGTAGTAAATTTATAACTTCAGGAATAAATTCTTAAGTCCTTGGAGAATTTCAAGTGAAACTTTACAGACCTCTCGTGCTGTGAAAGTCTGTAAACATTAATTCCAAGTTAAAATACTGATCGAAGAAAGAGAATAAATTGAATTTGTAGAAGAGATAAACTTGTATGACTTCGCAAAATTAAGTTTGAAATACGCTCAAGATTCTTAATCAATTAAACGTAATATTCAGATTACCATTAGACACTTTCACTATATCTTTAGATACATCTTTAGATAGGGGTTTTTGCCCGCACAAGAGACTTAAAACAACCTAAATACCAAAGATGTCTTAAATAAAACGTGTTCCGGAAATCTCCGGGAGACAGGGAGAATGTGTTTCACTACGGCTATCACACTAGCGGTACCTGGCCACGGGCTTATTACCTTACCACATTCAAAAAGTATTCTGACTTTTGAACGTTTCTCAGGGATATTCTTCATCCTGCCTTGCATCGACTCCTACGCGCGTGTAGACTTACGCACGCGCACCTACGACGTGCCACCGCAAGAGGTGAGTTAATCTTTTACTTTGTTTATGTTATAACTGTAGTGTCAATTAAAAGCTTGGTATGTAAAATACCTTGACATCTGAATACATTTCCTCCCAATTAAACTTAAATAATCCAAAATGTAAATAAATACTCCAACAAGTTTAAGGCTTTAGAATTCTAGCTCAGAGATAAAATTAAATTGTAAAACGTAAACTTATTTTGTTTCGAGCTTGAAACTAAACACTAGGAGAGCATGAGATCAAAGGACCTGTTTATAAACACTTTGTGGCTAGGATAGAAAAGCAAAGTTTTCCTCTTAAACGGTGCTATTCTTTACAGTGTGTAACTTTGTGGAAATGATGTGTAGCGCCTTTGTGCAAAACAGATACAGTTGCTTGAAAGGAAAATAATCAGGCCATGCATCTTTATGTTGGTAGAAAAAATATTGTCGCAGAGTTTTCTTTAGTAGGTATAGGTACGAGTACATGGTAAATCATATTATGTAGGTATGTTTAATGCTTATATTAAAAGGAAGGATATAAACTTAAAGTCCGTGTACTATAATAACAATCACCCTTTGACCACTTTAAAACATTATACCATATCCATATACATTATGTAGGTTTATTATTATTATAATAGTTTCTTGACGGTTATTTCTTGCAATAAGCTCGCAAAGTTATAGAAGACTACTGATATTCTGTCTGTTTTATTTAAAAGGTTTAACAAGTTGCACGCATAAATTCATAATAAAATACTTACAACTAGAATTTTTATATTCACGTCCAACCCTAGGTATTTGTTATATTACGCCACCAACCAGTACCAAACCAGCAATCGAGTTTTGAATGAGACGCTGACTTAATGTGTAATTTAACCCCGTTTGTACGAGTAAATCGGATGAAATGACGTGTATGACGTGTAATTATTTGTTATATTCCCACATTCATGTTACATTGTTTAAAGGTAAGTATTTAAGAGTGCAGGATATTTACAGGTGTTGACAAAAGACTCTGTGACGGTGTCTGTTGACGCAGTAGTGTACTATCGCGTACACAATGCCACCATCTCCATCGCTAATGTGGAGAACGCTCACCACTCCACCCGGCTCCTGGCACAGACCACTCTCCGTAACACCATGGGGACCCGTCCCTTGCACGAGATACTGAGTGAACGCGAGACTATCTCGGGAAACATGCAACTTTCACTCGACGAAGCCACCGAAGCCTGGGGTATTAAGGTGGAGCGTGTTGAAATGTAAGCATCAAATCTTCTGATATGTAACACAAAGTTTTGACTCCATTCTTTATATTATATTATTCTTTATATCTATGCCGCTGATCCATTTCGAAGCATGAGTGAGGTAAAAACACGTGACTATTTTCATTCTACTACCTTTATTAAAAGACAAATTTCTAAAAAACAGACAGCTTTTACTTTTGTAAAAGTTATTTTAAGTCTTTATAATTACTTTTACAAAACAATTTTAACTAGATACTACTATCCATTGTGGTTAAAATAAGCAGTTCTAAAATAACTAGTCGTAAAATAGGTGTTGTTTGAAAATACTTAAAGTTCTATTTTATGTTCCATAGAGCTTACTTTACACAACATTGATTTGTGTCCGAAGGTTGGTTTTAATAACGACTGACCAGGTCATCAACACGTTGCTACCTGATCAATACTTTTGATGCGAGATAGGCAATAATGTTAGACATGCAAAGTGTCCGGTAAATAATCGATTCTACCTACTGAATTGAAATATACAGCATTAAGACATGTTTGTCAAAAATACGTTGATATGATAGGTACGATTTTACGTAACTTTAACCAAAATCAGGAAAGAAGGACAAGGACGGTATCAATTTATATTGACAACCTGTGTAGCGCAGTAGTTAACACAGCGCTATATGAGTAAAGGGTCATGGATTTGATTCCCTGTGGAGTATATCTACCTTTAATTTTTATAATGTTTACTTTATGGCAAAAGAACATCAATATTTTAAACCTAAAAAATGATATACGGTTGAATTTCGATTATTGTGCGACCATTCAGTTCTTCTAGCGGTCTATATTTGTTTTGTGGCAATTTATACAATATCGGTAGGTAAACAATTTTAAGGCGTTCCGGTCACATGCATGATGGACAGGCAAAATGTTGGACTGAATATGTTATCATAGGTTTGAGAATAACAGTGGCCATCTGTTCATTTTCACAACGTTACAATGTTACAATATGTGCAAGTAAAACAATCCCGGAGGTACTAAGAAGGATATTATAAACCAAATCAGTTATGCAGTTAAATTTATATAATTATTTTGTCAAATCAATTATTTCAGAGCTAAAAGCTAAAGCTAAAAAAAGTATTCAGGAGGCTGCAAAGGAAGCTTTCTATATTTTTAAATTATTTTTTAAGCCCTAACCAGATAATTTGAACTTGGTTAGTTACCAGGCCTTCTTTTTAGACAAAATAATTTTGTTTCCTTTCAATAATTTTGTTATATTTTTGGGTACAACAGTAAGGACGTCCGTTTGCCAGTCCAGCTCCAACGCGCAATGGCCGCGGAAGCCGAGGCAGCTAGGGAGGCCCGGGCCAAGGTCATCGCAGCTGAAGGCGAGCAAAAGGCCTCCCGCGCGCTTCGTGAGGCCTCCGAAGTCATCGGTGACAGCCCGGCTGCGCTGCAACTCCGCTACCTTCAGGTAGTTTACTTCTTATCCAATATTACTACTTGTTGTATACTTTATATGCAATGTCATATTATATTAATTAAGGAATATCGACACAGGGACGCATGGATGGAGCTTTACCTCTGCGCTGTCAATTTACATGCGGCGAAGTCATTAATTTTTCTCTTAAAAATTATAAATAAGAAAATTGAAAAAATATTTCTAGGTATAGCGCGAGTCTAAATTCACAATCTTTCGACTTTTCTATAGAACCGCGTTGCATGCGTTATATAGCAGCCTGGTGTCGATGCGGAAAAAAATTACTTCGTCGCTCGAATTCAACAATCTATTCATGTAGATACTTTAAAATGAAAAGAAAAAGTTAAAATTCCTAATTATGAAAACAGCAAATCTTTATCTACAAAGCATATCTAAATGCCTTTAATTTATCTATCATAGTTCCTATACAATATCATTGTTGTTGATCTTGTTAAGGAGTGAAAAGCAAAATAAATAGAAAGATTTCGTTTGAACCAATTTATTAAGCTTTGTTCCTAGGTTTTGTTTTTTGCTTTTTAAAGAAAACGATCGCGTTACATGATCCGTCAGCGAAATGGAATTACATTATGTTCCTAGGTTACGCCTATTCTGAGTTAGAAATCTTCTACATATGAACGTGTCTTCTTATTTAGGACTTTTTAAAATTGGAACCTAAGTTTCAGCGGAATTTATTGCCCAGGTAGGTAGAAACTACTTATTTCTACATACCATAAAAATAACCATTTTAGAAACTCTCAGTAATACCTACAATAAATATACAAGTGATATTTAACATTGGAGCAACCTACAGGATAAACATCTACCTATAATTTATGGTGATAATTAACATACAATACGAATGCGCACTACAAGTAGGTACCTGTTCCATTTGTATGTACGTACTGTTCAGGAAAAATGTGTCAAGGTCCAACTGTCGCTCCCCTCTCAAATAAAGCTTATGCCTTCCTATAACATTTTATGGATTCATCTTATATATGCTACTATGTTATGAGGTCGAAGGAGTTGGGGGTAATAGGGTTAGACAATATGAACGCTATAAAAAGTAGAGATTGTGTACCTGAAAATGCCACTGAATGGGATGAAGTAAAAAAAAAACTTAGTATTAGTATCAACAAATTATAAGTCCAGGAAAAAACTAAAAAATTGCAATTTCAGTCCAGTTTTCTAGATACACTAACTACATCAATAATATGGTATGGTCAAGTCAATCTATGGATACATACATGGATCTCACAACTTTTTACGGTGCAAGAACTGAGTTGAGAGACTTGGTTTTTAACCCTCGTTATTACAAGTTATGTTTTTGATTTCATCATAATTGATGTATGTATGTCAAAGTAAACTGTGTGTGGAACTTTTGTTGTAATGTAGGAAAAATTCCTCGCATTTTTACATCATCAAACTAAAGTGATAATCTTTTTCAGACTCTGAACACGATTTCTGCTGAGAAAAACTCTACCATCGTGTTCCCACTTCCCATCGATCTCCTGACGTATTTCTTGAAGGCAAAGGAAGCGGAATCTTCTTAAGTAGGTACGATCACGGATATGTGGTACCGACGGCTATTTAAATATCAGCATATTATCCTAACTTAGGCACGTTTAATAAATGTAAAAAAAAAGAAAAAAAATATACCATTATTACGTACTAAAAGTATTATAAGCCTAGGTATATTTACAATAAAAGATGGCGAGATCCCCGAATATGGAAATGGTATGCGTATGTGATAATTGATAATAATTGGTAAATAATTTAAGTTCGCCCCAGAACAAAAGGAATTGTATTAAAATACCGAATTTCCCGCGAAAAGGAATAAATAGAAGTAGGCATTAATAAGTACTTAAGAATGCATCATTTCCTTGAATTATTGTCTCTTGTACCTGAAGGAAATTGAATGTGATCTCTGGTGGATTTAATGTATTTATATAACGTTTGTTATAAGATATAAAACACAATTTAACTCAGCACATACTTAGATAATATATTATGTAGAAATTAGTTACCCCTTAAGGTACCTACATAACATATCGTTATAAAACTCAATATACTCAGTTATAAGATTCAGTAGGTCTGAAAATCGGCTAACGTCTATTTTTCATACCCCTAAGTGATAAGGGTTGTCCACACATAACATTTTTATTTTATTTTTTGGACATTTTTTTATTTATTTTTTCAATAATGTGGCATCAAAAAATACATACAACCCTAAATTTTCACCCATCTATCAACAAACCCTATTTTTAATAGTCGATTTTTAACGCTTGATAACTAATCGCAAAATAGCGTTTGCGGTGTCAGCTAGTATGCATATAAAATTTCATAAAAATCGGTCAAGCCGTTTTGGAGCAGTATGGTAACTAAAACTGTGAGATGAGAATTTTATAGATAAATTTCATAAAATTAATATCACCTGCTGTTACGGTGAACAACATCGTGAGGAAACCTGCATGCCTGAGAGTTCACAAAAAAAATGTTCTCAAAGGTATGTGCCTCAAAGTCCACCAACCTGCAGTAGGCGAGCGTGGTGGAATAAGGCCTACATGCCTCTCATTGTGAGAGGAGACCAGACTCTGTAGTGGGTTACTGACATAATAATATAGTAGGCAGTAGGGACCCGTACCCATCTATGTAAAGGTGTGTAATAAATTCATCAGTCGGGTTAAGCATATCGTATTACTCAAACGATAGTTGCATTTAGTTGAACAGAATTATTACACCAGTATACATATATTACGTCAAGTTGTAGGTACTTACTATTGCGTTTGTAGCCATGTCTCAGTAAATAGTATACTTACTTAACAACATTATTAGGTAGGTAAGTACTCGTACCTACCTACCTAATAATGTTGTTAAATATAGTTTATAAGTAGATATCTATAATATTTAAGCTTTTATTGATACTACTTATTAAAGTTCATTTTAGATAATCAGAAAAGCTATTTTATTTCTACTTAGTACCTACCTAACTTTCCTAACTTTTCAAAATAACATTTGAGTAAACATGTCATCAGTTATGATCACACTGTGATCCGACGTGAACGTACGTATCCACGGACTACGACCACGTTTATCCATTACAAATTGGTGGAGATACATACGGGTTACGGGATTATTACAACTATAACAATTGAAACCAATGGATTAACATTTCCTCTAAGCAGAAACGACCATATCTAATGCATCTGTATGTACCTACCTAAATTAAAAAGGGCTTGAAAAGTTCGATGTCAATTCAAGTTTATTTAGCCGCCATTAGCTATAAAAACAAACATGTGTCAAATGTTTACACCTAAAACACTTTGTCAACATCGGCTTTATATGAAAGCAATAGGTAGGTACATATCGAGTCGATATCGACCCATCGGTGATAAATGGCTTCCAGTGCGGAACACATTAGGTACTTTGCCGGTCAGTAGGAACCACTACCGACATATTATGCACCCGTTACTATGTACGTATGTAAACAAACAAACAAACTTCGATCCGACACCGAGAATTAGCTACGAATACCGCTTTCCCACCAGACATTATGTTTAATAATTTTCAGTCATTGAATACTTTTATGGTTAGGAATACTTTTTGGGCTATGATCCTTTCCCAATTTGTAAGATCTATAGATTCTTACTTTGTGCAGAGTAAATTTTTGGACACGCCTGGTGACAAAGCCTGGTGTATCTGTAGGTAATCATAACTAATATCTAATACAATTTATTGATGACTTAAAAATTGATAAGGTAAACAGAAAAATTGCATGAAATCTTGTTCTGTTGATCAGTAAGTGAATTTTAAAATTCTCGACACATTTTCCCATTACTACATATTTTGTTTTAATGTTCGCATGAATCGTCTGTCGAGAATAGATTTTAGATAGAGATTCTTCGCAGACGGTGCGCGAAATCACGGGGTGGCATGCAAGAAAAAACAATATGACAATGGCACTTTAAGGCATCTGTATTCTGTCAATTCTGTCTAGCGATGTGCCGAGTCGGCTATTTATAGTATTCGAGTATTTTGGTATTCGTTAAAAAAATATTCGAATTCAGACTCGAGTCGGAAGACACGGACAGGTATTCGAGTACTGGCACGAGTATTCGAATACTTTAGTGGACTCGAGTACCTTTTGAATCGAACTTTGACGACAATAACATATCCTAATATTTCATCACAAATCATGTAAGATATTAAAGGATGTATTTTTTTCAAATGTTTCAGTAAATTTGTTGTGTTCCCAAAATTAACAAATGTTTTTTTTGCACTCTCTGCACTCCACTTTTTTACCTTCTAAAATGTTGAATAAGTTCCATATTTCCGATTTTTTTGGAGCCATCCTATCACAGACCTGGCTAAAAACACTTAAACTAAACACTCAATTTCACTATTTAACTGACAGACTAACAGTTTGACTGATTAAAATTATAATTTTCAATCTTTATTAAACTGACCGTTTGGAAAACATAAACACGTTGAAACCTGCAACGATTCATCAGTCACGCGGCGTGACTAACTTCACAATGCTCTTTAAAGTGAACGGGGCATTCAAAATTCGACTGTACGCGTAAAGCAGAAGGTTTCTATTAAAGTACACGACTTAGAATTCGAATACCGTAAGTACTCGAATCCTGAATTCGAATCCTGTGGATTCGAATACCGTATTTTATGTATTCGAGTACGTGAGTACCTGCTAGGTATTCGAGTAAGTACTCGAGTCAGTCTGACTCGGCACATCTCTAATTCTGTCAGCCATTTGTTGTCATCATTTCAAAATTTTAGATGTCAATATGTCAATAATTAATTTTAAATAACAATATGAAAATTTGCTAAAAATAATTCGTTATAGTTGTACATTATTACAAAAATGCCGATTCATAGAATTGTAACAATTTCTAGGTTAATGTTACAATGTAACCGCTATCCAGCAATGGTTACTCCAACCTGCGTGCAAATCAGCAATTATCGGTATGTCTTATATTTGCCCACATAATTTCTTTAGTAATTGTAATCCTAAACAATTTCTAATGTTTAAATTCATTTGAAGAACGAATAACCAACCATCTTTACAGCAAGATTTGTTTTATCTATTTTACAGTAACTAGTGTCTATTTTAATTCACAGATTAGTTACAACCGAACGAACGAAGCATAGCAAAGCCTTGAAAAATGAAAAAGAAAAACTCAGGACATACATTGTCCAGCGATACATAGAATATGTCAAAAATTACACAAATGTACTGGAGAGTAGGTTTCCAACTGCGATGCGGATGTATCGGGTGTTTAGTGTAGGTATTAAGGATTTCCTTAAGGACCTAAAGACATACATCTCCTTACGAATAAAAGTAACTCGAGACCAAGGGTTTACAAAAATGAGCCGTCAAGACATTGAATTGTATCAGAAAATGCCCTCTGATATGTTGAGAATAGCTCCAGTTCTAATATTGTCTGCAATACCATTTGGGAACTATATCATATTTCCTTTAGCGTAAGTATTGCCAGAATATACTATTTCTATTTTAAAAGCTGAGATACCTACCTAAACAGACTGTAAATAGAATAATTTTAATAGGTATTTTTTATGCAAAAAAATTGCAAACTATTATGACCACCAGTTTCCTGAAATCATATTATCACTTAAAAAAACTTACAATGTTATCAAAACTGTATTAAAATTATTTATTTATTTATGTTTTTATATTTTTATTTAGGTCACAAAACTTACTGGTATTATTTTTCTTAGATACATTTTACTTATACGTATATTGTTTTGTTTCAGGTTTCTAAAGCCAAAATCGCTACTGTGTTCTCACTTTTGGTCGATACAGCAACGGGCAGAATTTTCCATTCAAGATTTAAAAGAGCGTCTTAGGCATAACAGGCCTGTATTTAGATCGTTACAGGCAAAACTAGAATATATACCTGATAGTGATCTGAAGAAGAAATGGAGAAGGGTTGTTGCTTTGTTAGGATCTGGCCTCCATCCAACACCCCAAGAGATCATAGAGTGTAAAGATTTGTTCACTAAGGAACCATACCATATTTCTAGTCTGAACTATAAACATTTGGTAAGTTCAATGACTTTTACACACTTTTTTATTTATAATTTTATACATTATAATTATTGTGATTTTGGATTTGACATTGTGATTATTAGCATTAAATGCTATTCTTTTCTTACAGAGAAACTCAATTGTGTTTTAATTGAACTGTCATCCAAATCACTAAGAAACATAATTATAAGTTTTCACTTCTGCCAATCACTCCCGCAGTGCAACCTGTTGTTATTCTATTTATTGTTTTCACCCTGAACAATATTATCAGATAGTCATCTCCCTAAGTGGGTGAAAGACAAAACTATATTTTAAGTCCTGTGTTCTTATTTTTCCAGGGTTATTTGCTCAAAATGCATGGATTGAAAAAGAGTTTATTTAGGAGGAAAAAACTTAAGTATCGTGCCTTTCTATTGTTAGAAATGGATAAAGCTATTCTCAGGGAAGGAGGGGTTAACTCATTGAACACGGACTCCCTGCGAAATGCCTGTCAAATGAGAGGATTGAATAGTAGTCACTTATCTAATCAAGACTTACGTGACTGGCTACAGCAGTGGTTGATGGTCTCACAAAATGCAGATAAAAACTCATATTCTTTGATACTACACTGTCCAGTATTCTTCGCGTATAATCATCCTCAGAACTGGGTTCTTATATACTGAATCTTCAATATAAAATAGTAACATTTTATAAACATTGTTTATTTTATTTTCTAACTTGGTTATGTAGATATTTATTATGTTGTTGGGTTGTTGAATTGCTTTGAAAAAATAAGTGTCCAATTTATTTAATAATTAGATGTCCTAAGTGTCAGTATTATTTATGTTGTGCTAGCCCTTGTATTTCTATTATCTTATTACAAAGACCCAATAGATAATTACATGGACTCAGAGTCAGTTAAGATTCTTTTTAATGGACTGTCAGACCAGTCAGACTGACTGTGATTTGAGCCTTTGTAAAAAATGGAAACTGTTTATTTTTATTTTTACTCTGTAATATTATCTGTTTAGATTTTAGACATCTCATTATGAATTTAATGATAGAGATGTTGCGCGACTCGCGCTTAACATCGGTTTGACATCATAACATGATATTGTATTTTTGTATTATGCAAAATTGTACATTTTCTTATGTACAATTTCGTAGATACAATGTTTATGGGTCAGTTCACATCTACCAGCAAGTAGCGTGTATGTTATGGATGGACCAATTGATCAATTTTACGCGATGCGGGGAGGGAAATGCGGGAAGGAAAGTGACAATTTGGGGTATACTTTCGTGAAGGACACTTCATTCTCGGAGCGAGGGTCAGTGACAGAAGTCTAAATTTAACACAGAAATCCCTTCAATGGGTTAAGTTCAAGTTAAATTCAAGTTGCCCGGGCAATATGCATAATGTTAGATTTATCATTTGGTCCATGTACAAAAAGTAACGTGGCCGACACCAGCACACAAATTTAAACACTGATGACACGTCATTGGGTAAGCACAATACTACCATTATACGTATATTATACGTGTTACGTTGCATACACGCATGTGGTAAATGTGAAATTGTGAATAGAGTTTTATTCATGTTGTCAGACATGTCGGGGGATGCCCTCAAGTTGAGCGACGTCGCCGTACATCTCTAATGACATTAGTCCGTTAGTGAATATGAATCTTTTATGCACATGATACAAAATAATATATTTTATAAATAGTAAATAACTATGTCTGTTGAGTTAATAAAATAATGTTCTTGCTGTTGTAACTATATTAAAATACTTTATTTATGATTTTGTTTAATTTTTATCTCTAATACTTCTTGACATAAACAGGAGCTTTGTATAGCTAAATTTTTTTAGGAAGTGCTGAATTCCGCTCTCTAGCAGATTATGTATAAAAAGGACCTACATAGGATTTTTTGCCAGGGTTAGATTAAGACTCGACTCACACTGCCGCAGAGTCGAAGCGACGCGACGTGTCATATTCGCCTCATGTCATACTCATCTCTATTGTTCTATTATATTACAATATAATTTCTGCTATGCAAATATGGAAGAGAATGCGCGAGTCGACGCTCGGCAGAAGTCTGAAGTGGATTCCCTGAGCGAGTCGCCACGCCGATTCGGGCGCATGACTTTCTTCCACGGATACGCGCGTCGCCGTGCAAAACATGACGCGTCGCGTCGCTTCGACTCTGCGGCAGTGTGAGAGAGTTCTGACCGACCGCGCCCGCGCGCCCCCCGAGGTGTGATGATCCGCCTAAAAAGTATATATTTATATTACTTTTGACTTTTGGTTTAGTACCTATAAAAGTGCGTTAACTTTTGTGCCGATTTTATTCCCCCCCCCCCCAAATCCTAAATTATTTTAAAATACCTTAAATTAAAATTTACACCTACACAAAAACTTTTGTCGCCATTGAGATTTTTTTATAATTGACAGAAGGTTACTTCATGTGCATGAGTTATGACTTAACTACTCAAAATGAAAATCCCTTAAGTACCAAATGGCATTGTGAGAAGTGAAATAAAATCTGTTATAGGATAAATAGGTTATTTGATAAGCTTAAGGATATGTTATATGGTAGTACGTAGTAGGTTACATGATTGAGTGGTCTATAACTAAATATATTGAAAATGAATTACAAATTCTACCACATTATTGTAATCATAATGTGTGTTCAATCAATGCAAAGCATGAAGCCATATGGCTCGCGGCAAAGGGAAGCTTGGCGACTAGAATGTGAATTGGGCGTGGTTACAGACTCTGAATGTCCTGTAGATGGTGGCTGGTCAACGTGGACTTCTTGGTCTAGGTGTCAAGGACCGTGTGATGATACCGGTCATCGTAGAAGAACGAGAAAATGCGACAATCCTTTGCCCTCCAAGGATGGGGCACCATGTACAGGGGCGGACGAACAAATTGAAACTTGTTATGATATGAATTGTTCTCTACAAGATTTTGAAAAGTTAGTCGAAGGAGATGCTACTAGAACAGATGCTTTAAATTTACTGAAAACTGTCCCAGCTTTACTGGAAAGGTGTCTGCAAATGGAATGTCCTTACGAGGCAGTCGAAGCAGCATTGTCTTACGACAATACGTGGCAACTAAATTCCGAAGAACTATGGAATTCCCTCCAATGCGTTAAACATAATGTAGGATGTCCGATTAGAGGGGAATGGGGAGTATGGGGTTCGTGGTCGGCGTGTGGTGCTAGGTGTGGTAAAGGATTGAAATGGCGACTGAGACGATGTGATATGCCACCTCCATCTGCCGACTTTTTAATTTGTTCCGGTACGCCCCTGCAATCGGAAATTTGTGAAGGAAATCAATGTGCTATTGAAGGGGGAAGTGGGAAATCTATTACTGGAGGAACTTGGAGTGAATGGGGGGAATGGTCTCTCTGTTCGGATATTTGTGGTAGTGGTGTTCGTCGAAGAAAAAGAACCTGCCTTGAAAGTCATATTCGTTTTAGTTCGTTTACACGGGGCACCCATTGCCGAGGTCAGCACGACCAATTGGAGGTTTGCATTAGTAGCAGTTGCTCATTCAATGGTGGGTGGTCAGGATGGGGACCTTGGAGTCCATGCTCACAGACTTGTGGGGCTGGCCGGCGGTCGAGAACTAGATCCTGCTCCAAACCAATAACATCAGGCGATGGAAAACCATGCGAAGGACCCAGGACCGAAATAGGGTCCTGTTATTTAGATCCTTGTGAAGTATACCCTCATTTAATCGCTCAATTGAATGGAGACTCTTATCTACAATATAATTTATCTGGTAAAAGATCAACATTATTCCAATTCTATATTCGATTCAGGCCTCTATCTCCTTCAGGAACATTAGTTCGTCGAGGTTCATTACAAAGTCCATATGTTCGCTTGAGCTTACAAAAGTGGCATATTTGCCTGGATGCTAGCGGTATGTCACAGTCATGTGGTCTGTCTCGGATTTGTTCAACGATGGCTCTGGAGCCTGCTGTTTGGCACACCGCTCTAATAACTGTCAGTAGTGATTCTGCTACGATCCGATTAGATAATGCATTAACACCTATCCGAGGCTCTTATCCTTGTGACCCAGAGCTTGAAAACAGTGCCATTAATATTTATATTGGTGAGCGATTTAACGGCGAAATACAAGAATTAATACTAAACTTTAACCTATTAGGTATTGTAAATGAAAGTCCTAATAATATTAAAAAATCTTCGGATGTTTTTCCAAATTTTTCATCAAATGTAGCTTATGATAAAGCAAATGTAGAAGAAGCATTTTTAATACTGGAAAATAATCATTACATGCGTCTGCCCTGTTTCAAAGATCAAGATGAATGGCGATTGGAGCTAACTATTAAGTCCAAAGGTGACAGTGGAATAATTTTCTTTTTTTCTGATGACACAGAAGAAAGTTGGCTCTTTATGGCTTTACAAAATATGAGATTGAAAATGAAAATTGCTATCGGCAAATTTAGATCTGAGAGTACTAGTACCATCGATTATCCACCCAATCAATGGCTAGATATAACACTCTCTAAAAATAAAGGGACAAATACTATTGAATCAATTATCAATGCAGGTGAGAAACTACATTTACTAATAGATGAAAACTTTCTCAAGTGGCGTGCGAAAGCTCTGACTACAAAGATAAGGCAATCAAAAAGAGTAAATCCTAATATAACTTCTAAGTCAGTGTCCCTATGCAATGACGAATTTTTCGTTGCAGATGTTCCTTCGAATATTAAAAAGAAAATTTTACAAGAAGAATTCGCTTCTTTCTCTGGATTAGTTGCATCTTTGATTATCAATGGGATTTTGATAGACCTTCACACCTGCAGTCTAGAGCGGTATAAAGATAATAAAATTCAGTTATCATCGAGAACTGCAAGCATATCCCGATCTTACCATGAAACAGGATGGGGAGCGTCTAATAACTTGAATTTGACGTGTCTTCATGCCAGAACTGTCCAGAATAACTCTGCTCATTGGCTCCTTTTAGATACTTCTGTAAGCGAAGTGTTAAGCGATAAAAATATAAAATTAGTTGACGATGGCAGAATGCTTAAACTCATGGCTACGACTGATAACGATCTCATAGGATTCTACACTTGCCGTCAGCATAGTATTAAAGAGACGTATAATGTAGTGACTTACGGCGTCCTTGGACAGTTGAAGTATGATTTTAATAGCCCCGATACAACCACAGTAATAGCAGTGCTTACAACAGTGATACTTGTTACTTGCACACTTGCATGGCTAGTTGTAGAGGGAATAAACGACCTTCGTAACGGTTATGGGTATTTTCGTGATGCACATCTTAGTCCTCAAGAGGAAGCGGAGTCTGTTTGTAAATATATTGATCAAAATATGCATCTATTTAATTCTATGAGCGATGTCAATTTAGCTAAAGCTAGAGCATGGCGGAAAAGCAGGCAACTAGCCAGTAGAATTAGTTTTGGAGCACAGGAACCACAAGGATTATTGCAAATGCAGAGTGAAATTCCTGAAGCAAGTAATGAATCTGCATCAAGTGAAACCTTACCAGCTTTACCCGATATCAAACACTCACATACAGGAACTTCTCACGATGTCTATAGATGTGAACTTTCGCGTAAAAATCTACGTAGCCCCGCTTCAATCCTATCGTCTGATACAAAATTAAATTCTTCATTTAATATGTCTCCAAGGATTTTATGTTCCCGTTTACTCTTAACGAAATACAAGCACTCGCCTTATCAAAGCATTCGATCCAGAAAACACAAATACAAGTCTAGTGAAGATGGTAATTCCGAGACAAACTCAAAACGCTTTACAACCAAGTCTTCATTGAATAATTTGTCGCCTGGACAAAAAGTTTTACAAAAATTTAAAAAACTCCGATGTGACGATTTGTAATCCGGAGTAATAGAGAAATGCATTCCCTATTACTGTACTAGAGACGTAAAATACTATTCAATTGTTTTTTTATTATTACAAAAATATATTTTCTTGAAAATTAGCCTTTTTCCTCTGAAGGTTTAAAAAAATATCCGCTAGGGGCAGCACCGGTGGGGGATACAAATGTTTTGATCAAGGGCGTCGCCAAGGGGGGGCAGGGAGGGGCAGCCCCCCCCCCCCCCCTAGAGATTCTAAAAAAGTTGCCAAATATAATGCACCCAAAGTCCTATGTATTTGAGTTGATTTGTTTGAAGTTCAAGCCTTAAACAATCATACCCGTGCGTCGAAACTCGAATGAATTCACCAATTCCACTCTTAATATTTCGTACTACGCTGCACTCTGCTGCTACTCTATCGTTGAAGCGGGAGAGAGGGAGTGGGGAAGCAAAGCAACATGTACAATGCACAATTCATACCTACTTTTCTCATTCATAGAGAATGAGAAAAGTATGAATTGTAGTATGTAAAGTCAACTTGCCCCCCCCCCCCTGCGCCATCGGCTGGCGACGCCCTTGGTTTTGATGTTGATATACATAGCTTTTACAGTAGGAGAGCTGGCACCAATTTTTAGGTAGGTATTTGAGGCAAGCTGAAAACTTGTCTCTTACCTCTCCATTAATTTTTTTGCTCCAAAAATATATTGAGGCAACATGTTGAAATTTTTTGAGTGAAATGAAATACTGTGCGCCCACGACGAGCTTTTAGATGTGGTTGAGACAAATCTGTATATGTAACTATTGATACTGTGTGCCTGCTGTGTCAGTTACGTGTGTGTTCAACTTCCATACACAGTATGTTTGATAAATTGTTTTGATTTACATAGATAGGTTCCAAAACTTTTTTTTATTTCATTAAAATCAATTCAAAGAGGGTTCAATTAATATGAGGGTAAATTATGTATAACGATACGCAAATTTGTACTAAGTAAAATACAATTAAATTGTTGTTTTAAATAACTATTCTTTAGAATATGATAGGGATAGTTTTAGAAATAAAACAATAATAAATAGGAGTGCATATTAATAATGTTTATTATTAAAAATAACAATACAAATTATCAAGAATAGTTAAAATAGGAACATAAAATACGCAAAGACCTGCTTGGCACAATAAAATACAAGTTAAAATCAATCAATAAATACCTACCTACCTAATTATATTGAACAAATAGTTTCACTGTATCACGCAAATAATACATCTAAATAATTTAATAATGTCTGACGCAATAAAAATAAGAGCATTGCACAAAAATTTCAGAACCACTGGGTACACTTATAATTCTATTTTACAATCATTTTACTAAAATTTAATAATATTAGGTATGTATTTTTAACACAAGTATAAAGTGTTCGTCATATCCCTGAAAAACTTTATATTGTTAACTGAAGTAAAATATATTTTCGTGTAATTAATTGATTTAGTTACACCAGCAGATTTTTCGTGAAATTTTAACTGACAATATTGTTTTTACTTAAAATTGATGTCACAATTTTAGAAACTTTGTGGGTAATACCTACTTAATTAGATTCAGAATATAGTTAAAACAGTTCCTACAAAGTGAGATTCCAATTTATTCCTACAGAGCAAATTGATAGTGTGCGCAAGAGTTTCACTTTAAAAAACTAGATACTGTATATAGTTATAGGTAAGAGCCTCGATTGGGAGTTATTCAAAAATAAATATTTGACGAGTTTGATTTTTCCCGCAGTCTGCAACGTTGCGACGTGCGATTGTTGAAATTGAAGATCTGTAATTATTATTATAGTAATACTCGCGAAAAGTCAAATAATCTTAGTGAATTTTCTATTATTGTAGGTATATTTCGTTTGTTAAAAACTATTATTTTAGGATGTGAGTAAGTAAAAGACTGGTGAAAGGGTTTAGTAGTGTGGCTCTCCATGCTCTCCACTAAATTATTCGGGAAAAACAAACTATCTATTCTAAATCTTAGTGAGATTTTATCGAAAGCTGTAACATTATGTTCAACAACCATGTCTATATACTTATTTCAAAATAAATAGTATGCTAATTTACAAAAAGCTTCTTTCTAAAACCTCGGAATGTAGATGATTGACAGTGCAAGAAATAAAGGTGTTATTAGTCAGTACCTACATACAAAATTTTACGAGTAAAAATATTTTAAACACAGTAAACCACAATCATATATTGTGCGATTCACATACACTTGTTTACGTTTTCCAAAAAGAAATTTGTACTGTGAACATTTATAGGTATACAATGGCTTTACACTGATCACAACACTGACTAGAATTTTTAAACATAGGTAAGTATATTAGTTGTTAATTAGGCAATAGTTACTGAGGATTGCATGTACCTATATGACTTTTAAATAATACAACCATAGGAAGAATTTATAAACTTGGGTAGATAAAATGTCTTAACTTACCACTCTGACACTGATAAACTTACATTAAAATCTATTATACCAGAATATTGACATTAAAATGAGTTTAAAAATTCTCTGGTTGCTACATTATTCAAATTGACTAGAATATAGTAGCCAAAAACATCCAGCATTTCTATTACATCTACTTCTTATGGGTATATATTTTAAAACATATTAACACATATTATTAATAACACTAAATTTTATAAACACACGACATAATAACCATTAGTCAACAGAATTCATTAAAGACTTATATAAATATTCCTCGTGATATATCTTATAAATGTCTTTATCATAAAAACTAATTAAAACCTCTACTCAATACATAGCAGCCAACTTTAAATGCAACTTCGAAAATATAGAAAACAAATAACCGCATACAATATTAGCTAAGATTGATCATTTTAACATACAGAATCGAGCAATAAATCATTGGTGTCAATCATAGTTAGCATAGAAAGTTAATTAATAAGTTTAGAATTTAAAAGACATAATAATAATATCAATTTGATACATTACTAAGATTGACTGTACTCATTACATCAGATGAAGTATAATAATGTCATGTTTAGTCACTGTGACTGTGACCATGTCGACCAAATGACTTGTTACGTAGGTGGTGCATCGCACTGGCCGAGGGTGGCACGGTACGCTTGTAGTAGAAGGCGGTGCACAACACTCCAGAGCTGAGCACCGAAGACACGACGAAGTTGATAAGCAGGTATGGATCGGCTGAGTCAACATAAACCGTGAAGAGTCTCGCTGAAAATAAAACATCTGTGGAAACTTCATTGACATTTCTTAGAATATTTTGAGAACTTAAATCTAAGAAGTTGATTATATTAGTCAACAGCGATCTACATCTACAATGCAATCGTGATTAAGCAAACACCAGTGTCTTTAGATTGTTAATTAAATTGTAAACTGCTGACTTTTTTCAGCCTACCAGCATGCTATTTGTACATACAAAGGGGATCTGGTGAAATGTTTTAGAGCAATATGCATTTACATATTATATGATCGAATTATGTGCTACATCTGCTTTTCGTTAAATAAAAATATTTTAGCAACTACACATCTTCCAAGAGACAAAAATGTTTGATTTAGCTATCATTGGGCACCACAGTTAGTTCTGTGATTATGTGTTTTAGTATTATAGAAGAAACACTAGCTAAGTTTTTGCAAACCTCAAATAACTACCTATAAATATTAACCAGCTCTCCTACTTTAAGTGTCTATGCACATTATAGAAAATTAAAGGACTTAAAGAAACAAAAGAACTCAATGAAATAAAAATAAAAAATAAATAATCATAAAACTTCCCCATCCTGGATTTTGTAGTCCCAAATAGATGCACTATTTCTTTTTAAGTACAGCAAACTTTTCATGCATTATGATAAAACTTGTTGTCCATGGATATATCCAAGTCCTTTTCTACAGCCCTATTGACTTAAAAACATACTGCAAATATTGATATCACATACTACATAATTTATTATATCACAATACTACTGTGCTAAAAAATTGTTATAACACCAGTAAGGATACTCACACACATTAGTCAGCACAGAAATTATCCATGTTGTCAGAGATACAGCCTCAGCATTGCCACTTTTAATTATTCCAATGATGTATGTCAACTTTGCAAAGCCACTCAGTGGAGTATTTAATGGCTGAAAAGTGCAAATTTCGTTCAAATTTTACTTTAATCGCTAAATTTACCCAATCTTTTTAAGTTAAAGGAATCTTAGATTTTACAGCTATCTGCCTTTCTTTTCAATTACAGACAACTATTGGAGACTTTAGGGCTCTACTTTACAGACATACTATGCCAAAATTTCCAGCTACCAAGATGACAGTTGGCAAACCTATGAAGGAGGATATTATTGTTGATATAAAAACATGGTGTAGATGGTTACTGAAGAATATAGTAATCAGGGGTCAACTGTCAATAATCAGCATTTTATCAGGTAAAATGGTTACCTGAAATTCTGGTGTCAGGTTTCCATACTTCACATGCTTCCAAATTGATGACTTTACATAACCTTTGCCAAGTGAGTAAACTGCCATAAATCTTAATATGAATTGTTTGGATATGCAGCTAGTAATTTTGCCATGGTTTCTCTGTGAGGTGGGGCCCTTAGTATCTTTAACGTACTTACCACCATGTACTCCAGAACTTCCTTTGGAATTATGCCAAGAACAAATCCAAAAACAGTCGCAAAATAAATAGCAGTAGCCAATGGAACAATCGGGAGATTCATTAGGTTGTTATACTTCAGTACATAATAGATGAGCACATAAAGTTGAGCAATTATTATTGGATATTCCAGGTAGGTCATCACGCTGTAGTTGTTTGTGTAATTGTACAAAATCATTATGGTGAAACTGAAAATAGAAGCATATTATTATATTTCGAGATTGATCACAATCAGGGGTGTGCATTGGAGGTAGGCACTGTAGATATAGCTACTCGTAGGTACATCTACATTATAATCATACTTTTGTTTTACCTATAATAATGATAGGTAGTAGTGACTTTGTTGTCACTACCTATCATATAATAATACTAGGTTAGAAGCTAGAGGCCAGCCTAAATGGTAAGGACACCCCTTATCACGATTCACCAAGAAGTGGTCCTAAAACAACCTAGTCCATTATTTTGTTAAGAATTTGTTGTTCAAATCCCAATTTTCAAATAAGGATTGAGATTGAGACTGTTTAGTTCCAAGTTACACTAATATGCTCTATATAAACACTTTAAAGTCACAAATATTGGCAGGCAACCAAATCATTTAGGCTATCCATAATATGAAGCTCCGTTGTTGATTTCTGGCAATACAAATTTCATCATAATCTATAGTTTGAAAATATGAAATCAATCAAATAACTTGAACCTGAGAATGATTAAAAGTGTTTGACAGCTGAAAAAATCAAGTCCCAAAAATAACTGACTCCACATCATTGAAAGTGATATGGGAAGTTATCAATGTGACCTTAAGTTAAGTGACCGTGTATACAGACCGGCACGGAGAGGAGAACAGATTTTTAGCATGTTTAAAACAGTCTTGAATCATTGTAATAAGGTGTATTTTTACATTTCACGTTTTTTTTTATTGAGAATGCTTGAGAGCGAGCCTACCACGCTTAGTGTGCAATAATTAAGAGGAGCAGACCAGCTGCCTCTGGTGACATACACTTCCATGTTGGCGCAGCCAAACAGCTCCGTTGAAGCTTGCTCTTTCGCGCTTGCACATTCAAACGGCTGCAATTGTGTCCTCTCTCACTCTGAGGCCCTATCTATCTTCCAGCCTTTCCTTCTATGTGAAAGTTCTTGGTCAGCTCCAGCCATTTTCAAGTGTATAAACTCCCGCTGGTCTGTGTGAAAAGAAGAGCTCCGGCCAATGCTCTCCGAGCCGGTCTGTGTGAATGGAATCTTCGTGTGTCTAGCTCAAGTACTTTTCATAAAATTTTATAAATACATACTTATGGCAGTAACACGATCACAACATAACAATGTTGTAACTACGAAGATTAAATACACATTCAATACTTACCCACAAATTTCCAGTAGCATTGACTGAGCATACAGACCCTTGGCAGATCTCCGTTCCCTTACATACATAATTTGGGGCACTTTCAAGAAAAGGCATGATAGTATAGTGACTAGGCTGAGTGCATTCGCAATGAATTGTATGATATCAAACTCTTTGACCATCTCGACTGTAACAAGCATAGATAGGAATTTAAATATAGTTTCCACTTAGTTTCCTCACAAGGTCGTAAAAACAGGGAACCGATGATTATATTTAAGTTGGCAGGGGTCTCCGTCGAGCACTGAATCAAATTTGTCGTCGCTGATTTATTGTCAAGGTCGACACTATTGTACAGAATACTTATTTAAATACATCTTGAAAAGCATATGCAAAGCCAATACTTACGCAGGGATGGGTCGATAAAACTTAACACGTAGGAATACATTTCGACTTCGATTTAAACACAACTGAGCAAGTTATTTAACACATAATATTCTAGTTAAAATGGAAAACGCATGCGGCTTGAATCTACATAAAGTTATAGCACATTATTGATTGATTGTTATATTTTTGCCCGCTGCAAGGCTACAATCACAGCACATGAGCACACTCACGTCACAGTCAGACTTTGACACTTTGTCAGTTGTCTATCTCTTTCTCTTCTCTTCTTTCTTTCTCACATAGTCTCATTCACAATCACCATCACCCATGATTGATTCCAGGCCAGGATTGCCACATGTTATTTTATAATTTTCGCCGGATTCAAAATATTTTTTGCTAAATTCAAAATATTTTTGCCATAGTGATACAAGATTTAGCAGGTAGGAATCTATAATACTATTAAAAAATGAATCCGAAGAGCTTTTCGTTGGTTTGTTAAAATTTATTTGCCGCTAATCTTTGGACTTTTTAGTCGGATTTGAATTTTTTTTAAACATAATATATTTTAAAGAATAATTTGTTTTATACTTATATTAATTTGTACATACATAAAAATATAATATGATTATAATATTCTATTGCGTATTTTATTTTGCATTGTGTTAAGTCTCGAACAAGAGAATATAATTTTAAGACATAAAATTTGCGAAATTTTACCGAAAAATATCCTTACCATACAGGGAAAGCCTTTTGAAATGGCATGCCATTTGAATTTTGTATATAAAGTTTCATTGAATGTGGATCTAGAAGATTATTTCGATTAATTCTTTGTACCTCAATGAAAAATTTGTAAGTATTTGAATGGTATAGCGGTAGCCTACTAAACCAATAACTATTAAATAAAAAATAATAGTAAATTTTCAAATGTAAAATGGTGTAAAAAGATTTTTACTGGTTTTAATCAAACGGTTAACGGTGTTTTTCAATTTTTCTTCCTTAAGGGTGCTTACATAAAGAAACAGGTTTCCGGTACAGACAAATCTGTACGGGTCGGTACCAACCGGCGCAGGTATAATATTTCAATATAAAATTAAAAAAAACTTACTCAAAACTAGCTCGTTAAGACATTTTTAATGGTATTGGTACGCAAGGATTTTCCTTGAAATGTGATGAAATTTGCCAATCTGGTAACACTGCATATGCATGATTAGCTTTGACAATGACAACCCCCAAATTTCAAATTTGCCGCGCGGCTCCGCCACGGAATACCTAACTCCAAGACTGACATAGTGACACTACTGACAGTGGTAGTGGTAGTGAATTGGTGATCGTCTGTGGGTCAGGGCATTCATTAAATCATTTCTTTTTTCCATATTTTTTCATACATTAGTCATTAATACAAATCAACACAGCTTTTGCAAATATAATTTATAAATATTTTAGTTACACTTTTCAAATATTATTATCTCATAGGTACCTTTATCTTTAACCCCTCAACAAACTTCAGACAATTCCAGAATTTACCTATTACAAATACACTGATGTATTACTAGTAGGAATTGGGAATATAGGTAATAAAAATAAATTAAATATACCGTTTTTTATTTTGCAAACAAATTGGCATGCATGATATTGACTGATGTGATAGACATCAGTCTTGTCGCAGAGTCGCAGACTATAGTCTTGTCTCATTACAGATTATGTATACTTACCTAATTTTTATTTTTAAAGAATCTATAGATTTGTTAACTAAATCATAGAAAAAAATATATTTTAGGCCAGTTTCTAAATTCAATTAAACGCCTATTTTTGCTTATTATACAAACAGTTTAATTCTGTCGACAAAAAGATAAATCAAACGTCATAAAATATCATGGTCGGACTACGTTTTGTATAACCGCTAGATACAGTAATAAATTGTGACCGAATTTAAAAACAATAGTTGCAAATTTATAATTTTAATCTTATTATTATCGTTATCTGTGATTTTATCAAACAATATCGTACAACCTACTAAAAGTTATAACCAAATAATAATGATCTATTTATTCATCGTTTGTAGATGTTTGCGAAGGTAATAATGAAACGCCGAATGACAGTCGTAACTCGTAATAAATTGTTTACATTAAAACCAATTAAAACGTGACTTGATTGTTAACATCAACGATTTACCAAATTTAATAAAGCGATGTTATTAAACCACCCTTACAACCATAGACAAAGGTTCAGTCGATTTGACAGTTTGACAGTGTTTTTTATTTTGTCTTTCAGATCAGAACTAGATGGCGTTATTTGTACCAACCGAACCCAACCAAACGTTTAAGAGGGTAGGTATTTCAATTTTAGCATTGTTTGTAAAATATTTTTTGAAGTCAGTAGTAAATCATTAAGCAGCTCTCAATATAGTAGAGCTTGTTATCCAAATACGCCGCGTCGAAAAAGATAAGCCAAATTATTGGAATGATTAGTTCTCTTGACGAGTAGGTAAGGTACTCAACCTTTAACTGACGTTAGCAAAGATTTTTAACAGTCGGCCACTTATTAATCTAGTATAGTATAGACAGTAGGTATTCTTCCTCTGGTCATATTATAAAAAGGCTTTACTTATAGTAAAGGCGCTTTACCTCTGTAATGGCGGGCGGTCTTACCCACATACTTATCAGTAGTCTCATTTACAAACAGGTACCTACAATGTTGGATGGACGTGTGTTACAATAGCTAAGTATAATTACCCTCTTTATTTTATTCGTCGTTTACCCGACCGTTGGTTTGGTATTGGATAAACACTAATTATAATATTAATACAAATAAATAGGTACGTTCCATTACTATACCGTTCCATCAAAAAACAATACAATATGTTGGTAACCGTTGGGATAATCGTGATAAAGTTGTTGATAATCGCGATAAACTGTTTACCATAAAGCTTTTTCCAGCGGTCGACGTTCACCGACAGGTCGTAGGTAATTAAACAGTATTGCGGACTATGGTCCAAATCTTCATTATTGTTTGTAGAAAAGCCCATACTTACTTATACCCAGCTGCCTATGTGTGGGTATAGACTGACTTATGTCTCATTCAGTAATTTTATGTTACATAGAAATAAGAAAAGTATTTCACAAAAGGCAATTGAAACTGCGAAAAGTTTGTACATCAACAGGTAGCCGCTAAGCTGCCGTAATGCAAATCTATAGGTAATTGTTTTTAGAGTTAATTTATGTTTTATGTTGGGTGGATAACATAGCATAGGTATTTGTAAGTAATAACGAAATTGTAAATACCAACTTAGTTAGTATGTATTTTATTATTTTTAATCTCGTGGAATCAGAACTGGAGCTTATTGGAGCTGGAGTAAATTTTTATGCAAAGTATTTCTTGGTTGAGCACAGTGTCTGTCTGGTGTAGTTCGACTAAACGTCAAATTTACACCCACGGGTCAAAGCAACGTGAGAGACGCATGAAAGAGACTTACTCCTAATATTTATCGTTATTTGTTTCTGATGCTCAAACAGCTTACGTCATGGACCAGGCTTCCTGTCGCCAAGACTGGTCCGAAATTTGTTCAAGATACTGCGCAGAAACCGAATAAAGTTTTGAGCGCACCACCAACCCCATCCCCTTGAATGTCCCACCACGCCCGGCAACAGATCGGCGCCCGCCACCAAACCTGCTAGACATTCCATATTCAGCGAGAACGCGGGCGATACGAAATAACCTTGTCGTCTGTACGAAAATTCTTGTCCAACACTTCATTTTATAGTCCTAAGATTTTAGAAATTCTCGAATAATTTTCAATATTTTTTTCTTTGTGTAAAAATTGTTTAAAACTTTTCTAGTAGTGAAAATTCATCTAAGCTATTTTACCTGCCGGACGGTTAAGGTGAGTGATGACATTTTTTTAAACAATATTTTGTTAAAAGTTTCATTTGAAATTGTGTGATACGATTAAAAATAAAATTCTTTTCGAGTTTAAATTCAGTAACGAAACCGTAAAAAAATATGGGCAATATATTATTATACTAAGTAGGTACTTGGTTTTAAGAAAGACACTGCAAAAATACGTAGTTTGTTTTAAAAAACTACTACTAATTTGTAATAAAACTACTAAAGATCTAAAGAACTTACCTTTTGGTCAACTTTTTTGTATTAAGAAGGTATAAGTAGGTAGGTAACTAGGTAGGTAGGTACTTTAAGTTTTGGCTATAAACTTATGTTACATTTTTGTAATGGATTTTTTTTATTATTAACATTTATCAATCAGGTGCTTGCTTATTAATTAATTTAAACTCTTTCATCCGATGCAGAATCTTTTTATTAGGTCGAAACATAATTGTACGAGTACGAGTACGTTTGGCAAACTGGCAATTTTCATAGCAAATATTAGACATCCGATTAGGAGTTCAAAATTCAAACTTATGCATGTCTCCTGTTATTGTTTTATGCGTATAAATTAGTGATTCATTTGTTTTCGCGCTATTTGAATTAACGGTAACTTTGTTCTGTTTACAATATCGAAAGTAACTTGTATCAAATATTACGTTATTTACTAATACGAGTTTTCACGATGGCGAAACTAGAGTCAGAAAACGGTACCTTTTGGTGTCTGGCGGACAATGAGGTTACTCGTATCTAGGTATATACGTACTACAGCTTCCTACGACCCTGTCAGTGTTTCGGGAAATCTTCGCTGTCAACAATTTCAAATCAAGATGGAAATTGTAGACGTTATACAATCGAGACGCTATACACACTAAATCGTTTTAATCTTATACCTACATCACTCAGAGTTTGGATGGTTAAGACCACCAGTTGCAATAATCGTATATTGTATACCCATTATCATGCGCGCAATTCTGCTTCTGATAGAATGTTATGGCGACTGGCCTAGTCATTATTATTTTATAGAAATAAACTTTTCGCTTTTTTTATGTTTCTCGTTTAATTTGTCTCCAATATTAAACAAATCCGTATTGATAAGCTCGATACCAACACTGATTGGCATACATAAATGCCCGGTGGTGGGCATATTTATTAATCGTCTGTGATCATCACTGTTATAGGTATTATGCCGTTTCGCTATGAAAAACAAATAAAAATAATTTATTAAGTCAGTTTATATTTTCTTATTGTCTAGTTTACGACATAATAATATTGTAATACCTATTGTGGCTCTAAAACCATGTTTTACGTCCGAGTGCTATTGTAGACAAGTATGAAGTAGTCTACGTTAGAGTTATAAAATTTCAGTAATAATAGAGGTATTTTGGTACGTGAACAAAGAATATCTTATTAACTGATATGATTCTGCTACGAAATAGGTACTCGAATATAATAATAGGCCGGGATTACAGCGCGAACAGAGACCCATGCCCAATAGTGGGCCATAAAAATGTTGCAGCCAAGTAAGTAAGGACCTACTCTTATGAGTGCATAGGAACTTAACAACACTATCCTTTTATGAATGCACCTGCTTCATGGGCTGCAGTGACCACATAGCTTCAGATCTGGATTTCTACTCATTAATTAGGTATTTAAATGATCAAAATTATATTACTCCTATTCGCATTTTCGATCTGACAAAAGTGATACAGAGTTATTTTTCTTAATAGTAGGAGAGCTGGCACCAATTTTTGGGTAGGTATTTGAGGCAAGCTGAAAACTTGTCTCATACGTACCTCTCCTTATACCCCAACGCAGAACTGCAGACCTGGCTGGTGAGTAGCGGGGCTAAATCAACCCTTAAATTTAAAAAAAAAATATCAAAATGTATAAATCAAAAGATACCAATTTGAGGCAACCTGAAATTTTTAAATGTTGTAGTGTAATGTTTAAAGAATGGAAAAAAATCAAGCCAGACGATTTAGTCGGGGTTTTAACGTTGCCAGACGTGTGCAAAATATTTTGCAAATAAATATAAAAAATGTATTTGGGGGCAACTTGAAATTTTAATAGGTAAAAAATTAAACTCTCAAAAAGACAGGTCATTTTCTTTGGGCTTTCTACCTGCCATATGATCTAATAATGATATAGGTATAGTGCAAGCACCAAATGAGTCGCGCTGTAGACAAACAGCTGTAGTGTGAGAGAGAGCGTTTATCGGCAGCTGTCTGCGTTCTTGCTTGCCGTGTTACTATTAGCTGGTGAGGCCACGTGACTTACAATAGCCATGAGGTTTCTATATGGAATTTCGGAGTAAAAAATAGAAATTTTGTGAATTTCATCTAAAAACGATTTTTGGAGTTTACTCCTAAAGAATCGACTTTCAAATAAGGCGCCCGGTATGAGTAAAATATGGAGAGTAAACCTACTCATCAAATGGGATAGTAACGTTTTTGGTGCGCATCATTTCTCGCGCACCTGTCACTTTTAACCTGTCACTTTCACTGTCACACCTAAAATTAATTCTTTGGTAGATAAAGTCAGCCCTGCTTAGAACTTAGTAAACCTGAACGCAGCCAATATATTTTACCCTTACATTTATGATGTTGATCTTTTTTAATTAATACGCTTTTATTAGATTCTGCTGGACTCCATTGGACTTGATTTTGTTTAGTACCTGTTCAAAGACAATCGTTCTTGAGGAGTAAACTCCAGTCGTGCGTCGGAGCTGACACACACACTTTTTATACTGTTATTTTATCATAAAAAAATGTTATTTAATCAATTTAGACTAGTAAAATTGCGGTGTGGATTTTAATTGAGAACATTATGGAGAAATCTAAAGCATGCAGGTTCACTCTCATGTTCTTTTTTTAATTGGGTGAAGAAAAATTCATACCTTCCATCTATACCCTGGACGAATAAACAGTAAGGGCTACCGAGCGTGTGAACTCTTCGCAGTCATGGGGAGCTGCCTCTCGCTTCCGGCCCCGTTTATAGCCATGATCGGAAGCGAGAGTTCTTGGAATGCGAGGATTTCCTTTTGCTATCGAGTGATTTAGGATAGATCTAAACTCTTAGTCCGCAGTTCCAGTGCCAGTGGGGTGTCAGAGATGGTTCGACCACGTCACTGACGTAGCGTGGGTTTTGCCGCCCGAGGCTAAAAAGTTGGCGCCCATTTTAGTGAGTAAGTTCAGTTCAGTCATTCTACTGATTTTGGATTGAATTAAAACTTGGCCTAAGAGATAATTTTAGGACAAAAACAAATTAAATTTTATCGACCAAACACTCCCATAAAGGTTCTAGCCGTTGGTCTTCTCGAAATGGCAGCCGTTTGATATTTATATTGAAATTTTATGTGGGTCCACAAAATAATTTCGGTTTCTCTGGACTGGAATGTTCTACATAGATAAACTAAGGTAGGCTTAGGCACGTAAAAAGCTACCGTAAGCGCATGCAGCGTTGCGCGTGGATGAACAAGCTTCAGCCCTTTAAGAGCCCGAGATCCCATCCATTCAGCATCCTCCTGGATGTCACTTTGTCAGTATTGTTGGTGACGGCCACATTTGAGTATTAATTTGGGAATCAGTGGTACGCAGGTGTTAGAGAATAGGAAGCCCGTTTCGTCGTACATTTAAAACGGTTCTTTAGCATATACCTAACCTTTTACTCTGTGTTGAAAATGTTTAAGGCGCTAAAGTGTGATGCGGGACGGGAAGGGTATCTTCGCATATTTCACACAATTCGTACGAGTAGAGAAACTACCCTTATTGCGTCATCGTCACAAATTGAAGCGTTTATAATTCTATAGCGTATCTTTCCATTGAAATCCATGTCAGGTCAAGCAACCATTAGTGTAACTGGTCCTCGGAGTTATATCACACGTAGAGGGACTGGAACTTTTTTTATTACGATTTACACATAAATAAGATCTAAATTTAATCTAAAGATCATCAACAATTAAATTTTGTAAATTCTTGTATGTAAATGTATATTATATAAGTAAGAATGCATATAAATAAAAGGTTTAATCAATAGATTAAACAATGCATCGATTCGAAACGATCCCTTTCCATCTTACCGAATTAGGTGATACCTACCTATTTCCTAAGTACCCAGTATTTTCTCAGGTTTTTTTATACTGATCTTCATTTCATGACACTGGAAAACGTAAAAGCTTTTCAAGGTTAAAGAGCCAATTCAACCACGAAGCAAAAGAAAAATGAAAAATATGGGAGAAATTAATTTATTCAGCTGCAATTTCCTCACTATGCAACACGGAACCTTTTTCTTTCATAATAATAATTATGGAAGTAGGAAACAAGCGTAACACAACTTAAATTTAAATCTGCAGATTTTTTTTTAAGCTTAAGGAATTTTTACTTGTCAGTACCTAACCCATTAATGACCCACTACAGGGTCGGGTCCCCTCTCATGAGAGGGTTGTAGGCCTTATTCCACCACGCTGGCTTACTACGGGTTGGTGGACAATTTTTGCTATATGTAAGTATATTATGTTTATTAAGATAAAGAATGGTTTAAAATTCTCGTGTAAAAGTAGGTACATAAATCCATTTTAAACCTACCAACCTTGTCTGTCTGACATTGGTCTGCTTCAGTGACATCAAATATATAATCTAGGTTCCACTTATAAAAGAAATGTAGGTAATGAAATTAAATGAAAATCATTTATTTGCACGAATATGGGTTACTTATTGGTTTTACAGGGCATTTTGATCAATCCATATTCTTCATCCATATTTGCATACCTTCTCAGGTATGCAAATTAAGAAGTTATATAATAGTTTAATAATTTGAAAATAAAATAAAACTAATGTTAGTACTTATTACAATTGAAAACTTATAACTAATACATAATTTAATTGACAAGTTTGTATAATAATTCATTTGTCAGTTTAGCACACTACATTTATTATTTTTATACCTAATTAGTTGTAATTTTACCTAATCGAACTCATCGGCTGCCTACGTGCCACCCATCGCTGGGTAAAGAGAGAAAAAGCCGGAGGAAAAGGGCACGGTGCCCATGGGATGAATCGATTTATCCTCGGAATTGTATCCTCTCATTTAGTGAAGGCAGTTTCCTTTATAGTTCTATTTATGCGAGGAAATGCAGAGGCGGGTTCCGTAATTCCGTTAATGAACTAGGCGTTCGTGATTACTGTCGTGGAAAGCTCTAGGTATCCCGGTTTCCGTCTCTAGAGATGATAGTGCATAAACGATTAGCCTCAGTGATTTTGTATTTCATTTTGTTTTTAAATCACATTAGAAGTCATCACAGACCATGTAAGTAGATGTACGAGTATATCCAGCTACAATGAGTCTGACTTTAAAAAAATCCTTAATTTACACAATGTACCTAACAGATATCTTTTGTTAAACAGGTTTCTATGTTAATAAATAATTAGGTATCTACTTTTTTATAGTGTTATTTTTAGATTTTGTACCTATTTCTTTCAATCCTTATCAACTTGAAGCTCAAAAATCTATAGATATATATAAAAAACTATGTTTGACCGTGATTTTATGTATGTTTCCTGACTGTGTGCGTGTGTGCATTATTGCGCAGGTTCTAGGGTTTGCCAATTTTTTTTTTCAAATTTGTATTATTTAACGCGACTTTTGCGACTTGTTTTATTAAATTTTAACAATTAACAATGTACCTTTCTGCGATTTCTTTTTACTACGATTATACAAACAAACGAACACTCGACCGCTTATAGTATAAAAGAAAGAATAATGCTATTGTTTGGACCTCAAATCTTTGCTAAGGCAAGTGAAAATAACTTAATATTATCGATCCCTGAATACGTATATATATTTTTTTTTATTTAAATTATTTTTTTAATCCAGTTGTTTAATGTGGATTCGCCAACCCTAACCTAAGGTATCGACTGGACATCTGGCAGTAACATTGTATCGCGTCATACGACATACCCCATAAAACGGGACAATAAATGATGTACAAAAATATGTTTTCACCGGTAGAAAGGTTAAATTTAACGAAATTACACCTTCAGTACTAGACAATAGAGGTTTGCGGGAACCAGTAAATGATAATTTCATTTTTTCTTAAACCACACATCATTTTGTAAACAGTAGGTAGTATGTGTTGAAACTTCACACCGTTTGTACGAAGATTTTTTTAATAGACCTGAATGTGTTCTGTAAATCTTTGCTCTAATTGGGTTCTTACATAAATGCGTAAACACAACTGGAGTCAATTTGTAATACATTCTTTTCTCTTTCTATTCACACTATGTGCTTCGTGTGTCTATGTTGCTTGTGCTTTATATGTTGAAGAAATTTATAATCAATTATGTGGTCACTGGAGGTCCTCCCAGTTGTGGTTTGCTTGTGCGGCCAGTCAATACCTATTGTGACAACAAACCTTTAAGGTAAGAATAGATACTTAAATGCTAGAATTTTCAAGCCAAAAATACAAGTAAGTCTTTATATAAAGTGCAATTTTTAAAACCTTTTTGATATTTACTCGTAGGAGCAACAAGTGTTATAGATCTGTCTATGAAACGTATTTTCCAAAAAGTAGATCAAGTGCTACAAGAGCTCATAAAGGGTTACAGCCACAATTAAGATTAAGGAAACTAAATATTTGCACTTTGACAAGGCCCCTAACAGGTCAAAGCAAGCTTGCACAGCATTTCTCTAACATGGACCTATACACCTCACATATTTTCGAGACTTTGCTGTATAAGTATAACGCATTAAGCACAGCTTTTAGTTCAAGAAGCATTACTTAAATCCAAAATGAAACCTCGTTAAAACGAGTAAAATCCTAGTCTTTATTAAAGCAGAAGAATTAGATCGCGAACTTTAGGCATGTCTATTAAGGGGACTATTATTTGTTACTGATAAAAAATTTATAATTTGAAATTTGATGAGTCTATAAAATGAAACATAACGCTATATTGCAAATTGATATAATTTACTTCTTAAATTAAATATTTGTCGATTTACAACCTCAAACAGTGCTTCAATACTTTATGAGATTTGATTTAGTTGATCGCGTCAATACACCGTTGATTTAACATCAGGTTGCACCCGTCACAGTTAAAAATGCAATCTGGTAAAACCTAGGAGGATTGATTGACTGGAGAGCGCATAGCATGATTTGAAGCGTGTCAGTTTTCAGATGAAACTATGGAAACAAAATTTTTGCTTTTCTCATGTTTCCTTAATCTGCTTTTACAGCACATAAAATACCTTCTTTAATGACAATTACTTAACTATAAAGTCTTTTTAGTAAAGTGAAGAATGAATTTACACGAAATGTATGAAAGTTCAGATGGCGGCCAAATTGACTGCAGTTATAATAAAGCGGCCGCGCCATTTCTCATATAAATCCAGTGACGTATGAACTCTATTCTCCAAGGGTTAAGTTGGTATAAAAAGATTACACATTTAAGACATTTTTTACAGGGCAGCACTATGGTTAATAACGCCACGTACCCAACGAGTACAGAGGAGGTGCCTGACCTCAGCCGCGCCTATTCCCCTCTGACACTAGCCCAGGACTGGCCCAAGATGGGTCGTCTCCTCTTCATGTTGGGCTGCTCAACCATCGGTACTATCATGAACGGGTTTTTTGTTGCGTCTTTCTTCGTGGAGAATTCTCTGAGGAAGAAAGGTGCGTATCCTCCTCAACGCTTGGATGTTACATTAACTTAATACCTAAGTAGCTTATTCAATCATTAGAAGGTGATAAACAACCACATTAGAAAATGATGAATGTACTTATATTCATTCAAGTGCTCAAGCGGCAGAAGTGGTTATATGCCTCCAAAAATTTTAATCTGAAGCACTTGAGTATGTGAGATGGCTGATTTTTATATATTATTTTGTTGCCTTAATTATACACATTTCAATTCAGACACAGATATAGACGACTTATATTTACTTGTATTTGGTAGAGGTACTTAATAGGTTAAATGGTTACAAGGTAAGCCCAAGGTAATCCAAAAATTCGCCCTTGTGTCCCTCAATTATATTATGTCTTGGATTTTCAACAACTTCTAATTTTCACTGATGACTCGTAATTGAAAGTATTAAGTAATAAAGTAATTTAATTACATTGATAGCGATGACGTAAAGTGTAACCTTTTAGGTAACGTTTTTCTTGCTTGCGCTGGATTGGCCGACCTCATCATAACCGCCGGGGTTATGCCAACGAGTGTAGTTCTTCTGTTATCTGGCCAATGGGATAATGAACAAGTTTGTTCCGCTATGCACTTCTTAATGGTGGCTTCTACTTACTGCTACAACACGTTCTACCTGGTAAGACAATTTTTTACTTTATTAGAAAGAGAATTGACGATTATTATTTCCAATAGACAAAATCTTGAATAATTATTTCGTAATAATTCAGCAAATATAAAACATAGGTACTTTATCTTTCTGTCTAAATAGAATGGACTATTTCTAAAGAAAGTCCCGGAAGTTGGAACATAATGGTTGCAGCTCCACCAAGTAATGAAGATTCAGTGAGAATGGAATCTGTAAGTGGTTTTCATTGTTGCAGCTCGTGGCCGGGGAGAATTACTTCAGGATCTGTCGCTCAAAGCGCGGCAGTCACGGATATTCATTATTCGTCAACATGAGAGTCGGTATCGTATCCTCCCTTGTGTTCTTCGTCTGTTTCATAGCATCTGGAGTTGGCGTATTCATGGATCTCGAATACGATTATTGCGTGCGAGTACACCACGGCAACTTTTACTATAAGGCCGCGACCACCATCGTTTTCTACGCATTACCTTTCATACTAACGATGTACGGGTTAATTTCCGCTTCCGTGCAAGTTCGACGTCGGGCACGCAAGCAAATTCAATATCGACGCTCGCATCAATTCGATCTCGACAATTCCAACACCGCGCTGCACATTACCGCTTACATCCTGTTCGTGTTGGGGTGGACTCCTTACCTCATCATCGTGCACGAGTACCCTGGCACCAGCGACGCCAAGTTCTACAACAGCGCGTGGGTCGGCATCTGCAGGTCCGTGTTGACCAGCTTCTTATACGCCTGCTTGAATCGACACTTCAGACGCGCGTTCGCTCACCTGTTCAACTACTGCTGCTGCAAGAGTACTCTGACGGGTTCTTTTACCAGCCGCCACAGGCGGACCGTAGAATACAGACACACATCTGGGGATTTAAGAGTTCACATACTACACGACTGTTTCGGCGGGAGCCCGTCCCACAGCGGACGCGGCTCCCGCGTCACCCACGACCTGTGAACACCCGCAGGGCGAGATCTCGGAGCAGAACGACGACCACGGCTACGTATGTATAATACAACACATTATTTTTTTTACTTAACTAAATTTAATTTTAATTTCTGATTTATTTAATTTTAATATAAATATGTGTTTTGTAAGTTCAGGCACGTATTGTTTATTTTTATAATTAGGTATCGTTCAGATAATTTTTCTTTGCTTGTGATTTAATTCAGTATAAATATAATAGTACCTACATTAATAATATTAGGAGATGTATTTAGTATTGTAAATTTTTTTCCCAAATGTATTCTGTGTGAATTACAACTGGAGCAGTAGGTATAGATACCTAAAAAAATTATCTATATAGATTAAAATGTAATATTGTTGATGTAAGTAGAACTATTTCCATTTATGTAAAAGAGACTATCAAACGTATACATATTATGAAAACTTTCGAGAACCTTTTCAATTAATATCTTCCTATACATTTTAATACATTAGATTACTTAGCATACATATATAATATCTATATATTTATGATTATTTTACTTATATATGTATTTATTAATAAAATGACTGGTTTTAATAATAGTAAAAAAACATTAGACAATTTTACATAGTACTGATACGTTTATGCATATACATTATATTTAATGAAAATTTAATGATATTTGTAGTTTAGATATAAAATTAAAGGTGTTTCCCAATTAAAGCATAGGAAAGGAATATTTACTATGCAAATTGGTCTTGCAAGGTGTAGGTAACTACTGTTATTTATTTAAAAAATGACATCTTAGTTAAATTGGAAGAATTTCGTTTAAAATGTCCCTCATTATGTACTTACAGAGATATCTTTTGCTTTTTCGTGCGATTTGGAAACACCATGACTGTCTAGTTGTTAATATACGCACAATTGGGGCGGTTTTATACCTAATGTTATACGGGGTCAATGGATGGTGTCTAATTCTAAAAATCATACTTTTAAATTTCGTATAAATTATATTTAGTTGTGTCAGATAAGATATCCCTTAACTTTTCTTAAGGTTTTATCTCTCGAGCATTTGCTTGATAGGGAAGCCAGTGAGTCATGTATTCACTTGATATCAAACCCTGCGCGAATTCCTTGTTGAATTTCATAAAAATCGGTCAAGCCATTTTGTAGGAGTATGGTAACTAAAACTGACATGAGAATTTTAATATAAGATTAAACTGCGTCAACTAGTCAACCGACTTATAAGTCAAGTGACTGACTTTATTGTTAATTTTCACGAAATTAATTATTTCATTGTATCGGTTTTTGAGTATTTTATATTGCATTTTTAATAACTTTTAAAATTTATTATGCATGTCATCCCTCGTTCACATTTGGGCTGTGTTTATTTGTCCATTCATCATTTGGTTGCCTACCTTATATTTATGCTGTATTTAATAAAATCCCTTTTCACTATCCCTCCGTCCCAAACGCACAGCATTTTATGGAATTATTGATTTCAATAATTAAATTTGAAGTTAAAGAAATATTATAGGGTTATTAAATAAATAAATATGTTTAGATATACATAATAATATAAGGATAATAAACGTTAATGGATATTTGGGTGTATTTTGAGAATTAAGACCTTTTTGGGTTCATTAACCTTTTAGATTTATTAATTATACAATATGATTTTTAACTATCACTTTCAGAATTTATAACATATTATTATTTAGTAAGACCATATTTAAATGGCTTAAATATAGTATACCTTGTGAATATGTATAATCTAAAATATTCGATCTTAACCTTGTATCGTAAGGCTTTTATGAAATATTCTTATTATAATTTTATCGTCAAAGATAAAATTAAATATGTTATAATGAAATATTCTATTATAGTATAGCCTGGCCGTGATTAAAACTATAAACCGACCGGGGCCAAAATTATTAACGACAACGTCTGTGTACGTGCACTTTATTATAATAAAAACATCTGAGTGTTGTATCAATTTAACTGTTTGTCGTATAGTGTTATTATATCAATCAATAATAGTCATTTAAAAAATAGAAATTAGTAACCATTGATTCCGATTGGACGCAGTTGGAGAAATTTAAAAGGGTAGATATTTAGGTGTGTCTCAGGCCAAAGAGATCAAATTAGAGTCTAAGATACCTAGAACTGGTTGTAGGAAAACACAAAAAACGTGTCAATACCTGTTTTTGAATACGCTTATTATAATTAATTTTCCATAATTAATTTTCCACAATCGCGGCATTATAAAGAACTCAGTTTGTATAATATTGTATAAGTATTAGAAATGTCTACTAATGTTTTTGTCACTGAGTAGTCCGCACTAATAAACAGCTAGGTATAGAAAAGTACTTGCAGTAGTAAACGTAACAACTGTATCACTATATCTCTAAATAATACACAAATTACTAATTAAATTAGTTACTTGTAAATACCCAATAAAAATGTAATGTAATACTGTAAATTTTGAAGACTTTCTCCGATATATTTAGTGTTGTTTTTCTTGATGGGCATGTTTTCCTTGTTAAAAACGTAATCGTAAATTTATGAAATTAGGATTTAAGGATTCATTTTATGTATAAGAGAAGTAGAACCTATTTAAATAAAATTTAATATGCGGGTGAGTGACTTGTCGGAGCTGAAGATAGATCGAATTTACTATGCATGTTTCCTTCGCTCTGTCTATTTTTTATAAGTATACAGTATTCTTAAAATATCCTATAAGTATATCTATGTAATGGAAGACTGTATTTCGAAAAAAGTATACACTTGGAAATTCCAGAAAAAATACTGGACCAGAATAATTCTTAGGTGTCACAGATAATTTGTATTAACTTTTTTGGGAAATAAGAGCTCCTGCGCGTAAGAATAAAATTATTTTCATAATTGTTGATTTTCTATTGTTTACTTAAAAAATCTCTTTAAAGACAAAAAATATCTATAGACAAACACCAAACAAAACTTCTGACAATATTCGGATTTTTAAGTACGGAAATGATATATTAGCTAAATTTATAATAATAATAATAAATGTACTATATATATCTGCCATAAAAAGACAAGACACTTTGCTTATGGTACATTCTGTATGCGAGAGCTCTTATTTATCCAATATTTTATTATGGAACTTGACTTACTGATATCTTAGCGTCATATCCTCGCTTACATTCCACTCTAAAGTATTTTCTATCAATGTTTATTTTTTACTGTTTTAAATGACGATTTTAATAAACGTATCTAATTTTTAAAAGAATGTGTACAAAATTAGTCCTTATTCATTTGTGATATTTGCAGAATCTTTAATATAGACCTTTTTTCTTACCTTTTGGTATCGACCTAGTAGACCTACAATATAATGAGCCAAACAGACGAACAAACAACCAAATTTAAAAATCATCTTTTCATGATAATAAATTAATGTTTTCATTTTTTTCTGAAATTAACTGCAAATGTCACGATGGTCCGATTATATACTCGTAATAAAATGTAAGTAGGTAACACATTCGCGCCGGATAAATCTTTAAAGCTAAATGCAACGGAATATCTAAGGCAATGTCTCCGATAAACTCAAGAGAAGTGCGTTGATAATAATGTATGACATAACTGTTATATACAAAGAAATATCGATGTTAGAGAAAATCTATGCTTCAATCACTAAATAAAATATAATGTAAGTAAATTTGCCTTTCATTTACAATTTAATTAAAATGATGCCCTTATCAAAATGCATTTTTCTATTGTTTATATGTAATGTATTTTTTTGTTTATAAGTTCGAATACCTCCATTTATTTCAAATATAGGCTTTAATATAGGTATATACTTAATAATTCAGAAGTAGAAACCTTTTCCCAAAAACTGAAAATTTATTAAGTAGTCATATTTTCACAGTATCCCGATAGCCGAGACTAAGCCCTTTCATACACAAGGCTACGCAAGTCTTCTATACTCGACGACTTTAATCTCCATACGACTACCGCCATACAAATCCATGAAGGTTCGTACACTAGTCGCGTCGCCGACATTAGTCCCGCGTCGTACTCGTCGTCGGCGTCGATACTAATGTCGTATACAACATTAGTATCGCAGACTTACATAGCCTTGTGTATGAAGGAGCTAACAGTTGGAGACTGTTAGTCTCGGCCCCAATTCTTCTTCATTATTAGTCAGTTACCATCAGGCGCGTGCATATCATAGTAGAAAAGGTAGGCATTGCCTACCTTAACGCTAGCCTCTGGCCTCCAGCCTCGCTTTACATGTCAGTTCAGACTAGACAGATCTTCAGTGCCTGTGCCTACCTCCAATGCTAAATATGATTTCTGATCTGATTTCGCGCACCATACTTACTTATATATATTGAAATATGCTGAAGAAGACAGCATGAAACTGTTTGATTCAATCATTCAATTTTGATTATCTAAAGTAACTATACGAATAAATTAGAATAGCCATATAGCTTTTACTCCACAACGTAGCTGTGTTTGGCGTTCACCACAATCAACAAGCGTGTGAGGGGGCGATAATTGATGTCATGCCATTCTATAGCCATTATTAGTCCGGCGGTAGAGCTCTCACATACGAGCGGCGTTTCTCTGCAAACGTTAGCAGCTAAGTCACCAACCGCTGCAGACCTAGCTGAAGTGAAAAAAAGTTTTAAAAAAATTATTTAGAATTTACGAAAACCTTTATTATACGCTACCTAAACTCGGAAAGAAAGTAGAAATTAAGGAAATACCGGAGATAATATTTTTAGAAGTCCTTTTTTGGCGTTTGGACGATGCGAAACTGCTGATTATATGGAGAACCCTTACTTGCACGATCACCTATCATCAATTTTCGGATAGCGAAACCACTTTTCAACTATCCGCCACAAACAAATTAGACCTATTTTCAAGCAAAAACAAAACTGCTCGGAATATGAAGCAAGCGTGAGTGAAGCCAATTCTCATCGCCACTCCTCTTATTTAGGTTTGCTGCTTTACCCTGCTTTACAGTGGCAGCTTTTTTAAATGACATTTGGTTGCGGTGGCTACCGCAAATGAATATTTTACATACCCAGCTAGGTTAAGTAGTTGTGAATGTGTAGAGTAAGTACATTTAGTGTTGAGATGGAGGACACTTAAGCTTGTGGTACATTCCAAGGGACTGCTTATTTCAAAACGCACTTTACTTCACCGGTTTCGTGGTACCTAGTCGTCTGTGAAACACATCGGAGGCCCAATACGCGATATAAAACCACCTATGCACCACTATCAGGACCAACCCTTGCACATGCTGATATCTCAACTAATCCACATTGAAGCCGTTGAGGTGCCCGTGGCGTGGGGCGTTACATCCAAATTGAAAATATGGCAATTAAGTATTTAGGCACCTGCAAGATATTTTACACCTTTACACTTCATTTATACCTAATGCCTTCTTATACCTGCAAAGATACAGTACCTACTCGCCAATCTCCGAACCGATCAGGGCTGCGACTGTAGCCAACAAATAATTTTAATTTTGTACGGCGGTGGTGGGTATGTTTTCGTAAAACATAGTAAACTTAGGACCTTCACTCTTAAGGTATGATATTTTAATCAATGAAAGTGAAGTAGGATAAAAATCAGAGCTCTGAGATAGGAGCACGAAACTTAGATCCGCTGTCTGCAAGCCCATATTAGTAGGTAGTGTCGACATTTTCTCACAGGATCATAATGGAAGTGTAAACAGGCTATTTCCGTGTGGCAAGCGTGCCGTTTTTGTTGAATGTCAATCGTCATATAGCCTTGCTCAACGCACTGTTTCGGGTTACAAATTGTAACGGTGAAAGGCGGACGCTCGGTGGGGGCAGCGCCAGCGCCAGCCGCGGCAACCATGACAGTTTGCCGCGAGCGCATGTCCGCTACGTAGTGAACACACCCGGATCTCGCGCGCTTTACGAAAATCAAATGGGAAACTTTTACTTTCGCGCGAAATAAATAAGGCCCCACATCTCTCCCAGTGTGTGCGCAAGTGACACGTGCGTGTGATACACCGGATAACATGCATAAGTGACAGTTTTTAGGATTGGTTTTTTCTTAGGTTTGAGAGAGACAATTGCAAAATGTTTCTTAGGGTATGCCTTGTTATTTGGAGCGCTGCCCTCGCGCCGACTCTTGCCCAAGGTGAGTTGAACAATGCGGTGTCCGAAACCTTCCATTATTGTGCGAAAACTCAGAAAGCCAGCCCCGACGCTTACCAAACTAACTAACCGTTGTGGTTTGAATTTTTTACAGTCCCACAAAACCTTTTTGGTTAAAATTAAATATTTCTATTTGGGTAGTGAATCAGAGCGAGCGATATCTATCGCCCTGTAGCTTATTGATTTGGCAAAAAACAAAGGTAGTCAGTAAATTTCCGGCATAACGATACGAAACATTATTATTTGGTTAGATAAAGCTCATATTTGAAAAATCCATTTCGATCTTCAGTATTTTTGTGTACCAGCTACTGGAGCAGTGTGGAATACAGTACCTATACATGCAATTAGGTAAACTATAATATCTGATATATTTGAAATTCATTTATTTACTAATATACCTACAAGTTTTAGAAAATATTAGAGGTTCCTTTCATATTAAATAAAAATTAATAAATTAATGTAACAGGTACCTACCTAATTCACTGCGCTCAAAGAAACTGAATGCCAAAGGTTACCTACCTATTAGTACCTATCTACCGAGATTCTACTCGCAATGAAACCGTGCGACTTTACATTTTAAATTAAGTATTTTAGCGCTCAACTTTTATACGATTTTATTATGATTTTATTTACAATTTTATTACAATTTATTTATTACAAAAAATTTAAAAGAATTCTAGTGCGTGGCTTACCAAAGTTACCAAGCCTAGTTATAACTAATCAATCTGATGTTAATAATTAGGTACGTACCAATTAAAGGAGAGAAAAATAAAAAAATAATGTCCATGTTTTGTACGAATTAATTTTACCCTTTAAATACCTTCAACGAAGTTTCTTGAAATGTAGGTTTGTTATTGTATCTCAGTCTGTAGTTAGTAAGCCGAGAAAGTGGCAAACCAGGTCTTTGCCTCGAAGCGCATATACTCGTATAATATAGCGAGTTAACGACTGACGATATTCGTTTCATTGAACTGACAACACACTTAACACCTCTAGGAAGCCTGTTCCATAGTTCTCAATAGCATTCTCAACAGCGTGTGAAATCCACCAACTCTAAATCATAACGCCAAAACTTCTCGGAGTAGTTTGGAGTTTAAAGATGACATAAAGATTAAACAAATGAACATCTGTGACATTCTAAATTCATTTGCTTCTTACAAGGAAGGTGTAAAGAAAAAATAAAATAAATAAAACTTATTTATTCCTGTTCTACATCTGGCAAAATCTTATATTTTCTTATATAAAATTCTCGTGTCATTTTAGTAATTTAATAATTTTTCATCCGGCTCAACAACTTTTATGGCAAAACAACGTTTGCGGGGTCACCTAGTATTATCTAAATAATGAGCTGGGTGGCTTAAAACATCTTCATATCTCGCCCAACCAAGATAATACAAAATTTAAATAATAATAATTATATACTCGGAGCATTTGCTCACAGAGTACACAACGGTTAACTTCCATGACAACTTCCAAATCACAATGTCCGGTGATCATAGCTTATTTATTTATTTTATTATCGTAAAATATCCAATAAAAACAAAATAGAATCGCTAGGCAATACCAAGTCCGGTAAGAGAATAATCACACTTACTCGTAATAATATACACAGTAATCATGTGAGTGAGATTAACAATCTATTAATCAATTGCTTTTTAATCCTATTGTAAAACTAAAATGAAAAGATAGTATATTACTATACGTATTAACAGCAATTTTTTTATGTGTTAGGTAAGGATGATCACCGGAAGTATATCATTTTTATACTTATTTTTAGCGATTTTTTGAGATACTTATCTTTGCAGTCGGAAGTGGGGCATTTTTGCTACGTCTTCTGTCGTCTAAGTTAGCCAACATTATTTAAAGCCATATTAATTTCTGTGTCTCTATTTTTCGGACGTAGATTTTTCATTAGGTAAGGGTGCCTTACCCCGTATCCTTATTCCCATGTCGCACGCAAATGTCGCTTGTTCGACAACGTCGAAGCATCCATTCTGTCGCATGTCAGTACGTGTCTATTTCAATTTACGTAGCTCCCAGAGCAGTGTTTAAATTTTATCAAAACGACAATTAGGACTAGGCCTTACTCGCAGTCAGTTTTAATCATAGACACCAAGTTTATGATTAATACGTTTATACCAGTAAGTGCATTACGGGGGATAGTTGTCACTCGGACAAAACCGCAACGTTTTCACTTTCATGAGGTTAATTAAAAATCAAAGTATCAAGCTATCGACATACTGCGCTATCGATCTGCGCACGGGATCGCGTGCGCAAAATATGCTTTCACTTATGCTCCCGTGTGTGCGTGCGCTCAGTGCCCTGCGCGCGGCCTACTTATCCGTGCCGTGATACTGAACGATATACCTTACCGGTTCCATTAGCGCTCAACCTTAGGGTGTTCTCGAGAACCACTGGCTTTATCTGATAGCTGAACTCAACATCGTTCTTTTATTAAGGGGTCATTAAACTTATGTTTGAAATTTACTAATGGTTTAAATGTTTAGTGATTTATTCAATCGTTACAGATAGTATTGCTTTGGACTCTTTGGAGACCTATGTTACGGGCTGCGATACTTGACAAACATCATTAAGTACTTACATGAACAACAGAATTATACAGACTTCAAGACCAGCACTACCTATACTTACGATATTATAAATAAAATAATGGAAATAATGGTTCTTAGAGCCATAATAATATTAAGTGCAGTGAACGAACATTAATTTGAATGCCGTTGTATCTTTACAAGCACGATACAGTAAGTTGTTAAACGTAAACACTTGGCATATCGAATACCTATACTACCGACTCCTACGTTTAAATGTAAAATTATACAACAAAAACAACAACGCGACGTCCGCGACGTCTTAATCGCCGCATGGAGGGTAGGGGGTCAGGCCTCTAGGACTACCGCTTTATCAAGTGATTTTCATTATTATCGCACTTTAGTTAGCCTTAAAGTGACCTTTCTTCAAGTTCAATCAAACTCAAATATCTCGAAAACCGTTGAATTTTGGATATACATAGCTCCACATAGCTTAAATGATTGCTGTTGAGCTTATCTAGACGCCCTTAGCGGGAATACGTCACAATAGTACCCAAATTTGAGATTGTTCGAACATTTAAATATCCATATCTCTAAAAATATTAACTTTATCGAAAAAAGTCATAGGATCTTTTTTATTCGTATTTCAATAAAGAATATAAAAAATTATCCGGTTGCAAAATAATAATTCCTTGCAATTGTTTAAAAATTTCGGTTTAAACAATATAATGTCACTGGGTTGCCCCATGACAACATGCATTTTATATCATCAGTAAAGCAATTTGAAGAGGATCGCATAAAAAATTGAGGTGGAAATAGCTTTCGGTACTCATGCGCCGATTCTTCCTGTACTATCTGAGGTTACTAGTTTACTACCTACTTAATAAGTTATTAGCAGTTCGATGAATTAAAGTAAATGTGAGTTTCAATAACCAACCGAATATAGTTTAGTTACCAAGATATTCGTAATATTTAATAACATATAACACAATAATAACAGATTTGCCTGGTAACCAAACTACTGTTCGGCTATCAATATTCCAAGTTAAAGCCGTACCGCCTAATTGAGAACCAAAAGTCGTGTGTATGAGTGTCCTCCAATGTTATTTATTTTTTTATTTAATTGCAATAGGAAACAAGGCTTTTAGGTAAGTATTTAAACGTAACAATTAAATCAACGACATGGAAGCGTTTCTTCACACTTAGCCTAGTCATTAGATATCGAATAAAAATTATATCAAAATTTATACAATGGTTTGGATATGTTGAAAAAGTAGCAGGTCATTAAATGATGATCATCATTACGATTACAATTTCAATTTGATATTTTTATATCGCAATGCAATATCGCCTTTGCCGCAACATGTTAGACATAATTGAAGTAGTAAACTCCAAAACGATTGGTGTAACTTGCTTGCAATATTATTGCGGAACATTGTTTGGTCTATAGGTAAGAGTAGGTCTTTAGAAATACTTTGATTGAAGCGATGGCTAAGAATCCGGCCTCTTACTCGAGGTGTCCGGGTTCGAATCCCAGTGGCACAAACGCACCATTGACATTCATAAAAGTTAAGTGCGCTTTATAAGAACATCATGTGGTGTAACGGTGAAGGAAAATGTCGTGAGAAAACCGGCATACCTGAGAATTGTCCATAATGTTCACAAAGGCATGTGAAGTCCACCACGCTGGCCTAATGTAACCCACATTCTTCTCATTTATGAGAGGAAATCCGACCCTGTAGGTATTTTAATCACCTAACCAGCTCCATACTGCTCCATACCTGTGTTTAAATTTTATAGTGTTGGTTGGTCAATTATGTCTTAAAATTAGGCTTTAATACTTCGAATATCGTTTGAATAGAATAGATGGCAGTGAAAGAGACAGATAAAATTTACCTTCTCTAAAGAGTGAAAGTTTGTGATCAAACATGCGCTCAGAATTGCTCAGAAGTAGACGATATACCTACATACATAAAATCGATCGAGATCAAGCGATCGAGAAGCCATCCGCTTTGCATCGATTTTTATGAAGTTTTACAAAACATCGCCACTACAATAACTTGACTGTTCACTGTTCAAAATTTAGTTCCGATTTTAAATAAATAAATGTCATAATAATAAGAGCAATCTACTAAAAATAATTTCTGTGACGCATTTTTGATTGTATTGACGGGCTGAAATTATTTTATCTCAATTCGTTGTGATTTTCAATGAATTGTTAATTTTAACGGGCTATCGTGTATTTTGTTAATGTTAAGTAAAATGAAACAACAATGAAAAAGCCGTGAATAATGTCCATCAACATTATGGTCTATGGAGATGAAATTTGAGGAACCAGTGATAAAGATTAAGAATTGTACGAACACAATAGATGTTCGTCTACGGACGTACTCGTAGGTACCTTCTGGATTCAGTTTTACGATCACGGCTATTGTAGCCCTTTACGATTTCATTAATTGGCAGCGGAATTGAGTCTTGGTGGTACTTACTATCATATCACGATATCACTTAATTTATGCCGGTTATGAAAATATTCATTCAACAAAAAATACTGGTAGATATCTCTGAGCTCTGTAGCTGTGTGTTATATCGTTGAATTGACTCCAGGGACCTATACTCGTGTAATGAATTTTAAAAAGTTTTAAAACCTAACATTTCTTTTCTTTAAATCTCAATGTAGAAATACAGCGTATGTCATTCGCACCTAGCGTTAGGTAGGTATCTACATTGTATAATTTAGACAAACGTCGTACAACTTAGGACTGATTAAGAAATCTTGATTGGTCGCTTGGTGAGTATGGACAGCGGGTGTCCTTTGTTTCTACCACCAACAACGACTTACTCTTAAGCAAAAAGAATTAATAAATTATATTAGATAAATTATAAAATAACAGTTATTTAATTAGAATTATTAAAATATAAAATTTTTGTTGCTTTATAATACCGAATAGATTTGTATACAATAAAAGCTTTAAAACGAAGTGAACCACAAAACCACCGGGTTATTAAATTTGTATGGAAACATGTATTCATATTTACCGCAGGAGCCTGTAAAATCACTTAGGCGGCGACACTATTTTCAGAAAAAAGTTCACAGGTCGTTTTACGCGGCTAAATTAATTACAACTGCACTTAAAACGCTCTGTGCTGGTTGGAACAAAAAACTTTGCGGTGATGGTTTCAACAAGCTTGGTTTCTATAATAAGAAAACTATAATAAAATTTTGAGATAATTATGTATCTGTAAAAGAAAAATTTGCCTCAGTACACTAATAACCTAAAAACACAAATATAAAAAAAATATTTTTGTCATAATTATCTCATCAATTCGTGAATCAAATACATAGGTACATAATATGAAAATTTCAAAAGTTTTTTCATTGATCCGTTGCAGCTGATTTTTATAATAATTATGTTTATGTGACAAATTATATTGGTTAAATAATTTTGACATTGGGGTAAGTAGGCATACAACAATACCTTCTACATACCTACATTCAAACAAATAAATCAATTTGACCCGTTTGTCTTATAACTAGTCGTAATCAAAATGTTCAGTAAAATCACAGATATGGGTAGTTAGTACTTTTTTCAATTTTGCTAGATTCTAACGCTTTTCGTATGGATTTGATGGAGATAAGGGGATGTTCTCAATCTTGGTTCATGACTGCTACCAACTCAAGCACGACTATACGGCTGCGCGCAGTTTGATTACTGCGCCCTACTGCTTAGAGTTTTATTATTAACTTAAGTGTGAATATACCAATCTTCATTGAGGCGCCAACTACTAAATTCTTGTATGTAGGTACCTATTATAATGGTTAGTTACCTAAATAACTCTCATAATTCCTTTTCACTCGGCTTTTGTAAAAGACAAGTAAGCTCAGTTTAACCTTAGCGCAGCAAGATAGCAATAACGTTTGCAAGCAATTTATTGAGTCTTGGCTTTTAGCACAGTTATGGAAAACCATAATTATCTTCCTACTTAGTAAGGGTCAATGGACGTAAAAATATATTTTAAACATCCAATTTCACCTCGCTATTTAGTTAAAAGGGAAAGTTTGATGGTTATTGTTGCGCAAATTAATATTTGACACAACTAGGGATTAATTTAATATTTATGGAGCTCTTGATAAAATAATATGTTATAATAACTAGGTACTGTGAAGGCGGCTAGATACAATAGGTATTTATCTTAATTAGTTCTACAATCCTAGTTGATTTGTTTTAAAAGTTTAAAAGTAGGTACCTACAAATATTTAGCACATATAGTACTATCATTTTTCGAAACGCTTGCTTTTCCACAAAAGCCTTTCAAAGCGGTTGGGAATTGGGAATACATCAAAATCTTGATGTATTCCCAATTAACACTTTAATTGACTACACATTGTACTATTGTATTGACTACATCTAGCACATAGTACTATCATTTTTCGAAACGCTTGCTTTTCCACAAAAGCCTTTCAAAGCGGTTGGGAATTGGGAATACATCAAAATCTTGATGTATTCCCAATTAACACTTTAGATGACTACACATTGTATTGTCGCCGAAACACGGTCATAGTGTCGGCCCACATAATGACGTCACGCAAGTCCGACCGGTTCTCGGAAATATTTTCGTGTTGCACTTATTGGAGGCGCTCAATGGAACCAACTGACTTGCCACTTTGCTTTTACTGCGAGGAGAACACCACTACGAGTACGTTGCTTGTTACCTTAATCTTATTTGTTAATTCATTTTATTTATTTACTTTATTGTCACAACTAGACTAGATAGTACAAAGGGGTTGTATAATGCCGATAGGCATAGTCTACCAGTCAACCCTGGAAATTTTTAGTAGGTAGCAACAATAATGACAGAAGTTTATAAATATTTCTTGAAGAAATTTCTCTAACTTATAAAGCGTGGTAAATAAATTTTCTAAAAACTATCATCCATATAATTTATCCATATATCTAAAGTACTTACATATGTAAATTAAATATAGAATAAGCTACACAAATATATATTTATAGATATATACATATAACCTATATAACACCTATACAACATGTATATTAACAGTTAAAAAAAATAATAGGTACTTACATAACGTACTATACAAATTAATATGACGAGAAGTGATGGACAGAACTAAAATTAGTTGCTAAACAACTGACTTCAAATAAAATTCTCGGACCATTCTTTTGAAATTGAATACATTTTTGGAAGGCGCTTTTTTAATTTCCTCTGGCAGGGCGTTCCAGAGTGATATTGCCTGACAAGTAAAAGTTTTGATAGAAACAGGTTTTGAGAGTTTAAGTTTTCCGAAGAACGAAGTACCTCCACCATTAAGGTTAGTTTAACGATAATGAAAACTTTTCATTTCATTGCATTCATGTATTACATGTAATTCTGTTGGTAGTTCTAATAAAACATATAAATAAATAAAGTTACAATTTTTAATAGGCGGTCTCAAAATATGCATACCTACCTACTGCCTTTCTCACTGGTGATGCTGCGAACAATGATAAGGCACTGATGGATATTTGATTTACAATAGTGGTCAGTAGATATCTGATTAAAATGGGTTTAATTAAAGTAGGGTGCACTTTTCTAGAGTTTTGTATTCTATTTCAATATTAAAGACATATTTAATCGTTCATGCATGACTATCGAAATGTTCTCAATAACCATTTACGTAGGTACCCAGTCCGTTCGACAATTCAATCAAGGTTACAATTTTTTCTCCGCGATTCTAGCGAAGCGTGCAGGTGTTATAGCCACAAAAGCGAATAACGGTTACCCAGCATCACTTATACTTGCCAAACGTTCTTATATTCGTTAGAAAAATTTCGACACAGTTTTGAAAAACACTAAAAAATTCGATGCGGCGTTTAAATTCTCATAGCCTACATTTGAAATGGTTAGGAACTTGAGACTTGTAAGTTTGTAATTCGGTGATGTAGTTTTAATTTTTAATTTACTGGGGTCGAGTATCGAACACGGTAGCTACCTAGTTGAATGAACACTCATTTATTTCTTTTTTAAATGACATAATATGCAACCTCATGTAAACATACCAGATACTACTACATACTAAGTATACGTTAAAAGGATTATACATAGCAGGTAATAAAAATATATTTTGCAATATTATGTTGCCATGCACTTACTCGGAAAGTGGTAAAAACCACTGCCTACATCATCGCGCTTAAAGTTATTTATGTAAACAAGGTTCCGTATAAATCTCTGAGGTAGCGTAATGAACAACTTTTTACTTATAAATCGAAACAAAATGTATATCGGCTTGACGGCCGTGATATGTGAACGAAGGTCGACCAGTCGCTGGAGCGGCCATTTTCCGCGACATGTGCTTGACAAGTGTGTCCCCAGCCCAGTGAATTCAACACCAGCTGACGCCGTACCGGGTCCGGGGAAGGGAAGTCCATAGCAGGGATGTTATGGATATGAAATTTCGAATCTGTATACGGATATGGATATAGAAATAAAAATATATCGGTTTCGGATAACAGAAATAAAATTATTTCGGATTATCCGTTACTTTAGGATAGTTTCGGTTACGGATATTAGAAATGAAAAATTACTAGGTACATAATTAATTTTGCGAGCGGTGAAATAAAAATCTGTCGTAACATATTTTATTACGCCGTATTATTGTTCAAATGTATCTATTGAAATAGACATAGCCTTATTACTCGTATATTTAACAAGAATAATAATGAAAAGCTCAATATTGCTATAAATATGAACTGTAGAAACATTATACAACGAGTATATTCAAACAAGGGAACTCAAAGAACGTTTTCATTACAGGCGACGACGTTGAGATCTTTGACTTGAGAAATCTTGCAAATTGAAATGAGTTTTTACAGTGTAGGTACTTTAAACTCTGTAAATAATATAATTTGACAACTAACTTTCATAAAAACATTGTGAACATTATTTATTGTAATTTTCTATAAATACTTATTAAAGATATAAATAGAAATTTTATGCATAAACCTAGTTAAGTCGTTTTTAATAAATTCGAACCGTAAAGTACTTAGGTCAAAGTAATTACCAGCGTGTTAAATATACGCTACATGATTTTGGGTTGGCTGGTTATATTACGTAAAACATGTAATTACTGTTACCTCTAATTATTATGCACTGAATTTTATTACTCTTCGTGTATGCTCCGCTACTTGAACTACGTGTTTATTTGTACGAAACTCGGTACTCGGTAGCGAGCTAGCGAAGTTGCAGCGTCGTCGCAAAATCACTGGGTAAATAAATATATATTTTTTTAATTTTTTTTTGACCTGACAAAGATCCTACCCGTACATGACTGCGCGTTTACGAGGACTGTTGCTAGTACCTTGCTCACAGAGGACTTAATCATTTTCGCTCTTTTATTTAACATAATTATAGTAATTTCACATTTAATTTTGTATTATTTGCTTAAGTGTACGTTTTTGCTGATTGCAACAACTTGGAACAACTATATTTTCTATTTGTTAGGTAAACTACTATTGAACATCCTGAAAAGTTAATATCTATTTTTATCAAACACATTCTTTAAAAAAAACTAACTCTTTATTAAATACATTTGGAGTTATAGGTACCTAAAAACATTATTGACGGGACATTCAAATCCATTAAGGTTCACCGGTGCACTCTAAAATAACCTTTGTAGTCTGCACGAGGAAGTCACTGTGGAGTTGGAGTAACATAATCATACGATATACATACTTTGGAGCATGCATGGGAAACGGATTAACCGTGTAATAGGGTTAATATTTTTTATTAATTATAATTGTTTAATGAAGATATCTACTACAATTACAATCACTTTAATTACTTATAAGTCAAAACTACGACAATAGTCTCAGACATCTTTCGTTCCTCACAACATGCGTATGATAATATTAAAATACGCCACATCGATTCATTATGAGAACATAAACTTTAAATCATATATTCTGGAGTCTGGAGCATATTCCGTGAAGTTAATTTTATTGGTCCTCATGCACGGCATTACAACATATTATCAAGTAAGACCTTGAAGCGTTTCTAAGACGTAATATTCCCTGCACTTATCTACACACAACCATTTAATAAACAGAACTTATCTGTATTTATTTATGAAGGTTACTTGTTTCTCGCGCACCTTGTCGCCCTTCCTTTACCATAATTGGAGCAAAATGCGCTCGTCAATTGATATTTTTGAATACTTAATACAGAATAAGAATTCCGAACTATTTATAGTGTGGCACCAATCTAGCGCACAGGACACCTAAGTATATTATAATGTGATCAGGACGTGGACTGTCCTTTTTAAATGCCAAAGTCTAACTATCTATAAATTAAGTATTGCAGGAGCAGACAAAGCGACAGATTGCGACATCGCTCCAACAATGGACATCGAATAAATCGTGTTTGTGTAACTCCGTCTTGACTAAACGTGAAACCTACTTAATTTTAATATTAAGGCTACGGCTCAAGGCGCCCAAAGCTGATAAATAGAAAAAAATATTAGTTGCTTGACCTTACATGACATCATAAAAATAGTATCATTTTGTTTGTAAATAATATAGTAGAAATTTTAATGTACCTATAAAGGATAAAGACTGATTCCTAGAAAAGTAGAATTTAGATAATAGTTTATTTGAAATTCAATCGCTGAGTTACACGATGTCCAGTCAAAATAATTAATAATAATTATGGAGAATAACAAATTATCACCAATTGCTTTTAAATTTCGCTAAAATTAAAAACTTACAAAACTAAATGGACCAACAATGACGCGTAGCTACTACATACATAATGTAAGATTTTTTCCCCCTACGTATGGAAAAACAATTAATGTCGGAAACAGTCAGACTCTGAATGCTAAAGTTATAAAATATGATGTGTTTATTATAAAAATGGACAATAACTTAATAATGTGTGTATATTGAATCAAAGAGCTAAGAGAGTTAAGAGCCTCAGTAGAGCACTCCATCAAGATTAGCGCTCGATAGTTCTATGTTGAGAAGATAGTCTACTAGAACAGCTCAATTAGATTCCGATTACAATAACTAGTATTCAATTTTTAGCTAGAAATTATTTAACTATTTCGTAAAACCCAGCAATAATGTTCAGAATAGAAATTTACTTTGCAATTATTAAATTACATTATTCTAGAAAAGATAGCTTTTAACTGAATTTAGATTATAGATGACCAAGTCAATCTATGGATACATAGATACATACATGGATAACGTTGCGAAAAGAGGGTTGATTAGTACAAACATCACATTAATTATTAATCCTGACGACCAGATAAAACGAATATAATTTACTTAGGGCCAAAGTAATTATAAAAACAAAAACAACAGTGCATATAAGTAGCAGAAATTCCGTTCGGTTCCGCCCACCTTTATAGGTATGTAATAGTTATGTTTCTTAGTTTACAAGTGAGTGAACTGTGAAGTCTTCGGTACAATAAAGCCTACTATGATAAATGACTTACAAAGAGCATTATAGTAGATATATAATTGTGTTCAGCGCATCCCGCCAACGCCTCTAGGTTGTCATTCCGCAAACATTGACTCTTAACTCAATACAATAAAGACGTTTTTGAGAGGAATTTATTTGAGGAATCTTAAACTTGAACTTGGTACTCATTAGTGGGCGACTATCATAAATAGTGTGATGTCACAATTTGAAACTATTCATAAAATTAATTAAGAGGAAGATATAAGTTTGTTAAAAACTATCTAAGGCCTTTATTGATTTTTTACAAAGACATACATATCAGTGATCCGCTAAAAAAATACTAAGTAATTAATATTAATCAGTTAATCCATATTCTGAAGCCAAATTTCTATATTCCTACTTTGTTTATATAAAGAATATTATTGTTATATAAGTCTATCTATTAATTTGAATTTGAAACAAACAAACAAACAGTCTACCGAAAGTAAATATAGGTTAATAATATCGAATGACCTCCTTTTAATTAATTTTCATGTGCCTAATGCCTATCTACACGAATTGATCCTGATTTTTATATTTATTATATTTTATTTATCTATTTTAAGTAAAGACAAATTATAACTTGCTTAAATATATTATTATCCAATCTAGATAGATATAGGTACGTGCCTATCATACTCTGCCATTTAAAAATAAGCTCATATCTACCTTAGGTACCTACGCTTCACAAAACACTGATGAAATCTATTGCCTCGTTTTTTCCTAGTTTCGTTATCCGCAATCAAAATATACGTTTCTTTGAATAAGCTTTCGATATGAAAAGTTGAGAATAAAATAATAAACCGCATTGAATAAAGAAGTAACATTCATAGGTATTCGTACCTATAACTAGCCGCTACGGAAAAATTGATTTTTCATACATTCCTTTCATAACTTTGCTTGCTTTCAAACTGGGTAATGATTCTGTTAGTTAGCAAACCTTTGCTATTTCCAACAAGTAAACAAGATAAAAGCGGGAAAATATTTCATTACTGCTAGGTAATTTTTCATTTCATTCGATTCATATAGGTACTTATGATGAGTTTTTTTTAAACAGACCTTTATAATATTTATAGGTATGTTATACTTTTATCATGTTTTAGTTTTTTAAGTAAACAGATATTACTTTCATAGTCCTTTGCTGGGGCTCAAATCTCGCGCAAGAAGAAAAATACGCCGTGATCCACTACAAGATATTATGCGCTATCGGCCACCCTGTAAGCTATTTTTATTCCCCTCGCTCGCGAGCGGATGAAGCGATTTCAATTTAGTTTTTTTTTTTTGTATGAAAGGTGAGTTACGGCCGAGTGTTCTTAGACATGTTTGATGAAAATCGGTCAAGTCGTCCGTCGTGGGGTGAAAGTGGGGAGGAATAACCGAATGTCTGCAAATATAATCGAGTGGGGTTTCAAATGAAAGCGCATCACGTGTACATTACAAAATAATATGTTCATTGAAAATCGGTTGAGCCCTGAAAAAACTCTGGGGGTAAAAGTTGGGGAAAATACCCAATATCTGCAAATATAATTTGTGATAAGAGTTGTGCACCTGTACCATATTTATTTTATTTTTTTGGACATTTTTATTTTTTAATAATACGGCATAAAATACATACAACCCTAAATTTTCACCCTTCTATCACCAACGCTTATTTTTTAAAAGTCATTTCAGCAATTTATTAATTTTTCATCCCGCTCGATAACTTATATGGCAAAACAACGTTTGCGGGGTCAGCTAGTTATAAGTAGGTATATAAAATAAGTTCTGTGAATTACCATGGTAATGGCTATATCCATGTATGTAAAGGATGAATGTGCTCGATCTTTATCTGAATAGTTTTAATGAAACATTGTCTAAACTCGGGTCAGTACGATGTATCCGGTACATTCAACATAAACTATCTAGTTATTACTATTTACTATAATTCATTTGTAACTAATGAAGTATTTTTTATATATTTTATTTAAATGTTTGAATTCCCATGTCCGTCTTAGTGCATTTGCTTCTCAGTGGCGGAGTTGTAGTTGCCGGGATGACATATTATCTGGAATTACTAAACTGCGCTGTTATTATAAACAACTAAACAACTATTATTGTAAAGTTATTATAAACCTACCTTCATACTCAAAAAGTGAGATTAATATGTTAGACGATCGTTTCGGTTTCATTCACCTAAATATTATTTACGTTAAAGCTCAAGGAATGACAAAATCAATTCCGAACATGTTTGAAGTACCGTTTTGTAGTTATGACCTATTCAGGCGATTTGAACTGCTTTACATATTCGGCCCCGTGGTCGCTGGAAAATCCACCTTATAGGCTATCACATACCGTATAAATGCTAAAATTTGTATTTACAAATTATAGCATTTATAACACATAAACATGTATAATAGATATAATAATATTACTATGGAGATAATAGGTATTATTTAGAAAAAACATCAAGCTTCAATTACATTAATCCGTAGAAATAAATAATTGTTTTATATCATTATCTATGGAGCGACATCCAGACTCATCAGTACAACACAGCAGCGCGTGACTGTCAAAGAGAAATTCTGTTCAAACACTAAGACACAGCCTTTTTCCTACTAGTCTTGCCGCTGCTTCGATCTGCCGCGGTCTTACCTTTTTCCTACTAGTCTAGCAGCTGGCTCCTGTCATATAGTCAGATAAACTTTTGGATTTTCAACGTCTGGAAAGGCAAGCTTGTATTATTTTGAATTAATTAAAGATGGTAAAATATAGAGCTAGTTAAGGCATTGTTTGTCCCTATCCGTAGCGAGCGAGTACGATTGGTGACTTGTACCTATTATTTGCCGTGTTAATTGTGAAATATACCTATTTATTATTTGAATCAATTTTCAAAAATGCTCAACGCTTAACGTCATAAAATCAAATATCATATCGAACATAATACAATCCTGTCTCAAACAGCGGCTGGTGTTGCGGAAATGGCCATCATAACATACCTACCTAATGAGGCCAAAGCAATAGGATAATCTATATCCATTCATATTCTACTATACACAGAAATATTTCATTATACCTTAGTAGGTACTATTGGATATGTGAAATCGGGTTACGGTGGTTTTCAATAACCTTTCGTTAGATATGGATGGACAGCAGCACCACGGATTAGTTGGTAAGATACACCTGGAATAGCTAACTAACTATTATCGCCATAACTAACTATTAACGCTACGCCAAACGGTTTAGACAAAACAGAAATAGTTCTTATTTAGAGCCAAAAGTCATCTAAGTTATGCAGCGCCGCAGAAATCTACATTCTATTATCATGAGTTTGGAACGAAATTGATATGTAACATAAAGCTATTTTACGGTACCTCTTACCACCTTTGATGTGTCCCATACAATTTTTTCTGTGTATCTCTAAGTTGCGTTAATTTCTCTTACAAAAACGTGGGTTGTCATACTAAATGAAACACTATATTTCTTATTTATCACTCAAAGTTAAATAATCCTAAACAAAATTATTTGTTTTTTGATATAGAAAGTTCCAAAAGTTGTTCATTGTTGCAACGAAATAAAATGTGTGAAATTGTTTTTGAAATATGTGAACTAAATATTACCTATATTTTTAGTGAAAAGTTGAAACACGTGTAGTGTGCTACAAGCGTTTCCAAATAGTATTTCACTAAATCAGCTTAATTTCACGAGAATCTCAATCTCATAAATATCTAGATGTCAGAGATGAAATAAAATTCCAGGATAATAGAGGAAGGCAGATTTTTCAGATAAGTATAGCTAAGATGAATGCAGTGTATTCTTCGTAGTGTAGCTTTCAGCTGCTGTGAATGGAATATACTCGTATTTAGTTTTATCAGTAACATAGATTCATATACCCACTGCGATAAATAGAGTTTATGCTAAGCCTGTAGTTTTGTTATTTACATATGAGCAAAAGAACAATATTTGGAAACGTATGGGCATAGAAACCTGTTCAACTTGATCAATTAGGTAGGTACATAATTAGGTCTCTATATACAGATATATAATGTGTCTCTCTGTTTGTCCTTAAGTAACTTATTTGGCTGAAGTTTAGACTATCGTAATAATGTGTTGTCACTAAAAAGTGGATAAATTTCAACAAGCTAAAGGTAGTGTGTAGTCTGACTTCAGCTTCAGTCGTCTTTGTCGAAAAGTCAATACCTATCGTGAAGCAACGTTGAGGGTGGCTATTTACATGTGCAAGCTTTCACACTTCCTGCAAAGGTCATGTTAAGCCCGGGCAGACAAACTTTGATGTCTATACCGCCATGGTACCACTTGTTTAAGTTTCATATCCGAAAAAATATCCATAGCCTTTCTCATTTAATCAGAAGGAGCAGAGCGGTGGAGTATATTTTCCCAGCAGTGGACATAGAAGACTCCAGTTGGACTCAACATTTACATTTTAAGTTAGGTATTGTATTTTATTGGAACGAAGTTCCTTATCGCGCGTTGTGAAAGGGGGCTAGACGGAAAAAATTCTTACGAAAAGTTGTCACGACACTTTTTGCTGTCATGACGTAAGTCATGACGTAAATGACAATGACTGAAGTTCATGACTACGTCAGTTACGTCATGAACTTCAGTTACGTCATGACAGCAAAAAGTGTCGTAAATGACATTGTCATTTACGTCATGAACTTCGTTCCTTCCGGGTGTCCCTTGACAATCTCATTTATTGTTTAAAATATTTATTTGTAAAATTCATTAGAACTACTCGTACATAAATGTTTGCTGTTCCATTTTCGTCACTGTTTAACTGACTTCAAAAAAAGGAGGATGTTCTCAATTTGTCTGTCTTTATTAATTCAGTCCTTTGGTGTGGTACGCTGGTAAACTGAATTATTGCTTGACGTTTTGCATTTAACATGCGGACTGCCATGCTGTAATTTTTTAAAATATATTTTACTAAATTAATAGATTCAGCTAAATACTGCTACGAGCTACATGTTTACAAAAATTAACGTCAGGCAGTATTGAGAGTCTGGTTAAAAGAAGATAGGCTACCCTTCAAAATATTGAAGTTGCCTCAAATTTACCTTCCATAACTACACCTCTCCGACTGAAATATTTACTTTATTCTTACCGCATATTACCCAGATCTCCAGTAACAGTACAGCAATTTAAATTATATTTTTTCAAGATTTCGCGAAGTTTATTTAGTAGATACCTATTTTCAAAACCAAATCGCATCTGTTATGAACACAGTCATCATCCTTGATTTCTAACACCTTCGTGCATGGAATTGTAGTTATGTGGATGTTAACATTTGATTAAGTTGATGAGACTCGCCGTGCTATGTTCTATACATACTTATATGGATTCCCAATTATGGCAACAGTGCGTCGTGTATAGTGTATAGCCTAAACTAATTAGTACCCAAACTAAATTACAATGTTCTGATTGACTGGTGACGTATAGGTATGAATGATATTCGCTTCTGTACATGAACACAGACGTGAATTAACGACGGTCAATTTGCAACCCTGCATAGGGGGATCTCCCATGGCAATTATGTTATATGGCCTTTTGTATGCAGGTAGCTTGGGTTATTCACCTTTATTGTGTTTTAGGTAATTAAATAACATCCACCATTCCACATACAGCAGAGTAGGTAAATATGGTAGGTATTTAGGTAACATACCCAATGGCTGTGGAGAGGAATGTGTCGATTACTGGAACATAATAATATATGTATATATACAGTGTGAATCTACATTATGTGCACATATTGAAACAGCGTAAATTATCGATAAAAACGTCGATTCCAGCTATGAATGGTCATAATTTTGATCGATAAGTAATCGGTTAAGATTTGTATGGGAAAGAACGTTTTTGTTAATAATGAGCTCTATCCTTAAGTTTGCCATGTGTCATTGCTTTCCAGAATTTGTCCCTCATTCGTGACACTATCGAATCGTGTACCTAATAATTCAGGGTGTGATATTTTTTTTCAAAATCAATGGGTTCGATTCCTGGCTAGGCATATTGATTTTTCAAAAATCCAACAATGTAGTTTTAGTTTTCATCAAAATCGGTCTTCAGACTACTTTCAGCATTTTTCGATATTCCTCATAGTTTCGGATTTCCCCATCCACGCACACTTGAAAAATTCGTCCTGTATATATATGTAATTTCAAATTTATTCATATTTCAAATAATATATTTACCCGTAGTTGTAGCTTCGTAGCTGTAAATTTATGTGTGAAGAGCTTGGTGTATTTTCATTTAAGCCACACGACAACGTTGATGGAGCGACATTTTACTCGTACATACATAACGCAATGACGCGGTCTTGCCGCCTAACTAGATTTGTGGCTAAGTGGACCTTGTTGTATCGTATTTAAGGTAGTCACTAGTCAACCTGCCTATGTATATGAAAATGTTAGGGTGGACATGATAATAATTTATGAAAATTAAATAGAATTAATCATTACTAAGTACTTAGTTGAAGCGCGCATAGTCCCTATCTCGGAGGATTAGTGACCAAGAAATAGACATTGGTAAAAGACAGACAGCGGACACAAATTATTATTATTATTAGGTTTGGCACCCTTTGGAAACTAATAAATCGCAAACAATGACAAATAATACGTTAACATCGGTTATTATGTTGGTGCACAAAAGACGTGAGAAGAACGTAGCAAAGGAACACATGTGCAAACATCTTTGAACTTTCTTGTATAGCTTGCAACTGCAAAAGATTTATTCGTTAAGGAATGACTTATAGTAACATAACTACTCGTACCTAAGGACGAAGTTCAAGATTTCAGAAACTTTAAGTTTTCAGATTCTGCATAGGTAATAGGTATCTGTCATGGTTTAGCTATTCCGTTTTCTTATAATGTATGTAACTTTTACTTTTTAAGTATTTTTAGTATTAGGTTACTAAAGGAGGATCGATGGTAGATATCATAATATATGGATACAAGCTGTACGTAATACAAATTTAGATGAAAATATGATGTACATTTTATAGACTGATATTTTATTATTTATATTAAGTACTTATACAGATATTGTAAAGATTGCATTAAAATTATAGAAAACTTTTTGCTCTGCCTATATAAAACTCTAAAACCCACGTGAACGCCACAGAAAAAAACTAGTAATGTCATGTTATTATTACTTTCCCATAGAATGTATGCAACAGCATATTGTTCTGTTAGTATTTATTTTAGACCGCCATTATCTGTTCTCACTACTGTGCGGTCAACTGGCAAAGACAGCTTTTAGTCAATTATAGACCTTGTTACTGTACAACAACTTTCAGCAAACAACCAGCTTCATTTTGGTTACAAATATTTAGACCAGTAGGCTATGAAATCAACAGAACGGAAACACCCTTCTTAGGCACTGGACTCCTATAAGTTAATGTTGTAATACATAATGTTAAGTGGAAATAAAGCTATGATAATTTATAAATAATAATAATTAATTTCTAAGTCGTGTAAAGATCTTTAGTAAACCCGTTAATAACCGAAGTAAGTAAGTTAATAAAACACTTAGAAAATCTTTTTTTAACAGAAAAACATTTATTTAATACGTGAGCGCCAACATACTCTTAGGCGTTGTCCTAATTGATTCAAATAAACGACTGACCATCCAACACGACAAAATTTAAACACAGGACTATGGAGCTGTCCAAATTGATACACGCACTGAGCTACTGATCTGCGGCAAAATGTAGGTACCTATATAAGTATATATTATAATGACGAGCAACTTTTACGTGCTACATGGCACGAGACGGGGTTACTTACCACAATGTCATCAAACTATAATTTGTCAGTGCACCTCATATAATTCCACTGGCGCATTCGTACAGAATCAATTACTTTGTAAATTTATAAAATTAAAACGAGTTGAAATTTAAAAGTAATCGTTAAACTGGGATAGGCAGATCCGTCCGGCTTGCAAAACTTCTTTCACGTCCGTTGTAGCTCTGATAAATTATTATGTAAAGTGTCGACTAACTTTCACATTCCTTATAGGTAGTATTTATAATATCTGTGACGTATTGAGCTTTTACTCACATTAATTAACAAGCCGTGTTAGTTGCGGAATTAAGATGCATTATCGGCTATGTGAGACTGATATTAAAAATGCCGTAGGTACCTACCTACTTTGTCGGATTATGTAAAGATGTTTGTAACTTATACCGTTTTAAAAAGGCATTATAACTTAGTAAACTCTAACTTTCTGCTTTGATGACGAACGTCGTTAACATCGTTCTTATTTATGTCCATGGGCTGCAATGATACAAGTTACAACACCAGTGACGTAATATGGACTACAAACTTTATCCGATAAGTGCTTTTATTTATTAATGAAGCATTGAATAAACGAGAAATATATTCAAAACGAAAAACGCCGCAACAATAAAATATTTTGTTATATTTTTAAAGGAGGTACACTTTGAAGAGAAAGCGAAAAAAATTCCTAGGTGTGTTTTTTAAAAGCACGCCGAGATAAAACAGACACAAATAAAATCACTAGATACAAAACCGCGCGGTACGGTTTTGGCGCAGGCAATTTTTTAATGAAAATTATAATAATATGAGTATGGTTGGCATTCAAACGCCCGTATGTTAACCGAGCCTTGATACTTGATTCAAGATACCTAAATTAAAAACGGTTAAACAAACAAGACTGAATAACAAAGCCAACAAAGGGATAGGTTTACACCTTCCTACGCAAGTTACGTCCAGCGCTAATGTAATATCACATACACTGCACCTGTACGTACCTACATATTATGTCTACGTAGGGCTACACACCCCCTTTTAAACTTATATTTAGGTATGAGGTACGGTGTGGTGTGAAAGTACTGGGTTTCCTGTGAGGGAGATTTGGACGGCGCGATTGGGACACGTCAATATTGTTTGGAATATTATACCTATTGAAATTTACTGACAAGAATATTAACTAAATCGTTTTATTCAAGTGCAAGTGTTCGATTAAATTAAAACATAAGTACGCAATATTATGCAATTTTAATATTACCTAATTTATTTCATAAATTAAATATAATCTTATATATTATGTAGGTACTTATTTAATATGTTTTTTAAAATGGTTCCAAATCGAGATCTGACATCCAGTTATTTGATTAGAGTGCCTAATAAATTTATCGAATATAATATAATGTTATGATGATTGCACTGTTTAAAACCATATAATAGTCTATCTTTTATGAGGCCGATTTGAAGAAAAAGAGGTAAAGAGTCGTTAAAGATGTAAAAGATTTCATGTAAAATGATTGTGATGCAGCACCAAATTGAATATAATAATATTATGTAGGTAGATGTAACGAAATTATATGGCGCATACAGGCAGTGACGATTTCATTACTCTATTCGGATGACTGCATTTGCAACACCGGAACACAAACGAGTGTCCAGCGCCGGACCACACAATGTTATTTTATTACTCACTCAACTCAACCCTCTTCCTCGTAAAGTGAACAAAAACAGTTGACCATATGGCACAAGTGACCAATAAATCAGTCAGCGGCAAATATTCGAAGACATCTGTAAAACACATACCGAGCGTGAGTAGGCTAGCCATGCCTGCGGCGGATAGATCATGACTGCTATAATCGACTATGCAGTGAACGGTGACCGCAAGTGACATTAGAATATTTAGGACACAAAAACGCGCGAAGATGATGCGGTTATTTCAATAGTTACTATGCAAATAATAAAACAAAGTAGTAAGTTAGCAACTACGCATTACCTACTACCAACACAGGTGAGAGTACCTAATAAAGTCGGTGGTGTTCGCAACGATTGTTCAAAACTTTTGATCTGGATTGATATGATTGCTCGAATCATTTTGAATAAAAATATTTGATTTGAATGATTTTGCGTAGGTATTAAGAAAATAAATTTCCTTCTTATTTTCTTAATACCTACGCAAAATCATTCAAATCAAATATTTTTATTCAAAATGATTCGAGCAATCATATCAATCCTATCAATTTCCTTCTTTTCACTTTTCCTTCTTTCACTTACTTTTAATTTTAAAACTAACCCTTCAGCCTAATGTAACATAATAGGTAATATTTTTGTTTAATTCGTGAAATTTTGCCATAAATTTAAGAATTCACGCATAACATGTCAAAAGCTGTTGAAGGGTCCCAAAAAGCTACCACCACCAAACCGATATTAAAACTCCGGTTAGGGTTGTAGTGATTTATTCACTTAGTCACTCACACTTGCATTTAGATGTACTTCACAACACTGTACTATGTATCACAACCAAACTTTATTATTATATGTAAATGCAAAGATGCGAAGACGAAGACAAATTTGTTCGATTATACCCTGACTACTTATACTATTTTTAAAGGATCTTAACAGCGTGTTTCAGCCATCAATTTACTAACGCCATCTAGCGAATTATTAAGGTATTACTAACATTACAGATATTAATGCTTCTAACGCCATCTAGCGAACTATTAAGGTATTACTAACATTACAGATAGTGATGCTTTAAGACTTTACAGGTAAATTAATACAATCTAAACATTCCGCCCACCATGGACAAAAGGTCCATCAACCGCCCACCATGGACGAATTAAATTAGGTTTTAAACATCACAACTTATAACCCTTATATTATACTCAAAATTACATAACACAACATCCATTATTCAATTACTTAAAGTTACCCTCAGGTTCGACAAAATTAAAAAATCTTATTTGTAATTTACTTAATCTACAACAGGTAACACACACAGTTTGGATGTGGGTCTTTTAATAATTTGCCCTTTACAACGTAAACTAACCACGCGAGTAATATTGTCCACACCCGGGTGCTTCTGTTCTACTATTCCGAATAACCACCGAGCTGGAGGTAAATCATCCTCCTTTACTAATACAACATCACCGATTTTTGGTTCAGGATTTTGATAGGCCCATTTATGTCGTTGCAAAAAATGAGAAAGATACTCTACTGACCAACGTCGCCAAAAATGTTGAACCATTTTCTGAGTCAATTGCCATCTTCGAAGACTACTTACATTTGAATGTTCGTAATTAGCATCAGGTACAATAACAAGAGGTTCTCCGACCAAGAAATGACCCGGAGTCAACGGCACTGGATCCTCAGGATTATCATTGATCTGTGAAATAGGTCGCGAATTGAGGCAAGCCTCAATTTGTGCCAGAACAGTTGACATTTCTTCAAATGTCAATGTGGCATTCCCAACTACTCTTTTTAGGTGATGTTTCGTGGACTTTATCCCAGCTTCCCACAGTCCTCCAAAGTTAGGAGCACGAGGTGGGATAAAGTGCCAATTTGTACCACTCAAAGCTAAAGCTTCAGCAATCTCTGGTACTATGCCAGACCTTTCTGACATTAATAATGACTTTAATTCCTTAGCGGCACCTACAAAGTTGGTGCCGTTGTCACTCCACAAGTCCGCACAATGGCCTCTTCTTGCCACAAAGCGTCTAAATGCAGCGAGAAACCCTTGAGCTGTCAAATCTGTAACCGCTTCCAAATGAACAGCTCTGGTGACCATGCATATGAAGAGGCATATGTAACCTTTGTAGGAGTGATGGCCTCTGCCCTTTGAGCTACGAATATTAATGGGGCCGGCGTAATCGACACCAGATCGCAAGAACGGTCGACAAGCTGTTACCCTTGATGTCGGAAGCTGACCCATTAACTGGTGACTAGTGTGAGAATTGTGGCGAATACAAGTGATACATTTGCGTACGTAGAACCTCACCAACGATTTAACGTCAATGATCCAATATTTAGTACGCAAATAATTTACCATTAGCTGAGGACCTCCATGCAAAGTCCTTTCGTGAGCCTCAGCTATTAATAGATGCGTTAAATGTGATTTACGAGGTATTAATACAGGATGTTTCATATCTTCACTTTCATTTGACAAGTGCAGACGACCGCCGACACGCATGATGCCAGCACCATCTACAAAGGGGTTCAGAGAGGTAAGTTTGCTTTTCTTAGGAACTTTACCCGTTTTAGTTAAACTCCCTAACTCTTCCCCAAAATGTTGTTTTTGACATTGCTTGATACATACAGTTAGTGCATCATACATTTCCTTGGCTGAAATCCAATTAGTAAATGCTGTTTTGTTAGACTTCCTAAGATACAAAAATCTCCTACATAATGCTACTATTCTAACTAGTTTTCTGAGAGATGAAAAACGATCCCATAAATCAAATTCTTCATTTAAAGCCACACAGCATACCTTCTTAGACCTTTCTTCTAAATTTATGTTCAATAATCTATCTTTATTGTTATATTCGATTTTATTTTTCAGCAACCAACGTGGACCCTTTGTCCACAGCTCATTACTTGGATACTGTAAAGGTTTTGCTCCTCTTGAGGCACAATCCGCAGGGTTGTCCCTGGACTGAACGTGATGCCATTGATCGCTATCTAATACGTTAAGAATTTCGGAGACCCGATTCGCTACAAATGTCTTCCATCGGCTTGGGTGACTGCTAAGCCATGCAAGCACCACCGAAGAATCCGTCCAAGCATATAGATGACTCTTCGAGATGTTTAAGGTAAGTGACACATCATGTAACAATTTCGCCAACAGGACTGCGCCACATAATTCGAGACGGGGAATTGAGACCTGTTTTATTGGTGCTACCTTTGTCCTTGAGGTTAAAAGGTGAGCATGAACATTTCCAGCCACATCAATGACCCTTATGTACACCACAGCAGCATAGGCATCATTGGACGCATCACAGAACCCATGCAATTCAACAAGCTCATCATCTTTACCTGTATTTACCCATCTAGGTATTTTGAATCCAGTGAGCGACACCAACTCATCCCGATACGCAAGCCATTCGTCTAACAACTGTGATGGAAGTTCCTCATCCCAACCAATACCGGTAAGCCATAATTTTTGCATAAATATTTTTGCGAGAACAATTGTCGGAGCGACCCAGCCAAGAGGGTCAAACAATTTAGCTATGTCCGAAATAACCTTTCTCTTAGTTACAGGATAATCTGGCGGCGGCAGATGAACGGAGTACTCGAAGGCGTCCAACTGGCGATTCCAGGTAAGCCCTAAAATTTTTATCGTAGTGTCTGTTTTTATTTCTAAGTTTCCTATTCCTTCATCATGTCCCTTCTTAATTGCTTCTAATAATTTTTCACTGTTGCTACTCCATTTTTGTAATTGAAAACCACCCTTTCCTAACAGCTCAACCATCTCCCGATATATAGCTTTTCCTTCTTCATTGCTGTTACACCCTGTCATCAAGTCATCCATATAAAAATCTGTTAAGACTCTTTCAGAAGCTAATGGATAGTCCTGGCCTTCATCGTACGCGAGTTGTTGCAGAGTCCTCACCGCAAGATAAGGAGCCGATGAAACACCAAAGGTAACTCTCAATAATCTAAAATCCTTTAACTCAGCTTCAGGTTTATCAGGGTCACGCCAGATGATACGCTGAAAGTCAGAATCCTCCTTGGCAACCTTGACTTGGCGATACATTTTGATAATGTCCGATACAAGACATATTGGATGAATACGCCATCGTAAAGTGATTGTTCTCAAGTCCGCTTGAAGGGTTGGTCCAATCATGAGATCGTTATTTAGGGAGACCCCGTTAGTTCCAGGACAAGAAGCGTCGAAAACTACACGGATTTTGCTCGTTGTTTTGTCTTCTCTAACAACAGCATGGTGAGGCAGGTACACAGCGTCCTGCTTGTTACGCTCGGCGTCTGGAACTATCTCCATGTGACCAAGATCCAGGTATTCTTCTATCACATTTTTATATTCCAATTTCAGTTTTGGATTCTTTACCAATTTTTTCTCTAACATATTAAATCGTTTAACAGCAATGTTCCTTGAGTTACCATACTGGCAAGCTGGGTCTTCGTCACGAAAGGGTAGTTTTACTATGTACCTACCTGAAGGGTCTCGCCTTGTTGTGGCTGAATACACTTCCTCGCAACGTTGCTCTTCACGTGTAAGATGTCTCTCAGATTTCTCTGATTCCAGTTCCCAAAACTTGCGAAGTAACTCATCCTCATCGCAATGAGTGTGCATGCTAACAATTTTAATTTTATTTTGGTTATTGTCCTCACATTTGGCATGGATTTGGCCAGATAGGATCCAACCTAACTTGGTATTTTGAGCTATCGGAAAGCCAGGTGGACCCTTGATAATACCTTCCTCCAAAATCCGACCATAAATCTCAGCGCCTAATAGAATATCTATTTTATTAGGCACATCAAACGTGGGGTCAGCTAAATCTCCTTCTGTCAACCCTGGTAATGGTTGAAGAACTAGTTTCCTCGATGGAAGAATACTAGTGATTTTGTTTAAGACATAGGCCTTTACTTTAACAATAAAATGAGGATCATGAAGTGATTGCAAATTAAAATAAACTACAGATTTGACTTCTATTGAGCCATTCTCACTTCCTAATCCTGCAATTAAACCTTTACTCACAAACTTTTTTAGTCCAAGTGTTTGAACTGCGTTCTCAGTTATAAACGAAGCCTGCGAGCCCTGATCCAATAAGGATCTAAAGATCATAGGACCTCCTCGATCAGACTCTACCTTTACCAATGCTGTGGCCAATAATATGTGACTAGAAAGTTTCGAAAAACAATTGACTATTGATTCATTTTGTGGTACAACATCTTCGCTTGGACTTGACACCTCGTCAGCTGGTGGTGACAAGCTTTTGGGATGAAGTAATGAATGATGCTTTTTTCTACAAATTTTGCAACGAGTTGACTGATGGCATGTATATGCTGAGTGTTTAACCCCGAGGCAATTAAAACATAAACCCCGAGCCTGGACAAAATCACGACGCGCGTTGACATCAAGTTTAGCAAATTTCTTACAATTAGCAATTTTATGTTCTTCTTTACAGTGAGCACATGAATTGTATGTAATGTGAAGCGATTTAACATTCCGAGAAACATTCAGTTTAGAAACCTTGTGATCCAAAAACTCTAAGGACCTGAAGCGATTATGTAAAAATTCTTTAAAGGCACTGATTGTAGGCAACTCGTTAAATTCCTTACTAATATTTGATTCCCATAGCTTTCTTGACTCTGGGTCTAATTTTAAACTTATTAAATGTATAACGATAACGTCCCAAGAACTTACATCAATATTTAAATTTTCCAATGCCTTCAAACATTCTGTTGTGGTATCTAGGAGATCCTTGATACCAGCTGATGATTCGCTAGTTAAGGTTTTTTGGCTCATAAATCTTTTTAGAATGCAGTTGGCAAGATAGCGTTTATTATTATACCTATCTACCAACTGGTTCCAGCAAACTTGATAATTAATTGAGCTTACAGGAATGTAACGTAACAGCTGTTCGGCTTCGCCCTTTAAATGTGTTTTTAAATAGTGAAGTTTCTGAACATCATCAATATTATTATTATTATGAATAAGAGACAAAAACAAATCACGAAATGTTGTCCACTCAGAGTAATCACCGGAAAAATATGGTATACAAATTTTAGGTAATTTTACAGAAGTACATTGTTTAGATTCAGCAACTGTCGAAATTTTACTTGAAGTTATGTAATTAGATAGCATACCCTTTAATTCGCTTTTATAATCTACATAAAGTTCTTCTGTGGTTTCATATAATTCACTGTATTTACTCTGTTGTGTTTCGTCTTTTTTAACGGTTGCAATTTCACATTCATTGTCATTGAATTTATTCCAAAGAGCCTCTAAATTTTCTAACCTAGTCTCTATATAACCTTTCGAAAAGCGATCCTTAGGAGTTTTTTTATAATTTGTTTTGCCTCTTAGAATTTTATTAAAAATGTCCTCTTGTTTTCTTATAAAGGAATCCATATTTTAATCTTATACAAAATTTTCCAGTTAAAAATATTCAAGTGTTTGCATTAGTAAATTTTACACAAAGTAACGTTTTATGAAAATTATTCTAAGTCCGAGCTATTAACCAAAACTTAAAAATATTACAAGTCCAAATCATGTAATCACAAAATTTTTCTAAGTGTTTGGAAGTCTATAGAAAATCGGGCATAGGTTCCCCGTAGATAACTTTTTATGAAAATTATTCTAAGTCCAAATTATACAATCACAAAATTTTTCTAAGTGTTTGGAAGTTAAGTAAATCTATAGAAAATCGGGCATAGGTTCCCCGTAGGTAACTTTTTATGAAAATTATTCTAAGTCCAAATCACTAACTAAAACTTTAAAATATTACAAGTCCAAAATTTACTATGAAAGTTTTAAGTCACTGTTATTCACTTCTTCAACACTAAGACTTGAAAGAGAACACATTTAAAGTACTTACAGTTTTATTGCACTTCACCTTTTTTGCTCACTGCTCCATTCCATATACAACTTGTGTCGCTTACTGTATTGGTCGTCCTCGTCCCTCTCCTTGGTAGATGTCCAACTGGTCCACCAGGCACCTTTGCACGTTCCCGTGCTGTTCCTTGGTTGTCCTGCTCGCAGCCAGCAGCAGTCCGCACCATCAGTGGCAATTCACCAATCACCACTGTGTCGCCGCGTGGAAGTGGACCTGGTTCACCAATCAGTCCCACTCGTCGTCATCCGACTCGTTAGGACCAATGTTGGTGGGTCCCAAAAAGCTACCACCACCAAACCGATATTAAAACTCCGGTTAGGGTTGTAGTGATTTATTCACTTAGTCACTCACACTTGCATTTAGATGTACTTCACAACACTGTACTATGTATCACAACCAAACTTTATTATTATATGTAAATGCAAAGATGCGAAGACGAAGACAAATTTGTTCGATTATACCCTGACTACTTATACTATTTTTAAAGGATCTTAACAGCGTGTTTCAGCCATCAATTTACTAACGCCATCTAGCGAATTATTAAGGTATTACTAACATTACAGATATTAATGCTTCTAACGCCATCTAGCGAACTATTAAGGTATTACTAACATTACAGATAGTGATGCTTTAAGACTTTACAGGTAAATTAATACAATCTAAACAAAAGCTTTCTCACGAAATTCTGTTAGTCTACCTATAGTCGATATAAAAAATTTCACATTGAAATTGCCGTAGAAACAATTAACATTATGAAATAGATACCTATCAGGTATGTTCCAATTCTTTTTAACAGGCGATTTATTCTTGATATTATAAATGATCGATTCCTACATAAGCATGTTTAAAATAGGAGAACAGCAAATACTTGTAAAGATATTTAAATAAAAAAATGCGATTGTTTTCATATTTGCAATAAGTAATCAAATATTATGTAATGCGCGTATGTAGTAGGTACTTACTACTTACTGTGTAGTATTCTCGCAAACTAGAGCTTGTGGCCGGCTTCAAAGACGTGTGTGTGTGTGACAAATTGCTGTGCTCCTAATTTTTATGACGAGCCGGCTCTTTAATTTATTACTGTTTGACCCAGAATGTATTCAGTCCTTTATCCTTAAAATTCTAAGAACTGTTTAGAGTACAAATTCTGCACAAGACGTTCAAACGTCAGAAAAAAAAAGTTCAGAACGCGTTCTGAGTGCCTTCAATAACCTGATGTTCTCCCCTAAACGCATCATTTATCAATCTTACATCCCGTGAAATAGCTTACGTACCGGGAACTCTTATATGAAATGAAATTTGTTTAAGAAACTGAACTGAAAAGTTATATTTTTTTAGATTTTGTTATACGATGATCTGAATTTTACAATATGATCTTTCTTAAATCTTACCTTTGTTCTTGCAGTCATTAGAAAAACTTTACAAAAACGGTAAATGTGCCAGACTTTGGGCACCTGTTTTGTATTAGTAGCATGTCATTTTTGGAATGTATTGGCGCCTGTTCGTATTTTAGACGCAGTGCCGTAAATGCCGTTTCTTTTTCCTACAGTAGCTACTAGTGCATAGAACTGATGTTTAAAAATGTTTGGTGTAAAAATTCCTAGCAGGAATTTGTTTTTACGGACAATAGCGACCGGAGTCTGCATTGTTCTCGAAGAAAAATACTTTTGTAAGAATATTTACATGTAGTTTAGTACCGAAACGAACAAGGTATTGTAAGAGAACATATGCCATCAGGTAAATAAATTGCTACATAGTACTAGAGATTAAGCTCTCAAGGGTAACTGGTGATGGCGTAACGAAGTCCATTGTGGCGATTTTCCCACAATTACAAGTGCCTACAGATTTTAACAACTAATAGTATCGTATATCCTTATACATTTATTGTTTTGCTGCTAGTAAAATAAAATGATAATAACATGTTATTTGCATGTAGAGATGATTGATTAAACCTATAGCGACTACAAACAGTGCAATTGTGATAATTCCACAGCGTTCAGAAAATTAAGAAAAAAAAAATAAACGAGTAAGTATTTAAGCATTGAAATCCACCGATGTAACACAAGCTTGAGGCGTTAAGCCCTTAACCCAGTTAATCTTGTGGCCGTAAGTACTCCGCTTAACAACTTGTGTCTATGAATCTATTTAGTCTGTCTATACGCTGACTGACCAGAACGTACAGGAACTTCTTTCTCTCATATTTTCTTCGACATTTTACTTTAAACTCTTAGATATGTCTTCATTTATACTAGAAAAAGCGAACGATCGTACAATCATTTCACATTATTATCTATTGCACCCATACTGCACCATAATATTGTACCTAATTTTTTAAGAGTAGATTAGTCGGATGTCGTGTTCACAATAAATTCAATTCCATTTTGAAAAAAAAACATTGACGTTTACTTAGAAATATTTATTTGATTCTGGTGTCCTCGTCGAAAATCATCGCTAGTTTTCAAGTTATCTTGGGAAAATTCCTCCCTAGTAGGTAGTACGATACCATAAACTACGCAGACGCGTTGTTTGCTTGAGAACAACAATGGTAAAGGAACCATCGTTTTCTGTTTACTTATTTATTTGGCTATATTATTAAACGCAGGCCAACAAAACAATGCTCCGACATACCAATATCCACAATTAAATTTTTCCGTTTGATCAATTCAATAGTAGGTAGGTACGGAATTAGGTACGGCTTCTGAACATTTCCACTGACGTCTTAGGAATGTTAAAAAGTCTTGCAGAAATTAAAAGTTGTTTATAGGCTATTGTTCTAAGAAAAGTCTGTAAACAAAGTTCCTCTCTGGCACTAAGTATCAATCGGGGTAGATACTTATTTATTTTTATTTGTGCGTGCTTACCTATATTTTTAGCTGACCACAATTTACATTTAAAGTTTATGGAAATATTGATATACTTATGTATGTATAGACAATTATAATAAAGCTTTTATCTGTTATTTTTTACACTTATTTTAACTTTTTTAATGTTATAAAGAGAGAAATTTGATTTTTTGTTCCTCTATTTGTTTGCCCGCGGAGTCGACTTGTTGGAAAGAATCAAAATTTCCTTTTAAATAGTTTGGTGGTTTTTTGGAAACAAAAGGAAAGAGTGGGAGAGTAGAAGTCAATATAATTATGCACACGAAATTTCTTCTTTATTGGAATCCTATAGAAAAACTGAGCAAATCTTAGCTCCCCACGCAAAATCCTTCGATAATTCGTATATTATACGAAGAAGCTGACATAATATAAATGAAAACCCAAAAGTAAAAAGCTAGTAGGTAACTAATAAAGTTAACATCTATGGGGTCGGCTGCTATCGTGGCAAGAGCACGTCTGCCCCTAACACGGAACCATCGAACACGTGGTGCCCCGGAGACGCCCAGGCCGCGTCACCGCGCAATGTGGCACAGGCTCACCGAAGATGTCAGGGTTCCGTGCCCAAAAGTATGCGATATGTGCACTCACAATTAATTTCTAAGTGTAATTTCCATAAAAGGGTCCTTAAAAAATGAATACTGTACGAAAACGTAACTAAGTCTTGAAATATTGATGACGTCTTAAGCTGTGTCCTTCAAACAAAATTTTTGACAGTTTAATAAAAGTATTATACGTATCTGAATAAACGAACACGTGCTGACTCACAGATGTACACTGATGATCTCCTTTAATGCCAGAAATCAATAGCAGCTCCCTTGATGTTGCTACCGTCATACGCATACCGTCAATGCTATGGTGACTACCAACTACCGGATGGTCGGTCTTCTATCTATTTTCTTGGTTTCATTGAATTGAAACCATTCATTGAAAGCTTCACTCATTTATCATTGCATATCATTCATATTATTATTATTATAAAGATTCACTAATTGCTTTCATACATTTAGAAAATATAGGAATTTATATTACATATTATTATTTTTGGGGTACAAAAGAATATAAGAGGGAAGGAAATGAAGAACCAAATTTCAAACGATTACGGGACCCAGTGCTATGAGTTGTTCGACACGCACGTGCCTGGTTTTATTTGAGTTTAGAACAATCGGCGACCGTTAGTGGCCGGCATCTCGGAACGCACGAGGAATCACTCGACCCCCTGCTCTCAATACTACTTACTCGCTACCTACTCGGTACTTTATGTTTGCTCGGAACTTACGTGCTTACTATACGCGGCTAGCGTAAGAAGATGCCTATTAGAGGTGAGAAATCTAACTGATCCATTAACACCCAGTTTTACTATGTTAGACCTGGGTCTAACCTGGTATCTGGATACCTTAAAGTTTGCAAAGTGCGAAATTACCCTTTAAACCAATGTTACCTTTATCACGCACAATTTCTACAGAAAACCAAAAAGAATAGTCTTTTCAATTTGATGTTAGTGTTGGTGTTAATTACAAAACATAGCCTCAATGCCTAATCTAAGGTGTAGTTCATGTAGTGCAGTGATCGCGTGTGAGTTTGTTTTTTAATTATTAGGTACAGACGTTACCATTTGCACGGTCCTAAAACAAAACTGGGTCGAATCTCTGCGTAATCGAGTGTGAAATAAACTAACAACGGTTTCTGTTCGCTGTAAAATTAGTCAATAGATCATCTGAATCCTTAACACCTTTAACGCCTCCCGAAGGTTGCAAGAAGAGTAATTTGAGACCTCATTTCGAATGAGATTTACTATGCCAATGATACGGTCCATGCGAAACATTTATTTTATTAACCGACTTCAAAAAAGGAGGAGGTTCTCAATTCGTCTGTATGTTTTTTTTTTTATGTATGTACTTGTAAAATGCCAAAGAATGTTGCTCTCTACCATGTAGCTATTGACTGGCCTGTACGTCTAGTGGTTAGCGTTCCTAGCTACACAGTCAGTAGGCGTGGATTCGATCCCCACCTATGAAAGACAACGTTCTTACTTTCTTTTACCACTACATGTACTATTAGATTTAGTTGTTATACAATATGAAGCTATAACCAATATCACAGACCCAGTTTGTAATAAGAAAAAATTTAAAACATATTATCTGTACATAGGTTTATATAATAATATGAATCTACGTGGGTTCCAATTTCATTTTCTAATCAACACACACGATACAAGTATGTTGAACGCACACGAGTGACATTGCCATTGTGCTTTCAAAGGGCTTTTGGTCGCAAATAGACATCTGTGAGTTTGATCTTCCTGTTTGTCAGTCGCGTAGTCGGTCGCTTTCGGCCGACTGTACGTTCGGTTCTACGTATTTCGATTGCACTGGTCGTCGAAATAGAGGGATTGGATTGATAGAATACAAGTCATCTGAACGCATTACACCGTTTAACTACTCGTCTATACAACAAGAAATTGGCAATGTTTTACTAAATAGCGTTAGTATATTATCACTTTTATAAACGCTGCTGTTATACATAGGTATAAATAGGTATAACAGCAGCGTTTATATACATAGGTATAAATAGGTATAACAGCAGCGTTTATATACATAGGTATAACAGCAGTACTTTAAACATTAAAACCTAACGAAACCTTGTCACGTAAAAAATGACATAGTAAGTCCCTATAGACAATGAAGAGTTTCAAATTTTAACTTGTTTGATTCACATTAAGTACAAACTAAGTAAATAGGATATGCTCCTCGGAGCTTTTAAATATAGATTTTGTGATTTTCCGTAGATTTAGATAATATCTACGCGCAGTTATATCGCAATGAACGAAAGATAAAATCATTTAAACATAAAAGAACAATGAAATGAATAAAAAATCTCGTTTTTATGACGAAACAGCTTTAATAATTAAGCGACTATAAAGCCAATTATGACTTCTTGACAAGGATTTAACTTATACAAAGGAGCGATCCTACAGAGCCGACGACGTTGCACTGTAACTTCCTTGGTTTTGCATGTCTATAGATAATTATAATGTATGCTAACCATAACTACGAGTACGAGTAGGTACCTATGTCAATGGTCCACAATTTTCCTGTCCGCTTTTATTCCCGATTTTACGTATAAAATACGAAATCTTAATATTTAAAATTACTTAATTAATTAATATATTTAACAACATTTAGTGTAACTAGAGTAGGTCCATTTTATTTTTTACGCATTTAAACGGAGCTATACTTATATATGGAAAAAAATGCAACTAACCAGGAGGTCTACTCGCAAAATCGATAATCAATAATATATCGTGACAATTATCGTGTCGAATCCTACTCAATTCGATTACTATCCTTGAGATATCTAAAGTAAAATATTACCTGGTGAATATGCATAAAACAAATAAATATTGCACAAAGAACATTACAATTTCTTCCTGTATTGTCGTTGGTTAAATACCTATTAGTTGATAGTATAAGAGATCCAACGAGACTTTATATTGGTATGTATCCTGTCGCTGTACTTATCCTTTCACTTTCTTTCCAATAGATTAGAGTACACACTACTATCATTTAACAGTTTAAAGACCTCCTTTGATCACTATTTATGCAATGATTGCTACAATGAAATAAAGGCTATTATCAGATAGAATAGTCATTTAACATTCGTTTGACTGTGGATATGTGGTCTGCATTAAGCATTCAATACAAGTAATACAACTGACTAGGCCATTAGAACAGGGCAACATTTAGAACAACGTTAATTATATTAATATATAAGATAATTATTATATTTTAAATATCCCAATAAAATTATACCTTTTACCTAAATTAAATTATACAAAATTATAACATGAAGTTAAAAACCTGTTAAACTAAAATAATAGAATAAATTAATATAATTAATTAGTTTCATTAAAATCCAAATAGCTCCGTACGCTGAGAGTCCTATGGTAGATTCACAAAAACGCGGAAATAGTGATGAATTTAATTTTTTATTTCGCGGCTATTTGTCAGTAATGTTATATTGTGTCACACATCCCATGGCTGCATCAGCCAAAACCACCGGAAATTTTAGCAATTATGAATGTAAAATACCTACTGCAATTCCATGCACTCCATGAAACAAAATTTTATAGGTAATAGGCATGATGACAGTAATCAAGTATCGCCAAAATATTTATCTGATCTAATGAAATAGGATTCAAAGATTTTGTAACATGTATTTATTCTCTTATTAAAGTCGAGATTAATAATTAATTTGTTAAAATAAATCTATAAAATACAACAATCCGCCATGATAGCTAAAACACCCATCAGATCGAATTACGTCAAATTACGTCACGTCTTAGTTAACGTCATTTTTTTCGTAAGCATATTATACGCGATCTGGCATTTTTTACTGAGCCGTGGCGCAATGACAGACGCCATGACACGGGCGAGCGTTTTGGAATGAATTTGAAACTTAAAATTTAAATGTACTTTTATTACACAAAAACCTTAATTTTCTACAAAAATATGATATATTTTAGACATAATAGAAACGTCTGAATATCATAGAAGAGTTTTTGAAAATTAGTCATCATGCCTATTAGTGCTCGCGCTACATACATTGGAAATTATCCAGAGAAAATTGCTTATAAATTGGCTTAGCAACGTTCTTAGTTAAATATAAAGTAAGTTAGAAAATCGTGATCATTATTAGCTTCTGCTCGCGACTGCGTTCGCGTAGATTTTATAATTTCATATTATATTATTATGAACTACCTGTGTGGCAAAATAACTAACTTAACCTACTCGGCGCAATAGAAGTGTAGTTCTACTTCTGAGTTACTTTCTTCACGGCGATGTTACGAGAGTGGCAGTAGAGACCCGCCTCACCTAACTAACACCAATGATTCTTCCACCAATTTAATACTGATATTATACCGATATTTTTGATAAATAGAAATATAGCTTGCAGTTGTGAAGTAAATACATTCCATTTATATTATAATTACTTCATTATAACGTCTGTGTTGATAATGGCATTTTCGCGAACGTTTTTGCGCCTCGGGTGAAGGCCATGGCCGACAACCTGCATGAGCACTTGAGCAGTCCGTGTCAATTTGATAATATTATTAACTTCAACGTTTTATTCAATAGTAGCAACAAGCGCGTATGCAGACTATATTACTTCTATTAATAAATAAAAAATAATATTCTTTTTTATTTTCCCTGAATTTGAAGTCTTCACTCACTTATTATTTTACATGTGACACAAAATTTACGTCACGTCATGTAACATAATTTAAATACTTTATACTAGGTACTAATTAAAATAAATATAAATAAATATTGTGGGACAAGGACAACTCACACATGGCTTACTGATCCCAAAGTAAGCCGTAAGCATAAGTTCAGACTGGAACGTTAACTCCTAGCTCGAACTCAATATCACACTTTGACGCGTGTCATAATTATCTACCCTATTCCATTTCCTATAATATAAATACATAAATAAAATATAAAAAGAGAGGAATTAAATTTCAAAATCGAAAGTCCTGTTTGGAGGGTCATTAGGTCCCAAGATTAGGTACCTATGAATAATGATCACCGAGCTTCCTTGACAGCGTTTATGTTCCGCATATCCACGTGCTCTTGCTCCCGGCACGTAGGTACCTATTGCACGTCTGAATTTGGTTGCCATTAAAAAATTTCAAGCGTACTCCACGACCGAGTTTTGAAACCGAACGACATTGTCGAAGATAAAGTTATCTAACGAGTAGCTTGTTTGTTTCCGTGTTAGGAAAAGTTTTTGCAAGGATTTGTTTTAGTTCAGCAGTCATAAACATAGGAAAACTAGATAGAATATTCTGACTTATGGCTATAAATTATAGGGCCAACATCGAATTCCATGTCCTCAGTCCTTCCATCTTTTATTTTATTGTATCTTAAAAGATCAATATTTGAAATATCTTGGTCATAATTATGTGTCCATTCGAGTAAGCCTAATAACTTCTTCACAAAGGTTTTACGATCCATTTAAGTGTATTTGAACGTAGCGGCGTCAGAGCGTGACGAATTTGAAGGCTTTTATATCCGAAGTCAATTGTTAAGTACTTATACTTGAGAGCAAACAAACACACATGACCCGCTCGTTGACTTTCACTACGGACAAGGCGGCCTTTATCGATGCCGTATAAAAAGCAACTAAATTAGAATGTGCATTGAAGAAAATACCCTTTGCTATTACAATAGGTTCTCGTTTTCCCGTCAGGAAAAATATTAACAGAACATTATTACGTACCTACTTAGAATGTCTGTTTACATCGCTCTTTTCAATAATGGCGGCGAAGACTTGAAATTTTAGTTACGAAAGTTATTACTTATGCCTAAGTACCTATCTACCAAGATCTAACTTACTTAAAATCTGTATGAAATTTAGAAAGACATCTGATTTCTTGCATTTTTAATCTACATAGGTTAACCTACCTTAATTATTTATTATAATAATAATAATAATCCTTTATTTCAGGATATTTATGATATTGGTTTTTTAATTTTTCAAAGTGCATGATTGCTCTTACATACTTTCAAATACATAAGCATTCTCAGTTAAACTATGGTGATGCAGCCTTATATTTGAGTGTCAAATTGGAAGAAAATGTCAGACCGACCTTCGATGGCCAAATGCCATATCACGAAAGCATGATTAAGTTTCAAATGCAATAAAATTATGCCCTATCACCGTTACTACCATTACTACTATTCAGTACAGATTTCGCAATAAATTTAATATGAAATATCAAATTCTCAGACCCTATTATGAATTTCAATACATTGTACTTACTTGCCCTGAATGGATATAGGTATGTAGGTATTACATATTTATGACATTCACATAAATTAACAAATTATCAATATATTATATTCTTAAAATATCAAACTTACTTTTTCCCATTGACATTAGATGATTAAAATTTAGGATAAACTTCATGGATTGATTTATTATGTATGTTATTTATTTTGTACTGTTGTTGCTGTAGATACTTGTAGCTGTCCCGCCACACTTGCTGAAAGTAAACTTCCAGTTGCTGAAAGTAAACTATTCCGTTAAAATATTGGCCGAGTAGAGGGATATTGGTTGTTGATACGTGTGAGGCGCTCGTGTCTGGATTGGTCTGCTAGAAAAGAAATAAGTAGGTAGAGCCTTTATACCATACCTCCGAACCGAGTTTTCCTGTTCGCTTTGTTTGCGCTATTTTTGTTGGTGTTGTATAATGTGTGTAATAATAAAGTATTTCAAAATATAAACAAGATATAACAATAACTTTCGAAATACCTACCCATCATATCCCTGATCTCTACCGCTGTAAGCTGTCAATGAGCGTGTTACGACATGCGTTGCATTATGCATGCATGGGCAGTTGGATATTACATAAGCCTTTTCCTTATGGTCCCTGGCGTTACGATCGCTCCTCGATCGGACACCGAGGTGCATATCGCACTCGACAGAATGTGTATTCAGAGCCACTTACGGACGAGTCACGCTTGGATGTACGAGTAGCTGGCCGGCTGAAACCAAACATGTTACATCATCCTTTTCCTTTAAGTGAAATGCAAATTTTATATCACAATTTTTTTGTCACATTCAGTTCAGTAGACAGTGACGTAACGTTATTTAAATTCTCTAAATAAATGTTGGAGGGCAGCGAAATAATTAAGAAATGGTATAATAGGGTAAAATTATGAGTACGGCACTGTTTTGTAATTAATGCTTTGAAAGGCAAAAATATTTGGCTTTATAACTAGAACCTAAAGGTCCGACATACTTAACTTCACCTTTAGCTCGGTATTTTTTTAGGTTTGCTTCAAATAAGATATCTCAGCAACGACGCCTCCCCAACCGAAACACAAAATATTAAGAACATGCTTTGGCAGTAAGCTCCGATGACTACCATTTTATAGGTGGTACTAGACTTAAGAGGGAGTTGAGAGTTTTTTTCCGCCCGCTTTTCTCTCTACGATAGCCTAACTCGTACCTGACAATGAATAAAAGACTTTGATTTGATTTTTTTTGATTTAACATACTGACATGACAATTTCCACCCATTGTTCCAGGCGAGAAACGTTGCGGTCATCCGGCTGTGCCCCCTAACGCGAGGGTTTCTTTGCCAAACGATGCAGATATAATTCCCGGTACCATCGCCAGGTACGAGTGTGACGATGGCTACGAGCTGTTCGGTCCACACCAGAGGGAGTGCACCCTGAGAGGGGACTGGACATCTGACGTGCCTTTTTGTGGTAAGTTAAAGTGTGGTAATGATATTTATACATATTTTCCTTCACTTTCATTAGCAAAGGTTGCTCAGATGAACAATTGGACAGCCTAAGGCCGTACTAAGTAGTACGTACGACTGTCGACGCTGAGCGCTCCCATAGTACCTGCTTCTAAGGTCTTGTCGACGTCCAAATTTAGGCCTTATAAATTCGTAAAGTGAGGATGGATAGATTTCTGAACAGATTTGAATGATATTTGGTATAGATACAGGTGGATTTTAACCTAGATTTACACAGAGGATAACCATTTTTCAATTATCTCTGAGTCAAATTCTATCTGGATGAAGTCGCACTGAAAGGGAAGCCGCACTTGTAGTGCTCAGTTGAACAACTTAATATCCTGAATGAACTCACGCATTCCTCAGCAAAAGTTATACTAAGAACGCTCTCTGAGTACTCTCGATGCGATGAGATATCGAACGTGATAGCATCGATATAGGCATATTAGGGGAATCATATCAGTCATATCAATAGTAGACTTTAAAAAGTATACCTAATGTTAAGTAACGACCTCTTTTTGCAAATAATTAATTCCATTTTCAAGGAATAAAATACCTATAAGCTGTGGTTATTTTTATTTTGATATATAAAAAGTAAAAGGAAGCCATTCTTGTAGACGAATTATGACTTTAAAAATGTACACAGCATGGCGCTGACCTACTAAGAAATCCTTATTTATTTAGCACTTCCACCGACCACAAGTCATTTCGATACGATGCCTGAAATAATCGATTAAAGAGGTATCCATTACATTGTACGATCGGTAACAAAGGAATATTTTTTATGAAAATCACGCAGCCTACGTAATCTTTTCTGATTTTTCTATTAAACTAAAAGAGAAATAGTCCTCCATAGCATTGATATACGAGTATGTATGTACAGGGATAACCCTATTTAAGTGACCAAAGCTGGGAAAATTTCATGCTAATTGGCGGATAAACGAATAGACAGGCAAGGCAATGACGGTAAGCAGTCCATCCATTGATGTCAGCATCTGGAATTAGTTGTCAGTGACACGTCCCCAATCAAGAAGGAAATGACCTCCCTTCTTGAAGGATCCTTAGTACATCTATCTATGAGTGGAAATGTTTAAAAACGGATATCCGTCGAAGAAGAAGTGCTAACTTTTGTGAACACGAACTATAATTTCAGTGGAAATTCACCTTAAAACTATCATAGTTTCTTTTTATGTACATCCTTCATAAAACAAACATATCCTTATCATATCCTTCTTTTAGGTACGAATGTGGCCTTCCGCAAACCTGCGAACCAGTCCACGACGGTGCGTGGTGGGGGCGCTGCGAATGGCAACGATGGTGAGAAGACCACGGAGCACGACGGCAAGCGGTGTACGGAGACGCAGCGGGAGGCCTCGCCCTGGTGGCAGGTGGACCTCCTCAGACATTATGCCGTTAAAGTCGTCAGGGTCACCACTAGAGGCTGTTGTGGTAAGTTACTTAAGTTAAGCTTTAGTTTTTCTTGTCGGTAATCATAGTAGGTAATTACAAAGTTACATAACCTTCTTTTTGAAGTCGGTAAAAAAGGTACCTACTCGTAGTAGGTATTTTCAAATTTAGCGCCTGGATGTGTAATCGTTACTTGAATTTCTTACGCGCTTCCATACTTTGGAGTGCAGAGAGTTAAATCAGCCCTGACAGTTATCGATAGATTAGTATTCGGCAATCCTTGTCGAAGGCTTTACGGGCATTAGCCACTACTCTGTATCTCCAAGCAATTCGCATTAGAGCAGCAAGGTGAAGTATGCTCCAGCCATCCCCCTCGCCCCTGGTCTGGTCGGAGACCAGTACCCAATATTGGGATATTAAAAGGGCTGCAGCTAATAGATCGGATGTGAAATGCATTAAATTACTTTGAAGTCAAATACCCTATTGATATCGCTAAAGTAAACCAGGATACAACGCATTATGTGGTTACATTACAGTTATCTATTGCACTACCTAACAAATTTTTATTTATCGTTATTGTCTGTATCTTACGTTAGTAATGCAATAAATAAATAAATAAATGCCTTGAGAATTAGTAGCTTCTACACAAAGCTTGATGTTGCCTCATCCGTTTTGAACTCTGAATTAATCAGAGATGAGAGACGTAGCTAGAGCACGACATTTGCAAATATAGATTTCGAAATGCAAGTCTCTTCGGATTAATAAATTTCTCCGTACTGACGAAAATTGCTTTGCTTATTACGTCCCCGGAGGTACTCTTGCCGACCACTATCGCCGATACGATATCATTTTCTTTAACTACATACCTACCATGAAACGGAAAATGCGATTATATTATGTTTTCTTCTTGATGAGAACTTCATCCGTGTGATATTATATTTGCGAAAGTTATTGAATGTGCTAATTTATATCAATCAGCTAAAAATAAAATATGAAGTATCATTTTAAAGGTGAACACTATTGTTTTACCGTATTGTATGGCAAACCTTACTTCAAATTAATAGGCAAACAAAATGTATGGTCCCTGAACGAGGCGCAAATTTCATCATTCATTTCCCACCGCGACCGGCCTCTAACTCGTAGAATGCATGGAAGAGTAGAACTAAAACGAAATCTATGGATCGTCAGCATCGGCTTCTTGGGCGGGTTGAGCAGCGCAGTAAATAACCAGCACATATAGACATACACTTTGTAATTAGCTGACGATTTTTTCCTTACTATAGGTATCTATTGAGCAAGCTGTAGGTAATTGAAAAAAAGTTGCAATAGGAAGTGACTAAAACATTTTGTTCCTACATACTTTAGAGTCGCATCTGACGATCTCCACTCAGTTCTGCTCTTTAAAGGATTCTACAAAGTATTGGCTGAAAGTAAATAGATCACGAAAACCTATCGGCTTACGGACCATTGTTTCCAAATATGATTTCTGGCTTTGATTCTGTAACGCTGTAGGTGATGTATTACATTCGGTTCCCTTTCTTTGATGTGTGCGCTCCTTGTGTTACAATAAGTAAGAAGGCGGTAAACGGTTTAACACATCGTTAATTGTGTAGTTACAACCTGCGTGGCCAATTATGTACATGACATGCTATTACATTGTCTAATATACTTTCCTTTCCATCGTTATATTTATACGCTATTACTATGCAGGACAAGTTTCATTCTTTGTGTGATTATTTTAACACTTGTCTGGGTCACGTGAAACTGCGTCACGATTCAGGCTTGTAGTTAAAACGAATTTTATTAATTTGAAAACCCAAATGAAATAAACTATATGGAAAACTCTCAAGCATGCAAATTTCCTCACGGTGTTTTACTTCACCGTTACGTTAGTTGATAGTAAAGTTAATCTTCATAAACCGAAACATAACTTTGAAAAAATTATTCGTACGTACTCGTATCTTTAGGAGTCGAACCTTGATCTCTCGAATTTGCTTCTTCGATTGTTAGCGACTGGTATCTCTCCATGACGTATTCTATGGAAATAAAGCAACGTAGAAAAATATCAGTGTTTGTGAAACTGCCTAAGAAACAAAAGACAATAATGTGGCAGTGAAAACGTTTTAATTAGGTACCAGAGAAATCCATACAATGAGCTCTGACACAGGATGCATAATTGAATAAACTTCATTAGAAAGGTGACTTAATTCTTTGGGGCCTCCACGGCCTTGCCATACACATAGATTTGATAGGTATGGCAAAAGAAACAATACGGGCGACGTAGTCTCGTTAAGAAATGCAAGCCAATTAATCACACATCATCCTAAAACTACATTTAAATACTAAATATTAATAAAAAAATCATGATAAGATCACTAACCCCTTTCTGGAGAAATCACATACTTATTGAAAATAAATTTGAGGGTGTTAAACGTACAGTGAAATAAAACATTATTTTTTTGTACTGCACCTACAATACTGTAAAACGTCGAATAAAATAACACATGCGTTGCGAATCATTCTCTGATTATCCATATTATTATTGTGTCGTCAATTACCACTGTTAACTTGCATCTTAACGGAAATATCAATTTACCGATACCTTAAATAGAACGATAACAGCAATCGTTTTATTAATTTACTTCTGGTGAAAAAAGGTAGGTAGGTAATTGACTTTATTACTTCAGTGATTTGAAGAAAATTGTGAATGTCTATAATTATAGTTAGATTAATATTTAGCAATCACGCCCGGCAGTCATGACGCATCTTACACAGGATTGTTTAAATTTTGTTGTGAGAAGAGAAGCATTATGTTATATGCTCCCATTGTTGTAAATAATAAGAGGATTACTAACTTTGCCAGTTACATTCTGGCGTGTAGACTATCAGTTTAGTATTCAGCAAACACGCCTACACCTTTCACCTAATTACATCGGTTTTATTGTGCGGGGGACCTATCTCGTAACTCGTCAAAGCTGGTGAAAGATACCTACTCCAATATTATTTGTAAAATAACTAAGTGATAAGTTCTAGTGGATCTAATTCTTCTAAGACTACGAATGTTACAATTAATTAAAGTCTAGTCTGAATTAAACATTCGAAAATCACCTTATGTTTATGTCAGACACCTTTCACCCAATTACATTGATTTTGTTGTGACAGGAATAAGTAACTATTTCGTAATCAGTTACAGTAAAATGTCATTTGGAGTTAATTGATACAATGACATATTTACAATTCGTTGGTCTTCTAATAGATTAATGGTGTAATAAGCCCCATAAATCTATCACCAGCTTTGGAAACAATTTCCACGCTGCGTTAAGGTCTAGTCGGTTTAGTATTCAGCAAACACGCGTAGTGTTGGAGACAACCTTTCACCTTATTGCGTTGATTTTGTTGTGACGGGGACTCGTAACCCGCTGAGCCATGGCCGGCACGGGGCCGGGGCTAGGGTTGCCAACTCTTCTATAAATTAATAATATTGTGCGGGTGACCAGGGGTTTATTTATATGCGAGACTAAAGTTTAGTCACTAAACTAAAAAGTAGGTAGGTACGTATGCCTACAAACATACAGAAACTTGAATAAAACAATGATTATAATATTCTTATTAGGTATATTGCACTTACACTACCTACTTACACATCCTTCATAGGCAATAACCTCAGAAATCAGAAAATAATACCTAGGTCATAATCACAGCTGCACGCGCAATCCGGTTTAGTTAGTTTTTCATTTGAATACATTTCTTTATAACCGGGGCCAGATTTACCATAAATATGCATAACACATAACGCAAACATCCATAACAGGACCCATGAAATAGGCCATGTTAACAGGACATCTCGCCTCACGCAGAGTGGTTGGGAACCATCGCCCACATAACCTAATAGACACTGCATGTCATAACTTCTACAAAGCAAATATTCAACATTAAAACCATTGAAGTAAGTGCGAGAGAGAGGAAGAAAAATAAAACATCGTGATATTCAAGACAAACAAAATTCAATATAAATAAACACAAGTTTAAAGCAAGCGTTATTAACCGACTTCAAAAAAAGGAGGAGGTTCTCAATTCGTCTGTATGTTTTTTTTTTTTTTTTTTATTTTTTTTTTTTTTATTTGTTATCGCCGCATTCCGTCATTTGTTAACCGATTTGAATTTTTTCTTTTTGGTTGAAAAGATATTACTTTGAATTTGGTCCCATATTAAGTTAGTGTTGATCTGATGAAGAGTTTCGGAGATACAGAGTGGAACTCTTCAACGGATAAGAGTTAAGGAACCGGGTTAAAAAATTATTATTATTGGTCACATTACCTTTGCAAAACTATGTAGACATAGACCACCTTCGAGTCTGATGATGGAGTGGAACTCGTTTTTATTTTATATTTCTGACCGCCGTATTCCGTCATTTGGTAACTAATTTGAATTGTTTTTTTTTTGGTTTGGGAGCTGTTACTTTGGATTTGGTCCCATATTAAGTTGGTGATGATCTGAGGAAGAGTTTCTGAGATACAGAGTAGAACTCCTCAACGGATAAGAGTTAAGGAACCGGGTTAAAAACATATTACTGTTAGTCACATTACCTTTGCAGAGCTATATAGACATTGACCACCTTCGAATCTCATGATGGAGTGGAACTCGTTATAAGATAGGAATAATTAAATCGTGTTTAAAAGTTCACTTAAATAAACCATACAAATTATAATTACATTTAATTTGTAATTATGGTGTCCGTAAGGTTACCATTGAGAAGCCAGTTGCCACTGGCGTTTTTAGACTGTAAAAGTTTCGCATAGCTCTGCCATGTATAGTAACAAATACTAGCGACGGGTATCCACGACTATCCCAAGTACCTACGAAAACGAATCTAATGCAGTAGTTACCTACTGCCGAACGGCCATACCTCCGGCCTCCGGTTTCTCAAAATTTTAGTATACTTGCCTATTTTTCTTTTATATTTGTTATCACCGCATTCCGTAATTTGTTACCAGATTTGAATTTTTTTCGTTTAAGTTCGGAAGATGTTAGTTTCAATTTGGGCCCATATTAAGTTGGTGTTGATCTGATGAAGAGTTTTGGAGATACAGAGTGGAACTCTTTAACGGATATTAAGTAGGTGATGATCTGATGAAGAGTTTCGAAGATACAGAGTGGAACTCCTCAACGGATAAGAGTTAAGGAACCAAGTTGATAAATTATTATTGTTGGTCACATTACCTTTGCAGAACTATATAAACATTGACCACCTTCGATGCTAATGATGTAGCGGAACTCGTTATAAAATAGGAATAATTAAATCGTGTTTAAAGCAAGTTAATTTAAATAAACTGTACAAAATATATATTTAAACATTAAAAATGGTAATCCGTAAGGTTACCATTAAGTAGCCAGTTGCCGCAATCTATGATGAAGCATTAAAACTAAGATACCAGAGTCAGATAATAGAGTGGAAGTGAAACTATGACAACTAAAAAGCATTAAATAAAATAATTTTAAACAAAAATGTGAACCGACTTCGAACTAAAAAGTAAGAAATAACTTTACAAACAGACTTCAATAATAAGGTATTTTTGGAGTCTGTGCCCAAGTTCATCCTCAGTTTAACCTCAAGTAACCTCATTTTTGCAGACGAGTTTTAAAGTCATGAAGAAATCATGATATGTTTTACTATAAAACTTACTACTTTATATATTTTACTAAAAAAGAAGTATGTAGGTAAATATGTACTTAGGTAATATTTTATTCATTTATTATAATTGTACGGGCTAGTATCGACACCATACGATAGTCAAAGAAAAGATGTTGTTAAAGTTTATAATATTTATTGTTGTACACTGTAGGTATGATAATGATGTTGCTATGAGTACGCGCGCGATATGTTCGTATCCCAAATGCATACTAAATTGAAAATGTGACCGGCGCGTGCTATACGAAAAACGCGCTGACGGTTGGTGTACGGTTGCACCGTACAATAATGTACAATAGAAAAAGAGACTTTCTTTCTGTTGTATCATAAAATAATTTTATACAAAAATGTAAACTGACTTCAAACTAAAAAGTAAGAAATAACTTTACAAACAGAATTCAATACTTAATAAGATATGTTTGGAGTATGTGTAAAAATGAGGTTACTTGAGGTTAAACTGAGGATGAACTTGGGCACAGACTCCAAAAATACCTTATTATTGAAGTCTGTTTGTAAAGTTATTTCTTACTTTTTAGTTCGAAGTCGGTTCACATTTTTGTTTAAAATTATTTTATTTTAAGATTAGCCGTGTTTTGTCAACTAGCTCTTAAAGTGACAGTTAATACAGTAGAGTGCCCCCGTCACTTAATCCCCAGAAGAAGTGTTCCAGTACCCTTAGTCTGAGTTTTAGCAATAACGTTTGTGCGTTTCGTTTCGGTATCGCTAAAACTCAGACTAAGGGTAGATGAATGAATGATTTTTTCTTGTAAGACATGTGAACTGCTACAGAATTTAGTAAAGTAATTTAAAACGCCTTCTAGAACAATGCCATCTAAATATCAACGTTATACATACCCACTGCAGAATTACGATACTTACCTTCCCTTGTCCTTAAATCACACTGAGCATGTTATTATTTACTAACGGAAAGCCAGGCTGAAACGTTTGGAAGGCTGAACAAATTGTGTGAAACAGACTGTTTCACAATTTGTTCAGTTCCAATAAATAACAATCTTCGTAGACTTACATTGTTTGTTGGAGCTTTCCACACATCCATGCTATAAAGTTGAGCAGAACTGGTTAAAACTAATCCAGCTGAGCAACTAAACTTAGTTTCAATTAACGGAAAATACATTATGTAGGTATACCTACTTGTACCGACCGATTAATTGGATTCTCTTGCGTTAAGTACCCAATAAGTAGGTACCTACCAAAGTTTGGTTTCATTCAAATTGATTTAGTTATCCATAGATCATTCACAAGTTCATCGTATAGACATAGTGTAACATTTGAAAAAAGCTAATAGATCTACCCTTTTATTTATGTAACTCTCTCTCTCTCCCTTCAGTCGACTTTGGTCCATTGCTGGACATAGGCCTCTCCCAAGGCGCGCCACTGAGCCCGATCTTCTATTTATTTATTTTTAACCCCCGATGCAAAAGAGGGGGTGTTTTAAGTTTGACGTGTCTGTCTGTCTGTTTGTCTGTCTGTCTGTGATTCGGTCGTGGCACCGTAGCTCGCGAAGGGATGAAGCGAATTCAATTTTTTTGTATGAGAGGTGAGTTACGGGCGAGTGTTCTTAGACATGTTTGATGAAAATCGGTTGAGTCGTTCAAAAGTTGTGGGGGGTGAAAGTGCAGAAGAATAACCGAATGTCTGCAAATATAATCGAGTGGGATCTCAAATATAAGCGCTTCACGTGCACATTACAAAATAATATTCTTATGTATAAAATTCTCATGTCACAGTTTTAGTTACATACTCCTCCAAATCGGCTTGACCAATTTTTATGAAATTTTATATATGCATATTCAGTAGGTCTGAGAATCGGCTGCTGTCTATTTTTCATACCGCAAAGAGTCCACACCTAACATTTTTATTTAATTTTTTCGACATTTTTTTTTTATTTTTTAATAATGTGGCATCAAAAAATACATGTATACAACTCTTAATCTTCACTCTTCTATCAACAACCTTCTTTTTAATAGTCATTTTAGTAATTTAATAATTTTTCATCCCGCTCGATAACTTATATGGCAAAACAACGTTTGCAGGGTCAGCTAGTGTTCAATAAAAATCGGTTAAGCACTGAAAAAACTGTGGGAGTAAAAGTGGGGAAAATACTCAATATCTGCAAATATATTATTATGTCGGTGGTTTTTTTTATTTTGAATTGAATATTATTTGATTTATGTAACTGCTGAGGACGAAATGTTGTTACCTACCGTCCATAACGCAGCAAATAATTAAATTTCGACTTGTTTCAACCGGAGTTCGGTATGTCTAAACAATAAGAGTAGGAGAACTTTTGAACCTTAGGTATATGTATGGTTAATCAGATTTGCAATTATTGCAGAGGTAGAGTTTTGATGTATTTTAAGTGGCAAGCCATGAACTATAAAATTCTTTGTCGTCTTTGTAACTGTTGATATGTCAGTAACCCATTAATGACCCACTACAGGGTCGGGTCTCTTTCTCACAATGAGAGGGATGTAGGCCTTAGTCCACCACGCTGTTGATACTGTACAAAAATAATAACGTTTCAATTCCCATAATTAATAAAGCATTATAATTTACTACAACAATGTATAAAAGATTATAAATTTCTATACAAAATCAGATGACATGTCACATAACACTAAAAACACATACTTAGTAGTGTTATGTATGTCATGCGAATTTGCCTTAATGGTTACTAACGTACATTCGAAAAAGTCTCACTTCAACTGCAGATTCCACCCTTTGCTAAGACAGACGTTAAACAAAAGCAGTTATCGTCGAAATTTAACGAAAGCATAGATTGTGTGAAAAGTAAAAATGTTAATTAAATTGCAGCCCTCCAACCAGACTTATAAAGTGACATAATTACGAGTAGCTATTATTGTGTCATGATTATGAAGTGAAGCACGAATAGTTTTTAAATACGATATAAAAGACTTTTCACAGATCAGATACAAAAGACTATTTTCGTTACATGCAATTTATAAATAGATACTAAACTTTTGAATCTTAATCAACAAAACTAATTGTTTCAAGTAAGTACATATATATGCCAGCTTCTATTTTTAATTATTTACACCACCTAACATAAAGTGAGCGATTAAGCTTTAAATATATTACATATGCTAAATATATTATAAATACTTCCAGATGAGAATATTATATTCTTTGATAGGTATTCTTTAGACGGTTATTTTAAGTTGTCAAATTTTAGTTTTCCTAAACTTTTTTATATGTTTCAAATGTTCTTATGAATGTCTTTTGTCCTCAGGTCATCAACCTCTGCAAGATCTTGAAATCCGTGTGGGGAACAGCAGTTCAGATCTTCAAAGAAATCCTCTATGTGCATGGTTTCCGGGAACCATCGGTAGGTATTTATATGAATTTGCCCAAATTAAAATAATGAGCGTTGATTGTGATTATCATTGTTCATGGAAAGGAAACCGATAATCTCTGTTGTAGCTCGTTAGATAACGCATTAGAAAACCAATCGTTGTTTTAGCACATAGGTAATTAGACATTCGTAAATAAAGGCTTCGATTAACGTTAGTTTTTGATAAAAAAAACATAAAATAATATACCTTATACGTCTGGGCACCTGCCTGTCGGCACCGACAAAACTGTAAGTTTTGAAATGCAACTAAAATGTGTGGCTAAGTGATTTCTAAAAAGGACTAAATTAAATACCTTCTTATATCTATTGCATTACAATAAACTTCTTCCAGTGCCCTATCTCGAATAAAATCCGGTGAAATACTGTCATAGAAAATATTTTCTTTCCTAAGTCTTTGCTAATCCGTATTCTAGAAGGATTGTAAAAAGGTTGAGTGAATTTGATTTTACTTTGCTAATCACGATCAACATTAACTTAGCGAGAGAGTGAACTTCCGTAATTTAAGAGAACGAAATGTGTTACATTGACTGGCAATCGCGGTAACGACGCCAGACGTAAGGAAGTTTTCATATGTCGATTGCAGCATGATTCATACCGTTATAAAAGTAACAAAGAGAGAGTAAACACAACCGGGAACTGGTGTTTCATGATGTTTATAGGCCTGAAAAGAGGGCGATGGAGAAACATATAAACTTACGTGAAACTGTTTGACCTCATTATTTTATAAACAACTTGTTTTTGTTTGTCTAAAATAAACTCCTAAAATAATTAAAACCTTCTCGATATGTCTACACTCGTAGTACAAATCACAGGAAAATTTAGAAATATCTGTGAATACCCTTTACTTTGGTACCTACTATTCAAGGAATAGTTCCTATGAGTGCCTAAGCAATAGGTAGGTACTATTCAAAGAACAATTCCTTAGAAGTACATACGTTCTGACTACGATTGGGAATTCCATGGGGGAAGGCTGAGAGCCTTCTTTAAACTGGGTGAATGATTCTGTCAAAGGATAAACCGCTTCGTAGAACAATGACAGAAGTTTGCAAAGTGCACCCCAGTCGCATCAGAGCCTAAAGAATTATTAAAAGTTTTAATAGAATCGCTATCGGACTTTTTTCAATCAATAAATGACATATCTAACTGACGGAGGCGCGAGTTCCGTAACTTAACTGAATATAGATTTTTCATCTCTCATTTCCTTTGGAACGAAAAATTGATATTTAGGTCAGATAACATGTAAGCAAATATAGAAAGGTTGTTATCACCTTTACCTGCTTGGTATGCCCAGTACATACAGTAATGGGCATACCAAGCAATGTTTGACCTGTATGTTTGTTTGTAACTGACTCCTTTCGTTCAAACTTTGTAGATTTATCGAAGACCGATGACAATACACTAATTTGATAAGCAAAATAAGATTTTTTAAAATCTTATCTATAAAATTCTCACTAGCTACCAATCTTTAGTTACCATACTCCTCCAAAACGGCTTGACCGATTTTTATGAAATATTATATGCATATTCACTAGGTCTGAGAATCGGCTAAGTACTGTCTATTTTTCATACCCCTAAGTGGAATCTAATCTAATGGACATCTTGGAATATTTGTCTTTGTGCTGGCGTCTTTTTCTAATTGTTATAAATAGATGTTTAAAATCTAATTTAATTACCTGAGTTAAGGTATCTTACTAAAACAATGAACTACAACTCTCAATTGTGAGCTGCAAAAAGTAAACAGGCAAACACAACCTTTCATTCTTTGCCGTATCTACTTAGTATTAAGTAGGTATTAAGCTTTAATTTAGATATTACACATTTAGATATTCTGTTTAATTGTAGGTATTCCGTCGCAGTCCGAACAGTCACTTAACAGAGAAAAAACGGATCTTGTTTCAGCTATAGTTTAATTGAGCTGCGAGGTGAAAAACCTAGGCCAAGGCTAATTAAGAAAAGGAATGCGTTTAAAGCTGCTTTCGAAGTGAGCAAGGTTGAAAAACTGCGCTAAGATTTGTAAACATTTCTAATCTAATTATGACGAAAAAGGCTCCTAAAATTAGTAGTAAACTGTAGTTAAACAACATGTATTCTGAGAAAGTAACAATACGTATACGTGACTGAAAATAATAATAAGTATATAATACTACACTTGGGTAGGCACACGTGGCACCTTCTCAAAGTGCAACATCAGCGCTTTACAGGCTGTAAGTAATTGTTACTGTATTCTGTATATTGTCAGTAACCCATTTAATGACCCACTACAGGGGCGGGTCTCCACTGACAATGAGAGGGAAGTAGGCCTTAGTCCACCACGCTGGCCTACTGCGGGTTGGTGGACTTCACATACCGTTTCCTCACGATGTGTTCCTTCACCGTAACAGCTGGTGATATTTAATTTTATAAAGCGCACATAACTTTTGAAGTGAAAGCTTCTTTAGCGGCGCTGAGCACTTTTTGGTGGGTTAAAAAATTGATAACTCGCGACAGGTCACGTGACCCTGATCGTAAGGGAAAATGCGTAAGATGGTAACTATGGAAACTGTCAAAAGGAAACATTCATAAATAATAAGTGTATTTTATTATAAATTTTGTTGTAAAAGCTAAACATTATAATTATTGTGATTTTGGATTCGATATTGCGATTATTTTTTAGCATTAAATGTCGTTTCTTTACTTACAGAGAAACTCAATCATGTTTTAATTGAACTGTCGTCCAAATCACTAAGAAAACACATCTATTATAAGTTTCCACTTCTGCCGGCACTCCCGGAGTGCAACCCTTTGTTTTTTTTAAAGTCATTGGTGCCACTGGGATTCGAATCCGGACTCCTCGATTCTAGGTCAAATTCATTCTATAACCCCATCCCTAAAGATTTTCGAGTAGGTAATATTACTATGAGTAAAGCGTAGAACACGATATTATAATTTAATATCGATTCTTAACGTAGTCGTTCACTACGGAATGCTTGCATCAATCAATCAGAAGAAAGTGGAAATCGTGTCACAAATGTTCACATACTCTCTCGTACTCACGTGGATGTAGCGCCATGGGAATCGGTGCCGCCGCCCGCGCCGCCGTGGAAGCTAATACCTAATGTACACTTATAGACTCGTTGTTCTAAAGTATATAGGTAGATATTTGCGTGTGTAAATATGTACAACTTTTCCACTAATTTTGACCTTATTGCTAAGTCATACACCACGACTTGAGTGGCGCAGTGGTTAGGACATTGATACACCCCGCGAAGGGTTCGATTTCCAGTGGAACAGAAATTCGAGTGACGAGTATAATTTTATTTCTCTGATGATCGATCAGGGTGTGTGTGTTCTTATCTTGCGTGTGTCCAAGGAACGCAGGCAATCCTAGTGTGGGGCTATGAGTGTAAAGCGTTATTTTTATACAGTTATAATCACAACATAAGTAATATTGCAGTATTTAACATATTTTTTTAAACAACACGAAGTAATAGTAAGAAAAATCACTTTCATCAGCATTGAAGCAAATCTTGAAATAACAGGCCACAAGAAATCATTAATGATCAAAACAAAAACACCGCTTTCCGTAATTACGAGTGTATGTGGATCCCTCGTCGCACACCATGAACGACTCCCAGCAAAAACAATGCCCACTCGACCGCTAGCAATAATTATATAATGATAAACAAAGTAACCACCGACTTTACGTAACGGAATGTCTAATATCGTTACACACTGTGGTTAATTAGTCCAAGAACTCTCAAATGTATTCACTAATGTCAGTACACTGAGTAATTGGAGCGATTATGGAAAAGAATGGTAATAAAAATGCTAACTCGCATCCTCAGGATTTGCTTTATTATTAGAACTACTTTGGTAATGATAATCTTTATAAAATGATTTCGCAACTAATAACATGAAAAGTGGTGAAGGGCGCTACGGTTCACTGTTCGTCTCTGATATTCAAATTTTGAACTGAAGTGAAACAGAGTGGCGCTGAATGAAATGTTGTTGTTTAGATCGAGAAAGCACTGAGATAACTCGCACTTTCTAAACTTCATCAAAGCGCTGAGCGTGGAGTACAATTGGTGATTTAAACGATTCTCACAATTAATTAAAGTGTCATATGAGATAAATTCTGTCTATTATGTCGACGTCGTAACCATGGCGTAACCAAGTCACTGTTAGATACTGGCTTGCTCTTATTTGCCTTTGAAATTAATGTTGTCAATATTGAGCATTTAAGTAAAATACAAGTCAAGTTATTTTGCGGTCTTAATACCATATGCACAAATTTTACTAGATTTTAATTGGGACATTGGTATCTTTAATCTCTTGTGTGTCTACATCTACAATGTATACTAATGTATAGGTATTAACTTAGTTTTATGTATTCTAATAACGCATAGCTCTGTGTTGTCCGATGATTGATGATGAAAAATTATAATTGAATGACATGTATTGAATATTCCAGAATAAAAAGGTTAACTAGAAGGTAACTTCAATACTGAGATAGTAAAATACATATTATATACTTAATATGTACTAGGTATTTCATTTAATTTCATAAAAGTTCAGATATTTAAAAAAATAATTTAAAAAATTTAAACCGACATCAAAAAGTATGAAATAAAATTTGTTGTTTTTGAGGTTGGTGCCAAAATTTAACAATAGAAACAAAATAATTTGGTAAATCCAAAAGTGCACACCTTATTTAATTTTCGTAATTTTTAGTTTTAAGACCATATCACGGAAACTACTAAACCGATTTTGATGAAACTTTTACCATTCCCTAAGTTGAACAAAAAGGACAAACACGATCCGACTATTAGTTTCGGAGATATGAGAGGACAAACATATCTATATACATACATACACCCCTGAAATTTGGTAGCCGTAATAGACCAACATACATATAATGTAAAAATTGTTATGTTCTGAGAATATTACGAGTACATACATACGTGTCGATTTGATAACCTCCTTTTTTGATGTCGGTTAAACAGGACAGTTATTTGACAGAAATGTCACGAAAGAACTAAGAATATAAATTAACAATCCATGTGGCGTTGTAACCATGACAATAAGAAGCAATTGATGTTTTAAAGCGGCTTCTCACAGTGCTATTAAAGAACGAATGTCACAGAATCTGAGAGTAGATGTTTATGAGATTGTGTGCATCTCAGCTATTACTTACTTTAAGCTTTCGTGCGTTCATTCTCTTAGGGTTAAGATGCACGCTATGCCTATTTATTTATTTATGCGACAATAATCACCATTATTATCATTACTCGGTCATCGTGTAGGAAGAACCCAACCATTGTCTTTATAGACCTTGTATTGTTTTTCGATATAACAATAATTAACCACGGGAATGATGCAGTAGTCGAGAATAAACTGGAATCATTTTACAAAGAATTCAATATGACCATTTGAAAACAAGTCTTACTTTATGGCTGTTCGGCTCTATCGGAAGAAATAAGCTAATGTTATTACAAGATTTTTTTGTTTCATTATGTAACAAGATATAAGGACCGTCTGCCTGTTTAAAAAGTTAAAGCTCAATTTCATAAATATTGTAAATAGTTAAGTAATATCCTATTGACTGTCGTTTGAGTAATAAATGTATAAATTAAAATAATCAGCAAATTAGAAGGATAAAAGGTAAAAGTTAAAAAAGGATAAAAGCTTTGTGGTGATTTATTTTATTATTATTATTTGTTCATTTTTCAATTTCAAGTTCTTCCTTATCACGAAGAAACCTCAGTACCACATCTAAGCTTCAAAGAAAGAACTCTTCTCTTTTCCTTATTTACCATGAATACCAACAAAATATATTAAGTTGGTACCATTTCAATAAAAACATACCTACAGACGAATTCCTCCTATTTCAGAGAACCTCCTCATTTCTTTTGAAATTGGGCTGCTCCACGTGTACAACAAGTAGATACCTTTTTCTACGATTTTCTTATTTTTCGTTACAACTAATCTAAATCAATGATTTTTTAAACCTTATATCGAATAGTAACCTTGCTCAAAACTACTAAGTACTATGGCTAGACTTGATTCCTTCGCAAAATAATGGCAGTAACGTGAGACAAGCGCGGCGATAAATCTTCATCAATCAATCGTTTTCTAATCAAGAGAAGTTTATTATGTTAACAAATTAGTAAATTTCCATTGCAGATGAAGGTGTGACTAAAACTTTTACGTGTGCGCGACCCCTTATTGGGCAACACGTGTTCCTACAACTGGTCGGCGTGGAGGGCTCATTGTCCCTGTGTGAGGTGGAAGTTTTCACCACAGAAGGTATGAAAAAAAAAAATTATACTTACAATGCAGGAATGTAAATAAGGTTGAATTTAGAAGTAGAGCAATTAGGTAGTAGAGATGTCAGAAAGCATGCTTGGTCCCTAAATGTTTGCAGTACTACTCTACCAGTAAATGTTTGCTCACAACTAAGATACTAAAGTGATAGGTAAGCGTATCCCCAAAAAATTCTATGTACCATCTTGCATGGATGTCTGTCGAAATGGAATATTCTTTGGTCCAGTTTTATTACACGGTCTTTGGCAATACAGTTATAAATAAATAATAGTAAAATACTAAAATCCTTATACATATAAATAAACTTTAGTAAACTACAGAGCCTTGCATTCCAAACAGGATCCTACCCACGCAGCATTAAATGTCAAGTATGATAACTACAGACAACCGTGCCGTGCCTCTAGATTATACGCTTGACCTGTTTTTATGTTTTGGAAAATTTAATCTTGCCTTATTACACAGAATTTTCCAACGATCGCTGCGCCCCGGCGGGCGCTTCTGCCGACATAGAGCTGGCTGCCTTTTCTAGAAATTGCTACGAATTTAACGTGGCTAAAGGTGGATCATTCGACGACGCGAGAAAGCAATGTCAGTCACATGGTGGTGATCTAATTCATGGGTTCCAGGTAATTTTGAACATTGTTTTTTTTTGTTTCAATATGATTTTTTCAAATTTATAAAAATAGAATTATAAATAACTCAAAGACGTTAAGCACACACACATAATTTGCATTTCAACTGGAACGTTAACTTTTTCCCATGAACTATAGTCCTACAAATCTTGAGTTAATTAATAAGTAAATAAAAATAAGATCATTTCAGCATTAAGAAGATAGAGATTTTAGAACTCAACTAAGCTATGACGCTGTAAAAGAAAAAGTTCTACCTAATACCGATATATTACGTGTACAGGTAAAAATAATGTTTTGATGTTTTAATCAAGCAATACACTAACGTCGTCATGTAATTATGAGAAAAAGTTAACGTTTTGCCAACGTAACACTAGATACCTACTCGTTCTCATAAGAGAGTAAGTACCTTCTATCTATCTTATCTAAGAGAATGTCCTTCATACATTCCGAGACATTCTAAAAGAAACTATCCACACGTCTGGAACAATAGCGTCGATTCAGCTAATTAAAATTTAGAAAAGCGTCGTTAATCTCATTATCATGAGATATCATTTGCATAACGGTGGGAGGGTGTCTAACAATGGCTAACGGTCGGAGGCTCGATCTCGAAGCCGATGAACCAGATCCACTAAACTCTTCGTCTATTTATTTTCAATAATTTTATATTGCCCTTTTTAATTGCGTGTTTAGATTTGATTGCAAAATGAAATTATTTACCGTTTTATACTTAAAAATCTCGCGTTTCGAAATTTTTAGAAAAGAAATAGGTAGATGGTTCCAGGTAGCAATCAGTTTTTCTAAAACCAATATAAACTATTGCGAGTTTGTACTTACCAATCACGATATAATTTTAGGGTGCAACCTCGAGTTATTTCATACAAGAGCTGGAGAGGCGCAAGTCTCAACTGAAAACACAGCTGGTTTGGATCGGAGCTCAGAAAGACCCAGGGCTCACCTCCCGGACCTGGAGGTGGGTTGATGGTAAGTTTACGATAACCTCTTACGATTTATTTTCTTCTTTTCTTTCAACCCTTCGTAGTCCACTGTTGGATGGGTACTCTAATCAACGTTACTGTATCAGCGAAATATTTATACATTAAATTAATATCCATTTTGCTAAGCAAATAACAATTGAAAATCAAATTCATCTGGATTTTTACTGTAGGCCTCCTTTACAGCTATGTAGCAATTCAAACAAAAACGTTGTAAATGCTACTGTGACCGAGGTGTCCGCCTCATATCGGTTTCTACTGCAATCATGCTTCCCACAATAACAATAACAATACACACCTGACGAAAACTTTTAAGTCCTTTATCGACACAGTTCCTAAATTTTAAAACTGTTATAAGTTTCAGCGTTCAAATAATTATGTTTTATTTGATTGAATTACCTATTATATTTTGTTTAATCCAAAGGCGAAATAGTGTCAAAACCGACGTGGGGCAAGGACCAGCCGAACAACTACAACGGGGAGCAGAACTGCGCGGTGCTGGACGGCGGCCGCGCCTGGCTGTGGAACGACGTGGGCTGCAACCTGGACTACCTGCACTGGATCTGCCAGTACCGTGAGTGTCACCTTCATAGGTACATATCGTAATTTCATTCCGCTAAGCACCTGCGATTTCGCGCCGCCGCCCGGTAAATATAATCCCACTAGCTGTGCCCGCGACTTTATCCGCGTGAAATTTTTCTATATAACTATGATATGTAATATAATTCTAAGTTACTCCTTATTACATAAACTATCTGCAAGTGAAAGTTCCGTCAAAATCGGTCCAACCGTTCCAGAGTTTAGGCGAAACAAACAGACAGACATAAATTGTAAAAAATGTTTTTTGGTATAATTGTACCATGTATTCATTATTTTATAAACATTTTGCATTTAGTAAAAAGCGGTTATTTTTATATTACAAATAGATATTCCAATTTTATTTATCACTTCATTAGAATAACAAAGTCGCTTCCCTCTGTCTGTCCCTATATTTATGTTTAGATCTTTAAAACTACTTAACGGATTTTGATGCGGTTTTTTAATAGATAGAGTGATTCAAGAGGAAGGTTTAAATGTTTATAACATGCATAATATAGTAGAGGAACTCTGATAATTTTAGAGGTTTCTAATGTGATGTCGAAAATAAACCCATTTTTGCGCTTACATTGCAAACGCTGGCTGAAACCTACGCGATAGATGAAAATAATTTATAGAGCACAATAAAGTCCGCGATGGCATAATTATTGTCTTAATATCATAGTTCGGTCACAATAGACAGTTTTTAGTAGAATCTAGACCACTTTATTAGTACCTAATTATTAACCCTTATCCAAATAAATTATTTCATAATTAGGCTTAGGTTCAATACGATACCTAGAGAATACTTTTTAAATGATGGAAGTCGGATATTCCACACAAAAAATATTGTGATTTCAAAAGTAGATATCAGTAGGTATTTTCTATTGAATAAAATCGTTTACCCGGACTGAACATTAACGCGACTGTGACGCGACACCAAAATTACTTTACTTATATGAACTTAAAATTTGGAATATTTGGCGATCATGGCGGTTGGCATTCTGAATGTTAAATTAAAATATTGGAATCGAGTCCCGGTTTTTAAATTGTTGAAGCTTTTTCATTGTAACTTACGTGTTAAAGTTTTTTGGATTTTTGGAGTTTATGACTCAAAAATACTTTGGATATTAGTCAAATTCATTGGCAGGCAAATTAAATTATGTCCGTCTGTGATTCGGTTGTGACACCGTAGCTCGCGAACGGATGAAGCGATTTCAATTTAGTTTTTTTTTAATCGGTTGAGTCGTTTAAAAGTCATGGAGGGTGAAAGTGGGGAAGAATAACCGAACGTCTGCAAATGTAATCGAGTGGGGTCTCAAATGAAAGCGCACGTCATGAACGTGCACATTACAAAATAATATTATGTTCAAAGAAAATTGTAGTTATTGTGTCGGGGTTTTTTAAATTATCAATTTTATGGTTATTTAACTAGGTATTGATAGAATAGATAACATCCACAAGAATGTCCGCAATGGTCTAAATATGAGGAGTATAACGTAGACAGAACACAGGTTTATTTTTATTGATCATGTCGTATTATACGTTGAAACCATTAGAATACTTAGGGATAATCGTTTGTAAACAACTTTTAGCATCTATTTCTTTCTACTTTGTCAATAGCACTAAATAGTTAAATACTCATAAGTGCTGTTTTCTTAAACATGACATTAAAATTTAATTATTTGTAAAATATAAACAAATTATCACATATAAGTTATATCTCAGGGAATTTAATTAATCCAGCTTAAGTGGGTGCTGTGACCTACTTACGCTGCCTTCGGTTTAAATGTTCATTCATCGAAGCTGGTATAGTTGGTCCATCTCCTTCTGACGAACTGCGCTTTTTGCGACGATTTTTTATGTGCAATGCTAGCACTTTTCACACACAGCATTTGATATATCCATGTTTGATATTTATTTTATTATAACGCTTCGCCATTTCTTCATCGACTTTGTTCAGTTGCAGAAGCGGCTTCGCGAATATATTTTGTAATACTACCTATTAGATATTGTTGTGTCATATTATCCAGGTAAGGAAGTCCAGTTAAATGGGGGCCTACAGGTCGATAATTACATATTTTAAGTACATAATTTTGAACAGAATTAAAGATTGAACTGCATATGATATTGCATAGGGCTGAGATGTTTGCTGTTTTCGTCGCTGATTTGCACTGCAATTTTTTTTAAAATCATAAAAATTGATAAAATAATATAATAAATCATTATTAAGATATACAAGTAGCTTATATTACGAGTATCCACGCTCCATCTTGTCCGAATATCCGTTTAACCAACCTAATATACCTACTAATATAATAGATAAGATAATTGGTAGATACAAGTTTAATTAATTTCTAAGCTAAATTCCGGCCTTATTGCAATATGGCTGCTGCAAGCGACCAACTCCTCAACGCTTCAGGATTTTTTCTTTTTGCACAATAGCTGGGCGTGATAGCATATTAGTGATCGAGGGATAGCGTGGTGAATTTTTCAATCTATTAAAATGCTGTTTGTTTTTATTTTTAGTTCTTAAATGTTTAGTAAGTAAATGAGATTTTTATTTTGCAAACCTAAACAAACCTTCGATAATTTTATAAGCTTAAATAAATTCATGTTAAGCATTCAAATCATCTCGACAATGCGATTTTTTATGTTAATAGGCGCAGTACTTTAACATGTACCTACTAGTAGTTATATTTTTAAGATACATAGTTGCAAATGCGATAGTTATGCATTCATTTTGCACTAAATTAAGATAACATGTACACAGATTCCATATAATGTCTACCTAGAATAAAGAATAACTAGAATAAGGAACAATTTACCTTCACTACAAGGCGACCTTGTTATATTTTAGTGCCACCCTCATGCGGCAGTCCCGATAAGTTACTGAACACGACAATCGAAGGAAACAGTTACCTCGTCGGTTCAACTATTGCATACAAATGTCCCGAGGGGCACATGCTCATCGGAGACAAGACGAGGGAATGCAATGAAGATGGATTCTGGTCCGGGACTGCTCCGAGCTGTAAATGTAAGTAGAAGTGAGACAAATCTCTTCAAATTGTTTTTAAAATAGCGACGTACGAACTTTAAAAGCATTATCACAAAATTAACGCTGATTTTATAAACCTAGTTACCTATAAGATAAGAAAAACACTGTTTAAAGCTTCGTGATTATTCACTGCAATTTGTTAACAAACCTACGGGATTTTCCAAAGACACTGGTCTTCCCGCGAATGATGCAGGCTACCGCACCGCTATCATGCATCAAGTGCACGGTAAATATCCCGTAGATATGTTACCAAATAACATAAGAAATTATTTCCAAATCAAGAAGTTTATAAACGCACCTAGGGCCGGAAAAAAATTAAAAAAAAATGGATATAGAGTAAATGTCCAGTATTTTTTTAATGTATAAGTAAGTATCTATACATAAACAACTCTATGCACACTTTACACAGATGTAAACTGTGGCGGCCTAACTCCGATCCAAGACGGCGAGGTGAGCCTGGTGGACGGTCGGACCACGCACGGAGCCAGGGCCATGTACTCGTGCAGAGAGAACTACACCCTGGTCGGGGAAGCGGAGAGACGGTGTGGCGACGACGGGGTGTGGGATGGAGAAGCGCCCAAGTGCCTCTTCGACTGGTGTCCCGAGCCACCCCCTGTGTCTGGCGCGCTCGTCTCCGTCAGCGGCCACAAGGCTGGCTCTCTGGCAACTTACACTTGTCAGAACGGCTTCATATTGTTTGGACCTCCGGTAACTATTTCACTTTTAAATAGTTAATTTAATCAAATACTACGTCTTGTCCGTTGATTTCCTTTTCAGATTAAAATACTTTTCTATGGCCTCGCTCCAGACACGGTTTCGTATGAATTCAACTCGTGCGTACCTACTGCGTACCCCTGAAATACAATGACAGAGAGAGCCGAGCGCTCACACTGCGCGCGATGAAATTGACGTTGAGTTTGTGCGTGAACGTAAGTATACGCATGAGTTGAATTAATACGAAATCGCGTCCAAGCTGCGCGTGGCCTAACTGTGTCTGATCCGGGGACTACTTTCGTCTATGTTTCTTCGTTGTAGATACTCGTAAAGTATAAAATAGACACCAACAAACACTTTCATATTTATTCAAAATACGAGTAGCGTAGGGTAGACCCCGACTGCAGATCCACGCCGGGCGTCTGGCGCCCTCGTTTCCTTATCCTGTTGTTACACCTACCAGAACCGTAACGGCTTCATATTGTTTGGACCTCCGCTAAATATCTTTTTATAGCGATTCTCCTCGATATTTATTATTCGAGAGACGAATCATATTTAATTTTATGGTTTGCGTAGCCGCAGTCTCATAAAATTTCCAGTACCTGTCACTTGTAATTTCATCACTAAATACTATGATGTGTCCATGAATTCTGCCAAGACAAGACAACTGAAGCGAATGACTCATGCCTTTTCCTAAGCGCTTCGCTGTATTTTTGATTCCTTTTCAGAATGAAAAAGCCTTTTCTTTGTCTGGTCCGTGGACTACATTCGTCTGTATGCAATCACACTATATTTCTTCATTACAACGACGTGTCACTTCATTACAACCTTCATTACAAAGGTCACCAACAAACGCTCTGTTGTTTTTAAAATAGGGTCGGGGTGACCCCGAATATTTATTTGTGGAGATATTATTATCTCTTGCTTGGATGTATCTATTCAAAACGAGGCTAGACTAGAGAGACAATCAAAACCGATAGATGTTGCTTCGATAATGAAAAACAAGTTAAGTTCTGAACTCATCAATATTGTCTCTGATGAATTCCTTACGAACTTATCAAATATACAATAGTTCATCCTAACTTTGAATAGTTCTTCGTTTTGAAGACTGAGGACCGCTCAAAACTACATTGCTTCATTATCGAGTAGGTACCTTAGAACTATATATTGAAGAACAGAGGCATACCCACTGGGTGCCATACCGTGTAGATGTGCATATACTTAGTTGAAGCTTTGATAAACTTAGGTGCATACACAAGTCCTTTGTATCGATAAGTTAGAGTTGGAGTAGATTACGTATTCCTAGTATTGAAAATTGTTACTATAATAGTACTATGTGAACTTAAATTGAACCATCGCCGGTGTCAAGTGTGCATTATTATGTATCGTAAGGTTACATACCTACGTTTCTACAAAGCTACTACATAAGTAGTACGTTTCCTATTACAAAGCAATTTGTGTCATGTATGAACGACAATGATCATCATCAACCTAATTAGATAGGTACATGCGAATACTGGAATACTGGGCGCTGAAAATTTAATACTTCATGTCACAGTTGCCCTACCACCATAGCGGAAATAGCGGAAATTTGATTAGTAAGCTTATTTTATTAAAGTATTTTTTTCTAACAAACCTATAAATTTCAGAGCGTGACATGTACCCTTGGCGGGTCATGGGCGGGAACCGCGCCGTCCTGCAAATACGTGGACTGCGGGACGCCGGCGCAGGTGCACAAGGGTGCGTTCCGGCTGCTCAACGGCACCACTACGTACGGCTCGGTGGCGCAGTTCACCTGCGAGCCCGACTACTGGCTGGCGGGGGCAGAAGTCCTCACCTGCAATAGGGACGGCAAATGGTCCCATGATATCCCGTCGTGTGAACGTAAGTTTTTTTTTATAAATGGAGCAAGCAAACAGACAGACGGGCCACCTGATGGTAAGTGGTCACCGTCGCCTGATGATGCAGTGATGCAGGGCTCAAAATTCACTGTGGTAATTACGCACGGTAATTCCTCGGACACGTCTTCCGGCGTGAGAGTGACTCCATCGAGCGTCTTGTCGTGCAGGGCGGGGTTGAGGGCACCAGAGGGCGAGGAAGAGGAGTTCACCCGTGCGATGGACCGACCAAATTAAGTCTGCTGTGGGCGGTCCCTTGCACGAGTGTACCAGGCTGTCGGCCAGCAGAGAGAAGTGGCGAATGCTCGTGAGGCATATAACATCTGCCCTCAAAGACGTTGCTTCGTGATGACCACGACCGCTCTGCCAAGAGTGATACGACGAAGAAGAAGAATTACGCACTGTGGTAGAATATAGAAATCCATCATGCTGACCTAGCGCGGCTTGGTGGACAACTGAATTGGCGATAATTGAGTATTATTGATTTTCGTTGATTTTAAGTTGAGTCTTGAGAAGATAACGTTATCAGTCCTTAAAGTTAAGTATGAATGTTAATAAATATACGGTTCACAACACGTGTTCTGCGCAGAATGGCCCGATTAGTTCGAAGCCTTTAGAGGTCCTAAATCATGTGCTAATTGCAGCTTGGTCGCGGAAAAAACATATCTAGACGACGAGCCATCCTGTAATCAATAATTAAGTAATGGAATAAGGACAGATTAACTCTATTATTAGCAAATATAATTATACGCCAAGATATCAGGATAGGGCGATTCTATTAAAATTAAATAAGAACACCTACAAAATTATGTCGCCCCTTACCACAAAAAATATTTGAGTTTGAGATGATCTTGACTTTCTCCAGTGATAACTTGCGCGGATCCCGAAGTGCCCGCCGGCGGGTACATGGAGGCGTACGACTACAACGTGCACTCGACGATCGACTTCCACTGTGAGCGCGGACACAAGCTGGTCGGCGAACAGAACCTCGTCTGCCAGCCCGACGGCGAGTGGTCCGGCGAGTCGCCCAAGTGTGAATGTAAGACTAAATTCGCTTGACTTATTGACCTATCAATATAGCCAGATAATATTTTAAGAAGCTCAGCTCCATTTCACATTCAGTACCTACAACGCGCAACGCACTGAGACTTGCAAACGAAGCTGTCGTTTATTGACATTCTTTTATTGTATTTTAGCAATGTGGTATAATAGAAACGTAGCTGCAGGGTAGAAATGTAATCCACCAACACCAGCTAGATTTTTAATTTGGTCTATGAGAAAAAAGTCTGGGAACCTTTGTATTAGGACATGGCCTTAGAGTAACGACGCGGAACATACTCGTAGTGTTAATACTTAGACAACCAGAAAGAAGCATGTTAGAAAGGGAATATATAAAGCATACTTTAAGAAACTACAAAAAACGTTTTGTTTATATTCATTCTGTATCATCCAACTATTCAGACGGTTCCATTAAGGAAACATTATTAGGCAACCTACTACCCAAGCCTACTATACTATCATTGCATACATTTCATAATAAACTTGAGTGAGCTAGACTATTGACATGGGTTCTGAATTGGAATGCAAATTTTATATTTTATTCCGATTTCTAAAAATAAGAAAATCACGTTTCGAGATCGCACACAACTCGCAGACAAAGGTGGAGCTTATAAAAACGGTTTACATAAGGAGAAGAAGCGAGCACTTTAGTAAATATAAAAACCCGACACAAGCCGTTTAGGTACGTGATGTTTCCTAATCTCTCTTTTAATTTTTCCTTGCCTTTTCTCAACAATATCATCTAACGTGGTATTTTAGAGCCGTATAATAATATAGCAGCGTTTCCGGTACGCCTACGCTATATCGCTAGGGCAGCTGTAATACAATTTATTCTGAAAATTAGCTTCATTAAGTCAAAAATAGACAGAGACATAGACAGATATAGTGAAGCTTTTAAACCTTTGCATTCATCACCACATTGCCTATATGAGTATCCGCCTTCCATCTATAACATTGAACCGCAAAACAATAGTGCTCACTGGCCTGTTTAAAGCGACACAAAGTCGAGTGGGGTTTGTGGTCGAGCAATAAATGAAAGGTTCGGAAGCTACTACCGCTACTATTGTTTATTTTCAGAACTGTATGCACGCAAGGTCTAAAAAACATAATTTCGTGGAAAAGATTGCAATTTTGGTAAAAGTTCAACATTTTTTAAATTTTAAATGTCCTAATGTTAAGCGATCTCTGCAAATTATGGACACTAGTCTTAAGAAGTCGTATTTGAGGTCATACCTAGGCGCGTTGCTAAGTTTCGTGTATCTTAGGTCGGTAAAGTCTGACCAGAGATATTGTGCCCCTCGCCATGTTGCGGAAAAACTATGAACTAATAAGCATTAGTGCGAATGACGACAATGTCATGCTTTTCAGCCAATGGGCGTGAAAATACTTGGATCGACAACAACAGATACTGGAGGTGTACCGTATCATATTAATATATGACACCACCATGATTTGTTTTCATTTTTCTGGTATTACTATATTGTCTAATTCTATACATTTTGCAACCTATATTTATTTACGTTAACTACTTGTCAGATGTGGACTGCGGAAAGCTGCCGCCCTTGCCTTATGGATCTGCGGAGCTCTTGAACGGGACCACTCACCTGGGAAGCGTGATTCAATACTCGTGCACCACTAACTACAGGCTCGTGGGCCCAGTGCGGAGAGTGTGCACAGACGCCCATCAGTGGAGCGACTCCTCGCCAAGATGCGAAGGTAACACAAACATGTATTTATTTATTTAGTTCTATATAATATAGTCTGTTCATTCTTATTTCGCGTCACACGTTTTACTTTACACAAATTACACTGTGTTGTAATTTTTAATTGGGGGTTGTGCTGTGCCGCCGGCCGTAGCCTATCTTCGTCATCGGACCGTACGGGAGCGTACCCTCTCTGTAGGGAATAGGGGTACAAATAAAATCTGAATTTGTTTGTAAATCCTGAAGTTCACGCGGACGAAGTCGCGGGCAAAAACTAGTTATGATATAAGTAGATATGTTTTGGCTACACCACACGTGAATTAATGATCTTTGTAAATTATGGATGATTTTATTATGTTTTATATCCATAGATCTATTTGCCTACAGAGTAAAAACGTATGTGGAGTTATTGTCCAGCGCTAGAAAGCTTAAGCTTGGAAACGCATCGATGCTTCTTTTATTCATAAGATCGCAGAGATTCGATTCGCACCATCTAATCATAAATAAAGTTTTAAGTGAACGAATACGCAAACATCTTTCTATTACAACCATCTATCTTTACCTAAATTTGTTAATTTTCTCTTTTTAATATTTCTTCTTTTTGCAATATTCCTTTATTGAATATAGGAGTTCAAAGCTTAAAGTTGGACGGACAAAATTGGGAATGCTTTAAGGATTGTCCCACTACTTCGGTGCTTTGGTCGGTTAAAAAAAATACATTTTTCTACCTCTAAACTGCTGTTTAAACCATTAAATTAAACAGATGAACTGGTAGACAAATGTGTGACATAAGTATACAAACAAGATGGACTTACACGTTCAGAAAGATTGTCAGCCTCCTTCTACAAGATATTTGTAACAACGGCATAATTCAAAACACGAATTAACGATGTGTGCAGAGATCAGATGCCCGGAGCCGGTGGTCGCGGACAACAGCATAGTATCCGTGACGGGCAACGACCGCATGCACGGGCGCACGCTGATCCGCACCTCGGTGAGCACCAACGGCGGCAACACCTACCGCATCGGTGCACTCGTCAAGTACCGCTGCGAGCGAGGGTACAAGGTGGTGGGCGAGAGCCTGTCTACTTGCGAGGACAACGGCCAGTGGAGCGGTGTCACGCCGAGATGTCAATGTGAGTTGTTCCTTCAAATTATATACATACATAGGTACAACCAGCGGCGTATATTAAAATTAAGCGCCCCATCACTAATGCCTCACAGGGCCCCGGGCCTACAAGGTTTGCCGCCTCTGTTTAGATGCCAGTGCCTTAATAATGATTTTGTTCGACACGGTTCTGCTGCCCCTTTTAACTTGACGCCCCGGTCCATGGTGTTTTTGGCTTAGCGTAATTCCGCTCATGGGTATAGCCTGACAAAGGCCTTCAAACGTGTCGCCACATTCATTAAAGAGTTACTCAAGGTTGTGTTAAAATGTATAATTCCAGATGTCGATTGCGGCAATCCTGGTCGCCTTCAAAATGGCAAAGTGACGCTAGCCACCAACGCCACATACTACGGTGCTGCGGCCTTCTACGAATGCGATGAACATTGGCAGCTCGATGGAGTTTCCAGAAGATTGTGTCAGGATAACGGCACATGGAGCTCAGAAGCCCCTGTTTGTAAAGGTACCTACATTAATTTTTTGGTCTCTTCAACGACGGGATCGATAGCGTGCCTCTTGAATAAATCACAAGCGATCAAAAAAGTTAAGCTGGATGAGTCGCTAGGCTAGTGGTGAATTACTCATATGCGCGCTTCCATTTTTTGAAGGGCACGTTAAGCCGTTGGTCTAGGATAACAGCCGTTACACCTCATCAGAGAACCTATGGGTGGTATGAAAAAATCCGGCTCGGGTTCGCCACTAACTAGTTTTTCTCCATTGAGACCTATGCCCAATCCAATAGTGAGACATAAGAAGAGTGGTCTTTCAATAAAATTTGCTACAATGTCTGGCCGCTTTAAAACTTGCAGTTTTATTACTCACACAGCGCAAGTAATAAAAAGGGGTTGCTCAGTTGCTGTGAGTTAAAATGTTCGCTCCTATATTATTCATAAAGGATCCTCCTCCTTCAATCCACAGAGATAACCTGTGCAGATCCATCGATCCAAATCAAAAACACTCCGAGTCTGATGGTAGTAACATCGACACTCAGTATCGGCGGAGAGGCACACTATCGCTGCGAACGAGGACACAGTCTGAAAGGAAACCAGACCAGGACATGTCTCCCCAAGGGCCAGTGGAATGGAGCTCCTCCCGTGTGTATACGTAAGTATTCCATAGAACAATAAGTAATCTAGATATTTTGTGAAAGTGAAGGTAGAACCCAGTTTCCTAGACGAGACTTTCTTTTCTAGGCTTACTAAACAGTTTATGGCCAGTTTCAATAACATACCGCCGTGAACGGATAGTTACTACAGTTTTGTAAAAAGCATCTAATGTTGTGAAACTACACCATAAATGGTTTACCTTAAACACTATTTATGTTTACAGCTATCGATTGCAAATCACCCGGAACGATCGAGAACGGTCGTATCATCATAGCCAACAGCTCTACGTTGTTCGGGAGCTCGGTGGAGTACCACTGCCTGCCACAGTACCAGCGGGTGGGTCCGTTTCTGCGCAAGTGTATGGATGATGGCAAATGGTCGGGCGAAGAGCCGAGCTGCGAACTGGCGACAAATGAGGCGGCCGAGAGCGGAACGTTGCCACTGAGCGTTGGTGTCGGTTGCGGCGTGGTACTGTTCTTACTGATGCTTCTGGGCGTAATTTACTTGAGACTGTGAGTATATTTTGTTTTATTTGTTTAGCAAAACACGTTTACCTCAGATGACAGCGTGATGCCACGCGGCTTTTCCAACCGCGCGGTAGGTATGTGATATATACCCAGAAACTTTTGAAAGAATTCGCTGTCACGTGTCCACTACATGTCGCCGATGACTTTGAACTTCCGCTCTAATCTAGGTATCTCTTGTTGCCTTGTGTGTCCATATCATCCACGACACAAAGACTCCATGGGCTATGAGTGTGGAGCTTTTTTTTAAATTATATTTATCATCTCTTTCCAGCCGAAAAGCGACCCCAGTGAAAAATACAGAAAACATAGAGGGGGCGGAGAGGAAAGAGGACCAGAACGCCGCGGTGATGAGTTACGCGACGCTCCATGACACCAACGGACGGCACATATACGACCACGTGACCGATAACGTGTACGACTCTCCTTATAGCGAGCGAATAGCTGATAATGTCGCGTACGGACGGAGAAGCGATACCGACTCAGCCTACGAGCCCGAGCCCACGGGACCCAGCGCCGTGGTCACCATCAACGGCGTGGCCGTCCGCTGAAAAAACTAATGGAGCACAACAAGCTAGCCGAGTGGACACGAGCAGCGAGTGCCAGCGTGTAGACTGTCCGCTTGCGTCCACTCGTGGGCGTGAGAGATCCCCGCGTGTAGAGGCGCACCGTTCCCACGGGCGCATCGTACCAGCGTGTAGTGCTACTATAAGACAATTAACTGCCAATTAGTGATGTAGGAAGTGAAAGTACACTTGAATGTTCAGTGTTATGATGCATTAGGAATCTCAAGTAGGTACTGATTTGACCTACGTTCGTTCGAGTATTTACCACGGATATATGAGTGTTATGAATTTATTAAATAACTGTAAAATACTCTGTTTATGGTTCGAAACAAATAATTCGCTTGGAATATATAATAAAAAATTAACGAACGTTACCATTACAATTGTAGTTTCAAACTGATGTTAAAGTCTTAGAGTTAAAACACGTATTCTGTACAGTAAGTAATAAAATTATCAGTCATTGATAGTAACAATTTGTGTTCGGAAGTTCGAATCCCTCACTAGGTATTGAACCAAAGATGTAAAAAGAGTTGGAGATTTTATGAAATTTTTTTTATGTTTATGCTAGATTATGTGTGCATTATGCATAATAATTTTTTAATATCAAATTGTTTTATACTGTCTTATTTATATATTTAATAATTGTTATTCTAACTAAATCTGATTATGTATAAGTTTTGAATCTTAAAATATGTTTAAATATTTTGTATTTGTACGTATTGTATTATGATAGTTTCTACATCTTATTTTGACACCATCGTTATTAAGCGCATAATATAAAAATCCAAAAGCAATATTTATTATATAAGTAGGTTAAATTAATAATCCATAATAAGTACCTATCCTTATAGATTGATATTTGCTATCCATATGGAAAGGTATAGTCCATTTTTATTCTCTTGTCAATTTTGTTAAGCAATCTTAGTATGTCTTTTTATTTTAATTTGCGATAAAAAAATAATGCACACTTAATTATAAAAAAATGAAAACAAATTGTCATTTAATACAGAAAAAGATTTCTAGAAACTATCCTAATTTTTTTTTTTGCAATTTTAAAGTTTTTTCAATAGAAAGTAGTGCCAAGATTGTTTACCAAATAAGACAAGAGAATAAAAATGAACTGTAGATAATATTTTTATTTTGAATGAAAGTATCGCTAGTAAAATAACAATGTTGATGCCAAAATAATATTGCTATTGCTTTTAAGAATTAAAGTAATGAAGAACATCTTTTATAATAATAAATCTAAATATCCTCCACATTTTCTCAGTTTTTGTCAAGATAAATATTTTGTTACATTTAGGATTGAAAATTTACAATTTACCTTTTTTCTAAGTCGATGTAAATATTAGGACATTAACCTTAGGTTCATTTTCGTCATCACTATCCATTAATTCTAGCATAGGCGAATTCAATTTACTGCAATTTATGAAATATTCTCTTTCCTATAAGTGTAACATTTGCTTTACCTAAAAATAACAAATGATATTTAAATCACTTGTTTAATTATATAAATAGAATTCAGTCACCACTGGCACCGAATATGTATTGTAATGTATAACACCTAAACAAAGTAAAAACAAAAACAATTCTGTGATTGAAATAAAATCATTGAAATGATTAAATGTAATACATTTACCTGCGACCAAACGTCTGATATTTTGGTTACCAACCGGTGTATATTAATCATTTTGTTGTATGTATGTAGATATACAAATATAATCATTATGTTCATTATATCTATCAAGGATAAACTGTTTTAAAATACGTATACTAGAAGACTAGATATAAAGTGATTGATAAAGTATGTTTCCTTAATATATGAATGATGTGATGATAAAATAAGTGTTCGTTTTTCTACTTTTAGAATACAAAAATGACGATTATCATAATTTGTTACATATTTTGTATGTGTAATTATTTGTAACTACCCATGTAAACTATCCTATGTTCGTTAAATAAATTTAAATAAAACATAAAGTTTTTTTTATGGCAAATAAGACCACAACTAGGTTTGGTGAACACGTTTATTGTAAAAAATTGACATTACATAGAGACAACGACTATTTAAACATGATATAATAAATCTAGTAACTTCCTGCTTCCTTCCTAACATGGGATTTACTATCAAGTACATATAGAAGATTCTTAGTCTTAACTGAAAACGGAGCCTGTATACAAATTATGTCACTATTTACTCCAGCTTACACCATTGTATAACTTGAGTATATTTTTCTAAAGACGTATGAGAGTACAATTTATATTATAATTTTATAAAACACAGATACAGTTTATTAATATTATGTTCGAAGCAAAAGTACAAGTCCACAATGTGCACGTAGGCCGTAGCGCATGCGATAAGGCTGCCTCGCGTGCGCTGCTGACTGCACTAAGATACTCGTACACGCCCTTGATGAACGAAAAAGGCACAGTGTGGACATCCCAAATAGAATATTTTAAATTCCGTTTTTCGCTGATCTTATACTTAATCTTGTTATTATTATAGGTATTCTGTAACGATACATTTGAATAAAACAGAATAGTGTAATTTATAATAAAGAAAAATAAATAAGTCAAGTTCGCTGATTGTTATTTTATTAATACCGAATATGACGATATTATCTACTCTGAAAGAAAGTTACATTTTCTCTATATACACACTACATTGTACAGATGAAATTTGGTTAGGTTATGTTTTAAAATAAACTATTTAAACGAAATAGCGTTTGGACAACACAGCTACGTAACAATAATGACGGTGTTAATATAAACCTACTCTTAATCAACTGCTTAAAACTAAGGTATTGATCCCATTTGTTTTTAACAAATTTTAGAAGAAATCAAAGACTAGGTAATTCTGAAAGGTACACAAGTTAATAGAGTTACGATGATTTATTTTGTAAACTTAATTGTTACATATTTTCGAGGCATGGTTCAGCTTCAGTTTCGTAGTTCACCGCTTATACCGGTGAAACCTCAGTATCAAAAGGCGGGTACAATAGGTAGGTATTCAAAAAATCAATCTTTATTTGATTCCAACTATTAACATTTAACTATTAATATAGGTACGATTTAAATACTAACATTACAATACCTATTAAGTAGACTGTATATAATATTGTATAATGATTGTAAATATTGTAATATTTACCAAATAATAGACAGGTTATATTGAATTATACACCAACTGAACAGATTTTATTCAAGACTCAATTTTTTTAATGATATGCGAAATACAATATTTTTACTTTCCCATTATGCAGCTACAATATAATATTCAACTAGGTATCTTTCGCAAAATATTAATTTTCATTGAATTTTCCTACCTATGGCCAATAGCACATTAATGCACCAATGTTTACCAGATGTTTGCTATCAATTGCAAGGACGTACTCGTAAAAGGTTATACGTAAGAGTATACAAAAAACATAGATTTAACATTTTTGCACGCCTCATAACACGTTTAAGGTGTTTGTTTACGCTCAGTGTCCATGTCAAGCAAGTTTTGATTTATGAACTTATGGATAGGTATAATTACTACAATTTAAGCTAGAAAATATATAACAAAAAACTAAAACCCATTTTTTTTAATTTAACTTACGTGTTGTTTCTGCTTAGACAATTACCTAGTAAAGGCTAGTGATGCATTCGTGTGCCGAGTGATTGTGACAGGTTTGTGGTTGAGATTGGGGGAGGAGGCAGTAGTTTTTAATGAATGGGGTATCCGTTCAAAAAAAAATTAAGTACTTTCATCTAGTTTCAGGTGCAAATGGCCCAGCTCTCAACTTCAGGACGTCACCTATAACAATCTTATACATTTAGTACCGTCACTTGAACGATCTTTCATGTACATAAAAGAAACAACGGTTTGTCAACTTTTTATAATACTTAATTATCTTCATGGTATAGATACCTACGTCATAGATAGGAATGAAGAATAATAACTTCCATATTTGCATATATGTAAAAAAATCTTATTATTATTTAGCAATATGATGTTCAATACAGGTCATTCGATCATTAACATCGTCCATACCATATTAGAGTACCTACTTGATACAGAGGATGGTGGTTGAAAGAAATAACACATGACAATATCAGTCACATCAGACTCGGTCATTTAAATAGGAAATGTATTAAGTAATACATTAAAAAGTCTGATTATCTGATAATGAGTCCCCATTATGAGTCGGGTCCTTCAAGTTTGATATTATGCATATGCACTCTTGAAATTTTGGCAGTGATGGCATGAAAATTGCTTTTTCAAAGTACCCCCAATTCGAACACTTAGGGAATAAACTTTCGCAATTGTATTCACAAAAGGAAAAGCAATAAACTAATAATGTAAGAGTAGTATTTTGTGTTAATATTTTTTGTAGTACTTTTATGAAATCCGCTAACTTTAGCTAATATGCTGAAAGGGTCATTTATATATTATGAACTTCATAAAGGTAAATATTACATAAATAAATTAATATAAAAAGCGAGGCATTTGGCTTCTTTGATATTAAATATTGGAGTTTATTCGATAAACAATTGCGTAACTTGACCGGTATTCTGTGTAACTAGTAGGGGTCATTAATTTCATTTCCACAGGATTACATTAGTGGCTTTCCTCAAACAAGTTTTCAATGAATTCCTTATTTATACTAGATACTTAATATAACAGTCTCTAATTTGAGAATTTTACATTAGGCAACTATATTATTCCCCAATTATCAGGAGTATTTATTAGGCCTATTCCAAAAGTAGATACATTTATAAATAATTTAAACGTTTCTCTAAAATAGTAATTAGCTACCTCACTAGCAAATGATCGCCTAATTTTTTCTCAAAAAAAATCATATCATAATTATTATGGATACCAATAAATTAAACGGTGTTCAAGCACGTTATTATGTAGAAAACTTCAAAGGCACAGAACCAGTCGGTTATTCCCGTTTGAAATAAATAAAAATAAAAAAAACCGAGAGATTTTTCAAAATACAATGCCAATTGAATATAAAACCCGTAGTCAAAGTAAATAAGGATAAAATAAAATAAACAAAGGAAATAAATCAATGACGACATTTATTTTGTATAACTCTGGTAATAAATAAACTTTAAGAACAAAAATTTTAAACTGCTAAAAATGGCTACAATTTTTTACATACTATATTTTTGAAGATCATTTGACGCCTACGCAAATAATAATTTATGCGTCACGAAGTTTAATCAAACTTAATACCGTCAAATATAAGTTTATCATTATTATTAATAAAAATTACACTTTTTGAGATTTGAAAATTGCTCTTAATATATTAAACAGTAAATATAAACAATATTATTTAATAAAAAAATTAACAATCAAGGTTTACTAATGACACAAGTTTAATTACTGCATAAAAATGTCGTTCTAAATACTTATTAAAAATACTTTTATATTTCATTTAATCAATTATCAGAATTCTATATATGTAAAATAGAATTATATTTATATAACAAAATGACGATGTATCACATATCCGATTATTTCGTGACAATCGCTTACAAAAATTTCTATACTTCAGTTAAATGATAAATGATAAAAACCAAGTTATACAATGTATACCTTTATTATACATACAACAATAATAAATATATATTAGTTAATTCGAGTTATATAAACTAAACTAATAGGCATGATGACTAATTTTCAAAAACTCTTCTATGATATTCAGAAGTTTCTATTATGTCTAAAATATATCATATTTTTGTAGAAAATTAAGGTTTTTGTGCAATAAAAGTACATTTAAATTTTAAGTTTCAAATTCATTCCAAAACGCTCGCCCGTGTCATGGCGTCTGTCATTACGTCACGGCTCAGTAAAAAATGCAGAGATCGCGTATACGCTTAAACGAAAAAAATGACGTTTATTGAGACGTGACGTAAATTGACGTAATTCGATCTGATGGGTGTTTAAGCTATCATGACGGATTTTTGTATTTTGTAGATTTATTTTAACAAATAAATTATTAATCTCGACATTAATAAGAGAATAAATACATGTTTCAAAATCTTTGAATCCTATTTCATTAGATCAGCTTAATATTTTGGCAATACTTGATTACTGTCATCATGCCTATTGTAATGGCGGGCGTCAAACCCTCTTCTATAAAAGGTTTTCTTTATATCTAACCTACTTTATACTTACATCATTTAGGAATACATTAAAATATCAACACAAAGGACACCTCGGCAACAATATTAAATAGAATAAAGTCTTGAAGGGTTCGGTCGGATACATCGCATAAAAAAGACAATTTAATAGCCAAGGGAATACATCAGTTTGGCATAGTGGGCGGCCAGTAATGAATGTTTCCGATGTTTCTGTACAAACTACGTGTATAAGTTTTGTTGCGTAGGAAACGAGTGTAAATTTCGAGTGCAGATACACACTCGACATCGGGCACAATTTCCGGGCGGCCGGCGCTCACTTGGACAGTTTGCTTATCACTCTGATTAACGCTCCGTTCTCGTCTTTCAACCGTTGGTTCTCCGCCTGTAGTGCTTGCTGATACTGAAATGTCAATCATAATATTGGCTAATACCTTTGTCGACAGAAATTAAATAAAGGTGATGTATTGTGTTTGCTTTTAATTCTTGTAAAAATGTTATTATTAGATTTATGAAGACTTTACGCACTTTGTTGCAGTTTAAAGAACTTTCTTTGGCTATTACATTTTTTGAAACGACGTGTAATTGAATATACTCGAATTGTTAAGTTTTATTTATTTAATATTTCTGTACACAACACACAAATTAATTTTTTAGTGTGGCTATGACAGCTCAAATTGATAAAACACATTTTTCAACGTATCACAGAAATATTTTGCACACTCTGGAATTATTGTTGGTGCGTTAATACTATTCTATACATGAATCAATATTTGTCCTATAGAATAAACACAATAAATAAATAAATAAATAAAATGCCTATTGGTTTTTTCAAGGCCTAAGAAATCTATAGATCTATAAAACAGGAGTCACAGTTTAAATAAATTACAGCTTAATTAAAGACACAAACACAGAGCAAAACCGAAAATTGGGTTCAAAATACTAAATAGCAATGAATTAGTCACTCGATCAAATTACATACGTAAATCACATTATTGTAAACCACTAGTAGAAATAATAATATATCTTATTACAAATCTCAGTAATTTGACCGAATACAAATCATTAAGAATATTTACAAGGGGACCACAACTAAAAGTATCACTATATTTGAATAGACAAGTAAATGTTTATACAGGGTGAATTTTTCAAATGTGCGTGGATGGGGAAATCCACTTATCCACGGACAAATATTAGAAAGAGATTTAGTGATTACACAAAAAATGCAATATCAATGTTTAGTTGATATTCATACGAAAAAGATTCATAGAACTTGTTTACTTTTGAACGAGTTTTTTATAATTTATAAGTGTGTTTTCGTGTATGTGAGTTGTTAGAAAAAAAACTCTTTGAAGAACAGTTGCGTACAAATGATAATGAGTAAAAACAGGTAAATATGTATAGTATACACCATACTCGTAATAAATCGCTGTTGACTTAGTAGGTATTATAGTAACGGCCGGCGCGGCCCAATTCCTAAAGTGACTTCATGTCTTTACTGTGGTGTGTAGATAGCATGTAGACGGGTTCATTTAATGTATTATTCAGTTTATTAATGGGATGTTCCAAGTCATGCAGCACGATAGACAACACTATACGGACTGTGTTTCCAGATAATTTGCTACATAATATTTTAATAAAAAATACTTAAATGATATTTTAAATAAAAAAAATCAAACAATACTACACAGCCTCATCGCAATAGTAAAAAAAATTCATCGGTTTTATATCGTTCTTATATTGAATTTTTATTTCTCTCTCACTTATGTATACCACATAATTTCATAAGAAAAAGGTAAAGCGAAAATCGATACAAATAAATTAGTAACTAGCTTTTCTCAAAGTCTGAATTTAATAGCAAGATTATCTGAAACACTGCAAGGTTCGAAAACTGTGGTTTTGATGGCACTGAGTTAGATACGAATCTCAAAGCATGCTGCCATAGCACTCGGTTAATATATTACGATGATGCTGTGGGGACCGATACATACAACGCCGGGGCTACGTGACGCGGTCAAAGAATTTGCTGTCGCTTTGGCAGAACATGTGGAAAACTATACTATGAATATATTAAAATCTAAATAAAGCCAATGGTCGAATAACAGCAAGATCCTTGATCACGGCGCTGAATGTCGCCACTGAGCGAACGGTCATTCCAACACAATTACCTATTTGGCGGCAGAGTTGGTCAATTTGCTCACGACCCGCGTTAGCGCGCGGTTCTCAGCTTTCAGCCTTTCGTTCTCGGCTTTTAGCTTTTGCAATTGCTACAAAACGAACACCAACATTATAACTCATCATCTCAACGATGCGGCGACCACAGCGCCATCTTGACGACCGCCGAGCGTAACGGTACAAACTATAGAAGCCGATACACAATATTATCATGTTATTTGAAATTTTGAGAGAAGTTTAATTTGATATTTTTGTGTGTTGTGTCGTATGTAGTGTTGGTTTCCTAAAAAAAGATGCGATCGTTACCTTCAACTCCTCCTCCATTTCTGAAAGTTTCCTTTCCATCGCTCGCTTCTCCCTCTTCTCGATTTCAGACAGTGAATTCTGGTTCTGAAAAAGGATAAAATTTTTAGAAAAACGATTGATATATTTTATAAAGTAGAAGTGCGTGCAGTCCTCATAATGTCTGCAGCCCCAGGACAACCACATACATTCTCAAACAGATCAAAAACACCGTCTTGGGTGGGAATCATCACCGAAGATGACAGACGATTAAAGTAATTCATCTGAAAACCGCATCCCCGCATCCCCACAGTACCCCAAAACAAGAAGAACATGTTACTTCAGGTTAAGTACGCGATCTTTCTCCTCTTATACAAACTGGGCGGCCCTACAGTGCGTTTATTTTAGCGTGTTCATTCATACTAACTGAGCAACAAATAGCAGCAAGAGCTTGAAAATAAAAAGTATTTAAGCGAATATTCTCTCACTCGAGATCATAACCTCCTTTACGAAAACGTTTCTTATATGTAATACTCTAAAATCATCGACGTAGTATAAAACAGTCGCTACCTGAGTGTATACGCTTACATCTATTAAACCATTCATCTCATTTTGATACGGTTTCCAGTATCATTAACATAGTAAATTTCGAACGGTGTATAGGCACGTATAGGTAGGTATAATACATGCATGATGTATAATATTTACAAAGAATATAAAAAATCCAATGTTCGACCGTACGCGGCCTGGGCGGGTCGCTAGTTTAGTATAAAACGAAAAATAATGACAAGCCAAGCAGTTATAGATAGTCCGACTCGAGCCAATCTGTCAGCCAGTACCTGAGTACATAATTATTATTTAGTGTTGGGTGAACATTAGTCAAACGTTTAAATTGGGAAATATACGTTTGAAAATAATGCGTAACAAGTTCAGGTCGCCACGGCCATTTTACACGCGCCAATGTCTTCGCCGAATTAAAACTATTAAATTAATCAGCTCATTGTATGCCCTGTTACCAATAAAACAAATACCAATCAAATTTCTCATAGCAATTTAAAAAAAACACTAGTCTATAGCTAGACCTATATTTGTGTTGTATCATAATTATGTATCGTATGTAGATTGGCAAGAAAACACAAAACGAGATGGAAGGGCTCTGTAAATATACATTTCAGCAATTGACGCAAATTAGCTGAGATTACCAACAAATACACAAAATGATTTTGCTAATTTCGCTTTGCGATTTCTGCAAAAGCTACTGTCGCTTTATGCACCCAGTTAAATGGCTTAATTTATAAGCATATTAGTTAAACTCAATAAACGTCGCCTCTTAGCTACCAACGCTAAAGCAGCCAGCCTTGTTACATTTCATCTTTTAATAAATTCATTTCGAAGCTTTTCATCATATGCGAGTACATCAGTTGCATATGGTGCCAATTTCTCTCTTATTAATCAGGCAGAGGCTTGTGTAAACTCGTAGGGAACCGAATTTATTCGTAATTTTAATTTATTCGTTAAGTAGCGATTCCTTTTTTAACAATTAATTACTATAATCTGCAAAATATAGCATTAAAAAACAATAGCTCTTTATAAAATAGTAAATTCTGTAGAATTTTTATGCTTTAACGTCGAAATGTGTTCCAAACATTCAAATTCGATTAGTAGTCAGTGCTTATTATTCCGTATTCAGAAACATTCCGTTTATGATATTTAATGCATAGTTGAATACTTGAAAGCTTCAAAGCTTCAAGGTTCAAAAAAAGGACATTGTCATCATTCGCCAGACAGATACATTAGTTCATCCCTTATCATCTTAGATGAATCTCACTGCCATGTCTAAACTTGAAGAAACCGGATCCAGAAAATGTAATAATATTTCTTTCTTTCTTTACATATTTCCAGACAAGTATAGTATAGTAGCATATTGTATTCTAAAATTCTAACTGAACAAGTTTCAGATCAATAATAACTTAGAATTCATTAAAAAAGTTAACTTTATCTACATTTCACTTTATGATGTATCACATATAAAAGTTCCGAGCAAAAAAAATTAAGTAATTCAAATACTTATTTAATAAACTTTGTTCGAGCACATTCTTATTACACATTTCATAACTATAACACAAATTTAGCAAAATTAAGACGTCATCCCGTGCGTTCGCCATACAAAATGTATGAAGGCGTAGTGTTTATGACAGTTCATTAAAAATATCTCAATTGACACGTCGCACACAGCCCAACACAATAAAAGTGGACACAGTAAAAGTGTGCTAGTATTGAGCAATAACAGCTTACCACGTGTGTGAGCCTCGTAATGGTCGCGCGCGCGTCCCGCAGCTGCTGCTCGGAGGTGGTCAGCAGCGAGCGCAGGCGGCGCACCTCGCTCTGCGACGCCTCGTACAGCGCCTTGTAGTCCTTTTCCTCGCCCTCCTCGGTGCGCTCGGTGCGCTCGCTGCCCGACTGCAAGTGACGACGGTTACGATTCAAATATGTATGGACAACGTTCACTCACAATATGGAATTTGACTGGCCTGTTGATCTAGTGGTTAGCGAAACTAACTGCGGCGCTGGAAGTCTTGGGGTCGGGGATCGATCCCACGATAAATATTTGTGTGATGAGTTTTTGTTACACGTAGGCGTGTAAGTTATCAAAAATTCATTGGTTCATTTCACAGGTAATTTTTTTCCATGAGCTTGTAGTCTATAAGACATAATATTATTATGGGGACCATTTCGACCTATGGTTATTTATATGTTATTTTTACCAACTTAAGCACTATAACGGTTTGATATACGTTTCTTGTTTTAAGGTTAATATCGAACTGAATACTTTATATAAAGTTGTGCAATGATTTTTCAAAAACGAGATATAGTTGTTAAGTGTATTTTATTTTATGTATGGCCCGCCCACCATATCTCAAAAAAAAACTCAAAAAATAAGCTCCTTTTTGATATGAATGTCTTACGATCTAGCTTTTTGCTCATTTCTACTATTCATACTTAAATTAGGTACTCAAGGTACCATTGTGCTTAAGTCTGTTTGTTTCTTCTTGTTGCCAATCGCATTTTCTCTTCTCGCACTGCCACATTTGCACATTTTATTAAATGCATTCACATGTTTCAAAGCATAATTGTTTACTTTCGTAATGCCTTTTTTAAGCCTTTTATGTTTAAATTTTTAAGAAATCACGAACACTGTAAAGGTTTGACACTTTTTTTTAAATATCTAAATTAACTTGTAATGTTTGTTTGGTGGAGGCTGTTATAGTCAAGTATTTTATTCGAATTTGGAAGTTGTTGATGTGAAAATATGAAATATATTTCTTTTCCCCATCGACTTTTTTATTTTCAAATCGGAATCTAAAGATTTCTTATAAATTGTAAAGATTTTATAATTTTATTTGAAAGTACTGTCCTTATGTTGATTTTCTCATTGTTTCACCTAAGACTTGCAAATTATTTCAATGGCATTGAATATACGAAAGCAATGTTGCTCTCGATCGTGCTCGCAAACTGAGGGCAACCTTGAACTCCTAATACCTACCTATTAACTTAATTAATACCTACCTATCCTAATACCTACCTATTAACTTAACAAAATTTCAATTATGATCATGCTTACAGGTTCTCTTACATTATCGAAGACTGATTATTTTAGATACTTGAATTCTTCAATACACTTAAACTTTATTTATGTAAAAAAATAACGCTTATGCGGTATTGAAAAATTCCACTTAAGTAAATATTAAAAACACCTACACAACAATTCAACACACCGATACGTAAGTATTTTTAATATATTTGAGCTATATGCGAAAACGAAGTGTTTCGTTAAATTTTCCGTAGGAAATGTAATTAAAGCTTCATTAGGAATGGCCTAGAGTAAGTTGGTTGCCTAATATTTATATTACAAGACATTCAGTAAACATACACAGTATCCGTCCGACGCGAGAGAGTTGAGGCTGAGTGACCGCGAATTCAGCGCCGCCACAGAGTCGAGGGATGTGAGCGAACGCGATCTCTCCTTGTTGAGGCCGTTAATTTTGTTTGCCGCTCGCGACTTCCTCTCCGGCCTCACAGGAGGGACCTCCGCCTCCAGCGTAGCCGGAGCTTCGGCTTGAGGTTCTGGCACTTTCATTGGTGGCACTAACTTAGGTTTAAAGTTCTTTTGACTCGCTAGCAACTTTTTGTCTAACTTTTTTAACACAGGAGTCATTAAATTTAAGGAACCCAAGGTAGCTCCGCTTAAATACACTCCCCCGTAACCGGAACTCGTTCCCCCATATATCCCGAGGTTCGACGAGGGTCGACCCAAACCGGCGGTGTAAGGGTTAAAGTTTCTGTAGGTATTAGAACTGTAGGAATTCGAATAAGGATTGTATTGTCCACTAAACATGGAACCTAGCATGCTAGGTGAGGAGCCGTAGTGGGAGGTGAGACTCCGCGGCCGCGAAGAAAACCTATCCTGCTTCCGACTCATCTCTGCTTACATCCCACAATGACACGCGCCGAGAACCGAAATACGACGTATACAACGGCCGTTCGCTGCGACGTATGAAAACACACTAACTGTTTTCCAAGTCTTATAAATCTCTGCACAGAGAAAATATTGTCGACACCCACACAAAACACCGGTCCATAAAAACGTGCGAGCGAGAAACTGCCGTGACGCACTAGACGGTGAGATGGCTACATCCACAGGAGCACGTGAGAAATCATCACCTGTAAATATAACGAAAGCGTAGCGACGTCGAGCCGACATTAGTCCTGAAAGCTACGCATCAAGAGTGGCACTGGAAATAGACAACACTTTAATTATCGGCGACGTCGTGTCTGTCATCGAAGGTTCATCATTGACATGGGGTCTGAAGGCCGTCCTATGTCGTTAACGTGTACCGCCCGTCTAGTTTCTTCAGGTACGCATGCGCTAAAAATAGGCGTTCGCGCACCCGACTGACAAACATCATACATATTATACCCAACGCTAATAAAATATCCTGATTGCTTGTAACCATTAAAGGAATATAATTTATTAGATAATCGGAGTCTCCTGATAAAACCATTGTCATTAAGAAGTATAAACAGACATTTGTTACCCGATTTATTTGACACCCATCCCTAATTGTGTTAATGAGATCGTAAAAGTAGAATAAAATCATGTATTTGTCTAAGTCGCTAAATATAAAATCTATTTTCAAGTTTACGTAGTTCTGGTTCAGACGACTGCTGACCCAAATTCTGGTTTGTTTGGAGCTCTCTTAAAGTGTATGACTGGAATTTTGAACGACGCATATGAAATCGACAGAAATAGTTGTGAAACCATGTTACAAAAGACTATTTTAGTCAACCTTTGTCGAAATTAGAAATTTAGTTAATCTGTTGAGCATTTGGAAGAAGTCTTTAACGAGAACCGACCACCTACTCCCTGGCAAACAATTAATTCATTATGTTTATTGAGCCCAAATCAGTCCAGTTTGTTTATAGATAACAGGTTCATACATGAATACATCTTCTTTGAACTTTTCACAAATATTCATTCAACAAAACAATGCGTAATTATGTTATTGCTATTATTTAGCATTGTTCTTTAGCGTACCCCGCTAATTAAGCTACATGTCCGTAAAGGAATCCACCGTGCGAATTTATATCTTTTTATTATAATATATATTATTATCTAAACATATTATAAAATCGATAAAACGAAAATTTTGCTTCCAGATCACGAGAAAATTACCGAACGAATGGTTATAAACTTTGGCACGGTGGTATTGTATAGCCCTGAAAAACATTGTGGGTCTACCTAATATCCTGATACATAAATTATACAAAACAAGCTCAACGTGAACAAAGCCGCGGGCACAACTCGTTGTAAATAAAAATTCAAATTCAATCAAAAATAATCTTGACATTCAAGCAAGTAACGATGGAAAAATCATGAATTATTCACATTAAACAATTGGTAAACGAATATTTTACAGTCCCTTTTCTTATATAATAATATGAGTCAGTTAAAATGGTATCTACCTTTACCGTGGCACTTGATGCGGCTAGTCGATGACGTCATATAGCCATGTGTGCATTAACAGGAAAATATACACGAGTCATCGGCGGATACGCTAAAAATAATAAAGATTCTAAAGGCACATCAAATTTCACTAGCGGTACATTAGTGTCGTTATTATCGCGTACAAACCCAATATACGTGTCTACTGACGCTACAGCAGTTGTTTATAGGGTCCGATATCGCAAATAGTAAATTACGTACTTATTTCTTGAATATACAAAAAAAATCAGTATCTTGAAACTCATTTATATAAATATCTTTAAAATTATTATATACTTAATACGCATACCGATTGACGCATAATTTAACATTTAATAACAAACATTAACACAGAAGGATTTATCAGAATTTTCTTACCTAAATCAAATAATGTTCTATGGCTTGGTAAGTTATACTGTTTCCCGTTAGCAAAATAGTTTAAATGTATCCCAACATTGTTCAAGTCCATTCTTCGTATGTTCCCTTTTCATAGCTCATCAGGGTAAATCTCTCGAAGTAATGATTCATGTAGGGCATTACTTTCGTATGAATTGTGCCTCTCAAAATGCAAAACCAAATAAATTATGAGTCAATGTGTAAGCTCGAAGTCAGGTTTCCTAAGAAAACATACGGTTAAATTTGCCTTCACGTTCTTCTTATGAGATTATTTTTCTTATTTTAATCAATCATGATACTTATATAAAATAATGAAAACAATATTTTAAAAGTCTATCATGTGAAAAAAAGAATGTTCCTAATATACTCAAAAAAGTTACGTCCAATATTAAGAATATCTGCAATATTCGCAATGTTCTATGATGCCCTTGATGCGGATGGTATTTCATTGTTAGACCATATGGCTATATAGCGAAAAAGGAAAATGGAGGGAGACCGGCGTAGGTACTCGCGATATGTAATACATGTTCACTACTTTAAAGTGGAGATAGTCTTGCCTTTTATAAGTCTGAAAAAGATAGACTTCTGGGCTGGATCATTTTGCAGTGGTAGCTAAAGAAATGTCACCGACCCGGTAGAGAAACAATAATTTTCGAATAGTGGAGAGACTGTAGACGTGGGTGGCAATACACACGAGGGGGTATTTGATGTGCAGTGGCCGAAATAGGCCTTTAAAAGAAAAAACAATCTCAAAAGAATGAAAAAATACATTTTCGGTATAAAACAACCAAATTTTCACATCTATCATGATATTGGGACAGCTTTAATACACAAAATATACAATATTTTTTGCAATACTGCAGTCCCAATACACTGATAAAACTATAGAGCATTGTACTGCTCGCCCCAATTTATGAGTCGTTTATAATGCTGTGTAACATCTGGATTGAAGCCAATTTGACACGCTTCACACTGGCCAATATTTAAATCTAAGTTTTAAACGCGTGAAAATTCGCTTTAACCGGTGAATACAACTCTATTCAAGTGAGCCTTGTCTACTAGACATCAATTAAACGACTTGATTAAACTGTCACTAATATTGCTGCAAGTCAAATCCATGTTGTAGAGACATCGATTTTTCGAAGCTCCACTATCAACAGTCGGTGTAAATGTTGCCTTAGACCAGACATTGATGCAAAAAATACAATTTGCGGTACACTGACGTAGCTACCATTTATTTTATATACATTACGACAAAGTGTACGGAAGTGTCTAAAAGTGATTTTATTATATCTCCATACGTCAAACCCTTGAAAAGTTTATGTGGGCATGTTACTACACCTAATTCACACTTTACAGTCAATCTAGTTAGTCGGCGTGAGGCCGAAAATACACATACATTGCTCATTGTTTGGTTAAGTCATCAACGCCGCATACTGAAACTAACAGTGCCTCCTAGATAAGATACCATAGGTCCTTCCTTCCTTCAGCCCATCGTAGTTCAATGTTGGATATGGGCCGCCACTAATCGATGTAAGACCACCCTACCCTGGCCAGGTAATTAATAAATGTTAATTAAATTAAAAAAGGCCAAGTGGCAATCATTAATTACTGTCTTTTATTTGTCTTATTAACTGCAAGGTGTTTGACCTAATGATCTGCATCCTCGGTTTCTCAGAACAATAATATCTATTTTTATATAAACGTGTAACACTTCCGAAATGATGGATAAACGATGTCTTGGAAATTGCGACTAAGGTTTATTTTAATAATACTTTTTCGTTTCGAAACGAACTTGGCGAGGGAACAAGATGTGAAACAATTACTCATTTCAAGTGGCAAGATCAAAACAGAAAGACTCGCGCCCATTTTGATCTCATCTCAACCACCTCGGCATAATAAAATCTTAAATGCAATATAGCTCTTATTATAAGCCGTCGCCAAAAAAAGATTCATTTTGAAAGACTACATGATTTGTTAAAGTCAATAGATTTAACTGAGTAAGGCCAATACGATAATATATTTAGCTAATATGTTTTTGCGAAATGCGAAAGTTTATGAGATGGATGGATGGATGCTTTTACTTTTTCACGCAAAAAAGTCTGAATAGATATGTATGAAATTTGATATAAAGATTTGATATGAAGTTTATAACCAGGATTGACATGTAGGAAAATTTATCCCTCTATGGATCAAATTCTTAAACCCACGCGGATGGATGAAACCACGGGCAACAGTTAGTTGTTAATGTCAGTAACCCATTAATGACCCAATGCAGGGTCTGGTCTCCTCTCACAATGAGAGGTATGTAGGCCTAAGTCCACCACGCTGGCCTACTAGGGGTTGGTGGACTTCACATACCTTTGAGAACTTTCTTTTTATGTGAACTCTCAGGCATGCTGGTTTCCTCACGATGTTTTCCTTCTCCGTAACAGCAGGTGATATTTAATTTTATAGAGCACACATAACTTTTTTTACGAAGTCATTGGTGCGTGCCACTGGGATTCGAACCCGGACCACTCGATTCGAGGTCTAATTATAAGCCACTGGGCTATCACCGCTAGTTGTTAATAATTATGTGAAAATGTCTCTATTTCACAGGTTTAACAAGTTTTTCTATTAACTTGGCTACCATCGCCATATCGTATTTGATTTTGAAAGTTTCTCAGAAGAAGGACATCTGAACATTATGTTAAATCTTAGAGCATTTGGAACATTTTTCATTCTTCTGCGCTTTGTGTAATACACAATCACAAAACAAAAGTGCATAATATTTTGCCGAGCGAGCTCGTTGGATTTGCAAGGGGGAATGTGCACCATGCACATGTATGTAATGTAAACAGAAGATGTAACATATTATTATGTGCCTCACGAATGTAATGCGTAAACTTTATCATCGCCCACCTACGGTCGTACCGTTTTTGTACACTCCAAAAGCTTTTAAGACAGTAGATATGCATATGAGAAATAGGTAATATTTCTAAACGTATGTTTCTTTGAAATATAATATTGTTCGCTACAAACATTTATTTATGGCATTCTCGTTGGGTGTTGTATTACACAAGTAATTTTCCGAGCGGGACACGTGTAAATTACGTGACGCTGCATCAAAATACTAATTTTCAGGTACACTGCAACTTGCAACCAGAAGAAAGAAAAATATGTTTTAAATTAATAAACCGCCAATGCTGCACAACATGAACGGAAAGATTACATTGCTTTTATTTACATCGTTCTAGTGTTTAAAATGTATAGATAAAATAATATGTTCTTATATAAGATAATATTCAAATCGATATCGATCGGTTCCCTAAAACCTATTATTTACGATTACGGTTTTGGTACCCTGACACCTTTAAGATGGAATCGAAAAGGAATATCAAACTTGTACACGCCCAAAATGGAAACACGACTTTCCATTTACCTCTTTTAGATACCTATAGCGGTCAATCATAAAATGCACGGATATTATGGCAAAGTTTGTATAGTTTTTCTATCAACTTTTTGTTTGTATTATATCCTTATAATTATATTCCAATATAAACATTTAAAATTTCAACAGTTATTTATTTTCCAATGAAATTGAAATTATATATTTTTTCATACTAAAGCTCAGTCGAGGCCGATGTCCTACGGGTAGAGATGCCAGGGTTCGTTCCGGATCAGAGAACAAATTTGAACAATGAGTTTAATAGATTTTATTTTGTTTTGTTTCTTTTAATTAATAAATTGGAAATATAAATCCATATTGATATGGATAAGCCTACTATTATCTATTGTCTTTAGTGTTGAACTTTTGAAAGTACAAAATATTTATTTGAGAAAAGCCAAAAATACTGAGTCATTCAGAACAAAGAACCAAGAACAACCTTTAAAAGATACAACCATTTGTCATCAGGGCAGTTTATTTAAATGTCATTACGCACACTTTACGCGAACGTTGGAATTCAATGTTATTTTTACATATGCAAAAAAATGTTAGCAAGTTTGCGTGTAGATATAATCTAATGGCAATGACCTACCTGAACTGTTTCTGTGTCAACATCGCCCTCGCCGCCCCCGCCGCGGTCGTTCACAATGTCCTAAAAGCAAATTGCGTTTTTTAACAGTATTAACCAGGTTAGTTTTTATTTCAATTGTTAAATGCGTATTATTTTTAAGGTAACTTCATACTATATTTATTCGCAATTGGTTTAATTTTGTTGAGATAAACGTGCTGTGGCAGACAAAATAATATTATTCTTCATACAATGTACGAATATGGTCATAATCACAACCAGCGTACACGAATTCACACAGACTAGACTAAGGCCTAACTTTCCCATTTTCAACGACTACTTTGACTAAACGAGTTTACTTGTCGTGGGTCAACTCGCGTTCATGTCGCTTTCCTTATTTTGGTATGTTATCACTAACGAATTACAGACTAAGCTAATACGTATAAGTTGTTGTGGGTCAACTCACGTCCATGTCGACCTGCCCCACGCCGGTGGAGCGCCGCTTGGGCCGGCGGCGGCGCTGTATCACGTTGAGCGCGGCCTGCGTGCTCGACGGCGACGCGTTGTTGCTCGACGACTTGCTCTCCGAGCTGCTTTCCCGCTCCTTCTCCTCCTCACCTGCATGACATTGCATTTTTTATTGAATGAAATAAATAACGTTGTGTACAATTTACAAAAAATAGGGTAGTTTTTAATAAATAAGCAGTCATACTTTTTGTCAGCATATAATCCGTACGGCAGCAGTGCGACGGAGTCAGTTTGTGTCGCACAGCTGTCGCGGACCTCACGACCTAGTTAGAAGGCGCCCTTATATTTGCAAGATATGACCTATGAAATTGATGGTGTTGCGACATCTGCCAAGTCACCTACATTACAATTGTAATAATAACAATAGACAGTACTGACCGGAGCGCACTTCCTCCTTTGTGGGAGTGGTGACGGTGGTAGTGGTGGTGGTATTGGTTGTGGTGGTGTTCGCGGTGGAGCCGGCGGGCGGGCGACGCAGCGGCAGCGTCACCGTAGCCTCAGCAGCCGCGCGCGGCGACCCGCGGCCCGCGTCCTCCAGCTCAAACTGTATCACAATTCACAACGTTCTACTATGTCTCCATTTTATTCAGCCTCTCTCACAGGTGTCATAGTTGACAGAGGCAAATATTATAATAAAATTTCTAGGTAACTGTGAACTGTATTTAAATATTATTTGCGTTAAAACTTGAAATCTGGTGTTTTATAGACTTGGGTTGTAATAGATTACGTTATGCCTTGTCATCTATAGCAGACACGATGTCACTTGTGCTGAATCCCGACCACTAATATATGAGGTGCGATATACTCGTAATAATATGTATGAAGCATGGGACAGCCACACAGAGATGATAATAGGACATGTTCTCTTAGTTCCACATTTAGTTATCAATAAATTTACTTACATGGTGATCGTACAGAATGACCGCATCTCATACATTTTTGGGCCGTAATAGGACTACAATATGCGCTTAGTAGTCTTACTGATTGGACGTAATTAGAACAATTTTTTATTGATTTATTATTTATCCATATTGTCCTATAAATATAACTTCAAAAGAGCTATATAACAAACAAGAACACAAACACAAACACGCTAACGACGAAAATCCATAATTCTCCCTATGTGCTTGACTGTTAATAAATTTGTCGAAGAAACAAGTTAGCCTACGATGAACACTAAACCATGCTGTCAAATTAAAAATATGTAGGTCCAATCTCCTATAAAGCTATGCTGAAAAATTAACTTGATCATAGATAATATTACTTAGTATGTATTAATATTACAATAATATCACATACTGAAATGCTTCAACTACATTTAAATCTTAACTATTTACGTTACAATTGTAGCTAGCAATAAAAGGCTGGACTAACACACGAAATGTAATAATATCGTTGAATGAGGAATCAACCCATTTTAGTTGTTAATAAGGCAGGCATCAAAATGAAGAATTGCGCACGTGTCACGTTATCGATTACGAGAATAACAGATCATTTCCATACAACTAAAAGTTAATAATGACCGAAGTGTAGAGTAGTATTTAGTTACCATATAGTTTTGAAGGGTCCGGTTTAACGTAAGCTATTGGATGGGATTAAACAAAATTATTATTACCATAATAATAACAACATTACAACATACAACATACATTCATAAACTTAAGACATTATATTATATGCATGATTTTTTTTTGTAAAGATGGTTTAATTAGATATTGGACAGGACAAACATAATCCTTATCGCTTAATAAATTACCCCAAAATAATTAATTTTATATGTAACATTATAATACAGCTCTTACACTGCCCGACCGCGACGAGTTTTAGAATTCAAATAAACATCAAGCTGTATTTTTTTAACCGGAAAAACAAAACAATAGTTATCTTTTGTCACGCTCATAATACTCAACGTGTGTGACAGAGGCAAATAGATGTTTTCGGGATACATGTTATGCAGTCGACGACAGTGGCACGTCACTTAGAACACTTATTGACATACGCACACAAGCAACGATGAAAGAAAGTAAGAGGATATTCGCAATATTTGCGTAATATGTACTTTCATAACAAAAATGTATATAAGCAAATAAGGGCCTATCCTCTCTTTTTCTTTCAGTCACTGTCAACTCGAACATGTATCATTTTGGGGAGCCCAAGAGGGGATTTTTGGAGTAACTCGAGCGCTAATTAAGATATGGGGGATATCTGACCGTTGTGGCAGGCACGCACAAGGGCCCCACGCAAAAGTCCAGCGTAAGAACGAACTTATACTTAAAATATTCTTAACGAACTTAAAATATTCTTTTGAAATGACCAATCTAATGACTATCAGTTTGAACTTTAGGTTTACAAATTTACCACATTCCGTTGTCCAATCAGCTAGTCTATTAGTTCTTGTTACAACATGGGGGACACAACACACAAAGCACATCTCATGCTTAAAAACATAGACACATTCATTGAACACATAAATGAAAATGAAAATAAATGAACATGCGAACACCTAGCAGAATTTTCTTTGTAAATTAAGCTTCTATCTAGACACAGGTGTAAAATCTTCGGCACATCATTTATCAGCATGGTTAATCGTGGTATATCATTATTTCGTATACAAAAAAATCCTTTTTATTGAAACTAGAAAATTATTTGTCATTTGTTAGGCAAGCACGTCAGCATTTCATTCGCTATTAAAAATATAGTAATATGCAATGGCAATTTAAAGGAAATTATTAATTTATTTAAGTCTCATAATTTATATGTGTATTTTAATTTTATTTATTTAAGTACATGTAGATTGAATAAAATATTGACGATACTTTTCATTTGATAAATTTAACCTATGAAGAAACCACTTTTAAATATAGTAAAAGTAGAATTCGGAAGAACATAATTATTACATGCCGTTTAATAAAAGGAAGGACGTTAATGTAAATATTTATCTTTGATTTATATAAACACATACGTTTATTGCAACCAAATCTAAAACATTGCCACGTTTCAAACTAAATAAAATTTTGAATTTTTGGCGTATTTTAGTTGAGAGTGCATCAAAAAATTGACAAACAGGTTCGAAACGTAACAATAACAATACAACATCGAAACCGCACTCGGTTCACATCACTTATCAACCCCATTAAATATCATTTCCACACCATGCCGAGATGTCTAAATTTTAATGTCCACAGAATGACCACTTATTGACTATCTTATGGTTTTGATACCCAGAAATGTCATAACCATACTTGCAATAAGGTCCAAGTGAAGTATGTAAAGTTCGACATTATGTGTTTATCTACATTTTAAGTAAGAAATATATGTAGGTATTCAAAATCAAAGTATTTTTTTTTGTTTAGGGGCCATTAACGTCATTAAATTATCATTTATGTACTATCACCTGTATAGTTCATCGACTTTTCGCAAGATGGCAGTCTTTATGAGGTCTTTATGGGGCCTTTTTGTGGGGCTACCGGGTCGATACTTTGTTTAGTATTGAAACCATCGATGGGCACAACAAATTAATTCATGAGGTTTCGCAATTTATAGTATTTCAGGAGGGGCTACCAATCGATGTGGAAAAACCATAGATAAGCAACTGTGTGTCGATCTGCGGACAGTGAGACCTTATTAGTTGGGTCGAGGCGCAGTCGCCAGGAGGGCCGGCGCTCCGCGGTGGCGGCGATGGTCGCGGAGGCCGTGGCGGTCGCGCACGCCAGCGCGAGCGTCACCGCTACATCGCCCCCGATCGTGCCGCGACCCTACGCAGTTCTCTACATCACCACCAACTCTACTTACCCGCTTCTCATTTACGTACTAACAAAACGGTCTGTTACAAAGATATTTAATGACGAACCTGTAATATCCTTATTATTTTCTAGTTGACGGACTAGTGTTACTGGAAATTGGTATAATCAATTAAAATCCATAATTAAAAATAATAATAAGTCAAAAACCATTGGTTGATTTCGTTATGTTAAGAGTATAGCTCTACCTAATGCTCCACGTTGAGGCGGGATATATTATTATGCATTACAAATTTACTGTCTTATTTACATGATTATTTACACAAATTTTAAGGAATTCAAATAATGTAGAATAAAAGCGAATTATATGGTATTACATTATACAGACAATTGCCTCTTTGAACTCAATTAACCTTCGCTAAAAACGAATGTGCACGAAGTGTCATAATTATAGTTTGTTAATCAAGATTGTGCACTTTATATAACTACTCTTTATAAGTCCATGATTATTTATACATTTTACAAATTATCAAAATAAACAGAATGTTACTTTTGTACGTATACTTTAAATAAATTAACTCTTTGTACATGAACTAGTTTCACTAAACATGAACGGGAACATTGTTACAATGCATAGTTATTGACATAAGCTTCGTTGAAATGTAACCAGACTATTCTAGAATGTCATTGCGCAAATTATATTCGTTTTTACTTTTTAAATAAAACAGAATATAAACAAACTATTTTTGACTTTTTGATCATCTTCAATGACGTTAAAGAATAGCTACCAAATGCAATTGATGCAAATATTATTTACTAGTAAGTACCAAACTCAACGTATGTACAAAATTTTCACAAAATATTTCGTAACTAGTATTCCTCTGGCGTTTCTGTCAGCGTCTAGCGCGGGGGAAAACACAAATAGACACAAAGATAAGTGTAGTTTCATGGTAACTTAAAATTATGGTAATTTGTTGTATTTATTTTTTTAATTTTTGTATTGTTACATACCAAACTGTTGTCTGTGGCAGCCGGCGCAGGAACTTCCTCGGTCTTTTTCGGACTGGGCGGCGACGGGCTCTCGCTGGTCCCGTTGCCGGTTTTCTTTTTCACCAATTGTTCGGCGGACTTGATCTCATCGAGAGTGACTCCTTGCGTGGATCGCCGCGTCTCGCGCACTCGCTTGGCGTGCGCTTTGCGCTGAGTCTCGCTCTCTTCGTCGCGTACCGGCGGAACGAACGACCTATACAGATGTACAATTTAGTTCTCACACCTACCCAAATAAACTAACAACATTGACATTCAAGCAAAAAATAACAAAAAAAAAACAAAATCGTACTTTAAAAAAATGTAAAAAGTACATGCATAAAACTTTGAGTTTTTAAGATATCTTGCGTAAATCTACTCAGCTATAAACGAGCTGCATGCATCTAAAATAATAACATGGTAATAATAATATAATCTGCAAATAAAACATCTCAGCACAACTGGACGAAGCTCTAGATGAAATCCACACAGAAACAAAGGTTTTACTTGAACATGAGGATAAAACATAAAACGGTTTATTTCGATATAATAAAGATATCTCTGTCCAAAAGCAAAGAAAAAGACTGATTAAAGTATTACTATTTGTTGATTTTTATTAAGTACCTATACCCCTTTTCAACCATTCTATAGGTTCTATATTTGTATAGGCAAATCAGAAGAAAAAAAAACCTTTAATGAGTTTGAACTCTGACAGAGACACCAAACTTTTTTTCTATAACGCTGTTTATATCAAGTTTTGCGAGCTTGTAACATATATGTCTGGATATCACAGATGAATATCCACATTTTAAGGTCGCTTCTAATTGGTTACCCTTTTCTTAATTATTGAATAATAGGATATCTAAAGCGTTATTTCCTGCGTTAGTAAAGATAGGCCTCTTGTTCAAATAAACATCTAATCAAACTATATTAGCTTGAGTACTTGAAGAAATTCTTGAATATGTTCCCGGGCGACAGTTTGGTGGGCGTGGCCGAGCTCGGCGTTGAATTGCTACTGTTCGACTCTACGCTCTCCGCGGAGCTACAGCACACACATACAACTAGTTTAGAATTGTGCACCATTCGCGAAAACAGTACTTACATTATATAAATACATTAAAGTAACGTATATAAAAATGTGTATAAAAATACAAAAATTATACATATATTCTATTTAACCATTGTTACTTCCCACTAAACTTTTCGAAAATCCCAGCTATCATGAATGAATAGTATTAATCAAAGAACAGAAACTGTTACTGTTATTTTTCCTTTATAATATCAAATCGGAACTAACTTCTCCCGTGAGTTTATTTTAACATATAGCATCAGCACCCAGAATAACCACCAATTCTACCAAATAATATTACAGACCAATTATTTTAATTGTATATAAATATATCAAATGAAAAACATCTTAGTCAAATTTAATGGTCACTGCAAATACTGAACCAACATAACCAACCCAACAAAAGGATTGTCTGGGATCGTAGACAACACATTTACGCAGAGTACTCAAGGCGTAGACTGTGGCCATGGACTAATGCGTCTCTCATCCATCTCACTGTAAGACCCGACCCTACAGTGGGTCAATAATGGGTAACCCACTCAAGAGTACTAAAATGGCGCCTTATTTTTCAACATCCACTCTCTCTTTAAGACAAGTCTTTAAAACGCTTGCTTCATTCAATTCAATTCAATTTTGTAATAATGCATACAATATAAAATTAAAACGTGCATACCTTCTGACAGTGGTAGTGGTGGTGGTGGTGTTGGTGGGCGTTGTAGTGACGGCGGTGGTGGTCGCCGCGCTCCACGTGTTGGCGTCTCTCTCTCGTCTCTCCGTCGGGTTAATTCTACACATAACATACATATATACCACTTGTCATTTTTATCACAATCTGGTATAGTTTATAGTGATATCTCATTATGATTTAATATTAAAAATAAAATAATTGGTAGCCTGTTTTTTCCCAATACTAAGCGAAATTCAATTTTATATAATAAAATAATATACTGTATAGTGGCACTAGTTCCTCCATAGAAAAAGTATCTACTAATTAGCGCATCAAACGAAATATGTGCAATTGAACTTTATTTCATATTATTTGTTACAAGTAATATGCCTGGTTAGATAGCAAATGCTAATTTTATAGCATATTCAGGGCTCTTTCATATTCTATAAAAAAAGTATCACTAATTTGGCTATAAACCTAAATGTTCTGACCTACATTATAAAGGACTAATCTTCAGCAGCCTATCATAGTACAAATAAACAATATTTTACATAGACATATAACAAATGAAGCATATGCAGCAGACAAATTAGACGACCATTAGAATGTTTGTGTTACACAGAGTGAACATTAAAGCGACCTTCAATTTCGACCAAAAGAAGTAGGTTTATTAATGTATTGCGAATAAATAAAAAAACTTGTTTATTTGAATTTATACCGCCCAGTCTGCCTCTCCCATTAATCTATTTTATTTAACTTTTATCACTGTTTCATGTTGTAAGACTCTCTTTTGTACTTATAAAAGTTAACTTTTATGTCATGTCAAAGTAGGCAGTACAGGCAGGACAGTACAAGCTTAACAAAACCAAGCGTGCAACGACGACAGGGCAAGGGTAGGCCGGCGCACGCTTTGAGACCAGAACTACAAGTTTATCTAGTGCTATAGGATAAATTAATGCTCTAAGATAGATAAAGGCCGGAATAAATTGTGTTTACAAACTGAATATAAGGATTTGGTATTGTCGTGAAGATTTCCTACCTTTATCAGCCGTAAAGGTAGGAAATCTTGCTGATAGATAAGTTTAATATTGTGTATTGCCATATTTAAGACTATGGACGCTATACTAAGACTAAATAATGTCATTATGACGAGCCATAATGTGTTGTATATGAATCGGTCCCCGCCAAACCGTGCGCCGGCCGAAAGTCGAAACTGAAGGTCGTATAGATGTGGTCCAGCGCAGCACCTGGTCTGAATGTCTTCGTTAGTACTCTCTGCCGAATTGTTAGTAGCCTCCTGATTCTTTTTCCTGTTCTCGATTGCGGCCAGCGTGGTCTGCGGCAGCGGCGGTATAGATGGGCACGAAGATGCCTTAATACGCGCCGTCACGTCACGGTATCGCTGATAGAAACTGTTCACACAGACACACAAGCATGCTACATAACTTATGTACACAATGACGGACACCGAGGACGGCTTAACGGAATGATATGAACTCGCCAAATATTAAAACACACGAGGCAACGTATGGGTGACATGATAACGAGGTGCGATGAGATGATGATATCATTGAAGCAAGCTTTCTCACTCGCCACTGTACAAAAAAGTAGTGTTACAATCAATAAATACCCACAACAATAAAAAGTACAGCAAAGCGGCAACATAATTGTGTGCGTGCAGTACTAATTTAAATTTTACTAACTACTCAGACTGTCTAAATTGTCTTTTATTAATCCTTCACTCATCATCTCATCCCATTAAACAGTCCTCAGGCAAAACACCCTACACCGTAAGATAAATAGACAGAACAACCTTTGTGGTTAAATATGTTTGCTACGACGTATCACAAAGATATAAAAAATATTAACTAACTCAGTAACACTCATCTCGTTTGGAGCCTTTCGAAATTTATCGAATCGGTTAATTAAAAAGCTCACAAGGTTGCCTTGCTTCCTATTTCTGAAATCAATAGGTCATCTGTTTATAATTCGATATGGTTTTAATAGATTATGATTTAAGTTAGCACATTGTTACTCGTTAAAAAGTTCCGATCTGTTTCAGTGGCATGTTTCGATAATGTAGCATTAATTTCAAGAAGATATTATTTTTTTGCATTCAGCTCTGCTTAATGCCAGCACTCTTTTGTAATAGTATAATGATCAAGAAGAACACAATCCAAACTACGTGCCATGGACGGTCGTGGCATTAGTATAATTAATATGGTTTGAAAATGCTAGCATTAAACACAACATTATGTGATACGAGAATTTATGAATTTGATATTTTAGTAAAATTGTAGACGTGGCATGCCCAATAAATCAATTGATTTTTAAAATACATTTGAGAAATGTTTAAAAAAATAACACTTGTCCAAAATTTTTATCCAAAATTAACTTACGTCTTATCGTTCTCAAAGCTGTGGGTCCTTCTGAGGATAGTGTCATTGTCGACATTGTTATTCGCTGGCTTGTTGTCACCTGTGGAATGAGACTAATGTGAATTTTATACCAAACTAGCTGACCCCGCAAACGTTGTTTTGCCATTTAAGTAATCGAGCGTTAAAAGTAGACTATTAAAAAATTGGGGTTTGTGATAGAAGGGTGAAAATTTAGGGTTATATGTATATTTTGATGCCATATTATTGAAAAATAAAAATTAAAAAATTGTCCAAAAAATAAAATAAAAATGTTAGGCGTGGACAACCCTTAACACTTAGGGGTATAAAATAACCGACAGTAGACGATTCTCAGACCTACTGAATATGCATATAAAATTTCATAAAAATCGGTCAAGCCGTTTTAGAGGAGTTTATGGTTACTAAAAGTGTGACATGAGAATTTTATATAATTAAGAGATATAAGATGACTACCTAGTCTAATATTGTTTCATATTAATGCAAGCAGCATTTTTGTAGGACCAACGCCATTGTTTACTTATTACAACCCGCCGATTATGGTTTTTATCTATTTGTGAAGTTCTATCTACTTACGCGTCTGTTCCTGTTGTCTATTCCTGAAGGAAGCGGATCTGCGCCACGAGTGTCCTTCCTCGTTGGTAGTAACATTCTCGGCTGATTCCGTTGTCTCCGGCGAGGGTGCTCGGCCTTTGGGCGGTTTGCCCTCGGTAATGAACTCTGATGGCGGCGGCGGCTTGTCTGTGTGATCGCGCTCATGTCAACCGATGGTAGGCGAAACGTGCACCACATTGGCGCAGTTACGCTAACAACGTTTGTTTAGAAAATAATTATAATGAAGCTATCGAACTGTTAATCTAATAATAAATCGAAGTTCCTGAGATATTAAAAATTATTTAAATGACCATGCCTGGACCAACATATAGGATAGTTTTGATCTGAATATCACGTTCAGAAAAAATAAAAAGGTAAAAAACATTCAAGAATATCAGTATTGTTATTGCACGAATTTAACACAATATAAATTTAAATGAATCTGATGTGGTTTTATGTTGTTTACAATCAGTATTTTTTTATGATACTTTAGTAATGATTTTATCCAGATATTCCAGAGGTTAGGTAAACAAAATAGTTCAGCTATTGCACAGGAGGTAGCGCTGCAACAGTATATAAGATATGACATAACTACTTTTAATCTCATCGGACCATACGGGAGCGTACCCTCTCTGTAAGGAATAGGGTACAAATAAAATCTGAATTTGTTTGTAAATCCTGAAGTGCACGCGGGCAAAGGCTAGTCTTAAATAATTCGATAAACTTACAACCGATTACAGGGATTGATGTTTTATTAGCGTAACTGCACCTCCGTGAGTAGTTACAATGGTAATTGAAGTAGCGTATATGTATTGTTATAGACACGTATGTACGGCACAATCACACTGATTGGCATACCCGCATGGCACTCACCGTTGACGATATTGTCTGTCTGGCCCGTGATCTGAAGCTCGATGCGCTTGACGTCATGTCGCGGCGGACTGCGTTTGGGCTTGTTGTTGTTATTGTTGTTGTTGTTGATACGTCTAGGAGCCTTCTTCGACGCCTCCGCCAACCAGCTCGATATCGTCGGATCTACTAAGTCCATACATGTTTGGCCCTGAAATTGTAATCAAATTTGGAATGTGTTTATTTAGTAATTCAAAAAATATAAACATCATTAACACTATTCCTGAAGGAGGCCAAAGCTATTCCCAATAATTCTGGTTGTCATAATCAGGATTAATTTGTATGATATACTCACACTGTACTAACTAACTTACTAACTACTACTAACTAACTTGAGACTCCCTGCGTACCAAAACACCTATAATATTGTAATAATTATTGATCGACTATAGAAGTATAATAAGAAGTATTCTTCTTTTACTCTATTAATTGTCGGGCTGGCATTCTTCCACAGAGATTTTCAAGGAACTTTTACCTCGTACTTGTAAACTGTGGATCATCTGCGATTTTTCCACAAGACCATGGGAATTCTTCAAGAAGAGAGTTTATTATAATATATCCTGAGCCGGTAAGATACATATCTTACATCTCCAGATTTGTTGTGCCTGGCCTGGCTGCTTCTTCGCCGGCCATTTGGTACAATGAAAAAATTAGGGTTAGGGCTTTTCTACACCGTAAAAGGCGGTGCCATATTCAACTTTGATATGGCCTCACCTGTGTCTTCAATTATGTTGTCAATGTAATTTTTTGCAAACATAAATATGACATTGTTATTATTTGAGCGACATGACTAGGTGTGCAAAATCTCTCACTAAATTAAATCTAACTAAAATAATCGGAAAGTACAGATTTGTTACCGAATAATTCTTGAGATTGGGGTCAGCCCCGTACTTGAGTAGGAGAGCGGCGGCCTCCTTCTGTCCCCAGAGTGCGGCGGCGTGCAGCGGAGTCCAGCCCTCGTAGTCCACACAGTCGGGCTCCGCGCTGCAGTCTTCTAGAAGCATCTTCGCTACCTGCGTTTATAAACACTGGCCTATATTTACATTGTTACAGAGTGTCACGTAAGTAATAATTTTGGAAGCACTTTGTATGTTACTTTATCCTTATGATTTATCCTTTGATTCTATTCAGTCCGGGGCTGTGTAAATCAACAAAAAAATAACCCATGGAAGATTTATCTGTCCTCAAACAGGATTGAAGTACTGCCCGTGGTTGTAGTGAATACATTACTCCTAAGGACTAAATTGATAGCCTGCATTTCTAATTTTCCAGTCTGGATAGCGCATCTATTCTGTCCAACGAAAGTGCGGAAACACGGCGTTAATAAAGTGACGAATAATATGGTAATAGGATAGTGGGGATTGCAAGTTCTGTGTTTGATGGTATTAAAACCTATCTAATCCCTACATAGTATAAAACAAAGTCGCTTTCTCTGTCTCTTTGTATGCTTAAATCTTTAAAACTACGCAACGGATCTTGGTGCGGTTTTTTTAATAGATAGAGTGATTGAAGAGGAAGGTTTATGTGTATAATAACATGCATTAAATAGACTGTTATTTTTGAGGTTTCTAATGTGATGTCGTAAATTTTTTCCGCTTACATTGCACACGCAGGCTGAACCCTACGAGATTTATCAAAATAATGTACTAAGTATTTTGTACACATTGAAAAGGTCTACAGAAAACTCCGCGATGCTATATGTCTATCTCTTATGGATTTCCCACAATAACATTTTTTGTCATATACTTTTTACGACTAATAATGGCTAATTTTCAAAGCGATTTTAACCAATACAGCATTAATCCTTATCCAATTAAATACCTTGAATACATTGTTGATTTAATATACATCTATATGCCTCTTAACAGCATATGATTTAAATGAATATTTTCGAAGATATTACAGATTTCAAAATTGCGGGACGTAGCGTTTGCGGCGATACCAGCCGGCCGGGGCGGCGCGGCGGGAGCGTGCCTTTTATAATTATTTCTTTAGATTTTCGCAAGGGATTTGGTGGTTTGTGACTCAAAAAAACTTTGGATATTAGTCAACTTAATTGGCAGAGCGAAGTCTGCCGGGTCAGCTAGTAATATCATATTTCAGTGTTCAATGGACATCCCTCGAAGTTTTAGCATAATCCATCAAGTGGAATTAGCGTATTTATTATGTATTTTATTTGCAGATAAAAAGAAGTGTCTACTTGCATCGTGAACACAATATTACGAGAAAACCCAAGTTCGCATAACGTTATCCGACGACGAAGTTTGAAACATTTTATATCACAATTCTGGTATTGCTGTGATTATGGCAGGTAGTAAACTAGCTATGTATTATTTAGAAAATTGTGCTTGCATACTTCTACTTCTCTATTTAGCAGAAAATTCTCCACGAGACCACTGACTTTACGATCCTAATGAAGTAATCTATTTATCTGTGTATGGAAAGCTGATTTACGTAGGGTCAGAAATTCGCAATCAATTCAACGCGCAATTGGCTTTCAATTGCCGCAATTTATTATTCAAATCTATTATCTTATAAAATAGTTGTTTCGTAAGCGGCAATTTTTGAATACATGATATTATTTTCCTTTCTCATGTCATGTCATACGTTTTTCCTTTCTCTTGGCTCAAGTCCGTCAATAGAGCCGCTGGGATGTACACAACTTCCGTATTAATGCTATTATAATTAATACGATAAAAAACATAATCGCTTACGTCTATATAACCCTTAGCTGCGGCCACGTGTAGGGGCGTACCCCCGGTTTTTGGGTCCCGGACCTCGACGTAACCGTTCGCCGCCCAGGACCGCGCGTCACTCATCAACGTATCGACTTCTGCATTGCGAGACTTTTCACAGTCTATACCTGTAGTACAAATTTTAATTAGTAAATTCACTCCAATACACTTAGATATTCCTAAAACGAGCTTAGTTATAAAAACTACCTATGCTACGCTGCTATGATTTAACTGATTCCACGTACTGCCATTAAATGAAATAGTCATTCAAAAATCATTACTAGCAGATAAAAATTTCCATGGTAATGTGTAACAAAACATGTTACACAACTTCTGAGTTCATTTCAGTTGTAACCATTCGTAGTGTATTCTCGATTTACGCTCACCACTATGTCCACTAACGTTTTATCGACAATAATGAGCTCAACAATTGAGCAAATTGAACGGATTGCATGTGCATCATTAGGTCGACATAGCCGTAGAAACACACCACTGATTGGATGGCAATACAAGTAACTTTGATACTTGTGATGGAAAACGCTGTAATATAACTGCTTTATGATAATTATGTTTCACTTAAAATTTACTATATACTGCCAAGGTCTTAATCTATCAAGAGTTCTATTATCAAGTTCATCATCAAAACCAATGATCTGAGATCAGTTTAGGAAAATATTACTTTTAAGAATGAAAATGTTTCACAAACCTTTCTCATTGATGGCTTTCTGTAACAAATCCTCCATTTCATCGCTTTCTGCAATATCAACGGGTAGTTCTCCATCGTAGTTCACAGCTGCTACATCAGCGCCATTTTCCAGAAGATATCTGAAAAAATAAGAGAAATCTTTATTTTCTTTTGCTTTTATAATGCAAAATTATAGTTCTACAATTTTACTTCTTGCATTGCTTGCTTTACCACTGTTAAATCATCTTCTTCAATTGATAAAATTAATTAGTCATTGTCTCTACTGTTGAGTATGTTGCCCGATGTCTTTGGAATAGATCAAAATGTTTAGTACAAAGCCATCATGACAGGTCCCTTGATGGGAACCGTTTAACTTTACAGATAGTTTTTGAGTGATGTAAGACTCTTATATCGGCATGTCGTCTGTCACAACTTCATCGAAGGGGTTTGCCGACGTATGAAAAGTACTATAATTCGTGTTTTGAATTATTATTAATTTATTAATTCTGCTAGTTACTCTAGATAAAATAGTAAAATTAATTATGCGCAGGAAGGTATCATGTAACGTCAACCTTAAGTACGCGTTAGGTAAGTACACAGTTGAGTTACCACTTCCTGGTGTAGGGTGCCGATTGCATTGTATAAGAGGTTTTCCCCCTATACGGGCTCGTATGTAGAACTTATCGATTTTATTAAAACCTTTTTAATAATTCGGTGTGGAGTCTGCCGTATGTTCGATAAATCTTGCAACTACTTAAGAAGACTACTAAGGTTTTGAATATTAGCAGCATGTCGCGGTATCGCTTGGCTAGAGCACTTTTTACGTGAAATACTGAACTTTACAGCTTTACCGACCAGTGGCAAGATAGGAATAGATTCAAGCTAGACTGAACCCGACAGTCCAATCTATCTTTATAAATTACTAGCTGACCCAGCAGGCTTCGCTCTGCTAATAATTTTTTTTTTTATTTTTATTTAATACCCTATGTTACTCAGGCTGAATGTAGCTTTCGTTACAAACATACAAAAATACAAATGTTTCATCTTTATAATATTAGTATAGACATGGGGTGTTGAATACCTGGCTATACTGAGGAAGCCGCACGATGCTGTGGCGTGCAGGGGTGTCCAGCCCTCGTTGTCACCGCGGTTCACATCCGCCCCGTGAGCCACCAGGAACTCAACCATATCCAGGTTGTCATCAATGCATGCCTAGAAGAAACAATAACACAAAACATTAGTTATTATAGAAGATTTGGATAAAACACAGCATACAACTTTTATGTCATAGAATCGAATCGAATAAACCCTAAGCAAATTTTGTTTTTCGGTAGAAATTATGGTTGCCTGCATGCATTTTATTTAATGACTTATGCAGAGTTTAAACGTAGAATTAGCGACACTGACCACGAGATAATATGATGATATGATAATTTTGTGATAAAGGGTAACGGGACCCTACCCAGCCAGCCTACAATGTCTGGCTGCACATATCAGTCTCATTTTGCGAAAATTTCAACTCTGTACCTTTTAGAGTTCAAATCGTGTGACAAGCAGACACACAGACAGACATCGTAAGCGAGCGTTTCAATGGCGCCGCGCCGTGGGATCCTATCCTAAAAGAAAATATTCAACAAATAATATAGAATTTTTAAACACAGAGTATAAATTTCTATACATGCTTCTATAAATATATACAACTGCATGGGCAATTCGGCATAGCACCATTTTTTATTACAAAAATAACAGACAATAATGATTACAATTTCACTTTGGTTACAGATTTAAAGCGAAATTCGTCACTTTAACAATTATTTGCTCTAAGAACGTAAGTATACATCGTAATTGCATGCAAAATGCATTTGGTCACTAATTCGCATTCAATCAGTTTGTAGAGTGTGGTATTATACCTAATTGCTTTTATTTATTTTAAGAGATTTGTAATCGAGTAGAAATAGAAAGATGATTAGTTTAAGATGGCCATAATATATTATTATCATAATTTAGAATAATATCAACACACATATAAATGTTTCTTAGACGTCGTTCTATTAAAGCCTTATTAAAACGTCAACGAAGCAACCAATACGAAACATTATTATTACCCATTACATTTTCTACATTGTAACACAAGGACGCTCATATTTAATTTTAATGAAGCATACAAAAATTGAAAATTAAGTTTAGCGGAGCATCTGGATAGCAAGGACATCAGATATTACCAAGTGAGCTATGAGAGACTGTGACGCTCCTTCGCTAAAAACGCCGCTACACATTTGCCGCATGTCATAATTCGCATTAGCAATCGATCTTATGTGCAGGAGCAATTAATACTGCAATAGCTACAATTAGGGAATTAAAGCAGTACTTCACGTACTCGAACAGAACAGCATACATTTCAATGCATTTAATGAATTGTGCAACAGTACGGAACCACTGCAGGGTCAGTGCCACGACCGCCGGCGCGTGACGCTTGGAGGGAAGCACAGCTAACTATTTATTTAATTTAAGTTAATAAAAAGGAAGTAGCGCAAATTTTCGTAAGATTTATTTTGAATTCAAATTGATAAGAAATGAAATATATAAGGTTGAGTTAAAATGCGATTGTATACCATAGGTTAATGATAAAAATAGCATGGTATACATATATATTAGTGCCAGCAACGTTGCATACAATCAACTAATGATAGCATAGGAACCGGTTCGCACTTCGCAGCCGAAGCGCGTTCATTATTATCAGCCGCTAATTTCACGCTAGATGTTGCCACGTCATAACAGTTTGATATCATCTCGTATGATTAAAATCTCCATGTCCAGGTCATCAACCAGGAGATCAGGCAAAAATATATAATGGAGGTTTATTGGACCTCTGTCTAATCACTCCCTCGAGTAAATAAAAGTAAATTTTCAAGTGCATACAAATTGTTATTTTAGTAAAATCTTAAAACATTCGCTTATACTGCCCTGGAAAGATTAACTTGCATAAAATGAAAAGCAAACATTTTAAAATTAGATTTTTCCGGTGCTATTAATGTGTATAAATATTTGCATCCTTTAAGACAGAAAAGGTTCAGATGGCTTATTACATAGGTACCTACATACATAATATCTACTACATAGTTGCAACCAGCGGGACGGCATTACACTCCGCTGTGGCGTTATTTACAAAATTTGATTTTGCGTTATAGTTTTATGTATAACATATTTGTTTGTAATGAATTATTACTATTCAACACGCTAATGACGACTTGAACTATGCCCGAGTCACTATGGGTCCGTGGCAGATGGCAAGAGCCTACAAGCTATAGTAATGATTTGAGAATATTTAGCAAATACCTATTGCTGAAATTATATAATATGAAAAATATACCTTGTCACTTACCTATCTTTTCAAAATTTCATATACATATTTAGTATAAAATTTTATATGTTCAAATTCTGAGAATGCCGATATCAAAATATCATATTGTCATTATTATATTCAACCCTTTAATGGACCACAGTTGAGCAAGGGGCTTTCCCCACAACAGAGGGAGGCCTAGAGCATACTGCGCCACGCTGCTCCAATGCGGATTGTTGTAAAATAATTTCCTACGTACAGTGCCGAAAAATTATTACATATGGACGTCTTTTTGATCAATTAATATTCTATATACTAACTATACCAACAGAATAAATGTGATGTATCGGCTTAACAAAAATTTATTGGTTGGCAACACAGTTTATGTCAGCTCCGCGCCTATGTCCACAATTAACACTAAAATAAAACATTCACGGCGCGTGTGCAGCCTATGACGTAACTATATATCAACGAATCTCTCCGCTGTCTCTTACTTGACCTCGAAAAAAATACTTCTTGCCCGATTCTAAATTTACGCGGCACTCTGTCATTCAGCAATACCTACATCATTCCTTCAAAAAATATGTAGGTCGGTCAATGGCAGCATCAGAATTCAGATGCAGGCAGTGTTTTCAGGCATTACAACATTAATTGGGACGTGCGCATTTTTAGCTACATTTTAGGTCGCGGTCGTTATCTGAAAAATGGAGTCGATGAAAGAATAACTATATCTATAATCAGAAACAAAGAAAACTAATTGATATAATATCATAAATAATCAATACATAATATATAAAAACTAATGCATTTCCCTAAAAGTAACTCTAAAATTAGTCTAAAATTTTATGACTTCCCTAGAAGAAATGGAATGATGCAACATTTATGTTAAGAATTTAAGTACATTTTGGCTACGTATCTGGGGGCACGGCAGTCGGGGGCACTGCCGCCAAGTCGAGCACAAAAAGCGGCACGGCCGTTACTCGAAGCAGTTCAGACCATTTTGGACCCCCTATAACTATGTTGTGGATAAAACTAGAAAGCTGAATTTTCAGCAACCAAGCAGGCATTTTATAAATACCATAATTATATTTAAAAATTCATTCAATTTGACCCAGTAGTTTAAGAATTATAACTAGTCATAACTAGTCAGTTTCTTAATTTTGTCACTCACTCACTCACTGATCATCAAAATTCAAGTCACTTCTAGCAGACACAGCAGCTTCATATTTTGAATACGATTAGTGTTTGGTGTATAAGTCAAGGAAAACTAAAAAAATACAATTTTGGTCCAGTTGTCAAGATGCACCAACTGCATAAATAACTTTGTAATCCCATATATGTATAAGTATATGTAACTTGGCGGAGGCACTACAGTACCCCAGATAGGATTACAAAGTTACATTTACAGTTAGATTGATTTGATAACACATAAAGTAATGAGACTAATGAGTTGCCATCAAAAACATAACTAGTAAAAAACCCAAGTCTCGCAACTCGTAAAAAGTTGTGAGATCCATATATGAATCCATAGATTGACTTGGCAATCTAAACAATGTACCTTATTTAATAATTATAATATGTATGTCATTGTATTACTTGGGTTTCTTACAAGTTATGTTTTTGATGGCATTTATCTGTCAAATAAATATTTTTTCTACCTGCTGTCTTCCTACTATAGACATAAGGTACCTACTAAAACAAATGAAGCACAAACTTTACAAAATTAGAAGTTCACGAAGTCAACGACCTAATTTTCTGAACTATCTAATGAGATGTGTATCGAGCACTATAAATACTGGTATAAAACAACGCGCGGCATATAGCGAAGACAAAACGCATCCGCGATCAAACGCTGCCAAAATAATAACTCAAATCCGGATGGCCCAAGGGGGCACCCATTAATTACATCAGTTTTTAGGGGGGAGGAATGCCAGATATCACGTCATTTTCTGTTTGCAAGTAACAATGTAAAATTACGATGCATACGTTAATAAGGCGTTTGCAGAATGATAAAATGCCGACAGGAAAAAGAGTGTCTCTCATGGAACACAGCGAATGAGCTTTCCACGTACTTTTCCAAATTTTCCAAAAGACACGCATTTATTTTACGTTTTACGCCTAAGGAATAAATTTGTGAGTGAATCTCAAATTAGCCATTTTTCTCCATATAATATTTATTATAATGAAAATACACATTTTGTGAGATTTTACATGAGATTAGGTGGTGGGGGACGGGGTCGAACAAAATCTCACTAAACGGAGGGAGGACTGAAAGCGGCAAAAATCAACTCATAGACTGGCATCACTTTGCCTTAATTTTGGCGAATTGACCTTAGATACTGCCAATAATATATTTTTTTTAGTTTTTCTTAATTATGAATATTATGATCCAAAAAATAGAAATATTATATTTTGGTAAATAAGTTAAATTTAAAAAAATCATACCAATAAAAAGTTAAAATGTCTTCCTTCAGCGGAAGTCTTGTGTATTTCCGACAGAATAGAGCTTCGTACCGGGAAAATAGTTGCTACGTATAAACAAAAAAATCAATTCGGCACGGCAAGATCTCATCAAACACCAGCAGTGTTTTTTTAAATAAATTCAAAGTACAGAAATGAACCCTTAAGTTTTATTATACAATATCTAGACTATAGACGGTCACATCATGATCCAAATAATTTACGACGTTACGATATTTAAACCACTGCTATTCATTTGAAAAGTAATAAAACGGAGACAAGTTAAATGTGTATTGTGACGTACGGAAAAGTGTAGCGAAGAATATTGGGAGACGACACAAGTTGGGCGATTAATTATTGTGTGAGTGTGAGATAAATCGTCCCGCCGCAGACTAGAGCCAGACGCGCCCATTTCACACACCTCGATAAAAGCAAGACAAACTGCTATCTCTAACGCCATGCGCCACTCCACCATAATTATGTATCTTACGTAATATTACGTATACAACATAGCCCCCTTCCTTGCGCACTCATTGTCAATTAGGATTACCGCAAGGTATTTATTTGATCACCCTACTCAGTACTATGTAGTCTCTTTTAATGTTTTATAAATAGGGCACACGCGGCGTGCACATAATCCAGATGCGGTACGAAACCGGCACAAACGTATGTTTAAAAATGTATCGCAATCGTTCAAATGACCGTTCGCCTGAAAGAAATGACATTTGAAATTTTAAAGCAATATCTAACTTTGGGTACTAACTTCCATGTATTGAAACTAATAATTGAATTTAGGTACTCCGGCTATCCGCATCAACTCATAAATAATTTTAATGAAGAAATTATAAATGTTTTCTTTAAATAAATAATGTTTTATTTAAATTTCTTAAATACATTTCTTAATTCTTATCGAATCAAACTATGAATTGGGAACAAAGGCCGTCATTTTGAATGCTTAGTAATCAGTTAAGGTTTGTATGAAAATTATTATGTTAAAAATTTGCCCTATTCTTATGTTTTCCGTATGCTATCGCATTAGGCGCATCTCTAGTTGTTACTTTCCAGAATTCCTTAAATTAGTGACAAGTCGATTGGTGTAATAATACAGGATGTGATTTTTTATTAAATCAACGGGTACTATTCTTGACTAGGAATATTGATTTTTCAATAATCTAATGATGCAGTTTTAGCTTTGATCAAATTCGGTTCCCAGACTCCTTTCAGCGTTTTTCGCTATTCCTCATAGTATCGGATTTCCCCATCCACGCACACTTGAAAAATTCGCCGTGTAAGGTGCTGAAAGCGTTTTTATTTTACAAAATTAAGCACCTAAGCTATGAATCTAGATACAATATTTATAAGATCGATAATAGACGAATAATAATATGAGTGCAACTCTGTGCAACTAACTACTAACTTTAACTATTGACAGTCAATGTGGTATTCCAAAATGTAACGTCCAATATTTATTTTCCCAGACCGAAACAAAATTGGCATGTTTGCTTAATACTAAACGGGACTTTTATTTAAAGCAATGCAATTTCAAATGACACTACTTCTCGGCTCTAATTAACGAACAGGAGTAGCATGTACGAGCATGTATGACTGTATGTATCTTCGTATATCTCTTTGACACAGATACGCATTAGGCACTATGCAGTTTTGTTAAAACTTTTCAGGTTTTCTCACGAAGGATCTATGCCTTAAAGTGGATGACAGCTTGTGTAAGTTACGTATAATATACTTTTAAATAAACACTTAACTAGTGCTTATATTGAAACTTTTCGATTTAAGTTTTTAATAAAAGAAAGCGGTATCCCAGTTTGTGGTATTTTATTACATAAAAAGTACGCAAATGCAAATCTCCTACAAAATTTTACATGGAAGTACACGCAGAAAGGTCAATAGTCAACTTCGGACGAAGGTATGAGGCAATGACGCCGAGTTAACAAAACGGGAGCAGAGCGGAACCATTGCCAAAACATTATTGATATAGAGATATAAATCCCCCGCTTTACATTACACAACCTTGGACAGGTAAAATTATAACTAAATACCAAAATAAAGAATATAATATGCTTGGCTAAATTGACAAATAAATTGTGTATTAGTAATAAGTTTTAATATTTTATAAGTTTTAATTTGTACCCATGACTAACATCCTAAAAGTACGCACGCGCATACTTTCACATAAAAATATTTAGTCTTTGTATATAATTGGAGATATATAATTACCTCCACATACAAATGTTAAATGAACTCGAATTTGCTGATTGAAAAACGCAACAGGAACCGAGAACTCTTGGCATTAGCTTTAAATATAGCACTGACCGCGCCAAAAATCGTATTCAATGAGCACTAATAATAAATCCAAATTCCTGAGGTAATAAATTAATATTTGCCGCTGTTAGACACATCCAGTCTAAATTTAGGATAAAATGTATTTTAACCGTTGAACCGTTTAAACCATTGCGCGTTGAACAAAATCACATACTGATATTGCTTTTCAATTGAAACTAGTCGCATTGTTAGTGTCGCCCGTATAAAATTTTCTTTGACAAGAAAAGCAGTTAGAAATGAGATCATTTTAACGGCTGTCTATATTACTATATCCACTGCCGTGCGCATAAACTAGTACAGGCCGTTCCAGTATAGTGCTGCTAATGCGTCATCAGTATACTCGTGACGCAATAGGTTTATGTGCGTAAAGTAGGGATTTAGACTGAATGGTAGAAAAACTAGAAATATTGCACATTACTTATTACCCTTAATTTCACAGTCATCCCTTTTTCGCACACGGAATAACATTATTTACCGTAATAACTATCGTACCTTTAAACTTCAAGTAACCTTCCAATAGAAATCGAAATGTATATAATATGTGTACACTAGTTATAAAAGGAGTTTGTATGTGGGATACGTCTATTAATACGAATGTGAAAGGTAGCTTAAGATAACTAATTAGTTGTTTTTTTAAATATCTTTTTACTGAGCTTATGAGTATTATTCAGATCAAGGTTCATAGTTAAATCCTTCAACGGGCTATTAATCCAACGCCCTATCAAATTGAATTATTTTGGACCATGAATACAAAGACATTTTATCAAATTATTGAAGATGTTAGGTTCTATTGTTAAGATTCCGTCCGGGTCATATTAATTACGTCTATTAAGACTCGTTAATACTTTCCTGCGGGCACTAACCGATTGCTGCAGCAGCCACGTCTTTATGGCGTCGTGGGCGGATTGGCGCACAAATGTAACCTTTTACCCTCGCTAATGCTAATGCTGTATTTTATGTATAAAAATACCATTTTCGTCTACAGTTCAAATATATTATAACATCAATATTGAAAATAATTTACGCCCAAGTAGTTCAAAATTTCTTTGTACACAACAATGATGAATAAAGCGCGCATAGCCCCACTGCTTGAGTAGGTCGCAAGCGATTGAAAAAGTTAAGCAACGTCGGGCGCGATCAGTACCTTGATGGGTGACCACTAGGGGAGAATTAAATGCGCGCTTTCATGCTTCGGAGGGCACGTTAAGCCGTCGGTCCCGGTCGTCATCGATAAGTAGACGTTACACTTTGCCAGAGGCCCTATGGACCTTAATACCAGAACCAGAACTCCTTAATAACAGAACTAGAAACTCATTAGATACCTACAACAGATTTAGTTAATTTTTAAGTTTTTAATTAATTGTAATCTACAAACATATATTTTGCGAAAACGTACGCAGAATCTGCTGAGCATGCAGTATTAAATGTTTTGTACGTGTATTACCAATGTGGCAAATGTAAAAATATTTTTATGGGAATTTGCCAATTCTTCGTCATAAAATTGTCAGTCATATTTATTCAATGTCAAATCTAGTGTCATTCATAAAGTGCAAAGTTTTGATTTTTGGATATGAGAGAATCTTCCAAATTCAGGCTTCTTTATATTTCAATGATGGTAAAATCATTCCCAAGCATACAACGCTGGTTTGCGAAAGATGTAAAGGTTTTATGATAAGGCGGGGGAGCAATGGTTAGTTCCCCATTCGGATAGTGCCGTAGACAGTGTCAGTTTCTAATTTTGTACCAGTGACGTTTAGTGGTCGGCCGAAACAATCGAAAGTTATTCCGAGTGCTAAACCCAACGCACGTGACATGCGGTGCCGCATTCTCGACGAAACGCCGATTCGCGGATGTTGATTGGGAATATTGACCATAGATGTATTAAAAAACTAACTGACGGCATACTTCATTTTGCCACATATAGGTACAATTTTCATAAAGGTATTGAAAAAAACACTCAACATTTATACATGGCGAGGGAAACTTAACAGACTCTTAACGGACCATTTATCAATTTTTATTCAATTCAATTATTATTATTATTTACCGCCAACTAAACTTACGCTGAATATCTGAAAAAGCCGATTTTGGTAAAAAATAAATCCAAAAAAATATTTTCATTTAAATTACATTGACATTATCATTGCAGTTGGCAATGTTGGCATAAAAGACAAAAGGCCAATGAAGCATCAAGAAAGAAAAAACTTGACGTTTCTAAATGCATGGCATTCCCACGTGACAATAAAGTATTCAATCTGAAACATGTTAGGTGCGGACAACCCTATCACTTAGAGTATGAAAAATAGTCAGTAGCCGATTCTCAGACCTACTGAATATGCATATAAAATTTCATAAAAATTGGTCAAGCCGTTTTGGAGGAGTATGGTAACTAAAACTGTGACATGAGAATTTTATATACATATAAGATATTATAATTGATGATGATATTTATATTATGATTATTCTAAGTCTCAGGTATAGGCTGCAAAACTGCTGTTTTCTTTCTCATCATTCTTCAGTGATATATTCATCTACTAAAAATTCAATTTGAAAATCAAGAATATATTTTTTACACCAACTAATAAGGAATGGTCTATGATGTGACCAGTTACTATATCAGGACCCATTACCCACTCTTTACCCATAAGAAACCATACACCACAGGATATAAATGCAGCCTGTGCTGGTGGGCAGTATTTGTCTACCACACATAAATCTTCATAGCCTAAGCTTTTGTTATATTTAAAAAAGTGACATTTTAAACAAAGAATTTACAAAACCAAAAACAGATACAAATATGAATCAAATATCTTAATTAAGTTTGACATCCAGTTGTGAATTTGTAGTGTTTTAGACAAACTAATTTAGAACTGTTTAACATTGTAAGGGTTCATAACTCATTTCTCTAACTAATTTTAATATAGCAACATTGTTTTGCAGTTTCACATGTACAACACTGATGTTTAATAATAGACTTGCAACAAACATTCCAATGCTTGCCATTTCATTTGGTTTATATTGATGTTCACTTGGAACAGGTGAGGTAAGGAATTATCCTCCTAACTATATCCTCTTGAAGAACTACTGAGCAGGTTTGGACATCTTCAGTAATACATGGACTGGACCTTTTGAACAAAATTATACTAGGCATTTTGTTTTTGGTGTTTATTTCTCACTAAATAATACTGGGTCCACATAAAAGTATTTAGAATAACATTTAACTATTTAACGTAGGAAGCAACATAAACATAAAATTTACAAAAAATACTCATAACTAGAGGAAGGAACAATAAAAGAAAATGCCTCTGTCAGCAAGACAAATGTCTTGGGCCAGCACAGGATTTGTCGGGGATACAAACATAAAATTTACAAAAATCTCATAAAGAAAGAAACAATAAAAAATCATACTTGTGCCCCAGGGACAATTTTTTATTTGTTTGCAAATTGGCTATCAAATCCAGTCATGGTACTTATTATTTCTGTAGCCCAGGGGTGTTACTACAAACTCCTAAAACCATCATAAAGCAATGATGTTTTATTTTAATTTAAAACATGATGTCTTATTTTAATTTAAAACAAAACATCAATGCTTTATGATGGTTTTAGGAGTTTGTAGTAACCCCCCAGTAGTCAAATTATCACTTGGCACCAAATCTGTCAAGTCAAAATATCACTAGGAAGGTGGGCACCAAATTCTCTAATATCAAATTTTTTACCAAGTTATCAGTATCAGTTCTGACTCCTTTTTAATAATAATCAAGTAGCAAAAGGACATGCAGGCCATGTATACCCACATCCAACCTTAAATACAGATACAGAAAATCCTAACTGAGATTGTATGTGGGTGCTTTGCTGCTAATAAAGCATAAGTCATCACTTCAAAAAAGTATCCCTACCCATAACCATACCATACCCCCATACCCCCAGCCAAAACACAGGATGTAAATAACGAGCTGCTGGCTGGTGGTAAAGTACCTCCCCAGACAAGCTTCTATGGTTCTACCACCTAAACTATGACTCGAATCTAGCACATAAGAAACTACCTACTTGATAAAATCTCATCAGGGAAAAGGAACACAGCACTGTTTGTGGTGTAAGTGTATGTGTTACTACTTAGGATAGCTAAGATGTCCTCCTTTAAATTCACTAAGCCTCTTTAACAAGCACGCTTCTGAACAGAAACAGAAAAACTTCCTTCACTGGGGGCTATTATGGTGGTTGTGTTTAACAGACACCAATGTGCACTTGTCAAGCACAGTGACTAAGGCATAAAGCCTAAGACAATATTTTTTTAAGAAATTTAATTATAGGTTCTAGTGCTAATTAATTAAGAACGAAATGTGTAATGAAGCTAATGAAAGGGGTAATTTCTATCTCCACCTAACATCTAATCGAAACAACCTAAAAATGTATGGAAAACATATGTGACAGTTCCTTAAAACGTTTTCAAGATTATGTGAGTCATTAAAAATTTTGTGTGCCCTTCTCATTTCTTGTTTCAAAATGAATTATTGCATTGATTCATCACCATTTAGACATAACCAACATACGACAAAGTTGTTGTTACTGATCTCAGTGCTTCTTCGAGAAATAACAATCTTATTAAATTTTTTGGTAAAATCTTTACATTTAAAGCCAAGCCTTATGATTTTCAAATTCTTGTACTGTCTTGTACTAATTTAGAGATGTGTTCTACGTTGAACATTCATTACTATAAACAATAGCATATTATGTAAACTTTTGATTCATTTTCATACAGACCCAAATGTGTTAACATAATTATTATACATAATACAATGTCTGATAAATAATAAGTGAGATAATCAACAGACATAGTGACAACTGCAGTGACATTTTCGTGTGTAGTGTGAAATTTGACATACAAGTGACTAACCTGATGAAGCGCCGTAAGGCCGTCCACGTTAGCTGTGTTGATGTCTGCACCCATCTTCAACAGTCTCTGGACTTCATCCTTGTCGCCAGACGTACATGCCGCCAAAAATACTATCCCCGACGAGAATTGAATCCTTGAGGCGCGCTTCGGCGACGATGACTGCTTGTTGGTATCGGATTCCTCCCATCTCTTCAACTGTTCGGCCCTCTTGAAAAGGGCTGATGATGATCTCGGATCAGTCATTTTAACTATTTTCGTTTGCACTTATCACACAATATCGTCCCTATGAATATTTTTCACGCAGCATAGATTATGTTTTTATTACATATAGTACACAAACGCAGAGTCCATAACTTAATTGCCAAAAAAGGAAACATGAAAGAAGAAACGTTCCTGGGACTGATACTAAAACAGCTTGCATGCAATCATTGTTCGGAACACTTCAACTTAAATTCGTCTAACCACCCATCCACCAATCGTTTAAACATGACATAACCAATAAACTACACTTTTAGCGTGGCAGCCATTACGAGAATAAATTTTACAGCCAACTAAACTACCTACTGAACGTAAAAAGTAAAACTAGGCTGAGAATGACGGGAAGAAGAAAATCCCTAGCGTCACCTAGCGGAAGGATTAATCAGAATTGGGTATTGCCATTGCTAAGACAATTAAAAAAATATATATTATTGTTTATGCTTGCAATAGAAAACACATTTTGTTCTAGGATACAGACCAAAGAAAAGTTATCATTTAAACGCTTTGAGTCCTTTTTGGATCAATATAACTATAATACTAAGTGCCTAAAAGTAGAGAAGCCTTTATTGGGATGTCACTGGATCCATAAACAGCCAACAGACTAATTTTACTTTCTTTTCATTTTCAGTCAAATGGAGATAGCAGGAATACATTAAAATGCTTCAATATAATTATTTTATTTTCAAACACTTTCGGTTGGAAGTTCAATTTCACCCCACCTGGATCCAATAGTACATATTTTTATTTTACTACGTGCAATGAATGGATGCGATATGTAATGGTTTGTCAAGATACTCGACATATTTTATAACATTTCTATTGCAAAGAATATTGTACCTACTTCAGGAATTGTTCACTAATTGATTAAAATTACATAAGAGTCAAGCTGTTGTTAATTTATTAAGGACAAGTTTGTTGGGTACTAAGGGTTAGTTGGTAGTTTGTCGTATAATCAAACTAAAGTAATTATTTCAAATACTTTTTATATACGAAGATATAACCTATTTTTTTGCTTATTTGACGTTAAAGATTAAGTATTTTTCTAATTAACACAAAAGGGAACCGTAATTTCACAAACATATTTTATAACATGAACTTCATATCTCCTTCTCGCTTTTATCCCCGCTCAACCTACTATCCATGCATGATAAAATTATTATCCTAGCATTTAACCAAAACTTAAAGTGGGTAGGTACGTCCGTTACAAACCGATATTATGTGTATACAACCTAATAAGAAATGTCTAATAAGCCGATGTTGACGCTGTCGCGAGATGGTAATTAATTGGAAAGACTTTCTTTTTACATTTCGTGCACATAAATGATGTGATAATTTAATCATACTATGACAATACTTATATTTTTTGTTTACTTATTTTAATGATTCCATTTTCTTCCTGTAATCGAGAACAAACGTACTAGCAATTAATTAGTAGTGGCCTCTAGCGGACTTATTCTACAGTTTTAGTTTTATGTCGTAACTCGTAGTCTAATAGTCTTCTGCTGCCAGAAATTAATCGGAATTCAAGATGGCCAGAAGGCACGATGGTGCCCTGGACCGTTGTCGTTAATTTTATTTGTTTTGTGTGAAAATAGTGATTTTCCGCGATGGCTGACTTAAGTGTTGACGTATCAAAGCTGCCCGACGAGATAAAAGATAAATTGGCGGAGCTGGATCTGGAATTGTCTGAAGGTAAGTGCACAGAGTCTGCGGTTCTATGAGATCGATATTTGTTAATTTAGACGGTTTTTCAGAAGTTAGCGCGGTTTCGTACTGCCTATGTAATTGTAGCTCTATAGAGTTGTTGTTTAGACACATTTAAGCAATTAAAAACAGGTTCAGGTAATATTGACGTAATCAATGACAGCTGATGTGTTTTCGGTAAATAATGATGATTGTTCGGCTGAGTTGCAAAGTTGCAATTATTGTTATTCTGATAATGATATCAAGCGTTAATTCTCACGGTCGAGTTGTTACGTGCGTTGTCACACATCGGCTGGTAAGGAATGCAAGTTCTGTGTAGTTGTGCACGATGTGGTTTCAATGATTCTGTTGAACGCGCTTAACGATGGCAAGTGTGTAACTGCCAAGTTGAACTTTGCAGGAAGCTCGTGCTGCCTCGCATACATGTCGATGGGCTACTTCGTTACTAGAGCCCTTGTCGTATATTTACTGCCTCGAGAAGTATACATTCTGTCAATGATTCTTGTATGACCACTAGGTATTTCGTGCGTGTATAGTCGGAGCATGCATTATGTATGCGTTGTCAGTCTTTTGTGAACAAATCACTCATAAAATATTTACATATAGCTATTGGACCTATTAACTACTCTCCAATACTTAAATAGCAGACCAAACAGTTAAAGTTAAAATGATTAGAAAATGTTGGACTGTTTATAATGTAATTTCATGTAAAGTACCTAGATATTATAAAAAATAAAGATAAGTCTAATGTAATCTAATATAAAAAAAGACCTTGTCCTTAAATCTCTCAGGAGTAAAGAAAAAGATGCAAAGATAAGGGGGGTCCATTAATTACGTGAGGCATTTTTGCGAATTTTTTGACCCCCCTTCCCCTTGGTGAGATAATATCATAAGATTTTCCTCAACTCCCCTAATCTCACATGAGATTCTTCAAAATTTATGTTTTGGCTTTAAACATGTTGGATTATTGAGAAAAAAAACACAACTTGTTCTAGTAATTAAAATCACACAATCATAAAATTAAATAATGAGTATCAAAAGAAAATTGAGAGAATTTAGAATAAATAATTTTACACTGTTTTCTGCCAAAAAAATAATTACGTGATATTTGCCAAGACCATAATGTGACATAGTGTGACAACGGGCAGGGGGTGTCTAAAGCTTTGTGATGTCACATTTTAAAATTCAAATCCATTATGCAAATTCATGTTTATTTTGTGATGGTACATTTCAAAATCTTATAATTAATACTAAGGTATAAAAATACATAATTTACCAATTGAAAATTTAAAAAATCCTAGGTGTAAAATTGTACTTAACTTTGCACAATATTTATTTTACAATTTTATTGTTTGGGCGCATCAGGGTCCTAGCGATTTTATGCCGTCACACAGGTGAAATGAAATTAATGTGGTTTTGTTTTGATTTCGTATAATACGATTGGATTACAATTTGCATTATGCTTAATGTTATGTAAACTTTTGAGTCAAATTCACAATACTTTAATCTAAATAAATAATCGCAATGGAAATGTTCAAAGGGAAGCTCACGAGAGTATGTGGCGTATAAGGCTAGCGACCGAGGCTGTGGCCCTCCATTTGGTCAATTGCTGGCATCGTGTCATTCAGCAATCAGGGCAAACCATGACGTGATATGGGTCAGTGGTGGTGGCGATGAGGAAATGCGGCCCAGCTATGTTCCTCTGTACGCATCGTCATAGCTTGGCCCTGCTGCTCCAACAATAATACTTATTTTATTAGTACACTTAGTTGGATAATCCACCCCTTTAATGTGTGACATAATTTTTAGATGGATAATTAGATCAAAAATGCACAACATTAATTCAAAAACATTAATCAAGTATAAAGTATGTATTCTGTTCCAATTGGCAATAAACAATAAGTGTAGCCTCTTTTCTTAACCTCTTATTGGCTTCGATACATAAAATAAATTCAGCTTTCTATATTTATGACGGTCAGGACATTATTTTGCACAAATTGAGTGAAAGAGTGTTTATTTAATCTGTGAAATACAATAAAATTGTTCCAGTGTGGTACATAAAAACGTACCGGTAGATAGGATATTTAATAATTTTTAGGTGTGCTTAAATCCTTGATATTCATATTTCTGCCAGAGCTTGTCTCAATAATAAAATACATTATTTGTTTTTGTTAATATGGATATGTACTTCCACAAATCATCCCGGAGCCACAATGTCTCCAGTAGATTATAAAGCAGAGTTTATATAATATTAATAACCGTACCATGTTAATACAATGGTAATACCATGTTAACATTACCATCTTGACCTTGATGCTGCTGCTGCTGCCTGCAGTTGTAGTTTCCTAAGTTCCTATTTATTTCTATAATTCCTATTAAATTAATAATGAAAATACATAGTACAGCTTTTCGTTATTGGGACCCTTTTTTATTTAACTTCTGGTTTTGTTTTTATACAATAATGCATGCTATGCGAAAATTTATTTTGTTTTATTTATTTTTGTTATTCGACAAAATGCATATAAAGCTTGCGCGAAAGGTACAGTATTGCTGCTCGTCTGCCAGTTTATCTTATATATATTTTTTTATATTTTGTATAGTTTTCAATAAGACACCGATATATTTTTGTTTGTTATCAATTTTCCAGGTTATTATTACTCATAACCGTATCTTACTATTGTGTCACTCATAATGCATTGCGTCGCGAGTCTCAGCAACATTTTGCCTTTGGGTAAAAAATAAGCCAATAAGCATATCATGTCGAAAAACCTTAAATCTTTTTTTAAATAATGCTCACGCCCGATGCCGCTCCCACTGTGAGTCTGTGACGGATGTAAGGAAAGCCTATAAACCCTATCTACCTGATTTACAACTCAACTTATCCAACTGCCGCGCGGCGCACTTAGGGCGTTTTTATTGAGAAAGCATGACGCATCAACACAAACCCGTTTGTCGTCGTGACGAGGAGCGCTCTGACTAAGCCCGCGACACCGCGCCGCGTCGAGGACTAGTGGCTCCAATCGCTTCTCAAACTGCCTAATTAATCGTAACAAGCGCTTCGTGAATAAAATGAAATGTAACAGTAGGTACCTAATGTTCGTCGAACAACCAAATATTCTACTAAAACTCCTTGTTTTGATCTACATTCTTTGTCTAGCCTTCCACTTGCAGATAAACGCGTAAGTAATTAATCGCCGAGAAATAGGCAAGTCTCTACAGCTAATTTTTAATATTTTATAATGACTACCTTAATCAAGTGTACTCGTATTGATGAATATTTTTTATTGACTTCGTTTTATATCTCAGATATCATTTTAGTTTTTGGGAAGGTGGCGTTTAACTAACTTTGCTTAACATTTAGCGTCTACGTAAAAATACCTTATTTATCCCAACTAGTTAAATTAGTCAAAACATAAATTAGGTACTCATTCCAGCTTGATTTTGCATATTAAGACTCTTGAGTGAATAAAAATAGTAGGTAAGCTAAAAATTTTATTTCAAACTTTTATGAATTCGGTTTAATTAAAAACAATTTTTTTTCTATTTATCTTGGGAAAAATTAAAAGGATTATGTATATTGCATGTTTACTATATATATATATATATAGTTGCTATACACATGCCATCAAAACATAACTTGTAAAAAAACCCAAGTCGCGCAACTCAGTTCTTGCACCGTAAAAAGTTGTGAGATCCATGTATGTATCCATACGCATCCCTCGCTACGCATCCTCGCACATCTCCGGTGGAAAAGCAGCTGTCTTATTTAAAATACATAAATTTTGTTTTCCAGTCTTCATTTTAATCACTATCGATCCGTATGCGAATGTGTAAACTTGTCGAGACAGATACAGATCCTTTCGCATTTACAATATTTTAAAGGATTATTAATTTGCTTCATCAGTGGTGGATAAAACGCAACAAAGACATGTGATACTGAATATTACCGATATGAGTTTCAGCAAAAAAAAAAACTCGCGACTCTGTTTGACGCATAACGTTTGAGTGCTCCACGTCTGCCCATAGTGCGAGAGTGCAGAACGGGTAAATACGTACATCCCGGATCTCATCTCCCGGGTGTAATCGACATCGCTTCTTTCGTGTACACTCCTAGAGTACGATAGAACCAACTACTAATGTAGATAAGATATAAGTTATTTCGTCGACAACACGCGACTTTCATAAGGGCGGAGAGTTGTTAAATAAAATATATTTTTAATGAATTTTTTTTGGCTAAAATTAAACTACAGCAGGTTTTTATCTAAATAAGTGACTTAATTGTGTGAACTTAACTGGGTGAAACTTGACTTAATTGGGTGAAAAATTATTCGAATCGATTGTCTTAATATTAGTAACTATGGTAACTATACTACTTATGAAATTCTTCCCTACAAGCTCTTCTCTTTTAGTTTGTATAAATCCGCGAAGTTTGTTGATGTATACCTTCCGACTAGGTAAAGTTTATTAAACCAACCACATCACGACACGCGTTTTGCCCCAAACCGGAGCTTTTCATTTACTTAGTTAAGAGAACTAATTTGTAGGTGTCTTTCAATAGAACCACATGTAACAGGTTCCAGAGGTAGATTTCTAGTTCCAATTGTAAGTTAACGTTGAGATTTTCAAGCGTTCAATGAAATATGCATTTGAACTGAGATGCGTGGGCTGACTTTGCATAGTTAATATCGACGGGTTTAGTGTCGGTGGGTGTCCCTACTCAAATCCAATGGGAGACAGCGGTAAAAGACACGGCTTTATTTAATATAGGTATTCTATTTGCCATTTCAAATCAGTTATTGATAAAATCTGCTTATCAAGCGTTGACACTGAACCGTTTTAGCCTCATTAAAATTAACCATCGAAAATTCTGCAGCAAAATAATATTTGACTTGTCAGACGATTGAGCGTTTTATGGACCTAGAAGTACCTAGTTCCTCATGATCTGGAAGGAGTTTGTTTAATTTCCCTTCAGGATGATATTAAGTGTTAAGCATGAGTGTTGGTTCCGTGTTCATCCTAAACTAACAACATCCCACTACCTTTAGGTCGTCAGTCTACATGGTTGAATTATTCATATCATTTTATCGCTAAAATCAAAGTATTGCCAAACTTTCTTTGATACATTCGTATTGAAATATATTATCTGAAAAATGATTTTTTCATATTTTAATGACCAAAATCTAAATATAAATGAACATTTGCTAAATCATAACTCCACTCCATTTCGTTATAGTTTAACTTTACAAATAGCTGAGTGAACTTTGCGTCGCTGTGCATTTCTAGCTACGATAAGTTGTTACTCGTAGAAGTAACTTGTATGTATGTACGAGAAGCTACGTAGTGAGCTGCTTATATACCTTTTCTCCCTGCCACTCGAACGGCGACCTCACTCAGCAACCAACCGTTGTAGAGTCCACATCACCTGATGATGCTCCGTTTTGGGGCGAAACACGTGTCGTGTACTATTGGAATAAGTTGTTATGGTATAAACCTACTCAGAGAGATAAGGGTGGTGGATGCATACCAAAACAAGTTCCGCGTGTGCGGATTGTTGCAAAGAAATATAAATACAACTTAAATAACAATGGATTTCCGCAAAGTAACGCCTGATACAATATATTATATAAAAACAAAATGAGTTACAGTCCTTATCGTTGGTGTCTCGTGCCTGAATGCAAGAGTACAAGTATTATTAAGAGTATTAAAACGCCGGGACAGTCCTTACATAGATGTTTTACGTTCCTCAATTCAGATGAGCAGAAATCGGGATTGCATGCGAAAAATTTCGCCACTCACACAAATTTCTTCCATGATAAAATTATATTATTATTTCGAATTGTCTGTGACGGTGTTCAATAAAACTGAGAAAACGCAAATTATCAATAAAAATACAGGTCAACAAAGACTCCATTGTTTATTTACACTGCCGATAGCTTTCATGGCGTATAGCGTTTTTGACATTTGAAAAACAGATTAACAAACCAGAATTTTAAAATTGAAATAATAAATGTATACTACATTTTTCAGAACAGAAATCCACCATTTTTCACTTGCTTTTAACAAAATCTATAAATATTACATAATTTTGGGCTTTTCCTTGCATGGTGCGAAATTCCCTATTCCGTCCCGAGCACTTTACCAGTCTTTTTTTGCCACTTGTGCCCGCGTCGATTGCCGGTGATTTACTGACCTTGGACCTTGTTTACTTATAGTAACCGTGGTAACCTTGTTTACTTATAGTAATCAGTGGTAGGGATAATGTATACTTTCGGCCAATGTACAGCAGCCGAAAAAACACGCTGGACCAATAGACGACGCACACTGACGAACTGACGTTTGTCGAACCAATCGTGTGCACCGCAGCGCAGTCAATGTCAAACTGCCCAATGACAGTTTTGCTCACCACTCGTGACGGCAACTATAACTAGGATTTCACTAAGTGACACAATCCAAAGTCGAATAATTTAAAAATTATGGACGAAAGTATTCGTCTGGGGCGAATATTCACCCCACGCGTGTACTGCAGTGTTATTAGTTTCATAAAACCTACAAGTGTATGCCGGCACAGAAGGATAGATTTGGAAGACCCATCTTAAGTAATCGTCAACAATAAATGTTTTATTTTCTATTTAAAACATGTATTTTAAGAAACAGCGCATAAACCACATTCCTATTATTGTAATCGAACGTTACCTCATTCTTCTCCATAAATTGCCAGAGGATAAACAAAACATATTCCGTTTATTAAATCTTATCGGAAAGGTTTATCTCCGGCGTCATATCGCTTGGATTGCCCGAAGGAGTATGATACAATATAATAATATGACTTCTCAGCAGAGATTGTCGTGGCTTCTATTGTTTGTATCCGTTAAAGTTATCATTCGATTAGTTTTTAATATTCAAATTATTTATTTTGTACTAAAATCATTGTTATGAACATTGATTATATTTCTATAATAAAGTCTTGATACCAACATAATTTTATACTACAAAAATACTAATTGTTGTTATCAAAACAAAGAAGCATACAGCATTATTGTCATTATTACAATAATGTCGTTGGCTTTATATTAATAGTAACCTATTATAATAGCTATAATTATAGCTATTACTCAGTCGTCCATCTTTAAAAAACAGCAAAACATAACTTTGATGCAGATTATTAAGGCCAAATATTTTCTCACTCTTTCTTTGGAGAGCTTAACTGGACGTGTGTTATCCGCGCAGTCGTATATAGGCCACCGTACATTATTGCTGGCGATGTGTGGGGGCGGGTTGCATTGCGGGCGGTGTTCCGAATATGTGCGCGTGATCACTTTAGCTCGTACGGCAAACTTATAAGGGATGTACGAGTAGCTATACCCATTATGTCAAAGCTACAAAAAACAAAATCTGTCACTTTGTGTCCTTTTTTCCCCAATATTCGAATTGCGTAACTGAAACAGACGACCGCAGCTTTTAAGCTGTAGGTATAGGCTCGATACTCCTTAGTTACAATTAGCTTTAAGCAAGCTTGGGAAGTCACCGAGCTTAAGGCACTTAAGAGCCGCCAACCGATTTCGATAGTGGTTAAGCAATTACTTAGTCCAGTCTGAGGTAGGATATGAGTGTGGGTGGGCATCACCGACTTCAATGGATGCTACTTCCATGTTAAGCAATACTGAGTACTTCTATGCATATTTTGCGTACCAGGTCCTGCATACTGTTCTTTTGTAACTGACATGCGTCGAGCGTAAACATCACTGCTACCACTATTTCGATCAACCTGGCCGGTGTGCAGTCGACGTCAATATTAGTCCAGTGCAGCAGCCTGTACGCACGGAATTAATTCAATCATATCTATAGTACTCGTAGGTATTAGTCCAGTGCAGCAGCCTGAACGCACGGAATTAATTCACTCATATCTATAGTAGGTACATAGGTCGATGTTCATTGGAGTAGCTGAACAAAACAACGTCCCGTAGCACCCGTATTCTGGCACATATGGGCCGTAGCCGCACAGTTGAATTAGCGAAGATAGTTCCATTAAACGATACGAATCAAACGTACTTCCACGTATTGATCGTGATAGCCTTTAAACACTTTGAAGTAAAGTAAGTTCATAGTTTAGCATAAGGTAATAATTGCATTCATGTAACTCGATTTATTGTTTGCGTGTTGGAAACAAAATTCTCACCTTTGTAGACAAGGTTGTTCGATGTATAATTTTTTTTCGAAGTTGCATAAATTATAATATAATTTATGCAATTTCGAAAAAAAACTTTTGTCGGGTCCGTTAAAATATGCATTAAAATATTTACGGATTCTGGGACGTGTGAATAATTTTAATATCCCTTCCAGAAAAAAACTATAAGAAAACATACATACATCTAATACCTAGTAGGTACTAAGTAATAATTACATTTCAATTTTAAACGAATCTTTGTCCTAGTCACCGTTTTATTTAACATTGAGTTATCTAACTACCATCTATGTTTTATCTCGAACAGCATCCTTGTCTAAATAAAAACTTGGTTCAGGTAGAGACTCGCTACAAAAACCAGTTACGATCTACCGCCTCGGACAGGAGTTGCATATAATGAAGCTATAAAAATCGGAAGTCAGTTTTAAAATTCAGGTCAACTCACTGCAAACAATGCTTCGTATATTTGGTGTGTAGCATGTCGCTACTGCGTTGAATTGTTTAATATTGGTCACTACAATTATATGATTACAGTTAATGTATTGTCACAGTAAGTACCTAAACATTGAGTTAATTAAAATTGTCGTATTTTGGGAAGTTGTTGGTAATCCACAACACAGGAAATCCTAGTGTGGGATCAACGATGATTTCTGTAAACTTGTACTCGTATATGAAAATAAAAATTACACGTTGACTTGTCACTTGAATTTAATCATACTACAGAGGTTAATCTCTAAAGTCTCTAACGATAAGTTATTTAGTTGATGAAATTAAGTATTGATGACGAAATACATCTGTCCTTGTATTGCGGCGGCTAGTTTGTAAATAGAAGCTAAAAGAAAATTATTCATTTTTTATTCAACACACAACATATATTCGTTACCAGTAGAGTTTTTGAGGTAGCGTTTTGGAGTAAAGTTCACCTTGGTTAAAATAGGTCTTTAAAAGTTAGATTCGATTTTGACCGTTTGGGGCCTTAACCAGTGGCTATTTTGATAAATAATGTATTATACTAGTGATGAAGACAATTGTTCTACGTTCGTATAACAACGTAAGCTCTTCATAGCTTCGTCACACCTGGTCACCATAGTGATTTACATCTCGGTACCTCAGATAGCGCCGCGAGGTGTGCAATTGATCGGCTGACACGGCGACCTAGCAAATGATATCGTCCCTCGTGGCTTGTGGACCACCTCATAATATGTTCTAATTTAGTACATTTACGATGCGATGTATCATGCCTACTATATTATATAACTGACGATCGTATGCGTATACATACAATTCGGAATGGATGACAATGAACGACACAGAAACGATCGCAGAGCGGAATCCTCAAAAATTATTTAGGATCATAAATATAAAAAAACCAATAGGTACCTGGAAACAATTTACTACAATTTTTTGAGGCTGGATAGATATAAGTTACTCTTTAGTTGAATTATTTAATGTAGATTGGTAGTTTATAATCTGAATTTAAATAGGGTCTTATATATCTTATAATCTCTCTCAGCATAAAATTCTAAAATCTACGTCGCGGATTGGAGCTAGTAAATGGATGATAAAAATATAACATAATAGAAAGATGACTTAGATTAATATTGCGCCTAATTATCCTAAAGAATAGAGGCCAGATATGGACTAATCTGGAGAGGGGAGGTGGACATTGGGCATGGCATGGCACTGGCATATCTTCATGTCTATACAACCAATTACGCTGACTATAGCTAATGGACGGTACAAGAAGTCCACGTCTCCCGTCCACAGCCAGTTCCAAGCATTACGTCATGGGTGCTTATGTAACAAACATTGAAATACATTTTATAAAAATTTCATAAGACAGACATAAGATACATAGTTACACTGTGAATTTGGGACTTGACAATATACATAAATATTCATTTAGTTGGTGGTTGAAGATGCAAAAGATCCAATTTTTTTTGGATGCCGCATGATGGCTGGTTGATGCAGTGTGTTAAAAAAATGATGCTTGTGACAGCAAATAATAGTGAAATTTAAAGCACATTTCGTTTTTACCTAGTTCGCTAAATGTAAGTTTTTGTCCATCGATGTAACCTAATCGTAACATCTTCAAACCGTTCAATCGAATGTATGATCGTAAATGGTATCTACACCCCACAGCCAGATATCTACATTAGTGAACATTATTGATTTTGCATGAGAGATTTCAGTATGAACATTTTGCCGAAAGCCTGAAATTATCACATAGAATCCAATTGCACTGAAATTGTGCGCAACCAACTTCGATGTACATGCTAATTATAGAGTTATTCGTGGTGATCAAATAAGCGATGCTTGATCACGTATTTTGTATTTCTTAGAGTTAATTCTAAGCATCGCATAGTCTAATCTTACTTATAATATTGTTACTCATAACAATTCAGCGACTTTTTTAAATTAAACCGACATCAAGTCAGTTGGTGCTAAAACCTAACAATAGAAACAAAATACTTGATACAAAAGACACCAACCTCAAAAAATAGTAGGCGTAAAGTATGTAACAAATTTTATTTCATACTTTTTGGTGTCGGTTAATTTTTTTTAAATAATTTTATTGATATCAGACACACATTAGGATTATCATGCCCATCGTAAAAGAGTGTCAGAAATTTTGGGTTTGCGTTAATAGTATTGTTATGGTTAAGCAACAAGGCAAAGGATTTACGTATTTTGTTAATTTTCAGGTGACATCACGCAAAAGGGCTATGAGAAAAAACGAACGCGTTTGCTCGCGCCGTTCGTTGCTCAACAGCAGCCGCAAGGTATGTTTAATCGGTACCCTTAAATACTTCTGCAAAATCGCTGCTAACTCTATTTGCCTGAACTAATCAAATTTAATAATTATTTACATATTAAGACACGCAAGTACTGGCTTTGCTTCCAAATTCTAATTTGTCGGACATATTCGGTTAAGTCACGTGTCAATCGAAAGGTCTCCAGTACTTACGAGTCCAAGGTCGCGACAAAAACGTCGCAGGGGTCAAGTGTCAATTGGTCGCAGTCGATGGACGTCGGATACGAAGCTCTCGCGAAACTATCGAGACAATCGCGCTTCGTAGGTAGATATGTCTCGATTCTGAAACTGGGGTCAAACAAAGAGGCCATATGACATCTAAAATCTGGTTCCCGTTTGTTTGAAATAAGACTGAGCGTCCAATGAACTATCATTTTGTATTTACGAACATGCGGAAATACAAAATTATTGACTTTCGGGCGGCTGCGTTGCTGGTATCTAATCGTTAAAATAGTACAAAGAATATCTATCTTCATTATTACATAAAAAGTATAGGAGTAAACTCTCTCTAAGCTAAGCGATGTCCAACATCCACCGACTGCGGTTATTTGTATTGTTCAATTATTTATTTTCCTTGTCCTGAATAGCATTCATTTTATTATGGTTTTACTTGGATACACACACGCACGTCAACCACACTTTATCACCATGGTACTCTATTGTCGTAACGGCACGTACCTACCTAATAATATTACACTAGATACATGGCACTATTGAAGTAAAATAGCTTTTCTGCTTGCGGTGCAATATTATGCATATTAAACCGTATCTGTAATAAAAACCTTGTCCCGAGGCTCTACTTCGCCCGAGGTGAAACGTGATGAGGTGTTTATGAAATTAAGCGACAGCCGAGGCTTGAATATGCGGGAGATGTGGATGTCGCATTTTTGTGTGCTATTTTCATTTGTATCTAATGCATGGATACTTTTGTGGACCACTAATGAAGTATTCATACAGTTTTTAATATTTATTACTCTAAGAAAGCATCCGTCACACCTGCAAGTTAATCATTCTGTCCGTACCTATAAAATTACTAATAATAGCGGCTCGATTCAAGGCTCGAATGGATCCATGATTAGCAGAATATCACTGCAGACAATTAGGTTACAATTTAGTCTCGTTAAAAGCCAATATAGCGCGATTAAGACAAAATTTGAGACGACCGATCGTGGAAACGTAGACCAGTAATGTAAACAAGGTTAGAGACTAATTACAAGTGAAATCGTTTTGCTTTAGAAGTGGCTACATGGTAAACGGATGCGACGGCAAGTGAAGTGCGTCCGTCAGATCGCGGACAGCTGATTCCACGCGCGGAGCCCCGACCAGTCGAGCGGTTTTAAGATCGTGTTTCAAACACCTGTTCTCTCAACTTTTTCACTTCGCTAATATGCAGATAATAAGTTGAAATAGAAGAATAAAATTATTAGAACATTTTTTTTAGTTTAAAATAGCTTCCTACCAACCAGAAGTCGTCCTTGAAGTCCTTAGTCCAACTGCTATAAAACTTTTAATTAAAAAAATAAATTCCGCGGGTTTCTATAGTTACCTTTAAAATGTAAAGAAAAATAGTTGGTACAACCTACTGATTTTTGTAAAGTGCGTTGAACGCGATAGAATCGCTTTCGCTCTTCCCGTGGCCCTCGTCTTTCGTCTTGCTCATCCTTTCGGAACGGTACGGACGCTAGATTTTTTTTCATAATGTCGATCATTACTCGTAAATATTATATTTTTCCGCTACCATAAATAATTTGTCGCGAGATATGACATTTTTTGATTGATGATAACAATTTTTAATTAATGATTTAATAATTCACTGATTTACTATCTAATGTGGCATCAAAAATACATACGACCCTAAATTTTCGCCCTTCTATCACCAACCCCTATTTTTTTATAGTCGATTTTTAACGCTCGATAACTGATATTGGAAAAACAACGTTTGCGGGGATAGCTAGTAATCTATAAATTATTCTTATTTTCTATAAATTATTTTTACTTTAAATTTAATGAAAGACGTAGGTATGCAATGTACGTCTAGCTTCATCTTTGGGACTTACAGACTTGGGTTTAGCCCTTTCTAAAGCAATAAAAATATGAACGCTACTTTGTAACAGCAAGTTCTTATCGCAAGTTTGAAGCGATGTTGTTGCCCAGAAGTTATTCTACTATAGTATTAGAGATAGTGTTTTAGCATCTGTATTCTCGCAGATGCCGCTCTACATCTACAGCAGATGAACCGGCTCCCTTCAAGTGCGTTCAATTACCCCTATCGTCTTTGATAGGCATCGTGTTTTCGATGTCTGCCATCTCTGTCCACACCGTCTGTCCTTTTCGAACTTTCAAGTTCTAATCGCACTAATTTATTACCTATAATAGTTGGGTCTTTTCTGCCTATTATATTAAGATGCAGTTCACGAGACCAGCGACGACGACGATTTATCTAAACGTTTCTAAATCGTATCAAAATATTTTATTTCTCGATATTTAAATTAACTAGTTATATTTGAAATACGGCAGTGTAGTAATGCAATATTGTCGGAAGAGACAGTAGTATCGATCGCTGCCTCTCGAAACGCCTGGCTTTAGGTCGAGCGTTTTCGGGCCTGCATTGCGCCACCTGATAACGTCCTCACCTCGGCCCTTATCAACTGCGGAGGTCAACGATCTCTCGTGATAACCCGCGCGCTGTGTGATACTCCAAAAGGTGTTCCGAATTACGGTTATACAAACGATTTTTGATCATGGTCCCTACAATATAAGTACTTACTTTAATATTTTCTAGTGTCACACTTTCATATCCTTGTTCTGTTTTTTGGTTCTTTTTGGTTAAAAATATTGACGATGGACATTTGACCCATGTGAAAACAATAGTTTCAGTGTACAATGAAGTCTCGTTTAGAAGGCGGTAGCGTCAATACTAGTTTGAATGCAGAGTACGAGAGTACGAGTATAGAGTACATGTATTGTATAGCAGGCATCCAGCCGGCGCGAGGAGCGCGCGGCGACGCAGCCGTCAGCCGCCAGCACACGAGGAACCGCCGGACTCACCGTCGCGTCACGCACAATGAGAAACGATACCACTCAGGTATCATCAAAACGAGATAGCATTGGTAGCCGCCACTTCAATACTTACATTTTCTAACACAACACACATTATTATATTTAAGTACTGCACAATTATCTAGACAACGCTGCATTTATTATGAGAATGAAAAGAAAATTAAAGTCTAACTAGATTTTGGGTTGCCAGTTCGTAGTCTAGTATGACAGTATATTATAACTTATTCTTAGCCGACCTTTGATTTGACGTAAACTTACCAATTGCTATAAAACAACATATCTAAGCTAATTCATTTAAAAAGACACAATTTCTTTTCATTTGCCCTTTCCTAGTAAATTGAATAACTATAAAACCTTGCACCTGCAACATGGATCTATCTTAAACCAAAGTCATATTAAATCATCTTACCCTTGAAAAGAATCTTCAGCGCTCGTGTTTACTCAAACAGAAGGGTGAGAGGAGTGCCCACTTCCTTTGCCTGCTTCGATAAGGAAATCTATTCAGGATTTTAAACGGGCGAATACATACCGTATCAGTTGCTGCTTGCACATTATTGTCGTAAAATAACTATTGCGTGACGTCATTAGACGTGACATCAATATGCGAATATTAACCTCACTCGTACTAATCTCACTTACTGTAGGTAGTAAAAAATCACAGCAAGTACATAATAAGGTATTCTCATTTGCCCTTTAGTTGTTCAATTTTAGAAAATCGTTAAAATTACAAGTATCAATGTTGCTTTCGAAATTATATTTATGGTACAAAAAAACAACGGGTTGCACTACGGGAGTGCCGGTAGAAGTGAAAACTTATAAGATGTGAGTTGAGTTTCTCTGTAAGAAAAGAAACGAAATTTAATGCTATGGCAATGTCGAATCCAAAATCACAATAATTATAATATTGAGCTTTTTTCTATAACAAAATATGAATGTTTCCTTTTGACAGTTTCCATAGTTACCATCTGATTAGACGAACTTTGTTTATGAATATTTCCTTAATTGAAAGTCAGATAGTTACCATCGTACCCTACGCATTTTCGCTTACGATCGTCCCTTGTACTGCCGCGAGTTTAACAATGGCCATACCCAAAAGTGTCAGCGCTGCTAATTAGAAGTTTTCACTTTAAAAATAATAAAGTTGTCCTCTCGTGTTTGATTTAATCGTTGTTACATGTCGGCTATGCTCGGCATTTCTAAAAACAGAATAATGATTTTATAGTGGAGTATGAGTGCTCACGTGTATGAATTCGCTTCAATACACAATTGCCCTATCAATAAATTATATTCATGCTGATTTTCACAAAATAGTCCCGGTGTATGTTTTCAATAAAGTTTTAAATTTCGAATGTTAGCTAGGTACTCGTTAGCTACTAATGAAATAATTGTGTTAATGTGTTAGCCTGCAAATTACATAGGCGTGAGCTTCGCAAGTTCAGTTTTACCTCTAAGTGTTCGTCAATGCCTCAACGTTTTATCTGGGTTATCGGATTAAGCTTATCGAAATCGGTGCTAAATGCATGACTGCGAGCACAACAGAACGATAATAAGCACACAACGCAAGAAAGACTTTTGTAAGATAAAATAATGCAACTTCCAAAAAAGTTGAGCAAGCAAAACTAAAAATACTCGAATTTAAAAAGATAATAGATGTTACCTAACGTGTCATTCAATCGACTTTCTTGGGTCTAAATACAAATTTTATGTAAGTATTCCTTGTTAAGTGTAAACTAGACCTGTAGCAGGTTTTATCGTTCCTCTTGAACAATGCAATAGATAGCACTTCTCAATGAGCTGAATGGAGAGCCATTGTTTGTGTTCCTTTTTGTTCTACTAGTGGGTGAGTAAATCGCCTCCCTTGGCACTAAGTTTATGGATAGTATCAGTCTCTCTGATGCGCAATCTGCAATGTAGTTTTAATACTATGATAAGATCGGTGCTTCCAGATATCTATATATGTAATAAAATTCAGGTTATATGTACCTAAAAACCATTTAGAAATACGCAAATTATCACACAAAGGCAGTCGTAAAACGAAAACACAATGGTTAAGTTAGCTGGTCTATAGGTGTTTTTATGGGTTTTGCTAGTTATTAAACAATTTAAATTTAAAATCGGTGAATGTTTTAATGATTACAAATGCAACGACGAATTTATCTTAATAGCTTTGTTCTTGTGTAAATTACTGATGTCTTTGCAAAATTCCTTTCAACTTATGTTATTATTTGCGTTTTAATATGACTGAATTGAATACAACTGCACTCCTATAAAATTTCGATGTCTCTTCTTTCGACCATATTTGCCAGTTCACACTGTTCCTATGTTTGCAACTAGGAGGCGCAGAATTCACGGACTATTTTTGTTTGCTCTGAAAGATAAAACCCAATGCAAACGTCCACCCGACGCTGCTTTTAAAAATATCCAATCCTGTGAAGCGAATTTCAAGATTATCTCACATTCCTTCCCGTTTATTAGTATTACACAAAAAATATAAAAACAGTAATAATATAATTTTACAGAACAAACTACTTACTTCCATAGTTACTCGTAACGGTGTCCAGAGTCCAGAGATTTTATCTCATCTAAAAATATGCGTACCGCGCTAAAAGAAGTTCCCACTTACCTACTTAAGGTACAAGGTACTCACCTACTTAAATAATAAATTTGGATACTTTGGATGGATAGGCAAAATTATTTTGTCAGTTATAAATAGACAAAAAATCAAAACTAAAGTAGGAAATTACACGCCTACATTAAGGAACTTGTACTTCTTCGGTCCCGATAATTTCAAGCTTTACTACGAAGAGTCGTTAGTCGTTACGTGCGTAGCTCATTTACTCAATGGTTCGAGGAAATACTTTTTCTTAGTTTTATGAGGCGTGCAAATTTAATAAGTGGCTTTAATGTTTACTAGATATTCATTTATGAAGATGGTATTTTCCAGTGTAGACTCCTGATATTTGTCGCACCTAATAATAATAATGTAGTAGTGTGGCCAATGTGGGAAACATTGAACCGCCGGTGAGGCAAGGGCTGAGGGTGGGCGTATGCGGGTGTGAAAATACACCGTTTTGCTTTTAAACTTCCAATCGAATATTCACCGTGTAAAAGAATACCTACTCAGGTATTATGTGTATCTATGCATAGGTTAGGTGTAATATTTGAAAACTGAAACGAATTATTGCATCAAATTATTTATTTTAAATTCTGAAAAAGTAGCAAGCATTTAGTTCTCTTGTCTACTTAATTGTAGAGGCAGTAAGTACACGTAGACGAGAAGACGAGGAATTTAAAACCATGCAATGTAGGTATAGAATTTCGTACGGTAATTATTTCCTGTTTCTGTTGGAACAATTAGATAGATGCATATCGAAATTGAGTGCAAGGACGATATTTTTTCTATATGAAAAAATACTAACTGACGTAGGCGTCTGACGACGCGGTTATTTTAAAACGAATTAATTGCACTAGCTAGTACTCTTACCTAACACGTTACCTAGTAGATGTGTTGTTCATTCCCAATGTCATTTGTATTTAAATTTAACTCGCTAAAATAATACATTATACGCGTAGATAAACATAAACATGGAATAATCGATTGAAACATAATGATACGAAACTTGAACATTATCATATTTATTGAGATGATTTAAGAACAAAGTTTGACACGGCTCTGGGTTTTGCTCGGCGACTCCGACAGCCGTAACATCGCGCGCGGTGTACCGTGAAACTGAAGCGTAGGTACTCGTATGTGGATCGCAATAGGATACCTATCTATGAAGAACTGATCTGGTTGACTTACAATCCATTGGGTGGACAACGCAAATTGTACAGTAAATAAACGGTTATTCGATATTGAAAGTTTATCGGGGGTTTGGTAGCATATCAGTTTCCATTTTTACCTAATGAATTTTCCAAATGCCTCCGTTTGTAAAATTGTAACTACGATGAATAATTCTCGCACCTTGTATGTAGTCATCCCTTCGGTTATCTAGAGAGTTGTAGATAAGTTAAAATATGGTAGTATTTATGTAATGAAATGAAAAAAAGATGTATTGACTAACTGCTAAAAACCGAGCCAATAGGTAGGTAACCATTTTATGCAATAAACCATGTCATGGTCAACGGAACTCATGACTCTCTGACATCGTTGATTTCTATCTCATAATTTTAGCAGTATTTATAATCAGACATATTATGTGCGCTCATAGCGAGCCAATAGTTCAAGTTAATAAAGAGAGTTTGGCTTATTGCATGTCGCAATCGCAAAAACCGTTGTATCATAAAATTTCTATAACCAACACTAGATTAAGAGAACTTACTATTCGTAATATTCAAGGTACATTACACAACTCAATCTACACCATTGATAAGAATATATTTGATAATAATATTGATGAGAAAGAATAATTAATGGGCTTTATTTACTATTTATTATTGTTAGACTTATTATTCCTCATCGTTGTTATCATTGTAATTACTTTAACAACACACGTTACACGACCTACATACGTATAAGTGGCGGCTACCAATTGTACAGGTCTATCGACAACCATATTGTATGGTATTGAATCACGTAGTTAGATTGTGTACTTTTCTCTCAATTTTGTGCCTTTTGTAGTTAGGCATTTATGTATTTTTTTCTGTTTGCGTTGTACTTAGTCACTCTAGCATGACTTTTGGATGTATTGAAGTTCTTGTTGATCGTTATTTTTTTATTTCTCACAATAATGTAGACCAAGGTGTCTTTTCCAAGCAAGACGACGACTTATGCCATAGTATTGTAGTTTCTGTACGTTTCTAATTTATTGTGAGGTATATTAAAAAGCACAAAAGTAGAATTTTGTACGTAGATTAGATGCACGCTACTTTGCACTGAGCTTAATTGTTTGTCTTTATTAATTATGGAACGTGAAGGTATTTCGAGCACGATGTTTTTACCTATTATATTGTTATTAAAGATTTTCATCATTATAACTTCCGATAATAATAGACTAGTCAAGAAAACAATAGAACCAGTCCAATGCCGTCAGGAATCGATAGAAATTGATTGATAAACGCCCGAACTTGGAATATACAAGACCGGAATAGTAAGTCTTCTAAAGTCTCTCCTATAAAATTGCAGTTACAGTAACACTTTCAAATTTGGTCCAATTAGCATCAGATAGGTACTTCGAAAACGTTAACGCTAATCTATATAAAAAAAAATGAAAAGTGTTTTTATTTCCATTTTAATGAGTTTCTCAGTAGCGAAAGCTTTTTATCATCTTCATGGAGTACCAACTAGATTACACTTTACGGCTGAACGTTAATTTTGCTTTCTACAAAGACTCTGTCTCGAGTGCGTCATACGGATAGAAAATTTCCCATGACACGTCCCTGTCAATTTGCTCTGAGCTTAAATTCTCAATTCCTTTACTGAACAAACCCCGGTTTTTGCTGGTCTAATGGCTTTGTAACAAGGTTCCTATTTTTCTAGTGCATATTTTCTTGTCATGTGCAGAGATGAAGCTTTCTGCAAAATACCATTATTATTATGCGAAAATAATACACGCATTGCTCGTTTATTGAGCTCGTTAAGCACCAGCTGACCCAGTAGGTGTCTACCTGCCCCTAATTGTGATACACTCAGCTTTAACTGGACTGGCTTCCTGCTGTGAATGTTACCGAATGCAAATATTTTTAAAAAGGTGGTTTATGGTTATTTATTTTAACTATTCACTGAAGATCAATAATCTAAATCTGGGGTGGTCAATAACGGGCTGGCACTACAAAGGTGATGTCATAGACACCAAATATCTTGAAACACCATTCAAATACTTCCATTCCTTGTGGGAATCCACTCTTTATCTCTAGAACATACCAGCTGACGAAAAAGGAATATACTATGTTACACAGAAATACTGTATTACTATGTTCCAGAGATTTCTTCACCCAAACTCACATACTCTTTATACTATTAGTCACGCTGCATGTATCATGAAAAATGAAACAATAAAATAAGAACTTCATTAATATTACGTGGTTATATTGCAATTGTAAATGGGTCCTTCTGCGTTCTTTACGTGCGTACATCTTACCATCACAAAAGCATCATGTCTTGTACCTTGAACAAGCGCGGTTTTATGGCTTCACCCAGTTGTGTCATGATATCCTACCAAATGTAGTCGGCGCTAGTGTAGCGTCGATCTTAAAATAAGTTCCCGCCGTTCAATATAGTCGGCTTTCGCTATAAAATGCATTAGTAGGACTGCAGTTGGTAGAGTTGATGAATGGTAATTTCGCAAGACTCTTTTAACGGCTGGGTTAGTAGGCTGTGTTGTGTAAACAGTGTCACCCATTTCATGATAGTTTGGGAAATAAAGGAAGTCAACTAGTTTAGCTCCTGCCGTAAAATAAGTATTTACCTACCAAATGCGACTGAAACCATAGCGAATCTAGTGCAGCCTAACTTCCAAAAATTAACCACATCCAATAAAAAGAAAAAACTAAAAAGGTAAAACTCAAAACCTGTCAACAGGCTAGGGAAATTTTAATGGTACAATGTAAATAATGATGACATTCGCAATAGGTGTTCACTTACGAACAGGTAGTTATTTATGTAACAACATTATCTTCTAAAATATCAACCACACGGAAATCCACATCCGCAGCCATGAACATAAAAACTATTATAATGCAATGGTTCATCCATAACCGACTCGTATCTACGTATCTGAAAATGTTCAAAGTACATACAATACCATACAAATATATGATTACACAACAGTTAACATTTTCTACCCATACCAAATAGTGCACAGCGCCGCTAAAGCAGTTTTCACTTCAAAAACACAGCTCACTTAAAACTCTACCGAGCTATCTACGCTACGCTACCGGCGAACGCTATTAAAACGTCGTATTCTAAAATTCAGACGAAACATTCGGTCTGGCAGTCCATATAGATCGATCTGTGTTGTAGCTAGGTACCCTTAGAATATATCTGGAACAAACGTGGGACAGAGTTCAATTTCTTCATATATATTTATTTCTTCATAACTCAATAGACAGATTTCATGTTTTTTTAATGTCGAAATCTTTAACATTTAACCGCTATTAACTAAATTACCAGAACAAAACTTTATCTGAAATATCATGTTGAACCGGTTAACAAAATAATGTGGACCGAACATAACGTTGTAAAAATTACCTACATTACTTAATTAAAATACATCAGACCAATGAAATACATTTAAATATGTAGGTACATTACAATGAAAACTTATAAGCGAAAACCATACTGTAATTCTAACAATCGCATTGTGGTACCGGAGACCAAGAAAATGTTCCACTTTATTGGATTTTAAACAACTTTTACTTGCAATTGTGTTTGCTACCCCTAGACTTATTGTTTGTAAATGGAAGTTGCGGGCTGCAAGTTCCTACTCGATCCTTAAAACGAAATGAGAAGTAGCTACTGGCTGGAATACCAATATTTAAAATCTTGCTATTAAAACAATAACGTGCCTATGTGAAATGACTAAAATATTATATTTTATTAAAATTAAACTTAATGCCGAGGTTGAAATCAGGTGAATTTCTATTTGAAATGAATACAATTTAGTGATATATGTATTTATTATTCATAACATTTAATTAGATCCGAATGATACAGATTTTTATTAAGTTTGCATATAGAAACCGTTTATTAATAGAAGAGACTTCTACAATAATAGAATGAACATTGACACTATTAATAATAAGTAGTAGTAATACAAACTATCAATATCTATTTACCTATAGCCCAGGACAAAACAATATCCAGTTCAGAATATCTTGAGTATTGTGCCTCTATCGCAATCAACACCATTATTGTCCATCCGACTATATTTTGAACTATTGATATCCTTTCTGAATTCCGAGGTCGAGCATAGATAGTGGGATCAGTCAGACAGTTTGATAGTACACATGTCGGGGCGAGGAGCAAGGAAGCGCGCGCAAATTGAATAGCGTGATCAGTGCAGCGCATGACATGATTGCGACTTGTTACCGGCTGGGCTGCTGCCGGCGCGGAACTAACTCTTATTACTTGCCAACCTGCCACCGGCGCTACGCAACTACATTTAGGATGGATGTTGGATTACTTACTGGCTTGCCGCCGGGTAAATTATGAACCGCTTTTGCATTACTTCGTCGTTACACTCATTATCAACTATCAGGTTTTGTAATGAAAACCATCTTGATTTTTTAAGTCTGAATAACTTACAGAGAAGTTGTTGTACTAAATTTTTATGATAGGTATTAGGTACCTACTACAATTTTATTCGTCATGCAAATATTTCAAAAGAAATTGTATACAAACGATCGACATGCTCCAAAGTGAGATATCTTAAAATTGCAAATTACTACAAAATTTATCTTGTTGCGGTTTTAGCATAATAATACATACCAAACATATTATTATGAAAATTCGTATTTTTAATGTATTTAAAATGTTGATGGCAACAGTCTGGATTCCTAAATGTGTTAGGGCGGCCCTTCACACGGCTGCGTTTCGAGTACATTATTCTCATTTCGCATAGGAAATTGTATAATGAACTTTTATGCAGCGGTGAGAGCTGAAAGTAGATCTAATTTTGGATGGATTCAACGTAAGGTAAGCTGAATTATGAACATCATAATTTCAGTAGCTCAGTGTCTATTTAATTGGATAGTTAGTGCTTTATAGGAAAACAGTTATGTTGATGAGTAAACAGTTATTGAAATGAAACGATCTTGAAATACTCGTAATTTCATTTATTGATAATCTCTTAAACATTTTTGTTTAATCTTTTAAAGCACCTTGTGTTTTCCCATCACACTCAGATAGGGGTCCGTTTGTATAAAACGATTCACACGAATCACATAAGTGCGTCTGATCATTAGAATGCATTTTATTAATGTGTCTGCAAAGACTGGTCGCTCGGAAATAATTTAAAACACTTTGAACAACGAGCGCTGTATTCCGCGTGGTTGTAGACTAGAGGACGTGTCTCCGGAAGGCCGCGACGGTGTTGAGGTTTCTGCCGCACGGGATGCAGCCGGGCCGCCCGGCCGGGTGTATCGCTGCCATGTGGTTGATCAAACTTCGGGAACTAGTAAATGTTCTGCGGCACAAGTAGCACTGCTTCTTTTCCCGATTAGAACTCTCCTCTTCATTCGGGTGATTGTAATTTATGTGATTACGGAGTGCGAGCTTGGAGTTGAATATCTTATTGCACGTGGGGCAGGGAGATACGTTGTTACGACAACTTTCACCGTGACCGACGAGCATTTCAGCGGTTGCAAAAGTTCTGTAGCAAGCTTTACATCGGTGCTTATAACGATGCATATACCGTACGTGTTTCTGCAGACTCAATACCGATGCGTATTTTTTATCACAGACGGAACACTGCACTTCCTCTTCATCCTGGGGATGCTTTAGGGCGATATGCGAATAGAGCGTCCTTGCTGTTTTATAAAATTTGCCGCATTGCTGACAGGCGTGTCCGGAATTTTCATTCTCTAGCTTGTCTGAGTCTTGGAGAATCTCCTGCAGTACCGAAGTAGAGGAACGCAAATGCTCCTCAATTATGTCTGAATCTAAGCGAACTATATCCACTTCTATATGAACCGTTTCAAATTTTTCATTCATTTTAAAGATTATTCGTTTTTGTTTGAAACACGTATAAAAAACAAATTTTATAATGATATAAATGTCAAAATCGAAAAAAAGAACAACGAATAAAAATTTATTTTTTAGTTATATCGTATCTGTAACTATTTGATAAGTTTAATTTATAACCTTTAAAATATTTTGTGACTGATTGCTAAAAATAATAATTATTTTTTTATATTTTATTGAAATTAATGAACTTAGACTTTTTTAATACCAATCTATTACTGAAATCTTAAAAGTGCCGGTGGGGGTAAAATGTGGTTACGAGTGTTTTATTTGTCCAAATATTGAAAACATTATGATCTTTTACAAAGCTACATCTCAAGGTAAAGGTACGTGCAATGATGTTATTATATTGCATATTGTTTTTTAATGAAATAACAATTTTAATTACCATGTTAATATTTACATACCCACGGTTATATTTACATACAAACAGCGAATTACTTATTTGTGTTTGTGTAATTGAATGACAAGAGTGAGTATCATATAATGTGGTAATTAAAATTGATTAATGAATTTGGAATCGAAAACCGTTATCGAAGCTGGCCGCTTTAAAAAACGCATTAATTTTCAAAGCAAAAGAAACCGTGCGTGTGATTCTATTAATGATGTTAACAATGATCGTGTTGCGATTCCAAATACAGAATTGAATGGAACTATGGTGGCGTCCACATTTTTGTACATGTATGTGTGGTGAGGTGTACGTGTGGTTCTTTATCGCGTCACAGTGAGGGCGGCCGCGGCGCTCCGCTCGCCACCGGGGAGGACCAACCGCCGCCTCACGCGAAACGAGAGTCGCTACCATTCCGGTAAGTTACTATTTTACGAAGAACCCTTCTATGTCTCTTCATGTTCTATTTCACGAGGGCCCATCGTACCTACGGGAATCTGATTATCTGTGATCGCAAAGGATGTGGTTTGAATGTTGGTTTTTAGGTGCGTCCAGTTGGCAGACTACGCATGTTGGGATTGGTCAAATGAGTTATTCGCATTGATTTCTTAAAAAAGAGGCTTAAAAATTTAGTGTCTGGCTAACCTTTTTTATTTATTTGGCAATTAGGGCTATAAAGTTGATTATTGTTTATATGTTTTTGAAATGACTTATCTCAAAATATAAGTTGCATGCTTTGAGATTCACTGCAGAGCCATTAGATATAATATTGCAGGAATGTTCTCACGTGATTCTCACAATTTAACAAAGGACCAGAATATTTTAATACACTTATTTCGTACCCATTGTTTTCACAGAAATTCTTCTTATTTCTGTAAAAAATAACACAAATAAGTGTGACGAAATGACAAGCTTTTGGGGTATAGCTCTTACTTTCTTAAGCAAATAAGGGCCTATTATCCTCTCTTTTTCTTTCAGTCACTGTCAACTCGAACATGTAAGTTGGAAGCCCCAGAGGAGATTTTTGGACTTACTCGAGCGCGCAGATTAAGATATGGGGGATATACACCCTATGTTCCCTCAAAATTTGAGCCTTATTGGCAGGTTTTGATTTACCATCCTGATGACAACGTTGCTATCGTCTGGCACATAATTGCAATTTAAACCTTTAATCTCTTCATCATCCCATTTATCTTCTAAATGCACTTAAGTCCCAAAATATTATACCTTTTTATTTTTAATGTCATAATTCTATAAATTGCAAAGTGGTATGGTTTTGTCTAGACTAGACCGACAAAATTCAAGATATTTTAAATTCAACTACGCAAACTGATGTGGCACCTTGCCGCAAATTTCGACAAATTCCACAGTCCTTTCACAGTAGGGGATGGTTATAGCTATAGGCTATATAGGCTATAGCCGTTGGCTTATATTATTATATTCGTCAACATGTAGGTATGTTCTGTTGATCATCTATTGTGACCAGAAGTTTAATAATAAGAACCGGCTATTTGACGCCCGGGAATTCACTTTCAATAAATTTTGTCGATTTGAATCGAAATTAAAACAATTAATTATTAATTATTGTCATTCTATTTTTAAGAATAATCTTATCTATTCATCGTTCCATTTTATGTACATGACTGGCCATACCATTGTTTAATTTAAAGACTAAGCATATAAGAAGACACCAAGATTAAATGATACCAGCATGGCCCCCCGCACTCGTGAAATACTTATTGCAACTGACACACATTCTTAAATGTTGAATTGCTTCAAGTGGCTGTGATTGGAGAGAAGCAAAGAGCGCTCCCGGCCAGTGGCCGGCAAATCATTCGCCACAATTACGATTATGCTGTTCTGAGATTCAAATGGATTTTGACTGATACCTTTAACAAATCCAAATTATGGTCGTTGTCTCCGAAATATTTAAGGCAACTAAACAACTTCAATTTCGATTTATTGACTAGTTATACTGTTACGCAAATACAACTTGACAGTAACTGAAGGTTGGTCGAACGCTAACTCGCACCACAGGTTTCTACAGCTTTCGAGCACATTTCAAAATTATATTGGGTATGTAGCTGTAGGTACGATATCCTCTTTATTTACTGCTCGTGCGTCAATTTTAAGAAGAGGAGATTAAGAATTATGACTAATGGAGTGAAATAGTGAATTCATATGATGAGGACAATTTTATAAATCTCCATTTGGACTGAAGTTTTTCTTAATGCTTAATTAATTTATTACACCTTATAATGTACTACAAGATTATTCTAGAACAATGGACAGATGTTATTTTTTTCAACTTAGATAATAATATGAGGTACCTCCTCAGAACCTGCCCAAAATGTTTTCAATTGTTACGTTCTGAAAGTATATGTCGATTGTTATGTTAAATATCCCATTCAAGTTATACTTAGTTAATTCAAGTTATATTTAATAGTTCCTAACAGCATACCTAAGATAACATTGTTAGTACTGATAAATTTGACACAGTAATTTTACGCTCTACTCGTAACCAGTTTACAAATATTGTTTACTTGTGATATGGATTTCGTAAATGTAATTTAAAACAAACATTTTGAACAATTAAATTACTATCAGTTTGGTAACGGTTGCAGACGCAGGTTGATTCGTGGTCGACGCGTGACAGTAACACATTGATTTTATTGATTTTATCAAACACGTACGAGTATGAAATCTTACTTATTTACGGATTCATTTAAATTATTTGACTAACAATAACGAACTATATAACAACAATTTTCATTATTTATCGAAACATTATTTTTTCCTGGTAATTATTTTACCAAAATAAGCACTTGAAACGGTCACAACTATCACACTATAAGCTAGTATAAAACGAGTTATAAAACTTAAATAACATTTATTTTAAAATCTAAAATGATTGCTGTAGCTACAAGAATATACAACATTTATTAATTTTAATACAAAGTTAAACTAAGTTCGTGGTATGAAACGGAATATTTATAGTTCGGAGCCAATTGTGTACAAGCCCGGCTTGCAATTTGCCGGCTTTTTATATTTTAAAACTACCTCAACTAACCTAAATGTTTTAATCTAACCTAAACTTTCTTTAATCACTGACCGAATCACTGTACAGTATAATACTTCATAGTTTTTTGATGTAGGTTTAATTTTTTTTTAATTATTTTTTGTACTTTTATCAAGTTCTCGTTACGTATGATTTTTCAAAAGATAAATCTCAAAGAAACTAATCGCTTACTTACTTCTTTTTTACTTTTGCAATTAAAATACGTTTGAAGATGCAATGTAAATTCAAAGCTGGAAACTTTTACAGCCTCTCGTAGAAATATTAATTTGTATCAAATTTCAGTAAATACCAGGTTACCAGGTTAAATACCAGGAGCGAAACATCCCTCGTTATTTCCCAGTAATATTAACCCATTGAATACTTAAATGTGCTGGCCTTCTGAGTTTCAATTGCAGTCCGTGCTCCGTTGGTTTGTTAGAAACCGTCGTGTAAATCTCAGAGGACCTGTTCTCCGATTTACACTTGCTGCATTCGTACACATGCACATTGTACCCTCCGTAATTTACACTGGCGTTGGTCTGTTACTGTTTGAAATTACTAGTGATGTTCTAGGTATATATTTGTATGGTGCGCTTTAAAACTATAGGTTGTGTATGTGTGGGTTGATGGATACTGTACTTACAGAAGCACAGAATACGCTATCTACGAAGTATCAAAGAGATCTTGTTATGTTTTTATTTATCAAATGTTTTAAGGTTTAGTTTAAATACAATGGTTATACGAGTACTCGTAATTATGGGGACGTGTATTCAATAAAGTCTTACGTATTGCGACCTTGTAACTATTGGGTGTTTGCGTGGCGTAAGTAATGAGATAGTAGCGGTTAGGAGTTGTTAAACCTATGTGTCAACTATTTAATATGTTGTTTTGGACCACTGTTAAAAAAATATATGTTAAAACAAAAGGGACGTAGATTGAAATTTTGTTATAATTTAGAACATATTGTTAATTTTGGGAAAAAATCTTCTCATTATTTTTCTAGCATAAAATTTAGTCCAATGTAAGGAAGGGAATAATAATAAGGGTATTATTAAACTTCTGTGTTTGTGAACAACAATTTTTGCCTAGGTAGGTATATCTGATCCACACATAATAATTATGTCGAGTGAAATCAAGTTCGCAATAAATAGGTTTTACCGGAACTATTGACAATCGTCGATGTTTAAGCCCTACACTTCCATCGGTTACGGGCACGATTAACAACTGTGATTAATTTATTATCACTCCTTAGTACCCATTCGCTGTTACGTTTCACAAATTACCTATGCATTTAAGAATGCACTATCTGGACTGAGCACTGGACTTCTTTCAATACTTGTTTTTAATAAATTGTTGCTGTTCGGTCTGCTCTATGGAAACACCACGTCTAAACTTTATCACAGATCCGGAGAATATAAAAGGGTTCAGTTAATTTTATATCAATTTGGCTCTTAATTATATTAAGTTTATAATTATCAATTGGTAAGAGTATATTATAACTGTTGACTAAAAGCATGATCTGTGACTAAAAGCTTCACATCTCACCCCAGAGAGGATGTATTGGTGTAGTAATGGATTGTAATTACTATGTATTGGAATTTAAATAGAGGTACATATATTCCATGTTGGTAAACTATTAAGGAACGTTTTAAAATCTAGTAGTCACGCATTATTGTGGTCGGTGACTCACAAATAGTGTTAGCACCATTGTTTACTGCTTTCAGAACTCGTCTGAATTTATAAAACCTTGGTCGCTCGACTTGACTTATGCTTATTACCATCACGCCTTTGCATGCTAACCTGAAATATGAAATGCCGTAGTGGGTACTATATATAATACCTTATAATACCTTAGGTGCACCATTGCTTGAGATAAATAAAAAAAATTTTTGGTTTAATTATTTTAATCAAAACTAATGACAAAATTATACCTAATAAACTAAGTTAAAGTGCATATGTAATGGTTTCATTTGATCAGTTCTTTCCATCCAATAAAATCCATGTTGACTACTATCTACTACTATCTAGTCGTCTCCTGACAATGGTAAAATTTACTTCTACAATGCATGGCAATAGGTAGTACCTTATGTATAGGTCTTCGCTAGTTGTTGCATGATGGCAATTAGGTAACTCAATGCCATTCAATGTCATTGTTATATAAACGTGTCTGCATATCGCTAATTGCTTTTCCATTGTAATCAAGCTAAGTTGGGTGGCTAATTTAATCGTAGTTAATTTTCTAGATAGAACACACCTATTGAGTTTCAGCATGTTCATGCAATGTTAGTAGCGTATAGAAATCGAACGCGCTCTATGCTCAGTTCTAAAACAGCTTTCCATTTACAGAAGTAAGACAAGAGGCAGTGCAACAAGCTCTTGCCGAAATGCAGAATAGGCCGAAGCCGTCGCTGCCGATGCCGTCAAAGAGGACGTCCATGATGGCTAAGAGTCCCGACAGAGATAGACATGAACTTTGTAAGTTAAATGAATTTATGGTACATTTCGTATATTAATTACTCATACATTTCCAATATTTCAGGGATGCGAAGATTCTGAAAAGAAAAGAAAAAGAAAAATAAACTATTCATTTTTACATCGGATAACTTATTAAATCTAGATTAACCTAGAGAAAGACACAATTATTCACAGGCTTTGTTTGCCGAACTAGGTGTTACCCTGTGTTCTCTCTCTTGTCAAATGGTGACCATGTCTTTTCTAAAGAACGATCATGAAGAAGACAGTAGGAAACCGTTGGATTCAAAGAAGATCCGGTGGAGTGGCATCGGTTAGGGGAGGCCCAAGTCCAGCAATAAGTGACAAACAAAGTGGAGTAAAGGAAAATAATTATTTAATAATGTTATTATATGTTTTAGCCGCCTCAAGCTCAGACGAAGACTCTTGCGCGGGCGACACAGAGCTTCCGCCGCCACCAGAGCTGGGGTCCCCGCCGGCACGCCGCCCCGCCGCGCCTCACCCCCGCCATCCCCATGCCGTGCCCCTGATGAACCTTCAGAGGGAGAGGGAGAAGAAACTCGCACAAAGAGAGAGGACTGAAATAGACCTCTCGGAATTATCCGTACATCTCCCCACATGTAAATGAAACAATTACTTATTTTTGTTTTCTATAGGTACACGTTCGTAAAGCTATAATATTATATTCAAACATTTAATGCGGCTTCGCACGGGTCCATTAACGTTTTTTAAAACATTATAAAAATAATGTAATCCTTACTTATGGTTTTGAAAATAACATTAATAGCACAGGCATGGAGTAAAATCCTGTTTCGTGCCGCCGTGTTATACGTACCTATATTTTAAAGCGTAGTCGCGCTCGAAATTGAAAATTCAATTAACTAGCTGCCAAAGGCTTTGTAGGCAAACAAAAGTTTTTATTTACGCCCTCTGTCAATGAAAACTGTCGGTTGGGCCGCCGCCTTGGCTGTTTTACCTGTCGCGCAAGTTGCCTGCAAACGGCACCGTGACAGCGCCCCCGACTGCGACAGGCTTAACGTTTTTTTAAACACCACTAAAGCTTATTGGAGGAAAATTTAATTCGACGTGCTAGGCTGGCAGTTAACTTATAAAACTAAAAATGTAAGGAATGTTTTTTTTTGCGACTATGTTCTATTTTGGCGTTTGTAAATTATTATATTTTGTTAGGTTTTTTAGGCTAAATTTCGATCAACAATACAGTATTGTTGACCGAAGAGGCTACAAGTTAAAACTTCATAAGTAACGTGTATTTTTAACAATCGACGAATAGTGTTCATCTGTAATCATACACTTATACGTGTAAAACTAAAAACTACTACAAACTTACTTAAATCATAATCATCAATTATAGTTGAAGTTGAAAATAATTTTAATTTATTTTAATAAGTGGATACGAGTAACGGCTTTTCCTTACCGGGCTAAGATAAGTACTCGTTACCGTAGACGTTTTGTGATGTCTACAAATGTATATCAGATGCCTCATTACCTTAACGCGCCTTCGTGGTCCGGGTGCCATTTCACTTACATACACTTACTTGCATTGTTATGAATGTTGAAATAATATGTAATAATTTCTTAGACGTGCAACCTGACGTGACGCACACATCGGGGGCTCGCGCCCGGGGCGGCGCCCTGGTGGCGGACCGCGTGCAATGCTACGCGCAGCCCGAGGACACAGGCACCGGCACCGGCCGGTGGAAGGTGCGTAATACTCCCTTCACTAATCACTTAAATATAATGCTTCAAAAGCTAAAACTAAGTAGTTTGTCCTCTTGCATCCCATTCATACTCATATCGGCAAAATTATTTTCAATCATATACTCGACGCCCATGATCTTTTGTGCTTTTATTATTTGCAAATAATGTAATTAATTATATTCAAATCGAAAGCCACATATCAAATGGGCTTCCTCTCCTTCCTATCCCCTCAGGTGTCAGCCAAAATTCAGCAACTTTTAAATACTCTAAAGCGGCCAAAACGCCGGCCCCTGCCCGAATTCTACGAGGACGACGACATAGAGCTGGAAATAGCTGCGAACCCGAAGGATCCGAACGCTCCAAAGCCCGAAGGCGGCACCATGACGCCGGCGGTGGGCGAGCAGCTGGTGGTGCCCTCCGGCCTGCCGCGGATCCTGGAGGCGGCCCTGCAGCGATACGGAACGGCCTCCTTCAAGGCCAATGTGGCCACCGTCCTCGACCCCAACGGGAAACTCAGTAATTCCCTCACTTACGGTGAGTTCTTTTTCACTTTGTCAATTTTATCGTAAAAGGTATATAAGTATATAGTGCCATTTATTCTTTGTGTACGGGACAAGTAGGTACTCACCTTAAAGCTGAGTCTCTCCACACTTATTGGTTTAATTTCAGAAGTTTAGTTCTGTTTCTTTCTCAGAAACTAAGAGGACTAATTAGCACTTAATTTAGTATAGTAACCATCTTCAAACCATGCTGAATATGTCACAAAAATCTGGAAGATTATCTCGCAGGGTATGCGAGTTTTAGTTAAATACGGATTTTGTCGTTTCTTATAAAGTAAATTTTTTTATTGCCCAAATCGTTAGGTAGGTACTTGAGTAACTAAATTGAAGAATTTACTAATATTATAGATATTTAAGATTCTGTCACGTCTGGACGTCCATTTTTTAGGCCAAATACCACACCGTGGCTAGACACAATTGAAACAAAAGTTGGTGTTATTTGTTATGCAAACCGTTGGAAACATAGAAATTGGCAACATTTTCACTGGAAACACATCTCTATATTTACATCAAAGTCGTCAATTCAACATAATATTTGAAACAGGTAAGCTCCTGAGCCGCTCAATGAAGATATCGTACGCATTGCTGAACAAGACGTTCACGACGAAAGCGAGCAGCGGCGGCCCGTTGACGGGTGACAACTCGATCAAGCCCGGAGACCGCGTGGCGCTCGTGTACCCGAACAACGACCCGATCAACTTCATGTGTGCGTTCTACGGGTGCCTGCAGGCGTGCGTGGTGCCGGTGCCCATCGAAGTGCCGCTGACGAGGCGCGACGCGGGCCTGCAGCAGGTCGGATTCCTGCTGGGGTCTTGCAGCATTCAGTACGCGCTAACTTCAGACGCTTGCTTGAAAGGTGAGTCTACGCGTGGTACAGCTATTCTAGGGACGATGGGTGCACACAATCTCGCAATGAGAAGGAGAAGGATGGCAGCTCTTACTCAACTACGCTGACTGTGAATTGGGTTAGTACTAAGTAAGTTACTGCGTAGTTAATCATCTCGCGATTGGCGTGGCCCATAATGGTCCATGGTACCCCCGACACAGGGAGTCCTAGGGGCTATGATTGTGAAGCGTTATAATTTTAATCGTTAATTGTATAGGTTTACCGAAGACGTCGTCGGGCGACGTGGTGTCGTTCCGCGGCTGGCCGTCGCTGCAGTGGGTGTCGACGGAGAAGCTGCCGCGGCCGCCGCGCGACTGGATCCCGCCGCCGCGCCCCGCCGAGGAGGCGCCCGCCCACATCGAGCACACCTCCGCCGCGGACGGCTCCGCCATGGGCGTTATTGTCACCAGGTGCCTTGTAGTCCTTGTTTTCACACCCGAGGTCGAAGGTCAAACCGAATCGTACCCGAGCTCACGTGAGACAGGAGAGCGGTCTTGGAAAATATCACGTAATTTTTCCGCTTAAATTTATGAAATGAACTCATTGCCACACCTACAATATCTGAAGATAACATCGTGAACTAACTTGAAGTATGTACCCAATAGCAACGAATTGAAACACTGTAAGTAACCTTATCGCTGCATCGACCACCCCACCCAGACAATCTGCTATAGAATCGGTTACATGTATTCTATTCTAAAGCTTTGTAGTGTAAGTAAATGTTGCCCCTTAAGTTGTTCACTAAAAGGACTTTGTTTAATAAACTTGTTTTATAATGTAATGTTTACTGTTTCATGATCATTTTAAATGAGGGTCGCAGACGTTCTCACGTTACAAGTTCTCGACCCTTCCACACTGTCCTGCATGCAGCATCCTTTCATTGAGCAATGCAACAAAAAGCTTGATTCCTTAAAATAGCCATAGTATCATCACTCATCACTTTTAAATGCACCCTACCTTGTCAGCATTATTTCATGACGTTTATTCTCAGTAAGCTTATGACGCAATTTGCATTACATTTAAATTACAAATTGTCTAGCTAGTGACTGGTTGGTGCCTGAATTGCGAACATTGCGCGAAACTCGATTAAATACCTTTTAGTTGAACGAGCTTTTGACTGATGTTTCGTGTCAAATTTAATGTTTAATTTCGTTAAACGATTTGGAACCACATCATAGGATGTGGTGCGTTTGAATCTGGTTTAAACTTTTTAGATGCCTTATAATCACAGTAAATAATCTAATTTGATATACGTATACAATATACATACATGGATCTCACAACTTTGAACGGTGCAAGAACTGAGTTGCGAGACTTGAATTTTTTTACAAGTTATGTTTTTGATTGCATATTGTTTACATGTTTGTTACGTTATTAAAACTTATTCATTTTCAAACTCAGTTGAGCTATCATTTAGGTATAGGTACTTATGTATAATTGCGACATAGACTTTGTTATACATAATATATGACTTCTACTATTTTAGTATCATGAATTTAATATCCATATAATTACGCTTACATTAAATACGTTTAGAATATGAAGGGGTTACATAATTTGAGAGAAAAATTACAGGAACGAAATTACAGGAGCAGTTTACAAAGTTAAGCGCGTTACAAATACAGAGATCTCTACTTGCATTTAATAGACCCTACCTAAATGGTAATAATTGGTATTTCATCTCGCTAACGAGAGCTTATGTGCACAAAACGAGTCAAGAAGCAGGTAAAGCTGAACCAGCAGTGAATATTCTGAAAATTAACTTCGGCAATTTGTATGAACATTTGCAATTGCTACTTTTCAATTGAAGATGCATGCAATTTGTTACATTTTTCAAAACTTTCAAACAAAAATGTCGGTATATCTTATTGATCTAATTCGTGTGGACGTGGGTGCCTAGTCCAAATTTTGATCGTGCGTAGTTTATGAACCGAACGTCATTAAAAATATATTGCATCTACTCTAAACAGAAGAGACAAAGGGTCGTTTGGAACGATAATAAAATAAGTCTCGTCGATCGATGTTGTCCTCTGGTAAACCGAGAAACTTTTCGACATCAGTTTAAATAAATACTGAATAAATTACGTTTCACACTCACAGCCTCACGCTCGGTTTCCCAGTGCTGTGAGCCACGAGCACCCAGGACCGGACACATAGTATAAAGTTTTCATGGCACCTGAATGCTGGTGTCATCTCGGTGTGCGAAGGGGCGTGGGATGCAGAGATACGGTCGGTTGTATGTACAGACACCTCGCGGAAGGTGTACGTCGGACGTTTTCATTTCCTGTTGATTCCGTTTAATATTTATTAAAATACGCGCGCGGCTTTATCATTTCAGCCATATGTCGTTTATGTGACATACGTTAATAACGGACTACGTCGACGTTAATTCTTTAAATAAATACGGTAGTTGCGTATCAGGAGCGAATAAAAGACTTTTTAGCGGTTGTAGTTATTATAACTATGATGGTATGGTCTTATGTAATTGACAAAAATAATAAATGATCCATTTATCTTACAGGAGTTACAGTCAATTACAGTTCAAGACATAAAACTTCATGTGATTGACTTACATTGAGTTTGGACTTTGTTTACTACTTTTGAGGATTTAAATGGTTTAGTTCTGGCATGTTGTATCGTCAACAACGCCTCGTCACCTTATCGAGACGAATATCTGAGGTCGGTCTCTTATTACTATCTTGGATATTAAGATGGTTCTGGCACCTTATACCTAACACGACGCCTTGCAATCAGAACGTCTGTTAATATGAACGCTGTAACAGGGGATCGATGCTGGCCCACTGCCGGATGCTGTCAGTGGCGTGCAACTACACCGAGGGCGAGCACATGGTGTGCGTGTTGGACTTCAAGCGCGAGACGGGCCTCTGGCATGCGGTGCTCGCGAGTGTCCTCAACGGCATGCACGTCATATTCATCCCCTACGCCCTGATGAAGGTCAGCCCCGCCTCTTGGATGCACATGATCACTAAGTACAGGTGAGATCGTCTGTGATACTAAAAATATTAGTCGCTTTATGTATTGAGTTGAGACTGTGCAGTGTGCACCGAGCAGTACGCACGTGTTGACGGCAGGATGAATGGGGTAGCGCTTGCCAGTTTATATTATTCGTAATTAAAAGCTCACACTAAAACATATGAAAATACATACATGGCGATTCAGTTTTATAAAAGAATAAAGCTAAAGAAGGTCTACCTCTTGCCATTGTTGAGCCAAACTCCATATTATATAACCCATTTTGTATAGATAAAGTAAGATTAGTATTTCAACATGGAACACAGAGCCGTCATTTTACGACCTAACAACAATTCGAGATAATTTTAGAAGCGTTTATGCTGTTGATTATTTAGCATCACATATCGCTTCTAGCACCAACAACACTCATTTGCCCTAAATGCTATTCATTTAAATAATTTTCAAAATACAAGACAGTAACCGCAACAAACGTTAGTGACCACATTGTTCTGCGGTCGCCACATGTTACGACGTGATTTCTATGTACTTACTCGTAGATGGACTCCATTATTTTAGGAGTGTAGGGGAGACCGGGTATGGTTGTCTCACGGGTTGGTTGTCACAACCATCATAAAACAAAACTGAACGAACGAATATGTTCAATGACCATTGTCGAAGAAGCGCGAGAGCGACATCTCCCTCTCCACTTCATTTCAGACCGTTCTGAAATGCCGTGACAGGAATACGCGAGTTTGTTTGTTTCGCACTGTAAAAGTAAATTTTTGTGCAACTGTGATGAGTGTCGTAAGTATACTTCAATTGTACATAGTAATATACATTTTCGTTTATCTATGATTATAAATATTTGTTTCATGATATTGTTATATTGTTTTTATCTAACCATTGATAGAAAATTATTTTGAGAGGTTACTTTTCTAAAATGTATTTTGGGGCAGGTTGTCTCAAGTTCATTGGGGTCGGTTGTCACATGTAACAATTAAAACCATGCATGCATGGTGACTTTCATTGTTTGCTTTATAAATTTTGCCTACAAATATACCATTTTTGTTACAGAATTAGCTATCATAATGCCACGGTATCATAAAAGAAAGACTTCTCGAGGACTTGTATCGCCAGAATTAATGCTGCGTGCTGCAAGAGAAGTGAAATTCCATGGCAAATCTATAAGGTCTTTGGCGAAATATTTAAAATTAATTATAGCACTCTGGCAAGGTATTGTAAAAAGTTTACTATCGATCAGGTCAGCAACATGGGCGTGTCAATACCATCTACGAAAATAGGCTAACAAAAGAATCGGCAGATTTTTACTAAAGAACAGGAAGAGGAATTGGAAAAGATACAGATACAGAGACAGATGACATATACACCCGAGACCTATTTAGAAAATAAAAAACAGAACAAGAAGCAAAGAAGACGAAATTAACGAAACGTGTATTGAACAAAAATAAGGAAAAGAAAAAGATTTCCAAAGCAAAAAAATAAAAGCTTTTTGTTCCTTTATTGATTAGATATAAGACGTACAAGATGCCTATAATTAATAAAAATGTTCATTTGAATTAAATAACTGTTTTTTTATAAAGTAGCTTTAATTTTATACGTGACTACCTACCCCAGACACTGTGACAACCAACCCTGACCCGGGGTTAAAAGTCACATTTCCCATTTTTACAAAAAAAATTGAAAAAAATTCACCAGCTAATGTTAGAGAAATAGACTTCATTTCTTCTTAAACTTCAATAGTTGCACTATCTATTGATATATAAATGTTATTTTTAAACTATAAACTTTGGCAGTAATATGTAAAAACATAAATTTGTGACTTCCAACCCCGGTCTCCCCTACGCATAAGGGCCCATGCAGACAAGCAACTCACCCGTAGTTCTTTTATTCGTGCAAATATCACAAGAAATTTCGTTGTATATCAATGGTCTAATAAGGTGTCGACTACGTTCATAATGTGTCAAGAAAATGTGATAAAATATGCCCTATTTTGTTACTTACCGGTATAAAGTAATGTGTAACGTAAAATTTTATTTATTGCTCAATCTATATGTTGGTTCGCGTTTAGTCTAGTTCGGTCTTATATACGTCGCAGGATAATAAAGGAAATTTTCTTTCTGTAAAATTAACTCTTCTTACAAGTGAGTTTCTATTATTTGACATCATTTTTGTCCTTCCCAGGGATTTCACGAAATCCCTGATATCCGCATTTCCTTTCAAAATTTTATACATTAATTGCGTTAAGTTAAAATAAATAACTAATTGTCATTTACTAAAAGCCTTTGAGTCTACAATAAACATTTTGAAATGACATACTTTCTCGAGAAAATAGTGTCGTATGCGTCGTATGCGTCGGTCCTAATCGTGCGCCTGTTAGTCACTTGCCAGCTGTCGGCAGCGATATAAAAGGCACGCGCTTTGTTTGAGAACATAACTCACTTTGCAATTGCAATTGTATTGTTATAATGACATTATGTACTTTTAACTATCCATGATACAAAATAAACAGTCTCAAATCTAGCAATTTTTATGCGAATAGAATATTGGTGATACATCTGCATCAGGTATACTTATTAACAATTATGACTCAAGTGCTTGAGTCATTCTTATATTTATGTCTATTAATAATGTTCGTCTTGTGGGTTACGATTAATAAGTATTAAATGTAACTTGTAATTGTATTGTGGACGTTACCAGACTCGTTGTTTGAAATATTAACAAGTGAATTTGTAATTTTAAAAATGCAACCTTTTAAATAAAACCTAAAGGGATTTTTTTTTACTAATTCTAAATCAGGGCTCATCACTTAACGAAGTTGTAGTAGGGCCCTGATTTAAAATAATACACGATATTGAACCAGGTTATTGCACACATTCGACAGAAATATCGATTATATTTTTTTAACTGACACCGTAGTGAATAATTTGATAAGTAGCAACAAAATTATGCATAATATTGGCACAAAAGTTTAAATGGAGAAGAATGCACCAATTCTAATAAAAAATGCATTAGCAATACTTGAAATTCTTCAAAAACACGCCACGTATGACGTATACCTACTACCATACGATTGAGTACCATGCATTCGTAGACAAAAATGACGTGAATGACGTGAACGTGAATGTAACACTCCGTTACGTGTCAAATCCAAATTTCTTGGCGATGTCTAGTAATAATTACTGTGTAGGTACCGTAGAAAACGCCGGGCTTGTCCGCAAATATTAATGCCTCCATGCCTTTTTTGCAACCAGGGCTTCGGTGGCGATTGTGAAGTCTCGCGATTTACATTGGGGCCTGCTGGCTACCCGCGACCACAAAGAGATCTCTCTCAGTTCGTTGCGAATGCTGCTCGTGGCCGACGGAGCCAATCCCTGGTCGCTGTCCTCGTGCGACCAATTCCTTTCAGTATTCCAAAGCAAAGGTGAGTGTTGAGTCACTTTCAAGCACTTTCAGGTTTTGAACTGACATGATTCAAATAAATGAAATAATATCAGAAAGAGATGTGAATACTATGTTCTTCCTTCATAGTTATTAAATTAAAGTTCAAATGGACGAGAACGACGACAGGAATGCGAAATTTTCATTTCAAAATGTAACATTGACTGGAAGAGTTAGAGCCACTTGGAAGTTTAAAGTTAGTCCTTGGGAAAGATATCATTATGTACTTGATACTTATGTATATGTCAATGTAGATTATATTTGGTCTTTTTTTGGTGATTCATTTATTCTTTTTTCTGTTACTGTCTCTATGCTCTCCCACTTTCAAAGGTTTAACTGGTAGAGAATGCTTTTATTTTTAGAAGGAGAATTGATGGTCGATGGTTACTCGCCTATTGACACGTTGCCAGCTTTAAAAAGAGAGCTTGTACTAAAAGTTTTGTATTTGTATACAGAAGAACAATAAATAGTAATAAAGTTTGAAGCTTAATGAATTACGATCGAATTCGAAACTACTTGTAAATAACTTGGATAATAACTCGTAAATAAATAACGTTGTATCATATCGCAGGTGTCCGCGGCGACGCGATCTGCCCGTGCGCGTGCAGCAGCGAGTCGCTGACGGTGTGCGTGAGGCGTGCGGGCCGCGGCGGCGCGTCGGCGGGCCGCGGCGTGCTCTCCATGTCCGGCCTCTCGTACGGCGTGGTGCGCGTCGACGCGGAGAACTCGCTCACCTCGCTCACGCTGCAGGACTGCGGACAGGTCATGCCTTCCTGTGAGTACTTCCCCTCTCTGCACCTACTCGTATAGGTGCCCGTAATTTCCGTGGCGGTGTGCGGCGTGGTGCGCGTCGACGCCGAAAACTCACTCACCTCGCTCACGCTACAGGACTGCGGAAAAGTTATGCCCTCCTATACCTTTACCCATACTCCTCCCATAAGGGTCTTCAATAGGATATCGCATCATTAGTCGCGTCATCCCGTCGTAACTACGCCGCGTTCGTGACGAGTTACGAATGATGATATGGTGAGGCTACCTAAATCCAACTGAAATAACGAAACAAAGTCCGTTTCAACGATGCGTCTAGGTTGGCAACAACGAAGGCTTATCAGCAGGCACTTTACGGTCGCCACAACACTACAACAGTACTTACTCTATTAAAGGCCTCAGCTAATACTATTTTGTTTTTGTGCAGGTGTCATAGTGGTGGTTAAAATGGAGGGACCTGCGTTCCTCTGTAAGACCGATGAAGTTGGAGAGATATGCGTTCTATCTGGAGCCACGGGCTCGGGCTACTGGGGACTCGCCGGACTCACCAACACTGTGTTCAAAGTACGACCGCTGGACGCGGATGGTGAGCCCATTGGCGAGGAACACTACGTGCGCAGCGGCCTCCTTGGATTCTTGGGGCCTGGTGGTGAGTCAACTCTCAGTATTTTATATATCATGTATGACTCGGAGTTGTAGTCGAACATAATATTGATGTTGATGATAAATATATTGAATTATACAATTGCCCACACGCCGGTGCAACCAAGTCATGATTATACGAAGATTTTATTATCATGATGACGTTTATTTAAGAAACTAGAAACAGCTAATTTCAACAAATGTATAACATTTCGACTTAAAACAGTTTGATATTGGTTTTTTGATGTAGTGAAGTAATGTTGACCTCTTAAGTTACAGTTATTTCCTTACTTGCTAGGATTGGTGTTCGTGTGCGGTTCCCGCGACGGGCTGATGACGGTGACGGGCCGCAAGCACAACATGGACGACATCATCGCGACGGTGCTCGCGGTGGAGCCGATGAAGTTTATATACCGCGGGCGCATAGCCGTGTTCTCGGTGCGAGTGTTGCGCGACGAGAGGATCTGCATCGTGGCGGAGCAACGGCCCGATTGTGGCGAGGAGGAGGTAGTTTTTATTCATAAGTAGCAGAAGCAAACCACCCAGCACTTAATTGTAAGTGGGCACTGTCGCCTACTGACACAAGCAACACCAGCGGAGTCGATTAAAGGAGAGTTCTTTTTACGAGCTTTTAAAATAATCTTTTTAAAATAAAATAGTCACTAGGCTAACATGTTCACTTGCTTTGAAAGAAAAGCCATGCTACATTCTATTGGTGATGGGTGTTGTAATGCAATTAATCAGAAAGTGCATAGGTAGGTGGTTCATCTCAATCGTTTGATGGATCAATCCATCTAGCCCTGAATGGGCTGAATCCCTTTGGAGTGGAATGCGGATGTCCGAAAGTAGCTAATTTATCAATACTAATTTTTACTCCTATTATGAGGCGATTTAGTAACTTCGTCTGTTTTGTTTTCCCCCAGTCCTTCCAGTGGATGTCTCGTGTACTGCAAGCAGTAGACTCCATCCATCAAGTGGGCATCTACTGCCTCGCCCTGGTCCAACCCAACTACCTGCCCAAAACGCCGCTCGGGGGCATTCACCTCAGTGAGTGCAAGAGGCGATTCCTGGATGGCACCCTACATCCGGCGAACGTGCTCATGTGCCCTCACACCTGTGTCACCAATCTCCCCAAGCCGAGGGAAATACATTCAGGTAAGTTTCCTACTGAGACTGATGGATTCAGAGGGCCAAGGATCGGACCAAGTGGTGTGTTTCTCGTAGTGGCGATTAAGGGAGGCCCATGTCCTGCAGTGGCCTATGAAGGGCTGAAATTAAGGAAGGACGTTTATAAATAGACCCAAAGATTGCCACAGTTAGGATTTTAATTAATATACCAATGTGTAAAGTATACCAATAGGAACCAAACGATAAATTGGTTTATGAAGTTGAGTCAACTTTGTTATATAGAATTTTAATACTGTAGTGTCTGTTGTAATGTACACAATGAGTCGTAAAACATCATGCATCAATAAGATCTAAGCAGATAATTTATCTTTATGAATACGGATACTATATTTTAAGAACTTTCCAGATGTTGGCCCCGCTTCTGTGATAGTGGGCAACTTGGTTCAAGGAAATCGCTTAGCTTCTGCGCAGGGTCGCGACATGGGATACAGTGATGATTCTGATGCTGCACGCAAGGTGAGCGTTGTTTATTTTAATTATTGTATTTGCAATGTTCATATTAATTTTTAAGGCCGCTGCCACTAATTTAATGAAAAGACCTATTATACTGTTAACGGATTACATAAAAGCACTTTTATCTTTTCATTGCAGTATCAGTTCATCTCACAAATCTTGAGATGGCGGGCCCAGAGCACTTCGGATCATGTAATTTTCACCCTGCTGAACTCGAAGGGGGCAGTTTCTAAAGCACTGACTTGCGCTGAACTGCACAAAAAGGCCGAAAGAATCGGAAACTTGCTTCTGGAGAAAGGTCGCGTTAATACAGGAGACCATGTCGCTCTTATCTTTCCTCCGGGGCTAGATCTCATCTGCGCGTTCTATGGCTGCTTGTATGTCGGCGCGGTCCCAGTTACCATTCGCCCACCGCATCCCCAAAACCTCCACACAACTTTGCCCACTGTTCGCATGATCGTCGACGTGAGCAAGGCTAATCTAGTTCTTTCTAATCAATCTGTGATAAAATTGCTTCGCTCTAAGGAGGCAAGCAGCGTGCTCGACTGCAAAGCTTGGCCCATTATTCTCGACACGGACGACATGCCCAAGAAAAAGCTGCCCATATTGTATCGGGCACCCACCGCGGAGATGCTCGCCTATTTAGATTTCAGTGTATCGACGACCGGCATGTTGGCGGGAATTAAAATGTCACACGCGGCCGTTACCTCCCTTTGCCGGTCAATGAAGATCGCTTGCGAGCTATATCCATCCCGCCACATAGCCCTTTGCCTGGATCCCTACTGTGGATTAGGATTCGCTCTCTGGTGCTTAAGTAGTATTTATTCTGGCCACCATTCTATTCTCATTCCACCTTCAGAAGTTGAGATCAATCCTGCTCTCTGGCTGAGTGCAGTCTCTCAATACAAAGTCCGCGACACGTTTTGCTCATACGGTGTTATGGAGTTGTGTACGAAGGGCTTAGGAAGCTCTGTGAATCAGCTTAAATCGAAGGGAATCAACTTGGCCTGCGTCAGAACTTGTGTCGTTGTCGCTGAAGAACGACCTAGAATGCACTTGACGACGTCGTTCTCGAAACTATTCTCGGCTCTCGGTCTCAGCCCCCGAGCCGTTTCGACATCATTTGGATGCCGAGTAAACATAGCGATTTGTCTGCAAGGTGCGTCTAGTCCCGAGCCCTCCACCGTGTACGTCGATCTTCGTGCACTCCGAAACGATAGGGTATCCTTAGTGGAACGCGGCAGTCCCCACTCACTGTGCCTCATGGAATCGGGCAAGTTGCTACCCGGAGTGAAAGTCATAACCGCAAATCCCGAAACGAAAGGTCAATGTGGTGATTCGCATTTAGGTGAAATTTGGGTTCAGTCGCCGCACAACGCGAGCGGGTACTTCACAATCTACGGAGACGAGAGCGACTACGCCGATCACTTCAGTGCGCAATTGGTGACGGGCAACACCGGCGAAGTATACGCTCGGACTGGTTACCTAGGCTTTTTACGTCGGACCGAGATAAGCACTGCCACGACAAGCGGATCCGACGACACTTCATTGATGGCTCGGGACAGTGATACGGAGTCCCTAGCGTCCGGGTGCGGCAGTGTGAGTGGCATGGGCTCGTCGGAGTCGCACGACACCCACGATGCCGTGTTCGTCGTGGGCGCGCTCGATGAGACCATCATGTTGCGGGGTATGCGCTACCACCCCATTGACATTGAAAATTCGGTCATGAGATGCCACAAGAAGATAGCAGAATGGTATGTATTATTTTATTTCTCCAAGCTTGAACAAAAGTGTTAGCATAAGGTCTGAGATAGACGTTTATTACTATTTATGAAATTTAATATTGTTCATATTTCAATTTCATAACAAACTTCTCCTAGGGTCGAAAATTGAGACGTTTTTTTTTCACAGTTCATAACAGAGATTTATTTTTCACTCCTAATTTACATAACAGATTTTCAAACTCAATGAGGTATTTTATTTGAAAGTTATTGTTTCTTCACCGCTGTCAATACTTGTGGTAAGTGGTAGTGAAGTGTTAGAAAATGGAACACTCATTGATTAAATGTTACAGTGCCGTCTTCACGTGGACAAACTTGCTGGTGGTCGTCGTCGAGTTGGACGGCAATGACAGCGAAGCGCTCAACCTCGTCCCGCTGGTCACGAACACGGTACTAGAGGAGCATCACCTCATCGTCGGCGTCGTTGTCGTCGTTGACCCTGGAGTGGTCCCCATTAACTCACGTGGCGAAAAACAACGCATGCATCTACGTGATGGATTTCTTTCTGACCAGATCGACGCTATATATATTGCTTACAATATGTAAACTGATCTTATACAGGTGTAAGTTTACACTTCTGCGGAGTTTTAATAATGATGAATGTCGTCTGCTAACTCCATTTATCGCTATCATCCCAGGACAGTGTGATAATCGTTTTAGCCGATTTGTCCTGTACAACTGCTACGTGTAGACGTAAAACAATGTTGTAGAATCTGTTGGCGATTACGAGTTAACATTTCAATATCCGACTATTGATATGAAACACGTTAAAATCGATAAATCATAAATATATTATTAACGTGCACATTTTATATGGAAGTTATCAAATATTTCACATATTATAAATTAATCGAAAATCTTCGAATTTATTGACTATGCTATTCTTCCAGTTTTGTCAAATCTTATGATTATAGAAATCTTTTAACTTCAATTTTAATTTTAATTGAATTTAAATTATCTGTTTATTAAAAAAAAGTTTTACTCGGATTTAGTAAAATTTCGAGACAAGACTGATGTAAGTCTGAATTTGTACTGTTCTTTTATCTTTAGTCAGTTTTATATTTCTCTTGTTCTGTGTAGTGATTTGTCCCGATTTATGATTTCGCTACCGAAAGTTGGCTTTGAATACATTGACAGGCCAAGCTGTTTGCACAGCTGCTCCACGAGGGGCGGCTGATGGTGAGAGCAACCATGTATCTAAGTTTTTGACATCTTAGAATATTAATTAAATTATTAAATCAAAAATTCATGCGCAAACAGCTTGTAAACTTTATTATACACAATTTATATCGTTGTGATTATTATGAAACAAGTAATTTGTAATCTAGTTTGTATGTAAATGTAATTGTATTGCTATCGGTAATATTATGCCTAGTATTAGCTATTATCGGATAAAATTAATACTGTATTGCATTTAATGTATTAATGTTAGTTTCGTGGTTCTGTTAGTTCTGTATTAATCGTTGACAGTTAAGAATCTTGACAGATAAAAGTTTTGACGAGAATATCATAGGCTTCTATGCAAAATATGCATTTAGTTGGTTGGCATTTACGAAACAATGGCACAATTTTATTAAAAAAGGATCTCTCCAATTTCTGTCTCTTGATATCACAATTTACTGTTTTGATACTTTAATAATCTTAGCGTTTAATTAATTTACGAGTATTTCACAATTATCGTGTTTCTAGTGCCAATATCTTTATTTATTCTTGAGATGATGATTGAGATTGTCATTTATAGTGAATGAATATTACATTATTTATACATTAATTTCACTGGCTTTGATATATTATAGAAATAGTAACATTTAAATACTTTATAATCGACATTATTATTACTTTTAATATAAACAAATTTATATTACAGACATAATAATATGTATAGCCCTAAAATTTCATTTCATATGGTATTCAATGTTACATCATTCATGTTCATTTCAATTGAAATCCGACAAACTTTTCAAATAAAGTAGTGTGTGTTCCATCATTTTATAATTATTAATTTTTTATATGTTTTGATATTATTTTACTTGGTCAATCATATACTTTTATAAGGGCAATTTAGTGTGCTTTTGTTTGCACCTTAATCTAAGAAAAATTGTTGCCTGAAAATTTTTAAGGCAACAATTTTTCTTAGATTAATTATTGTGACTGTTAAGATTATATGCTCATGAATCAGTAGGCTTTCCAAACCTTACTGTACCCATTGTGGATGTTATTACATACACGTTATATTGTTGGCTCGATTTGCTATATAACTTTGATTCGTAATAAATGTAAAATGTAAACATCCAATCCCCATGAGGATGTGGCCGTAGATAAAATATAGTAGTAATAAAATAAGTGTAGTTATACATTATGTTTCCGTAGATATTTTCATTCCAATATGAAGCTTTGTTTCAAGAATGTCATATAATTATTAAAAAAATATTTTCATTTACAGATTAGACTTATTATTTACTCATATACTTTTTATTATATTTTTAATTATTATTTATTGCTAAATTTGTACATATATTTTTGTTATTTAATTTTACGTTAAAATTATTGCTGTTTAGCCTTTAAACGTTGTTCTACGGTATGAGCATAATAAGAAGGAAAAAGTATCTTATATGCTGCTGTAATACCAGGATTTCCTTGATTCATCACATTTATGTTATTATTTTATGGATATATCAATGTGTAGTCATATATCGAATTAAGTATGCAAGTATGTAGTGTAATAACTCAAGATTTTTGAACAAACAATGTCTTATTAATTTGTAATCAACGTTTATTAATGTAACATGTATTGCATAATGTGTTGGTACAAGGTCCAACAGGATATGTGCTTTTAGTATATTATACTACACTCAAGCGACGCACGCATGTTCTTGAAAGTTTATTATGCAATAAAAACTTATTTAATATTATATATTTCACGATTTTACATCAGCTTACGGTTTTTGAACTAATTTAACAAATAAGTGTCATAACACAATATGTGGAACATAAAACTAACTAAACGCACAACAATAAAAACATTGGCAGGTGATAAAATTTACGACACGCATTAGGCTGCCTTTCCACCAGAGATGTGCGAGGATGCGTAGTACCAGAGGAACTAATAGAATTGCTTCATTTACCTAGCCTCGCTCAGCACAGCTGGAGACGGCTTAGCGGAGATGAAGCAATTCTATTGGTTCTTCAAAAACGCATCCCTCGCTGCGCATCTTCGCAGATCTCTGGTCTGGTGAAAAAGCAGTGTTACAGAGAATTAATTTGTTTTCAAATTTACTTCGTCGCCAAAGAATAGTCTGTATGGACTTTGTAACCGCTTTTACAATTGTGATTTTTCTGAATGAATAAATAAATGTGCATCCATAAAATTTTGTCTTTTATTGCCTAAAACGCCTGACCTACTGTTTGTAATATAATGAATGCACATGACTTATGATGACTTCATCATGTTTTTAGCCATTTAGCCAACGGGCGTGCAAAAATTTGATATATCAACACATTGGGTGCGTTCCACCACCTGACGTTCACAACGATCAAAATGCTCCTTATGCTTCCAACGCCACGTACTACTCTAGTATAATACGTCCATGACTACTCTCAGTGTGGCGCCACGCGCCATCATTGAAGGCCTAAACTGCTAGGAAGTTACGAAATGCGTTGCGATGTAGGCTGCGATGGTCACACTTTTCATTCTCGTAGGTCACACATGGTCACACTATGGTCACCATAGACATGTCACACTGAATATGCACTGAATCATGGACGCACTGAATTGTTTCTTGACAGATGACGTTCGTTCAATGCATTTAGATTTAGTGTGATAGTTTAAAAAAATATCCTACAAACCAAGTAGGTAATATTGTAAAAATAGCAAAGTTATTTTGCAGACGAACAATTTTCACAACATAAAATTATTAAAATAATGTGTTGATGGTCACAGAAACTAAAAGGTACTTTCGATTTCACTGTAGGTTAAATGTTGCAAGTTGGGCCTGAGTTAAAAAATTATAACGTCATTTACTAACTCAATTAATTAACACAATATATTTTGTTTTCTGCGCATTCTCTTGTGCGAAAAATTACATTAATAAATAACGACAGACAAAATAATATTTATTACTGTTAAGTATTAATTTCATTCATTTATTAACGTACCAGTTGGAATTTTAAAACATGAAAAGGCAACACCATACACTATTGTAAGAGTAGTAAAGTAGGGAAGTTCAGTAGATCCCTGCGTGTGCGTTGTTTTGTTTAGTTAGTTTTTTATTTTATTTCAGTTATTTTGGCTGATTAACATTACTTTCTAAATAACAAAATGCTATTTTAAAGTGAAAAGTAAGTTAGTGATATTGGCTTGGGTCTAATTAATGTGAGCACAGTGAGTCATATCATTTGAATTGTTTAAAATTTGTGTCAGCAATGTTATCATTATTGTTTAAGTAACTGTAGTAGAGTCATCATACCTACTTAATGAACTTTTAACTGATGGATACACCGCCGGTTCCTAAACCTCGGAGCGCCTGTGTGCCGCAAAATGAGCCTTTGAAACGACCCGTACCACTTCCACGTACTAAAGTCCTAACAAATAACGATAGAGTGTCTGCTTCTGAAATACTTAAGTCGATAACCTCAGTTTCGAAGCAAATAACTGAGGATGTAGCTCAAAAGGTCAGCACTTCAGCTAAATCTGCCAACGAGAAGATAGAGAAGACTTTCGTTGATGGATCGAAATTTGCTAAAGGTACTCTCGAAAAAACAATTACTACTTCAAGGGCAGTAAGAGACTCTGTGACGAAATCTGTCATCGAAGGTACAAGGACTGCAGGCCTACGATTGCGCAGATCTTCAAAGAAACCTGAGAATGCTGATAATGAAGATGTACAGAGATGCACTTCCATGCCTGCAGTTGATGTAAGTTTGTTTGATAATATACAATTTCATTCTCCTCTGCTAGAACAGAAGCGATATAGAAATGAAAATGTTGATACACAGCCTAACTTGCCAAATTTGAATTTAAATAACACCAATTTTGATGATCTGTCTCTTTTCTCGAGCAATTCTGATTCTAATCCAGACACAGTCAGCGACTTCTCACATGATAGTAGAGAATATGAGCACAGTCTGAATTTAGAAGAGCAGCTCACATATGACACTTTGAAACCATCAAGGACTAATAGCGTGGTGAGTATAATGTCAGCACCGGAGGTGCCAGAGAGAAGAAAGAAAAGAGAAAGTAAAATAGAATACATGAGACAGAACTCAATGTATGAAAATTGGACATTGCCACACGTTCAACAAACACCACCACAACCTTCAAAAATGAATAATGAAATTGCCCAAAGGCCCAGCAATAGCACAATATATGAATTTGATCCTTTAAATTCTACAAAAACAGCTCAAAGATATGAAGGGGTCAGCAACGAATTGCTTTTATTGGAGTCATTTTTAATTGGAGATACATATGGTACTATTATCACAAATGATAGTAGTGAGGACAGCGTCTATGATTATGGTGAAAGTGATTATTTTAATCCTCCAACTCCACCTGAGCGCTCTGACAGCTTATTCATAGTAGATAATAATGCTCCAAAAGATTCTACTACTGTGAGTCCTGATAAAGACACTAACTCCAACTGGTATGACAAATCTGAACCACTTGCAATAGAGGAGGAGAGCAAGCAGACTGTGATGAGAAAGTTCTCAAATATGTTTAAATTGGACAATGTGTTGAATAAATCAAATAAGCAAAATGTTGGCCAGAAAGTGGACTTAGTTGAACGACCACCTATAAATACCTTACCGATGCCATACTTTAGTGGTATACTAAATAAGGTAGTTTCAGGGGTTGTGGAGGATTTGTTTAAGAATACTCAATCACGCTATTGTGTTTTATCTGATCAGAAATTGATGTGTTACTCTGATCCAACAAATTCCATTCTTAAAGAAGCATACACACTCGATAGCATATATTCATTGCAGATTGTTCTTCCCCTATCATCAAGGCAAGTATAATATAATGAAATAAAAATAATTAATATGAACTCCAAGTAATCAAACCTCTGCTTAATCTGGACCCCCATCCCTTTAAATATGGTTTATATTTAAAACCGTAAAATTTAAAGAAAAACACTTTAATAATTTATCAGATTATAAGTTCAAAATGTGTTTGACTGTAGAAGTTGTGAGGAGGTACTCAATAATAGGATTCAATTCTATTAAATTATTAATATCTATATCTACAGGGTGTTGGCTTCGAACTAGCGATAATTTAGGGGCATAAAATAGAACAAATATGGAAGGAGAAGGAAATCAATCATATTGTCTATAATTTTATAATATTGAATAATCCCATACAAGAAATAAACACATACATATTTACAACAGTACAACCAGTAACTCCTATTGCTTCGAGTTGATGACATCATCGGGCGTCCGCAGCAATCCACGGAAGGTGCTATTTAGCTGCGCAAGCGCATCCGAGCGACGCAACTGGGCGCAGAAAATCGCCGAGAACCTAGTGTCTGGGTTTCCTACCAAATACACATCTGAGTTCACAAGATGTGGCTGGTGTTATTTAAAGGTGAGTTTATCTTGTATAGAACAGCTTCCTCAAGGCCAGTTAACATTACCAAAACTAAGAGAATACTTATACTTTACATAATATCTTATGCGGAAAAGTGTTTTCTTCTTAGTACTAAAGACACAGACCTCGTTATCTGCCTTACATAAGCTCTGGTTTCCTCGGATAAAAACGGTGTCGACGTCGAAGAACCGTCATTGCAGAACTCAAAATCCGAAGAACTGAGACTTTTATTTTGCCCGTTAGAATTATTTGTCAATATATAGATGCATTTATGCTGAAGGTTATAGAATTGTATGCGGGAAAGCTATGAAATATGGAATATGGGCGAAATGCAAAACCTAAATAAAACGAAAAGGCGTTTAAGCTGAGCGGCGGCACTGCTTTTATCGCAAACAAACTGTATTTTCTAGTATAGCAAATGCGGTCTAGATACGCAGAAGATAATGCCCCAGGAATGGTTTTAGATGATTGCATCAAACGCACTCTCTTATGTTGACGCCCTATCACCTGGTAACATCCATTGTCTCTCATTGTTCAATTTTCAGCTGGAATTTACAACAACAGTAAGTCACCAAGGTATTATTTTTGACTACTTTCGACTCATTTAACTCACTCGGCTTTGATTCAAACACACACTAAAAATTAAAATATCATCACCACATCCTGTTTCCGAAGAATTTCCTGAAACTAATCTAGTGTTCTGAGCAGCACATGCATGCATGTGAAGTCGATCAATCCGCATTAGGCCAGCGTAGTGGACTAAAACCTACATACATCCAACTCCTGCGAGCGACCTAAATGTATATTTTTAGGTATAATAAATATGTGGTGTATGAACAGATAACTAATGCCTTGGTGAAGGAAAACGGGAAATCATAGTAACACGCTCGGTAGGGTGTGCTCACAATTACACCTACGAGTATATGCACGTCGCCTATCAGTTTGCTTGCTTTATCTCAGTCTATGTTCTTATCTGCACAAAAGATATTCTAATATTGATTAAAAGAGTATTGAACAATCCTAATACATATTTATGTACCATTATCAGTAATATTTATAACGACTCATTCATTCTTTATTTACTTTTTACGTACGGTTTTATGTCAACACGATACCAAGATGCATAGTTTGTCTACTAAAGTATCCACGAGATATGAATCAAAAGCGGTTTGTTCGAGGAGATAAAGGTCTTAGTTTGCACTCGGCCGCATTAAATTGACTCGATAACCTACAAACCGAATATGGAATGCGAATAGGAGTATCCACCCAGTTCCTCTGCGAATGAATAAACTCTGTTGCTAATGTGCCCACAATGCATTGACTCATTGAAGGCAACTGTAGATACTAAAAACAGTAGGTATATCTTACTAGGAAATGATTTTGCCTGTGCAAATGAAAGGTCTGTTTCTTATTTAATTTAAGACATTCATATTATAAATTCTTAATATTTTTTCATTTGAAAATCAGGAACATTAAGTACAACCTCTATTGTTCTTGGAAACAGTTGGTCATTGCGTTCTATTGAAATGTGTATAGGTAATAAACAATTGTATTGCACAGCGCTATCGCGGTAGGTATAATGCCTTTGCAGAATGTGCTTTTTTATTTCTAACAGTTCCACCATTGTGTAGCTTTGTGACATGACTGAGCGATCATTGACTCCTTTTTAACCTCACTGCAATATGTTTATTTGCAATCTTTATCGCTAGTAAGTTCTGAGTAAACCATTTGATATAGTTTCTTTGGTGTGGGTTTGTTCCCTGGAGAAAATCTTCGTCTGCAAATTGTTGATTTTTTATTAAAGGATTGAGATATGTAAGCTAAAAAAGCCAGAGTATATTTGCCTATACAACTACTAGCAAACCCGGCAGGTCCTATTGGATTGCACGCGTTATTGGTTACCCACTATAGTTATTAGGTTGTGCGTCAGCTTAAAGGATCCCGTTTCAATCAAATCGTTTACTGGTGAAAACCGATGTTTTATAATATGATTATAATATGATCATTATTTGCACCAATTATTTTTGGACATTGTTGTAACTCAGCAACGGCGAAGCAGAGGTTGATGACGGTAAAGGGGTTTTTAAGAGGTTATGATAGATAAATGCTGTGTTGAATTAGGCCTGTTGAATTTATTTTAACTTACAGTTTGCTTTATGATACCTAATGTCCGTCTAGTGTACAAAGATAATAAGGATTACAAGTTTTTAAGTGTTTGAAACTATATTAATAAAGGGTTACGCTCTCTAGAAGTGTGGATAAGAAAATGATGTTTTGAATAAATCTGGTTAAATAAAGTTCAAGGATGCGGGCATCACTGTCTTAGCAATAACTACTCTTTAATAACACTCTTGAGGTGATGTTGTGAAGTGGACAATTCACTGTCGGTACTTTTGTCATTGTCCCTAACAGAAGTTGTAAACAAGTTTATGATCGAATGGGAATAACTTTAAAATTTCATGGATTCACTTCTCAATGATCCTTGTGATTATTTAAGAATTGTGGTTTATTTAGCGACATGTCTGGGATAGACTAAGAGCTGAAGAGAGAAATGATCCCAGCATTCATTTCGTTTAGACTCTTAAGGTATGGAGCCATAAAATTACAAGTAGCTGTTGATTGACAGGAAGGTGTTAGCGGCGAGTGGCGCGGGGCTTGGGTGATGCTGATCCGCCGAGTGCTGGTGTATAGCGCGGAGAACGGCGCGGTTTGCACCGTCGATCTGCGGAAGACGAGATGTGTTGGTAAGTTTACTGAAAATGTCTTTTTGTGAAAGAGGAGAGGGCAGTGGACACTGCTAGAAGATATAGAAGCAAAGGGAAATGCAGGAAAATGGACATCCATTGAAATAGGAATAATCCATTGAAAAAATCCTATCTGAGGTGGTATGCAGATGTTACTTTCGAAGATTGAAATGTTTGCCTCAAATAAAATATCTCCGGCCACCATACTTTCCACTGGAAATTCCATTTAGTAATTTAATTAAGAGAAGACAATACCTTTAATGAAGCGCACCCAGTGCTTCAACCTATGGGTAGGTACGTAGTACAGTAGTCTTATGTGTAATAATATGTATAGAGATTTTCCTCTCCTAAATGAGTGAGTCACGTATCGGCTCAACAACGATGAGTCAATGGTCACCCTTTTTAGCACGCTTATATTAGCTTCACTTGTATGTTTGTTAGTAACTCCAGTCTAAGCACCGAATTACCATTCCGTAAAATTTTGAGGTCGGTGTACGAAATATAATTATTTTAATGTATTTTGGCCTGTTGAAACCGAATATTGCAGTTATTTTTGCGAAATCCCGGTTTATAACCATTTGTTTAAACAAATGTTAAAAAATATTTTTTCGGGGATCGTATATTATTATATTTTTTAAATATTTTGGGCAGTTTTGAGATGAAAGTTACTCTTATGAAATTTGCCAAAAATTTATAGTTTTTGGCTTTTAAATTTATGAAAATTGAAAATTCTCTATTTTCACCAACTTTGATGATTAATTACAAATCAATTAATTTATTTAAGACTAGATTTCATTTACATGGTCATAAAGAACAATAGGTATTCAAAGTTTATATTAAAACCATAATATCCCGTTATAGGTTGTATTAAATAAACAAATAAATATAGTTAAAACTATATTTTGTTGTTTAACACATGTCATCCGTAAGCCCTATCACACATGTTCAGGTTCATCTGTACGATAAAACTGTGCAGTCGAACAGTACAGGTAAGTCGTACGTCGCACACGTTGAAAAATCGTAAAAACTGTACAGTTTTTATCACACACACGTTTCGATTATCGGTGCAGCTCACGGTACAGTGCGATCGTAACGATTTCTCGTAACGTGTGTGGTAAGCTTAACGTAAAAGCTACGCAGCAGTACGGTAGGTTTTACGTATTTGCGTAGGTAACTTTTACGCAGCAGTACCTACCAAGTAACAATCCAATTAGTAGGGCTTGTTCAGTTATACCCTCAGGGCATAGAGGGGTCGGCGAACAATAGAATTTGGCAATGGGCACCAAACAGAACCGATGGACTTATCTTTTCATTCAGTTGATTCAGATTCAAATTTCAGACATATCCAAATTAAATAATAACGTGTAGGCTTTAGACTCTTTCTAAATAACTTTCACGTTTGGGTAAGGGCGAGGACTGTAAATAGACGTATAATTTGTAGGTATAGACTGATGTTTAACTAAATACAAATACATGCACGGGTATAATGGATTATACCCGCGAATACCCAAATGTATGAAGGTACGTTTGTGCGACTGTCACATGTCACCACAAAGAGAGCGGAACCAACCGCGCCGCGTTTATATTACTTGTTTAAGTTATTTACTTCAGGGTCTTCGCTCCCTTTGCAGCATTTAATATCGAGGGGGCTCATTTTTTGTTCCAAGTCCAGTTTCCACGTCTGCCACAGTTATAAGTAAGTAATAAGCCATTTGCAAAATTCATATTGCGTGGTCGATAAAAATGTCCATCACCTAAAATTATTTTGTGCATAAGTTTACAGTAGATTGACTTTTTGAATAATACATTTTAACCCAGTAGATGATACCTTGACAAGCGATTTTATTACAAGGTGCGTGCTAGACTTCTAGATGTCAACTTGTGTAGTGATTTTATCACCACTCAGTTAAGTATATCTTTAAATTGTGAGAATTAGCGAAGATATAGGAAAAACTTCCTTTCGATACGGTCTATACACAGTGGTTAGTGCGGAAGTAATATGTGTACAATTTATTAGTCAGGATGTAAGATCTAGTTTCGTGCAGTAGTACTGCTATTACTGATAGTTAATCAAACGGTTCCTGCTGTGATGATTCACCCATTATCTCCTGCATCTATTTTTATTACTAAATTGATACCTTGATTGTGTTGTGAACTAATGTAACACGAAGGAGCTGATGTTACCGGTGCACTGAACCACACACATACTGCTACCTATATCATTCCGTTCTAATATTATGTTACTGTTAGAGGAAGCAGAAGCTGTGTATTTAGTTACAATTGTAAATGGCAAACAATGATTGGGAATACGACTTTTAAACATGATAGGCTCGATTTAAACCCGCTTTCCCGTTACTAAGGCGTTCTTCGTTTCATACAATCAACATTGCCCCGAGTTTTCACTAAATCAAATTGTGCCATTCATTTTAAAGAGCTTTTCTCTTCCCAGTTGTTAATGCAAACCTAACAAATGAGTCAGGTCGCGTTTGTAGCCTTTCAAACATCTGGGTCCGACACAGTGCCTTTGTCGCTTCTGTTTAAGCGAACCCTTCAGTATTCGACTAATTAACCTTTCACTTTCAAAATACTTCGCTTATTTGTTTTTAGTTTTATTCTAATCGAGTGATTCTTTCTTATGAATCTCTCATATAGATGGGTATATCATGGATTTATTGAAATTCATTAGTCCTGAATTTCGACAGAAATAGAAGCTGTAAAGCAAAGTGTAAACAATTACAATATAATATAAAAATACTAGCTGACCCCGCAAACGTTGTTTTGCTATATCGAGCTAGATGAATAATTATTAAATTACTAAAATGACTATTTAAAAAATGTGAAAATTTAGGGTTCTATGTATTTTTTATGCCACATTACTGAAAAATAAAAATAAAAAAAATTGTCCAAAAATAAAATAAAATAAAGCCGATTCTCAGACCTACTGAATATGCATATAAAATTTCATAAAAATAAGATGATTAGAATATAAAAATATATGAACGTAAAGAACGAAGCAGAATTTTGGTGCCACGTATAGAAACGTAAGCATCCAAGTTTAAAATTTACTTTAGGACGGTTCGTGGATCACGGTCAGTAATCACGCTGATTAATAAATTCCTGTTGTGTAATTCGGCAGTTTTGTCAAAACGAGTGATTTATAAGTTGGTAACATACACCGATATGTTGAGGTCTTGTGGGCCACATCACACACATGTATTACTATTTATATCTGCGATATAACATCCGCCCCCGCTCCACCCGTTCCTGTGCGGTGAACTGATAAAATTAGGTACTCAATTTCATATTATGATTCTCAGTATTCTATTTTTGTTATATTAGGTACTAGCTGACCCAGCAGGCTTCGCTCTGCCAATGAATTTTTTTATTTTTTATTTTAATGTAATAGCCTATGTTACTCAGGTTGAATGTAGCTTTCCAATGGTGAAAGAATTTGTGAAATCGGCCCAGTAGTTTTTGAGTTTATTCGTTACAAACATACAAAAATACAAATGTTTCCTCTTTATAATATTAGTATAGATATTAATGTTATATTATTTTCGTACTGAATACATCAAATACCATCTAAAATTTTCGCAGACAACACTTTAAATCATGTTCGGGGATGTCGTGTCTCAATTTTAAACATTTAACAAGCTACTGCTACTTGTACCTATAATACAGGATATGAAAAACTTGCTAGATGAAATGATATTAGTTTAGCGCTATATTCAGCCGCTGGGTCCCCATCAGAATCATTGCATTATAAGGAGTATGGACACTTAATCCTCAGTGTTCTTGTAATGTTGTGTGTGTGCGTGTACTTCCTCGTTGGAAAGGATTGTAATCTTATATATAAAATTCTCATGTCACAGTTTTAGTTACCAAACGGCTTGACCGATTTTTATGAAATTTTATATGCATATTAAGTAGATCTGAGAATCGGCTACTGTCTATTTTTCATACCCCTAAGTGATAAGGGTTGTCCGCACCTAACATTTCTATTTTATTTTTTGAATTTTTTTTTTATTTTTATTTTTTAATAATGTGGCACTAAAAATACATACAACACTAAATTTTCACCCTTCTATCACCAACCCCCTATTTTTTAATAGTCCATTTTGAACGCTCGATAACTTATATCGCAAAACAACGTTTGCGGGGTCAGCTATCTTATATTAGATATATAAAATTCTCGTGTCACAACTCACAATGTTAGTTACCATGCTCCTCCGAAACGGCTCGACCGATTTTTATAAAAATTTATAATTATGCATATTATATCGTAGGTCTGAGAATCGGCTTCTAGCTATTTTTCATACCCCTAAGTGATAAAGGTTGTCCACCCCTAATATTTTTATTTTTTACTTTTTGGACAATTTTTAGTAATGTAATAATTTTTCATCCCGCTCGATAACTTATATGGCAAAACAACATTTGCGGGTTCAGCTAGTAATATATGTATTATTATGCATACACCTGTGTATCCCGCAGATGTACTCTAGTGTTTGTAGAGCATCCCTCAGATGGTGTGAGGTCGCGCGCCCGGCCGCTCGCCCCGTGCGCGGCCGGGCGCGCCCCGCATCCCTCGCGTAGCGACGGTCTGTGTAGCGACGGTCTGTGCTGTAAATTAAATATCGCGAACCCTTTACACGGGAGCACACGAGATTCTTCCGTAGTTACATGTTTTGATGTCGCCGGTCACCATCCAATCCACCGGCACGGAATTGAAAGGTATTTATTTACATTCAATAAAATAATTCATAAAAAAGTGCGTAAACCTAATTTATTTACACATTATATTGCTAGGCAACATAAACAGTACGTAACTGTTATAATGTAACTTATACCTATATATAGCAGTGAAGGAGTTTCTATAAAAGGAGGTAGAACGACAAGGAGCACTAAGGAGAAGGTTATCAGAAGAGCGCAGGGATAGTTTTTGAGTGTCGGATATAAAATTGAAAACGCTGTTTAAGATAAGTGGATTTAGATTTTTATAAGGTTTTCTCGTAGTTTCTAATTATTTTGTTGGTTCATTTATACAAACTTTAATAAACCACAAAAGTATAAGCTTTTCCTTCACCCTCAGTAATTTGCATGATTAAAAACAGCTACCTATTTTAGCGCTCACCGTACATCGAACATCAAAGACCTAGGGACGTCCCGTGAAATTAGGGTGGCTTTGACATGGCGATAATATACGAAGCTTAAGCTTAAAATCGATAACGCCCGGAGTGGTATCATTGTTTCACTGTTTAAAATATTCATTGAACTGATATAAGTATTTCTTCACCAAACCGCCTTCACAAAATCTTAGACTGGCTAAGAACGATGTAATATGGAACAAAATGTATAATAAATGTTTAATTTGTTAGTTACCACATTATGTCTTAAAGATGTGCATTTAGTTTTATAAGAGTTTTAAAGTCTAACGGCCGCACTCAGAGATGTCATTTAACGTAATGTTAATTAACAAACAAATAAAATCTTCTTTATTCGTATTGACATGTCATCGTTATTTTCATAATGAACCGTTAACGTTAATGAATGTCTCTGAGTGCGGCGGTAAGTTATCCTAAATTTAAGTAAGTTATTAGTAAAGTAAAAAAAAGTTAAAGAAACCCATTAAGATTAATTAGAAATGTTTAAGGGAAATAATAATTGCATTGGAAGAAGTATATAGGTATGTACACTTAATCCTTAGTGTGTATGTAATGTTGTGTGTGTGCGTGTTCTTCCTAGTTGGAAAGGATTGCACTTAGTTTAAGGATTGTAATTAGTTGTAAAAAGAAAACTTAATAGACATGTCCCATACAATATTTCGAAGATTGTGATCAGTCTTACAAAAATTTAAGTCATTAAGTTACTTTTGTCAACCATAATTAAGTGGTTTTACGAAATCGTTTGAGCGCATAATGAGCTTTCTTGAAAATCCATCTCTTGTCTATTCAAAACTTAGCTCATAGAAACCCATTGCTTGTGAAGAATTTTTCCTTTCTTGTTATATAACTATTTGTGAATTATTATTGTTAGTAAATTATAAAATATTTACTTTCTGATAGACCGAAAAGGTAAGACTGCGTTCGTAACCGCATTCACATTTGTTACTCTTCCTGAGAACTAGTTGGTCATCGTAGATTATGAAGACTACTTATGATTATTATCAAAAAAATCAAAGTATTCTTATTCAAATTTCTTAACACAGAAACTTTGTTTGCAGTGACCCAAAATGCAGACGCAGAAACGAAGCAAATATGTCCTTCGGATGGCAGCGGCATTTTACTTCTGGACTGCCCGCACGCAACGCTCTACCTACATTTTCCTCACGAGAGAGAACTGAAGGTAATAAAAGCCCATTATTAATTCAAAACTCATTCACTTCATAAAAATCTAAAGCGAAGCGAAGCTATTTCAGTGAGTGTGAATGAGAGTCTAGAGTGAGCTTATGAGGAATCTCTGGGATAATTTTTGAATTTTGGGGTCACAAATTCATGGAAATGACAACTTTACTTATGATTAAATAGGTATAATAATTGGCCCGTTATTAAATTAAACGGACTAATTGTTATGATGCAGTGAGCTTTCATTACCGCTCTCTATCAAATACTTTATAATAAGTATAACTTATACCCCTTCGGTAGTTGATTGACGTGCAATCATAGTTTCTTTGAGGTTCCCAATAATCTTAAGTAAAGTGATTTCGGGTAAATTGGCAATTAATAACCGTCGTCTCTGACGGCCCTTGAGCAAGATTGATTCTGATTGTATTAATCGTGCATTCACATATCTTGCCTTAACCACACGCTTTACACAATAGTGTGGTGTAGGGAAAATTTTCTTTAAAGTCAATGGTGTGCTAATTATAGACGGTATCCAGTATCCTGGATAGACTAAGAGCCTGGAAAAATTAAGAGTTCTCAGTTGACCAACATTTTTGGATTATGTAACTTTATTGTCTTTATTTTTAAATAACTAATCGATACACGCACAAAGAGTTCGTTAAATGAAATAGGTTATCGTTTTGTTAGCCATACTTTTTGTTAAGACATTAAAATGCTATGTCGATGTCACCGAAGAGCAGTTAGTTAGACAAACTTAAACGCCTCTAAAACTTGTGAATAAGGTTCATATTTGGTCTTCGCAAATATGACCAAATATCAGAATATCGTGCTAAACTCAAGTGGCTCCCAATTCGTCTTTGCCGGAATGCTCACATTCTTTCCATGTAGATAATGCATTTTATTCAAAACGACCACTCCTACTTATCTTAAACAGCGTTCTATCTGTGTCTTTCTATGTGTGTGAACAATAAAGAGTTTAAATGAAATAAATAAAATAATAAAGTGCATTTTGTGTTAGGGCTGGCGATGCATGGTGAAGTTGGCAGCTCATAACAACGGCGCGAAGATTCACCATCAGCAGCTCACGAAGGAAGATGTACCTACCATAGTCGATAAATGTCTCAGCTTCATCTATGCTCACGGTAAGTTTGAACGGTAAAGGCAATACCTACTCAAATATGGTAATTGCTTCATTGAAACCAATTTGTGAGGAAAAATCGGAGCTAGTTAGTGTTTGTAAAAAGTACGGTGCATAGACGTATTACGTTTAATCATTTTTCGGAATCACACCCCGACGGTAAGTGATATTAGTTTATTGAAGAATAAATCTTATTTTTGTATATAAGTAGCATTATATGTTCCTAAACGTGGAACTTAAGATTTCAATAAAAGTTATGAAGATTCATAATAAAACTGATGTAATTTCGTAGCAGGCGTTAACTTCGCAAGTCGAAAATGCACACTTTTTAAACTTAGGTCTTTTCAAAATCTGTTTTTAAGTTATTTAATTTTAAAATAATTTTTATTTCGTTGTCAGGCAGTCTCTCAGAGGGTATATATCGGCGCGCGGGCAGCAGTTCAGTACTATCGGAACTATTGGCGCGGTTTCGGCGCGATGCGTGGTCAGTGCAACTTTCCCCCGGGGAACACTCCGAGCACGACGTCGCTGGGGTACTCAAGAGGTTCTTCCGCGACCTCCCGGAACCTCTCGTCCCACAAGACGTTCATCATGCGTTGATAACAGCTCAAGGTAAGACTTTATGATAACATTTTAGTAGTTTTAGAAATATTCGTGGGTGTTCGGCGCGAGGCTTGGTTACTCTCGTCCCACAACTTTGTTTAATTAAAAAAGTTTTAAGATCGACTACAACTTCAAGATCTGTTTCTAATTGGAAATCTTAGACTTTACTTTACTTTTCAAGTACCTACTATATTTTACTTAAACTTTCGTAAGTGTTTACAAACTACTAGTGTTCATCAGCTCACTCAATCAGCAACGTAAATTTTCGGGTGGGCCCGGTTAGTCTCGAACCTATCTTAGATTCTTTGTCCTTCCAGTTTCGCGTCCTCAAAACTGGCGGGATCTCTCGACGAAAAGACCCTCTTATACCTTTAAAACTAATCGCGCTGAGCCAAAAAAATGTACCGCGAACCATTATTTTATTAAACAGCAATCCTTAATGTCACCTTAGATGTCAAAGATGCGGACAGTCGGCACGCCGAGTACAGGCGCGTAATGACGTCACTGCCGTCGGTGGCGAGCAGCACCGCGCGCAAGTTGTTCGCGCACCTGTACTTCCTGCACACCATGGCGCACGTCAACAAGATGGGTGCGGAGAACTTGGCCGCCGTGTGGGCACCCACCATCATGCCCGCTGCACTGGTTAGTACGCTGTCCATCATGGTCATGTCGGTAACCCATTAATGACCCACTACAGGGTCGGGTCTCCTCTCACAATGAGAAGGATGTAGGCCGCCGTCCACCACGCTGGCCTAGTGCGGGTCGGTGGACTTACATACCTTTGAGAACTTTTTTTTCTGAACTCTCAGGCATGCAGGTTTCCTCACGATGTTTTCCTTCACCGTAACAGCAGGTGATATTTAATTTTTATAAAGCGCACATAACTTTTTTTACAAAGCCATTGGTGAGTGCCACTGGGATTCGAACCCGGACCCCTCGATTCGAGGTCGAATTCTAAGACACTGGGCTATCACCGCTACATCATCCGTCCATCATAATAAAAGGAAATACGGCAATAATGAAGTATTTGTTCTCAACTAGTATACTGTAGCTGTACTCAGCTGGCGGAATTCATGCCTCAAACCCTTACTATCACTCTCAATTACAGTCGCGATGAGAGTGAGATGATATGCGCTCAGTTTAGCAGAGTCTAGGGGTACGCCACCCCCAACCAGCCCTTTTTTGTGACGGGGCCTTCATAGGTACCCGAGGGCCGTGGGGCGAGTGGGAGCGTCGGGTTATGTGGGATTCTTACCCACTAAAACCCCCTCGGTGGCCTTCCTCTGCGCATGTGGGGAGCTCCGGGATCTCCGGTGGAACGCACCGGTGCCTCGTGCGCGGCGTCCTTGAGGGACTCATCCCGGGGGAGACTTCGTGTCGTCTCCCCTAACCCCCAGCCAGGCCTAGTCTTACAACTAAAGCCGCGCGACGATATGTAAATTATGACGGCGCACTACATTGTTAAATGGTTTCCATTCCAACAAGTCGCTCCTAATTATGAAATAGTTTACAGTGTAGAAATTGTGATTATAAAGCTTTTTGTTTTCTTAACCATGAGTCTTTTAATACCACGAAAGAGGAGGCTATACATCCTTAGGTTGTGTCGGACTGAACCACGACACTATGTGAAGGCGTTCTTAGTAGAAAAATAAAATTAACAATTTTGCCAGTGGACTCCTTTACGCAATTAACACACACATTGTGCTATGAGGTTGTTTCATATGAGATCACGTAGCAACGTAATTATGCATATTGAAAACGAGACAGATCAATTTGAATACTGTTGCGACAAATTAATACCGATGATCTAAATCAATTACGTTATTAATATTAAATGATTGACATACAGCAATGCATGACATTAGTTTATCGACCTCACAACCCATTAGCGCCCCACGGCAGGCCCCGGGTCTTCTCTCACATTGAGAAGGATGTTGGATTGGATTAAATTGTACTACGTCGGCCTATATCATTGTGGTTCGGTTCGGTAGATTGTGAAAATGTTAAAATAACAATAGCCTTTAAAACTGCTTTTATTATTTCGTAGACAAGCAACACCCTACAAACGGCGTGGTCGTCGAAAGAGGTGTTCGTGGTTCGCGACCTGATAGCCAACTTCGAAGTGGTCTGGGAGCCGACTGAGGGCGAGAAGCGGCGCGAGGCAGCTGTGAGGCGCGTCCTTATGAGGGTACTGAGCAACTCCGTGCCCACCACTAGGAACCCCGCGGGCGATCTGCGCGCGTGGGTCTACATCAACAACAGCTCCACCTGCTATCAAGTCGCCGTGAGTCGTTTTTGTCACAGATTTTTATATTTTTAGCACTTCATCTAGACGGGCTGTCGAAAATGGGTCACTCAAAATTTTACTTTTATTTTAGGTTGCTTTTATTTTGGGTTTTATTTTCATACACTTCTTATATACATAAAACAAACAACAACCCAATTCCCGCCTCTGGTATATTTTGTTTATTCTTTCTTGGCCTCTATTATTTCTTGGAAATTTTATTATATTGACCAGTTACACATCTATAAAAGCAACGAAGAAACACGCTAAGTATTATTTGTTTAATAAAACACATTATTTTAGCTAACTCCGAACAAGACCAGCGGCGACGTGTGCATAGAGCTTTGCGAGAAAGCCAAAACCGAATCGCATTTGCTGATGCTCGAAGAAGTGATATGCAACGATGCGATGCGTCGTGTCGTTCACGTCGACGACATCGTCCTCGACGTCGTGCTGCGTTGGGGCTACTGGGACGAGGAGGACAGGAAGGACAACTACTTATTAGTGAGAGAGAACAAGACTCTCCATGAAATGGAAGCGTTGAAGCAATCAGCTACGCTCGTCTGTGGCGAATTGCGTGTCGCCAACGAGACGACCAAAGCGTTCAAACAACACATGTTTGAGCTGAGCAGCGCTAAATTGTGCTATTTTAAGGATAAACAGGTCAGTGTTTTGTTTGCAGCCTATTTAATTAACTTGTTTTTTACTCGGAACTATTCTGTCCCCTCTCCTTCGCCCCTCGCCCTTTGCTGTAATACAATTGACCTTGAGATAGCAACAAAAGACAAGTTTTTCGCAACACACTAATGTCAGTTATGTATTTCTAGAAATTTAATAGTTGAAAATTATACAGGGATCACATAAAATTGAAGAGTGGAACATTAAAGACTACCTGTGGTACTCCGGTCACGAACCCAAGCGAAACCCGCAGTCGCGTTGGGCCATCACATTCATACCCAAGAACAACAAGCCCAAAAGGTAAGTGATCAGTGCTTGTATATATACATAACAATTTAGTCCCATATTTTTTTTGTTACAAAAACTATTGATTTACATTCGAACATTTATGCGAAATTAATATAAGATGCAGTACGCCGTGCGTTTAGTTGTACTCGTTCAATTATCACTCGTGCTATAAAATAAGTATATTTTTTATGATAATCTTTGTAAACGTTTTTGTCTTTGATATTCGTGGCTAAGGTTCATTATAAGTTTAGCACTAACTTCGCGCCGTGAAATGATAGGCTATAGACTACAAGCCCTTGAACAAAATTTACCTGTGAAATGAACCAACGTGAATAACGCTTACAAGGCTGTTACTATATCAGAAAATAACTGAGCACTATACAGATACTCTATCCACGAACGCCGTACATATTTCCAAGGCCGGGGGGTCGAAAGCCAAGGGTAGCAACCCTTATCTCTGACATCATGGTACCAGGTGTACAGCTCAGAAATGACGGCATAGTGCTCAGTCATTTTCTGATATATTAACAGCCTTCTAAGCGTTATTAAGTAGCGGTGATAGCCTAGAATTGTGGCTTAGAATTCGACCTCGAATCGAGGGGTCCGGGTTCGAATCCCAGTGGCACGCACCAATGACTGCAAAAAAGTTATATGCGCTTTATAAAATTAAATATCACCTGCTGTTACGGTGAAGGAAAACATCGTGAGGAAACCTGCATGCCTGAGAGTTCACAAAAAAAATGTTCTTAAAGGTATGTGAAGTCCACCAACCCGCAGTAGGCCAGCGTGGTGGACTAAGGCTTACATCCCTCTCATTGCGAGAAGGAGACCCGACCCTGTAGTGGGTCATTAATGGGTTACTGACAAGCGTTATTCACGTTGGTTCATTTCACAGGTATTTTTTTCCATGGGCTTGTAGTGTAGTACGAGGTTAAGCCACACGTACCTATCCTAATGTAGTGTTGTTCGACAGGAGTAAAGATCGGCCCTGGTTCGGGTGCACGGTGGCGGGCGCGGTGACGGAGGACCAGCTCAAGTGGCTCAGCGCCATCATGTTCGCGGAACACGCCGCCGTACTGCCCGTGCCGAGGCTCGTCATCACCTGAACGAGTGATCAGTACCGAGATCAGGCCTACTTTGATAAGTTGTTTGAACACAGTCATGTTTCCATACATTCAGAAAGTTAACTTAAATAAGGACAAACGATGGGTCCATAGGTAACAGTGAACACTTTCTGTCAGGTGGTCCGTTTGTAATCAGTTTCAATTTTTGCTTTTTTGTGTCAACATAACAATTTACAACACTTGCACGTCCAAAAGTTGGTCAATATTCGATTGACACGATATTCGTCATCCATGCGGATGTGGGAATTATTAATGTTTCCTATGTATTTTATTTTCTTGGAGTTAAAAGAACATACACAAAAGTAAGTAACCGGATAAGTACTTTAATCTAATTGCTATTATTATTATTTGGATTGTCAGTAGAAATGGATTAACGTTACGTAAGAAAAATAACATCTCTAAAACAGACTGGGTAAATTAAAGTTTAGATTTAAATTTTGACGGTCGATTACACAATGGTTTCTATATCAATTGGCGTCACGATAATCAGGTTAAATTAATCGTGTCCGGCGCCACACATTCACACGTTCCTGTTTGGAATGAAATGGTTCCGGGATTTCACTCATCTCGTGCCATCGCGGGCCAATGTCGCGCAACTTGCCACAACGCATCCGCTGTACCGATGCGTACTTTAGGTCACGCGAATTATTCATTTTAATCCATTAAAAAAGATGCATACTAAACGTATTATTATTTCCCGATAAATTTATCAATTTTCTGTAATTTTATTCGTGTATTTATAATGCTTTGTGAATATACAAAGAAACATACTATTTTAATAATTAACCTTGTAATTGTGGCCGAATTACGTAAACTAATGGTTTTGAACATACATAATTATCTTTCTTGTATCGTTATATAAAACAAATTGTAAATAATTTAATTTTTATTTGAATTAGTTATAGAAATCGATTTATGGTGCTCATCTTTGAACGAAATAAGCTATCAATAAATCCGAATATTTTTAAATTTATTACATTTAGTAAATACTCGAATTTAAAGTTTTGAGACTGTTTCAGGTCTAAATAGAAAAAAGAGGGAGAGATTTTATCTTTCTATTTAATACAAATTACTATTGTCATAGCAAGAATAACTAAATATTCCAAAATATTAAAGCTAATTTAAGTCGGAGTGTATTGATTCGTGCGTATTTTTTTATCTTGTGTTAAGTATAAGATTGTACATGCGTCGATTAGCTGTAGAACGAATTCGTCTGCTGATGTGACCCGGACGATTCTGTAAATAGTAGGCACTATCAAAAGTAGAATACACGGTGACTGCTGTAAATACTATATATCTCAAACGTAGTAGACATACAACATACTTTCAATATGTTGTCTTAGTTGTAGAATGTAGGACTTAAAATTAAAGATATGCCATTAGAAAAGTAATGCACACTAATAATATCAAAAATTCACGCACATACACATTAATGTCGAATAGTAATCTCTTGTTGTAATTTTTGTATTTATTGTATTTTGGTTTGTGTGAAACTACATTTACCTACTTAATGAAAAGTACATTTCAAGTTTTTTTAATTCCTACGTCTATTATAATAGATAATTATTTATACATAATGACTATCTTTCTAAGCCTACTTTGGTGCTATGATCAATTTGGAATTTTTATTTTCAACTCAGTTAAGTTAAAACTGTTCCTCTAAGTAAGATAATTTTATATTTAACCCTATGAATATTTTAATAGATAAATATTTTTTGACCCAAAATTGATTAAAAAAAATCGAGGCACTTCAACTAATAAATACAACTGACCAAATTTAATATACCTTAATTATGCATTTTGTAAATACGATAATACGACACAAACGATCGTATCAAATATTTATTTTACACCTTTTTTAAACTTCAGAAATGAAATTTATCCAGTGACATATAATTATAAAATATAATATTATATCTTGTAGTCAAAAGATTCAATTGAAAACAAAAAAAAAATTAATGGGCTGTTTGAAATTATTTTTTACCTTTTGAATATTTATTGATTATGAGCATTATTTGCCAAAATGTAGTCGTCATATCCAGTTATGATAGCATAAAGCGTGTTGTATGATGCTAGATGCAAATAGGTGTACTATTAGCATTTTTGTATTGACTACTGACGTACTCGTACATGACAAATTGTACGCTCTACATATTTACTTACTGTATTTTACAATATCAGGCATTTTTGTATTTGTTTAGTCCGATTTTACAGTAATAAAGTAGAAATTCCATAGAGAATCGATCAATTCTAATCCTAAACTGAACAAAAAATCTTCATAATATCTATCTCGTCACAAATCATCGGGTTAAAGATTTTACATTCATACTGACTCCGACAGAACCACGGTTTATCTCACAAATAAAACCTATTTGCATCGACAACTGGGCAATTATAATACTAATCACTTGTAGAATAGGTATAGTTCTTACGCTGGACTTATGCATTGGGTCCTTGATTGTGTGTGTTTTATATACGCGAACAGTATGAAAATGTGCGTGCATGTCACAACGGTTCGCTCTTTAGTGCGGGAGCCCACGAGGCTAAATGTGTAGTTACTCGAGCGCCGTTGGGACTTAGTGCATTTAGAAGATAAAATGACCATCTGACTAACCCGTTTCCCACAAAATTAAATTTTTTTAAATGATGTTTTATTATATCAGCCAACTAAGAAAGTACCGTTCTGGCAGGCATCTGGTTGCGTCATCATTCCTTAAATTTTTGAAATTGCAAGAAATAAATATTTTTTATCTTACTCCCACAAGACTACAATTTTAATATATTGTTATAATTCACGTATGTTTAAGTGCAAAAAAAATTGCCATTTTATTTCGAAGGTTGCAATTTTATTTGCCAGACGATAGCAAAGTTGTCATCGGGGTGGTAAATCATAACCTGCTCCCCACAAGGTTCAAATTTTGAGGGAACATAATATGTGAGATATCCCCCATATCTTAATTAGCGCTCGAGTTACTCCAAAAATCCCCTCTTGGGCTCCCTACATGTTCGAGTTGACAGTGACTGAAAGAAAAAGAGAGGATAGGCCCTTATTTGCTTATATACATTTTTGTTAAGAAAGTATTACGCAAATATTGCGCATATCCTCTTAACAATAAACATGTAGATTCAACAATTCAAGAAAATATTTTTACTTAGTACAATTTTGCATAACGTTAACAATAATTTAATTTACCCTCATATAAATTTGACACTCTTTGAATTGATTTTAATGAAAAAAAAGTTTTAGAATCTATGTATTTAATTCAAAACAATTTATCAAACAACTGTATATGGAAATAGAACACACACGTAACTGACGCCGCACGCACACAGAATACGTATACAGATTTGTCTCAACCACATCTAAAAGCTCGATACCATTATATGTACCTAATGGTATTTTTTAATTTAAATAGGTTAAGGGTCGTGTACATATTATTCACCGCGCGTGCCTTAAATCAATAACAGTCACCATTTTTTGTAATCATATAATAATAAAAACTATTATATTGCAGTGTATATGAATTTATCGTTTTCGAACTTTTTGTGACATCGATCGAATTATTGTGTGTTTGTAGGAAGGGTCTTGCTATTCTCTATTGCCGTTAGGTATACATAAATATCAACGCTGTCTGAATGCGATCTAGTATATATATATATTATAGGCAAAGGTCGATACACAGTCTCTTCGCGGAATCCTCGAAGCATATTTCCATTTCGGCTATAGTGGCGGTGGAGTGTGTCTTTTAGTAGTCACAAATTAAACTCTCTACCACTATATACATATTTTATTTACATCTTAATATTTATATTAAGAAAACTAACATAACAAATAATCTAGGTACCTATATACAAATCGAAGTAAGTAAGAATGATTGACAGCAAGAAAAAACCAAAAGAAAAACGTTGAAATAAATTCGAAATTAAAAAGTAAACAAATCATAAAAACTTCTTGTTGCTACACGGCCTTTGACTGAAGTATTTTTAGTCAAATCCAGGAGTTCCCAACTTTTCAGTCAAACATCGAAAGTAAATAAATCTGTTTCGGGCTTTGTGTATTCAATACTAGCGACGGAAAAGAAATGTCAAATGACGATCAGAACATATTTAAATATAAATAATATTATTAATGTATATGAGTGTGTGACGGTAAACGAGAACGACTAATCTATACATAATGTTATTGTTGTACGAGCACTATTGGCTCGTACGACCTAAATTTAACACATAAATACCTTCAATGGGTTAGGTTAAATTAGGATAATTTTTTTCCCGAGTGAAGCGAGGGTCAATGACAGGAGTCTAAATTCAACACAGAAATCCCGCAAGTTGAATGGCGCTGCTTAGTGCTTTAGCTGCGACATTTACATACTTTCTGTCGTTCAGTAAGTGTCGTGGTCAATATAAGTTAAAAATCTGTCAGCGTGTAGTTTACTTACACACTCACAAAATTGATTTCAAAACATCAATATTTTTTGCTTTCTTCCTTAACTTAATATACCCGAATAAATAATTATAAATTATTCGTACAGTACCCGGATAAATAGTCATAACGAAAATTAAAATGCTTGCAGATATACGGTAGTAAGACATTTAATATATGATTGGAGTTTGACTGGTCAAACCCCGATTTTATGAAATTGAGTTTTGACGTATGTCTGAACAAATTGGTTTCTCCTAGGTTCGGCAAAAATTCTTTAGTCAAAGGCCAAAAAATATAATTTACTTGGGGTTTGACAAAGCCTTAATCTCAGACACGAGATTAATCAGTCCACCCTAGGATTTGACCAGTCAACCCTAGGATCGCCGGAGCTTCGAAATTTAAGCTATAAGATATAAACATGTAAGATGTAACAGTTATAACCAAAAGAAAAACATGAGAATGGCTCGACATCAGAATTGCAAGATCCTCACTCCAATTATTTTAATCCTTTGCCCATTATTTTTGGCAAGAGTCACGTAGGTACTCTGCCGAGATTTTTAAGGTTACTTTAGTATTGTATGCACGGCTTTGATGTAGGTATGTATACAAGATGAATGATTTTGTGCTAGTGTCAACAAAGGATTCGAGCTCATCAAAAAATTGCTACTTTCGGTCCAAATTCTGACGATGTGATTTAAACAAGTTTACATGTATATATACATCAGCATGTCATTTACAGTCTTTCGTGTCCAGAAGCATTAATTCTGCTGAAATTAAAACAAATCTTGAGACATGGATACATTTTCATTTCATGTGCAAACCATAAATAGAGAGAAAATGCAAATATTAATGTGTAATGTGTGCTTGCAAATATGTATAGAGCATCTGCATAATATAGGTAGGTTCGTCGAATAAATCTTCGGTTTTAGTACTACCACCTGGCTCAACTTACGTATCACGCAACACATTTACATTGAACTTTGAATTTCAAGGATTTAATAAAGATGTATTTCCTTTGTCGATCCCTAGCACAAAAGCTTTGTACAAAAACCGATTAAGAGGCAAGCGGGGTGAAGCGGTGAATAACAGTAAGGTCAGTTGGCTACTTTATAGTAACTGATATAATTATGTAAAGTAAAGTAGTAGGTACAACAGTTTGATCCAATTTTAAATTGGTAATTTAAAATTGCGACACAGATGTGAGATGGAAATTGTACGGCTAACATAATCGTAATTCTATATAGATACGTTAAAATTAACTTTTAGAAATAAGCATATTTAGCGTGGGATCGTATTATTTTAGTTTTGAACCAACACCACTGTAGAAGTATTTTCGCTCTATGACGATGACTTGATCACGTCGTATGGTTGACATCAACGTTACGACGTGGGTGCACGCACACGTAGTAAGAAAAAACTAATACTACATACTAATACTATAGTGTAAAGAATGTTGGAAGACTTTCTACTCCCAGTACTGTTCGTCGATTACGTGACCATCTGTAGATTTTCAGTATATACTAATTAGATTTTATATAACAATAATAGACAGTGCCGGTATAAAAATATGTACTATAATTTTAGGTTACCACCAAATTTGTATAAATTTTGTGATTCAGAACAAAAATAATATGATCGTCGTTTTTAATTTAGTTTACGACACTAAATGTGATTTAAAATTTCAGGCCTTATTTTTCTGAAAATTTTTCATAGTGTAATAATTCCTAAAGCTTAGTATTTTTATGAAGAGTTAGTTTTGCGATAAGTATTTAAAGATTTCCAAGAAAGAAGATGGTTGCGCGTGTTTGTTCTCATTCCCATCCTCCTTTGATGCGTTCTTCATTTATTGCTTTACACGCCCCCGGACAGTAGTTACAATAATTATGAATGGATTAATTAAAATAATGTTGTAAAAAAGTTTCTTTTCAGCATTTATCTTTGCTTTTTACAAATTAGCCCACCTCGAACATCATATTTAGTTATTAACAAAAATAGAAAGAAATAAAATGTGAACGCGTGACCGACTTCGATCTTCGAAATGCCATTAGAATTAATTAGTTACTATTGTCAAATACGCATGAACAATACATTTGTCCAACAGAGTTCTTACCAATGACTTGCTTACCAACTTTTGTAACAAAAATGAGCATTTCAAATCAAAAAATTGTGATATCATTATTAAGCTTGATTTTAAAGAGTTAAACTTGACGATTTAATAATAATATGTGGAAGGCGCAAAAACTCTATTTTTTGGTATTTTTATTATGGTTTCTGGTGATACAACAATGATTACTTACATAAAACCTAATTTTTACATTAAGTTAATAAGAGAAAATGTATTTTATCATTATCACAATGACATGATAATAATTTTATCATCTTATCATGGCATAGGCGACTAAATTAAAAAAAAAACTATTTTTATAAATTGTAGGAAAAGACTTGGCGAAATATATGTAAAATAGAATTAGATACACTAAGACATATCATTATCAAAACATATTCTTTTAATTTTGCTAAGTATATCGATGTAATTCAAGAATATGTTATTATATTAAATGATTATTTTCTTTTTTAACATGACAAAAGTTGGAAATGTATTGATATTTTTGAAATAAAGGTTTTTAATTCAGATCTGTTATTCTTTGAATTTGGAAGAGAATGGTCTGGAGGGCAATAATTATATTTCACAAATTGATTGTAAAAATTTCTATTTTCCCCTTTTTTGTTTCAATTATATATTTTTTATATCATGTTTTAAATACTAAGATACTGAATTTACGTATCCTATTGGCATCGCCAACAAACTCCTGCTTTATTTATAGTTATTTATCTTTGTATAAAATATTTTTTTAAAGTAAAAGTATAACAAAAAGACCACAATTTACCTAAGTATGAAGTGTATACAAAAGTATTATAAGATCATAAATAATTCATAATATATTGTGACTTAGGTACTACCGCCACGTAATTGTATTATTGTATGATTTTATTCACAATTAATTGTACTGCTTAGAATTTATTTTTCGTAACTGATTTCATGAATAAAATACTCGTGCAAAATATTATATGGCTTTAATTCAATTAGCTTTTAAAGATTTACAGGTTTACCTCACAAGACTCGAAAGTTACATCTACTACTTACTGCTACTCTTATTATTAGTACTCTTTTAAATATATTACAATTTATAAACTAATCCTATACTAATTTTCGAAAGACTGCATCGCGAGTCGTGGTCGCAGCTGTCGATGGTATGATGCAATAAATATGCAACAAGCATGCATTGCTCTGCAGATCTCAGCATAGAGAACGGACGCACGGTACACTTGCTCCGTTTATGCTTCTCCGATACTTGTGTAAGAAGGAATTCAACTTTTACTACGACATAGATTCTTCAAAAAGAACGTACAAAGAGCCTCCTCTAAAGCTAACATCATATTGAATACACACTGCCCTAGTGCCCCTAGTGCTGCTCGTGTCTTATCAAGTGGTCTGCCTGTCTGCGTGGTGTAAATATACTTATAAATTTCTAAGTTTGTATAAGTCTACGCCACCCACCCGCAGTGGATTATATCGGTGGGGTGGACAAGAACAATATATTTCCAAAGGTTCCTAAAATCTGAGTTACGTAACCAAACTTTACATGTATCTTATGTATGTACATATGTATGTATCTTATGTAGAGTCGTGAACAGTAAACACGTTAGTTAGAATAATAAATCTATGCCGTAAACTATTCTTTATCCACGCGCTACACACGTGTAGCAACGAGCTTTATGATTGATGAAGCAAGTACCTACTTATAGATTCATGAGATTTAATACTTATGTCCTTTTCGAGGGTTTATGCCCTCTATTGGCTGCTGGGTCTCAAAGTACTTTCGAAAAGTATTGTAGTACATTTAAAAATAGCGCAAGTATTTAGCGTTACAAGACTAAGTGATCAGGGCATGTCTGTGAGGGAGCTGAACGGATGAAGGTAATGTCGCGCGGTGCCGGGCGGCGACGGCACGGGCCCGCGTGACCGCACGCCACCGCAGCGGGGGACGCCCGCATCCAAACAAAATTACTTTTAACATTAATAAACCATATTACTCTAATTTGCCTTTACTTTCTCCTTCTTTTAATAAACCTTTGAAAACCTTCCAGTAATGTGTACCAGTTGTTTTTTACCACCGCCTGACATCAGGCGACTTTTTTCAGTTGCGTTTACTTTACTCCGTAATTAATTGAGTGACTCACGTTATGACATTCAGAAAGCGAAGTTTTATCGTGTCGTGACTACCTACTAATTACTTTGATGAGTTAAGGATATCAATTAACTACCTACTATAACTAACTACCGTGATGGATGACAAGACCGCTTTAACGAGCAAACAATTAACAGAAGAGGAGATCAGTCGGGTACGTACCTACCTAATAATTAAAAACCAAAAATTGGTATTTATTATTTTAAAGATACCGTTTTATAGCCATGCAAGGAGTAGGTAGGTCTTGTAAGTAAAGAACACAACAAAACATTGATGTAGATAATCATGATTGATTCACAATCGGAAATCCCATCGTTGGGTAAAATACATTAGGTAGGTACTTATGCGATGTTTTAAGAACGTTCAGACGAGTAGATACATATGTAGGTAAATGTCATTTATCATCAAGATCTTAATACATTATGCAAACCCACCAACTTACCTCAAGTTTCTCGCTAAAGCTGTATTTTAAATGTCATTAAAAACAGAACTTAAAACGTAAAAAGTTGTGAGATCGTACATACATGATGTATGTTGTATCCATATCCATGGATCGACTTGACCATCGCATGAAAACACAATGTACATACCTATCTCACACATTATATGGATCTCATAACTTTTCACGGTGCAAGAACTGAGTTGCGAGACAGGTTTATTTTACTTACAAGTTATGTTTTTGATGGCATCTCATTTCGTGTTGCCAATCTAACTGCAAATGTAACTATACATTTGTATCGGTTTACAAAGTTATTTATGCAGTTGGTGTATCAGAAAACTGGACCAAAATTACATTTGTTTTAGTTTTTCCTTGACTTATTCACTAAACACTTATTGTATTCCAAATTTGAAGCTTCTATGTTTGCTAGAAGTGCCTTAGAGTTTTGATGATCGGTGAGTGAGTGACAACATTTAGAAACTTTGTCTAGTTATAATTCTTTAACTACTGGCTTAAATTGAATGAAATTTGAAAAAAAATTGGTTGGGCCCCCGTTTGTCTGGAGGGCTTGAACGGCCGCTCGCGAAGACCTCAGAATTCCAGTTTTATACTTGCGTAGATTGTAAGCGATCCAAAAATTAAAACAACCCGCGCGGACAGCACCTCCATGGGATTTCGCTAGTGACTTCAATGTTTCCGAAGTCTAATTATCCATAAGTAGACATTTTTAATTATGGTTTAATCATTTAGTTTTACTGTCTAGGAGGCTCGAATATCCGAAACCGGGTGGTCACTTGTCCACCAATGTCCAATAGAGCAGGGCAGCACCTAATCCGTGTCCAGCCGTGGGACCCAAAAAAGGTTGTTGCCACTTGGTACCGCTGCGTGCACTGTAATTGGCACGCAAAGTAAGCATATTCTTTTACAGTAGGTGTTATTGTCGGAGGGATCAATTTTATTTCTTAGGAGCCACGTACACTGACTGACAAGCATGATTAAAATTGTATAGTTATAATTGATTAAAATATTAGGGCGTTGCAAAGACTACATAAGGTGACCTCAAGCATGTTTACTACATAATTATATTTAGGATGGTGGGGTTCGTGAAAACACCAGTTGGTTCCGCAAGTACTTTATTCAACGTCCACACAATGAATTACCACTCTTCAAATACAGCCAAAAACGTATACACACTTTAACTGAACGCACTTAATTAACTCACTCATTAAGTCGCAGTAGTATCGCTGGTTATCGCCTGGATAGTTCCCTTCGATCGCTGATCAAAGAATGACTCCATGAATGCCCGCCACGCATCTATTTATAACCGGACTACACATATACTAGAATTTTCTGCCTGTTATATATTTCTCGAATCTTCGCTGTCTTGCCTAACAATATTATACGTATAGTATGCTGTGACTGTAGTTTATCTATTTACTTTTATAGTAAGAGAATTATAGCTCTAGTCTTCTTGATGTATATGCAATATTAGGTACTATTCTTTCAGTGTCGTGTGTGGGTTTTTTGTTAATTATGCCTCTGACATAATTTGGATGATATTATTGGAACTGTTACGTATATTATGTAAACGAATGTGTATTACAATCATAAATTATTGCTTTGCACTCACGTATAAAACTATAGAAAAAATTATTGTGGCACAAAGATAAATTTATATCCATTTAGTTATTCATGGGTACTAGACCTACGATTAATAATATAGGTAATCAGCAGACAGAAAAAGCAACAGTTGCGTAGGCACACTGTCTTTATTGGACTTCAGGGCAATAAAAACCAGCATCAAACTGTTTGAACCTCAGCTATCAGGTAGGTACGAGTATGTGACTTACAGCTAGACAGGTTTTTCATGGAAATCTTGATATTCACATATAGGTATGAGTCGTGTGTTATTGTTCACCGATTGCGGTAGTTTTCAGTCGTTCAACGTCTTAAAACTTGTCTGACAATAACTAGTCCGTAGTATCTCTTAATATTCTTTATAAATTATTGTGATAAAAAACGATGGTGTAAAAAGTTTTATACAAATACATTATCGTATGAGCCACGTCGATGAAACTACAAATGCAGAGTCATCGCAACGCCTATTATAATGCCCAACCACCCCAAGCGAGGCCATAAACACCTCACTTGTTTTATCGATACTTAAACACTTTCAACCTTTCAACTGGACAACTTAAAACTGGTATTTCTAAAATATTTATTCAGAGTTTACGGAATAAACCATATCAGGGCAGGTTTGGAAATAAAGTTTATAAAAAATTGAGTATTTAGTAGTTAAGTGACAATAGTTTAAATGTTGTGTTTGGTGGCCCACTTGCTTTCTAAATGGCGAAATTAAGTGACAAGGAAAAGGCGGATGCCCGTGAACTATTTGAAAATCAATTGCGTTATGCTTTCGTAAAATATGACTGCACGGAGGAAGAAGAAGAAGTTACGGAGGTAAACACCACATTACCAAACTAATGCCGTAAAGTTACATTTCATTTTTCAAAAATTAAATTCTGATCAAAGCAAGCGCAAGTGAAATGGTGTAAAGTTGAGGCATTTTTAAACCTTTGCGTATTTGCTCACGTTAGTGTTAGTTTATTAGCACATAAACCCCGGCTCTTTGTAATCAAAGTTTGGATGGAAAGTGTCTGTTCATTCAAAAGCATGTTTCCATAAAAATCGCCTCATTACCTTCACGCAACCGTAGAAGGTAATCTCGACAAGCGATGCAAATTATACCCTTCTTTTATGAGCGACTCGACATCGAACATGCTTTGGCGTAGAAATGACACGAATATACTTACCAGTCAGTCAAAAAATATTATTGTGAGCTGCCCGACTTGTGCCTGAACACAGAAACCACATTGCTTGTACTTTCTTTGTGAAATTGTGTAAAAATATATCTGTGTGGCCTCCAGCTGTAATATGGTTGACTCAGTTGTAGTTCAGGTAAAACATATTCAGTTTTCAAATCTTATTTAACAATGATTAAATTTCAAATATTGATTTATCAGTAATCTTAATCGATAATTAAAATATAAGCCAACTAAAAACAACCGAATTCACCGAGTCCCAAATACAAAGCTTTTTGTCAGTTTGTTTAATGTGTAATTTACTATTTTACAAAAATTACTTAATGCATTACATCATCATTATCATCATCATAACATAATCATCATCGACAATAATTATTGCGATGTACACACACAGGCAAGTGTACATTATTTATTTACTTTTATATATTAAGATGAATGTTTATTACTAACCAAATTAACTAATTACCAAATGTTAAGTACCAACTTAATAAAAATGAGAAAAGTCAACTGAATTACCAGTTACAAGTCAATACCGTTATAACATTCAATATTTCAGATTACATATAAGAATTGCTTAATTATGACCAAACGCTAACCTATTTGTAATCATAACACCTTTCTTTAATTTATTATACGTTTAAGGCATGAAAGAAAAGATTATGCCTTAATCATACAATAAATTAAACCTAACTGTAACCAACAAAGCCCGATCATTAATTTTATAATTAGACAAAAATGAAAAATAATGTCGCCTAATTCTTAACCTGTATTTTTTCTCGTAGCATTCGTAGCAAACATATTTTCTTCGTAGCAGAGTAGCTCTGCTTAGTTGCTTTTCAGGTTGCTTATTCTCTTTTAAATGTTCAGTATTATGATAATTATAATTGCAATGTATAGTTACGTGTGTAAATGTGTTTAGAAACGAATTTACACGTTTACATCGTTTGATAAGTAAACAGGAAGGAAGGCATTATTGTTGCGTCTCAATAAACATACATGACATATATCATGGACTGTTTTTATACTTCAACTTTATTATACCGGTATTTAACTGATTTTAAACTATTTGTGAGATTCTTATAAACAGCAATCAGTTTCGATTAAGTACAATTTGTGGTCTTTATTTTTGTTTTGTAATCATTAAATTTTCTCAAATTATGCTCTGTTAAGGTATGTAAATGTAAATGTACGAAGCGTTCTCGTAAGGTAGGTTTGAATTATTTTCCTATTAGGTACTTTTGTCCGCCAAGTGTCTGACACGCTTCGGGTCTGTAGAAATGAATAGAGTTTCAGAGTGTTTATTATGTTGCTCGAAAGTCCTTATAAATAAACTTGTCTTCTGTACTTTCCGTGTTTTGTGCATTTTGTGCCCCTTAAATGTGTCAGTCGTCGATACTGACTATGTTTTCGGCTTCCTACAATAAGGCGGAGTGGCGCAGGGGTTAGCGTACTGGACGAACAATCCAGAGGTCCGTGGTTCGAGTCCACGCTTCGCCATACATTTCAATGACAGCCTTTTTGTTTTTAATAATAAAAATAGTATGACGTTATCCGTTTATATATTTTTTTATAATATTTTTAAATATTATTTAGATACTTGTAAAATGTAGGGTGAAAAATTTAAAATCAAACAAATTTGTTTTGTAAATGTAATATGTTTGGAATAATAAATTGTACTTAATCATAAAATTTTGAAGCTAAACGTTTAACTTATTATAAGTTCTGGGCAACCGAGCTCTACTGGGATGAAAATACAGAAAATGTGTATTTTTTCAACATTATCATAATACTTAATTATGAGATTGTGATTATTATAGGTAGAAGGTATCTTCTACCTATCTAAATTTTATGGTAGGCACTCCAAGATACTTTTATGGATTACTATGGTACTTTTTAGGAAAAGTTTTGAAGGATGTATTTCTGATAAATCAAGCATCAAGATATCAAGCATAATAATATCTATCGGCTATTCAAGCAACCTCATAATACATTTTTACTAATAGTCACGCGTTTTGAACAATTTGTCAGATACTAAGGCCCCAAAAATCGTAAAGTTTACATGGAAAAAAGTATGATTATGGTGGAAATATAAGGTATGTAAATATATTTATTAAAAATTAAACCGACTTCAAAAAAGTATGAAATAAAATAGGTTGGTTTAATTTTATAAAATTATTTTTATTTCCTAATTTTTAACTGAACCAACCTGAACCAACTTTGATTAAACTTTTACCATTTCCTAAGTTGAGAAAAATGCAAACAATAAAAAAGAACGATCAAGATCCGTCAATTAGTTTCGGAGATATGTGAGGACAAACATATCTACATACATACATACATACATACATACATACATACATACATACATACATACATACATACATACACACATCAAATAAGGTTCGAGTTCCTTCTTATACCGATAAACTATTGATATTTTAAATTCCTTTGTTATTAAAAGTTTTTTTAAATTTATTAATTAATTATTTGGAGGGATGTAACAGCAAAGCATCTGCATACAACCTCAGATTGGATATTTTCTCTATCTGACAGCAGTAACCACTTAACATCAGGTGACCTGCATATCCGATTGCTTCTACTGTTATTAAAAAAAACAGGAAGTCATCATAATTTGTATAAAAACGACCAAATCTGCGTGCAATTGGTTGTACTTCACGTTATATAAAGCGTTCAACTCGTCTGAAAATCTTTTTATAAAAGTTTTATACGGTATTCGTGATAAATGTCACTATATCTAGTGAAGACACGAAAGATGTTATCTTTCGGCATGTGGGCATAAAAATTGGAAGGAATGTCGTTCGTGTTCCTTTGAGGTTAGTCTGGTGATTTCTTTCGCACGCATTCAACGATTTCGTCCTTAGTTTTTAGGGCATAAATAGACACGGAAGGATTTTATGGCGCCCCGTGTACGATGTGGACTCCCATTGGATACAGTTAGTCTCACTCCGCGAAAGAAGTTCACGCTCTTTACGCTAATGATGCATTTGTAAAATATTATATATGCACTTTTTACTGAATTATAATTGGTTTCGACAGTTATTTTTTCTATGACTTTTTATATTTGATTTTTAATATCAGTGTTGAGGAAGATTTTAGTTTCTATAACAAACATAAAAATGGATATCACTATGGTTGGGAGAGTCATCAGTAATTTTGTAAGTAATTTAGGCATTACAATTTTAATAAGTTATATTCCTTATTCTGAGCGTTAATTAAGTTCACTATTTAACGCCCAAACCGAAAAAAATACTATGTGATTATAGTAACTAGACGTTAAATTGGTTAGAAACGATGATCTGCATCCAGCATTAGGTCATTGATTTCCTCTTAAATGAGATGAAATTGAAGCATCGAGGCATCTTTGGCTACTTTGTAATCCAATAATTCAATGATCCACCACCTTGCAAAATAATCTACATCTACATCTACATTATTTATTTAATATTATAAAATTTGTATTTTTGTGTGTATGTTTGTAATGAATAAACTCAAAAACTACTATGCCGATTTCAAAAATTCTTTCACCATTGGAAAGCTACATTCAGCTTGAGTAATATTGGCTATATTTATTGCTAGAAAAGATTAGGGATCCTTACTAAAACTTAAGTAACGTAATCCAAGGTGTAAAAAAAGTGCCCTAAAACGTCTTTCGTCGCATGCGCTGCGGAAACTTTTGATGATATAACAAAAGTAGGTTCTACAATATTAAAGTTCTACAATAATTAAGTATCAATATCTACAAAAACCTTCGCGATATTACTCAAATTAATTAGCAGAGCGAAGCCTGCCGGATCAGCTAGTTGTCAGATAATCTCGTGTCAACCTTTGGGGTGTTCCGTCAAGTTTCAATACAGGTACGGGTATGTCTCCACTGGATCAACTGGATAGTAGATAATAGAGTAGAAATTGATCTATTATAACTAACAAACTATAATTTGATTAAAATCGGTCAAGCCGTTTCGAAGGAGTATGGTAACTTACATTGTCACACGAGAATTTTATACATAAGTATAATTATAAAATATGCCTATTCAGTAGGTCTGAGAATCGGTTAATATTTATTTTTCATACCCCTAAGTGATAAGAGGTGTCCACCCCTAACATTTATATTTTATTTTTTGGACAATTTTTTCTTATTTTTTAATAATGTGCAATTAAAAATACATACAACCCTAAGTTTTCACCCTTCTATCACCAATCCCTATTTTTTAATAGTAATTTTAGTAATTTAATAATTTTTCATCCCGCTCGATAACTTATATGGCAAAACAACGTTTGCAGGGTCAGCTAGTTAAATCCATATAAGGATAGGTTTATTGCACATTTTTATTATTCCCTTTGTCTTTGTATCAAAAATATACATACTGAATTTAAATTAGAAATAGGAATGTAGGTTCTAGCATCTGGAATTGATTTGTTTTGTAGATGAAAGGGTCATATAAATATCACCTGCTGTAACGATGAAGGAAAACGTCGTGCGGAAGCCTGCATGCCTGAGAGATGTTCATAATGTTCAGGGGCATGTGAAGTCCACCAACTCACTAAGGCCTACATCCTTCTCCTTGTAAGAGAAGACCCGAACCTGCAGTGGGTCTCTAAGGGGTTACAGACAATAAACAGTAAGGTTTCTAGTATTACGAATGACTGTGGCGCTTGGCACCAAGGTTCAGCATATATAATTATGTATATTGTTTATACGATTTATGGTCTAAACACGTTCAGTGAAGGCGACGAATTTTAGACATTGCGTGTCACCGTCAGTACCAGTACAGGCAAGTTCGACGCCGTACCACCCCAATCCCTTTTAATAACACCTTGTACTTACCCGTTAATTTGCATATTATTACAATCGTTCTGGTTAGAGTCTTTGTCACTCGATAGTTCGATGAAGACCGCTCGCTCGCCTTGTCTTATGGACTGGTTAATGTAGTGTACTTAAATAAATTTAATATTAAATAATCAAAGCAAATTAATAACGCTAAAAGATAAAAAATAACATTGTATTTTAGTATTTTTAAAAGTTAAAATGTTCGTTTGCGGGATAAAGCCAGGTTCAAGTGAGGAGGAAGAAGAGGAAGATGTTATGGACATACTTCAGGTGCAACAAACTGTGTTGTCGTAATTGTTGTAGTTCATCATCGAGATCACGTTTTTGTAACTCTCTTAACGTTTAAAAGGTATATTTTACTGAAACGTGAAATTTATTGGAGCATTATTCTTATAGAAAAGAAGAGAAGAATGCGAGCGCAAAGCAAGGAGGGGGGAGATGGACCCCCGGTTGGAGTTCACCTTCCAGCTCCTGATAGATGGCACGGGCCTCCCTCGGCATGCAATTATGGATCACGTTTTCGAAGGCAACATGGTACGTAATTAATAGTTGCATTTATTTTTATTTTATTTGTCTGTTCTCACTAGTTAAATCATTATTGTTTTTCATAGTTGGACGACATAAATCAGTTATTCCTGCCACACATGCGAAACAAGCTCCTTTGGTACTACCAAGATGTGGAGGAAATAGAGCAACGTCCTCCCGTCGAGGGCACCAAGCCCCGGCAGCAGGGCCAGGGGAAGCAGCCGCCTCCCTTAGTGACACTCAAGAAGAAACTATTCCTGTCCGACGGGTGGGATGTCAGATTTACAGGAGTGTGCATCTATATGTTCCGAATCAATGTCAGCAAGCAACTACCTGAAGAAGGCTTTCATAAAGATCTGTAAGTAAGATTAAGATATTTTTAAACTGTAAGATTTTTCAAAGAATTCTGATATTAAAATAGGAGCATTTAAATGAGGGCACTTTTATTTGTGTTAAGTTTGATGATACACTGTACCTTTACTAACATAATCAAGTGTATTTTCCGATGTGGATATATTTCTATTATAATTATGGTGTCCCTAAAACGTTTGGGCCTCTTTTCGTTAATAAAAGTCTTAAAAATTTGAGAAGTACTCCATCTGGTCATATAAAAGCCTTTGACTTTGCCCTGGGAAGGTCTTTCTTACTGCCCACGCCGCCTTTCTTACTGGAAACAAACAATTTCGGTGGTATGTTCACCCCTGAGAAAGATTTACTACAAGTGATTTTCGCTTAAATATTAACGATTATTACTAGACGGCTTTTTGCAGTTTCTGCGGCATTCTAAACGCAGAAAAAGTAGGTCTGGTGACGGCTATAGAGCGAGTGATGGAGCACGTGTACATGAGTGCGCTGGCGCACCCCAGCAGCGACGGCGACGAAGACGAGACCAGGTTCCCCATCGTCAAGAACCAGCTTCTCCCTGGTCTAAGGTCATTTTGTAGTGCTTTGAAAGGTAAGGAAACTGCGGGAAAATACAAATATTTTCAATGAAACGTCCAACCGCAGTGTAAATTATTACGCCAGTCGAATAATATCAAAAACGGGGTTAATTATAAGTAGCAATTTTAGAATTGCTAAAATTGTTACATAAAATAATTCACATACCTGCGAGTAGGAGTACTGGAACTTAAGTATAGTAATAATGATGATATTCACAGTGTGTGAGGATGTGTGCAACCAAGTAAATCTGTTCGATGACGGGCAGGCCCTCATGGTCTCCGTACAAGATCCCAACGAACTTAAAGAAATGACAAAGAACGTGACCACGATAACAACACTAGAAGAACGTGTAAATGAATGGATCAAGAAGATTATGGAGGTATCTGATTCTATTAAAACTTTGTTGCAAATTTTAGGTAGTGTAAACTTCTATTGACGCCATTGAATCAAATCAGTAATCGTAGGTAACTGAGCTACTGAACATGTTTGATCACATGTTTGTTTTCAGATATTAAGCGAGAGTGAGCAGCTACGTCGTGAAGTCGACTCAAGCGGTCCTCAAGATGAGCTGGAATATTGGAAGAAAAGAGGAGCACAGTTCTCACAACTTGTGTCTTACTTACAAGTAAGAATAAGCACCTTTAACGATGGCCGTAACGCGTCAAACGTGAATAAAATTGTAACATGTTTAAAATACTGCGCCTTTAAAATAATATTAAATTATAAATTATAAAGCTTATTAACATCTATTTGGTGAACATAAACATAAAAACTACATTGTAGATATTAAAACTCATAAATAATAAAAGTAACGTAATATTTCAACTACAAAAAAACCTAAGATGTTTTAAATAAAATATTCAGATTACCTTGTAAAGTTTTATATTTTTATCAGTCGTAAATTAACATAATAACATAAACATTTTGTAAAAAATTGTATCTAATATGTATTACATATTAAACAATATACCTAACTTGTGTACATGAAGACTTTAAAGGATTTATCAAAGTTTTTATTGCAGCAACTGGTACCCAGGATCACTCCCTAAAAGCCGGTATAATATCTATTGTTAATAATGTTATTGTTAGTTTTGGGGTTTTGAGTCAATCGTCATAACCTAAAACAGGATTTAGGTCCCGTATAATGTTCTGTCACCCGATTAAACCGCGTTAATTATATCGTTAATAATGTGACTATGAAAAACTTCCTACTGTCTTCCTTCCCAGGACAATGAAGTCCAACTAACACTGACCTGTTTACAACTGGCCAATTCGAAAGTGATAAGACTCTGGCGCGACACGGATCACAAGATCACTTTCTGTTACAACGAAGCCAAGGATAACGCCAAGTTTATCCAGGCCATGGAGAAATGTTGCCACTCACTGTACCTGGACGACCCTGTGAAGATCAAGGATTCCATTCTGAGTCTGCTGCAGACCGTCCGTTTGATTCACAGCGTCTCCCAGTACTATAACACCTCAGAAAGAATATCGTCTTTGATGGTCAAAGTAAGTTACGCTACTACAGGTAGATTTCAGGACACGTTACACGCTAACTGTGTAAGCACAGATCTTTCTCTATTACCGTAGTTCTAAAACTGATTTTTAAAATAACGACTAAAATTCAGCACATACATCATTTTGGATATATGTGCATAGGCAAAATGTAACAAATACAATTTTCATCAAAGTTTGCAACACTGTCAGGTTGAGGTAACATGACGTGTTCTGTGTGTTCCAAGTACTGTTTGTATGATTTTAATTCATTGAATTGTATTGTGTATTATTTATTATGGATATTTGAATTGGAATTTGTTTAAATTAGTATGCCATTGAATAATTTAATACAAAAACTAGGGTTGCACGGCTCACTGACCAGGGGTCAGTGATGCGTTGCCGTGGGTTGCGCAGGTCCCGAGGGTGAGGTAAGGTGGTACTGAATATTTTCTAAAATATTACTTACTGTTTTACCAAGTAATTTTAATTGATTCACCATTACATCGGAAAAAGAATAATAAGTCAACCGCCATCTTTGGGATTAATAGTTGACCAAAGTCATAGATGGACAACATATAGACCAATTGTTTGGTCAATTTAACTCTTCATCTTAAATTATTATGATTACAGATTACTAATCAAATGATTGAGACGTGCAAGCAGTATGTGACTTGTCGATTTAAAGAAACTATTTGGTCGCAAGAACGAGACTTAGTCCGAGAAAAGTTAATTCATTGCATCAATTTAAATAAAACATACAGAGAAACCTATTTGTTTGTTAAGAACCAACAATTCTTGCCCAATACCGAGCAATTTAGTTTTTCTGAAAACTATGTATTTGGAAAATTCGACACCTTTTGTAAGAGACTAAACAAAATAATATCCATGTTTGATTTAATGGACGATTACAACCACTTATTTGCGAAAAGAATGGAAGGACTGCTTTTAGGCGAAGGTAAGAAAATATAAGCCTGTACCTACCTATCTACTTATTATATTTTTCTAATCAGTCATTTTTGTTGTACATGAGAAAGGTTTATTTAACCGACATCGATATAAAGTATTGTCGTTGTCGTTCTTGTTCGCATTATCGTCGCAATTTTACCGCAATTTTGCCAATTTAATAGTGATTTTCGCAATGTTGATTGGATTTCCTAAATAGTTTAAAATCGCTGGTAAGATAGGCCTCTAATGAGATTCCGGTTTGTTTAGTAACAAGACAAGTGTCGAGTGCGGCGCCAGAAAGTTAAATTGAATTTTGTGGCAAGCGTTCACAACGAATTATCTGGTTCGGTGCTTTAATTAAGATTCATGTTTACATTCAATAAATAACTTCCTACTCCTTATTTAATTATTTCATCGCCAACAGTGACGTATTAGATGCTCTAAAATTTGCTGACGTGAACCTTATCTTTTAACTTAGCGATTTTTATAGATCTAAATGAGACTCATATACGATACTTTTCGATTTATGACATTTTAATAACGACTTTTTTACTTAATGCTATATCCTGCTCGAATACTACTCGTATACGTATCTCAAATATATATTGTATGTTATAATAGATCTAGAGGATGCTATGCACACATTCGAGCAAGCTAAAAAGGCAGTCACGACTTGTCAGTACGACTACCTGGACTACAGGAATAATGATTTCGACAAGGATTATCACGCCTTCGAGGAAAAAACGAACGCTTTGAGAGAGTCCATAGGCAACACTATTGAAGTGAACTTCACCAGCGTGTGGGAGACCCCCCAGGGTATAAAATTCTTGACGAGATTTGAAAAGGTATGGCGAATATGTGACGAATAATAATTAATACAAATATTGTAATAGTATAAAATTTTTGATGGTTAATTCACGCTCTGAGACGTTGGATTTTAAATAAATTTCACTTTCACTTTTCACATTTCTCATGGATTGATTATTATAGTACAACTAGCTGATTATTATATTAAAACTAGCTAGCCTCAAAAATAGTAGGCGAAAAGTATGCAACAAATGTTATTTCATACTTTTTTGAGGTCGGTTTAATTTTTTTAAAACTGTCGGTAAAAAACCTTGTCTTCTTACAAATTACTGCAGAATGAATATTGATCGATCGGATATTTTAAGGTTCATTTTACATTCAAAATAAAAGGTAATTTCTAATTTGTTATTAAAGGTTAGTCAGAAAATACAGATAACAAAATTGAGCGAAAAATACGATCGCGTCCTAAAATATTGTGAGAAAGAGGTGGACAAAATAATGAAAATGTTTAAGAGACAAAAGGATGACCCGCCGCTGCCTCGGAACTTTTCGCCAGTCGCAGGTCTGTAGCAAAGAGATTTGACGATTTCTCTTATCTATACATCATTATCTATACATAGATTAATATTATTCCCAATATTTTAAAATATGTAGGTATGTTAAATTTTTTCCTATCACAGAAGAATATATTATTATGTTTTTATTTCCTTTAAAATTAAACTATAAATGAGTTGGATGTACTATTGTACAAATTAAACTACTTAGGTAGATGAAGACAATTTCCTATTTCAGGCTACAAACTCGTAGGTTCTGAGTGCTACGTATCTACGTAGTAGCGAAGTGCGTTGTTATAAGTTGATTATGATCAAAACAAATTTTCAAATGTACTTAGGTGTTCATAATGATAAAATTTTGAAAGATGTTTATTTAAGATACACAAAAAATAACATGTTTTGATATTACGAACCTACCTATTTAAAAAATTCAACTTCAACAATACATGCGATACTCAAACACTAGAATATGAAAGAACCTCTACTTCTATAGATAAAACCTATCGGAACAACACAAAAACAAAATATCATTCTCAACTCAAATTTAATTTAGTTATCCGTTATGCACAAATAGACGAGTCTGTTGCAAAGGGTTGGGGTTGAAAAAGGGTGCGCCAAGGTCACGGCCAGAGGGGCGCAGCATCCAGTGATCATTGATGTTTTGCAAAAATAAGATTCAATACCATGTAATTTAATTCCGACTAAATTACAGCATTGCATCTGCCGTGTTGGAATATAATGTGTTTGGCTTTGTGTTATATAAACCAGTTCACTTTATTCTGGTTTTACGCAGTCTTCCCAGGGTCTAAAATCTGGTTTACTAGACAGATGCTGAATTCACCAACAATGAGACCTTGTTTGACTTTGAATAGACTTTAACATTGGCCTATTTAGTTGCAAAACTGCAAGCTGGGTTTTAATGATCGTCCGAATTCAATGTTAAACGTGCTTCTTAAACAGAAATGCAAGATTAAATGCTGCATGCAATTAAGTTAAAATACCTATTGTATTCACGTGCACCTCTCAAAACTGATTTTTAACGAATCGCAAAGAATTTTAGTTGATTAAGTTTAAGCTTAATGATTAAAACTTCTAATGTTGACATAGTATCGAAATATGTATTCCACGAAGATATACGCCGGGGTCTTATCAAAACCTAATTGTAATTTTAAATAATCACATTATTGTGCGTCCTTTCTTCATCTAACGAAGCATAAAGCAGAATGTGTAGGCATATGCAACTGACTGATTATTAACCATTTGTTGAACCATTAGTTCTCTTTAAATTCTTTGTCCTAGTTTAGTTACATCGAAAATCATAACATGCTCCCCAACGAAGGGTTAAGAGGATGGTGGTATGAGATCCTGTGACTCCTTTTCTATGAAGAGATCCTATTCTCTGCCTGCAAAAAGAATTGAATACAATCTTTATCGATGGCCTGTTAGAGTTCTTACCGAATGCTTTTTGGAAGACTGAAAACAAAAATTTAGTCTAAAACCTTACGCAGGTCGGATCCAATGGTCCCGCTGCCTGATGCACAATATGACTGAGACTGTGGAGAGCGTGTGTGCGCACCCGGTGCTGCGCGCGCTGCCCGCCGCCGCCGACATGAGGCGCAAGTACTCCGTCACGCGCGGCCTCATCCACAGCTACGAGGATACCATGCGCGCGGTCTGGATGAACCAGAACGTGAGTGTGGTATACATCTTCTCCAGCGGCCTGATTCTGTATGACCTAAAAGATTTCGTGCCGACATCGTGTGACGTCAAACCGTACGTCATTTCATGAACTCGGCACCACAAGGAACCTTGACACACAATACATTGTCACGATATTTGACTTTCAAGCCTTTTTTGACTTTTAATCACGGGTAAGACAGGACATTGCCGCGATACGAGTGTGAATAGTCATACAGATGTCCCGATGTACTCGAACATGGCGGAGGTAGTCTCGCGTGGCCTCATCCTAGCAAAGAGGACACCATGCGCGGTCTGGATGAACCAGAAACTGAGTGAGCTATACTGGATATCCTTGCAAACTCATAGACCTGTACGCTAGAGGTATGATCTTTACTATCGCACCATCGTTTGGATTTTTATAGGTCGCTCGGCCAAGCAGTACGATTTCAATACCTTGTGTTTTGGTATGATTGGTGCGGTTGCTGGAAATACTTTCGATTTGAGGCGAACACCAGACGAGCCTAAACAGTAACACTATAAAATTGCTAGTCATAGCAACGTGTTAACGTTATCTAAATGGCGGTAGCAACGAGAATAGCTACGACTACCTAAGTTAATAGTTAATATACTATACCACGCTCAAATCAGTCTGATACCTAATATCTTTCTACTCTTCTTCCAGTTATGGGACGTAGATGACTCTCTCAACAACACGTTGCTGAAGATCGACGAGTCTGGTCGCATCGCCGTGAACCTCGACCACACCATCCGGCTGCTGATCCGGGAGTCCGACTGCTTGGTGAAGATGGGAGTGGATCTGCCCATTGTGTGCCACTCGTTATATGCGAAAAAGAACTACTTTACACTCGTCAACGACTCCCTACAGGTAACAGCCAAGTTTATATTCTTTGTAAAGGTTCAATAAAAGTCATGTTAAAATTAAAAAAATTATAATGAAAGTTTTCATTGCGTAACTTTTGGCTACAAACCTTTTGTGTCCATATTGGGCACGGGGTTTTCTCCACAACACGGGGAGATCTGGAGTATCCTCCACCACGCTACTCCAATGCTGACTAGTGGAGAATCATGAGAGTGGCCACAGGGCTTTTTGGTGTGGGTGCCCATAGGGCAGCAAAAAAGACTTAATAAATCTTTATAGTCTACTATATGTAATGAAATTAACGAAGAGCGTAAGATAAGGTTATCCTCACTAGTTGGGCCATCAAACTTTAAAAAAAAATCAGAATATATCTTAGAATTCTTAAAAAATGGATTTCTTCCAATCTATTCTCTATATAATGGAAATCCATTGGAAATCTGATTGGGATCGGAAAGACCTCGATTAAAACTTTACGATTCGGAAATAAAATACCAGCATTTACGATTATTTGTGAAGCGGACAGGAGTTTTTCTTCAGTCATCGCGGTCGACCGGGCCCCGACAATCCCGAGCAATCTAATCTCCAAGATAAACTTTTTTCAGTTCCTCTTACAAGACTACTTGTGTACCGTTCGCCGAGTGAAATTAGAAGTCCGGCCTCTCTTTCTGCCGCAAGTGGTTCGTCTCTCTTCTCTCTTATTGCCCGGCCTGCGCACCGTGTTCTGGACCAGCGAAACTTGGCAGGATTTCATCGAGCGAGCCAATACCGCCATCAAAAGTTTCGATGTACTGGTCACTAGAGTACACGACATTTATACGAACAGAATTATTTATATGCTTTCTGGCATGCAAGAAATTTCATTAATTACGCTACCAGGTAAGCAAAGGGGGCATTGGTTGAATTAATTAAAATAGTGTTAAAAGCTTCATTTTTTCACTGCTTTGTAGAAGCAGTTATTTGTTAGAATCCTCGTTCCTTATACCTACTTGTCAAATACTTATCTTGCGTAAGAGAAATCCCGCTAATACTTACTTTAATTGGTTTACCCCTTGATGCACCATTGACCGTTTTCACCCTACGCCTTTATTCGTACCAACTCACCAAGAGAATAGATTATTTAGAATCATCACAAAATTAAATGTGTATTCGTATGTGTATTTTCAATAAATAACCAATTCAATGGAAATAGAATAGGTAATAGAAATTATGAAAAATTATACATAATTTAGTCGGCTTACGTAGCCTACTACAATTAATTAAGCAAACTGAGAGATAACAATATTCTAATTACTAACTAATTATGATATTCTGTAGATACTAATTGGTGTATTCAATTATTCAAATGATACGAAATTAGTTTACAAATCCAATCGGAGCTAGTTAGTAGATACTGATAAGTTGGAATATTACATGCAATTAATAAACGTAGATACAAAGATAATAAGGTTGAATTTTTGAATTTCAAATGTTTTCTGCATACAAATGTTTATCTGTTCAAGTATTTTTTTCATAAATTTCATTTATCATGAAAAATGTTATTAAGTGGTTTGAAAAATCACTGAATCCGAATATAAAAAAGAAAGCCACATTTATATTTATCATCTATATTTTAATGCTTTCGTTTGGTATTTGTACGAAATATGTACAGATATAATCGTATTTCCCATACTAATGAGCTACATTTACTGTATGAATATTTTGACCATGTTTTTTATGCTGGGTGCACTGATTTTGTATTTGTAGATGTTTCTAATTAGAAAATGATTAAAATGATATTGTTTTTGTTTATTTTACAGAGGAAACTCCGTGGTCAGTGGAAGAATTTATTGAACATGTTGAATGTGGATGCCGGTTAGTATAGTCACACTATCACGTTATGCAAACAATAGTGATAGTCTCCACTCATTAAATTCATAGTCCATCTCAAAGAGGATTAACATAATACTATTCATAGATTCTATGTGTTTAGCATTTTTAAATTAATCAAACGTAAAAAAATGTTCACCTTCAAACAACCAACTTTGAACGAGAGTTAGTATTACAGAGGTGGAAAATTGATTCGTCTTTAATTACTTTTCATAACAGTCTGTTTTTACCACACTTGCCATATTTGGTAAACTTTCTTATTATATGTATATCACGAGGTTATCACTTGTCAGTAACCCATTAATGACCCACTACAGGGTCGGGTCTCCTCTCACAATGAGAGGGATGTAGGCCTTAGTCCACCATGCTGGCCTACTGCGGGTTGGTGAACTTCACATGCCTTTAAGAACATTTTTTGTGAGCTCTCAGGCATGCAGGTTTCCTCACGATGTTTTCCTTCATCGTAATAGCAGTATAGGGATTCGAAGCACGTTCATAATCTACGATCATTACTTGCCCAGAAACGCATGCGTTGAGCTTAACCGAAAAAGCTTAATGGTAGAAGAAGCCGTGGAAGAGGTCCTGGACCTTGTGAAGAAGGCAGCTCAGCAAATAAAACCTCCAGAAATCAATCCCGATTTCGAATTTCTAATAGCAGAAGGTAAATAAATCTAAATATTTTTTTATAAAGGTAAAGCTCATGTTCAAAAAACTATAGGTAACTCTGGAGTGATGCAAATGATGAAATATTTTTTGCTCGTTTAATAGATAGCATCCTTGGGCACTAATACTGGGCAGTAAAGATATTATGTGAATAAACGTACTAGTTTTTGAGTTTTGTAACAAAATCTTTACTATATCTTACACAATATTTTACTCCAGAAAAAACCAAATCCGAATAGCTGCTATTTCAAAAAGAGGGGGACCCCGAAACGAGGTTTTTATTCGATGAAATTAATAAAATTTACGCCTTAAAATCATCGCTAGTTTATAACCGGACACACTATCACCGGATATCACCGGATAGTGTGTCCGGTACCGGTACCTTTACATGTTCCTTTAAAAATGAACAAACTCGTAAAATTAAACTTGTGGTGTATCCAGACGACACGACCAACGACAGTGGGCCTGCGTCCACGCTGAACGAGTCCACAACGAGCGGGCAGCAGGACTGGTCAGCGGTGTGGGAGTGCTTCGAGAACCCGCACCGGCTGCTCTCCACGCCCGCGGGCGGACTCTCCAAGAGCATGCAGGTCTACTGCCCATTGCCTGTAACCGGTCACCGGAAACCTTGTAAATAACCGACCGAGCAACCAACACGACAAAATGTATACACAGGCCTCTGATTTCTCTCTCCTTGAGCTGTCCTAATTGAACATGACTCTGCCATGCAACAAAATGTATGAAATGACGTTGTCGTCCGACCAAGTTGTGCGTGCGACTTTATTTTCGCGTTTGTATTCAATATCTTGAATTTGATATCGATATATACTCAGCTAGTCGACCCAGCAGGCGTCGTCCTGCCCTTTATTATAATCTATACTACTTAAACCTGCTATCCATATAAATACTTCTACGGTAATGGCTGCAACCCTTTTAAGGCCCACTGCTGGGCACGGGTCTACGAGCACGAGAATACTCCACTCCACCCGCTGCTCCAACACGTATTGGTGGAGAAATAATCGTTTAGAATCCTTTGTTTGAAAAAATAAATATAGCGTATATGTTTTCAGGGCTTTCCTCTAGGTATGTACTTAACAGTGACTGCATACAATTAATTTTGTTATTATTATTTAAATTATTAAAAAAAATACCAATATGTACGTAATTCAAAATGTTAAATCGACATACTGCAATTCAGTAGAGGCCAATAGTGTTCAGTCAGTTCGGTAAAGATCCCTCATATTAGTCTTGTCCCCTTGGAATTTTAATAATGTTGAGATGGAGCGCATAAAAACTGGCAGCTCAGGTCACCAGATGAGGTCACTGAAACGGCAGCCAGGCGTACTAGCAATTTGCAGGGGTCTTACGATTGGCCTAACTGCTGCGTTCTGATTACGTTCAAGCTATTGTTCATATTGCATGGCTTCCGAACCACGGAAGTGCACATGTGATGATGACTGACACACTAACTGACATTTTCCAGGAAATGGTGAAGAATGCCGTGAGCGAAATGCGACGTTACTACAGTCGTAAAGTAGTGGATGTGTTGATCAAAGTAACACGACGAGCCCTGGACCTCGTCATCAAACAGTTCACAACGGACTCGGAAGCTGTCGGTAAATATTTATTTTTGTCATTTAGAAGAAGTAAATAAACATTATGAAGCATTTTTAGCATAATTAAGCACACATAACCCTTGAGTAGATCAATCGAAAAGGTTAAGCAATGTCGAGCGCGGTCAATACCAGGAACTTCCGTCCTTCGAAGGGTATATTAAACCGTCGATACCAGTTGTTATCAATAAGATAACAGTTGTTAAACCTTGTGGGAGGCCTTATGGGCGATTTGAAAACATCCGTAAGGGGGTTTTTTCTCGACCAATCCGCATTGGAGCAGGCATAGTGAAGTATGCTCCAGGGCGCCCCCTGTTGTGAGGAGAGACCCGCAATCAACAGTGCACCATACAATAGCCAATATAACAGACAATTAAGCATTTAAGCCAACTGCTATTATGTCCTGGTTGTGATGGACTGTGAATATCTATACCTACTTTAGCATGAAATTCCATGCAAATTCGGTGCAGGAAAACACGATTTGCCAGTGCACGATTCGTAAAGTGAACACGCGGCGACCTGAGCAGAAGCGGGAGCGTCGGCGATTAGGTATATGTATCCGCAGATACAACGATCGTACAATAACTAAATGTAAATGGATTACCTACTCGCCGAATTGTATGTATTGTGACGAACGCCCGTAGTTGCTGGCCACTTTACGCGAAAAGGCTTTAGGAAACTTTACGCTTGACAGGCAAGCCAAAGTTGGGAGTTGATACTTGCCAACGAGAATAAAATATTTTCACGAAAAGTTGCTACCGTTTCATTGTCCATTTTACAATTTTGATTGTATCTTGCAAGTTTATACGAATGGATAACGCACAGCTGCAGGGCTGCTTGCTTCTTTTTGTAGGCAAAATAAGCATCTAATATAATAAAAATATATCGCATCACAACTCTAATTGATTTTTACAGTAGATACCTACGTGATTTTTCAAGATGCGTAAAAGGCGCCTTAGTAGTTACTTCAACACTTGGACATCCATGCCGACCACAAATATGAAGGAAATGCTATCAGAAGGATATTCTATACTTAAACCGCTATCGCTACCGCGCTACTTTGACCTAAGCAAAAGAGGGTGAGGGTGGGTAGTGTATGGACAGAGAGAAAATATGTTTTCTCTCTTTCATTGTACACTCAGCACCGAGGACATACATAGTTCTCAAACAACATGAGCTAAAAAACAATAGTTATCTTTGTCGAGCTCATAATACTCAATGTGTGTGACAGAGGCAAATAGATGTTTTGGGATGCATATACGTCGACCACAGTGGAACATCACTTAAGTTAAAACGCTTACTGACATACAAAGACAAGCAATGATAAAAGAAAGTAAGAGGGTATGCACAATATTTGCGTAATAGTACTTCCATACATTTTCATTCTTAACAAAAAATTCACTTTTATACACATTTTCATACATTACGCACATTTTCATACCGTGCACGTTATGCACGTAGGTATATACGAGTATGTATAAAATACACACAATCAAGGACCCAACGCATTTATAATTCCAACGTAAGAACTCTATATACTACTACTACGTGTCAAATCGAAAAAACTCATTTTATTAGACAACTGATCTATAAATCTAAAAAAAGCTGCACGGAAAGCCGCGATAGTAAATATTAAAAATGAAATCGAATTTAGAATCTCCTTCCTTCTTTAAAGTCGGTATTTTTCTTTCTTTCAAGTCGGTAATTTTTTATCTAATATAGGAAAATGAACGAAAATTATGTCTCAAAGTGTACCTACGCTCGCGATCGGAGTAGAGGGTGGATGTTGTGCCATTTTCCCGCGGCAAATATAGCACCCTCTCGTTTTAGCTTTCATCAAGTAATACTCTCGCATTTCTGTTAGCCTGGTAATATTGCGGGCTAAAATACCAGTTGCGGGTATTATCATATTGTACGCATGCCGTTACTACACTTTATGTACGCTGGTTATAAACGTGACAAATACCAACAAAATGTTTGAAAATACTATTTAAAAAATGTCAATGGCACTTAATTGAAGAGGTATTTATAAATAAATAAAAAAACAACGGGTTTCACTCCGGGAGTTCCGGCAGAAGTGAAAACTTATAAGATGTGTTTTCTTGGTGATTTGGACGACAGATTAAAACACAATTGAATTTCTCTGTAAGAAAAGAAACGACATTTAATGCTAGTAATTGCAATGTCGAATCCAAAATCACAATAATATATTTAGCTTTAATTATAATATTTATCTTTTTTCTATAACAAAATACACTTATTATTTATGAATATTTCCTTTTGACAGTTTCCATAGTTACCATCTAATTAGACGCACTTTGTTTAGGAATGTTTCCTTTTGACAGTTTCCATAGTTACCATCTGATGCATTTTCCCTTACTCATTTTCGATCAGGTCGCGATTTTAATATTTTTTACCAATTAATACAAAAAAGTTCACAGCGCCGCTCAAGAAGATTTTATTTCAAAAAGTTTTAAAATAAAATAAACCTATATATCCATCCACTGATCTTTATGTGACCGCTATTCGCTTTTAGAGGTAATAATATTTTGAAGAACTAATGAGATCAATTAATTATAATTATCGGCACTCATGATAATTTTTGCTACAATTTAAATAATTTAATTTATCACATATTTTTAATGGAGAAACATCAGAATATTGCGTCACCATCGTTTATTCATGTTTTTCTATAAAGAATTATGTGGATTATCAAAATAAATTCTTTTAAAGGAATGACGCTTTAAAACTTGCAGAAGATTGAGATTCCATTTTCTGGATGGAATGTCTCATTGCAATCAATTATAATCTTTGCCCATCATATTTCCCTAGTATTAGTGCGGATTTAAAATCCAGTTGCGTAAATTTTACATAGCGTGAAGTCATGGCGTGTCCGTCCGTCTGCGGAAGTATTTATTGAGGTCAAAGCACATTTTATACAATAAAGGTAACGTGAAATCTTGACATTTGTAAGCATTACGTTTAAATATGACGTGGTGACAAAGAAATTGAAAAAAAAGTCAATTATTTTACTGCTCCGTAGCTCGAATTTGAGAATGTTGGAAGTCACGATTCTGCGTGATAACAAAGACTTTCTTTTACATATTTACTTCAAAAACAAGGATGCTTTTTCGAGTAATAGAATCTTTTTAAAGAAAATATTTATCAAATATTTTCCAAGTTTAGAAAAAGTTACGAATTAACTTATGATTTACAAAAATAGAATATTAGACTTAAGAATGATTTTTCTCCGTTCGGTCTCGGTGATTTACGTTTAGGAGTAAAATTTTGTTTGAATGGTACCTAAATCATAAATTTTTCCTTTTTTTCAATTTTAGGTGTTAAATTGTTGTCATATTTTATTTGACATTTTTTTAATTTACTTCGGTATTTTCGAAATTATTTTAACTTTTATTTCGCCCATTATATTTTCAAAACTATATTTTTCGTTGGTTGATATCCGGACAACATAAACCGTAAGGTACGAATTACGTAGCCAACGTGCGATGAAGGAGAAAGAGCAGCGAGGAAAAGCGAAAGGGATGGAACCCATTCATGGGTCATGTCTAATTTGATTTGAATTTTTGGAAAAAAAATTCAAAGAAGGCGAATAAATTCGATATGGACAATTATTATTGGGAAAAAGTTTTCATGGGGATGGATGGAGATTTAAGAAACGTATGAAGCAGAGTGAATGAAAAAGAGCTATGTTATAATATGAAAACTGCTGCAAAAGATAGCGATATACTTTTTACTGTACAGGAGGAAGGAATAAGGTGGTATTGAGCATGCGCGCGTTGTAAATTTTATTCCTGTACAAGACCAAGTCTTACGTAGGTTAGAAGAAAGCTATTGGATTCCAGTATTCTAAGACACGCCAAGTGTCCTCATGTCATGGCTCATGTCCAGCAGTGGACTTAAAAAGCACTATGGAAGGATATGAACAGCTGATTAAGAAGTTCCGTGATATGACAAAATTCTATGTAATTATAAACATAGAATTTTATTAATAGGTTACTTTAGTTTTTGTCCGGTGATTGTGATTTTATCTATGAAATATTATTATGTAAGTATACATTTTACATATACTATTAACATATCAATAAAGACGTTTAAGCTTACACCGCTACCAGAGTTGCTTTACATTTTTAACTAATAATCAAATAGAACATTGAGTAAAGGCATTTTTTCTCTCATTTCTATTATGTAAACTCTTTTTCGGGTACTCAACATATTTTTTTGTTCTTGTTTTTTTTAATTTAGTTTTTGCTTTTAGGATCATAATTTTGATTTTAGAAAAATTTATGACAAAGCTATAGCATTAAATATCCTATTTATAATCAAGCGATTTTTCATAAATAAAAATATCAATTAGTGTTGATTTACTTTTTTGTCAAATTTGTTGTGAAGCTGTTGTTTCGAATTCCTTTCTTGAAACACGGAGATATCACTCACTCAACCATACCTTTAACTGTTGCTGAAAGATGGCGTGAAAAGTTGGTTTAGATGAAATTAACGTAGTTGGAGGAAAGTTGTAACTTAAAAAAATCTTGATTATGGGAAGTAAATCAATTTACTAATAAAGTAACATAAAAAGATAATCTTTGTGTTATATAAGTATGTATTATCGATTTTTCACAGTTTTCGTTTTCGTTGGATTTTCATCTATGGGTGCGATATTGTAAAAAGTGTTTAAATAATTTTTCAACATTATGTTTCAAAACTTAATTACCTAGTTCATGTCGATTGTTTAAAAATAATTAAGGAGTGGATTCTAATTACGAAGCATTTTCTTTTTTCATTTTTTAACATTTGAAATTGATTTTGTAAATTATACAATATTTTTTTTTGCATTTATTTTCAACAAATACTTTTTGTAAAATATTTTCAAACAGAATTTTCTGTTAGTTGTTACCCGGAGAACAGAAAGCGTAGGCGATTGCTACGAACTGGCTACGAACTACCCCTCGGAGAGTGAGAGGGCTGAGTGAAGACAAAATGAGGACCAATCGCATCAGTTGGGAAGGAGGGTGCAAATACAGCGAACGAGAGGGAGAGGGAAGCACTCATATAATGAACTCTGGACGGTATGTCTGTATCATAAGGTACAAATCGATTTGCGACGGGAACGTGTTGCTTCACGTGGCGTACACAACGCCTGTCTTGGTCAGTTCTTGTTTGACGGATTGTAAAATCGTTTAAAAGTAATTATAGTACGCTCTATACATAATATAATTACATTTAATATTTTCAGTTCAGTCATATTATGCATAATTTCATTTTCATTATTTATTCATCTGTCGTGTTTGATAACCTAGATTAATAAAATTAGTCTAAAATTGAAAACCAGATTTTGTGTCTTTGTTGATGGAAAAACTACAATTACACAATAATCAAAGTATTTAAAACATAACGTAGTACTCAATTTGAATATAATGAAACATCCAATTTACAGGAGACGAAAATGGTAGGAGGTAAACTGTGGGCGGGGCCCAAACACACAGTTTCACTGTTCAACTTTTCATTACAATATAAATGGAATCCATGAGCTAGGAGGACCATGATTTAAATGTTCCGAGGACAAAACATTCTGTATATGTCATTTTATTTGAATGTTTGTCTGTTTACAATTATTTTAACTCTTCAAAATATAAAGAGCACAGTTTGAGTTCAAATTGAAATCACAGGCATATAATGATTTGGAAAATGACATACTGTGGTTTTTATTTCAATATAATAAAAATAATTTAAACACACGAATAAAGTCGCGGGCGAGAGCTAGTCAAGGGTTTCTTACGTCAAATTTTCGACTTTATCACTAAGACATCATAACGTTATAGGAGGTTGTCAGTGGGCGGGGCCAAAAACGGAGAGAGATGAAAATAGTTTCAGCGCTCAACTTCTACTAGTATATAAAGGGGTAAGGGTTAAGTTGCCCCTTTTACATTTATATACCTTATAATGGGGTTACCATTTGTAGAGTCCATCATTTAGATGATTCCCGGGACATTTTCCTATTTTTTTACGAATCATTGACATGTAAAAGTGAATTTTCGTACCAGGCCTCATTCTATTAGGCAATTAGTCATTCAGGCGTAAGAAAAGTACGATTTACGGTTTAACGATGGAGTATTGTAGATAAATAAAAAATAATTTATAAGATGTGTTTTCTTGGTGATTTGGACGACAGATTAAAACAGAATTTCTCTGTAAGAAAAGAAACGAAATTTAATGCTAGTAATCGCAATGTCGAATCCAAAATCACAATAATATATTTAGCTTTAATTATAATATTTAGCTTTTTTCTATAACAAAATACACTTATTATTTATGAATATTTCCTTTTGACAGTTTCCATAGTTACCATCTAATTAGACGCACTTTGTTTAGGAATGTTTCCTTTTGACAGTTTCCATAGTTAGCATCTGATGCATTTTCCCTTACTCATTTTGGATCAGGTCGCGATTTTAATATTTTTTACCAATTAATACAAAAAAGTTCACAGCGCCGCTAAAGAAGATTTTACTTCAAAAAGTTTTAAAATAAAATAAACCTATATATCCATCCACTGATTTTTATGTGACCGCTATTCGCTTTTAGAGGTAATAATATTTTGAAGAACTAATGAGATCAATTAATTATAATTATCGGCACTCATGATAATTTTTGCTACAATTTAAATAATTTAATTTATCACATATTTTTAATGGAGAAACATCAGAATATTGCGTCACCATCGTTTATTCATGTTTTTCTATAAAGAATTATGTGGATTATCAAAATAAATTCTTTTAAAGGAATGACGCTTTAAAACTTGCAGAAGATTGAGATTCCATTTTCTGGATGGAATGTCTCATTGCAATCAATTATAATCTTTGCCCATCATATTTCCCTAGTATTAGTGCGGATTTAAAATCCAGTTGCGTAAATTTTACATAGCGTGAAGTCATGGCGTGTCCGTCCGTCTGCGGAAGTATTTATTGAGGTCAAAACACATTTTATACAATAAAGGTAACGTGAAATCTTGACATTTGTAAGCATTACGTTTAAATATGACGTGGTGACAAAGAAATTGAAAAAAAAGTCAATTATTTTACTGCTCCGTAGCTCGAATTTGAGAATGTTGGAAGTCACGATTCTGCGTGATAACAAAGACTTTCTTTTACATATTTACTTCAAAAACAAGGATGCTTTTTCGAGTAATAGAATCTTTTTAAATAAAATATTTATCAAATATTTTCCAAGTTTAGAAAAAGTTACGAATTAACTTATGATTTACAAAAATAGAATATTAGACTTAAGAATGATTTTTCTCCGTTCGGTCAAACAACGTTTAGGAGTAAAATTTTGTTTGAATGGTACCTAAATCATAAATTTTTCCTTTTTTTTCAATTATAGGTGTTAAATTGTTCAGTCATATTTTATTTGACATTTTTTTTAATTTACTTCGGTATTTTCGAAATTATTTTATCTTATAATTACGAAGCATTTTCTTTTTTCTTTTTGTAAAATATTTTCAAACAGAATTTTCTGTTAGTTGTTACCCGGAGAACAGAAAGCATAGGCGATTGCTACGAACTGGCAACAGTTTGGAAGGTGGTAGGAGGTAAACTGTGGGCGGGGCCCAAACACACAGTTTCACTGTTCAACTTTTCATTGCAATATAAATGGAGTCCATGAGCTAGAAGGACCATGATTTAAATGTTCCGAGGACAAAACATTCTGTACATGTAATTTAATTTGAATGTTTTTCTGTTTACAATTATTTTAACTCTTCAAAATATAAACAGCACAGTTTGAGTTCAAATTGAAATCACAGGCATATAATGATTTGGAAAATGACATACTGTGGTTTTTATTTCAATATAATAAAAATAATTTAAACACACGAATAAAGTCGCGGGCGAGAGCTAGTCAAGGGTTTCTTACGTCAAATTTTCGACTTTATCACTAAGACATCATAACGTTGTAGGAGGTTGTCAGTGGGCGGGGCCAAAAACGGAGAGAGATGAAAATAGTTTCAGCGCTCAACTTCTACTAGTATATAAAGGGGTAGGGGTTAAGTTGCCCCCTTTACATTTATATACCTTATAATGGCGTTACCGTTTGTAGAGTCCATCATTTAGATGATTCCCGGGACATTTTCCTATTTTTTTAAGAATCATTCACATATATAAGTGAATTTTCGTACCAGGCTTCATTCTATTAGGCAATTAGTCATTCAGGCGTAAGAAAAGTACGATTTACGGTTTAACGATGGAGTATTGTAGATAAATAAAAAATAAAAACTTTTAAATATCTAATGCCTTATAATTCCTAGATATTTTGTGGGATGAATTTTATGTCCCCTGTAAATGTCTGGCTGTAACTCTTTTTATAGTTTAATACTATTAACCGTAGGTATAATATTAACAATACATAATATTATAATAATTAAATTTTAATTTGGATCTACTTGAAATTATTTTTACGGGAATAGCTACGATGAGTTGCCGCCACTTTGTAACGAAATAAAGAAAAGAATAGGCACACTTTTATTTGTTACAGTTTACCAGAAGAAGCCAATATTTTTACTGCATGCTGCTTTGATGATTCCGAACGTATCAGTGAGTCCAACACTTGATGAGATCCAAGAGGTGCTCGTGCTTGCTGGCAAACAAATTTCTGGACTCTCCAAGGGAGTAGCCCAATGGACCGGTGGCAAGAACTCGAGGGTAAGATCCCGTCGGTAATAGTGGTTTTGCAAATAAATTAGAATATCTTTTTTAGATTTTTCGACCAATAAAAAACACTAAATAAATTTCGAGCAATAATTGATTAGTGATTACTAAGCTGTAATTACCGATTGGTAGGTAAGTAAACGTTCGTCAATGGTAACCACGTTTTTTTTATTTTTATAAATGGAGCAAGCAAACAGACAGACGGGCCACCTGATGGTAAGTGGTGACCGTCGCCTACTGACACGTGCAACACCAGGGGGGTCGCCAGTGCGTTGCCGGCTAGTAAAAGTAGTATCTACGGGTATTGATCAATGTAACTGGGGAATTGTTAGAAACAGAAGGATGATCGAGCCGAGTGGATTCAGAATAATAATGGCAAATGGATAGAGTTCTGCTACTAAGTACTACCGAACTATGACTATTTATTACTTTTATTCTCACCATATACTTGTTGATTAAACTTTTAAATAGTTCCTATTAAGTGAATTCAATATGAAATGCATTTAATACGTTATTATATTAGGATAAGAATTAAATAAGATAGTTTATATAATAATCGAAATATTTTTTTGCTCTCTCCCGATTGTGACGTTAATTGTGTGTGTCGACAATTCGCACCCGTCTCACATGTGATATCGACGGTGTTATCGTCCGCTTTCACGAACCCGATGCCTCTGCTTGTATTATTTATTTTGGCGATGCACTCGATGTGGCCTCAATTTGTTTTAATCCATTGTAAATACCACTTCCATCTGTTTGTTTTTTTTATATTTAACGTTCGGTTGCTACGCTTGCCCCTCTCGTATGCCGTCCCCTACCCTCTAGGTGAGCTGGAAGAAGCTCGCAGGCCACACGTCCAATCAGCTGCTCGAGGTAGTTACCAAGCTTGACGAACAGGTCCAATCGAACACCGGCCAGATGAACATGGCGCAGAAATCCATGAAAATGATCGAAGCTACAAAAATGAGACGAAAGAAATACTATAGGTTAGAATCGGAGGAAAAACCTATTTTTCCCTTTCAACAAAAGAATTTCTATAACCATATAATGGAGAACAAGGAGATTATGAAGACACTGACGTCGCTGTCTTTGTGTACGCAAAACATAAAAACGGTAAGCTTATTTCATTAATAATATTATCTGGAATTAATGGAAGTATCCTGAAGAATTTTAACATACAGACAGTTATTTTCCTTTACGTTTATAGTATGAATTAATCCGTAGGAACTAAACACACTGGTAAAACGCTGGCGGCCGTACCACTACTTGTGGAAGTGTGAAAAAACCCTTCGTCAGCTGCTCGCCTGGAACCTAAACGACTTCGAGCTGGCTCTGAAGCGGCACAGTGAGCTGGAGTCGAAGCTGGCCACTGAACCCGACGTCCTCATCATTGGAAACTGTCTTGCGGTCTCCACCGAGAAACTCAAACTTGGGCTTACTACAGAATTGAAAAGTAAGGTTTAGATTAACCAGACCTATCTAGGTACCTACCGATAAGATCTTCGATTTTATTTTATGAACACCTACAAGCACAAAAACGTTTTTCAATATCAATTTTGAAAAATAAAAACAAAAATATATTAAAAGTTTGAGTTTATGTTTAAATAGCAGAAGCACTAACAGATACATTTACTTGCCTCAGATGGAACCTACAGAATAAGTCAAGCTATGCGTAAAAAATACAAACGCGAAATGGATTACGTTTATGCCATAATGAATGACCTGGAGCGGAAACTGGAGCGGCCAATAAGGGACCTGGACGACGTGAGGACTGTGATGGAAACATTGAAAAAAATCAGAGAGCAAGAGGTTGACATGGAACTCAAAATCGATCCGGTTGAGGTAAGTATCCACAACTAACGCACTAAGTCGTTCCATTTTCGTCGGGACGTTTTTACCTAGCAATGTTTTTTACGTAAGCTTAAAAAACCAAAAAACTAAGGAAAATCAATAAGAATAGGGAGGAATAAGCAAAATACAGTTAGAGCATGCTCCAGACCTATTATTCTTTAAAAAAAAGATGAGCGTAACCAATCACCCATCCAATGATCTTCACACATTTTAGCATAGAGAATAAGATTCACTGTTTTTAAATTAAGAACTAAACTGATTCGTAGGAAGCCTTCAACGTTATAACGCGGTACGAGCTGCCGGTGAGCAAAGAGGACATCGAACAGGTGGACAATCTCCGGTACAGTTGGCAGCAGCTGCAGGCAACCGCCCTCGCCTCCCACGTGCAGCTGCTGAACATGCAGCCGCAGTTCGAGGACGACCTCAAGAACAACCTCGACCGGTTCAGAGAGGACAACACGGAGTACTGCCACGAGTACCGCCACGCGGGACCGATGCAGCCTGGCCTCAGTCCTAGAGAAGCTTCCGATCGCTTGATACTGTTCCAGGTTTGAGTCAAATGTCAAATGGAGGTTATCAATTCGACACGATTGATAACCTCCTTTTTTGAAGTCAGTAAAAATAGAGTGTCCGTAAGACGCTTCAGCCTCTTTTTTATAACTAAAAAAGTTGAGCACTCTTTTTCATATTTTATTTTATTTTATAGTATCATATTTTAGGTATACATATTTTTTAATAATAATATCACTATTTCCTATAGAATCGCTTCGATGGTATGTGGCGCAAGCTTCAAACGTACCAAAATGGTGAGGAGTTGTTCGGCTTACCACACACCGAGTACCCAGAACTGGCTCAGATAAGGAAGGAGTTGAATCTGCTGCAAAAATTGTACAAACTATACAACGATGTCATTGACCGGGTCAGCAGTTACTATGACATACCGTGGGGAGAGGTCAACATCGAAGAAATCAACAACGAACTGATGGAATTCCAAAATAGATGCAGGAAGTTGCCGAAAGGGTATGTGTTTTATATAATTGTTTTAAACGTCGTCGGAGTAAATTAATTGGCAAGTTAAATGTAAATCCGTAAATCGCTTTCAGCATTAGATACGAGTAATAATATAAATACCAAAATATAATTAAGAACTGTGAGGTTTTCGTGACGATGAATAAATGTTATCAAAATTTTTGGCTAGATGTGTTAGCACCAGTTGGCACATTGATAGTTTTTGTAAATTTAATCGAATTTTATCGAAAGGATGAAATTGTCGTAATCGATTGCAACGAAACTCTTGGCGGCTTTTTCAAAAGGGTTATACAAAGAATTGGATTATACAAACTTTAAGGTTTACCCTAACATTTGGATGAAAAGTACTTAATTCTTTAACTAATCATTATGGATAAAAAGGTGTTTGTTTTTTTATTTATTTAAAAACAATAAATTGTACCTGCAGCCTTAAGGAATGGCCAGCATTCTACGCTCTCAAAAAGACTATTGATGACTTCAACGACATGTGCCCGTTGCTAGAACTGATGGCCAACAAAGCAATGAAGCCTCGCCATTGGCAACGCATTATGGAAGTTACAAAATACAACTTTGAATTGGACAACGAAGATTTCTGTCTCAAAAATATATTGGAAGCCCCTCTGCTTCCGAATAAGGAGGATATAGAGGTAAGTGTTTCGGTATTAGTTTTTCATGGATGTAGTAGGAGTAACTGTCTATGAAAAAAACACGAGTGTTATCAAAGACCCCCATTGATTTAATGAAAACAGGTAAAATTAAAAAAAAATTGAGTCCTCCAAAGTATGGTAACGTGTTACAAATTTGTCACGCATAAGTGAAAATGATAATGCCTTCAAATGTAAAATGGTTCCTGCTTCTATGTTCGTAATAAATCTATCTTATCTTATCGTTATATTCTATGCTAACATAATACCGCTACTTACGCCATGTACGCGCCGGCTCCAGATGAGTATTAATTTCAAAGAACTAAAAGATTTCTAAATATTTATTGAACAATAATTGTACATGGATATCGTAACGAGAAAAATTTAATATGAATGTCAACTTTCTTCTTTCTTCCTAACGTTGACAGTTATCACCGTTTTAGGAAAGCAGGTTGCATGCACTACCACGCCATAATATCGTAGTAGCAAAATCAATGATTTTGGAGGGTGAGTACCAGGGCATCATAAAATCAAATACTATTGAGTGTTTTCGCGCTTACTGCGCATGCGTAGAGTAAAAGGGTGCTTAAGTGTGTGCGTCGTATATAATTCAAGAACACGTTTGTGTGCTAGGGTCGATTTCACAATTCGATGTGTGTGTGATTACCGTTCTACGAAGTCTACGAACGCCTACGATGTCTACGGAATATTATGACTGTATTTACAGGACAAGTACAATGCAATTTTTATGTGCTTATCGATCATAAACGATCACCATTTATTGAAATAACAAACATAATTAACAGTACAAAAATGTTTCTCGACAAATCAATGTTCCTCATAGAATATTCTGAAATTCGAGAACATACTTCATAACTTCTAAGATTGCGAACTTTCACTTACTATTAGAAAATTTATCAATTCAAGTATTTTCACCCTAAAACATTGAGCTTTGTTACCCCGTAAACTTGCAAGAAAATCCTTTCAATCGTTTCTAGTCTCGAATACCAACAATTCTGTCTTGTAATACCATTTTCTGAAACAACGTTACAACGTTTCCATTATCTTTTAGGATATTTGTATATCAGCAATGAAAGAAAAGGATATCGAAGCGAAACTTCGCCAAGTGACCAACGAGTGGTCAGTGCACGAGCTGACATTCCAAACGTTCAACAACCGAGGCGAGCTGCTGCTAAGGGGAGACACCACTGCGGAGACCATTGGGCAACTGGAAGACAGCCTCATGATCCTAGGCTCACTTTTATCCAACCGGTAATACTACTACTGGTATTATTAGCTGACCCTGCAAACGTTGTTTTGTAATTTTTCATCCCGCTCGATAACTTATATAGTTATCAAGCGGGATGCAAAATTATTGAATTACTAAAATTACTATTAAAAAATAAGGGTTGTTGATAGAAGGGTGATAATTTAGGGTTTTGTGGTTTTTTTGATGCCACATTATTGAATAATAAAAATAAAAAAAATTGTCCAAAAAATAAAATAAAAGTATTGGATGTGGACAACCCTTATCACTTAGGGGTATGAAAAATAGACAGTAGCCTATTCTCAGACCTACTAAATATGCATATAAAATTTCATAAAAATCGATCATGCCATTTTCGAGGAGTATGGTAACTAAAACTGTGACATGAGAATTTTATATATAAAAAAAAAATATTTTTTTATCGAGCTGCAAACTGCTGTTCTATCATTGAATGTACATACTCGTAACATATTACGCAGCCATTTAAGTCATACAAGTCCTTTATCTACTTTTATATGCCATACATTTTCGAATACATCTTAACTGTCTGCCAGATACAGTAATTACTCGTAAGATACCGGTGCGCTGCGCCGAGGTTCCTTGGTTCGATTCCCAGCAGAGCAGAGATTTGAATGATGAGTTTAAATTTCTGTTTCCGGTCTGGGTGGGTGCTCCTGTCTTGTGTGTATAAATGGCACCCACAGGAAATCCTAGTATGGAGATATGAGTGTGAAGTGAAGTGTTATACGAGTAATATGTATAGTATAATCGAACGCATAATGTTAACATTTAAAGTTAATGTTTGACTTAATTTATGAATCGCATGTTTTTTACTTTACAGCTACAACGCACCATTTAGAAAGCAAATCCAACAATGGCTATACGATCTACAAAGCACAAATGAGATTTTAGAGCGCTGGCTTTTAGTCCAGAACATGTGGGTGTATCTAGAGGCTGTATTCGTGGGCGGTGACATCGCTAAACAGCTGCCAAAAGAAGCTAAACGTTTCTCAAAAATAGATAAATCATGGCAGAAGATAATGCAGAGAGCTCACGAAACTCCCGGTGTTGTGTCTTGCTGCGTCGGTGATGACCTCCTCAGACAACTTTTGCCTCACCTACAGGAACAATTAGAACTCTGCCAGAAGAGTCTTAGCGGTTATCTAGAGAAGAAGAGAACGATGTTTCCGAGATTCTTCTTCGTGTCGGACCCAGCGTTGCTCGAAATTCTCGGACAAGCGTCGGACTCACACACGATACAGAATCATTTGCTGTCCATTTTCGACAACATTAGATACGTGAAATTTCATGATATAGGTAAATGAAAATAAAAAATAACTAGATAGATATAATAATATGTGAGGGGGCCGGAAATTTAAAGTAAACATGTCAGTTTAATTAGGCTTTTCTATAGGTACTATAACATGCATGTACTGTAAGTACATATAAATTTTCCTCTATGAGTGTGTTTATTGATGAAAATCCGTTTGTAGTATTGACTAGAGATTAGGATTGAAAATTTTTGATTTCATCCAGTGAACGAATATTTACGATAATTAAACATTTTGAATGTTTCATTTCCTCTTCAATTCCAGAATACAACAAGATGATAGCGATAGTGTCATCCGAAGGCGAGGAGATCAAGCTGGAGCGGCCGGTGCGCGCGGAGGGCTCCGTGGAGACGTGGCTCACCTCGCTGCTGCAGTCCGCGCAGAGCAGCCTACATTCCATCATCCGCAACTCCGTCTCCTTCATCAACGACCCCTCCTTCAACCTGCTCATGTTCCTTGATAAAATGCCAGCGCAGGTATCTATAGTAAAAACAACAATAGGCGTGTTTCCACTAAGAATAAATCGGCTGGCATAGGGTGTCTAATGACTAATCATGTTATGTAGTAACCAAATAAACACTTTTTTTTTCATTAAAATAATTAAAGATTACGAATATTTACGGAAAATAAAATCTGCAAAATTGGCCGTTTAATCACGTGACATTATTAAAATGATTGTACACAAATCAGAGAAGCGTGACGTCACGCCTCGCGAAACGTCATGTTGTTGCTGTCATTTTCGTATACAGTGAACAGCTTGTTTCGCGAGGCATGACATTATTCAAGAAGCCATAACAGTCTTGGCCTTTTTCGATGTCAATTTGGAGTTCATTTCTAAAAACGCAAAATTCTATTTTTCTTAAAATAATAAATTTTTGGATTGAAATAGATATCAAGCTATATTTTTAAACTCATTTCCATATTTTGTCAACTAGCCTATTTAAGTAATTAATGACGACATAGGTCGGGTCCTTCATACCAAACAGATAAACTCAAAAAATACAATGAGAACCTACCCTAAAGTTTAAGTAAGTAATAATTTTATATGTTACCGTTAAATCTTTTACAACTTTTAGGTTGGCCTCCTCGGCATCCAAATTATTTGGACGAGAGACGCAGAGCTTGCTTTGATGCAGGCGCGTCAAGACAAGAAGATAATGCTCGAGACCAATAATAAGTTCCTAGAACTATTGAACACACTCATAGACCAGACGACAAGAGACCTCTTGAAGATAGAACGCATCAAATTCGAAACTCTAATCACAATTCACGTTCATCAAAGAGACATATTTGACATGCTGGTAAGGACAATTTACTCGCTATTTCTTTTCTTTGTCGTTAAGGCTATTGGTGACTTTTTTCTTCGGGCGTTCATCAAGTTTTTGCCGAAATATTTCTGAACACGATTTTCTTGGTTTGGGAAGACATGCTACGGCCACAGCCGAATGAGGAAATGAAAGACTTATCAGACATTTACTTAGTTCTATTCACATTTCACTTTACAATCCATTTACCTGTTGGCCATGAATTATAGTCTACTTAAAAATACATAAATAGATGCGCATTATATTTTACACTCGAAAATTATTGAAAATAGTGTGACACTAAGAATTATATTTTAATGATTTTAGTGCCGTTTGAATGTACGATCAGCCAACGATTTCGAATGGCTGAAACAATGCAGATTTTACTTCAAAGAGGACGCTGATCGGACTTGGATTTCGGTCACTGATGTAACGTTCACGTATCAAAATGAATACCTGGGCTGTACTGAACGTTTGGTTATCACCCCTTTAACTGACAGGTACGAAAAATATGAATACCTACATACGTTTTATATTAGATACCTCTGGGAATCTACGCATGATGAGAGGATCTACCTTGGTGGAACATAATCCATTTGCCACTGTTAGGTAAATCCATTTTTTTTAATCTTACAGTACAAAGTATAAATCAATTGTATTTACAGTTATAACGATTTTTGTGCTCTAACTTGTAGTAAATTTTTTATAGGGACAACATTAAAATATTTGATATAGGTATATTACAGCCTTAGAACGTTTATTTATTTATAAACAAATTGCGCCAACAAAGTGTACCGACATCAATAAAACATTATTACATTAATTTGGTAATTAAGCTAATATTTCCTGTTTAATAACTTATTCATCTTTTAAATGCGTCTAGTTTCTAACAGATTGCAGCTAGGTATGTCTTTGATTTTAATTGAAGACGCTACCAAAACTAGAGTAAATTGAATTTTACTTGGCATCAAATTTATATTTTGATACTTTTATTCAAGGTGCTACATAACACTGGCCCAGGCGTTAGCAATGAGTATGGGCGGGGCGCCTTGCGGTCCCGCTGGCACGGGTAAGACGGAAACCGTGAAGGATATGGGCAAAACCCTCGCCAAATACGTCGTTGTGTTCAACTGTTCTGATCAGATGGACTACAGGTGATGAACATATTATAATAGTCAGTTGGCTACATACAGTCGCCTCATCTACACCATCTATATGTAGCTTTGAACATTTTTGGGTCTCTTTGGATTTTTACCTTACCACTTACACTTTACACTTACCTAGGTGGGTTTGTCGGATATATTCTGAGGCGAAATTTATTCTTAATTCTCCTAATGAGTAACACACACACGTACGATCTCAGATAGGATTTCTGTCCTATCGAAGTCTCCATATAATGCACATTTTATAAAAGAATAATCTTGTTTCAAAGAGTATCGTATTTTTGCCAATTACATTTTTAAACTGTAATGTGCCTTCGTTTAAATAAGTAATGTAGGTAGAGGTCGCATTTCATATCACAGAGGCTTAGGTCGAATATACAAAGGCCTGGCACAGTCGGGATCGTGGGGCTGCTTCGACGAGTTCAACAGGATCGAGCTGCCCGTGCTGTCGGTAGCCGCGCAGCAGGTGGCCGTCGTGCTGGCGGCCAAGAAGGAGAAGAAGAAAACGTTCCTCTTCACCGACGGCGACATGTCGGACATGTGCCCGGAATTTGGGATTTTTATAACCATGGTATGTCGTGAGTGCTAACCTGTTATTTTAACGCAATGGAGGAATATTTTGTTAGTGGTTGTAGGTGGTAGAGCCGTCGGAGTTCACCTAACTTCACACGCCGCCCTGTTAAGCTGCTGTGAAGCTGCACTGTGGAAGTCATCGTTGCCGGAGGTACTCTATTTAAAGCGAACATCTTAGTCCTCATGAGTAGCAACGCATCCTCAGAATTTCTACCCTATTTGAGGTTGACGGAGAGTGTATATGGGCGCGCGGGCGGCAGCCCATATCTACGTAAGTTACTCATGGTATTGCACGTGGGTTTTGGCTAACTTGTTTCGAGGTATAGAAAAAAGGATTACTATAAAGAGGACGTCTCGAATCTTAGACATAATTATGTCTACCCGAATGTACCTATGTGTATTCGGATAGACTCGATAAAGGCAAATACTTTAAGGATGTTACTTCTTAAATGCTTAATTTTTCAGAATCCTGGTTACGCAGGCCGTAAGGAATTGCCAGAAAATTTAAAAATTCAGTTTCGTACCGTGGCGATGATGGTGCCAGATCGGCAAATTATTATACGAGTGAAGCTTGCGTCTTGCGGCTTCCTAGAAAATATAACACTTGCTCGAAAATTCTACACCCTATACAAGCTATGTGAAGAACAACTTACTAAACAGGTAACTAATGCATCAATAAGAAGAATTTTGATAAGCAACAATAGCAAAAATTTTGATAAGCTGTGGAAAAAGGAAAATAAATAATTCTGGAAAAATATTTTTTCAGGTCCACTACGACTTCGGTTTGAGAAATATTCTATCCGTGTTGCGAACTTTAGGTGCTGTCAAACGCGTTAACTCAAAAGATAATGAAAGTACCATTGTCATGAGAGTTTTGAGAGATATGAATTTGTCGAAACTCATTGACGAGGATGAACCACTTTTCATATCACTCGTGGCAGACTTGTTTCCAAATCAAGCTTTAGAAAAAACAACTTATAATCAATTAGAAGAAGCAATAAGAAAACAAGTAGATACGAATGGCTTAATCTACCATCCAGCATGGGTTTTAAAAGTTATACAGGTAAATATAATCAAAAACATCCCGAAATAAATTCATCTAACTTTAACATAAAAATTCTTTCTTATCTACTTTCAGCTGTATGAAACACAAAGGGTACGCCATGGAATAATGATCCTCGGTCCACCAGGTGCAGGAAAAACAACATGTATTCATACGTTGATGAACGCTTTGTCGGAAATAGAAGAACCTCACAGGTACATACTCATTATCACTGGCGTGCCCTTGCCAAGTCGAGCGAAAAAGCGGCACGGCCGTACCATCTCCTTTTCCCGAAGCAATTCAGGCCATTTTCGACCCCCTATAACTCCAGTGTGGATCCACTCCACTAGGAGCCTGAATTTTTAGTAGCCAGGCAGGCATTGTATAAACACCACATTATTAAAAATTTCATTCAATTTGGTTCAGTAGTTTAAGAATTATTACGTTATTATACGTTAGTTGCGAGACTTGGGTTTTTTACGAGTTATGTTTTTGATGGCAATATCTTACCATTTAGTACAGTTAGTTTTATAAACGGAAAGATCCTAGCTGAAATTTAAATTCTCAAACGAACTGGTTACAGCCATTCTATTGTTTACAGAGAAATGAGAATGAACCCAAAAGCAATCACAGCTGCTCAGATGTTTGGGCGTCTTGATGTAGCCACCAACGACTGGACTGACGGAATATTCTCAGCATTGTGGAGGAAAACTCTCAAATTAAAAACCGGGGAACACATTTGGTTAGTTTTGGACGGGCCAGTGGACAGTATCTGGATAGAAAATTTAAATTCGGTACTTGATGATAATAAAACCCTCACTTTAGCCAATGGTGATCGTTTGACTATGTCGCCAACGTCTAAAATTATATTTGAACCAGAAAACATTGATAATGCATCTCCTGCAACAGTTTCTAGAAATGGAATGGTGTACATGAGCTCCTCAGGATTGGATTGGGAACCAGGTAAAAATAAGTTTTGTTATTACAATAATAAGAAGGGTTGAACCGTTTGAATAATACGATGCTATGAAAGCATATTACAAACATACATATGTAGATAAAACATTCACTTTGAAGCGTGGTATGCTTAGAATAAAGAAGTTCATTTTTTCATGGTGATAATTAAAATTCTTGTTGTGATTAACATGAATTGTAAATTTCACATTACAGTTTTAAGTGCATGGTTGAAAAGTCGATCTCCGAGGGAAATTGAAGTATTTAGTGCACTATTTGAAAAAACTTTCTTAAATGTTTATACTTGGTGCACCCAAAACCTGGTCTTCAGCATGAGAGTACTCCAAAGCAATATTGTGTTTCAAATGCTTAATCTGTTAGAGGGCCTAGTACCTCCACAAATAGTTGAAGTGGAAGATCCTTCTGCAAGTAAATCGGTGAACGGGGACATGGACGATGACGAAGAAAAAGAAAAAGGAGAAGAAATAGTACTGTTTACACACGAACATTTACATAAGATTTACGTGTTTGCCTTAATTTGGGGCTTCGGGTCATTATTAGAGACTGGAGATCGAATCCGCTACGACAATTACTTAAAAACTAATTTTGCTGAAATATTGGAACTACCTAAACATCCCAATAAGAAACCTAGCATTTTGTTCGATTTTTATGTCAAGCATACGGGGAAGTGGGAGCTTTGGGATGACCTAATGACCAATTACATATATCCAGACACAGCAACACCTGACTATTCAAATATATTAGTACCCATAGTAGACAACGTTAGAATAAATTATCTTATACATTGCATTGCTAAACAAGGAAAGGCTGTGTTATTATTAGGAGAACAAGGGTCCGCCAAGACCGTAATGATGAAAGCCTATATGAAAAATGCAAACCCAGAACAATTCATGGGTCGTTCATTTAATTTTTCGTCTGCCACCAGTCCGTATCAATTTCAAAAAACTATTGAAAGTTATGTAGAGAAGCGTAGCGGGATGACATTTGGACCTCCGGGTGGAAAGAAAATGTTAGTCTTTATAGACGATATAAATTTACCGCAGATCAATGAATGGGGCGATCAAATTACAAATGAAATTGTGCGGCAAACCATGAGTATGGGTGGTTTTTACAGTTTAGAAAAACCTGGAGATTTTACTACTATTATTGACATACAATTCCTCGGAGCAATGGGCCAACCAGGTAAATATAAGAGCTGGGTGATAATAGACTATGTTATCAACCTTTTATATCTCACTGCAGTACCTTAATCCGTACCTACTCTTATCTTTACAATTGATTACTATCTATTATAATCGCGAGGCTCTGTACTGAAGATTTATGATCGACATACTTACATGTTTTATTACGTTTTCTGTTCATTAAATTTGTATCATGTTTTAGGTGGAGGAAGAAACGATATTCCCGCGAGACTCAAGCGCCAATTTTCCATATTTAACTGTCCTCTACCTAACAACGATTCGATAGATAAGATTTTTAAAGTAATCGGAGAAGGCCATTACAATGCAAAACGTGGATTCACAGTTGAAGTAAGATCTTTGATTAAAAAAGTTATTCCGTTAACGAGGGAGTTATGGATGAGAACCCGTGTAAATTTATTGCCTACTCCAGCGAAATTTCATTATGTGTTTTCGCTAAGAGATCTATCCAGAGTATGGCAAGGCATGGTTGGAACATTGCCAACTGTAATTGAATCAGAGAGATGCTTGATGCTATTGTGGAAACATGAATGTTCAAGAGTGTTCTCGGATCGTTTTACCCACCAGACTGATAAGGACTGGTTCAACAAAGCATTGTATAGTATTGCAGAGGAAATGTTAGGTGTAGAATATCGGAAAATGATGGAAAAAGATCCAGTTTTCGTAGATTTTATGAGGTATTATTTGTTTATTTTATGCTTATTTTAGTTCAAATGTTAAACAAATAGAAAATATTAATTAATCGTGACATTTACCAAATAGGGATGCACCAGAACCAACCGGCGAAGAAGGCGAGGACGCTGACATGGAGTTACCGAAAGTTTATGAACCGGTTTTTGACTATAGCGAATTAAGAGATAGATTGGAAATGTTTTTATCTCAGTTCAATGAAATGGTACGAGGATCTGGAATGGATCTTGTATTTTTCCCGGATGCCATGCTTCATTTAGTAAAAATTTCCCGAGTGATCAGACATCCGCGAGGTAATGTCATGCTTGTTGGTGTGGGAGGCTCAGGAAAACAATCTTTAACAAAGTTGTCGACATTTATTGCGGGATACCGTTCTTTTCAAATAGCATTAACAAGATCGTACAACGTTGGAAACTTTCTAGAAGATTTAAAGTTATTATACAGATCTTGTGGAGTTCAAGGAAAAGGGACTACATTTATTTTCACTGATTTGGACATTAAAGAAGAAGGTTTCTTGGAGTATCTTAATAATATTTTATCTTCTGGAGTAATTTCGAATCTATTTACTAAAGATGAACAACAAGAAATAATTTCAGAGCTCACTCCTATAATGAAGCGTGAAAACCAGAAACGAACTTTAACAAATGAATTAGTGATGGAGTACTTCCTTAATAGAACTTGCCAGAATCTTCATGTCGTTCTATGTTTTTCTCCGGTAAGGCTTACTTCTTGAAAAATATTAGCGATGTAATTAAAACGTTCTGTTTTCTAAATACAAATTGCGTGTTTTACAGGTCAGCGAAGCATTTAGATATAGAGCTATGCGTTTCCCAGCTCTAATTTCCGGCTGTACTATTGATTGGTTTCAACCGTGGCCAAAAGATGCACTCGTTTCGGTAGCAGACCATTTTCTAGCAGATTTCGAAATAGAATGCACAAAAGAAGTGAAAAAAGAGCTTGTTACAGTTCTAGGTACAATACAAGATGTTGTATCCAAAGTCTCGGCGGAATATTTTCAAAGGTTTCGGCGTTCATCCCACGTTACTCCAAAATCATATCTTAACTTTATAGGTGGTTATAAAACTATTTATCAAACGAAACAAAAAGAACTGGGTGACGGGGCATTAAGAATGGACACAGGGTTAGAAAAACTTCGCGAGGCTTCAATTTCTGTAGAGGTTCTCAAAAAAGACTTGGCCGTAATGGAACAAGATCTTGCCCTAGCTTCAGAAAAAGCCGATCGGGTATTAACAGAAGTAACAGAAAGAGCAATGCAAGCAGAAATAGTTAAAAATCAGGTACAAATTGTTAAAGAAAAAGCCGAAGCTTTAGTAGCTTATATAGCCGAAGAAAAAGAAAAAGCAGAAATCAAATTAGAAGCAGCTAAACCCGCTTTAGAAGAAGCTGAAGCTGCTTTGAATACAATTAAACCTGCGCATATAGCCACTGTAAGAAAATTAGGAAGACCACCTCATTTAATTATGAGAATTATGGACTGCGTATTGATACTTTTCCAACGACGCTTACATCCTTTGATACCAGACACTGCTGCTCCATGTCCGAAACCATCATGGGCTGAATCCCTTAAGGTAATTTGCTTTTAATATGTTTGTTTATCTATCTGCTACCCGTTAATGTTCCAATGCACCTTGCATTGTATACCTCTAAATTAAAGATAACCAGCTTTTATTTAGCTAAACAACTTTAATTTTTAAATTTAACTGCTCTGATTTCCATAACACTTATTTTTTAATAGATGATGGCTAGCACCACGTTTTTGCTGCAATTACAAAATTATCCTAAAGACATAATTAACAATGAAATGGTGGAACACCTAGTGCCTTACTTCGAAATGGAAGATTACAATATGGATACAGCTAAACGAGTTTGCGGTGATGTAGCAGGTTTACTATCTTGGACAAAAGCTATGGCATTCTTTCATAGCGTAAATAAAGAGGTTTTGCCATTAAAAGCTAATTTATTGCTACAAGAAGCACGATTGAAGGTAATTTTTTACTTACTAGAAAATTAAAGTTTAAACCGTATCTTAATGGAATGTATAGCTTTTAGAAACTTAACGAAGTTCAAAAATAGCTACGTACTAATACTGTTTTCAGGTTGCTATGGAGGATTTGGCATCGGCTGAAAGACAATTAGAAGAACGGGAGATGTCTTTGAGAAAAGTGAAGGAACAGTATGAATCAGCTGTTTCAGAGAAGCAACAGCTAACCGACGCTGCAAATGTGTGTCTTCGAAAGATGACAGCCGCTACCGCACTCATTAATGGTCTAGGTGGAGAAAAGATACGATGGACCCAACAAAGTAAAGACTTTAAAGAACAATTAGGAAGATTAGTCGGTGACGTCGTGTTAGCGACAGGATTTCTATCTTATTGTGGTCCCTACAATCAGGAATTTAGAAACACTTTGTTCAATACTTGGATGGGTATTTTGAAAAGTAAACAAATACCTGTTACTGATAATTTAAATATTACCAATATGTTGGTCGAAAGTGCAACCATATCGGAGTGGACCCTTCAGGGCCTGCCGAATGATGAATTATCTGTGCAAAATGCATTAATCGTAACTAAATCCAGTTCATATCCATTATTGGTAGATCCACAAAGTCAGGGTAAGAATTGGATTAAAAATAAAGAAAGCACTAATGAACTGCAAATAACATCACTGAACCATAAGTACTTTCGAACTCATTTGGAGGATAGCCTGTCGCTAGGAAGACCGCTTTTGATTGAAGATGTAGGAGTAGAACTAGATCCAGTAATTGACAATGTTTTAGAGAAGAACTTCATCAAATCGGGTTCTATTGAAAAAGTTATAGTGGGAGATAAAGAATGTGATGTTATGCCTGGATTTATGCTTTACATTACAACTAAGCTACCGAATCCTGCTTATTCGCCTGAAATTAGTGCGAAAACTTCTATAATTGATTTCACAGTAACAATGCAAGGCCTTGAAGATCAGTTATTGGGTCGAGTAATTTTAATGGAGAAATCTGACTTAGAAGAAGAAAGAGTAGCTCTATTTGAATCTGTTATGAAGAATCAGAGGAGTATGAAAGAACTTGAAAGCAATTTACTTTGCCGTTTAACATCATCTGTTGGATCTTTAGTAGATGATGAAGCACTTATACAAGTACTACAAATTACCAAAACAACAGCAGAAGAAGTTAATGAAAAGCTCAAAGTTGCTGAGGTTACAGAGAAAAAAATTATTAAAGCTAGGGAAGAATTTAGAGCAGTAGCCGCAAGAGGATCTATATTATATTTCCTAATTGTCGAAATGAGCAATGTTAATATCATGTATCAAAATTCTTTAAAACAATTTTTAAACATATTTGATAATTCTATTACCAAATCTGCTAAAAGTAATGTCACAGAAGATCGAATTAACATAATTTTAAAATATTTAACACACGAAGTGTGGGCATTTACTTTACGAAGTTTATATGAACGACACAAGGCTTTGTTTACCCTCATGTTGGCTATGAAAATTGATTGTCAGCGTGGATTGATTTCTCACGACGAATTTATGGCATTCGTTAAGGGTGGTGCCTCGCTGGACTTAAATGCAGTTGCACCAAAGCCTTTTAGATGGATTTTGGATATAACGTGGTTAAACTTAGTGGAAATAAGCAAGTTAAAAGTATTTTCTGATGTATTAACGAGAGTAAGTAATCTAAATTAATATTGAGCAACGTTAACGTTAACGTAACGTATTTTGAAATGTAGCATGGATACTATAAACGCATTTCATTTTAGATATCAACAAATGAAAAAGAATGGCGCATATGGTATGAAAAGGCAAAGCCTGAGGAAGAAACCATACCTAGTGGTTTTCAAGAAAGTCTAGACGTATTCCGCAAATTGCTTCTTATTAGATCTTGGAGTCCTGATCGCACTCTTTCACAAGCTAGAAAATATATCGTCGGTAAGATTAAAAAAGTACAAAAATTTTATTAAATTTGCATTTACTGTGATAAATATACATATATACATTCCATGGTTATTCTACCATAATTTTCATTTTTAGATTCACTTGGGCCTGAATACGGCGAGGGTTGTATATTAAATTTAGAAGCAACGTGGGATGAATCAGAGCCTCGCACACCTCTGATATGCATTTTGTCAATTGGATCAGATCCATCAACGCAAATCGCATCACTAGCTAAATCAAAAGAAATAGGTAAGTCGGGGTTAAGTGGTGCTTTGTTTGATGCATAGAAAAAGGTACCTACGAGTATATCTATGGTTTCATGTTCGAAAACTATATTTTTTTACAGTTTTAAAGGCGGTGTCTATGGGTCAGGGACAAGAAATAGTAGCTCGCAAAATGATTTCAGATTCTATGAATGAAGGAGGCTGGGTCTTGTTACAGAATATTCACCTGTCATTACCGTTTTGCGTCGAAGCCATGGACGCACTTATTGAGACAGAACATATTCAAGAATCTTTTCGTCTTTGGCTTACTACAGAAGTACATACGGATTTTCCTATAGGGTTACTACAAATGGCAATAAAGTTCACTAACGAACCACCTCAAGGAATACGAGCCAGTATGAAAAGAACTTATCAAAACATAACTCAAGATACGTTGGATTACTCATCTTTATCTCAGTGGCCTCCTCTACTATATGCTGTTGCGTTTTTACACACTATTGTCCAAGAAAGAAGAAAATTTGGTCCCTTGGGATGGAATATACCATACGAATTTAATCAGGCCGATTACGCTGCCAGCGTGCAATTCATACAAAACCATCTTGACGAAATCGACCCTAAAAAGGGAATATCCTGGCCCACCATTTGCTATATGCTTGGAGAAGTGCAATATGGCGGGAGAGTGACTGACGATTTTGATAAACGGTTATTAACAACATTCACAAACGTATGGTTTTGTGACGTACTGCTGAGACCCGGTTTTGAATTTTACAAAGGATACAAAGTGCCTCAAACCAGAAACTTGCAAGGATACGTAGATTATATCAACCAATTGCCTTTAACTGACACGCCGGAAGTATTTGGCTTGCATGGTAATGCGGATATTACTTATCAAATCAATAGCGCCAAGGATATCCTAGATACTATACTTAGCGTCCAGCCGAAGGAAGGGGGCAGTCAAGGTGGTGAAACTAGAGAAACCATAGTCTATCGTTTAGCTGAAGACATGTTAGAAAAACTTCCTAAACAGTACATCACTTTTGAAGTGAGAGAAGCATTGCAGAAGATGGGTGCGTTTCTACCAATGAATATATTTCTGAGGTAAGAAAGCAAGCAAAAATCATTATTTGTGATGATTTCTGTTATTACAGCCCAAATTTTATATGATAACTTTTTTCAGGCAAGAGATTGATCGCATACAGCGGGTTATAAAAACAGTCTTCACAACTCTTTGTGACTTAAAGTTAGCCATTGACGGTACAATCGTGATGAGTCAAGGCTTGAGGGAATCGCTTGATGCCATGTACGACGCAAGGATTCCACAGCAATGGTTGAAGGTACAAAATTTTCAATTTTAGAATAACCACATTAATTAGCGGTTAGAATGTTAGAACAACACAACCCGCCCGCTTACTCCTTATGGCTGCCCCTACTATACCTTTATTTTGACTTCGGCCTAAACCACTGGCACCTACCAGGTGCATCAGTGTCGTTGTGGCCCTATGTACTATAAGCCTCATTGAGCTCAATAAACATTTAACACGACGAAACACCGCGGAGTATCTACAAGTACAATAAATAATTTTTGTCAGTAACCCATTAATGACCCACTATAGGATCGGATGTCCTCTCACAATGAGAGCGATGTACGCCTAATATTAGTCCACCACGCTGGCCTTCTGCGGATTAATGATTTCACATGCCTTTGAGAACATTTTTTTGTGGGCGCTCAGACATGCAGGTTTCCTCGCGATGTTTTCCTTTAATAAAGCGCACATAACTTTTTACAAAGTCATTGGTGCGTCACAGGGATTCGAACTCGGGCCCCTCGATTCGTGGTCGAATTCTACTATCACCTCTGTGTTAAATCTATCGGCTATCACCGCTGTGTTAAATAATGTATAATTTATTTTTATTATAAAGTTTCTGATACTTTTTCAAGGTGTCGTGGGAATCAGCAACGCTAGGATTTTGGTATACGGAGCTGTTGGAGCGCGAGCAGCAGTACCGCACGTGGCTACGCACGGGGCGGCCCCATACCTTCTGGATGACGGGGTTCTTTAACCCGCAAGGATTTCTTACGGCTATGCGACAGGTGAAGTTAATCTTATGTTAGGGGCGTACGTCGATAACTGAGGGAGGCCTGGGTCATTGTGGTCATGCGCAGCTACTGGTAGGGTCTAGTAGTCAACGCGTATTCATTATTTTTTTTTTACCCTTATAAGGCCTTCGCCGATATTTAATCGTTTCTCTCTATTGACAAGGTCGACGACTTAACTTGCCCTCCGAAACACGAAAAATTTCTTACATGATTGAAATGATTGTCATTTCATTGAAGCAAAAATTTAAAATTCGTTTGGTTTGGTTATAAATACCAATTTGTTTTTAAATCTTTAAAATGCTGCGTCTGCCTAATTTTTAACGAAATGTCTAGTCGTCCACTAAACGAATGAATAACATACAATAAATTTCGCACTGAAATATATTGCAAAAACAAAATAACACTACAAAAGGAATCTTGTTTTCGAAATAAGACTTTTCGGAAAAAACGAGCTGAAATTTAACTAGACTGTTCATCCCATAGGAAGTAACGCGTAGTCACAAGGGGTGGGCCCTTGATTCCGTTGTGCTGCAGAATCTCATCACAAAACTAAATCGAGAGGACGTTCACGAAGGACCCAGCGAAGGAGTCTATGTTTACGGACTGTTTCTTGAAGGTAAGGAGGATTAAAGAATTAGTCGACTATATACCAATCGCTCGTTAGTTTATGAAGTAGAAATGCATCCGTTCCTATAAAATACCAGCCCACATTTCAACGGCCTTAAAAGAAGATCTTTATAGTCCAAGATCCGAACCTAAATCAACCTGCACCAGGTTGATAATAGAATAAAACTTATTTTATAATAAATTTAGTATTAGAAAATATATTAAAAAGAAATGGGTTTTTCAAAAAAATCATGCACAGAATATTTTTAAATATTTTTCTTTAAATGTTGCAAGATCAAGATAATAAAAAAATTAGAACTTAAAATATAAAACATATAGAATATGCCGACGTAGGGTTGTCCATTATTTCTGGACCACTAGGCTGCCATGTATAAACAGGTATGTCGATGCCAGTTACTTTCACTATATGATAATAGAAAAGATTATATCAGCATAAGCGCTGTTTTATTGCGAACATGTTGATATAGGGTTGTCTGCAAAAAATTTGGTCCTAATAGAGGTTTGCGAGTTTCAAAGATATAATTTTAATTTAAAAATATTCTGTCCATGATTTTTTTTTGAAAAACCATTTTTTATATATTCTCCAAAGAGAATGTAAACACTACGTATATTTTCTAATACTAAATTTATTATAAAATAAGTTTTATCCTATTTTATCAGTCTGGTGCAGGTTGACTTAGGTTCGGATCACTAATATATCTCATAAGTTAATGATTTTCCTCGTTGTTTTCTGCGTTGCAACCTTGCAAGGTAGGTTAGGCTATTGTTATTAGTCAATAATTAATTTTAATAATTCTAAAATTTTTTCAGCATTTAATTTTTTAAACTATTATTTCAGGAGCATCCTTGGATAGGAAATCTGGAAAGTTAATAGAATCGAAACCCAAAGTGCTCTACGAACAGATGCCCGTCATATACATATTCGCTATCAACACCACTGCAGGGAAGGACCCCAGGCTTTACGAATGTCCCATATACAGAAAACCACAAAGAACCGATGCAAAATACGTCGGTTCTATAGATTTTGAAACTGATAGCAACCCTAGACACTGGACCTTACGAGGAGTAGCACTTTTATGTGATATCAAATAGAAACCTATAGAAGTAGTGAAAATAAATAAGCATCTACAAGATCTGCTGACTTGTTATTTCCCTCATGAAACCTTAGCTTTCAAGGGGTATAAAATACACCTGAATATACCTACCACAAAGCATTAGTCAGTAATGCTTAAGCAGCCTTTTACACCAAACATCGTAGATTTAGACTGTCAAATAACAAACCGTATTATGTGTGCAAAATTATATTACAAATAGGTATATATATATATATATATATTAAAAGGTATGGAACTGCTGCCGCAATGAACGTTCGTCAGTGATGTAACTTTTTTCGAGCGGCGAATTAGCTGAATAAGGCTCTGCCATCAGTTAATTGACGAACACATCTACCTACCTACCAACCTTCTTATCGATAACAGGAGCAATAAAAGGATTTGTTTAACAAATTCAATATATTTCATAATTAAGAAAATTTACATAAAAGGTACCTAAGACGGTTACGGCACGCATTTGAAAATTATGAAACAATAAATATACACAACTACAAAATTTGACATAAACAAAACTTCTAATCGAGTACAATATGTGATCCTAATAAGAAATTATATGACGTTCGGTTTCTTAGGAGCCTAAAGCACTTTCTTTATCTCGTCATACAACACCAACACTAGGGCACCGCCCGCGCCTCTGAGGACGTTCGAGAAGGCGCCCTTGAAGAAGGCTCCGGGGCCCTCGGTGCGGAGGATGACGGCCCAGCAGTGCAGCGTGTTCTTGTAAAGGCGCTCGTTCACCGGCCGCCCCGACTGCATCATCATACGCCGCCGCACCGTGTCCAGCGGGTACGACGCGATCCCGGCAATTGTTGTCACCGTCTGTACATTTAAAACAGTGTTATTGCATTTATGCATTACATGTATACATCTTATCTGATTTTACCACCAATGCCATGTGAATTCCGCCAAACCCCAATTAGATGACGTGGTGGACTAAGTAAGGCCTAAGTCCTTCTCATTGCGAGAGGAGATTCGACCCTGAATCGCATTGCAGGCAATGGGACGTTGGCAGTTTCGAAGGGAACGATACTTTTATTTTTCATTTTTTTTTTACAACTGTATTTTTAATAAGCTAGCGTTTGGCCGTGTTCTCGTCTGATGGAAAAAGACCCCGATGTTATTGAAACTTCATAACTTGAAAAATTCTGCTAATGTCTGAAAACGATGGGCATTAAATCAAGTTTATGAAATACAAAGTAATAAATGGGATCATTACCTGTGCTATGAGCCAAGTGACGAATAGTGATGTGTTTTTAGGATCTGGGAGCATGCCTCTAGCAGTATCGTACATACCAAAGTAAGTAGCACGATAAATAATGATGCCTTGAACCGACACAATGAAGCCCCGATACCACCCGATGGGACCATCGGTTTTTAATGTTTTCATCAAGCAATCTACCAACCCATTGAACTCTTTTGCTTTGCCTTTTCCAACGTCAGCTGCTAACCTGTTTTAAGACGTGTAGGAATAATGAGATATCTACTGTTTTAAGACACGTGATGTATATGTGACGTATCATTATGGTACGCGCTAAATTAAATTATTTAATTACCTTGTCCTCGCAAAGTCCAAGGGGTACACAAAGCATAAGGACGTCGCCCCAGCAGCTCCACCAGACGCCAAATTACCAGCAAAGTATGTCCAAAACTGAGTATTTTTGTCGACGCCCGCAAGGAACATTCCTTTGTAAACATCCTTGAAAGCAAAATTCAAGGCTTGCGTTGGAAAATATCGAATAACATTTGCTAGATTGCCTCTCCAAAACGACCCTATGCCTTGCTCTTTGGGTATACGGATGAATGCATCCACAATTCCTGGAAAGAACGTAACAGTTTTAAGGTATTTAGTAATATTTGATCATATAACACGGTGCCTACAGTAAGATACGTTCTTGTACGCATTCTTGTAAGCAGGTACCTTTGTAACGTTTATCTTCTGCTATTTGTTTAGAGACATGCTGCACTTGTAGGATCAACTTCACTCGTTCCATAGGCGCCATTGCTGTCTTCGACACCGCTGCCGATATCCCCCCTGCTAAAAAGTCCTTAAAGAACGCACTAGAGTCGTGTTTCTTGTCTTCTTTCTTTTCCTTTGACATGACTTATTTATAGTTAACTTCAGTTCCAAAACTCTGCGAACACTGTTATAACGTCAATAAGGTAAGCATGAACTAGTGCTACCTACATTGGTACAAACACTTAGAATAGTAAATCTTTGCAGTAAACAATAATACATAATTAAAATCGTACCTAAAAGTGCACTCATGACAACATTTCCCTGGTTCCCGGTTTCGTCCCCATTACAACTTCCAGGGGGTAACAATATATTCACTAATACTAAATAATATTTGTAATTTATATTACTTCGATTTGATACCTATTTCGCCAATTTTATTATTAGTTTTTTACAAAAGACAGACGGCTTCACTTCTTTATTTCAAATAAGGAACTGTCAAGAAGTTTCCTGCCATGAATATTACGTCGAAAAGAAGAATCTTTTGCAAAGATTTCATACAAAACGACTAAACAGCTTGTGGGTCAATTTTGAGATTCACGTGCTGATTTTGTTTTCAAAATATGAACAAATTAGGTTCCTTTATAATTAAAAGAGGTTGCATGCATAGGCATTATACTTATTAGTCCAGGAGGAATCGGCGCATGAGTACAAAAAACTATTCCACCTCAATTTTTTATACGATCCTCTTCAAATTGCCCTACTGATGATATAAATGCATAAATTGCAAGGAAATGTTATTTTTCAGCCGGACAAATTATTTTATATTCTTTTTAAAATAACAACAAAAAGGTATGAATATGAATTTTTAAAGCTTCGAAAAATCTAATAGTCTAAGATCCCGGTATACAACGACCTTCACCGAGATGTTTATTTGAAAAAAATTTTTTAAACATTTACCGGTTTGATTTTAAACAAATTCTATACCAATCGAAGGTATGATGCCCATAGAATATGCAAACGTTAGGTTGTCTTTTTTTTTCCGGTCACAACCCTCAGGTTGCCGTGTTCATAATAAAATGATCTTTCTTTTCATTTAATTTTCATTCAATAATCAGACCGATGCTATTAGTATCGATTTACCTGTTTCACCTGGCAACCTGAGGGTTGTGACCGGAAAAAAAAAAGACAACCTAACGTTTGCATATTCTATGGGCATCATACTTTCGATTGGTATAGAATTTGTTTAATAATAATCAAACCGGTGAAATGTAAATTTTTTTTTTTATTATTAATTAGCCCATATGCAATATATGTATTGACACATTAAATTGAATATAAAATACGTTTCATCAAATAAACATCGGTGAAGGTCGTTGTATACTGGGATCTTATACTATAAAAATTTGGGTACTTTTAAACCTTGAAACTTGAAACTTTACTTGAAAAATATATTTAAAAAAATATTTTTTTATTCTATATGCAATAGTAAACGATATTTTTAATAGAGATTTAAAAAAATCATTGTTTATAGGTACCTGTTTTTGATTGCTAATTTCGCTCGCTCACATAGGTACTTCTGCTCATACCTACACGTCGCTTACCACTACCAGTTACCTACCTTTAAGTAGGTACCTATCGCCGTGGAGTTGAAAAGCTTAGAAACATTGTATTTTTAAATATTTTGGGTAAAAAAGGTAACACCGCGGATGAAGCTAGGCAAATTATTTTCTCGTTGCTTTGGCACGAATATTAATTTATCAAAAATTCCGTGCACATACCTTTTTTTTCCATTGACGAGGGTAAAATAATGAGGACTTCTCAAGGGCACCCAGTGTCTTTAATTTTGTCGCCCCGCATATTTTATTTAATATGCCGTTTTAGGCGATAGCCTGGACTACTTACCAAATTTCCACCACCCCAAGCAGCCTGCCGCCCATAGCCTTGACCTTTTGGCTAGGATAAATACGCCCGGGATTATAGGTAGATATTAATATCAACTTTATATTCAACTAATCGTGCCTATCGTATATCAACTTTAAATATTAAAAGACTGGTTCAATCAAACGATGTCCTGCAGGATTCGGGTGACCTCTCCAAGGCTCTTAAAAATTGGAGTCACCCCTTCTGACCGTAGTCTTATGTTCCTAAATGCAATTGACCATCAAGAGTAGTACTAAATTGCGGACGCGATCCAGAAATTATTTCGTCCTATTGGCTTTTGGCCTACTGTCATTTGCCGCTAACATTTTGTAAAAGTGCGAGTTTTCAACAATAACAAAATATTAACTACTACTAACATATTTTATGTGCAGTTGAATTATTTACCTAAAACTCAATATTTCATTATATCTCATGACAAAAATGGCAAAGTTAAGGAAGTAAAGGAAACTCAACCGTCCTTTATGTTGTGTGCCGACTAGAGGCGCAGTTAATTTTCTCATGTGATATTCTCGTATTTTACTCGATAGATACCTTTAAGGAGTTTAAACAAAATAATTTGATTCTTGTATCTGAAACTCGTGTTGTGACAACAAGCCAACGAAAAACACATGCGTATAAGATCAAACTACACTGTCCCAGGTAAAAGATTTATAACCCCTTAAAATAGCGGTTATTGCTACTGTGCGAGTGTGACGCACTATATTTACGCGTTAGTGACAGACAGATACACAACGGTTGATATACGAATGTCTTCGTGAATCGCGACCGCGGTATATCAACAAAACGGCAGGTATCTTTCTCATCATCATCGTATTCTTTAGGGCTATCCTGATTGTTTATTGAAAACGGCCATAATGATTTGTATTCGGGTATATTATTATATTATATTAAATAGGTGTGTTTAAATTGGCTTAAAATGTACATTAAATATATCTAGGCGATTTCTTTATAAATAAAACGAAATCATAGTGAGGGAATCCTTTGTATTTGATGCTACAATACTATGCTGGTCACAAACGACTCGCTTTACAATAAGTAGTAATCTCTAAATATTAATAGGCTTATTGAATCACAATTATACGGTATTAGATCACAAACTGCTATAGCGACTACCTCACTTGACACCTGCGGGCCTGAACAACCTCATACTCTTACAGAATGGGTTATGTATTAAGTGAAAACGTATTTCCTTACGAACGGTGCCTACCTACATCACATTTTCATGAGCATTCCAGTTGTTTTGGCCATCCTAATGTAACGCGAATAATACGAAAGTACTTCACCACCTATCATAATAATACAGTACTTCTACACGCTAAGATATAAATAAAATAAAGTAGAAACTCAATATAACAGTAAATTCCAGTGCTTCTTGACTCCTTTTTGTTTTACAGAGTTTCTACTTATATTTACACCTATTTATAGTGTATGTGATTAAATGCTGTAAGATATAAAGAGAGAAAGAGAGCAAGATGCGAATACCCATTGCCTAGCATACTGGAGTGAAATACAAAATTTATTAGTAATAAATTTAATTATTAATTAAACTTTTGTTTTGAATTCAAAAATCTGTGTGTCTGTAAAGCTATTAAAACTACGACAATGGGCTTATCATAGGTTTTACCTTTTATACGGATTCGTTATACGTCGATTCAGCCGGAATTACCTACTATAAAATTACATACTACAATAAATATATGATGTTGATATATTATAAATTATATTACGAATTATAAATTGCGAACATTAGAAAAATACATTATTCTGGCCCGGAGGTCCATTACAACAGTTCTATACCTAATTCAATCGAAAAATATATATAAAGCCTACAACACACGTTCAGTTTCATCTGTACGATAAATACAGATAAGGCGTACGTCCCTACAAACCATACACGTTGAAAAATCGTAAAAACTGTAGTTTTTATCACACACACGTTTCGATTATCGGTGCAGTTTAAACGGGACAGTGCGATCGTAACGATTTCTCGTAACGTGTGCGCCAGGCTTAAGGAATCGCGACATTCAAGTTTGAATAGTCCATAAACTGTTTCAGTTTGGATTCGATAAACAAACATTTAAATGGTTATATATCCAGGTGTCAAAATAGAGATAGCCACCCTTTGAACACGAACGTCCGTACTCTATTTCAATTTCACATATCCCATACACGAGTTATTTCAATGAAGCAACAGAAAGTCACTTTTATAATCCATCAGAGATATTGCTTCTTCTGCCTCATTTATTTGACGTTAGTTACACTGAAATTGGGCAAAGGGGCATTTTTAAAATGAGTAAATTGTCAGTTGGTTTGAAAGGGTAGAGTTTAAACATTTACAGCACTAGAAAGACGAGGGCCAAATTTGTTTTTATCTTACCTCGTCGAACGTAAGAACTTTGTAACAAATGTATCATAATTTTATCTATACCTACATAATTGTGGTAAAAAGTGGATGTGTTTAAAATTATATTTCATTTATTACATCACAGGTATAATTAAATGGGTGGTTGAAAAAAAGCAGTGTTGCCGCTTTAATATATACATAGTATTACATAGCTATATAAAGGTGTGCAGTTTTATAAAATTAATCAAGTTTCAAGTCAATTATAAAATTATAAATCGAATGTGATAATAATGATGTAAACCTGATCAATTACATTATTAATATTGATTTTCCGTTAATAATAATGATATATTTTCAAATATCAAAAGGGCAGACCTAGTCAAATACATTTTAAATTTGCCAAAAATCGATACCGGTCTTACTTGAGCGCGCGCCGTGTCCACCACTTTGGGCCTAGTGAGTCCCCAACTCATGTACGGTAGGTATAGGGGCCTCAGTGTACTAAAACCCAGGTCTGGTCAAATACATACAGGTAGCCGTTCACTGGCTCTTAGACTATTACTACTCTTAGACATTTTAATTTTTTTAAATATCCTCCTTTGATGTACAATTGTACATGCTATGCCATATCCTTTGATGTACATAATACAACTACAATTCGGCAGCAATGACGTTTATTTATTTTAATAAAAATACATAAAATTATCAAAACTGTAAAACATTGAAACAAATGATAATTCTAGCTTGACAGTCTATTTTGCTTAAATTTAATGGTTCGGATGTGATAACTAATCAAATGTGCGTGTTAATTTGGTCTGATATTTTATTTATTCACCCTCGTAAAAATGATACTAAAGCTGAATTCGCATTATAATTCCCCTTGATCGTTGCGGGGACGTTGAAGACAATTATGAACTTACAATATTTTATCTGAGCTTCACTGGTTCTACCATCCATGTAATACAATAGCGACATCTGACGTTGAAACAGAGTATGCAGGGGCGACGTGTGGACGTTTTTATTTCCTTATTTGCGCATTTTAGCCGCGTTGTCGGCATTTTCCTTCAGGATCTTGGATTTGAGGTGATCCTTGTATTTGAGAATGCCGCCCTCCCACTTTGTGACAGTGCCATTTTCGCAGATCCAAATCTCTTCGGCAACCTAAATGTATAAAAAATATCAAATAAAAATATAACCATTTAAGGCAAAAGTTGCATATAATTATTTAAGATCAATCTTCCCTCCCTTTCAACTAAAAAACACAATACAAAATGAAAAGAAATGGAACAGTAATAATAACACTATGTACTTTCTATATGAAATATTATGAAAGCTATTTTTTCTCATAAGAAGATTCTATTTATCTTCAATAAGGATGTCGTCCTCGGTCATATCCGAATCTAGTTGTAAACATGAGTATTAAAGCTCACCTGATTAATAAGTCTGAAGTCGTGGCTGACAAGCACCATGCCGCCATCGAAATCGTTGATGGCTTCGGCGAGCGCATCGATGGTCTCCATATCGAGATGGTTAGTAGGTTCGTCTAGGAGCAGGAGGTGTGGTGTTTGCCACGCCAGCCAAGCGAACACTACCCTGCAACGCTGACCGTCCGACAACTGACGCATTGGACACACCTGGAGTACATACAAAACAAGTTATGGCAACATCATCCGTAAGGATACCCCATGATAAATGTGGGCAATATTCCGAAATCAAGGCTCGATTAGCTAGGGTTTTTGGATATTTTATCCTAGCATTGATTTGCTTTAAAGTAACCAGATTCATTTTTAAAGTAAAAATAATAGTCTCCAGATGAGTGTGAATATGAATTGCTATATTGCTTTACCAAATAATTGGATAAGCCAATAAGGGATATAGCAGATGTACAGGAAAACCCTCTGTTTTATGTTTGGAGTGATATAGCCTATGGTGGGTTAGGGTTTCCCAATGTACAGATAGCGCGCGAGTTGAATGCAGAGCTCAGGAATGTGATAGTGCTGTGACCTTATTAGAATTAATGATGACGATATGTCGATAAATTTCAAAATCGTTTTAAGTTTAACTATTTAAGTTTGGAAAAAAAGCAAGAAAATAATCTTTTAAAGTGAATGTCAAATTCTTGTTCTGCCTTTCTACACATGTCTAGAACATAATTATATCGCCATTTTTCGTGCTTGGTGATAAATAAAAACTCGTATTTTTGTAACAGAACTTGATGAACTCGGATCAGTCATTATTAAAAACAAAAATACAAACGCGGCTACAACTCGAATATTAACGCGATAACACAGTAAACGCATGATAGCTGTCAACAAGGACAGCACAGCACTACACTGCAGGCGAGCGAGGCGCGGCGTGCTGACGTCTCGTCTCAGGCCCCGACTGCATTCAACTCGCGCGCTATCTGTATGTATACAGAAGAGTACCTGTTGCCTGCCAGTGAGGCCGTAGCGTCCGATGATCTTGCGCATCTCCTCGCGCTCGCGCACGTCGGGGAACTGCTTCATCATGTAGTCGAGCGGCGACAGGTCCAGGTCGAGCAGCTCGTGCAGGTGCTGGTGGTAGCGGCCGATGCGCAGGTGGGAGTTCTTGCGGATCATGCCCGTGCTCGGCACTAGCTGTGGGTGGGCGTCATACTTAGTCTGGCCATAAATACTGTTACAATTATTAAAAATAAATAAAGACGTTTTAGAATCATTTCTATGACAAGCTATTAAATTGAAAACTTTAAAAACCCCCCGACACAATAACGACAATTTTCATTGAACATATTATTTTGTAATGTGCACGTGATGCTTATTTATATTACGATTATATTTGCAAACATTCGGTTATTCTTCCCCACTTTCACCCCCACAACTTTTAAACGACTCATCCGATTTTCATCAGACATGTCTAAGAACACTCGGCCGTAACTCACCTTTCATACAAAAAAAAACTAAATTGAAATCGCTTCATCCGTTCGCGTGCTACGGTGCCACGACCGAATCACAGACAGACAAACAGACAGACAGACACGTCAAACTTATAACACCTCTTCTTTTGCGCCGGGGGTTATTACTTTTGAATTTCGAATCTGTCATTTTTATACGATTGTTCTAAACGATGGTGATAAATAGGTATGGAGCAAAATACAATTTTTAAAGTCCTCCATATGCTTGGTATTAGTCAAATCTTTGTGTACAATAGTGTTATTGATAGGTTCAAACCTCCTCTGTTTGTGACAGAACAAGATCTCGCCCTCCACGTAGTGTTCGTACTACTTCGTACGAAAAAGGCAATCAAAGCAGTAAGAGAAAGAATTAGAAGAAATCCTGTCCGAAAGTAAGACTTTATCTCGGGAGATGAATAAACTACCTAGAACCATGTCGCGTATTTTAAAAGATGACTTAGGAATTGCAGCCGATAAGAGACGCACTGGTCATTTCTTAACTGATAATTTAAAAAAGAATATGGTGGTAAAATCAAAACAACTACTTAGGCGATACGCAACGGGAGGTCAAAGAAATTTTTTATTACTGATGAGAATTTTTTGCAATTGAGCAATATTTCAACAAACAAAATTACCGTATTTATAGCGAAAGCTCTAAAGTAGCTTCCCGATTAGTCAACAGAGTACAACGTGGGCAATGATGGTTTAGTGGGGTGTTAGCTAGAAGGAGTTACTGAGCCATATTTTTGTGAAAAAGGTATCAAAACATCGGCACAAGTGTATCAAGATACCGTTCTTGCGAATGTAGCTAAGCCCCTCATCAACACCATGTTCAATAACCAAGTATGGAGTATATTATGTATTTATAGTCAGTTTTAGAGAGTAAGGCTTGCTCTAAACGCCATGATAATTTGGAGTCCCTAAAACAATCCATATGATATGCAGTGAAGAGTGTTCCCATAGGAAGAGTGCGTGCTGCTATTGATGCCATTAATTGGCCTCAACGTTTAAAGGACTGTATTGGAGCCATCGGAGACCACTACAATAAGCTTAATACATATATTTATTTTTAATGGTTTTATATAAACGTATTAAACGTTATTATTCATTATAAGGTACACATGTGCACTCAATGAATGTTGACATAGTTAAAAAATCGTATGCTTCCTCTTTTGACGCAGTGAAGACTTATGAAGAAAAAAATAAAAAATGTGCAGATGATGACCATCTTCGTTTATTTTGTTATTTGTTGTATATGAGTAGCAAATCGGCCTCCACTCCTGCAGGCATGCAGGCCACCTGTTAATTGGTCAACCCAGTCCATAGACATCCACATTCAACCTCAAATAGGGTAGTAATCCTATCAGAGGTCATATTAATAAATAAATAATATAAATAAATAAATTATATGGATGCGTTACTACTCATGATGACTGAGATGTTCGGCTTCCTTCTAGGCTAGGTACCTTCGGCAAACCACGTCTCACCAGCGGTAACACAGAACCTACAGAACTTGTTTCACAACAGGTTAAGTGAGTGGCGGTAAAGTACAATCTCGACGTTTATTATCTTGTGTAAACTTATGGAAGTCGTCCTCTAGGAGTTCATTGAAAAGAATCCTGCATAAGATAGCCAAGTTAAACTTACATCTCCATAGAGTAATTTCAGCAAGGTAGACTTGCCAGCCCCGTTGGGTCCCACGAGAGCGAGCCGCGTGTCCAGGTCGATACCAAACTCCAGATTTTTGTAGATCCACGGGCCGGTGTCAGTATATCGGAAGGACACATTCTGAAATTTTTCAATATCATCATTAAAATGCACTTTTTTTATAAGTAGAGCAAGCAAACAGACCTGATGGTAAGTGGTGACCGTCGTGGGGGTCGCCAGTGTGTTGCCGCTATGAAGGAAAGCTTTATATGCCCTTGTTTAAGCATGTGTAAATGAAATTGAAACATTTACCATAAATGTTTGGAATATAAAAAGCAATAACTTTAATAGTATGAACATGGGTAACTGAGTCCTTACGGAAACAAAAAACAAAGCAGAGAGCAAATTTTTGTTGTTAAAAATTTTGTTCTCAAAGTCATAATAAGACGTTATTAGTCGACAAAACCATAATTTCAAAAAATTTATAGATGTCATCATATGAAACTGAGATGAGTGTACAACATACCTGCACCATGATGACGGGTGGTGGCACATTCCCACAGGACGGGAAGTAGAAGTTGAGAATCTTGTCATCAACCACCTTCTCTGTGAGACCTTGTGCCACCATCTTTGCTAGAGTCTTCTCCTTGGACTGAGCTTGGCGAGCTAGCTTTGCGGATCCGTGACCGAACCGGGCTATATAGTTCTGTGAAACAAATTTAATACTTATACAATCTTAAAAAATATGTTGAAAATTTATTGAAATAGAAATACATAGTCCCATTTAAAAAAAATCCTTAACTCTGTTTGTGACTCATTCCTGCTTTCCTTTCAGCCCTTCGATATGAGACTCACCTAGTTGACAACATTCTACCTAGTACTGAGCTTTTTTGAATCCAACAATTTCCTGCTGTCTTTTTCAGATCATAAGATTATTCCTTCAGATTATTACTGGTTGTTATTAGGAAGCTTAATATGTAGGTACATCTTAACCATACATACGTCAGCCTTTAATGTTTGTATCACAATAAAACAATCATCAAACCTTCATATGAGCGATCTGGTCCTGCTCCCAGTTGTACTGCTTCATCTGGTTCTCGAGCAGTTCCATGCGCGTGCGCACGAACGCCTCGTAGTTGCCCGTGTAGTACTTGAGGCGGCGCTTGCTCATGTGGATGATGTTAGTGCACACACCGTTCAAGAAGTCCTGCGAGTGGGATATCAGCACCAGGATCCGTTTGTATCTGAAAACATTTAAAAATGTTAGTATCTTCATATGTGTAGCACGACCAGTAAACTAGAATCGATGCCAAGACGCAAGCTTCCATATAAAATTGTGTGTGTGGACATTGGTTAATGTGTGTAACACTCACGTGCTTTAAAGTGGACTGTGTTCACTTTTCACTTATCTCACACACGTCTCAATTATATCGCGCCACGAGCAATGAACGAATAATAAGCTGTGAATATTTTGTTGATATGTGAAACTGAGCTTAATACCTCTTGCCTGCAACTTTTGGAATGATGACAATGCCATGAGCCAATGAGCTTGCAAAAACTTGATATTGGCAATAATAAGGAAGACGAATATGGTGTAGCTACATATATCAAAAATAATTAATTAGTGGCTGTTGAAAGTTTTATTTTTTGGTGTTAGATACACCAAACTGATGCAGAACTTACGATTTAAGTTCCTCCTCGAGCCAGACACAGGCGTCGAGATCCAGATGGTTGGTCGGCTCATCGAGCAGCAGCAGATGCGGCTTCACGTAAAGCGCTCGAGCGAGAGCGATTCGCATGCGCCAACCTGTATGAAAAATATAAAATTTACACCTTTGTAATGTTGTCACCACACGTCCTACTTAAATAAATGGGTCATACACCATCATATACATAATTATGTAGTCCAAAAGTAGGCTAATAATGTGAACTAGAACGTTATTGGCGCGCGATATTAATTTTATTCGTATTTTTTACGTTTCTATATAATATTATATTATATATCTATCTACATATGTCCTGCATTAAGATAGATAATCTAGTTTATAATTAGATAAAATGTGATCGAATCTTATTTGATTTGATATTATTAATTATTATTTCTTTATAATACTTCCACAATAATACTACTTGTTTACGCGTTTTTATCCAGTAAATTGATTAGATCAAAGATGCTTCTATACCATTATATTTTGATCAGAATTATAATTTAATGATTTCTGCAAGAAATCGCGCATCTAAAAGCGTCAAAATTGACCAAAGGTAACGATTAAGGGAACGACTGCTATCGTATCGATAACAACCGGGACCGACGGCTTAATGTGCCCTCCGAAGCACGCATTAATGGACGAAGAGCGCGTTTAATTCACCACTAGTGGTCTGAACCGACCGCGCCCGGCGTTGTTTAACTTTTTCGATAGCTACTCGTAGCGATCTCCGCTTAACTCACCTCCGGAGAAGTCCTTGGTGGCCTTCTGCTGCATCTCCTTGCTGAAGCCCAGCCCGTGCAGGATGTGGGCGGCGCGCGCCTCCGCCGTGTCTGCGCTGAGGTCCTCCAAGCGGTCGTATACGTCCATCAGCTGTTCTTGCGCGTCTGCAAAGTCACTTTTAAACTTAGGCACATGAGCGACTGCTGTTTGAATTTAATGGGTTTATTTGGCAATAAATATAATTGTCAATCTTGATTGCTTCCATGTAGTTGATAGGACGAAGTTAGTAAGTACACACGAAGTCGTGGGTGCCACGGACACACAGAAGAGAAGAGGACACATAGCATAGGACAAGAAAAAGAAATTTAGATTCATCATTCAACTCTCTGCTCCGCTGGGAAACGACGCTCCGCGAAACGCACCGTGTTCTTAACTACTACGCCACTCAGGTTGTTGTGTGAATATAGTGGTAGAGCCACTATATTCTCGAGTTTCTGAGACTCCTTCCCGATAAATTGTATTGTCCTTCACTAAGACGTACCTACGATAAAGTAAAAAGCATTTTTCTAGCGCTTATAGCCATTAAGATTAATATTATTACTAAGCTCGATAGAATTCGCTACGATATTGCTAATAATAGCTTAGTGCTAATGATTAGTTAATTTTCTGAAATAAATATATTACTGTGTTTTTAGAGCTTGACACTCAGCTCGTCCACTTCCGTGACGCACTGCGGTGCGGTGCGGTCTTGTCATAATTTTCCGCAATACGGCGAAGTACACAAAAACACCGGGTGGACTATAAAATTCCAATAAACGACACTCACCATCGTCCTCGCAGTGGGCGAGCTCCTCGGCGAGTTTCTCGAGCTTGACACGCTCCTCGTCCACCTCCATGACGCACTGCAGCGCGGTCTTGTCGGAGGCGGGCATCTCGCGCGTCAGGTGGAAGATGTCGATGTGCTCCGGGATCGACACCTCGCGCCGCCCCAGCACCGACAGCAGCGACGACTTGCCTGAGAACCACCAATAATTTATACAGGCACTAATATTATAAAAATCAAATGTGCCCTGATTTTTTGTTTGCAGTGTGATAAGCCTCGGAAACTACTGGATCGATCTTGAAAATTCTTTCACCGATAGAAAACTGTTATTATTGAGTAACACGGGCTGTAATACGCGGCCGCCGCGTGGATTTGTTAATATTTTTGGATTATTAAAAATAGTGGCGTATTAAAAATAGTCGTATAGAGAGCCTATAGCGTCTTGGCCTATACGCAAAGCGTGAAGCTCCTTCAAATCACTCTCAAACCGATTTCAATGCAGAATTGCCGATAAATCCATGACCTAGTAATTGTAATAAGAAACGCGGCAATTGGACAAATGAATTAGGATTACAGCTAGCTTACAATTTAATGTAACACACCCCAATGTACAACTTGAGTGGGCAAATTTATACGACTTTCATGAAACTGACAAGGGTAGGAATATCAATGTATTTATTTCAAAATTTCGCATTGCCTGAATAATGTAAGCTATAAGAATGTTCTCTGTAGAACAGAAAATAATAAGAGTTCACTCCATAATTCACGTCCTTATTTATTGTCTATGTGAGTTACGAGTTGCCAAAACCGCCATGTTTGTTTACCAAATAAGACAGGGGAATAAAAATGGACTTACGTGATAAAATCTAAGCCACCCCCCGCACTCTTGTGACTGAACGTAGTATTTTGAAGACCTTCCTCCCCCCCTAAACTACGTTCCCTAACTAGTGCTAAGCAGATTGTTTGTGGCCACAGCCGTGTTCGATATCCAACCTTATTGCCTTATTGCACACACGTTCAATATTCCGTCAATTTTCGTGTGCGCTTTAGAAGTACCGCCTGTGTTTTGGATACGCCGGCGTATGAATCTTACAAGAACCCCCTGAGTGTATCAAAGGCACTAACCGTGTTAATAAGGCCACCGTTAAAATCGCCACCATTGCTTTCATAGCAATTCAACATAATATCATTAATACCAGCAACATTTTCATAGGGACTAGTATAAACCAATGCACTTGCGTCAATGTCGAGATAAACTGAATCAAATATTAAAGCTTGAATATTAATAATTTAATGCATAATCATTTATCGCACCTAAAGGTTCGCAATGGGTTAAATTTAAACATCTCAGTTAAACAAGGAAAATGCCAACACATTTTTTGTTTTCAAAAAGGTAGACAAAGTTTAGATTAGAAGATTAGAAGTAGATTTAAAGATTTTTTTTATTTGTATATGAGTAGCAAATAGATACGCAGGCCACCTGATGTTAAGTGGTCACTGCAGCTCATCCCACGGCCAACCTCAAATAGAAAAGAAAACATATCTGAGATAATGACATGAGTGATGGTCATGAGTGTGTTGCTAACTTTGAGGTCTAAAATGTTCGCCTCAGATAAAGTATCTCTGGCAACAAACCTCTCCAACTGAAATGGAAGACATGAAGATCTTGCTGCCTTACAAGAGGTTAAGTGGCTGGTGGTAAGGTGCCTTCCTGGGTGAGCCACTATGACCTAAATTACTACTTGACCATCTTCTGGCGCACAGAGACTATGGTAAGGTTATAAGTGAGCCACACATACCACACCCGTTAAGTCCAACGAGGCCATATCGTCGGCCACAGTTGAGCTCCAACAAAGTATCTTGCAAGAGCTCACTGCCATAGAACGTAATGGAGAAATTGGCTATCTTGATGTCCCTGGAACGGGGATGCACAGCCAGTGTGCCTGTGCAAGACCGCGCTTCGGAATTCATCTTGGCTTCCTCTTCAAGCTTCAAGCACAGTGCCTCTGCAACAGAAAATGTATGAACCTAATACCATATATTAAGTTTGTTTTCCATACATCACAATACTATTAAACAAGAATTTTTTATTACAGGTTGCCCAGGTACTAGTATTTAATCTCTAAAGTGTATGACATGATATGTGTGGTAAGGTAAGCAGATTTTTTTATACTAAAAAAACTATCTACTATGTAATATGTAATGTGATAATGGTGGAGGTGGATAATCCCATTGCTGAGAACACTTATTCTCCTGAATATTCCTGGAACATGTTTGATGGAAGATCATTCTTTTTATTTAATTTGTAATGTCAGACATTTGAGATGAATATAAAGTAGGTGAATAAAAAAAGACTTAAGGTAATCGAAGATTTGAAGCATTCTTATCAGATACAATTTCAGTAGAAACATTAAATTGGTGTGTCACAATGTCAGCACTTTACTTTGCACAAAGTAAAAATACAATAAAAAATCAAATGTCTGGTAAGAGCATTTGAAAGTGTAACCTGAATGTCATGCTCCAGTAGTCGAGTCTTTTATAATATGCTGTACTTTAAACTGACCTAAAAAATACAAATCAGACATTGCATAATGCTTTTCTAGTGAATAGTTTAGTTTCTTTACAAGACAAACAATGAAAAGATGACTTGTTTTATAGGTAGCAATTTATTTATTAATCTTGAAATATATAAATCTGCAGACAATGTGAAAAACAAAGAATAATATGAAGCAATGGGTCTATAAAGCTAAACCAAAGGCAGTAAATGACCACAAAACATGAGTGAGATTTAGTTTACCAGATCATAGAAAGAAGGAAAAGAAAATAGACAGGCACAGTAAAATCAACAAACAAATAATAATATAGTACAAAGCTACAAATTTCATACGTTTTTTTACTTTTATACTTGCCATGTGCAAATATAACATTTAACATGTTTATATAACAAATCAAAGAGTAGAAACTTCTGTCAAAATCTCTTATCATTTAATGTTGATTGAGGACACTAAAATATGCTAATGTCATTTATCCTTGGCAGTTGTCCTTGTTAAGTGTGTGAAATTTCAGCATCTGACATTTACCTTTAAAGTACAGTAATACCCCTGATTGATGCGATTGGTGGGTCCGAACGATTGCTGTGTAAGTTGAATTTGCGTAAGTCAGGGTTCAACTTTGCATATAAAGAAATATAAAGTATGTTTAAACAGGACCAGGGTCTAAAGAAAACCATAATTTAGAAGAAAAATGTTTACTAAAATGTTTAATAAAAAGATAATAAAACAATTGACATTGTTATGAATAAAGTAACCTAAAGCAATGTTATTTTGATGTCGAAGGCTTCAGATATTCTAACAATGTTGCCTGACAAGTTAAGGTTTTCTCTTGTCACACAAAATTTCCTCATAGCATACCAGTAAATTTTTTATACCCTATTTTGTAATAGAAACGTGTTCTTTATTAGAACCTATTTTTTCTAAAATTTGTAACCCCTTTTCAATTGAATTGAGGCCTTCTGTTAAGGTATTCAAACCTGTCGCAAACTGAAGACTGAGAGGACGGAGCAAGAGAGCCAATGCGTGTGGCAATCAAAATGGATAACTGTAACTCCGAATTCACGTAAAATGGGGTAGCGTAAGTTGGGGTATTATTGTAGTTAATATTAAATTTTGTTCTTGTCAAGGAAAGTGAACATATAATCTTTTGGAGGCACCTAATGCAGGTGAGGGCACCTGATGCAGTTGAGCTAAGTGAGAGTGTTATACCTAAATTTAGTTTTTAACAGAAAGAACAAAGAAATGTATTTCAAATAGGTATATGGAATTAAATGTAAATGAAAAAATAACACATACCTATTAAATAAATCTTAGTTTCTTCTCATAATTTCATTATTATTTGTGGTATTGCTTAGGATATGAACTTGATAAAGAATTAAAGAAATTGGAAGTTTGGTTATTGTTCCATAAGTAATAGCAATGTAATAATTATTGATTTATATCAAACCTCTAACAGAGTGTAACACAAATGCAAAGGAAAGTCCATTATACAAGTGTAGTGTACTCTTGTATAATGGACAAGCATGCACTGCAGCAAGGTCAAGCATTATTTCAGTTGTTGGTTTAGCATGCAGTTAGTTTATTTAACGTTATACCATCATCTCAAAGATCACAGGGGCTTCAATTATTAAATTGTTATATTCAAATGAAGATGAGGAATTCAAGAATAACTCAAGGGACGCGAATTTACCTTCAGCTGTGAGCTCTCGTTCTTCTTTCACGGTGCCGTTCGTGCCATTTTCCTCGGAATTGGTAACCCTGGCCACTGTCTTCTTATTCCTGTTACTTGCTTGCTCCTTCTTCTTTTGCTGCGCTCGTTTCTTCGCATCGGAGGGCATTGTGCTGCTTGTGACCTAAGCTGCAAAATTAATACCGTCAAACCAATGCACGTGAACGATATAGTGATTCTCCGTTACGTCCATTAATTTTACAATTTATTCTCAACTATTTCATAAACACTTCACGTCGTGTTTCGAATTAACGTCAAGTTTTAAACCAAGCGTAACCGGTTAAATTATTTTAAACTTAATGACATATTCAAGTAAGAATAAGAATTTCTGTGTACTACATTGTACCTATTAATTTAAATATGATGATAACAAGTCGACTGCGTCTACACGTGCTGCTATGGAAAGAAAGACAAAAAAGACCATGAACCATGAGCCTGTGCTGGTTCAAGTGACATTAGTGACATATCATATTGTCTTCAGAGGCTCAGAGCAGCAAAATTTTCCATGGCTGTAAAAACAACCAATGGTATTCAATTTCCTGTCAACTTAAACGATAGCGATTGGTTTTCAGGCATTATAAGCATAATTTTGCACAGATAAATGAAAAAGGAAATGACATGATTGACATAGCAAGACATACTTGGTGTCACTTTCTCCCATTGGACTATAGTAATATTTTAAAAATACTTTTTATAAAAAAATATATATTTTAATTACCTACTTTTACTAGTGCCTGTGATTGGTAAAGCATGTGCACGAGCCGAAGGCAGGCGGAAAAGATGACAAAAAAAATTGCCTGGCATATACAATCTGTGCTCTAATATTATAAAATCAGCGTTACACGCTCGACGAATGAAAACCATAGATATATTATAGTAGAGCAGGGAGACATACGCTCTGTACCTAAGTGGAAATGTCCGACACTTAAAAAGAAATATAAGATTATGGTACCCTATTTGTCTCTACTAACGGCTAATTGAAATTGCTTCTTTAAATTTAAATACGGGCGGGTAATGTTAACCCGTGAGAAGGCGCGCTATGAGCAATTTGCTCACACAAAAATTGATTGAGAAAGTTTTTGGTGTTACTAACTTCATAGGGTCCCAAGCTCCTAGGTACCTTCCTAACTATTCAACCCCTCTCCCCTCGCACAACTCACGCATTGCTCAGTCCCGCTGCGTCTGCGCAGTGAATCACTTGTGGAAGCCCCGAACCGTCGCGCGGCAATTTGCTCATCGCGCGCCCATCTGCGTAAGTATTTTTTTTCGTATTCAAAAAATGTTATTATGCTTTTCTTGTGTATTATTCTGTTAATTTATATTAAATTGTTTTTTTATTAGGTAAGTAATTATTTTAATGCTATTTTTTATGTTTTCAGCTACAACACACATGAAAAATGGGCGATCCGAATGATGCACTAAATCTTCGAATTTCTGCGTGGTTGGAAGAAGATACCGAAGATGACCTAATGAAGCGATTTGTGCCGTTTCCTACGGCTACTGCAGAGCCTAGGCCAAGCGGATTCTGTGCGATATGTCCTAGACGTAAGAATAGACGGTCGAAAAAAGCATGCACTTCGTGCAAGCAATTACACAGCACCGAGCACATAACGTATATGTGTTCAATGTGTTTCGAGAGGCACACTTGTCCTGATCTCATGGAAGAGTGAAATTTTTAAATAATATTTACGTTTTTTTTTATCATGATTTTTTTCAAGACTGCCAAAGATAGTAGATCCAAAATTTGTTAATTAGTTATTTGCGGTAGAAGTTGCATTTATGTTTCATTGTTTTAATTAAAGCTCTCGTTTTCATATTAAATAAATGTTGTTTTATTCATTATAGACCCATTTATAGCCAAAAATACTAATATTGAAGAAATATAAGCATTCAAAGTAGTGTGAGCAATTTGCTCGCGCGCGCCTATCCGTGTAACAACATTAGGCGCGCCTTCTCACGGGTTAAGGTGAGATTACGCCTTAAGATGAAGTTTGAACTCCGAGCGCTAGTGCACAAAAGCGCGCGAAAGTGAAGATGGCGCTAAAAATAATAAATTCGGTGGTGTCGTGCGAGTGAATTACGTGTTCGGTGGAGTGTCAATGATTTTGTATGATTAGTTCATTGTGACTTTTGTTTGAGTATTAGTCAGTGATTCTATCGTTTGTAATACAACAAGGCTACTTTTTATTCTCCTCGCCCGATCTACCTACGCCTACCCAATAATATCCACCTTGACTTATAATATGGAGCAACAGAATAATAAGTTATTACATTATATAGAATTATGAGAAAAATAAACTACAGATTATTTTTAAGAAGATCGACTTTATTCATAATAACTCAGCTAACAATATTTTTGGATTATTCAACAAAATATTTCACTTACATACCCACTTCTTACAATATTATGAACACGATGATCTAAGAAATAAGTCTTTAAAGGTACCTAAAACTGTAAAATAACAAGTAAAAAACTATCCCAACATTGACTGTATATTTGTTTCCTATAAATGGCAGTAATAAAAATTCTATGAAACGGACCAAAAATACCGTATAGAAATTAATATAAGTAGGTAATTTAAACAATAAGTAGTTTTAGCAAAAAGGTACCAAACAGTTTCATGTCTACACATTATCAAATACAAAATTTGGACTCCAAATCGTTAAGTAGGTACTCGTAGATCGACGCATTTCGCTGCATTGGTGATAGGTGGGTACCCGTACTGATACTAAACTTATAACTAAACTTGTATTAAATAAATTAGTTTTTCTACCGTGTATATATATATTTATGCGTCGAATACTTACCTACTGAGCATACAGATGTTTTACTGCTCCCTAAAAAATATCCTGTACCAATTTTTTTTCAGAAACTCATTTTATGTTTGAGGCTTACCAAGAACCTTCAAAACATTATGATGTTTACTTAGATTTGTATCATGAACTTAATTGAACTCTATAAAGAAATATTATTTTACGCTAATGTTGCAAAACTACTATTGCCTTCTTATTTGAATTTTAAAGTAAGCTTAACATAATAATGTTTTTAGAGATGGTAGGGCCCTATGTATGTTATTAGCTATAATATTGATAATTCTCGACATGGGACGGGCTATCGGAAGATAGGTATGTAGGCAAAGAGGAATCTTCAAAATTTGAAAAATAGTTGAAAAATTTTGAAATGTCTATTTAGGAAGCTAATGAATTTTAATATTTTATGCATAACAAACATAAATCGTTTATGTTGGTATTAACGTTTTATTAACCTTAGTTTATAGAGCAAATTAAAATTATTATTGCTTTTTTAACTCTATTTTCCACACAGAACTATGGCGTACAAGACTCTAGCAAGACTATTAATTATTAAGCTTATAAGCATAAATGACACAATTTGTTAGCTATCTACATGTAATACTTACACAATAGACTTTCAAAAGAAATAAATTGCCAGATTTTTAAATACAGTTTACACTACCTACAAGTTTAAAACAATATCTTGCAATTCATCCAACTTGAAAATCCAAACTTTACTTTTACAATTTTTAGATATTATAATTTTAAACAAGACAACAGTAACGCTCGTTTTTCGTCAGTAACGCTCACTGAGTATTTTACAGCGGTTATGTCAATATTAATAGGTAGATATTTAGTATAGTAATTTGCAAACTTTAAACATTAAACATAATAATATGCTTCAATTAAGCTATTATTATCAACAATTTGTATGTATTGAGCTTACATTGTAACAAACAATTTACAGATACATTTTCACTTCTCGAATTCAGGCACTAAAGTTAAGCTGTAGGGCCGAATCTTAATGCTGAGTTTATATGACGGCGCGGTACAACGTCGCATTGCATCGAACTAAACAAGCACGACCAACATAGCACCAAACTTTTTAAAGAAGTCGCTGTCTCGTGAACGCATCCACCGCGCGGTCATATGAATTCAGCCTATTGTTTATTTCAAGTGCGATTCGGCTTCCCGCGATGCCGTTTTAGATGCGAGCTCTGAGAAAATCTAAAACTGAGAGGATTTTAATTGATCGATTGAAGTTAAAAATTAAGCACGTACCTATTATGTACGGATTATTGGAAGTGAGGGCAAGGTTCAATGTTCAATACTGAAATAAAATAATTCAGTACGTACAGTAGACAGCAGGCATCTTAAGTTTCAACCCCTAGCTTCTAAAAACTTGAAATCGACAGGCAAAAGTGAAGTAGATTAAGAATGTAACAATATGGTTCATAGATAGAAACGTGAATTATTGGATTTCTTATGACAACTAGTACAGGTTTGACCGTATTTATTGTGCGGTATAAGTATTACGGTTTTCCCTCCTAGTTACATTATAAGACATTATAAGTATTTTCTATAATATTAAGCTAGAAACTACTGTAAATATTTGTAAATAACAGTAGGTAAAGGCAGGATGAAATAGTTTTCTGGTTTACATTTAAAAATCTAAACAGCATCCAGGAACACCGCCCAAACATCGTCAATCCAACACGCCTACAATGCTGAATTCGATTTGTTAATCGATTTAGATCTAATAATCAAACGAAAAATAATATGAATAAAATAGACTTAACAAAAGTGTTTTATAAACTACTATAATGAACCACATTAAAAATTATAACACAGTAACGTTGTGACAGTACAATTTAACTTGAAAATTTGTTGTAGTAAATTGATTTCCAAATTAAAAACTGAGTCAAAATTTAAACGTCGCTCAAAGATCAATGGATTATTCGTATTGAAACGAATATTGTAATAGCAATGTTTACCAAAGAGCATTGCTACTTAATAAATAGAGATGTAAATAGTAAAAAAAACGCAGACGCAAAATGAGCGCAACTTTTTTGTCACTTTTAAACACAAAAAATACTTAAACAAGCAGATCGGTTGCAATATTTAAACTATAAAATTATATTTTCAATGGTGATTTATTGCGTCAGGGTAGCAATACTGTTTTTTACTTTTCTCTTGGATTATCCCCAAGCAAAATATTAGATTAATAAATGATAAGAAGCAGGTATATTTATTAGAAGTAGAATAGTAGTAGAAAAGTATTTAAAACTATTATGAAAAGCACAGCTCATTAATACATAGGCGAATAGATTGCCTTATATAAATTCTTATTAGAAAAGAAAAATTCTTGCAATATGTGGGTCTGTATAGTTATAACCGATTTAACTTTTTAGATGCTGTATCAGGATGAATATTCTACTTTAGTAAGCTCGAGAATAAAACCGGAAATTTAACTTTTGTTTTGGTGAAAATTAAGTTAATTTAATATCTAAAAACATATTATTAATTTTTTTAACGTAAAAAACGGAAGCTATATTGGCAGTTCACATATTGTTTTATATCAATCCGTAACACAAGTATACATTATACGTACATTCACTATATTGACTACAATCCATTTACAAAATATAAATTTGTTTTCCTAAAATCACCTGTGAAGATCACAGACTATGTTGTCGTGTGTTTAAATTTTATTTGCGAAACGATAGATGCTAGGGAAATCTTTGTTCTTTCATCACGAATAAAGTTTTCTTTTTAACTATCAATTTGGCGTTCATTTTTATAACTTAATGCCTCATCGAACCGCAGGAATAAATAATATAAACTTATTTTTGTAGACAATTATGTTCTACAATATTTGTCGTGCTTTAACACTTCGCACATTTGAAAACAAAAATTTTATTAATAAGAATCACAGTTTATTATACACTAATACGTTGTGTTCTTGTTTTCCTTATATTATGGGCTCGCGTATGGCTTTAATAGAGAGATGTTAAAAAGGGTGTAAAATTTTTGGTGTTTGTTTTTCAATTATAATTACACAAAAGAAAGTAAGTGTGTATTCTACTGAGTAAAGTAAGATAACTTAAATAAAATAAAAAATAAAACTTTAATCAATAAGGGACATGAAATAAAATAAATAAATAAAAAATTGCTTAATTTATTGAAATCACAGATGTTCACCCAGCGTACGCCAGTGTTCAACACGGACCATTCTACACCTGACGATTTACCAACAAACCAAATGCATCCACCGATATACATTTCGTAGTAGGTCTTCGTTATGCCTAATTACTACCTATAACGGAAGGCGATCGGCATAAAATAATTAATATTGGAATAATTCACAAGTAATAATAATTAATAAATAATAAACTTAAATAACACGAGAGCTATGTACAACAAATGCAAAATTTGCTAGTATTCTTAAAATAGAATGTGATGTGAGGACAGAGTCGGGCGGGCTCGGGCGGTGCTCGGGTGCGGTCGTGCGCGGTCGTGCGCGGTCCGGCGCGGTCGAGCGGCGCTCACGTCATGTTGACGCCGAGCGAGCGGCTGGCGTACTCGTAGACGACGTAGGAGATGGAGACGGCCGGGATGACCTTGATGAAGTTGGGCGTGATGCCGCGGTACAGCCCGCGCACGCCCTCGCGCTGCACGATCTCTCTGAACGCTCCCCGCATCGTGCCCTCCGCACCTTTCGCTGCCTTCTCTGTAATTGAAAAACATTATTTTAACTTTTAGAGCATTTCAGTCGACACAGAAAGGAATTTTATAATAGTCTCTTTATTAATTTATAAGCTATATATAAAATAAAATGCACCATAAAATTTTGAATGTATCTCACCTTGTGCCTGCAGTCTTGTTCGCACGAGAGCAAGCGGGTAGGAGCACACCTGGCCGAGAGTGCACGAAGTGCTGCCGCAAGCAAGCAGCAGCAGCATGCCCGGCTGTTCGTTGTTGGCTTGATAACGGTTTATGTATTTTTTCTTCAGGGTTTCGTAAACCGCTAGGTCGATGCCCGCATACGGCACTATCCCCAGGATATTTGGAATGTATCCCTTGTAGAAGCATTTCAGTCCCTCTCTCGCGTATATTTTCTTTGCGGCGTCTACGATGCCATTATATTGCCCTGTTTTTCTTAAAGCTAATCTTGTCTTTAGCACCTCTAGTGGGTAGATCACAGTCTGACTGATGGCTCCGGCGGTGGCTCCGGCCACGAACCTCTCGTGAATTTCCAACGGGTGGTTCTTCTTCTCGCCCTTAATGAGCCGTTTAACTTGTTCATAAGCAGCGAATTTAAGAGCCGACTCCGGTGCTATTTTGATGACGTTTATTCCGTTTCCCCGCCACAGCCCGGTTATACCGCCTTCGCTAATCATTCTTGCTAAACATTTAGCCATATTTTCTCTAGTAGGATTCACCTGGAACATAAGAAATATAAATATGAGCATACATGTAACTACAAATCAATCCTAATATAATGTTAATTAAGTACAGAGATTTGAACATACCTGTAAGAATACTTTGAGTCTGTCGAGCGGCGCTGTGCAAGTGCGGCTGACGGCGCCGGCGATGCCACCGGCGAGCAAGTGACGCCACCATTTCCCTGTTTGCAGTTCACTTTGAGTGAAGTCATCAGGCACGTTCATATCCTCACCGATGTCCAGATACTGTAAAGAAAAGAGAAATTTCACTTTAGTCTGTGTACTTAATATAAACGTAACATAGTTTCCTTCAAACTCAGACGTACAAATTGTATGATGACTACAGAATTTATCTGAGATTCCAGGTTCAAGATACGCAGATCATATAAACAAATAAATTGTTAAGCGTACGTATCAGTATTACGAATATCCATCTAGATAGATGGATATTACCTGTATACTGGATATACCCTTGGAAGTCCACTGCTAGTCATAATGAGCTGGTCTCCCCTAATAGAAGGCACGATATCCGGTCATATATCGTATATCTACAAAAGATTAATTAGTGTAGTGATGACTGTCTTAAATTTATTAAATATAGATCAGTGACGGTATTACACTGTCCCGCAAAAGTGTCCATCTTCATCCTTGCAAATATCAGCAGATTTATTATCTTTTGTTTCCTCGGTCCATATTCTGGCTTGTAGTCGTAAATGTTCTGCCTAGTGTAAGAGTTAATAACTATACATGATCATAATTAAAAAAATATATTAGTATTATTAAAATTAAAGACGTAAAGCATTGTCGGGGTTCGAATTAGCGACGATCATAATAATATTCTCAAAAATTCTCGGCCTAGGTTTGAGGTTAGATGAGGTTAGTTATCAACATGCTGGAGCAATAACAAATATCCGATTAACAATAAGTTAAAGGTTTGTACAACCCTTTAAAGAACATTGTTCGTCGTTACTGTGCCTGTGCAATTTCAAAGAATACAGCGTGAAAAAAGTTAACAGATACCGTTACGTTTAGGAATTGACATTGTATTCTATTATCCCAATTCATTGTGAAGATGGTAATAATATAGTCCCAGTACATCATGTCCGCGTTAAAAAATGAGTGTAAACAAAAAAAATAATAAGGAACTGTGTCGTGGTATTCATTATTACTGGGACTTCCGTCTTCCGAGTCAGCGATGCCACAAGACATCTGACATTTTTCTAACCTTTTTGACAGATTTTAATACTGTCAAAAATATTGAATGTTCAATTATTATAAAAGAAGAACAACTATGAAGGAAACTATTTAGAGACTGAATGTTCCATTATTATGTTTTGTTATATCCGAAAACTGTATTTATCAATCTGCCTCGTAAATTTAAAACCTTCAAACGTGGCGCCACATACATCTTGGATACATCTTTGATATGACCATAGATGTATTATTCTAACTAACGTTACAGATTGGCAACGTGCAAGAAAAAAGACTAAGGATACAGTACGTTAGAACGATATAGATCAGATATACGAATTCGTTTTTAAAACGAAGTCGCCCTATAACAGATTGGCAGCTGCATTGTTAAAAAAAATTTCGCCGCGATTTACAAAATAATTAATTTCAAGTAGCTCATTGAAAGGATTTCTGAGTTAAATTTAGACATCTGTCACTGACCTTCGCTTCGCTCGGGAAAAAAGTTAACCTAACCTAACGGTTTAACGGACGACTTAGGTTATTTTATTCGTCCGTTTTGTGGAAGACTAGACTGTTGAAGATGTAGTTGTAGAGTCGTACGCTAAACGGATAAATAAAATAAATTAATCGTCCGCTAAACGGATGAATAAAATAAACTAGTCGCCGACTATCGGAGCGTGAATAACATATACAGTATTCATGAAAATTAGGCAGCAGACTAGGAGAGTAGGTAGTAAATAGATTGTAAACTCGCCCAATAAAAAGCTTATTTCGACAAATACAGTTCTAGTCCAAGATTTTTTCGTATCTCCAAAAAATATTGAGATACTTTACAAAAACAAAAAATTGATTTTTCCGATATATTCAGGTAAAAAAATTGATTTTTTTACCTGAATATATCGGAAAATATTAACAACAGTTTGGTATAAAAAGATGGGAAATTATGTCCTCTACAAAAAAGATTTTTACTGTTTTTAACGTATTCCGAGATATATGCAAAAACGGTTTCCAAGATGGCGGCTAACACTCGCGGTTTCGGGCGACAGAAACTCGGTTTTATACTTGGGGGACACCCTCTGACATAATCCAATCGAAAAATCACGTAGAAGGATTTTGTGCAGAGCGGAGAACCGATTTTGGTGCTAAAATTCCTGGACTATTCAGCGTTATTTTACAAAGACTAGACTTCTGTCACTGTCCCTTGCTCCGCTTCGTTTCGCTCGGGGAAAACAAGTTATTCTAACCGTTTAGCGGATGACTAAGTCCGTTTAACGGACTTTTTAAACTTTTTACTTCGGCATTTTAAACTGTCGGTCCCGGCTGTTATCGATTAGATTTCAGTCGTTTAACTTTGTCTGAGGCCATACGACCATACGACTCGGGTTGGACACTAGTCCATTTCTCCACCCACTCGTATTGCAGCAGCAGAGGCAGCGTGGTGGAGTATGTTCAAGGCCTCCCCCTGTTGTGGGGGAGACCAGCAGTGGGAGATAAAAACCTGCCTAGCCCATACCTACATCTTGTCCTTTGATAATGTATCCTTAACTTTGAAGTAAGCCACTGTCTCGTCTAACATGGGTATTAGCGCTTTAGCCGTGTGTACATAATTATTTTTCGCAAGAGCACGCAATTTATTCACAAACAAAAATTCGCTAATGACTTTCACACGTCACATTCAAAGTACCTAACCGGCAACAAAAAAACCGGTAACAAGCGGCAGAAGAGAGTTGATTGCATACAAAATTCTTGGTGTCGGCAAAATGTGAATATCATAGGTGTTATGTTTATCAATGTGAATATGTAACACAAAACAGCTTCTAAGTTATTTTATTAACAACCAATCAAAAATGAATCATGATCCATGAGAATCATGGATTTCATCATGCAGGTTTGTCAATTATTATATATCTCGTTTAATAACATGATGTTTGATCTACTTGGCGCTTCAATTGAGTAATTGCACAATCTCATTCAGACGATGTATTCTCGTTCATGCCTTCTAGCTAGCAAATATACATTATTTTGCTACTTTAAATGGCTGCAATAAAATAGGTAACCTGCCAATGTTAAAGTAATTTATTTACACTGGTATTGTATTGAAAAAACAAAATGAATGCTCAGGAAAATTACTCATTCCTGCTGCAAAACACAAAATCCCTGCATTTTCGTAAATACAGCAGAGTTTATTTAACTTGCATATTCATAGCAAAGCGTTAATTTCTATCGTTGCTGGTATTGTTTAAATAAGCCATCATTACAGGCCAAGTTCCGATAGGATTTTGTACTAATCGAATAATATTCTTCCATATTCTTTTCACCAGTTTATGTACCAATCAACTAATAAGTCATTTATATACAGTTCAGTGATTATATTTTTTTAAACGCTAGTGCACTCTGCAGTCAAAATGGCAGAACGGACAGACATATCCATGTCAAGGATATGAAAGAGAGCCCACGATTTAAAGACCAACAACCGGCAACCTGCTCCAGCAAACGAACGTTAGAACAATCATAATTCAAGGTCGACAAATAACCTTTTGGAAACTACCATTTTATTCTGTGAATGGTGAGCCACATATCGAGTTACTAGGGCGAAATACTTATGTATATTACTTCAAGAGGAATTGGGATCGGAAAATATTCACATTTATTTGGAGTAGGTAATTACCTAAACTTGAATTTGAGTTTGTTCAATCAGTCTATTATCTTTAAGTATAAAAAACTGCAACAACTTCTTTTTTAAGTTCCATAAAACTATGAGTTACGTTATCAGTTTAATTACCAATGGTCAATCAGATTTTTCTATCATCGGATGCTCTGATTGATTTCGTAAGGTTACCACAACCTTGTAGGTATTACTGTTCCTTTTTTTGGGTAAAGCGGTCAATGTCGCAGATAGTGGAATTTAAACAGTTTCAGATTAGACCACATATTTGAATCCAATCCAGTTCATACTACTAGTAGTTACCCACGAAACAAACGGTGACTCCATCACCAAGAAACTATAATTATATTAGGTACGAGTACCTATGTTATAATAGTGACGCGAATGTTTCAACTAAACATTAGCATCGAGGACGTCAAAATATAAACTGTTTGTGTTTGTAACTATACACAATGCAACGTCAACAGATTTGTACGTAAAGAAGAATTACCTACGTGTTCGTATCCTAAGGTGTTAACTGCATAGGTACTCGTTACTCAAAGGATCACGAATGCCTGCGGCAAATCTTCAAAAAAGTTCATCGATTCATGCGGGTTCTGAGTACACTATTAAAAGAAAATAAAATTTACTTACAATTTCTATAAATATTCCAACAAAAGTTTGTCAAGATCAAATAAAAATATACAGTAACTTATACAAATACAAAGTATTCCGTTAATACACTATGAATGAAAGCACACGACTGACGCTGAAACTTGGTTTTCCATCAAAAGCGAAAGATACCCTAATAGTGCCTTTGTGTATTGAGCTATTTTAGAAAATATCTATATAATATAACATTTCAATAATTTAAAAGTAGGTAACATTGAATTCAGTCTTCTTATTTTACCATCAGACTGATCTCGGAGCGTCTAAGCCGGGACACCATTGGATTTCCCAAGCCTGATGATGAGTTTTTCTTTTGGGTGATAAGTACTTTCCTCTTTCCAGAGGTTTTCTGGAATAAATCGCTCTATAGCGAATTGTTATACGCATGCAAAAATAAAGGTACAAAAGGTGGACTTCATGCCTTTTAGCATTATCTGCCTTACTTCTTTGTCTAAATAGGTAGGTATGTTGTTTAATGGCAATATTTCTAGTGCGCAAATAAAGGGTATTTGTATCGTGTTGCATCTATTGTGGTGGTATCTGCCCAATCGATACATCAATTTAGTATCAGGTGCCTAATACCCATCTCATCTAGATAGCTGAGATAGGTTGTGTAGTATGAAAATCGAGTACAACCAAAAAATCATTTAAAATGCAAAATCAGTACCTACAAATAATACAATTCACGCAGCCTTATTGTGTACCTACTTTCGCTTTATTTCTATAATGAGTCAGCGGGTATCAAACTGAAATCATAAGGATTTTCCCGCGAACACGTCGAGGATGTCGCGACGGGGCGCTGACGTCATCATTGATTACGCGTCATCGAGAACAGAGAACCCACGAGGCAGTAATTAGGTATTTTACGAGTATCAGAGCGCAGATTCTATACAATGGCGCAGTAGTGCTGCATTGTGCTAATGAAATATAGAATAAACTCATCCGCACTTACTATGTTGTGATCGTATACATTCCATATGATCACATGATGTCACAATCACTTAAACACGTATACTTAAAAATATACATTATCACCATGAGTTTAAGGTTAATTTGCCTGTCGTATATTTATATTTATTTCATCATATGACCGATTGGTATGAACTTTGATAGCAATGGAAATAACAATTGACTTTAATTTAAGTTATCATAAACTTTAGACAAACAATGCATCGTAATATTTAATAAGATTGCAAACAAAGAAAAAATAATTTCGAACTATGTATTTCTAATGGTGATTTACGATACGGCGTCTTTATTTGTAACTCAAATAAATACATATTCATAACTCCACCCATTCAATAACTTTCACGTGATTCACGTGAGCTCTAAATACTTCTCTCTCTTTAAAAAGCAGAGCAAGTGCGTATTAAATAAATTATAAATAATTTAAACCTTACTCATTTTAATTGTTTTGATATCATATTACATATTTTATCGGATTTCCGGTAGGTAATTGTTTTTTTAAACAATGTTCTAATTCTTGAATGTCGCGCATGTTACATGTCACATGTATCATTATGACGTGGCCATGATACCCATATGTGTATACATGTACGGTAAACTAATAAAATCTTCCGGTGCAAGTTTGTTTGTGTTCAAGAAACGTGTAAGTATGCAATAAAAAGTATTGCCTCGTGCATACAACCCATACAGCTAACATACTTATCTAAACATATCTTGATTAAACACAAAAAACACAATTATTCATAAATACTAGCTGACCCCGCAAAGGTTGTTTTGCCATATAAGTTACCGAGCGTTAAGAATCGACTATTAAAAATAGGGGTTGGTAATAGAAGGGTGAAAATTTATGGTTGTATGTATTTTTTGATGCCACATTATTGAAAAATAAAAATAGTTTGGTAGTAATCGCCGTTTTGGAGGAGTATGGTAACTAAAACTGTGACATGAGAATTTTATACATATTATAGGTACCTATTATAAGAATACCCATAATAATTATATTTTCAATACATATAGGATAAAAATTATAATTATATTAATCTATACAATTTTTGCACTCGTAAGAACACGTGAAGTACCTACGTACGTACTTGGCCTATGCAGATATAGGTAAATATATTGCATCGTCACAAAATAATTGAGTAGTGAGAATATTAGTTACTTATTTTAGTAGAAAAAAAGAGAATAAAAACTGGTACTTAATGTATGAAAATGATTTCAAAGTAAACGAGGAAGTTTTAACATAAATTCTAAAATTTCCCGTAAAAATAATGGACAAAATAAGAATATTTTAATGAGACAATGTATTTTCCTGTAATTTTTGCTTTTATTCTCATTCGCAATGCAGTAAGCTGGACACTGTATGTTTGCAAACCTTTGCTTATAAAATTTTCTTCATTAGAACCAGAAGTAAAAAGCGCATAGCAGTTTTATCCGACTTCCGACGAACTTTTCAATTAGCAATTGAAATTTACAATTGAATCTTCATTCTTCAGTGTAAAAGTTGACCCACTGAATCAAAATGAGAATTGCTCCACATGGTTAAGAGAAAAGCTTAAACGTTTGATGTGCTACATTAATAAAGCAATATATATACATATATATCGCCAGAATATTATATCATATCAACTCGCACTGCATGTTTGAGATAAATTTGGTTTTTATCTTCTGGATGTTAATTAATGGTATATTATTTAGTCTCAGATCTTCGTCGCTATATATTATTAAAAATTGTGATGCTAAAGCTGTTATTTAAATAATTTTTAGATATAATATCGCAAGAGTATAAAATTGTTTTGTTGTATGGATTATGTGTTTGCGATGTTTCGATAATGAAGTGGCGTAACAAGTGTCAACAATAGAAAGAAGATAAAGAGTTACAACTGATAAAGAGATAAATAAAAACTAGAATATTCTAAGAAAATTTAAATAATTGAAGTCAAAGTGCATACCATTATATATATTATAGGTAGGTATGCACTTTATAGAGGAGTAAAGTGTAAAGTACATTTTCATGACGCTATTCTTATGTAATTACGGTAAAGGCGGAACTCATTCACGCGTTTGTAAAAATCTATTAAAAGCCGTTCCCTTGGCAACAGCGTATACATTATCACGTGGATAGGTATTTCGGCCGAGCCGTGTCGCCCGTCTTGCATTCCGTCGATGCAAAAGAGGCGAACGCGTAAGAAATTACCGGCGAAATATGAATGTAATCTAAGTCAAATCAGGTAAGAATGATAATGATAAAAATCACACAGATAAAAATATTTCTTAAAACCTTGAAGACGTTCCAATAAAAATGAAATCACGTGAATTCGAAGATCAAGGTTGGTGAATGGAACGTTGTCTCTAAAAGAATGAATTTATTGACAAATACGTTTAAATTACAACCTGTACCTTCAATATCCATTCCCAAATGTCTGCATATGACTCCATATCCATTGTGTATAAACGTAATTAATTTGACTTAAAACTATAGAAGGGAACCGATCTAAGTGAAGATCGTATTGTAACTAACTGGCGGCAAAACCGATGCACAACCGTCAGCTAACCCGGAATTAGAATGCAATTACCTTTGCCAAACATCGCCGAAACACGATGAGAAAATCTTCGAAGACATCGCCAGTTCCGCCTGTCACATCTTCTAATTCCAGAGACATTTTACCTACTTTACTTAACATAAATTCGATAAAAATTTAAAAAATACACAGAATAAATAAAATCACAGACTAATTACTTTTTGGAACTAAATATACCATCAGATCAAACGTAATACTTTAAACTAAATCGAGTGTACAGCTGGCGGAACGCGACGATGACACGCGGCTCGTTTCGCCAATGAGCATGCTCACACTGAGTCCGTTTCTTTCTGACACACTAACTGTACGGTGCGTAACCGACATGTCGTCAGAGTCAGAGAGTCGCCGACCACAAAACCGCACCAGCAACGGTTGAATGAGGCAGGCAGCGGCGGCGGCGGTGGAATGAGATTATGAGACCCGACGCGATACCACCGGCGCGCCAGTTCACCAATCCCAACTGATATGACGTTCCAATCTAACGTTTAAGTCGCCATTACGAATACAATGGTACCAGGAGGCCGACGATAAAGAAGGCGTGTGCGGGTCGAAATACAAGTTCACTGGGGGCTCGCCCTCCACATCGAATAGCGATAGGGACTCAGAATGTAGCCAATAGGTAGGCAATGTAGTGTAGTGCTCCTCGAAGGAATGCCAAGCAATGCTGACGAGAAAAACCTACATCAGAACCTACATTGAACAAAATCATTGAAGTAAGAATATTTTACAGGCTGAACTTCATTGACTACTTTGTTCCACAACCAAAAACAAACGATTCCGCGTTCTCGTCAAGATACCAAGGTATTACATTTATCTAACGTCTTAACCAAGGTTACTGTAATTAAGTTATTTCGTGCTATTTAATTACTTCTGTCCATTCAATTATATTAAAATAAAAATATTTTCTCTAAGATGCGGTCGCCATTTAAGGACATTTTTACTCACTTAGAATTTTTCAAGTGTGCGTGGAAACAGTCTGGGAACCGATTTTGACGAAAACTAAAACAGTAACTGCATCATTGGATTTTTTTAACTATGAGAAATAGCGAAAAATGCTGACAGGAGTCTGGCAACCGATTTTGACGAAAACTAAATCTGCATCATTGGATTTTTGAAACTATGAGAAATAGCGAAAAATGCTTACAGGAGTCTGGCAACCGATTTTGACGAAAATCTGACGAATTTTGAAAAATCAATGTGCCAAGCCAGGAATCGAACCCGTTGATTTTATAAAAATAAACGCCTCCTGTATTATTGCACCATTCGATAGTGTCATTAATAAGGTTCAAATTATGGAAAATAATGAATGGCATACGGCAAACTTAAGGATAGAGCAGTGTCTTAACAAAATACGTTTTTTAACCCCCGACGCAAATGGAGAGGGTGTTATAAGTTTGACGTGTCTGTCTGTCTGTTTCTCTGTCTGTCTTTCTGTTTGTGGCACTGTCGCTCGCGAACAGATGAAGCGATTTCAATTTAGTTTGTTACGTATGAAACGTGACTTACGGGCGAGTGTTTTTAGACATAATTGATGAAAATCGGTTGAGTCGTTTAAAAGTTGGGGGGGATGAAAGTGGGGAAGAATAACCGAATGTCTGCAAATATAATCGAGTGGGATCTCAAATGAAAGCGCATCACGTGCACATTACAAAATAGTATGTTCAATGAAAATCGGTTGAACCCTTAAAAAACTGTTAACAAATTTACCCAAACAGGGTCGCAAATGAAATAGCATCACATGTACTTTACAAAATGAATAAGAAAAATAAATGAAAAATATTTAAAAAATAATTTGAGCCGTTTGAAGTTAATTGGGCTAAAAGTGTGAATGGAAAACAGAATGCCTGTTAATGTATCCTAATGTTGTATCAAATAATACTAAATAAAAAAATTTAAAAACCCACCGACATAACAAATGCCTTGCAATTGTTGATGAAATAGTCATTGAAAAATAAAGCTAAGCACGTTATTAAAATACTTCAGATGATAAGAAGTTAGGCAATAAAAGAGTGGGTTTGTTATTATTATACTATTTAGGTTCTTCTCACTTGTATTTAGTAACGAGCTGACTTTGTAGGCTTCGATATACCAATTTTAAAAAGAGCAACACTTAAAAAGGTCACTTCTTTCTTCCATATTCTGGGTCCTCAAGATGCCTACTATAAGAGGTTTCAGGATTATCCATTCTTTCTGGGACACCTGTATATTAGTTTTTTTGATTATAAAAGATTTATAAGTATTCTACTCAAAACTAAACATTAAGTTTGCATTTTGTACCACTTTTGGTGAATAAATTTTGAATAACTAAATAACTTATCACCCCTTTAAAAGTGAAAGAACGAAAAATGCAAGAGTAAATTATTTGGGTCTTAGTGAAAAACAAAATGTTTTTACGCAGGCAAATTATGAAAAATAATTGATACGGCAAGCCGACACAAAAGCGCAAGCAACAAAATGCAAGAAGGTTGGATATGTATGGATGTCATCGCAATCAGACGACCGCACAAAAAAGAAGGTCACAGATCTAGTGAGAACTAAACGAGACCAGTTAGACAACAGAATCCGTATGGAGGACAGTGCTTCTAAATATAATTGAACTATCTTCTAAATCTATTCGTACATTTCGTAACATACATGCTGTAATATTATATCAAAATTTAATCACCATGTATAAGCAGTATACAGTATTATATATTATTATGTATTATGTATTATTATAAGATTATTATAGATAGTTTTGTACGGTTTTTAAATTTTTCATTAAGATCTAATTATTTTCTGTTTTTTTTTTAATTTCTCGCCTAATATTTCATACTATTGACTTCACATGTCACATTTATTTAAGTACATAATAGTTAGGTAACCATTTGTTTCTTTATTGTTTCAAGATTCTCATTCATTTCAAGAAACTCTTGTTTAAACTACTATTTGTATTCCAAATTGCGTAATAAGACCAATTTATAATACAACGTGAATAACTAAATTTTATCTTTAGTTCACCAAAGGTTCCCAAAACATAAATAAGTTGCTGATTGCACTGATGATAAAAGTTAAACAAAATTTAACGTTAGTTAATTTAACGTTATTTTTAAAAATGGTTCATTTATAGGTATATCACAATTAGTTGAATTTTATATTTGCATCGTAAAATAGCAAAAGTAATTAGTAGTATATCTATTACAGTTAATTGTACAGCTGGCAGCTATTAATTAATTTAATAATCTGTTTACTATCAACAAAGTTTCCCTTACTCGTGTATACAATTTTAATAATTAAGTGATAACACTTCGTTGGTCACATTCAAAATTATAACCTCATTGTAACCTTTTATAAACTTATGTATCTTAATATAGGGACAAGAAGCGGAAGTTTGATAAATTGAATATTGAGCAAAAAACCAATCGTGGTTTTTGTAGATCTCGCCATGATGCAGAAAAATTACGAAGTCATTTATTTTTGTAGTAGTGGTGCGAATGACTATCTTATTTTTGGGCCACGGAGTTAGCAAAATATTCTCATCTGAAAGTGTTATGTTACATACATAAATTTAATTTAATACTTAGTCTTAGTAATATTAAAATGGCAATCGTGGCCACTTTGTACTAAACCTTATAATCACTTACTATATTTTAGGCCAGAGGTGAATGTGGCTACACCTTTGAAAAAGTAAAAATCCCTGATTAGGCACCGCCGTTACCTGCCAGTCGTTATTTTTATGAGGCCATGGTTATCATTTCTTAAAAAAAAAATTTGGTTCAGCATGTTGTTCAGCACTGTTTTAATTTTTACGAATGAAAACATTACCTTCGTCAAGACTAAGTAAACGCTGCTACTGCAGCTAAACAAACATTATTTATCACTGAATCAGTGACGTACGCTGTGACGTTGTATAATTATGTTATTATTAAATAAATAACTGTATAAAGAATGACATCGTTTAAACTAGATGTGCCCGCGACTTCGTCTGCGTACAATTTAATTATCTAAATATAATAATTATAATGCTAAAATAAAAGCAGCTTATTATAAAGTTACTTATTAAGTACATCAGCTATCTGCCAGTGAAAGTCCCATCAAAATTGGTCCAGCCGTTCCAGAGATTAGCCGGAACAGACAGAAAGGTAAAAATTTTAAAAAAATACTAAATTAGGTAAAAATGTACTAATTGTACCAAAATAAGTATTAATTCTTTGTATACAAAATGTAGGTACATACACACATATGCATTTAGTAAAAACCCGTTATTTTTATATTACTGTAATTAATTAATTTATGTATTATTTTTAATCACAGACACTCCAATTTTATTTATTTATTTAATTCATTAACATTCATTAATATTATAGGATAATAACAAAAACGAAATAAATAAAATTTTAAAATGTTTGTTTAATTGTTGTTTCATCAGCATTCAATCAGGAAGTATGTTCACAAAAGGTAAGGAAGCTAACTAAAGCCTTTCCGGAGTTACTGATTTCCGATTTCCGGTTCTAGAAACATAATATAATGGTTTTCTTTTCCCATCTATAGGTATAAATAACGCCACCTATATATTAATCAAAATACCTATATAAATACCGTTGTAATCTTGATTTACTATGATCAGATGCTGGCAGTTAAATAAATCATGTTATATGGTAATGGAAATTAATGACAAATTTTCAAAATTTTCTTTAAAATATAAAATATAGTAGGCATGTAGGGAGTAGGTAGGTATATGTTTGTATAATAAACAACTGCGACTTTTACTTTTTAAAATCCTTAAAATCCTCACTTCATTTTTCTGTGTCTGAAGAGTGAAAAGGATAACAAAAAGATAAGATAACCGAAATACACCATATTATCTTCAATTTGGCAATGACAAATCACCGGCGCCGGTTATGTTGTGATGTACGATTAGCTATGTATTATATAATATATTCAATACTCAGATTGATCTATCTCTATGGCAACCTACCTAAATTTCGCCTCAAAATGTACAAAGGCTTATTTTTCAATAATTTTGTCATAAATAAAACCAAGTGAAAACGTTTCAAATCACTGTATTTTTAATTATTACAACCAATTTTCAAAGGAAAAATAAATCAACAAATCAATTCAATTCAAAGTAAATTAAATCAACAATATTCCAAATTGAGGTGCTTATCAAAGTCCATAGAAAAGCTAAATTATTCAAAGTACCTAATTCACTATTTAATTAAAATATTTCCAAATACATGAAATAGCAAAACTTCAGAAAATATATTAAACAGACAATACCATCGTTTATTAAAGCAAATAATTTTCTACCATCGAAAAATTTGCAATAATTAATTTTAACAATGGGAAGCTTTAAAATACTTATTATAAGTAGCCCTTGGAGAAACATAAACGGCTTCACAGTCCACCATCCACGAAATTGAAAACGTAGACGATAGAAACTCTCGTTTTTAAGTTCAATGGCAGACTTTCAAGCTTGTAGCAAATTCGTTTATTTAGGTAGGAAGTAAGTATGTAGTAAGTAATTAATTTATCAACTTAACGATATATTATTATGAAAATCAAACATTGTTAATATGTGTGTTTCCTTTATACGCTCATAATGTGCAAGTGAGTTGGTGTAGCGTTGACGTGGTCCAGTGAGGACCCGATAGCAGTGGTTCGACGGTGCGGGCGCTGGCCGCTGACGTAGCGGATGCAACGCGCGGACGTGCAAGCTCCGCCCACGACAGCGCATGCAGCCAGATTATTCATATTAGGTTTCTAGTTTTATCCACAACGAAGTTATTAGGTATTGAAAATGGCCTGTACTGCTTCGAGAAAAGGATAGTACGGCCGAGCTACTTTTTTGCTCGACTTGGCAGGGGCATTGCCGTGCCCCCAGATATGGGCTCAGATCAGTTTAATGGTATAAAATTATCGTGTGCAAATATTTAAGTTAATGTCTTGACGTTTTGAAATTAATGGAAATTACCCTGGAAAAAGCGGTTACATGCTATAAAATCGTCGTAAATTAGCTTTTTTTTAGTAGTTCTAAAACAAAAAGCAACAGGTCGACAATCCTGCCTTACCACGCAGATATTTTCAATGTATTATATCACGCGAGATTGCGATGTCGCAGTTGTCGATTCATTTATCCTCATTGTAATACGTATGCAGTAATTGGAGACACACCCATCAGCCATCACAGACAGGATACTACGTTTGTGGTTCATTGTTGAACTGACTAGGCGCGTCGACAGGATTACAGTGTCGCGTTCGCGTGTCCCGTGAGTTTTATCTATTGGGGCCTCGGATGATGTCACAAAGAGCAGAACAAGAACGAATATAATTATACGTTTAATTAGTTACGCAAAAATTTACCTAATTGCTGAGAAATAACAGATATTTCATTTAATATTTCTGTTCCATATGGAACAGGTTTTAACCCTCTTCATCATAATAGGTATGATGAAGGTATGGGTATGGGTATGGTATGGGTAATGGAGAATAATTATGATTATAAAGATAACAAATCGTACAAGCTTAAATTCGACTATACTATTTGTCAGTAACATTAGGATCATAGGTCTACTATTATAATATTATGTATTTATCAGTCTCAGGACTAACCAATACTTTTGTTTGGAAATGAAAAATTGAAAATCAATCAATCAATAATGCTGAGGCTCAGCTTCAAGTAGACAAATACAACACAAGAATTATTCTTAGTATCAAGTATTTGGTTTCTATAGTTAAATTTTGGTACCAAGCTCAAAAATAGTAGGCCTACAGTACGTAACAAATTTTATTTCATACTTTTTTGATGGCGGTTTAATTTTTTTTTTAATTTTTTTTTCGTAATTTATAGTTTAAGTCCATATCACGGAAACTACTGGACCGATTTTGATGAAACTTTTGCCATTCCCTAAGTTGAACAAAAAGCAAACAAACAAAAAAAGAACGAACACGGTCCGTCAATTAGTTGCGGAGATATGCGTGGACAAACATATCTACATATATACATACATACATATATACGCCCATGAAAATTGGTATTCTTGTTTGGAAGCCGTAACAGACCAACAATAAATATGTAAAAATTGTGCAGTTTTGAGAATATTACATATACGTACACACGTGTCAAATTGATAACCTCCTTTTTTGTAACCGGTAAAAGTGGGGGTGAAGTGAACATGAGTTCGATATTTCCGAGCGGAGGCGATAGATGGCGCAATTTCTAAATCTGAAGTAGGACCATGTATGGAAATGATTCGTGAATGAAACATTTAAACAACTTAAACCAAAGAAATTAGCACAAAAACCTATTTGTGGCACGTAGCCAGCTTAGATATGGCCACTTTCTATTGTCGCACATTCAAATGGATGAAGCTTGTCCTGACAGTCAAAATTGTAAATGGGAGAAGTGCTATGAAAGAGCCAGTTTTCTAAACAAAGCGAAAAATATACTTTAAATGAAAGATATCATGATTTTTTGTCTCTAAAATTATTATTTATTTATTAATGTAGGTAATTTCATACGAAAATACCTTAAACATACTAAAAAAATCAATGAATTTCCCTTTTTTAAAAAATGTGTCATCTGGCTCCTTCATAACTTGTTGTTTTAACCCATTAATGACCCACTACAGGGTCGGGTCTCCTCTCACGCCTCGGTCTCCTCTTCATAACTTATCGGTTATGAAGGAGCCGGTTTATATTTCAGAGTGTAATTGCAAAAAATATGCAAAATGAAAATTACTGCAGTATTAAAAAATAACAAAATGGCAATTTGTTAAAAAAACTACAAACATTTTTAAGAATTGTTATATTCTATTAGTCATTATAAGTCATTCTATCAAACGCTTTAATCTTACTAATAAACAGTTATTTAACTTTTTTTTTTTATAAATGGAGCAAGCAAACAGACGGACGGGCCACCTGATGGTAAGTGGTCACCGTCGCCTACTGACACGTGCAACACCACGTGGGGGTCGCCAGTGCGTTGCCGGCTATGAAGGAGAGCTTTTTTTATGCCCTTCTTGAAGAACCCCATGTCATAGTCCTGCGGGAATACATCAGCCGGAACATATTATTCAGTCATTATTATTATCATACAATATTAAAATATTAGATGCGGATCCTTTTTTAAGAATAACAATAATTTTTTTTACAAAATAACAAATCTTATCTTCTACCAGAAACACCATAGTCGGCTCCTTCAAGGCCTATACACCCTGCTCTTTCATAACCTATTCTTTAAATAAATATAGCCTTCAAAATAACAATAATATTAAAACTTTTTCAGCTCAGTTTTTCCGTATCTACAAGGTTAAATATATGCACAAACTTAATTTATAATCCGTGTACCTATATTTATTTCCAATAAAATACCAATAAAAAAATACAATTTAAAATAAGTAGAATACATTTTAGTACCTATAACTTTAACTCGACGTACCAGCGTCCAATGATTTAGGAGGGCTCTCAAATCTTTGGGGTAACAGGAAATCAGTGTTGCCACTTAAAAATATAATTTCCAACCAGGGGGTTGATTCTGTATGACCATTCAGATTTCGTGTCGATATCGTGTGTCATCCAACCGTATGTCATTTCATGAACTCGGCACGACAAGGAACCTTAATGTCTATTCAATAAGGCACATAACAGATTGTCACGATATTTGACTTTTAAGCCTTTTTTGACTTTTTATCACGCGTAAGACACGACATTGCCGCGATACGAGTGTGAATGGTCATACAGAATCGGGCCCCAGGTTTGACCCTAAACTACGGAAATAATGCAAGTGGCTCCTTCAAAACCTGGCTCCCTCCTATTATACATACTGCATTCCTCCTGCAGGACTCCTAATTGTGTGTTTGGCCTATGAAAGGGTTATAATAGAATATTGAATTTTGAAAAGTCGGCATAAATTGGAATAATCTGAGCCCGAATACATTCAAACTGAGATTTAGAAACCTAGACTACGATTTTAAATACCTTTAAAGTTTTAAAGGCTAGACCTAGAGAAGTATAAAACGTTTCGAAGAGTTAAAACACAAAACGACATTTAATCGCGTTTAGTCGTATTGTGTTCAGTAGTTCGTGACGCAACCCATCGTAAGCCTGTAATGCAATAAATGAAATTATCTCACAAACGTGTACTCACGGTGGAGTGTCTCCAGAAGTGTATGAGCGCGTGTATGTCCGTCGCCGGCGCCAGCAAGAGGTAGTCCCGCCATTCGTCGTAGCTGATGTTCAGGCTCCCGTCCTGATCCATCCTGAGAACAAACTTGATGATTCAGACCACGAAGCAATGCTACTATTACATTGAAATCTACTTTGCTTGCTGCTATGGATATATGTGGTTCAGAAAGTTATAAGGCACGCAAAATAACGGACCTCCGACTTTAGTCTGATAACTAAAATAAAAAATATAATCTTAAGATATGCTTAACCAAAATGGCAATCTTTCTATGTTTAAACAACGAATATTCATGTTCATTCAAATATGAATATTAAGAAAAGACGAAATCATTTGTTTAAAGATATCTTTGCATTTATTATACTACTTGCTTTAATTACCTATGTACATTTTCACAGCAATTAAAATTTACATCTTGACGATATTATATTAAATTTGCATTATTATTTTACATACTGAGACGAAACAAGTTTTCATAAACAGATTTCATAAATGAAAAACATTTCCAGCGTCACTATTTGAATAAAATCACATTTACACAATAGTTTAGCTTAACGACAAATAATAATAGCACAAAATATGGAAATACGAATTAAAAAAACAAAATAAACGTCAATCCACAAACAAATCTTCTCAACATAAAAAATGAAAAATAATAAAATGTTAGTAGGTATGATAAGAGACGTTAATAAGGGGCATGTTTTAATGGTAGCAGTGATATGTATGTGGCCTTGCCTTCGTGGGCCACGCAAAATAGGAGAAAATATTTAGGCAATAAATACATATTATAATTTGTTATGCTTACAACATTATAAAATAAAAAAATAACTCGTATTTTTCATAAAACCGCAGCGACTTCGCTATCGCATTGAGAGTTCATCTCATTCGCGAAACGTATCCATCCACCCATACAGCATCACTACAAAGTCGACTATTGAGCACCTCTCCAGCCTATAAGAGACCTTCTTCTTTATACAACAGTTACCCCGTGTCTTTATCGGGTCACTAGTCCAGAAACATTGGGCAGATGTCAGTAGCACTGGGCTACCACACACGATTGCTGTCACGTACTCGTACATTCTTTATCAGGCGAAATTCTTATTGCAGTGTAAGTCATCAAGTCATAATTAATTTTTGATCTTAACAGTGCTGAAACTTTCTTTCGACCGCGTTTTCTCCCGTTCAAGTATAAATCAAAGGACCATCAAATTAATTAAATATGCATGACGTTCATTAAGTTCACAACTTGTACCTGATAACGAATAAAAGTAGCTTAATCCTTGCTTAGTTCAAAGTAAGGTGACTCAATTTTATTGTAAGGTAAATAAAATCTTGAGAAATATTATTTTTAGTATCTAGTGGTGGCTACCTAATATTTTATAGCAAACAAAACAAAAGCATACAATGATTGGCCCGATCTGTGAAAATACAGTTTCAAGAAGTTATAAAACATAACTAAGCGGACTCTCCTTTGATCCAATACCTCGTTAAATGTACCTAGTGAAATTCTGTAAGCAATCCTGTCAATATTGTGAATTACGTAAGCGAATTGAGATCGACATTGAATGTTTCTGACGAGTTAAGATGAATAAGCAATAACACGTGTCGTATCTAAAATGCCCGACGAGCGATTTATGATGAAATGATATCGTCGTAAACAAAACGGAGGGGAGGTCTGGAAAACAACTCACTTAGATGCTTGTCCCATGGAAAGGTTTAGCTATCTAAACATTCATTAGTGAACCGATCGAACAACACATTGATTAATTTTGAAACACAACAACACGTTTAAAGACGTTCATGTACTTTTTTTATTAGCGAAGCCAGCGTCTACGTGATTCTCTCGTTCTTGACTTACCACCAGAATATTGGCCAACTCGCTTTTCTGAAACATTTTAGTATTCTCTTTTAGAAAAGGTAATATTTATTCATGCTGTGCCTGCAGTCATCTAGCACGATAACGAAGAGATCGTTAATTACAGTACTGGAACATAATCAAAGCCCCATCTCATAAATGCAAAAAAAGAGTCAAGGTCGGTTGCCTAAATACTATAAAAAGAAAATTTGCTAGAATCTAAATTGCCCAGTATCCGTTGCTACCCAGTTTTTATTGTTATTATTAATTACAGTTGCCATTAATTGCCTGGAATTGGATCAGCGATTGAAATTGAAAGATTTACATTTTGTATTCAGACCTATTGTGCTATGTGCGGTTCAATTTCCGACGAATGTTAAAATCATCCTATCGAAACCTTAATAAAAACATAATATCTATTTTTAAATATCGCTTTAGAATAAAAAACATCTAAAAAATGATTGATAATTGATGGTTTGGGCACGCGACTAACTTCAGCAGCAAACAGGTGGATAGTAAAAACGATGATATCGCCAAAAGCAAAAAGAAACAAAAATAAAAATATTATAAAAATTTAAAAATCGCAATTATATACTAAAATAAATAAATAAAGACAAACATTAAATTCGCTAATATAGAAAAATAAGTAGAAATTTAGGAAAATTAACATTTACCTCTTCAATAAATTAGTAGCTTCATTTCGTCCAATCGCGATACCCAAATCAGCGAATGCAGAAATAAGTTCCTCGAGATCAACTTTACCTGAAATTTAAACAAAAGACTTCATTAATACAACAGATCAATCAAAGACACTTATTATGTGTATATTTTACATAATATATTTTACCCTAATAAAATTGATCATCTTGGTTAAGATTGAACTTATTTTTTCAACCTTTAGACAACCTTACATGGAGCTTATAGCATGAAGCTTATAGCAAGGTTACGCAATTTACAAGGCGCCCTTCCGAACACTAAGAATATAATTATTCAAAAGAAAATGGGCTCTCGAAGTAATGTTTCCAATAAAATGACCACTTAAATAGACTTTGCGTAAGCCTACAATATGTACATTTACCGATTTTATAAATGATTAGATTTCATTTCATTTCGTTAGTAAGATACTGAGGTCTACTCTTGTGAGGAGTTATACAACAGGGCACTAATGGGTTGCATAGGACAAAGTCTTTGAATGACAATACTTTTTAGAAATAAGGTATAATTAAAATTTATTTAAAAATCAAAGCCAGGATGTGTGAAAAAATATTATTGTAAACTTATTTAGGCTACAGAAAGTGTGTACGCAGTGCACATTACAAGTACACTTGAAAACATACTGTCTTGCTAAGGTGCAGTCAGGTAAAATAGAAGATAATTGACCGATTGATGAACAAAAGAAGACAGTGGGTTGCAATGGGCGGAAAGCTGTTAGAAGGCATTTGCTGATAATAGCAAGACAAATAATGTACCATTAGATAAAATTTCAAAGATTTTTGGAAGATTTAACGTAATATACCTATGCTGTATATTGTAACCTGCTTTTGCAAATTTAAATAAATAAAACCTCAAATAAATATTATTTTGGTTACCAGCCTCTATCCACAACTACATATATCCCTCCCCTTTTAGAGTGCTACAGAATAAAAATATTATTTGTTTAATATTAAATTTATTAAAAAGGACTTTGATCATTACAAAACATAAGAGACAGGCAGTATAGAACATGACAGAAGAGTAAAGGTATTGTCATCATCATAACTGTCACATAAGCTTTATTCCTATTATTAAAACTACACAATATAATTATGAAATCCCCTCAGAATAAAAATACAAAGTCAAGCTTAACAAAAATATATTATCTTAAGATTATGTAAGTTAAAAACTCTTATAATGTTATTCATAACCCTAATGTAATAATATTTCAATGCCTGTGTAAAAAATTCTTGTTCATTGAATAAAATGATTTATACATACCATCTTGATTCTTATCAAGGTGAGAGAATTGTAGCTTAAGATTCTTCTCATGTTCTCTGACATAATGAATGAATTCGGACAGAGTGATATCACCTGCATCTTTACCGCCAGATTTCGCCAGAAATTTCTACAAATAAAACTTTCCATCACAAAACTATCACAAAATCATTATTGTTATTTTGTTTGTTAAATACTTTTTCATATTTATTTTAGTATTGCAACTTTCTTCAATAATGAAGTTATAAAATAAAGTTAAATTGTTTTTGAGCCACAAATAATGGTAAATAAAACAAGTTAGTTTAGGCATAAAGCCAATTTGAACTGATTGAATGTAAGTTGTGTTAAGTAAGTGTATACCAGTGTATCAAAACAAATTTAATAAAGTAAATTTTCTCACGTTTCAATAAAGTATGTAAATACATAGTAGGCATGAGAACTGAACACAACTAATTAAACATATCACACTTGTTTCAGGAAGCTCCAATTGTGTGCTACAAAATTGATAGTAGTGTTTTCATTAAAATCAAATTATGCAGTATGTATTTAATTGTAATTAGGGTACCTATATATATCCATGACATCAATTACAACTATGCCTGTGACTTTGTTCCCATGATCTTTATCTTTTCACAACCAGAGTAAATCCTTGTAAGGCATTGTTTATTGTGCCAAAATTTGAGCTCAATGAGTGCACAAGTATATGGATGTAAATTGATTAGATTGGATACTAACATTTAATATATAAGTTATTTATTCTCATATTACATTTGGATGGCATATTACAAAAATATTGGGAGTAAGACTATCTTCTGCAGTATTTTGTAATTTTTCATACTACATTATAACTTATTTGAATGCAGAAATAATCTTAATATTCTGTTTAGAAAAGAAAGGTAAGTACAAACAGTGATCTATCAACTGCTTTAAGAAGGAAAGTTCAATCTTGACATTAGTAGATATGAATCAGGTTTATCAATAGACATTAATATGCAGGCCTTAAGATAAAATATCAATACATAAATAACACAGATAGTTTGTATCTCTGATATAAAAATGTTAAAAATACAAAAGAGTAAGTACTAAATTGCAAACAAAAATTAAAATACAATAAATCTCTTAAAATCAGAGCCAGTTGAACGGTTTTCTTTAATTGTCCCAATTAATTAATAAGTATTTAAAAGTAAAAAGAATGAAATGTTTATTTTATGTAAAATGTATTAAACTTCTTAAATACTTAAAGAAAAGTATTTCAAACAAAAATAAGATTAACAAAGTAAAAAACTTGTGAGAAAGTTCTAAAACATAAAGGCAAACTCAAGAATCAAATTAATATGCGAATGAATCATACAAGTGACGGCGACGTGTGAGTGATTGGATGGTGAAACCACCGTTACAGTGGTTTTATTGCAAAGCTAGTAAATGGTCCACATTCTAACCTCTGCATAGCTGCGATTGATGTGGGGAGCCAGCTCCTTGAGTGCGACAGACAGGTCGTGGATATCGATCTTGCCATTTCCATCGTTGTCTAATTTAGAGAATAATTTTTCTAATCTTTCTTCGTCTTCTTTTGGTAATTCCTCTAGTTCCAAAGGTGGATGACACTGCACCATGGTTTCTTTCCTCAGTGTAAGTACTACTTGTTAAACAACAAGATAATATGTCTTCATACGGCCTTGTATGGGCATACATTACTTATAATTAACTAAAATATGTGATAAAAACCATTTTTTCGACTTCGCCACTCGCTTTCCATTCAAAAGGAATTTTGACAGCTACTTGCTCGCTAGCGCACTACCGCCGTTGTGTGAGACAAAGATGAACGCACACAAGCAAAATTTTACCTTTTACATAACACACGGCAGTGCGCTGTATTTTCTAGGCTAAGCGACTCTTAACGCCATCTATGAGGCATCTAAAGCAATTTCTATCATGAATGCTGCCAGAGCAATTTATAGTGCTATAACGTTTGCAAATATTTTTCCATTTTTAAGACCATTCATTTTTATACCCATATCTTACCCACATGCTCAATTTTTTATTTTATTCGTTGTTTTTTTAACACGTTGATTTGACTTTATAATGCTTCTTTTTTTTGCATGACCTTGCATGACATGTAATTAGTCATCTTACTCACTCAGTGTCAGTACTCAGTCGTACTCGCTCACTCACAGTCCTAGAGAGTTAGAGACCCTAGTCATAGTCACAGCTGCAAGCGTGCCGGCGCTAATATGAGGATTGCTCATAGTTTCCCTAGTATTATTTTACTCTTTGGCTCATAGATTGCTAAAGGATTGAGGCAAATTAATTCAATAAAATCAAGGTCTAATGTCGGAAGCACATTTACGTGTCGTGGCGCGTCGTGACGCGCACAGACCTATAAGAGGTGACGCGCCAGAAGCACATGGGTTTATAGTGGCCAATGTGCCAATGGCCAACTTTAACAGCTCTTTTTATTGAGTTAGAACTTAGAACATACGATTGTTTTTGTTTTAAAGCTAATATGCTGTAGAATAATAATAAGACTAAATATCCCAATTTTGAAAAAAATTGAAATTACCTACTGAATATTATTGCCAAAAAGTTCATTTTTGTTACAAAAGTCGAAGTTTAGATTAGGCCATGATAGATGTTGTTTTGAGAGCTACGTGTTATTCTATCCTCACTGCCAAGTATTTGACGTATTATTGTTTTTTATTACAACGAAATCGACCCACTACTTTGAAAGAAATTGCTTTGTTTGTACAGAGGGTCCACCACAATAAAAAAATCAAAATCCTAATTTATCAATAAAACTAGAATTTTCTTTTTTTAATTTTTTTTATATTTTTTTGTCGTCAATTTTTGGTCTAGTTTCACCCTCTTTCGGGGTTGCACTTTATCCCGGGACACACTGTAGGTACCTATAGTACTAGAGGAACCAGCGCATGACGCGCAACTCGTGATAATAACCGCAACCGTGATGTGACAGTGGCACAAAGAACTCTCGCCCTATTATACATCATTAAATTCACTCAATAACCTGGCCATATTTTGTTAAGTAGGCCTTTCATTTCCTTATAAATACCTCACCTATCTCGCTTTGCCCCCTTGAAGCCTATGAACATGACAGGGATAAAAGATACCCATTTGTCAAAAATCGAGGTAACTTTCATCGAGTTTCAACCAATAAACCCGTAGGGATGGCATCGCTATTATGTCAAAATGACAATACACAAATTGACGTGACCGAAAGACTATAAACTCTAGAAGTTAATACGAGCATCTCCTGTTACTTCGTTTTTATTACAAAGTCAATCTTATTTCCATCGCTATAAAGTAAAAACTCAGTAGAATTATGACATCTGTGTGAGACGATCGAAACAGGACTCTATATCAAACACACATGGATATATTTCGAATAAAAGCGCGGATTGCATTGTTGACAAATCAAACCGGTGCAAAAAATATCTCAAAGGGAGTGAACAAAAGATCATAAAAGTTGGAGATTAATCGGGGATTTAGACACAATAAAGTTGGAGCGCACACATGTCACAGGAGACGAGCCAACGTACTGATGGTTTGTTTGTCACTGACATCAGAAGGGGAGCAGGGGTGCATCATCATAACTTTATTATAGGGAATATTGAATATAAAGTGGTTCAGATTTTATTAATTGCCTCAAGTATTTCATATTATTATTAATATTCCCTAAAACTGTTCTGACGTATAACCACCCACAATGTTTCAAACACTTTGGGGTTCAAAAATAGGCATAGTCAGACTGTTAGATTAGAAACGTCTGGGTACGTTTCTAATCCTGATTTATGCCTGCCCATTGCGTAGCCCTCTTATACCCGTGACCACTATTTAGGACATAATTTTTGTCTAGTAAAATATTTAAATTATACCTAATCATAAAGTTATAGTAGGTAGGCATGCATTTGAAAAGACTGCTTTTGTTTTCAAATGTTTGGTTAAACAAGAAAATATTGTAGGTAACGTTTTAGGAATAATAATGGATGACCGAGCTTTGTTCGGTAGGTATTACCTTTTTTGTCAGCTGCTAGGGGATGTAGATAAAACAGATTCCGTTAGATGGCGCATATTTGTTCGACACGAATAAAAACAGTTATTCAAGGATTTTCTAAAAATGCAACCTAGCTAGATAGATTTATTGTCCCCGAAACTCCTTAAATACCAAATTACATGGAAATCGTTGGAGCCGTTTCCGAGATCCTTGATTATATAAATATATAAGAAGAATTGCTCGTTTAAAGGTATAAGATAAGAAATCGCCATGTAGTCGAAATTCGAATACCTAATTTACGTATTGAAATTTCATTTTTGATGACTTGAATTTAATCCAGATAAAATTTAATTGCGCCAAATTTAAAACAGCTCCGTACCCCAAATTTTCGCTTCACGTTAATATAAGAAGATTAATTATCCAGTATGCGATTTCAGACTATACATGGATCTTACAACTTTTTACGGTGCAAGAACTGAGTTGCGAGACTTGGGTTTTTTTACAAGTTATGTTTTTGATGGCATCTCATTTCTTTTTGTGTTGTCAATGTAACTTTGTAATCCTACATATTTGTATGGGTTTACAAAGTTATTTGTCCAGTTGGTGTATCTAGAAACCTGGACCGAATATGCATTTTTTTTAGTTTTTTCTCGACTTATACACTAAAAACTAATTGTATTCTAAATTTGAAGCTTCTGTGTTTGCTAGAATTACGATGATCGGTGAGTGTGTGTGACAAAATTATTATGAAACTTTAACTACTGGGTCATATTGAATCAATATTTGAAAAATACCGTGTTTATACAATACCTGCCTGGCTACTAAAAATTCAGGCTCCTAATTTTATCCACAATGGAGTTATAGGGGGTTGAAAATGGCCTGAATTGCTTCGAGAAAAGGATGGTACGGCCGTGCCGCTTTTTTGCTCGACTTGGCGAGTGCACTACCGTGCCCCCAAATATAACTCACATTCGGATCTATTGAGTCTAAAGCTAATGGCCATAGGTACTAAACGTTTAGTCATTTAAAGCTTTACCAGGTTATCTCCAAGCGTACCACTGGGGGTACGCGTAGTATGCGATAAATATTACGCAATGGCAGCTTAGCTGACTTCCTCGTGCGAAGATTTCGGGGCAAGATTTTTGGAATTTTTTTGGAAAAGGCGAAATTCGTAGTCCTGTTTAACTAGAACTATTTAACTAACTAACTAGAACCTATGGAAATATAAATTAAAATTATTGAAACTAAATAAATAACGACAAATACTGGCAGAATGCTGAAAAAATGAGGGCAAAGACGACTGTCCGTAAGTAGTAAGTATGTACCTATAGTTAACTACGAGTATAGTTTGTACCATTCAATCTTTGAGCTCCATTTAAATAAACGGGTAAAAAGTAAAACTCAAATAAAAAAAACACCGAATTACTTTGACTTATAATTTATTTAATTACTGCTGGCAAAAATATCACTACAGATGTGGATACAGGATATGATAGGTATAGACAACTTAACAAACATCACTCTAATTTGTAGAAAGTTTTAAGGAATGGTTAATTAAGATATACATAATTAATACCTAATTACTTTCAATTTGATAAAAAGGGTACAGTGGGAAACCACAGACAAGAGAAATTACTTAATTTCTAGATTTAAATTGTTTGGATAAAATTTTAATACAGACTATTTAATGAGCTGTGTAAAAAAGGAGAGTGAATAAACGGGTTTTAAGTCCTTAATCATTAGCCATTGCTTAAAACGTTTATTACTTAAGACACTTGACTTGAAAATTAGGTGCATCCTTAAAAACAACGAAGGCACTAGTAAATAACCTCCCTTTTTGAAGTCGGTAATAAAAATACAAGGAGGTTCGTGACAAGTAACTGTCCAATGTCCATTACCTAATATACTAATAATTTTTATTTTTAAAATAATTGGTTTACCTGACATGTAGGTAAGCCAAACTACTTATGTACCTATTGACTAGATCACAAAGTTATTATATTTAGTTATCCTCCTAACCGGATCATAAAATTTAACTTTAGGTACTAACACTCTCAGTCACCCACACGTAATAACTGAGTTATGTATGTATTTAAGTAGGTATAATAAACCAGCTGAAATTGAAAGGAATGATACCGTCGTATAACATAACTATTATATCTACTATAATTTAATATCATAAAATAATACATAGTTCTTAGACCTGCCCATACAAATAATTATTCTACTACGAGTATAATGGGCCTAAAGTTTATTGTCTGGTGGGGTGACGTATAAGTATATGGCGTTAAACGATACGTTGTCTCATACATTGTCCTTCTCACTTTTATACATATCACTAATAATTCTTTCTATTGGTATATCCCCAATGGTAGTGCGGAAGAATAATTCAACAATCGTGACACTAGGAACTATTCTAATGTCACTCAAAACTTGAAGCAATTGACTTGACCGCGATATATTGAGTGGATACATTCGTGCGGTGTACTGAAAAGATAAAAGATAATGATTTTATAAGAAAAATAAAATAATTAGACCATTTATAAGATTTACCTTATAAAAATCTTATAAATGATTATAAACATCAACCATAGCAATATTAGAATAGCAACCATAGCAAATTCGGATTAGAAAATAGGTAAAAGATTAAATTCATTTAAATAAAGTTTTTACCTCATTAAGTACGACTTGGGAGTGGTCTTGCAACGCAGCGACCGCAGGCAAATCTTGAAGTCGTCTCATTTCTAAGGAAGGTTGTGGGGTGGAGTTCCCATCGGTTTTGCCGTCAAGTGAGGTTTTGAACAACACGAGCGCCCGCAAGCATGCGTATTCATTGCTATCTGGACGGAGTTTAGATAACTCTAGAAGTGCCGTTTCGAACTTTTTAATGTCCTTAATATTTATTCGAGGATTACTTTCATCGTATAGTAGTTTAAAGTCCAAGGGGTAAAGGAATTGCGACGACCCGATTATGAATAAATCCCGCCAAGATTCCTCTAAAAGAAGAAGTCTGTCGGAGAGCGACAGAGATGTGAATGCCGGGACATTTTTGGCCCATTTAACATTCATAAAGAGCAATCTCGCTGCAGCTTCACACATTGTTTCTGGATCGGTTGGTCTAAATAAGGATGCAGTAATTGGAGGAGGAGATGGTGGCTTTAGTTGGGTCTGAGCAATAGGAGAAGTGAGGAGATTTATCCTATTGTACGAATGATATGGATTATGAAATGCTGTTATTGGCGGCGGGGGTGGATATAGACCGTGTTTAGGAACAGCTAAGTCTAAAACTGGAGGAATGGTAATGCCAATGCCGTCTGTGTGGGGAATTGCTGGATCTTTTAAGAACAGTGCCATTTGTCGTCGAATCGTTGAGTTTCGTGGGCCTCGTTCATGTTGGACAGCTGAAAAAAATAATCAATTAATAAATGCGGCTGTAATACTAACCTGCTACCTAAAAGTTTGTTATTGCTAAATGTTAGGTAATTTATAATGGATAGTACCACTGTAAATACAAGCACTGAAGTTTGAAACAAGTAGGTAACAGTTGCAACGTAAAGCCCTTTAGTTTACACGTATCTAAATCCATCGTGATTAATGAGGACTTTTATACTCAAATTGCTGACGTCAGGTAGGCAGCATTGCTCATATCCTGCCATTGTTATATTCTACCGTTAAAGAATATCCGAAAGCTCAATCAAATAATTACCATCTTTGTTCATGCCCGCGTCTAAACACTTGGTTAGGCGGCAAGCTCGGCACTGGTTCCTATGCGCCTTGTCCACCAGGCACGTGCCCGGGTTCCTGGCCTTGCACGCGTATCTGCGGTCCCTGCGCACCGAGCGCTTGAAGAAGCCCGCGCAGCCGTCGCACGCGAACACGCCGTAATGTTTCCCCGACGAGTGGTCACGGCACACCGCACACGGCACGTCGTACAGAATCCGACCTGATTGTAAAGATCAATCATTTTTAATGTTATAAATGTAGAAATATGTTTTCGTGAAAAAGCGACAGATCGATAGGTATGATTTTTTGAGTGGAAATAGTTGGAAGACTGGAGCAGGACGGACGTGGACTGTATAGTAGTAATGTTTGCCGTAGGAAATCATCTTATTCCCATTTCGACTATTTTCACCGTATGTTTAAAAATAACGAATAATATAACGAATAATACATAGGTAGGTACCTAATTCTAAACGTCATTACTAAATATATGAACAAGTAGATACCTACCTACATGTATCTATTTGAAATTGTTGATCATTCTGTATTATTTAAACCATATCCATCCATCCATATCTGCTTATTTGTAAACTTATAGGGTAAAATCTGTCAAAAAGAGCAAAAGACCTGTGTCAGGACCCATGCGGGGAACTGCAGGCTCCGCCCCGCTGACGTGACTCCACCCTTCACTTAGTCTACTTTGTACGGGCCATTATCATAATAATAATATATTCTGTCATCACACAACAACTGATAGGTATGTTACAAACTTTGGCTAGGCTAAACTCTAAGATAATGGTTAAAAAAAATTAAATTTTAAAATCCAAAGAACGAGTCTTTTTAATCTTTTTTAGGAACTATTGTTTTTATATGTATATTAATATTATTAAATAAAAAAGGGACTAAATAAAAAAGAAAGTAATGGATTCAGGGAAATTGAAAAAAAGCAAAGTAGGTTAAAGTAACCAATGTTTTTCGCTTTAAAATACTCAAATGTTTATTTATAAAATAGGAAAACGGAACAAAAATACGTCTGAAGATGCCAGAACCGATAATCTGTTCAGTTAGGTACTTACAGCAGTCAAAAACGAATGCGATCCCACGGCAGAGCATACGGTTTGGCAATAGCAGATGAGAAGATAATACGCCTTTATTAATACACCTCCAAACACGACCGTAGTCAAAAAGGTACAAAGGCACTTCTGTTCAATAAGACATTACGAATAAAACGGTGCACATGAATACGTACACTTGCGGGGCAGGAAACGCGGTGTCGAATAAAAGATTATAAAAAAAGATTTACAAAACTGCCGACGATAGACAATGGGACGCATAAAAGCCAAGATGTGGAGCTTGGGAACAATTTAGATCGTCTTAATAAAGCTGCCACTGACAGCAGATAAGTAATGAGTAATGACATGTTTCGTACATTACGTCCACTTTATCTGTTCTGTGATTACGTCCGCATAAATACGATGAAAACTTTCAGCCACTTGACTTGAGGCGCTTGTTGTGCATGGTGATTCGTGCTTTCTCACTATATTATTATTTTCATCCCATCTATTCGAAAAGTACGACTTTGCTCTTCTTTAAGTGCGCCCAAAGTTGGTATTTTCTGTAAGAAACTTTTTAGCGGGCAGGAATGAGTTTTTCCTCCCTCTTCATAAGCTCCAAATTCAAAAAGTCCGCGGAAAAGTTCATTGCCGTGCACTATATCTTAGTGTTCGCTGAACACTGTTCATCGCCAAAGAAATCAAACGCAAATATTGTTTGAATAAAGACGACAGAACTACAGCCCGCGTTTTTGTCCATTTTCACGGATTGTTAGAAATGAGCCAGATTCGGACATCATTTCAAACACGCAGAAAATAAAATGTATAATAATCTGTATTCCTAATAAAACTGTAAGTAATAATAAATTTTCATAATTGCGAAAATGTCTCAAATGTAAATATAACTTTTTAGTTGTTTTATTATCAAATACTACTTATTTAATTTCAAGTTAGTCGTTACTCTATGTTTTATTAAATAATAATATTAAAGTACAATATGAGGCCCCTTTCATTTTCTCATAGAGTGTGATGAAAAGTAGAGTGTATCACTCGGGACAATGTATTTTTGGCTCGGGCGGCGTACTTTGAATCCGAGGCTACGTTCAGGATTCTACTAAAGAAACCCTCGCTATACGCTCGGGATTCTACTCTAGAATCCCTCACTTCGCTCTGGATTCAAAAAACGCCCTCGCCGTAAAAATATCATTTTGCTCCCTTGTCATACAATCTACTATTATCGTCTTGTTTGAAGCTTTTTATGGAATGAATTTTTTTTCTTTATAAGTTGAAAAGTACAATTGAAAAATAGCAATATTTCGAAATAACGAATAGATTGAAATAAAAGTTCCTACTATTATGTATTCTGTTATAGGTACTGCAAAAAATAAAATTGCAACGGCAGCCCCACTCTAGTTTAGAGGATTTTTTGAAGAAATCTAGGTATCGTTACGCCATGGATCTTAAAATTAATATTCATACGTTAGTTACACAACTTCAGGACCAAAAATTAACACTGCATTAATATTACAAAATGGGGCATCAGATATGGGTACTGACCGACTTTTTATAACGTTTTTAATGAATTTCTAAATGATGAGGTCCCGTGTTCCCTAACTACCCCGATGAGTAACCGTGCGAACGCACACCTGTACCCCATAGGGCTCGCGTGACGCCGTGCAGGGTTAAATCGAAAACGAGCATCTATTAATTGCCACTGATAGGGAATGTGGAATGCCTTTTTGAAGTGTAGGTAGTTTGTTTGTGTTTGAAGCTTACCCATTACCAATTTAAAATAAATTTTGGCCGCTGGTTTTGGGAAATATACGAAATTCGAAATACCTAAATATTATAATTTTATTTTACATGAAGCCAACATCTATATAAACGTTAATTTTACATTTCGATGACGAGTCGATAAGTATTTGGTTTTAATGTTTATCTACGCCTTCAAAATTCCTTGAAAATATTACAACACTGCAATAGTAACTAAGTATTATTTTAAATTGTGTGAAATATGGATCTATAGAGGTAAGATCTTAGCTCATTTTAGAAAATTTTACGTCATTAAACTAAATGAAAGTTATCGTGTTTTTGGCAGTTGACTGTTCTAAGTGTCTCAATTCGTAGACACTACACAGAATTCGTAGACGTGTTAGTACGAGTCTACATGAACATGCATTAACATAGTCAATTTATTGATATCTATTGCGGGGTAGGGTAATTGTTGAGAGTTAGGTATATTAAAAGCGTAAAACAAAAGGATGGTATCGTTATCGCTAATTCACGGGTACGCGTAGGGGTGAGAGCGGACAGATGCAGCGCAAGGGACGTGGGAATACTGCCGACAAATTAGCCATGTCACGTCATCTCGTTTATTCTAAATTTGAAACTCCAATTTTCCCGCGATTGTCAACAAACTTTTAACTTTTTTAGTGAATGGTGTATTTGTTTGTTTTTTGTAGTTTAGAGATCAGATGCAGAAAAAAATAGTTTTATGAGGAGGCAAAACTCCTATTCTGATAGTTAAGTAACGCCAACCGGTGAGCATGGTACCTATGGTATGGTGAATCGAATGCGCCTCTGAAACATTTTAAGCTGTTTTAAGGGAAAATAGGCGTGAATTAAAAACAAACATCTAATTTCATAGCAACCACCCACCACACAATACAGTATCTAAACCTCTGCTGAATAAGATAAATAAGTAGGTACTAGGTAGTCACACCTTAGTAGGTACCGAGATCTACATTGATTGATGATAGTTATTTATTCCTTTTGTTTCAATTTTAATATTATCGATTTTAAAAAATAGTTCAAAAGTTGAATAAAAGTTAAGAAATATACTTACTGGAAGATGCGGCCATGGATTGCATTTCCATTTTTTGTTGTTATTTCCTCATAACCCTGTAACAAAATAGATGAAATAGTATCTAGATTCGATTTTAAGAAATACATTTATTTTTAGTTACAAGAGAGGATATTAGAACCATTATTAGTACACAAATTAATAGCATCGCATTCATAGGAAATTCACATGCTCTGCGCCGTGCGAAAGTAACCCTCAAGTGGCGAATTGTCAATCGGAGCACTTATTGTGGTCTATAAGAGCCCTTTAGATTTAGCTCTAAAAAGAATAAGAAAAGAATCATTCGCTAATAATCGTTACAAACGTAAGAAAATAAAGCACTATTGTTGCGAACATTGCGTGGCTGACATCTTTTTGGCATAAAGCTGAGTGCTACTTGTATTTTGTTCATTATATTCATTGTTCTAGCGCCCACTTTAGACTAAGCGGCTTTTACGTCGAGTACTTTTGAATGGTTAACGCATTATTCTTTTAAACACTTGCCAATTTCCCTACACATTAAGTAGTGCTGTGAGAAAATTTGTTACTAATTTTTAAGTGGTGAACGCTTTCATTGGTAAAAGGCAAATAAGCTTAAAATACTTGTATGCTAAATATTTATTCAATTTTAATAGATAAGTAACCTTTTATTAATACGTATACATATTAATAACAAACCATATTAAAAGGACTTACAAAAAAGACATAACCGCTACAAATGATGGAAACTTTTGTAGAAAAATATTTATGAAAAAGTTCAAAGTGAATATTTAGTTCTAAGAAAATGGAAATAAAAAACAACGCTCTTGCATGCATGGACTATTGCTTGCATCAACAGAGCAAAAAATCTCCGAACAGTAGCAGACTTCTCACTGTATTGTTTGTTTGTCGGTCACTTAGACATAAAAGTTTGATTTTTTCGGGGCATAATTACAGTTTTGCAAAACAGGTAATTATGTGCGGATAATCCAGGGAAGTAGTACAGGACAATGGAGCGGATGATCCGAGCCGGCCCGAATATGCCCGGTGCACATCGGTGGGTTACTAACAAAAGAAACTCTAATAATAACATCGGAAAGTCGGTAGCTTCTTGCTTTTAGAATTCTACTAAATACGGCAAAAACTGCTGAAGGTATTTTTCGTAAAATCGACTGCACTTATAGATTTTTTTCACTGAGGTTGATGATGCTCTTACAACGAGCAGCTGTATTTGTTTGGAAAGTAAAAAGTTAAAGATTTAACACGATCGATATTACATAGCCAAAACTTTTATAAATGTAGACTTAATAATTTGTTGACCTATTTTGGTAATTGCGCGAAAATTGAAAATGCAAATTATACGTTTTTAAAAATTTAAGCTTCTGGTGAGACTATCAAATTAATAAAAAATAATAATTAAAAAAAACAATTGAAACAAAAACTTTATTTTATTGTTCATTTTGGCACAAACCTAAAAAATAGTAGCCTAAAAGCCTTTTTTGATGTTGGTTTAATTATTTTTAATATTTTTTTAGTAATTTTCAGTTTTAAGTCCATATTACGGAAACTACTGGACAGATTTTGATGAAACTTGTACCAATCCCAAAACTAAAAAGAACGAATACTATCCTTCAATTACTTTCGGAGATATGCGTGGACAAACATATCTACATACATACATACTTACATACACTCAAATTTGGTATTCTTGTTTGGAAGCCGTAATAGACATAGACAACATATGTAATAAAAATAATTAAAAAAAATTAAACCGATATCAAAGAAGTATGAAATAAAATTTCTTACATAGTGTAGGCCTACTATTTTTGACGTTGGTTGTCTTTAGCTAGTATCAAGTCTTTTGTTTCTATTGTAAAATTTTGGCATTAAGCACGGATTTGGCAGGCATCAACGTACAGCCTAAACCGGTGATCGGAGAGACCTTTAACTTGGAGGTGTGTCCTTTCTATCATTTGTATGTAAATAAGTAATAAGTTTGGATAGATAGGCAAAATTATATTGGCAGAACGAAGCCTGCCGGGTAAGCTAGTAAAAAATAAAGCTATAACGCAATTAGGTATATGACTTTTAAAACAGCTTAAAAATGACACTTACAATCAAAGTAACTAGTTGTTTCTGTAACGGCTACTTTGTCAACTCTGTAACCGGCTAACGCCTGAAAATTAACTCGCAAAAGGCGTGTCCGGAGAACATAAATATCGAGAACTTTAACGATTTGACAAATAGGAGAAAATTAATTTTAGAACACTAACAGTACCTGTTATCGATTTCAATTGTAAATTAATTTAACGCTAGCAGTCATTGAGAAATTGTAATTGAGTCAATAAACATCGTTAACGCATATTAAATTCGCGCGCAAGCGCAGTTTGCCTGCAAATTAATACTTCAGCATGATAAACAAATATAATTTTTACTACGAAATTTCAATGGAATTACTGTTAACATCATCTGATACTTATTCATGAGCATATTTCACCTTAAATTTCACCGTATTGTGCACATTTTATAATTAACCTTATTGGATAACTGAATAACGGTGTCGCACAGCGTAAATTATAGATTTAGAAACCATGCTATAATTTATTTAGTAATTCATAATTCCAGTATCTAAGGTCTCATTTAAGATTGATTTTTTAAATACTTATTAATTTTTTTTAAATACTTATTATATTTAATCTAATTGTGATTGAGTAACTAAACAAAACATTGCTGCACGACAATGCAATTATGGCTTTCAGTAGGCTAATAGACAATTTAAGGGCTGTTAGAAATCAATGCGTGCTTTTAGGTGCTACTCCTGTTATTTCATCTTTTCTCTTTTCTTCCTCATTAAATCATTATCTACTTTTAACGAATTATATAACATTATTAATAAATCAATACCTACATAGAATTGCAAATTTACTATCGCTTACTACTTATGTACTTAATTGAATCATATCGCAATATAAAACGACATGACCCCACAAAATTACTACTAGAAAGTGATTTATAAAACATTAGTTATCGTAGGTACGTACTAACCCGTAGCCTGTAAGTAGATATTAATGCCAATTTAATTTTCTATAAAAACATTTGCACTTCATTAGGTATGTACTATGCATTTACCGACTAAAAGGAGGTTATTTACAGAAATGTAATTTCATTTCGGAAGGCACTGCTGAAAGCATAAATGACTGCGACAAACTTGTCTATGACTATTAGGTATTTATTTACTTTTTAATAACTATATATAATTCCAACTACTTCTCACTTAAAAATAATGTTTAGGCCAACTTATACTTATTTAAACTTTAAATTAATGCACGGCTTTAACGCACTTATGTTAGAGCGACATACTTACCGCCCGCATATTGCTCGGCGGGAATATATCAGATCGCGTATTGACGTATGACATGTGAGATGATCCCCGACCTACCGCACATTCCTTGAGATTACACTAATGAAGATTTTCTTCCTGCGATCATAATTTTTAATATCATACACCCTTCAACGCAAGAGGCAGCCATTCAGGGCGCACAGCGGTAGGTAAAAGCATTAATACTACTCACTCAGGAAATGTTTATACGAAGTATGAATACTCGTAGGTGGATAATTTTTTTTAAGTTGCTCTTAGCAGATATTTGGTTGCATGCTACGTAGGCACGCGGAAAAGCTCTACCTACTTGAAACTCTACTTTTTGTAAGTATTACAAAAACTTTTTAATTCATAGTTAACTTTTTAACAATTATTGTGTTGAATTTGGTATACCTATAGACAAGAGTTCAGTATAGTTACGACTATTGTAAGAGTCAACTGTGCAGTCGAACTGTACAGATAAATCGTACGTTCCACACGTTGAAAAATCGTAAAAACTGTACAGTTTTTATCACACACACGTTTCGATTATTATCGGTGCAGTTCAAACGGTAGGTACAGTGCGATCGTAACGATTTCTCGTAACGTGTATGTCAGGCTTAATACATGGTTCAAAAATTAACTACATACAATAACCGGGCCAGTATAACTGTACTCTTTATTTTAAATTCTAAAATGCAAATGACTACCGGTTTAGAGCACATAAGTTTAGTTATTTTCCTACCTATATGAATATTGTTGTTACAACATCTTTATATTTAAGAATAGGAATGTATACCCAGTTTGAAGAAAAACTGAAGGACAACTAAAAACAATTAAAATTCGTAAGCAAAACAGAAAAGTTACAGATAAAAAATATACTTAAATTATTTTTCAGACACATAGATGAATAGAATAAAACAAAATAAGTATAATATTTTTGGTTAGAAAAACTTAAAATTTAGAAATAAGTTGTCGGTACTTACTTGATCAATCAAATATAACACTATTCACTTCACTTTGAAAAAAAAACGGGTGCTGAAAACTGCAAGATTCGTCACTGGAGTGTTGACGTGGGTCCTGGTTGATGGCGGAGTGACGCACGCGCATCGCGCTGGGGATGGCGCGCCGCGGGGTGCGACCCGCCCCGTCTCTAGGGCAAATGATAAGCCCATTGAGTAATGCGATAAGTGGGGGCTTTCGGGACTGTTTTGCAGGTTTTTTTTCACACTTTTCCATAAACTTTAGAATCGGAAGTTGGAAGCAATTTTCATTGAAAAAAATTTCAGTGCATTTATTTTATTATATCAGGTGGATCAAAAAAGGAATACCTATAGGTACCTAGAGATGTAGTTGTGACTCATTATCTACCACATTTATTTTTTTAACCTTAATAACCTACTTAATAACACATACGCCTGTTTTATCCATAGCGACAATATGTTAAAAAAGTGAAGGAATTTATAATTTATACAATTTTGTACAAATGCTATGGTAGATCTGTCTAGGTAGGTAAGTGAGTATAAGTGTGTACTACCTATTAGAAATGTTTAGCTATAGATATAATTAGGTACTGAAAAGTAAGTACCTACTTTAAATATTGTTACTTAAAAAATAAGTAGGACTTGGGCAATTAACACTTCTGAATCAAATGAAAAATATTTTGATTTATAACAATTATATATTATTACTTATAACGAATGTTTTATAAATTAATGTAGGTACACGTTCGATTACTTTCCGATAGAAATTGGGATGTACTGAATTGTGATGTAGGTACCTATGGCCCAATGACCTACGTCTTCGCAAAATTTGTGGCCCTTTCAATCAGAACTGCACCCAGAGGGCCGACCGAGTGATCCATTCGTAATAATAATGTCACCGGAACACAATAGGATTGCGGTGCCATCTTTAAATGAGATATAACGGCAACTGTCAAGTGTGACGTATGAGCCGAAACGAGGTCTCATTGGGCAGGACGGGTGGGCCCCCTATGGGGAAGGGCGGCGCTTTTATTTCAACTTAGGGGCCTTAGGGCCACTTTGCAGAGATTACCCTTTGTATTCATGTCACCGGGGCTGCCTTTGTAACGACTGGTCAATTTTAATCACAACTCATTATTTCTTTGTCATTCCAATAATCGGCGCAGACGCTTCCTTCAAGTGAGAACACTTCATAAACAATATGGAATATCATATCAGATTCACTCAGCTTTCGCCTATGAATGTTGATTTAAAATGAAAGTTATAATAATTATTTTGTAAGCTACCCAAGTATTTTGTAAGTTTAGATTTGGTACCTTTGGGACGAAAAATGTTCAGTACTATTTTTTGTCATAGGGGTGAGTTTTGTCACAATTTTAAAGACTTCTCAATTAATAAACTTATCATGTATGTATGCCTTACTAAAATGATTTGTCTGATTCCTAATAAAATAACCGTTTTCTTTTCACATAGTAGATAAATAATTAAAAGATATACTTAATTACAAAAATTGTTTTTTAATTTACAAAGCATTTATTATAAAAGTACTTAATAAGTAGCATCTTATAACTTCAATGTTATAGGTAAGTGAGACTGCAAATGAGGAGTGTGCGGACGAACCATTCATAGAGATTGTAAAGTAAGTAGATATGTGGATTATGTGGTTGGCTTGTCTGTCGCTAGATGACAAATAGGTATCACAAAGTTGAGCAGACCCGGTAAGCTAAATTAATACGCCGTGTCTCCACGCACAGTAGATATCTTTTTTAGATATAAACTCTGAATCGAGCTTAAAAATGAAATTAAGCAATACCTTTGTAGGTACAATCGACAAAATGATATCCTGACCCACCTTCAAATTATTTTGCTACAATCATTCAAAATCAATTAGGTCGAAATTCGCGTAAAATGACAAAATTTTATTGGCATCTGACTCTTTGACATAAAAATAATTTTAACATCAAAAACGTCCTAAGTGCAACATGCTTGCTTGAGAAGAAAAGGAATTGATATCCTTTTAGGATTCCTTTAGGAATTCAAAAATTCAAACAAAATTTCGGCTGAGTGGGTCAAGGTATCATTTTGTCGATTGTACATAAATTAACCTTATAAATAACAAAATTAATTTTGTCATTAAATAATTCGTAGTATGATTACATATCATTATTGTATTACAGCTTAACTGATACTATTGCGACCTGGAACTCTACTACCATGCATTAAACAGTATTACTTTAATCTTACTTTAAAGCTAAAACAAAAAGCGGGTAGACAATGACCCATTAAATTCAGGGTGTCCCGTAATCAATGGACCAACGGATGACTGATAATAGGGGAGACCATTATCTATCAAAATCACAAAATTTTATCGTCCTAGGCCTATTGGTTTAAAAGCTATAAAAAAAACGTGCAAAAAATTTGTCTTATGGAATAATTGTGAAAGTGTGTGAAGTTTATTTTAAAAATAATTTAATTAATTTATGTTCTTTAAACTATTATATTTTTTAAACCAATAACCCTAGGACGATAAAATTTAGTGATTTTGATAGATGATGGGCCATCCCATTACCAGTTTTCCGTTGGTCCACTGATCACGGGATGGTATAATGATTACTGTAGGAGTATAGATTTCAACTAAGTTCATAATACGAATCTTGATTATTGTAATATTTAACTTTTAGGTTTTAAAAGATAAATTGTATGAGTTAAACAGCATAACAATATTTACAATTATAACAACAAAAGAGCACTATATAATATAAGTATGTATAAAAATAATTGAATGGTTAAACAATAAGAAATCTTTTTAGGTATTTTTTGCGATAAAAACTATTATTGGACAATTATTGTTTAGTAATGCAACTTAATTAGTTTCTATAACGATTTATAATCAATTACTTATCACAACAACATAAAATTTAAAACTACTTATATCATCCCCTCTATTCTTGGATATTTTACTAACAATGGTAGCTAGTACGTGAAGTATCGTTATAATTTTTTTTAGTAAAAATAGGAACATTATATCTTACCTTTTAATCGAATCATAGAATTAAGAGGGGTTGTATTGCATGTAGCAATTACCGCGTTAGCACACCTCCGCCCCGAAATCGCGAAATGCGAAACCACTGAAGGTTTGCCACCGTTTGTTCGTTGTAATACGGCCAATACGGGTGAAACATTCAAGCATTTAGCGAATTCGCGCGCATTTCGCTATTTCGCGGCGGATGTGTGCTTCCAGCGTAAAGGTCGCTCATATTTTAGTCCAGTGGGGAACTGGGGAGTAATTTAATACCTACCCAATGAATTAATGCGTCTGGCTGATTATGTCTAGTAAGTAGTTAGGAAGTAATTGAGTCAGGTCTTAATTACTCACCACTCGATTAAAATATTAGCCAAGTGTGAACTAGGTTTAAATAAAATTTTGTACATAAGTAGAAACAAGAACTATTTCATTTTTCTACGCTGTTGTTACTTGCTAAGTTGTTATACCTGACACTACACTGACTGTAACGAAATACAAACTAAATGCTTCAGCTACTCGTATTTCCTAATTAGTCTTTAGGTAAAGCGCTGTCGCTTTTCCCTCTAGAGTACACCCTGTAGGCCGTCTTGGACCCGAGCATTCGGTCTAGCAAACTATGCTTAGCTCTCCGTCTGAGAGCGAGCACTTCGCGGCAGAGATCGTGGAAGACTTCTCCGACCTGGTTGACTTGCTCCGCTGCAGCCACCTCGGCGAAGTTGCATTCAAAATCTTTCGCCAATATTTCGCCCTCTTCCGGGCTTACCTATGAGAAAGAACATTAAGAAGTTTGAATCACGTAATCTTATAGGTATGTAGATTTAAAATAATGAACATTATAGAACAATAAAAAGAAACTTAAATAACCTTAACCATTACATATAGGTATCCATATACAGAATATAATACAACAAAAAAACAAAAAAAAAACATTAATAATAAAAATATTTCTTCTAAAGTGCCCATGTGAGGCATCGTTCCCAAAACGCTGGCGGCATTTCCACGCTGAACAGTTGAACACACAGGGCTCAGCCTTTGAGCGAAATAGCCACCAGCCCTTGGGTCACCAGAGGCAAGAACCAATTTGGTCTACATTTCCGACATGAACTTTCTCATGTCGGAATACCACGGACCCACATAGTCTCTACAGAAAGCGCCACAAATATATATATTTATGTCTATCAAATATCTATATTTGCGGCGCTTCAGACATTGGGCCTGGTCGGCAGCGGCCCCAGCACTCACAGCTGTAACGCTGATATGTGATGGGGCCAGTGTATCGACACAAGTCGCGTCCCATACCAGAAATTGGCCCAAACACCACGGCACTAAAGTAGATCCATCTGGTCTCTTGCCATTGCTGGATAGATTTCTTGTTTTCGTTCTTTTTGATTGCTGTTCTGTTAAGTTATCTTGTTGCATGTTTGAAAAAACATCTAAAGGTATCGAATAAAAATATTACATGTAAAAAAAAAACATAAGAAAAATATTTCGCAAAATTAAACTGTCTCGTATAACTACGAGTAGCATGATAAGCTGAGAAATTACACAATTGGAATATAAACAGTTAGGTAGTACCTATGAGTTGATTGATGCTTCACACGTTATTAATCCCGGACTGATTACCGTTTTGAGGTATCGTATAAGGCTACATTGAAAAAACTACAGAAATACTCGTAACTTAGGGTAGCATCAGTCAGCCCCACGCTCCAAGCCAAAGACGTTAGACTTGAGGTTAGTTTTTTTTAAATCGATTCACCTGTCTGAGATGCACCATGTCAGCTTTGTTTCCGACGAGAGTCAATGGCACCTCGGGCTGCAGACTCTGCTTGGCTCGCCGCACATAGTTGAAGGACTCCCGATCCGTAATCGAGTACACCAAGAACAGGCCGTCCGCCCATTGCGCGACGTCATTGCCTGGTAGTTCATCAAAGCTCTGAAACATTCGATAGATTACCAATAAGACACTTTTGTTCCAGGAAGCTTAGTACCTAACATAGGAAAGAAATTTAAAATGTTTATTCTTACTTAAACAACAATGAAAACGTACCATATCTATTACCTGACGTAAAAATCTTTTAATAAAATTAAATAGTTATCACCCACATGTTAAGAAATCTGCATGCACTCAGGCATGCAGATTTCTCAAAGACACGTGAAAGCCCAACCTATACTGAGCCAGCGTGGTTGACTAAGACCTACATCCTTCTCATTGTAAGAGGAGCCCCGACCCATCAGTGAGTCACTTATGTTTTACAGACGGATAAAACCGTACCTAATAAATTTTGTATTTACCTTAGGACAAGTGTCCAATATTTCAAATAGTATAGGTTCACCGTCAAGTAATGCCTCGTGCTTATATTTACTATCTGCAATTTAAGAAAAAATCAAATTAAAGCCAAACTTTTCAAATATAAAAATAAGTAGATAACCTTTTGAACGCCAGTGGCAACAGGAAATCGTGCCGTGAACGCCATGCCTCCGCCGGGATGCCACAACAAGATTTTTTCAAGATTTAACAGTTTAACATTATCTCGAAAACTATTTAAGGTAAATATTTTTATAGATAGTGGTACGCAAAGATGATAGGTACAAAACATATCAGATATTATTTGCTCTCAGTCGCATAACTTATGAGTTATTGGTTTTTGAATATTAACCTATCGTAAGAGCAATCACTACTTACAATAAAATTTGTCTTCAGAGCAAAAACGGCTAAATTACGCATTTTTTTCAATACTACTGCTGCTACTACTGCATGTTATTCCTAGAAGTGTATTGTTTATTTTGTAAGCCATATTCTAAAAATATGTTTTAGTGCTTACGTTATGCTAAGATATTAATATATCTTGAAAAGGTAGTTAAGCCCCTTAACAACACCATGTTCAATAAAAAAGAATGGACATTTCAGCAAGACTCGGGGCGCCGCGCGCGCCGCCTCGCCGGGACATAAAGCTCGATCCACCCAATCTTGGTTAGAAACGAACGTTTCGGACTTCAACAGACGACTGGCCGTCATCGAGTCCTGATCTTAATGCACTGGATTATGATTTATGGTCAGTTTTAGAGAGTAAGGCTTGCTCTAAACGCCATGATAATTTGGAATCCCTAAAAATCCATAGATTTTATACGTATGTATGTATGGATACGATTGGCAGTGTAGAATTTCCCATAGAAAGAGTGCGTGCTGCTATTGATAACTGGCCTCAACGTTTAAAGGACTGTATTGCAGCCAATGGAGACCACTTCGAATAAGCTTATTTTAATAGTTTAATATTATTGTATTAAAATAACACACTGTAATTGTAATAAATGATACGTAGGTACAAAAAAAATGTTGTTTTTCTTTGTAACAATATTTATAGCAAAACTAAGTATGTACTTATATACATCTATTTTTGTTGTTTACGTCATGTATGGTGGCGTGTGGATGCATCCATAGAACATCACTTTCATGGCATGTGGCGTTCAAAAGGTTAGTAAAAATCCCTTAATCGAACAAACTAACCTTGCTGATGGTCGTATTCTCCAATGTACCGCTTGGTGAGAAAACGTACCGTAAGAGCTGGAAAAAATGTTTCAAGTAGGTAAAATAAAATATCGGGCAGATTAATACTAGTGGACATTTTAATATGTATCTAAAAATGTTTGTAGTCCGGAATGTAGGTGTAGACTCCCTTTTCCGAAAAGCAGATTAATATTTTTATCAACACAACGGATGTAATACACCTGTAATCAATGTGTACTCCGTAAACTATTTTGATAACATCGCCTCTTCACGGCTGATGTTAATGGGACAGAGAATAGAAGGCCAACAATGCGAGCTAGATTCATTTTGTTCATTTATCGCGTCCAAGAACTCGACCTCAAATATATTCAGCCACTTGATGTAGCTCAAAGAAAACAGATCAAATCCACCATGGGTTTTTTTCATTTAAAGCATTTTATAATATTTGTAGCATCTGTATCAGATCTAAAAAGTACCAATCTTGATAATTTATAACCTAACCCAAGTTGTGGAGTTTATCACATGAAAATGATTAATAGGACAATTATAGTTGGCTGCTACCGTTGCAATGAAACCTAGGTGCGATTCAAATGATGCATCTACGATTATACATATATCTACTCGTAAATCAAACTACACTTTGACACGCCCAGGGTGAGTAAATTATCTCCGTCAGATAAAGATATGCCCTAAATCTGTTCTCTATATATAAGGCAAAATGATTTTTATCTAGGTACGTATGTATTTGTAGTGATAGAGCGATTGTAGCTCGCGACGAGTGAGTGAATTAAAGTTTACTGGCGCTTGCAAAGTAAAACACCATTTCTACATAGATAGTAGAGCCACCATATTTTTTAAATGATGCGTAACAAATAACTGCATTAGTGATTTGTTAAAGTTTGTTTCGTATGGCGATAGTGAAATCGTGACGCGTGCGCACGCCATCACGCCATTGACATTGAAGGAGGCTGAGTCAAAGAATCAAATGTAGCGCCGTGGGTGGATATACAGAAAAAGCGATAGCTTCATCGGTCAAATCCCTACGTTTTATATTATCAGTGAAATTTCCAATGAGCAGATGTATTACGAAACGCCGATTCGATTTCAGTACACAAATACGGATTGATAAATGAAGTTCAGTCGATTATAACAGATTACAGCCGGTTTTATTGCTTTTGAAATTGGAGAATAGGACAGAGTAAATTTTCTTTATGGAGAGTTTTCACAAAAGTATATTGAGACAAATAAAAGGAGTTGGTAGGTATTACATATCAAATCATTCAATTAGGGGCATTCATGATTATGTTAAAGACACGCCTTGAAGATGCAAAACACGCGCAGGGATCGTTGGGCGCGGTTAGTACTAAGTAGTATAGCCCACATTCTTAAAAAAAAAATAAGATTTTTTTAAATTTTCAATATACATAATTTGCGTGAGATGTTTTTGTAAGTATTAAGGTCTTTTCATGGGTAGAATAAGTAATTAAAAGAATACGTTTGCTAAAAATTTTACCTACTAATCTTCTTAAGAGCAGTTTTATCACGACTCTGTAATTGCTTTAAATAATAATTACAAGTTGCTACAAAATTTGTTAAATATTTACGAAAGCGTGCATCACATATTATGGTAAAGTGATATCAGCATCTTTTTGAAGTATAAACTATAAACAGAACGATCGTGCCTAATGAAATCTACAACTGTGGTTTACGGCGAATTTTCTCTTATTTTAGAACTGCTGTATTGATCGTAGAACGATGCTTGTTGTGTGGTTGTTTTGAGTGGATACGGTAACACTTCCATGAACTTATGTACAGATTCAGTAGGTGCCAAACTTAATTAAGTGCATATTTGTAGATAGTAAATAAAATCGGTTCGATTTTGTAAAAAATTACAAATCTTAATAAATAATATATATATATAATTATATATATATAAAATATTTAATGATGTATGTTTAATTGGTATTCATTAATGTAGTTAGATAGTATGAAACTTTGAAATTATTAATTGAATTCTGCTTATTGTCTAACTCAATCGGAAACCGTAAATAAACGTGGAGATTTGTTAGAGATTAAAATATATATCTACTGTAATTCGTATGTTGGCCATAGGCCAGTTTTTGGTGAGGCAGACGACGACTACCTCCGTGGCGCAGTGGTTAAGACGAGACGTCAGTGCGCTTTACTAGTTCTGTCCGTTAGTCCTGAGTTCGATTTCCAGCGAAGGATGATGAGTTTAAATTTCTGTTTCTGGCCTGGGTGTGTGTCGGGTCTTGTGTTTGTCCATCGTACCTATAACACAGAGAATCCTATTGTGGGGCTAAGAGTGTTACGAGCTTTGGTAACACGTTCGTTTGGACCTTACGCTTAGACCTACGATAAACTTATTCGAAAAAATAAATTAAACTGGTTTCATTCAAGTAGGTACCACTATGTCTACATTGCCGAACATTCAAACTATCGATCGGCTGCAAAGCGAATAACAATAGATAATGTAATTCGTGGAAAACCTACAGTAAACTCAGTACATAGGCAGCCGATGAGTTCGATTAGGTAAAATTATAACTAAATAAAATGAAAATAATTAATATACTTGGCTAAATTGACAAATAAATTGTGCAAAACATATCAAACAAATTGTGTATTAATATTATTTTTTAATTTGCATACCTGAATAGGTGAATATGGATTGATCAAAATGCCCTGTAAACCAATAACTAACCCATATTCGTGCAAATAAATGATTTTTGATTTTTTTTTAATGCACGATTTTTGAAAGAACCTGCAGTACGATATGTAACTTATTGCTGCTGAAAGATAAGTAAAAGACCTCCATTAGACAGGTTCTATTTTAGTGACAGTTTAGAATCCCGAGACTGTTAATGTGCGTATAAAAGTGAAGTCAAAACACGTAACAACACTTTTAGTGTAATGTCGATTTCGAATTTTTGTAAACATTGTAATGTCGGATAGCTGTCAGTAGGAGTAAAGGCGTTAATTCTGAGATAAACGAAATAAAATGATTATACGAATAGATATCTCTTTTTTGGGTGGAATAAAAAGTACACAAATTCTTTCACCTACACGTGAAAGAATTATTGTTCTTCATAATTATGTTTTATGGAAACAATGGAAAATGATTGGTAATTGCAACGTAAACATTCACGTACAATCTCCATTAGAATAGAAATTATATCACTTAAGTCCTAAGTAGATGGGTGTGTTGTTACCCAACACATCCCCAACTGAAACAAAAGTTATAATGCACTCTACCACCTAGAGCTTATGTATCCGAAGTACATACTTAAAAGTGAAAAGCATTTTATTTTTATGCGATTTAACAGGAAAAAAAACTGTTTTAGATCAACGTAAGTAGATAGGACTGTAGGTACTTACTGCACAAAACGGGCAATGTTATTAAAATTAAAACATATAGTCAACTAAGGAAAAACTAAGAACTTGATATCGATATACACAGTATTGTGCTTACTATCGATATACACAGTATTGACCCATAGATATAGAAATTTACGCATCAATAAAATTGTTGGCGCCAAAATTAGATATGTAACGAAGCTAAACCGATCGGGTTAAAGCTTTGAAAGTAATATTCGAGAACCCACATACCTATTGGCTCATTCCGAGATACTCGTACATACACGAGGAAGGCTAAAAGTAATCCACATTGAAGAGCCGGGTCAAGACTGCTCATCCCGAGATGTAAAGCAGCTCCAAGGAATTGGGACAAAATAAATTTAACCAAATCACTTATTATACATATATAATATACTTATCAAATTCATCAACCAAAATAGACATTGAAATTTTTGGAATGATTTCTTCAATCAAACTAACTTTTAATGCGATATATTTTTGCATCCGTTATATTTTACGCGTACGAATTCCGGCACACTACAATAAAATTAGGTGTGTAGGTACTTACGTTTAAATAAATAGTCCTCAGTTAAAATAACAATGTGTGCTGAAATGTTACCAAAAATAATCTCACGAGAGCTACAAGTAGAAATTCCTACATTTTCCGTGTCTATGAATAGGTACCTAGATAGGTATACAGACGAGTTGGAATGCTTCTCTCGAAACTAATTGTTATTAGAAATATTAACTTTAGACACAATATAAGATGCATTATGATTGTAGTATTTTGCAAGAATTTTGGTGCATTTTCGTGAGACAAAAGAAGCGTGGAAGGTATATATTCAAAGAGTCCGGAACCAAACGGAATGTAAACGTTAGGAGAGGTCTTACTATATAACCCAGCTGGTGTTGGTCTAGCAAAGGCCTGCAAGCAATTGGTTTAAAGTTATTTTACATTCTGTTTCTCTCAACTACGTAACTATATTGCATCTAAGTATTAACTGTATGTAAAGTTAACCGCAATACGCTATTGTATTCTTCACATAACTATACAAGTGAAGAAACATAAGTAGAATTATCTATAGCAGGTACGAAAGTCGTTGATTGGTTGTGAACCTGGAAATATCGGTCGGAAAAGTCATTAAAATTTACAAACTTAGAAAATTAGATGTTCTTGATTCAAACATGATAAGAAAATGCCCGTGGGTTGATTCCGTACGAATATTACAAGAAATTGCTGGTCCATATGGACGGAAATAGGTTAATTCAATCCGGCATTTTTACTACACTGAATCGTAATTTGGACAAATGTTATGTATGTTTTTGCGTAACTACTTTGTACGTTTCTTTCAAGTGTTAGGTGCATATGTATATATTTGAAATGGAAAAGTACCCGTGTAGTATATACCTACAGTTATATTAAGGCTAAATTACGAATAAAAGACACAATTTACGAGATTGATTGATACCTATAGATTGTATAGATATAGATAATAGATAGAAGCGAATGTAAAACATTATGTAGATACCTACTTTTCCCTTTTTATAAAGATAGAGAAAGCCATAAAATGCTTGACTTTCACTTAGGTATATTTGCGTTTTATTTAATTTTTTTTTGTAATTTCATTACAGGCATAAATAGAACGAAATAAAATACCTATATACTTCCATTTAGCACCTTTAATACTTTGTTTTCCAACCATCAATTTCAGCATCTAAGTCATTGACCTAAGTCAACAAGGATACCTACTAATGTCCAGTGACTTATTCCCCTCGGACTCGAACCTTAATATTTGCAAAAATTATACGTGTTTAAAAATTAAAAATGGTAGGTACCAATAGTGTGTGCTTGAATTATCTTCGGGATAGAATCAAACCTAGTAAGTTGACACATGGATATTTAAAAAATCACGTAGAACTAAGTATGCCTTTCGGGTGGTGATCCGAAAAGCGCATAGGTACCGCCGATGAATCTGAGGTATAATAACGTATTTTGACATTCTAATCACGAATATCATAACGATATTTGGCACAAACGCCATTTTGAATATGAAAAACGAACGGGAACCTTTGTTTCGTTCGGTGTGCAATTTGCGCATTCCCAACCGATTTAGACTATTTAGCTTTCCTCAGAAAGGGTGTGTTAGGTACAGCAGAGATTAGGAATTGCGGGGCGTCACTCCCGCATTTTTAACAACTTAAAACGCTCTCCACAGTCTAAATTTAACACAGAATTATCCCTTCAATGGGTAAGATTAGGTTAAATGTTTTTCCACCGAGCGAAGCGAAGCGGAGCGAGGGTCAGTGACTGTCTAAAAGAAGTCTAATTTTAACACAGAAATCCCTTCAATGGTTAGGTTAGGTTAGATTCAAAATGGCGTTCGCGGAAGAATGCGAAAGCGTACCCGTGGCCCCGACTACAGGCGGCGACTATAGGCCTGGAACACCGTGGGGTTTTAGCGGATAGGTGTCTGGTATAACCCTCGGCCAACCCGATACAGGGTATCCATGATGGATTGTTCCACGTAAAAAAAAGAAAAAAGTTTCAAAATGGCGTTTGCGCCGAATTTCGTTATGATATTCGTGATTAGATAAGTTATTATACCAAATTTCAGATTCATCGGCGGTATGCGCTTTTCGGAAGTTTATCCTGCCTTTCTTCCATAACAATATACAGAGACAGAATTTCGACAGAAATCGTGCTCTAGACTGGAACTATGTAATTAAGTCCCGTCTCCATAATATCTATACTAGTCTATACTAATATTATAAAGAGGAAACATTTGTATTTTTGTATGTTTGTAACGAATAAACTCAAAACTACTGGGCCGATTTCAAAAATTCTTTCACCATTGGAAAGCTACATTTAGCCTGAGTAACATAGGCTATTTAATTAAAATAAAAAAAAATAAAAAAATTCATTGGCAGAGCAAAGCCTGCTGGATCAGCTAGTGTGAAATAATTATGTTATATTCAACGGCACTTAGGTAGTTATTATCTAATGAGATATGTTCAATTATCTATACTAATATTATAAAGAGGAAACATTTGTATTTTTGTATGTTTGTAACGAATAAACTCAAAAACTACTGGGCCGATTTCAAAAATTCTTTCACCGTTGGAAAGCTACATTTAGCCTGAGTAACAAGGCTATTAAATTAAAAAAAAAAAATTCATTGGCAGAGCAAAGCCTGCTGGATCAGCTAGTGTGAAATAATTATGTTATATTCAACGGCACTTAGGTAGTTATTATCTAATGAGATATGTTCAATTATGCTTCTAATGTAAGGCGGTCTTATAAGTTTTGTTTTCTATAAAACATAAGAACGAGTACCTTATTCGTCAGTCTTCCAATCTGCAAAAAAAGCGTCAAACCTCGTGAAATCCTCGCCGAAGGATTTTAAAAACCACTTACAAATTTTGGCAACCACGGTATCTGGGGCCATCGGGTGTAACCTACCGGGTTACCAGCAGCACGTACCACTTTTGCCGACCGACGGAGCGCCGATCACGGCCACTTTCACTTCGGAGAGCGACGACTTCTTCCGCCGTATGCCTCGAGTTGTCATTTTTCCGCGGACATGCTGCGTACAAGCGCGCGGCGAGTCCGTCGAATGGTCCGCGGGAGACGTCCGGAGCGCGCTCTCCGCTGCGACTCCACGGAACCCCGCTCCCGTCTGCCAGCTAAAAATACATAAAGCGACACAGCTCTGACATCGCCTCCCGTGTTAATGGGTCAAGATCTGGCCAAGATCAGTTGTGCAAATAGGCATGTTTACGTCGCGACGAGCTTCCTGACGCTCCGCGCCACGTGTCCGTGGCTGCAGGCCAATCGGCCAACGGCGCCCGAAGCTCTTGACTCTGTTTTTATTCGAACTTCTACGTTCCGACGAAACGTTGACAGGTATTTAGGGACATTAGTAGGTATGTTGTTTGTCGCGTCGTATGGAAGCAATTACAATAAATTATTATTCAGCGAAAGCAACCGCGTTTTACGCTTCGGCATAATCGAGTCGACAACAGCTCTATTGAAGCATGAAATGTCTTGATATATATGAATAATTAAAATTTGATTTGTCTCCACCAGCGTATAGGTTGGCCTATGTTTAAATTTTTGGACGTTCTGCAGTATTGAGCATCAGAGTATCAGTACCTTTCTCCTAAACAACGTTGCGAACTTTGGACTGTGAAAACAGCCGACATGTCGTCACGCTTCAGTTCCTAGTGTTCCTATTTGATGACAGTGAGAGTTCCATTATTTAAGAGAACGTTTTCAGCTGAGATTTGCGAGTTGAGTACAACTTCAAGTAATTTACACCGCGAACCGTGATGGCGCATGGAATGCCTGGCCTGACGCCAGTCGCATATCCACGGGTACAATTAAAAAAACGGTAAGTACCTATAATGAATGGCATTATTGCTGTTCTTGCAACATTAAGGTATTGCTTTCTGTCGTCTGGCTCTCCTATTAGATATCTTTCTAATTGTATTAGGTATTTAATTGACAGTCGCAAGTGGCACGACTGAGTTGGCTGTAAAACTTAAACACATCGGAGTAACTGTAACTGTGACTATTAAATCTTTTAGTACCTACATAAAGCCTATATAATTAATTCCATCAATGCTTCACACATTTATTTGTTACATTTAGCCTTTGTAAGGACCGTTTTAATTATATCAGGAGTTTTGGTCGATCAAAAGAAAATTTTTGTGATACTTATTTATTTATACATTAATTTTACACAATATATATAAATAACGATATACATACAACGTAATTATGCGTAATATCTAAGTATGTGTTATTGATATAGAAAAAAATTATACCTTGTAACAACTTATAATTTCGTTTCTAACCGATATTGCTTTGAAGTTATTGTATCCAAATTCACATAATAAAAATTCAAAAACTGAATCAGTATTTCATGTAATTATAGTTTTTAACTTCAATGGGAATCTATGTTTCCTTAGTATAATCTGCAATGAAATCCTTTATGAGAACTGATAGATGGAAATCATATACCTGGATTAAGCCGCTGGCCAGGACCTATGGAATAATTTAAGAAATTGTGGTAAACTTAAAAAATTTAGTTACAAAATTTCAAACTATATAGCAAAATCAGCAGTAGATAGCGAAAAAATAGATGAAGTACCTATAATTACATATAAAGTACTGTTCATAATAAAATATACGATTCAAGAAAAATAATAAAATAACCTCTTGAAATAACTGTTAAAACGCCACAAGCTAGAGGGACGGTTGGAATTTCACGTAAAGAGTAACATAACCAATCAATAGAACAACTATGTAGAACAGAATCCACAGACAAAAAAGGCATGTGATTCACAAAGCATAATTATGTTTGGTAAGCCACCTCGCCCCTGCAATGGTTCTCCACTGTTAAATACTTCGAGTAAGAAACTGACACATAGTTATTGAAATCGTGTTTCGTATATTTTCCCACATGATATGAATATTTTGTCAAAGTCCAAAATTATGGGACTACACATTACTTAAGTATGTTACATTTACAAATTATGGCATTTTATAAAATACAGCGTTACATAGGCACACGATTTTTCTCACTAATACCAATCGAATGAACTAAAATGATGTGGACATACAGCTTCGAACACTTCCAACGTAGAGCGGATAATAATATGTATCCATATAGCTGCAAGTCTTTATGGCCCACTGATAAATTCATTGAGACAAAGACTAAGCCTAGATTCCTAACTTAGCTTAGACCTTTCTCTTTGAATTGTGAGCATAGTATAAAGCAAGTTTTATAGAAGTTTATAGTAACAATTCGATTTTGGATGTACTTAATGTATTTGCCATGTATTTGTCATGTATCCATATACCTATGACGCATTAATATTTTTCATGGATGAACACATCATATAAGTTCAACGATCGTGAAAAATATTTCTAAGATATCTCCGTTACTAGATTTACAGAAAAATTGTTCCTCATTTCATTCTTACACATTCACAACATTACACATTATTATTATTATTCCCTTAAGTATCAAGTCACATTAAGTATATATTGCTTTATATTTATTTAGTACAACATACATACAAGTCATGACGAATACCTACGCAAAATTGACAATATAGTGGATGATTAATATATTATAGCATGTAATAAAGTGCAAGCTCGCGTTCTTATCTTCATCGATAGTATGTAAAAGACAGAAACTACAGTACTACAGGGTAGTAGTTTCACAGACACTACAATTAATCAATGTATCAGGAAAGCAAAACTGTTTAGAGCTCTCTAAAATGGATTAAGGACCAGTAGGAAGGCCACCGTAGAAAGAATCGGCTAGGCAAGTCATATTTTTAATTCTGCAACCGTACACGACATACACATAGTTGGAGCTTATTTAAGGTTTCAGTTATAGGTTCTTTTATCAATAGAACATTCCAAAAGTAATCTGTAAAGTAGCATATTAACAAACTGGCAGTTAAGTCTGTTAGTTTTACGATGAAAATGGTGTTTATAATCGGTCGCAGTACCTACATGTAATTTCAGATTAGATAATGTCTATATCGTGTTAGCTACTGTTTTAAATTTTTGTCACACATTACTAAGACACTAAACTTATTCAATAATTTAAAATATGAATTATTTATTATGGTATAACAACAACAATTAGAACAATGTCTTTGTGAACTTAATGTTGTTCCAAGTCCTCTAATTCCTAAGATTCCTTGATAATGACATTTGCTTTTTTGCACCACATAAACAAAACAAATATATGTAATGTATCAAAATATTAATTTAAGTCTTAATTCACATACTAAATAAATAAAAACATATTTTATTTAAAAATTAAATAAATACAAAATAATTCTTTCAATTAACCATCTTTTCCTGTTCCTATCATACAAATTCGATTGAAGGCTTGTGTTTACTGACCCGAGTTGACGAATAAATTCCCTGTCAACTCAGATCAGTAAAACACAAGCATTTTCTGTGACCACAGGACGACATTCAGACGAAACAATAATATTTAAACTATATAGGATTATAAGAAAGAGGGCTTAATTGGATACTTCAAAACAAAACCAAACAATATAGGTGCACTGTGCAATATGACATGAACTAGCCACTCCAATGGTTGTACTATAAAGGACTTCTTGTATGTATGTAGGTGATACTGATAACAAACTGAAGTATCGCATTTGAAGCAACCATCGAAAACATTAATCATCTGTAGTATTGACGCATTCACTTATAACAAGCAGTTGTGATTTAAATATTTTTGACAGCTCTTTACCTACAGAGGAAAATATGAAATAATATGTCGTGTAAAAAATAATAAAATTGTTTGCATACAATTATTTATAACTTAACAATTCTCTTAAGTTTTATGATAACGTAAGTTCATTATAAACAGTCCTGTGAAAACAGAATCAAATGCTTGCTAGTAATACAACCATCAACAACACAGTCACATAAACTATAATTATACTGAAACTTAAACTAAAAATGCTACAAAATATTACAACTTTAGTTAGTGGAACATATTTAAACAGAGTTCATGATACGCGATATACTATAATCAGAGTCTACGTAACAGAACAGTTTTGATCATTTTCTTTAAAAATAATGATAATACGTCTCGTCTACAATGTGTATTTGATAGAACATAAAACATTTCAATAACGCCGTAAGAAGAGATAATAAATAAAGGCTGGTTATTTAGAATTAAAATACTTGAATTGCATCATGGATTCCTTTTATTCCTATTTTTATACCATTAGAAAGCTAGATAAATAAGGAAGTTTTTAACGTATTTTGCACGTATTTTTTTAAAGATTTTTTAAAATAAATATTAGTTATTTTATTTGTATGAAAGTGAGTAAAAAAATTCTGATATTTTTCACCTCTAAGGCAATAATATCAAACCTGTTGTAGTTTTATGTATTTTTTTGAATTATTATTGAAGCTACAAAATGTAATCAAGTGGTTTTTATTAGTATCGCACTTTAGTTAGCCTAAAAGTGACTTTTCTTCAAGTTCAATCAAACTCAAATATCTTGAAAACCGTTGAATTTTGGATCGAGCTTCACATGGCTTAAACTATTGTTTTTGAGCTTAAAATAAATAGAAATAACATGTTTATTTCTGAAAATTTTGGATAAACGTGAAAACCACATTCATTTCATCAATATAGTAGCCGAACCAACCCATAATACATGAGCCTAAAAACAATGTGTATGTTCTATAATTTTTAATAGGTACATACATATAATTTACTTTAATATTCATACAAATCGACTAATACCCTTCTGCACACCTTCGAGTTTCATCTCTTCCTATAGCTGGAATACAATAAATATAAAATGACTCCCTATCTATCTGAAGGGCCAGTGACTAGTCGGAGTTGGTGTCCTGCATTAGCGGCTGCATGTCATCTCTCTTCATGTCTCTCTTCGTCACGCCATCCAGAACCCCGATATCCGACAACCTGGAAAAATATAGTTAAATTATTCATTCCGTCTGTTGGAAACATAAAACTCCAACATACAAACCTCCTTTATTATCATATAATTAAAAATTATTACAATTTAAATTCGAATATGGTTTTGTGCCTTCTTTTGTTTTATTCATGTCATTCGCCATTTTTCTGTCCATCCCTTCTTTCATAATAAATAATATTTCTTATAATAGTTTACAATAAAAGTTGTTAATACAGTGCTTTCCTAGTGCCTTTTCAATTAACCCACACACAGAACCAGAATACAGTCTGGCCGTTTATGGCCCACTTCTGAAATCTTCGGATATGAAAAGCTGGACTGTAGTTTGATTGTTTACGAATGAGTATATCTTTTCATTTCTAAATTCGCCAAAAAAAGTTGAGCCTACTTTACTTTTTCTCTATTATCATATGACTCCCACTGTAGTAGTTTTTTCTAAGTGACATGTCGCGGAGATACTCGTATTCAACGGTATATGTCTCTGCGACTTTGTGGAACGACGTCGCTCGAAATGTAACAAATCCCGTACGATTTGTAACATTGCGACGTTCGTGACATGTCGAAACCCATAGAAGTCACACACAAGCGACGTCACGCGACATTACGCGAGACTCGTAAGACCGCATTACCACTAGGCGACCTGTCGCCGAAACATATCGCCCGACATTCGCTTGATGTCTCTCTGCTACTTTGTGGGACAATGTCGGTGGACATTGACGTCATAATCCGGTTTCTTTATACGAAATCTATCTAAAGTACCTGACTTATGACGTCATCAACATTTCAAGTCAACTTAATTGTTATTATTGTGGCATGCAATAGAAAGCATTTTTTAAAAATACTGGAAGTGGTATTGAGTTTTTGAATACTTCTCAAAACATTCTTTCATGGGAATTACATTTTGAACTTACTCGTATTGTGAATGGTGTCCGCATCCCAATTCTGTGGAAATAGGGCTTATGGAGTGCATTATCTTTTTTTATAACTATCACTCACACTTTGGGCTTCACGTCGTCGAGGTGCGTCGGCGTGAAGTACGGGTTGGCGGCGGCCGGGCGGAACTTGTAGCCCGTCGTCACGAAGAACACGAACGTCGCCATCTCGCGGAACATCTCATCTATCCACGAGTACTGGAACGGCACTGTGTTCTATTGGACAGCGAGCGATTCGTCAGTTCACAATAATTACACAACAGTTATAGAATGAGTTTGGAAATATTTATTATTGGCATTCTATTTACTTCATTTTTCTATGTATATAAATAATATTTGTGTATTTTTTTATAGAAAAAGCTAAATACTTTTTATAATTATTGTGAGTTTGTATTCAAAATTGCGAATATTAAACGACATAATACTAAGTTTTCACTTCTGCCGGCACTCCCGGAGTGCAACCCCTTTTTTACTTGTTTATTAAATTAGTTTAGATTACCCAACAAGACTAGTTGTAATAAAAACGAATAGTAGCTAATATCATTATGGGGGTTCTTCAAAAAAGCTTAAAAAGATTACTTCTGCGAAGCTGGTGGCATGCACGACACTTCCTATTGGGCTTGTCTCTCCTTGTGGCTGGTTTTAAGATAAACAGGCATGTTCATTAAACTGACCTCCAAAATAGTAATGATGATTCTTGTGAAGTATATATAGCACAGAATCATGATGTAGAAGTGTCGGAACAATTTCAACTTGCGCAGGTTCACGGCCGCCTTGCCGTCCGTCGTCGACGAGTCCTCCAAGTGATGGATGGACCTAAAAAGAATGGTATGAATTTATTGATTGCTTCTCTAATATTCGACGAATGTAACAGAAGACTTTTATACGACCAGACACAGTAATACTATTCTAGAGTAAAAGTAGCTCGAGTTTTAACTTTTTAACTAGAAAACTTGTATAGAAAATGAAAACGAGGTTTTAGGCAGCAAATTGCACCACAAAAGAAATAAAATTACAGCAATCTTTACACGTCAAAACATAATATTTGATTGTAACATTCAATGGTCATCGGTCGGTTAGAGTTCAACCCGTGGTTTTTTTTTGTGAACTGCCTGAACCACTTGCACGCGTTTCTTTAAGTTGACAAATAGCCATTCTGCAGTACAAGTACTTATCTGAATTTATTATGATTTTTTAAGACTGCTGCGAGTTTTATTCCGCCTGTATTTGTCTTTAGGAATACTATCTACAGTAGGGCGGCCAAGACAGATGTACTATATTATATAACGTATAAAGTGTGCAAAACAATGAACAAACGACACCGAATACCTAATGTTTTTTACATTTGATATATTTTAAAAAGTAATTTCACTGACATTCAGGACATTAATGTGTCATCAAATACGTGCTCACCAAACGACGGGGAACATGATGGCGCCGCAGCAGATCATGTCCACGAAGAAGAAGAGGCTCCGCCACGCGTTGTGCTCCGCCGCGCCCTCCTCGCTCTCCGCTATTATTATCTCCGCCACGTTCGCCACTACCTGTTAATAGAGCGGTGTCCTCTTCAACTCAGTCTGTTTTTAACCCCCGACGCAAAAAGTGTTATAAGTTTGACGTGTCTGTCTGTCTGTCTGCAAATAGAGCGGTGTCCTCTTCAACTCAGTCTGTTTTTAACCTCCGACGCAAAAGAAGGGGTGTTATAAGTTTGACGTGTCTGTCTGTCTGTCTGCAAATAGAGCGGTGTCCTCTTCAACTCAGTCTGTTTTTAACCCCCGACGCAAAAGGTGTTATAAGTTTGACGTGTCTGTCTGTCTGTCTGCAAATAGAGCGGTGTCCTCTTCAACTCAGTCTGTTTTTAACCCCCGACGCAAAAGGTGTTATAAGTTTGACGTGTCTGTCTGTCTGTCTGCAAATAGAGCGGTGTCCTCTTCAACTCAGTCTGTTTTTAACCTCCGACGCAAAAGGTGTTATAAGTTTGACGTGTCTGTCTGTCTGTCTGCATTGTCTATGGCACCGTAGCTCGCGAACGGATGAAGCGATTTCAATTTAGTTTTTTTTGTATGAAAGATGAGTGATGAGTGTTCTTACATGTCTGATAAAAATCGGTTGAGTCGTTTAAAAGTTGTGGGGGGTGAAAGTGGGGAAGAATAACCGAATGTCTGCAAATATACTGAAAAAGCCCTGAAAAAACTCTGGAGGTAAAAGTGAAGAAAATATGCAATATCTGCAAATATATGTACCCCAACTCGATATATGTTTTTAGAATGATAATAATGTCGGGGTTTTTTTTAATTTTAAATTTATATTATATAAGTAGACTTGTAGTACACATGCAACACCAGAGGATTCGCCAGTGCGATGCCGCCTTTGTAGGAGAACTCTTTTTAAGCCCACTTTGAAGAACCCCATGTCATAGTTCTTCAAAAATACATCAGCAGGAAGACTGTTTCAAAGTTTGCGTGTACGAGGCAGGTCCTGGCGGCGGGGGTGGCACTTCAGTCTCCAGCCGGTGTATGTATGGTGGTATGTGATGAAAGGGAGATGTCGGCATTATTTAGTGTAGCTCCGCGGGGCACTCACCAAAGTAAAGTGGGTAGAAGACACAGGAGTTCATACTAGCATAGTATTTTAGTTGAATGGTGAGTAATTTGGACCTGACTTATGGCCGCCAATACTTTACTAAGCGTTGTTTTGCTTACAAACAGTTAAAATGTCAATGTCCTAATCCTGCGTTTTGTTTTTGCTGCTGTTTTTTTTTTATTGTTAAACTACTCTATAGTCAAATCAACTCTGTAATACATTTAATTATTTTATAAATATATAAAAATGTTTTTGCTATAACGAAACGCCAAGATGACAGTCGGCAAACCTATGACGGATGACGTTATTGATGTCATAAAAACGTGTCGTAAGTATTTTTGAATCAACCATTCGACCCCGTAAAGGACTGAATTACCGAAAATTTTAGCCGTATAAAATAGGAGAGATTCATGCAAATTCATCGCTTTTGAATGTGTTACCTGCAGTGGTATTACAATCATGAAGATCTTCTTATCTCTATCAGCTAAGATATGTTTGATGAAGTTCCATCCGGTACCGACTAGCACGATTGTCACAAACAGTACTGCGCCTTTTAGTCTAAAAATAAAAAATAATCATAGTTACTCTTAGACACAATACAATAAAATTTACTCTATAAGATTGCACAGATTATTGTTTTCTTTATTGGACCTTGGACCGTCCAACCTGACTTGGGTGTCCTTGGGCTGTAGTGACATACTACTTCATGACGGGTTAAGTGAGTGGCGGTAAAGTACCCCCGGGCAAGCTTTACAGGCTCAACAACCTATAAATTACAGTAAATTTCTAATAACTAGCTACAACTAGTGTAAAACTTACAAATGCGTGATGTAGTAGAGAATCGCCCAGGCGGTCACGTGCTCGCCGCGCGTCTGTATGAAGTGGAAGTTGATCCCGTGGAAGGCCAGCGACATGGCCTTGAGATACACCAGCACGCACATGATGATGTGGATCCGGTACACCTTGTGCCTGCTCGTCTTGAGGATGAAGGTCCAGAAGCCGGCGCTCAGGAGGAAGATGAGCGACATCATGCTGTACAGCGCCGGGAGAGGCATCTCGCCCGCAGACAGGAAATTTCCATCGTTGCTCTCGAATATCTCTATCTGTGGTAACGTCATGTATTGTAATAAGTATTTTTTTTATATGGCCACAAGAGAGCCTACCAACTTACTATGCTAGAGGAATAGCAGAAGTGGGCTTGACTATGTAACTCATCAAAAATAAAAAGCGACCCTATTGGCTATGTTGGAGAATTAACGATTTTTAAGAGAATTTCAAAAACAGAAGAAATAAGTTATGCTCCAGCATGGATAATTTAATTATCATGGTTATTATCAATAAAACTTTATCGTGATAATGTCGAACTCTTTGCCTTACCATGACGTTAATAGCCGGTGCTGGGTTGGAGTCTTTGTGCGGACAGTTGTGGAAGTACAAGTTATACAATCCTTCTTCTTTGTCCGACGCAACGTACATCGCGAACTGAAACAAACGCAATATGTATACGATACGAGTATAATCATCATCATAATATACATAAATAGGCGAATGCGAGTCAGTTGATAACAATTTTCTCTTTCGTTTCTCAACCGATTTTACTCATTTTTGTTTTGTTTGGTAGAAATTGACGAGTTTTAGAGCAGACGGTCCAATATACATATAAAATTAAAATGCATTAGAAATACACGAAATCAATGAAAAAACACAGCAAGAACACATCTATACTTTTTTACACAAAATACACACACCCACACATACATACATGACATACATACAACAGATACACAAAAATTACATTTATTATTTCTCTTCTGGTTACGAAGTTGGCGCCATTAAGTATTGGTCAGCAAATGACAAGTTAAAGTTGTATGTATATTTTAAAAAGAAGGAAAAGATAAGAATAAGAATAGATAAAGTATTGTAGAAACAAATCAATTAAAATGCACAATAAAAAAATTACGTGTATCATATGCTATGCAGCTTTACAATTTGTTGTTGGTTCCAATGAATCCATTTTTTATTACTGTAATGTTTTTTTCAATACGATATTATACCTGAGAATGTTATTTTGAGATATGTAAATACATATATTAAGTATATTTTGAAAATTTGTAGGGATGGAAGCGCGCGAATTTCACACATATTAATATTTTTAAAAAAGGAACGAGTGCCCGATATCTTGAATAAAATGAGTTCGTCTGCAAATACGATTTCCCGTCTTTCTATTTTCTCCCATAAAGGTCATTTAAATTGTTAAAATTGACCAACTTTTATAATAATTCATTGTTTTAAAAATTATAGGTACATTTTACCAATCAATTTAAAAGTTTTAAAACGAGTGCAACCCGTCAGCTACAGGTACATTTTATGATACATCTTTCGTTATTATCGTAAAAGTATTAGATTTAGAATTTCGTCTACTGGGGGACCACTCGTATTAGTAAAAAGACAAATCCGCTGTGATATTCTCCTGACCCTTCTAAATTTGATTGATTTCCATGTTTTCATGTGTTTTGATAAGATTGATAAGTATTTTACCAATTAGTGGTTGCCATTTGAGGACCTGTCTTCCCCGTCTATATTTTTTAGCCTTTAGCCTTTCAAGCAATATGACAATCCAATGAAGTTGATCAGTTCATCATTTGCATTCCTCAGTTAGCTACTGTATAACAATATAATTCAATTGACAGCAAATTATTCGTAGCTTTCACAACATTGTGTTCTAAGAATATTCACAAGATTATTGAAGAGTATTTATAAAACCTTACGTAAAATTGGATATAATTTATAGAATTAGACAGCATAGCAAATTGAACATGTGTTGAGTATTGTGTTAAAGTGTTGTATAGCGTTGAAATGATTATACAGGGTGACTGAATAAAAAATCTAAAACTCATTAAGCGTTTTTTACTATGGCAATTTAGCCTTATAATTGAATTTTCTTTAAACTCAATCAATCTCAAATAAGGGTAGGCCTTCACATGACTTCGAAGCCTTTTAAATGAATTATGAATGTTTAGTAAAGACAATATGTTTCACCTATATCAGAGGCACCACATACATCACCACAATCAATTCATATCCAAACAATAAATTATATTTACACTTGTATTGTAGTAGTCAAAACCATCCTGCGACCTCCTGTAGATTGGTAAATGGGCGTAGGAGCACTGTAATCCTTTGTCGCTCTCTGAAAATAACAATTTTGTATGTTAGTAAAATGTGCGAACTACATGAAATATTTGACGGAAGATCTTCATAAAAGAGAGAGATTTTTCTGATTTGTGACTGAAAGAAGCATAATTGGTTTATCATTTTGTTTCAATATTCAAATGCAGATTAACTTATGCCTTTTATCTGTTCTGAGTCTTTTAACTTGTGTCCAATATATAAATTTCAAACCCTCGTTTAATAATAACAATATCGAATTGTTATTTGTCCGATTAGTGTATTCTGGTTCATATCCTTTAACCTACAACATTGATAATCCAACTCCACCAACAAGAGAACAAGATGTTTGTAGGTTACAATGGGTCACCGGTATTGAAATTTCAATGATTGAACAGGTTTCCTCATTTTGTGGTGAAAGACGAATCACAGCAGAAAATGGTGGCGGCAGCCAGGGCATAATAAATACCTAGAGCGGAACGTCGCCGTCTGTTCACGAACATGTATTGCGATTGGCGCTTGCTTCTGTCTATAGGGATGGTCGATCGGTCTTGATACAAGTGCAAAGCTGACACTTCTCCTTCGCAGCTTATGTTTAATCTGCAAAATACTTATTTTCATAGTTATGACAAGTAGGTATATCCAATTTCATGAGTCGTGACCAATCTACTAAGTATTTATAATGATAGTATTTATAATGTAGACCTAACAAAGTGGCAAATTAAGATTTACCACCCAATATTTAGTTTTCAGTGCAACTTATTGACAGTCACATTAAATGAACTATATGAGTATCTCTGTCCGTGATTGTATGTACATGTTTCATAGCTAATTCCTCCTTATTTTTCTCCCATGTTAAAACAGTATTTTTAAACAGAAAAATAAAACAGAAAAAATAAATGAAAATCGCAATGTCGAGCAGTGCAAAATTGTACAAAGAAATAAAAAATAAACAAAAATCACATGGCGCTGCTATGAATGAACTCTTCTCTTCGCTGGCCGAGCAAGCTCTGCTGTTATAAGGAAATCGATGTGAGCACAGAACACACAGTGCTTCAGTACAAGCTGATTGCACTATTGACCAAATGCGAGCAAGCTTGAAACAGGGTCAAAAGCTTGACACGCAACCTTGGTAAGATAAAGGTATGAGATGCCAGTGAGAATTAAAATCATTATCTAATTAGAGCATTAACAATACTTAAACTGAATACCCATTCAGTAGAATGTCATGTGTAATGAAATAATATTACTGTTGAAATTTTCTTCTACTTTTCTCTTCAGCCAATATTGGTCCACAGCTGGGATAGGCCTCTCCCAAGGCTGTTGAATGTTTGGTGTCTGGATATTTAAGCTTAAAAATCATAAGACGACCATAATGCTTCAAGTTTAAATACTGAAAATAAGTTTACGTTTTTGGGCCTTTCTACTTATTCGAATCTTTGTTAGCAAATGCAGGAGGAAGTTGTTAATAGAAAAAATCAGAGACTTTCCTCGCATAAGCTCAAAACAGCAGCAAAACAAAGTATGAAGTGGTTTAAACAATGTTTATGTTAAAAAGGAAATTGTGCAAAATATGGTACAATCAGCATAAGCTAACTTTATAATCCAGCGATGTATTTTCATATAAAAGTTGAGCATGTGTATAGATTTTATATATAAATATATAACACACTTTACACTCATGCCCACACTCTTGGTTTACCTGTGCAGTGGGTGCCTGGACACATACAAAATAAGAACACACGCCTAGACCAAATAGATAAATTACAACTAATTATTCAAATCTCTGCTTCATCAGAAATTAAACCCAGGAAACCAACCAACTCCAACAAAGAGCGCAGCAGATTTTTAACCATTGCACTGCTCATGTAGTCATTATAAAATATTAGATTAAAAAAACACATCAATTATATGGTACTGTATGGTACAGTCATCAGGTCAAGCCCATCAAGCCCATCCTTTAAACACCAAATGCAACCAGCATCAGCATTTACTTGCCTGCTATCCATTTTTGTGACTCATTGCAGTCACACAGTCTTATATATAGGCCATAGCCCATCAAGCGTAATGCAAGTTGGAACACTCAGGAATACCTCTTTCCTTGTGATATTTACCAAGTGCCATTTATTTATAGTAAACCACAATTAATTTGAAAAAACATTGGTACATGCCACTGGTATCCTAATTCATTTTTTGATATTAAAGTCAGTCACACCCAGATCAGTTCAATTGGGATCTATTATATCCTTATCATTCCTTGGAAAGTACTTAAAATACAATTAAAACGTAGTAGAATTTTTTTTTAGTACAAATCTCCTAATTAAGAAATTCTATTTAAATGATATAGATAAATGAAATCACTACTATTGACAAACTTTTATTGATTTAATGGCAAGACACTAAAAAGCAATGAAGTTAATGAGCTTACCTGAGATTATTGAAATCCATTTTTAAAAACACAATAGCAGGGTGGTGTGGAGACAGCAGTGGACTTGTCTTATTTACATTTTTCAAAATGCATGTATCGGAGTGTACTTCTAAATATGGGTTTATTGCATCATTAACAGTTCGATCCAATGTGAATCCATACTGTAAGAAAAGTAATTTTGTCAGAATTAGGTTTGCTTTGTTTTAAATCAGTAGCTCTGGAAGTCATCCACATAACATTCAAAAATAATAAACTAACTAAAAATAGAAATTTACAAACACAAATTTTCAAAAGTATTAAAATTGTGTCATAATTCCATTATTGTGAACATACTTCCCCTAAAACTGGTCCTGAAGGCAGTCGAAAGTTAACCATACGCACATCAAGGATACCTCCTTGAAAGAAGCCAAATGTAGTGAGGTCTACATAGTGGCGTTCATCATCCTGAAATAATTTAAGTATTAAGAAGCAAGTACTATTTTCATGAAATACCTAGTAAGCAAAATCTATATAAACTCTGTGTGCCATGAAGATACACATGGCATATTCTTTAAATTGATGATTCCTACACAATACAATACTCATAGCTGAACAAACAAGATTGCGAAATAAAAATAATTATGTTGACTTACCACAAGAGGCAGCTTGTGTATTCTACAAGTTACAGACGCTGCAATTAAAATAGTAATGAACAATGCCCTTCTCGTAGCAGCAATCATATTTCATGCCTTCAAGTCAATCCTAAATCTTAAGGTTACTGATATTTACATCAATTGAAGACTCGTTTTGGCTAAAACTTTACTTGATTCGCTAGTTTATAAATTTATTTATTTCATTCACAATCGTATTGCTTAGGTAGGTATACTTTGTCATTAGGTAAATGACATAAATAAATGACGTAAATAAATGTCATTATGACAATTTTTTAAACAGCTTTACGGCTTTGGCCTGAAACCTTTCAGCCTATCATATTATTTATTAATCACATTTATTTAATACATTATAATACATTTAATACATGCTTCATAGATAAATAAACATTTTTATTTTTCTTTACACGTATTTTCATTTTGTGTCAATTACGTTAGCATCAATCTGTAATCAGGTATTTTTTAAAATACCTAAGAAATGTATAAAATACTAGAGGCGTCTGCAAAATGTATTTAAATTAAATATTGCAAATATTACTGTTCATTACACAGGCGATGTACCTATACAATCTTGGCGATGACCCAAAAATTAATTGAAAAAATCCATGATGGATCTTTTGGCACATTTTTGTCCACTTTAATCCATTATAAATATCGATGGATTTTTGAAAAGTGGATTTTTGGAACAGGCTCTAAAGTCTAAATATACACCAACAACAACCACACCACAACCACGCGACAAAATGCAGTCAGTTTGTGATTGCGTGTGAAGTGTATCAAAATATGTAGTGTAGTGTAGTAAGTGTAGTTGAGTTGTGGTGACTGGCGTAAACCCATTTTGCGGACGCGTGGTGTGGTTTTGCGGTCGATAGGTACTAGGTACTGTTCGGATGTATAATATCGACCACAACGCAACCACAACGCGGCGATTGCTAGAGTTGTGCTTTTTAAACTTGGTTCGATTATGTGGATTTCTATTCCTTCGATTTTTATCAGTATCCGCGACGGATAATTTATAAAAATCTAAATCTATCTTGCGTACCTGCAGCGATTAAATGTAATATGTATGCTATCCCATGAAAATCGTAAACCTTGAATGGCGGCACCACTCTCACTTCGATAATGGCCACACCAATATTTATAATTATGTCTCTTTTGACGTTGTAGATATGACCCATTGGCTCAAGAACATAATATGACATACATGTATTCGCACTATTGCCAGTAAAATAAATTAGTTCATATTTTTTCCACTGTAAGGTATTATTAGAACAAACGGACATGTAGGTGTAACATGATGCTAAGTGGCCAGCTGGAACGGCTGGACCGATTTTGACGGGACTTTGACTGGCAGATAGTTGATGTAATAAGGAGTTACTGAGGCTACTATTATTTCAGAATTATCATATATAGGCGAAGACGTATCAGTTCAGAACAATTTTCTTTTTCGTTTCTCAACCGATTTTCCTCAATTTTGTTTTGTTTGGTAGATATTGACGAGCTTGACAACATATTAGATACTAACACCAATCAGCAAATCAGCGTTGTGAGACGCTTTTTGATTTTTTTATACAATATCTTTGGTTTCGTCCCTGACTATCATTGACCACCGATCTACGGATCTGATTCTACCTTAGGCCTTATTTTATATTCTATGGTTTGCATTTGCATGCAATGATCAATCAAATCAAAACGTCAGTCCAATTCCATATCCATAGTGTGGCAAATGGCAATGATTTGTTGAATTTTATTTATTGAGGACTTCAGGGTTCTCGATTTGTAGCGAATAAATACGAAGCATTTTTAAAACCGCTGCCTGCCTGGTTCAAGCGAGGTGCACTCTGCAGGCCTATAGATGTTGTAGGCGAGTTGTGTTACTTGTTTTTATTTATATCAATGGGACTGATCTATTTAAGTGACTAACTTCACAAATAAAATAACTCCTTTACCCAGTACCCAGATGGCTCCAGTGTCAGTGTAAAATTTTCAGGATTATGAAATTGTGAGAGTCGTGCTAAGGAGTCGTGCTTCCAATTTGTTCAAGTAACCGAATATAAGATAGTTCTTTGCTTGTTACGTCCAAAATCGAAGATTTATCGGTGAAAAGTGATGAATAATTGTTTCTTAGTATGTCCCGTCAAATCAATAAACCTATGGTACGGGAGTTAGGATACGCACGCACAGCCATTACCGAGAGTAGTTATTGATTTTTTCGTGTGTTCCTAGATATTCGTCGAGCAACTCAACAATTGGAGAATATGTTTAGGCTCGTGTGGCAGTGCCTTCGGGCACCGAAGCTGTTAAAGATATATGGCGAGGAACCGCGGGAAGTAAGTCTTGTTCTAAAAATTGCTCAATAAATTCTTTCTGCTTGGCATATCAAAATAATCCGAATTTGCGTTTCAACAGGCGGTATACCAACCTCACTTCTTGGAAAAATGGGGAGACAAGATTATTTCTGCTGTATGTATTAATTATTCTTTTAACTTTCGTATTAAAATTCAATCAATGAAACACTGATTTAAATATATTTATCTTGGCATCATAACCATTTCAGGCTAACACGGTCACCAACATCACTTTTTATACCTCTCCCTTTATATGTATGTACATTTACAAAAGAGGGTTCTTTTCTTGGCAAGAAACATACATCCTTGCTCATCTTTTGGGTGGTGTTGGATGCATTATAGCATTTGCATTTTTAATGCGAAGTGTTGGCAGAGCAGTCAACCCTAATTATGTTGAGTTTCTGAACACCCTTACGGATCCAATTCCTGATCGTAAATTGTACATTGAAGGGCTACAAAGATATGACTTTGATTTCAAATATTGGCCGGCATCCTACACTATGCCTTTAAAGCATAGGTAAGTTTTTTGACCTATTTGCTTAAGATAATTTGTTATCAAATTTACCTCTTTTATAAGTTGTAGAACAATTTTATTCATTTCCCAGTGTTGTAAAGATAGATGCTTTGTAATATTTTGATTAAGTTTAGTTCAAGTTTCATGCATAATGTACTCAGTAGAAGTGCTATAGGCTAGGATTTGCAACAAAGGCAAAATATACCCGGTGAAAAATTATATGATATTTAGAAACAGATTCAGTTAATTATGATCGCACATTCTTGATGATTTTTAAATGACTGGGCAAATAATCTAGTTCAAAAACAGAAAATATCAACATAGCAAGTGACATTATACAGTACACCAAAGAATATAAATGTTCAACTTAAACACACACATCTTCAAATATTCTCTCAATTTGACTCTGATATTTTATACCATACAAGATGGTGCCCGCGGCATCGCCTGCGTGGATTTTAGAACTTGGTGCAGAGAAGGGTAAAAAGTATCCTATATGTTAATCCGGGTACTTGTGTACCAAATTTCATCCAAATCTGTTCAGCCGTTTTTAATAAAAAGTATCATATGTTACCTACTTCTAATCTAATACCTCCAAGAATATGTGTACAAAGTTTCATGTTGATCTTTTCAGTAGTGTTCGTGTGAAAGCATAAAACAAACTTACATGCACATTTATAATGTTAGTAGGGATTGCACGCCGGCAATGGTGTTTCTCTGCTCTCACAAACCTTTTTCTTCTAATTTATTGCTTTTATTTCATTCATATTGCACTTTGCGGTAAAAAAATTTTACACATATTATAAAGAAGAATAGTTATAATAGAATAAAAAATATATTTAAATAACGAGAATTTTTTTTCTACTGCAAATTATTTTTGAGAACGACTAATTGCCCGAAATATTTCACTTACCTAGTCCATTTATTTTTCATTTGCTTCAGTTTACTTCAAATTAAGACCCTATTAAAAATCATTGTCTAATTCAACATAGTTTAATAGTAATTTAACTTTTAAAATCATTTCTCCTCAATTTCACTTAGTAAATGACACATTATTACAAAATTCGTAGAAAGCGGAAAAAGACGATGACTACGCATGCGCAACGCCGTGTCAACTTATATTTTTTTAATTTTCAGTACTCCGTGGTTTGATCAGCTTCCCTTCAGTAAATGTGCGAACCCTGACTTGCCGCTTTACCAAAAAACAACCTTGCAAGTGCTGGCCTACCTTGCAACACATACATTCGCCATCCGCCTGATTTATCCAGGATCATTGGGTGTAGTCCAAAATTTGTTATGTAAGTCGAAACCCCCTATCCTTAGTGATACCCACTATGATTTTATGCACAGCCTCACAATTTTTGGCTTTGATTATTATTTTTCGCTGAATATTATTTTATTATTATCCGGCCCTTGACTGCTTGGTGTTAAAATTTGCTTTAATATCAATCAAGGACTGGGCTGACATCAGTCATCCTAATCTTGTTATGAAGCCCTGATTTCAGGGTATCCATTATTTCAAGGCCGCACTGTACTCGTCGAGAATTTTGGTGGTATTCGTGCAAAACTTTTAACAGCAGAAGGGAATAGCATTGATACTATGTTTGTTGACCACCGCACTAAATCAATGAAGGGCAGTATTCTAGTCATTTGCTGTGAAGGAAACTCTGGATTCTATGAAATTGGAATTATGTCAACACCTATTAAGGCTGGATATTCTGTTATTGGCTGGAACCACCCTGGATTTGCTAACAGCACTGTAAGTTAAAATTCCAAAAATTTAAATGTATGTATGAACTTTATTTTGTTTTTCTAGCGAATGTTAATCTGCCCGAATTTTCGATTTTGCTTCACAGGGTATACCACTCCCCTCTCAGGAGCGTAATGCTATTGACGTTGTTATGCAGTATGCTATCAATGAGCTCGACTTTAACGTCGAGGACATTGTTCTGTTTGGATGGAGCATTGGGGGTTACACTGCGGCCTGGGCTGCAGTCAACTATCCCGACGTTCGTGGTTTGGTATGTAACTCAACACATTTTCTCCTCATGGCAGAGACCTTAATAACTTACCAAGGGATTTCCTGTGTTGTTATGTTTACAGATTTTGGATGCGACTTTTGACGACATTCTTCCATTGGCTGCTAATCAAATGCCTAAATCCTGGTTCCTGCTTGTCAAGGAGGTCATTCGCTCCTATGCGGATTTGAATATCGGAGACTTGGTGTTACAGTATGCAGGTCCTGTGCAATTGGTTCGTCGAACTGATGATGAAATAATCTGCATCAGGTATTACATAATTTTTTTTATATTTGAATATTTATATAAGGTATTAAGCACATTTGTTCATATAGGATTATATTTCTGTTTGTAGACCTGGGTTGATTTCAACTAACCGTGGCAATAACTTACTTCTCAAACTCCTGGAACTGCGCCACCCGGACGTTCCCGAGGTTACCGAAATGACCGCTCAGCTGAAAAAACTGATTGCGATGACCGACACTCAGCGCATTGTTATGTCGCGCAATGAAATCTCTGAAAGTGACGAACGCATGCTTAAGCTTGTAAGTATATATTTTGTAATTCATTCATGAGATATCATGTCGCCTTTAGTTAGCAGTATTAACTCCTCTATCATTCAGTAAGAAACCCATGGAAGAAAATACATACCAGTTCTGTTTATCACTAGTGATTCATGCCAGAGGAAAACTAATTCAAAAACAAATGCCCCTCCATTAATTTCAGTGGTCCACTCCACTAATTTTATTTCTTATTTTTGTTATAGATTTCTAAATACATGCGTGATTTTCGCTCAACCCACTGCAGCCCATTGCCTGATGACTTATTCGACTCCCTTGTCAATAATCTGACTGAGGCCTGGCAAGAAAATCATCAACACGAGTAAGGCGTAAAATAATAATAATCTCAGTAACATATTATTATTGAAATGGTATTACCATCTTATCTTTTAAATATACATGTTCTTACCCGTTTTAGTAATTTCTTTATATACGGGTTTAAGTATAGATATTAGATTATCCTTTTATAGATGTTTAATATCTAATCTGTAGGTACTTTCATCAGCTGTAAGGTTTTTTATGTTTAGTAATGATTCCTTGGTTATGTTGACTAATAGTGTTTGTGGTATTTTTTCCAATATTGTAACGAAAAATTAGTCACACTGACATGTATAAATAGACACTTGTTTTATAATATCAGTCAATATTATTTTTATTATCCAAAACCACTTTATGGAATACATTTTATGCAGTCACTACTACTAATCAAGCTGTTTCTCTGAGGCAGCTGATGTATTTATGTTAAGGTGTTTTGTCAGCTCAATGGTATTTAATTTAAACAAGTTTGGTGATAAGGTACCTGCCTACCCTTTTATAATCAGTAATAAAGGCTTGTAAGTAAGTATGTTAAAAGCTAATACATTATGAGTCTTTTGAGTCAGTTTTAGAATCAATATGTAGGTATGTATTTTATCAGTATGAAAGAATAATTAAATTATACCTGACTGTATTTATAGGCAGTTTAGTATGTAATACTAAAATGAAATATGCGTTAATCTTGTGTATAGATAGAATAGTATAAGAACATTCCCTTGAAGGTTGTCTGCTAATTTAAGTCCAATTTTCATTGTGCACACAAAGGTTGTTTGATTTCCTACCTACCAATTTATTATTTTAATTCTTTAAGACTGATTCGGCATTACGATTTATGACTGCTACAGTCTCACCATAATAATATGTATATATAAAATCTTATATAAATCTATTCACCTACCTAAATGATTCATTGTCCTATTTAAGTATCTGTTTTATAGCATGCATCATTTTGTTAAAGTACCTATTTTATTAAGGTAAAAATGGATAATGCTCTATTCTCTTTTAATATTAATAATTTCCTGGGAATATTTGGCGATCTGTAACAAAATTTATACCACTTTGTTTATAGCTTAGGGTAAGGTTATTTATTAAAATAGTAATAAAAAATTTACAAGTACATTAGGTACATCATTACATTTTCTCAAAATGCATTTAAAATTTAAAGTATGTATTTAATGGTATTGGTTTACTATGTGTAATAAGCATTTCAATGAATATAAATTATTCCAATAAAATTTTATCAGTGTTTTATTTCATTTTCATCACTACAACAACAAAGGTCAACAGACTCACATACTAAAATGTTGTAATTTTTTCAAGTACATAGGTACTTATTATGTTTTATTTGTATCTTTTGTTTGTTTTTTTCTCATTTGGTTTCGCTGCAAACAAAATGGCTTTTATTTTTCTTCTGTCTTCAAAAGTTTAAGATTTTTATTACTTTATTAGGGGCAGCTTGACAGCAATATAAATATTTAGCAAAATAATATTTTTTAATAAAAGTCCTGCTCTTTTTTTAAATTGAAGATATCGTATATCATATCGAGTAATGTATAATTTATTGTATAGTATTATATTCAAAAAAATTATTACAGAATAAGCAAAAGTACAAAAATAATATTAATGAAAAATAAACATTTTCTATTCAGTACCTAAGTATCTGATTCATTAGAAGTAAAATTGTGACTCGAATTCATCAGATTCATTAGGATCTTTCCATGGTTCTTTCTCATTAACTTTCATTTCGATAATGTCAACATTATTCAACATACTCTGTTCCTGTCCACCACTCATATATGCCGACGTAGGGTTGTCCATTATTTACATGGATGAAGCACTAGGCTGCCAGGTATAATAATATATAAACAGGTATGTCGATGCCAGTTACTTTCCCTTACTTAATAATAATTATGATGATAATAGAAAGCGCTGTTTTATTGCGAACATGTTGATATGATACAGTTCGACTGTGCAGAAGGTCTGTAGCGCGCTTTATATCTCTATGTGGCCCATATCATCCATATGTGGCCATACACACCACTGTCTTCTATAGCGTTGTCAATGTCAATATTTTGCAAGATCATTTGTCTCGACAACGTGACATTATTAATATTAAAGTATAATTATATAGTTACCAGAAAAACAAATTAGTTCAAAATTATTCGGCAGCATGGCGAGGAGCTAAGCTAATACATAATAAACTCCGGCTTGCTCCGGTCGAGCTACGGTTATACAGTGATGAAACTGGAACTGCTTTTGTTAATAAAAAGTTTACAGAAGTTTATAACATTACCTAGGTAAATTTATGAAATTGAAAGCAATATACGTAAACATTCTTCATTTTTGTGGTTTGCAAAATTGGAAGGTGTCATTTGAAAATAAAATAATAAAATAAAATAAAAATGAAATTGACAGTGACAATTCAACGGTTATAATCATGTTATAATTTTAGCAATGACACAATTTTGACAGACACTATACAGATCAATCAGAAATCAATTCTGAACAGAAAATGTAAAACATACGAGTGTGGAAGAAAGCTGTGTTATTCGTTTCAAATTTTCTTTTGATTTTTCTTTATTTTCATTTAAATAACATGAAATTTGTTTTATTTCGGTGCATATTATAAATAGCTTTAAAATTCAGTTTCATTTCGGTATCTGAAATCGTGTAATAATTAGGTGAGTAATGTTACTTCTTTTTCATATTCCTCATGAAAATCCGTCAATAAAACCTTACAAATCAAAATTTTGTGAAAAATAACAGCTTTATAATTAATTATATATTTATTTAGTGGAAAAGACATATCTTATTTAAGTTATTGTGTAATAGTGTAGTGTAGTTATTGTTATAATTTGCGAAATTTTTCCATACAAAAGATAAAAATATGTTATGCAATACAATTTTGAAGGTTAAGGCCTTGATTTAGGAACCTTTAGACTCCGCCTACTATAATATAGTTTATTTATTTAAATGATAGTGCAGGAGGCAATGCAAATGAAATATATAGGCTAGTCTATTAATTCAATAAATTGTATATATTACCTTGCATAAGGGGTGCATCTTATTAAGAATGAATTATATAAAATAAGAGTGCATGTAATGAGTGCAGAGCTGATTTTCCAGAAATTAGATTTCTTAAAATTTGTAAATTATTGGACAATATAGATACCAGATACAGAACAAGTGATGGTTTTAATGCAGTCATTAATAAATAAATCCTAAATAAAATTGCACTTGATTTGAATTATTTATATTTGAGCTATTTACACAACGTGTCTTGTTGTAAAGAGATTAGTAGAATAAAATTTTGTGTTGTCATCGATGCTGGATTCTCAAAGTATAGAATATGTAAATGAGTTAATAAACTGTAGTTAGGAGCTCCAGAATATGCACAGAGTACAAAGTAGATCAACTTTGTAAAAAAAGCAATAAAATAATAGCAAAGAAGTAAATGCTCTATATTTCTTGCTTTATACAAAGTTGTGATGTTTAATTTTCAAAATTCAAATTGAAATCTTCCTTTTCTAAAGATTCTTCTCCTTTTCTAAAGATATGTTTACATAAAAAATGTGGTTACATTTTTACTTAACATTAACCACATCGCACACCTACGAAATCGCGAACTAGCAAAACCTCAGAAGTTTGCCACCGTTTGTCCGTTGTAATAAGGGTGAAACTTAGGTGAAATGTTCAAGCATTTTGCGATTTCACAGCGGAGGTGTGCTACCATGCTAAATGAAACGAAAGTTTGTAGCTTAATCTGTAAAAAAATATATTTGTAAATCCTATAATAACTTAAAGACATAATTATATATGACTGAAATCATTTTTAACTGTGAGCCAATCATCATTAAGCACTACTAGAATGAATCACAAAAATGCAAATGAAATGTTTTGACTGACAATGATCCCAGACGTTCCCAAACTGAGTGTTTAATTAAAATATAAACTGAGAAATTGCCTCTATTCCTCATCTTCTAATATCTTCAAATAATTAACTTCATTTTAAAAACCTAATTTAGCTTTTTTCCTCAAAATACTAGTAGACATAATTTGCATGTTATTAATCTTTAATAAGAATAATGTTTAAACAGGTAATTTTTAACAGCATACTACTAAGGAATGTATTTTTTCAGAATTATTATTAATACTTACTCCTACATACTAAGGTACTTTAAGATTGAGTTTTTTTCATTATTTTTTTACTTTTTAAAGGGAACTCAGGTATTGTCGGGGCTTTTTTAAATTTTAAATTTAATTTTTATAGTTTTATTTATAGGTAAAATTGGATATGTATTTAAATGTGGTATTTATAGAGCTTTTACCTGTTAAAAGATGATTTCAGTCTTTATTCACATATAACACAAGTGTAATTAATCAATAAATTTCAATAAAATGCTTTATTTATGTTTAACTCAATAACATGTAGTATAGATTTTAAGTCCGAGGTGTTTTAAAGGAAAAAAGAAAAAAAAATAACTAAAAAATAAGGCCAGAGCAGCCGCCGCAGTAGCCAGGTGTTAGTGGCCCTGCCCCTCAAATAAAAAAAAAACAAAACAAAAAAAACAAAAGGAAAGTTTCGGGCGCCAGAGAGGCAGGTGCTAGTGATGCAGCGTACTCCACCAGATAGCTAGAGTCGGTTAGACCGTTGGACTTCTAATCTCAATGAGGGTGTTCTGTGTGAGAAGTTGACAAGAAAACAAAGAAAGTATTTTGTTAGGTACTATATTGACCATCAACATAAAACAAATATCAAGGCACTTAAAAGAAAACCCTAACTTCTTGTAACTGCTTAGAGGTATAATAATAATAAGTTTTGACTTACAGTTATGGTAGTACTTAACAGATTTCCAAACAAAAAGAATAAGTATATGGTTCCATCCAAAGGTGAAGAATATCCCAGAAAGAAAAGTGTGACCAGTCCAGAGGAGACGTCACCCCATCACCTCCGTCGGCATAAATAAAGGTTTCCCATCATACTCATGGAGTAGATGTATAAAGATTCCAAAGAATAAAAAAAATACATGGAGAGTAATATTTTTGGATTAAATTTTTAAACTACAAGTTTGGATTACAAATTTTTGGATACGAATTTGGATACGAATTTGGATACGAATTTGGAGCTGTAACAATAAAAATTCAAATAAGAATCTAATTGGAATATTATTGACTTGTAATTAAAATGTAAAAAGTTGCAAATAAAAGTTCTTACCGCGTGATGACGCGCTCCACAAAAGAAAACAAATAGGGATTAAAATATCCCTTAAATATAATAAATCATAAAGGGCACATTCTCCCTATGGTTCAAACAACCACTAAAATAAATAATCTGGCCTGATTAGGCCGGATTAACAAAATAAAAATTAAAGGCAAAAAAAAGAGGTCTTCACATTGTGAAAATTTAAAGAAAAGTGAAGGCTGTCAATTAGCACTTGACATTACTCCCAGTAAAGGATGCGATCAGAAATTAGGATTAGAAATCTGTCAAGCAATATGCTTACAATTTTTATATAAAAAAAATAATTTAATTTTAATAAATAAATATTTCTAAAAATATGTTTTTATTTTATTTTTCGAATCCACCACAATTTAGAAAATAAGTTTATTAAACTATAAAATAATATTACGTATGTAATTAATAAAAAATTTAACGGGTATTTCAATTGACTTTTATCTCACTTCTACCTACAAACCACTTTAGAAAAATATAGAAGTGTCAATGTCAACAGACTAAGGTTAATATGAATTATGGTGAATGAAATAGAAATGTCGAAAATAAACAATAAATTCGTAACGAGCGCAACAACGAAAAAAGCACGTTACATTTCCCCCTTTTCTGGAGAAAAAAAAATTCAGAACTGAAGGTTCTGGATTTTTTTATAGATATGAAACCAATAAATGTTACCTAAACAAAATATGTACCCAACAAAACAAAAATATACAACAAAAGTTGTACAAACAAACATCTAACATCTTCCAACAAACAAACAAACAAATAAATAAACAACAAAGAAATACTCAGTACTACTACCATCAGGTCTGGTATGCAACCGGTACAATGGAAACACAAAGGAATCACATTGACGAACCATTCCCAATACTAGTAAGTATGTAAGTATTTAAGACTAAGTACCAAAATAATACTAACAAAACTAACTAAAGAAAACAAAATTGCTTGGCTGGTATGCACCTGATCGAGGCATTGGACTCAATGGTCATGCAACGACAAACTAACCAAAGCAAAAAAAAGTTGTGTTTTTCCTAAGAAAGAACACACAAAAGACAAACATCCTATGCAGGACAAAACTAATAAGATTAAGTAATCTTATAACCAAAGACTGGGATAAACCCAAACAAAACAAAATTTCCTGGCTTAGTATGCACCTGACTAACACAATGGGTATAAAAACCTTGTATTAGCAAACTAAACTCAGAAAATAACAAAAGCTGGTAGCAGAGTACCACAAAAAGCTACTGGACTAGTATGCAACCGACTAATACAATGGGTATAATAACCTTGTATAGTGAACTAGACTCAGTAAAAAAAATACCAAAACAAAAGTTGGCAACAAGTACCACAAAGATAGCAACAGAGTGCTAATAAAAAAGTCCCAAAAGAGGAAAAAAAAATTACTGGTCCAGTATGCAACCGGCTAACACAAAAGCGGAAAGCTTTGTGAGAGCGAACTGAACGCAGTAAAACAAATTGGTTGGGCATCAAAAAAAAGTGTGCAAAAGCACCAAAAGTCACACTCAGCATATAGGAATGCTGAGGTAAAAGGGTGTGCGCAAATGTCATGTCCAGGATCTTAAGTCTATGATACCTAAACTAACACAAAAAAAAACTCCTACTAACCAACAAACAAGAGTACGCACATCACAAAAAAAACGACAAAACTATACCCAACACAAAACAAACAAAATGTACAAAGTACAACAAAGAAGTATGTCACACGAAAGTGTTTCACACAGCGAACAAACAAAAAAAAGAGTCACACCAAGTAGGTATGCAAAAACAAAACTAAGGAGTCCTTATAATGTTGTTGGCTTCCTATTTTTCTTACAAATTTTGATATTGTCCCAAAAGAAATTCGAATATACATGGCCAAAGATGATATACCATGAATATGTGTTAAAACAAGAATAATTTATTTACCAAGGCCCCTGTCATACATCATATCAGCATACATCATCTAACAACTAGGGTCCTTACAAACATCTACATACATCAACATTCAAAACCCTTAATTGACCTAGGAAAATAAAACAAACACTAACAAGAATACTCAATAAATTTAGACATTTCCAAAAATAAGGCCTAGATTTTAAGAATATCTTTAACATGAAATCTGCCAGAAGTATTTTTATTCAAATCTTTTAACAAGTAAACATTATCCGAAATCTTTTCAACAATTTTACATTTAACAAATTTAGGTGCTAATTTAGCAGAGAAAAAATGAGGAGCGTTGGATTGTACAAAGTTTCTCCTCCATACAATATCTCCAACATCATAAGAAATGACTTTTCTTCTAGAATTATAATACAAAGCATTTTTCTTATAAGACTTCGCTAAATTTGCAACAGTCTTAACAAAAATATCTTCCAAATTAGAAAGAAGCTGGGAATATTCCGAACGACTACTAATAATGATCTCTGATGGATCAGAAAAAGAACTAAATTTATATAAGGAACCGTCTAAATAAATCTCTCTACCAAACATAAGAAAATTAGGTGTGTATCCCGTAACTAAATTAATAGTGCCATTAATAGCAGCTTGAATATGAGGCAAAAACCTCGACCAAGTTCTATGATCTGTATCTACAAAACATGCTATACAAGTCTCAATTGTCTTGTTGAACCTTTCTACTGGATTATTTTGAGGAGTATACAATGTATTGTAAAATAATTTAGGAATATTATAAGCTTTAATGAAATCTTTGAATATTTTAGATGTAAATTGTCTACCATTATCACAAATTATTATTTTAGGACAACCAAATTTTAAAAATAACTCTTTCTCTATTAAGTTTCAAAATTAAAATCTCTAGGTGCAAAATAATCCAAAAACTCAATCTTAAACTGTGACCAATTTAAAATAGTATCTCTCCTACCTCTGTACCATTTCAAAGCAATATCTGAAAGAAGAACTGGCAAAGCCAAAAAGCATTGATAATCACTATAACCTTTAACCGGTTTCAACTCTTCAAGTCTCCGCAGAAATTCAATAGGACAAGTACGACCGTTAAATGTTAAATTTAATTTGCAAAAATCGAAATGTTTTTGATAATAGTGGTTGTTGTTAATAACTGAACGGTTTAAGTTATTTTCACTAGAAGATAAAAGCTTATTTTCATGTGATTGTGGTGTATTCGTTACATTGTCAACTTCAATTAAGTTCTCAAACCCTAAATCACTTTGTTTATCAGATTGACTACTATCCTTAGTATTAACATCCATGACTACAAATAACTGTTATAACCAAACTATAAAGATGAACTTTAAAGATGAACAATATTACAAAATTAAGAAAATTTAACAATAACTTTTCTTTTCAAACAATAGAAAATTTTATGTAAAGTTAATATCAACAACAAAACACTGAACTCAAATTTACTTTTAATATTGTAAACTATTAACTGTTTCTACTTTAAACTTAAAAATGCAAAAACTAGATATTAAACACTTTAAACATAATAAAGTAAGTTTAACTTTACTGTTATAATATAAATTTAATGGTAGTAATTAATATTACAAAACTAATATTTAAATTCTTTACTTATACACAACCTCAATAATCTAAGTTCAAAACTTTGTATAGAAACTTTGTATTTATTACTTCTATGTGATACAAAACAAAAATTGCAAGTTTGCAAAACAAAATAACCAAATATAGAACAGGTCAAAACAAAAATAAGGGAAACAAAATAAAGTTACACAACCTATCAGTTTATTTGTTTCTAAAAACAATACGAAACCAGTTACAAGAATAAGTTTGTCAACTTATCACCTCAGCACAAAAAAAAAAATGTCCAATAAAATTTAGTGCAGTACAAATAATCTGCACTCACAAAATAAAGCAAATAAGTCCCCACAGAACAAATCAGTCCCTGTTCGCAGGTGCCAATTGTAATAAAGATTTTTTTAATCCGTGGTGTTTTAAAGGAAAAAAGAAAAAAAAATAACTAAAAAATAAGGCCAGAGCAGCCGCCGCAGTAGCCAGGTGTTAGTGGCCCTGCCCCTCAAATAAAAAAAAAACAAAACAAAAAAAACAAAAGGAAAGTTTCGGGCGCCAGAGAGGCAGGTGCTAGTGATGCAGCGTACTCCACCAGATAGCTAGAGTCGGTTAGACCGTTGGACTTCTAATCTCAATGAGGGTGTTCTGTGTGAGAAGTTGACAAGAAAACAAAGAAAGTATTTTGTTAGGTACTATATTGACCATCAACATAAAACAAATATCAAGGCACTTAAAAGAAAACCCTAACTTCTTGTAACTGCTTAGAGGTATAATAATAATAAGTTTTGACTTACAGTTATGGTAGTACTTAACAGATTTCCAAACAAAAAGAATAAGTATATGGTTCCATCCAAAGGTGAAGAATATCCCAGAAAGAAAAGTGTGACCAGTCCAGAGGAGACGTCACCCCATCACCTCCGTCGGCATAAATAAAGGTTTCCCATCATACTCATGGAGTAGATGTATAAAGATTCCAAAGAATAAAAAAAATACATGGAGAGTAATATTTTTGGATTAAATTTTTAAACTACAAGTTTGGATTACAAATTTTTGGATACGAATTTGGATACGAATTTGGATACGAATTTGGAGCTGTAACAATAAAAATTCAAATAAGAATCTAATTGGAATATTATTGACTTGTAATTAAAATGTAAAAAGTTGCAAATAAAAGTTCTTACCGCGTGATGACGCGCTCCACAAAAGAAAACAAATAGGGATTAAAATATCCCTTAAATATAATAAATCATAAAGGGCACATTCTCCCTATGGTTCAAACAACCACTAAAATAAATAATCTGGCCTGATTAGGCCGGATTAACAAAATAAAAATTAAAGGCAAAAAAAAGAGGTCTTCACATTGTGAAAATTTAAAGAAAAGTGAAGGCTGTCAATTAGCACTTGACATTACTCCCAGTAAAGGATGCGATCAGAAATTAGGATTAGAAATCTGTCAAGCAATATGCTTACAATTTTTATATAAAAAAAATAATTTAATTTTAATAAATAAATATTTCTAAAAATATGTTTTTATTTTATTTTTCGAATCCACCACAATTTAGAAAATAAGTTTATTAAACTATAAAATAATATTACGTATGTAATTAATAAAAAATTTAACGGGTATTTCAATTGACTTTTATCTCACTTCTACCTACAAACCACTTTAGAAAAATATAGAAGTGTCAATGTCAACAGACTAAGGTTAATATGAATTATGGTGAATGAAATAGAAATGTCGAAAATAAACAATAAATTCGTAACGAGCGCAACAACGAAAAAAGCACGTTACAAACATCACCAATATTTCAGGCCATGTCACACATTAACGACCTAACGGGTATGCTAAGAGGGCTTCGGCAGGTGATTGAGGCTGGCATCAAATTACAACAGGAAAGTTCTAGGCTGCTATGGAATAATTCTAGCATAAAACCTCTTATACAGAATTGTCCTACTAACCCTCTCACATCTTTTAAACCAACACCAGAGCTTTCAAAGGACATTCTTGAAAGAGCTTTAGTTGTAGCCCATGGGTTTAGGCAGTATGCAATCATGCACATTCCTAATCTCAACACAAATGTAGAAAAGGAGACGGCAATGGATAAAGAAGTGCAAGATGAAATTGATCAGCTGAACAAGGAATTTGATAAAACTTTTGAAACCTTGAAAAGATCACAAACTGTGGTGCCTCAAAATGCTATGTCTACAGAACAGAGGGAAGATATTATTGTACCATTGGAGAAACTCAAGTTACAAGTAGAGAGACTCAAAACAGATCAAATGCGAAATGTTGCAGCAGAAAATACACAACTACTAGAAGAACAAATGTCTGGTGATAGGAATGATAGGATGAAAATCCAAGTCCCAAAACCTGATTATACAGCGCCTTTACCTAAGGAAAGCATAGCAGCACCACCAAAGGTTACTTCTGTTGCTAATGAGAAAACAGCAGTACCAAAACCCATAGCTAAAAAGAAAATCAGAGTTTCGGTAAGTGTTCGAGAAGTTTGTTCTTTAAAGAGTAAGATTAAGATTAAACACAGAATTTCATATACTTCAAATATTTATTTTCAGTTGAATGCTAACTCTAAGGAGCGTGTAGTGCCATCTTCGCGTATAGGTCGAATGATATCTTTTGGTTCATTGGCTGCCGGTTTGGGCGTGGGCACTGTGGCGCAGTACGCCAGGAACACCATCCAATCGGTCACAGGTCGTGTTGATGACACAGCCAATACATTTTTATCGCCTGCAAATGCGGAGAGAATTGTTGATACATTGTGCAAAGTTAGGGGTGAGTATTGAAAGAGGCTTATTTAAGCACATATTTAATTAAAACTGCTAATGGAATACAACTTTAAAGTAAATGAATCGTAAACAGTGATAGCCCAGTGGCTTAGAATTCAACCTTGAATCGAGGGGGCCGGGTTTGAATCGTAATGGCATGCACCAATGACTTTGTAAAAAAGTTATGTGCACTTTATAAAATTAAATATCACCTGCTGTTATGGTGAAGGAAAACATCGTGAGGAATCCTGCATGCCTGAGAGTTAATAAAACATTCTCAAAGGTATGTGAAGTACACCAACCCGCAGTAGACCAGCATGGTGGACTAAGGCCTACATTCCTCTCATTGTAAGAGGAGATCCGACCCTGTAGTGGGTCATTAATGGGTTATTAACAATCACAAATGGGTATGCAGACAACCTAATTGTAGTAGGTGGTAGATAGATCGCCCAAGTTACCTTACCTCAACCTCTTCACCCACCATAAACCCGCTTATTCATTGTGTCTTCAGCTACATAAAGGGATGATATAAAGGGACTTGTCCGCACATTTTATTTGAGGTAAAATACTTAGTCTTCATGGGTGGCAATACAATCACATCATACTGCACATAGGATTTCCATCTTATCTAAGGCTTAACATACTCGTATAACTTGTGTTACAGGCGCAGCCTTGAAACTTGGTCAACTTTTGAGTATCCAGGATGACGCATTGATATCGCCGGAGCTGCAGCGTATATTCGAGCGAGTGCGTCAGTCCGCGGACTTCATGCCCAACTGGCAGGTGGAGAAGGTTATGAGCTCGCAGCTGGGGCCCGACTGGCGCTCACGAGTGCAACACTTTGAAGAGAAGCCATTTGCAGCTGCGTCCATCGGTGAGTGCCATTAGGTGCCATTGATTCTTTATAAATAGGCGGAAACAAGATTAATTTTTTGTTATCTATACAAAAATCTATAATACTTTTAATATAGCATTACCGCAGTAACATATAAATGAGATGTTATAGGTTTCCGGCATACTAGCAATTTGCGGAGGTTATAATCTCTGACCATCTACAGGTCAGGTGCATTTAGCTGTGTTGCATAGCGGCCAGGAGGTGGCGATGAAGGTGCAGTATCCGGGGGTGGCAAAAGGCATTAACAGTGACATTGACAACCTTGTTGCAGTTCTCAAGGCAAGTGGCTTTAAGTCTTTGTATATGTATTTTAAATCAGGACAGACCAGCTGCAGCTGCTCAGGTTATCGTACTGGAATATGTGGGTTGAATTTTCACCCAGGAGGAATACCTACGTATGATTTATTTTCCTGGCATATTCTAACGGAATTAACCTGCTGTAATGGTGAAGGGAAACATCGCGAGGAAACCTGCATGCATGCATAATGTTCTCAAATGTGAAAACTGCCTAACGTACTAGGCCAATGTGGTGGAGTAACGGCTCGGCTTTCTCATTGTGAAGAAAGACCCGACTGCAGCTGGATTTTTGTATTTTAAAATAATTTTATTTGTACACAATACCTTTATACTTTTTCAAATATTACGCTATTATGCACATAACATAATATTAAAAGAATTTTGTAGGTGTGGAATGTCTTTCCCAAGGGCATGTTTATAGACAATGTTGTGGAAGTTGCCAAAAAAGAGTTAGCCTGGGAAGTGGATTACGTACGGGAGGCCGCATGCACTAAGAAGTTCAAGACACTGCTCGCACCCTACCCGGAGTACTTCGTGCCGGATGTCATAGGTATGATTATTGTATAGCGTTACAAGAAAAATAAAAACCTTCAATAGCAATTTCACTTATGATATAGCCACATTAATATCTGTCTCCTATAATACGGTCATTCTCAAGTTTTCCAAGCTTCTTGTCACCCAAAACATATTATTGTTTGCACAGTGGCCTGTAATTAGTGCACATTTTTTCCGCAACATGCGAGGTGCGCGTTCATCAGTGGTCAGTCAATCTGTTCAACATAGACCAAGAAGTCTGCTGTGGTTGATATCTTAATATATTATATGTGTTTTTATGGGGTAGAGCCATCGTAGCGCTTTCTGGGAGGTACGTTAACGCCGCCCTCCTAACCCGCCGTGAAGCTGCATGTTACCCATTTATTGTGTTTCGGTTGGGAAGTCTTAGTCAGAACGATACATTTTGTTTGAGGTGAATATCTTAGTCCACGTAAGATCTAGGTAAGATTTCTATCTATGTGATTGGTTGTGAGTGTCCATGCGCTAACACCATATTTGTTCCTTAAAACGAATAACAAGCACTGTCTCTACTACTCCCTTGTTGTATTCAGAGGACCTGTGCGGCGCCGAAGTGATAACGACAGAGTTGATCGACGGCACGCCGCTGGACAGGCTGTTCGACGCGGACTACGAGACGCGCAAGGACATCGCTTCGAAGATAATGCATCTTTGCTTGCGCGAGATGTTCGTGCTACGCTGCATGCAGACCGACCCCAACTGGGCCAACTTCTTCTATAACACGCAGACCAAGCAGGTATGGCGACGATGACCCTCTATGATTCATTTCGACAAGTGATTCCTTCAAAGAGAAGCACTATGGAATATCCACAGATCCTGGATTACGTACCGTCTACTACAAAATAAAGATGGTGCATGCAGACTGACCGCAACGTTTTTTATGACACAGAAATCATTAATAAAATAGTCTGTTGACTAACTAAACATGACATTGACGATGAACCGATGTTTTCATACTAAACTTACGTTTCACTATCTCAGTTGAGTAGATACCTAACAGTCTTCTTCCCAATTATGGCTCAGAAATCACTTGTGACTTAATATCCCCGTATCAAGGTACAAGGTGAAGATGTGGTGTCATATGAAATTGTAAATAGATTGTACATTTAAGAATCTTTGAGACATATCCATTATGAAATCCCATATATTTGAAGGTGGTTTTATTGTTTCTCAGGTTATTCTACTTGATTTTGGCGCAACTCGGGAGTATTCTAAAGAGTTTATGGATCAGTACATTGAAATCATCAAGGCCGCTTCGGAAGGCGATCGAGACGCGATATTACGAATGTCCCGTGAAATGAAATTCCTCACAGGATACGAATCCAAGGTAAGTCACAAATCACACTTTAAACCATACTTTTGTTTATATATTTAGTGGAATGCGGAATAATATTCATCAAAGCTTTACGTATATTTTCGAGAAGAAAGCGTTGCTGAACTTGACTCTCGACTCACTCTAGTCTAGGGTCTCTTCTCACAATCAGGAAGGTGTAGGATTTGTCTACCACTCTGTTGAGCCTGAGTAACGACAAAATGTCTGAATAGAGAGGGAATTCGTCAGTCTCATAGTTATGGCTGTGTATTATAATTCCCAAGTCAAACGCGCATTAGTGAAATTGTTAAATCTTTATTGAACAGATAATGGAGGAGACTCATGTGGACACAGTGATGATAATGGGCGAAGTATTCACCAGCGAAGGCTCGGGTGAGTTCGACTTCGGTGCGCAGAGGACCACGCGGCGGATCCAAGCGCTCGTCCCCACCATCCTCTCGCACCGCCTGTGCCCGCCCCCGGAGGAAATATACTCCCTGCACCGAAAGCTCTCCGGCGTCTTCCTCCTCTGTACCAAGCTCAAGGTCAAAATGAACTGTCGTGTCATGTTCCAACAGATCTACGATCAGTACAAGCGCAACAGCTTTAGATAAAGCGCCGTTCACTTATTCAATCATTTTAGATCGTATGGTAACGTAACGTTAATACATTATGTACAAAGTTGAAGCATTTGTCTCTTTTAACATCCATTTCGTAAGATACGATACCGATGTATATGATAGTAAACCGTTTCGCAGAACAACGAATAGTATAGTTACCTCTGTGCACTGCACACCCACAGAGTTATGGAATAATGTATAGTACCGCTTGTAAAGGATGTACTTTTATAAAATACATTCAAAAAGTTAAAAGTGTACTATTACATAGTACATTTTTATCTTGTAAAGTGTTCTTGTCATCTTAAAATAAAAATTACAACTTTTTAATACATACATAAAGTTTTTGATCACTTGGTTCTGCGAATTATTTGCGCCTACATTGTTATTTTTTAACATACACATATTATACCTTAGACATGCATTTACATACTTTACTAAAATACTATCTAAACTGAAATATGAATGTGAAGGTTGTGGTGTGTTAAATTGTAGGTTTGTTTGGGTGTGTTTGTGAAAGGTTCAATGGTTAATGTGATCATCAATTATGTGTCGTGGTGCACAATTTAAATGAAGGAGTTCACTATTTTATGATATTGGTTATTCGCCGTTACTCGCCGAATGTATGTACAAGGATATAAACCGTTACATTGTTCTAAACTTTCTTTTCAAATATTCGATCATCGAAGCGATAAATAGGCAGTTGGATTTTTATATCTATCGTTTTATTATTACTGTGTTATAAAACGATATTAACGAAAATGCATAACCCAATAACAAAATGAACATTATTTTAAATGTATGATATTGAATTTACCAGCTTATATAATACGTATGCAATAAACTACATTAGATTTTAGAATAAATAATTTATTTATGAGCACGGGTACAGTCAAAACGATTCAAATTCAATTCAATCCTACTTATTCCACTGCAATGGAATTAAGAACGCTAGGATAGAATGTTATGCAGATAAAATCATTCGGTAATGCTTTATTGTATTAAGAAAGCGCTACAGTGGCGATCTTCATTGTTGGTACTGCTTTAATGATCGGAGGTCGTAATATTAATAGTATTCTCTAGACTAGAACATCACAAATCGTCTTAACGCATTAAGCCAGTGAAGCAGCCTTTAATCTAAGTCCATTTCATCATAGACGGACTCGTGCTCATTATTATGATAATTTTAGTTATCGTATAAATATGGAAATGTAAAAAACTTTTACAGTAAGAGACTTATTACATTGTTTGTATCGACTGCTTGTTACAATCGCTTGCCTATGGGAAAAAAACTTGTGTGTCGATCATTCTTTTCAACTAAACTTTCTTTATACACACGTATTACGATGTGTATGATCGAATTTTGCTTCAGTTTACTGAATGTAATGAGTTTCTTATTGTTGTAAATCTTAACCATAAACGCTGTATTGCTGTACCACAGGTAAGGACGTGAGGAGTGGGAAGGCATTATACGTGACGATAAAATTACGATTTAATTTTACGCCTTTAATATGGTTGGACACATTATAATGTGACCCGTGAGTCACAAGGTAACACATGTTTTAAGCTTTAATCTTTTATTTTGTCTTTTAAGTATAAATGTGGCGCCAACGTCTATAATTTCCATAACCTGTGTTATTGTTTTCACTTCTCCCTTTCCCCTCACACCTACGACGCAGTATGGCGCTTATGGTTACATTATTATAACACAACTTGCCTGGATCAGTGAAATTAGGGTATTTAACTGAACTTAATTTAGGTTATGCTATACATAGGTACCTACTATAAATAAGTGTTCGTACTAAATATAGTTAAAGCCGTAAGTATACTTAAGATGCACAAGTGACAAACGATGCCTTATCATAAAATCAATGTGAGAAAGAGATTTCCATAAATCCAACAGGTGTATAAAATTTAAATGCAATTTTTAAATACTTCTCTGTTTGTCTATGAATACAATAACATCATGCATCAGATGATTTGAATAGGCCGTTTAACTTTTAGGAAAACGGTAGTCTCATGATAAAAGCAGCATATTATTATGAAGTTCTTATTGAATTTTTGGTATGAAATTTGAATTATAATGAACATAGAAACTACGTAGAACTTTTCATGTAAATTTACTACTACTCTCATGTTAATGTTTATTTTTGCATGTTATAACGTCGCTTCTCATATAATTTGTGAGTGTAGAGCACTAACTTAGGCGTGCAACAATTCATTAGGATTATTATTATATGTAATTTCTTTTTATCCAAGATGGCGAACATAACTTTTTGAATGTATTGGTCATAGATGTCGTTTTCGGGATATTTTGAGTTGTGGATTATGAACTGAAATCCAAGATCTCAAACAGGACAAAAATTGCAGTTACCATCTTAGTCTTAGAATTTTTTTCTTCAGTAAGCACTCCGTAAAATAATCTAAAGACATAAAGAGCCTACTGCTTCACGATAGCGGTACCTATGTTTGACATTTAGCAAATTTTTAAATCTGGATTGTGATATGGAATCCTTTTTGCTTCGCTCTTGAACAAATCATAAAGTACACGTGGACGAAGGCGCAGGCAAAATCTAGAAATTAATAAAAAGTTAATAGCTGTAGTCTCCACACCGTAATCGGCTGCTGAATGCCTTAAGATTGAATAATAATGTTAATGCTAATACCGTATCGTATCTATAGGTATTTGTAGAGAATTAATATAAGAAAAATACTTTGCTGCTGTATATGACGCAAGACAATAAAATTACGTGCGTGTGAATGAAGTGATCTTTTTAAAGTTGATGTCTGTTTATATCCATTTTTGTAAAAACAATACAAAGTTAAAATTGTTTTTAATTGAAAATCTTGAAAATTGGGTAAATATGTACTAATAAATATTGGCGACGGGTCTTAGCACACCAAAATATATAAATTTTTAAATTCGCGAAGGAGTTCACAGTGACATGTATATCTTTATTTTATATAAAACAAAACAGGTACATAAAGTCGGATATAGAACAGTCCCCTTTCTTATGAAGTCACTGATCAAAGAAATTGACATTTTTAAATGCTTCTTTTTTACACTACTACCATACTACTACTAAGTCCTTATTCTTGTTCCTTGGGGCTTGGACTTCAACCGTATAATATTATTCTCTTTATTCTATTATTCTCTCATTCATATGCACGTAACCAAACGAATGTAGTTGTAGTCCGCGTCTAACTTATTGATGTATTTTATTAGTTGATTAGGATAAAATGTTGTTCAATTCATTACCGAACATAAAACTGTAGCCATACTTCATATTTCATCATTCAGCTACATTATCGATCATTCATCGATCATTGTAAATATTGCATCGCATCGCATCGATACCATAGCCATCCGTCCGTCTCTAGTGCACAACCGCGAGCAGCGCGTTGCCTAGAGACGGGATAACAAGCGAGTCATTATTCAACATTTTTCTCATTCAATTCGTTATTTTTGTAATCTTGTATATATCCTTTAGTTCTATGAATTTATAGCAATTCTTCTTGTAAATACTTTTGTGTACATAATTTCTGTGTAAATATACAAAGTGTAAATAACATTTTTTGCCGTTTTCAATCTCCACTCCTTCTACAAAACTAGTGCCATACTAGAAGCACTAAAGTGGTGACCCCGAACTTTGAACAAAAGTGAATTATGAGTATTGATACGGCAAAATATCGCAATTCTTCGTCGCGGGACATATCGACGGATTCGAGCGGTCATGACACAGCGGACCGCGCTGGCGGCGCGCACCATGCCCGCACACGCGCATACTCCCGGCGCATGCGGACGGCACGTGGCCTCACATCCAGCTCCAGCTCCTGCGGCACCATCACCAGCGCGCCTTCACTGAGGGTTCCACCATTTTGCCCCAACGATCCGGAGCTATGGTTTGCCCTACTCGAAGGCCAGTTTTTAAGTCATTCCATTATAGATGACGAACTCAGGTATGTCCATGCATTATCTTACCTGGACATGGTGCATGCGCGGACCGTGAGGGATTTCATACTCAGCCCTCCGGTCACAGACCGTTATGAGCGCCTCAAGACCACGCTCATCAGCCGGCTCGCGCAGACACTTCAAGCGCGCCTAAATAACGAAGTGCTTGGTGACCGGACTCCGTCACGCTTCCTGCAGCATTTGCAAGACCTGGCGGGTCCATCCATTCCCCAGCACGTTATCCGGAAAATATGGATCGACCGTCTTCCGGAGAACATCAAGCCAGTGTTGGCCACGCTGTCCCACGATTCCCTCGAACAGCTAGCGGACCTCGCTGACCGACTGCAGGAGATTGCAACGTCCTGCCCGGTCACGACCCCCGCTGTTCCTGCATCATCACCTGTCGCGACAACTGCTGGTGACATTGACAAGCTCAGCGATATGGTGCGGCAACTATCTCGGGAAGTGGATCAGCACACTCGGCGGCAAACTTCGAAGCAGCAGTCACGCAGCTCCTCCAGACATCGACCGCCGACGCAGCGGGAACGACCCGCCCCCAGCCCGAAACTCGACCAGCGACCGGAAGTAATGGGCAGTGATACCCATTCTGACTCTAATAGTCGCCTCTTTATTACCGACCGCACTTCAAGCGTCCAGTTTTTGGTAGATACGGGTAGTGACCTATGCGTCTACCCACGGACCGCGGTACGGCAACAGCGCACAAAAACGGATTACGTTCTGTACGCTGCAAACGGTAGTGCTATAGCCACATACGGTTATATTAACCTAAAATTAAATTTTGGTCTTCGCCGAGACTTTGTGTGGCGATTTGTTGTAGCCGATGTGACGAAAGCCATCATAGGCGTTGATTTTTTGTCACATTACAATTTAATGGTTGATGTGCGAGGCAAGCGGTTGGTAGACAACCTCACAAAACTGTCAACCGTTGCCAGTGTAGACAGCAGCGACAGTCTCATATCTAGCGTGAAGGTTGTGACTGGTCCGACTAAATTTCACAGTTTGCTTTCCGAGTTTCAGGATATCACGCGACCGTCTGGCACTCCACGCATACCTAAGCACAACACTACTCACCACATACGTACCACACCAGGCCCTCCAGTCTCTTGTCCGCCTCGTCGGCTGGCACCGGAGAGGCTGAAAATTGCTCGTGCCGAATTTGAGGCAATGTTGGCGAATGGTACGGCTCGCCCATCTGAGAGTCCGTGGTCATCGCCCCTGCACCTAGCCCCCAAGAAGGATAATGGCTGGCGTCCGTGCGGTGACTATCGGCTACTAAACGCGAGGACCATCCCAGATAAGTATCCCATCAGGCACATACAGGATTTCGCTCACAGTCTATCTGGTTGTAAGATCTTTTCCACGATAGATTTGGTGAAAGCGTACAACCAGATCCCTGTCTTTGAGGATGACATCCCGAAGACAGCGATAACCACACCGTTTGGCCTTTTTGAGTTTCCGTTCATGACGTTCGGTCTGCGAAATGCTGGTCAAACTTTCCAAAGGTTTGTGGACGAATTGACTCGTGGCCTAGATTTCTGTTACCCATATCTGGATGACTTCTTGGTATTTTCAAGGACTGAGATAGAGCACCTCGATCATCTACGGCAACTCTTCAAGAGGATGGAAGAGTATGGTTTACTTATCAACACCGCCAAGTGCGTGTTTGGAGTTCCAGAGGTTACGTTTCTCGGTTACCATATATCCGAGCATGGTACCAAACCTTTGGAAGGCAAGGTTCAGGCCATCAAGGAGTTCCCGGTCCCTAAAACCGCAAGGCAACTTCGGAGATTCCTGGGCATGATAAATTTTTACAGGAGGTTTATTCCCCACGCTGCCCAAATCCAAGCTCCCTTGAACGACTTGTTGACCGGTTCCATCCGAGCTTCGCAGCCCGTCGACATCAGCGGAGACTCGTTGAAAGCCTTTACGGCCTGCATAGAGAGCCTGTGCAATGCTGCAATGCTTGCACATCCGGACTCCAACTCGAAGTTAAGTTTAGTCACTGACGCCTCGGACACCGCAATAGGTGGGGTACTACAGCAGTTAAAGGAAGGCGACTGGCAACCTCTAGCCTTTTTCTCTCGCAAGTTGAGCACACCGCAACGGAAGTATTCTCCGTACGACCGCGAGCTCCTTGCCATCTACGAGAGCGTTAAGTATTTCCGCCACTGGCTAGAGGCCACCAGCTTCACCATCTATACTGACCACAAACCCTTATGCTTCGCCTTCAGCGAGCGCAAACGAAATTGTTCACCGCGTCAGTATAGATACCTGGACTACGTGGCACAATTCTCGACCGACATTCGTCATATTTCCGGTCAAGACAACGTTGTCGCGGATACCCTCTCTCGAGTCGAGGAGTTACATCGACCCGTAGACCTAGAGGTGATAGCTGGTGCCCAGGACGCCGACCCTGAGCTCGCTCAATATCTGGGCGCTGAATCTTCGCTCCGCCTTAGGAAAATGTACATCCCTGGTAGTCGCATTCAACTGTACTGCGATGTCAGCACACCGACTCCCAGGCCGTTTATACCATCGCACTTGCGCAGATCTGTGTTCGACAGTCTGCACTCACTCAGCCATCCTGGTGCTAACGCTAGTGCCAAATTAGTGGCACAACGCTACGTTTGGCCTCAGGTGAGGAAGGATTGTCGCGAGTGGTCTCGAACATGCCTAGCCTGCCAACGCTCGAAGGTAACCAGGCATACTGTAACACCTCTTGGCACACTGGATTTACCTTCAGCGCGGTTCAGGTACGTTCACTTGGACCTCGTCGGACCACTTCCCCCTTCCAAGGAGTATCGGTACTGCCTCACAGCGGTCGATCGCTTCACGCGATGGGCTGAGGTTGTCCCTATTACCGACATCACAGCGGAAACCGTGGCCAAAGCCTTCTTATCTGGCTGGGTGGCACGATTCGGATGTCCTACCGATATAGTCACTGATCGCGGTAGACAGTTCGAATCGAGCCTGTTTCAGCAGCTGTCGAACACAATCGGCTTCAAACATCGGAAGACGACTGCGTATCATCCTCAGTGCAACGGACTGGTTGAGAGGTTTCATCGACAGTTGAAAGCGGCTATCACATGTCACGCTGATGGTCGCTGGACCGAGACGTTGCCGTTCATCCTTCTCGGTATTCGCACGGCTTTCAAGGAGGACCTTCAGACCTCCTCAGCTGAGCTCGTTTATGGAGAACCACTTCGGCTCCCTGGTGAGTTTTTCGGCCATACTGATGGCAGGTGCACGACTGACCTCACGGACTTTTCAGCCCGAGTCAGATCATTTGCCAACAACCTTAAGCCAGTACCTACCTCTCACCACACGTCCATCTTCAAGACGTTTATATATAAAGACCTCGCCACATGCTCGCATGTCTTTTTGCGAGAGGACGCTGTACGAGGCACTTTTCAACCAGCTTACACCGGACCCCACGAGGTGGTCAAGAGAGCTGGGAAAACATTTAAGATCAGGGTTAAAGGCAAAGATCTGACAGTATCGGTAGATCGACTCAAACCGGCCTACATACTGTCAGACTCGGTCGCCCCTACACAACAGCACACACAAGCACCCACACCTACACCCGACACATCTCCCTCCACTTCAACGACCAAGACAACGCGATCGGGACGCCATGTTCATTTTCCGAATTTTTATCGCCCTTGACGGTCTCTGGAGGGGGGTGATGTAGCCATACTTCATATTTCATCATTCAGCTACATTATCGATCATTCATCGATCATTGTAAATATTGCATCGCATCGCATCGATACCATAGCCATCCGTCCGTCTCTAGTGCACAACCGCGAGCAGCGCGTTGCCTAGAGACGGGATAACAAGCGAGTCATTATTCAACATTTTTCTCATTCAATTCGTTATTTTTGTAATCTTGTATATTTTATTAATAACATGCGTTTATAGCAATTCTTCTTGTAAATACTTTTGTGTACATAATTTCTGTGTAAATATACAAAGTGTAAATAACATTTTTTGCCGTTTTCAATCTCCACTCCTTCTACAAAACTAGTGCCATACTAGAAGCACTAAAAAACTATCATAAAATGTTTAAGTTCAAAAGCTCATTATTGATATTGCTCTATTTTAATTATTTAATATTCATTTGTCCAGATTTCAACGATTAATTACATATTAATTATACTAAGGGGTTTGCCATCATTAACTTTAATTGTCATTAAACTAAGATAATGAACAATTAACTGACTCTGAGAGTGAACTTTCTTAAATCTTTACTAAGGAACGGCTTAATTATCCATTAAAGGTCTCTGAGTGGGGCAGTTAGACTTAATAGTGTTGTATAATATATGTATCTTGTTTTTCTTTGTATTGATACACGTGTGAAGTCAAAACGCGTAACATTTATAACCAGTGGTCTCAATATGTATATCTACAATTTACATTTCCTATGTTTGCCATAGGTTGAAAATAAGCATGATTGATTCAATCGTTTTACGTATTTATTATATGTATTACGAATACGGTATAATAATATACGAGTACCTATAAAATAATCACACTAACTTGAAATCGATTAAAACAATTTTATCGATATTACCACTCGTAAGTGTATAGATTTTCTCAGATAAGATTTAATTATAATAAATAGGTGGATAGTAATAGAATTCTTGTTAGGTATATTTAAAGGTCTTTGATTGCCTCTAAATCTATGTCTATGAATCGTGTTAATATAATTAATAATCTTAAGTAATGTACTTAATAACCTCACTTTATTAATAATTGTATTAGATATTAAAAGTAACTTATGCATATTATTAAGGTTTTACATATTGTAATATTAATTGTTCGGAAAACTTAAAATCTACATTTCAAGAATTTCAATAACACCAAATGTTTATTTTCTTTTAAAGTCATTAAAACAAATTAAAAACAAAGGAATTATGAAGTTAACAAGATAATGTTCTAACTTTAAGTTTTAAAATCAGTAGTTTAAACATAGTAAATAATAATATAGCATTCAGTATGCACTGCTATATTGTTAATGGATGCTGTAGTGTTCAATGGTATTGAATCTACTTTTCGTCATTTGCGGCGATATCTTGAGCGATATCCTCGTTGTTGTAATATAATATTTATTGCCTGCGTTACGAATGTGCTACGGTAAGGTATTATCTTTATTCCGACCAATGTGTTGAGAATGTACCTAATAGCTAAAATCTAAGTATTGTTTCTTTAACTAATGTACTATGTGCTGCGTCGTTTAATTGTGTAACATACTTTACTTAAGAACCTAAGGTACCATAGCAAACCGTAAACGAGCGTTTATATGTATTCCTTTTAGCTTTTATAATAGGGTATTACGGCTTATGTCAAAAAGCTTTTTACATGAAATTTTTTTTGCAAAAAATATGTAAAAAAACACTTTTCAATTTGAATTTCAAAAATCTGCGCGAAAACACGGTCTCGGCCGTCTCGGCGTTGCCGCCATGCTTATGACGTCACTCGCAGTGTAGACAATACATCTCAGTAAAGGAAGAAAGTTATTTTTGCAAAAACAAAATGAGTTACAGTCATTATCGTTGGTGTCTCGTGCCTGAATGCAAGAGTACAAGCATTAAAACGCCGGGAAAGTACTTACATAGATGTCTTAACGTTCCTCAATTCAGATGAGCAGAAATCGGGATTGCATGCGCAAAATTTCGCCACTCACACAAATCACTCACTTCCAAAAATTTCTTCCATGATAAAATTATATTATTATTTCGAATTGTCTGTGGCGGTGTTCAAGAAAACTGAGAAAACGCAAATTATCAATAAAAAATACAGGTCAACAAAGACTCCGTTGTTTATTTACACTGCTAATGACGTCACGCCGATAGCTTTCATGGCTTATAGCGTTTTTGACATTTGAAAAACAGATTAACAAACCTGAATTTTAAAATTGAATTAATAATAATAAATGTAACTATACTACATTTTTCAGAACAGAAATCACCATTTTTCAGTTGCTTTTAACAAAATCTATCAATATTACATAATTTTAGATTTTCCTTGCATGGTACGAAATACCCTATTATGTACCTACCTTTATACTTTCAGAATTAAAACAGTACTTTCAATGTATGCTATGTCTAAAAATAATTGTGTAACTTTAGAAATTATGTTTTGGATTAAAGTTGATGTGAACTAGTCATTGTTTATTTTTTGTTTTAGAAAAAAAATATTTTAAGGTGGAATACAGTGGAATACTAGAATGAACAAATAACTCACTAGTGTTGCTACTTAATTGAAAGTAGTGTTCATGCTTAGGGATATAGATTAAGTTAAGATAGTTTAAATAAAACACAGAATCGTGAGTGCGTGTTTTAATATATTTAATTTTATTCAGCATTACTTTAGCACTCAAACTAATGTGATCTATACATTTTCTGATTGTACTAGAGAAAAGCAATAGATTAGATAACATAATATCTATAGGTACGTAGTATATAACGTTATCACAAAGAACATTAATTTGAACATGATCTGTCATCGTAAAAACAGTCATATATGGGTGTATATTTGTTACAGTGACAGTATTATAGCCTACAGAGTGCTACACTCCTCTTTGCGGTAAATTAGCATCAACATTTCAGGATACAATGAATAAATAAAATATTGTTAGTTTCTTTAAGATTATGAGTACCAAAATATGATCAAATAAGATAGGGGTGGTATGCATGAAACCCGCTATTAATCTAGTATTTTTATAACATGAAAACTTTAACATTTTTTATGGTAGATATATTCGTGATTCAGTTACATTGAGTAGAATTTTTTAATACATTTCTCTACATCCAACTTGATAAATGCTGCTACAAATATCAATAACATTGTAACAAATAATGATTTTATATAAAGCATAAGTACATGCTATTCTAATTAAGTACCTACGTAGATATGGATTATTTCGTTGAGATTAGGTTTATTGGATTTGAAAATATAACGATATTGTAATTATCGCGTACAAAACGTGACTAAAGTGAGTACTTACTTAATTGAATTATTTTTGTCTTTATAAGGATAGATAATGGGAATGCAACACTTTAAATGCTTATCACTAAATAAAATATTTTTTTAAATAAATAATTTTATGAACACGAATAGAACAGTGCCCCGAGCATGAGCACTCGTCAAAGTATTCGTATACTTAACATGTGCTATTAGTATAGGAAGATGTCAGACAGACTGATATATGACATACTAATGACTGACGTTTACCGTACGAATACTTTGGCATAGACTACGAAATGTGTTTAAAAAATTTTGTCACATAAGAGGATCGAGAAGTTAGTAACACCCTGTATCATTCTAAGCCTACTTTCGTCGATGAATTTTCCACTGGGCATGGTAGCCTTTTTTATCGAATCGTGATAAAAACGCTTCGACGTGTGAAAATTAATTGAACGAGTTAACAACGCTTTACATAACTTACCACATATTGGCCATTATTTAACACTGACATAATAATTATACCTACTACTTAAGTAGTTCATAATACACGTGGTGAAAGAGCATTCACCGGTACTTAATGAACCTGCTCACTTAATTTATTAGTTAACTTAAGAATTTTATGTTATAAATAAATTTAATTACTGAATTGTGAAACAGAAATTTAAACTTATGATTCAAATTTCTGATCCGCTGGGAACCGAACCAAGGAGTCTCCGCATATAGTACCTAGGTACCTACTTATTACAGGTGGCACATGCAACGAATGTATCTGTGGGGCCCAATTAGGTAATTCATTATCTCTTTCCATGACTGAAATAATAGTAATCAATGAACCGAATGTAACTGAAGATAACATCGTGTGTGTTAAACATTGGCCAACACGGGCATCAACCCTACGTAGGTATACACTTCTATCCTGTCCTCTAGACAACAACAGGTAGTGCTGCAGCATTTAACTAGTATAAGTATATAGTAATGTTTTATTTGCTAAGTATATACAAGTACTTCTAAATTGAAGTGACCGCTTCATACTAATTAGTACATTATATTCTCAAATTACGAAGCTTAAAGCTCTGTAAGGGGTCTCAAGTAAAGTTATAAAAACTTGACCTTCATAGGTACCATTTTTTTAGTTAACTGATCTAATGTTATGACCTATAAAGTACCTATATGTATAACAGATTATAAAACTTAAAAATAAATGTAACATAGAAAGCTCTGGTAACTTTTAACACCGCCAGTGCACGAGTCTGGGTAACACATAATTTAGGTACCTACTCACTATGTTTGCGAGAAAACAAATTATATTTTTAATGTCAATGGTTAGTGCCGCATTTAATACATATTTATTTAAAATATTTTTATAAAAAGATCACAAAACTATTGAGACAATTGCTTAAATAAATTATCTACTTACCTATAAGCTTTAACAACCATAACGACACAGCAGATAAACCGATGAACTACGATGATAAATTGACACTAGCTAAATATATAGGTAGGTATTTCATCGTTTGTACGCACATGTATTTCGAGCTAATTGATAATAAGAAAAATAAAACATTGTGTGCTCACTAGATAGATACTTTTTTCCAGTGAGACCGTTTATACACCGGGGCACCTAGGCACCAGGATGCACCGACATCCAGTTTATGTAACAAAAAATAGAAGGACTACTAGAAGTGAATTTAAATTAATAATCTCTAATAAAATTCTAATATAAATATTTTCTAATCTTCGTATCTAAACTTGACTAAGTAGGTAGGTTATATAATAATACTTTTTATTTGAAATTGAAGCTAATAGAAGTCGTTGTTACAGTTTGATAAAAACATGACAATGACAACTAAGTCTAAGACAATGACTACGAAGCGGAAACACATTAAAGTAATTATAGAAATGGGTTAGTACATAAATATACTAGGTACTATATTGCAAAACGTTACAAACTTTAACATTAGCTTTACCCATAACGGCAACCCGCGAGCGGCCTAGGAGGCTAAGACTAAGACTTTAGTTACGTATTGTCCGAATGTAGGTAGTAGGTAGGTACAAAAATCGATAGTCAAAATTTTAGTTAATATCTAAAGGTCTCGTCGGATCCACTCCATCGTGGCTTCGAAAAATTTTAAGGTGTAATTTAGGTTCGTAATTCGAGATTGAAAAACAGATAGGTATTCAAGCGTTGGACTCCTTGAGGTCGGTGAGTCTCGCGAGTTGCGCGGGCTCCAGCTCGTCGGGGATGGAGGCGCGGCCGGCGCGCGGCGCTGCGGGCGGTGAGTGCGGCGCGGCGGGCGGCGAGTGCGGCGCGGTGGGCGGGCCCGACGCCACCGACGCTCCCGCCGACTCGCCCTCCGACGCCGTCGAGCTGGAGGCCGGATGCGGCGCCGAGTCCGCGGGGCCCTCGTCCGAGTCGCGCAGGCATACCGCCGTCTGCTCCGACAGCGACGACTCCTCGTCCTCGTTCTCCTCGGCGGCGGCGCGCTCCTGCTCCTCGGGCTGCGCTTCGGGCTCGGGCGGAGGGAATGGCTGCTCGGGCTCCTCCACCATCGGCGTGGCGGCGGTGATGACGATCTGCGCCACTCCCAGCCCGCAATCTTCGGTTGGTAATTCAACTTTTGGCGGCACAGGCTTCGGCGGCGGCGGAGCGATGGGCTGCTCCTCCTCGTCCTGCCGTAAAGGAAATTGATTGAGACGGTTCTGAGTAATTTAATTGTAGAATAGTTTATTGTCTTATTAATAAGAATTTCAAAATCAATTATGTCAAGTATTTGTTATGTGAGTACACCGATCGACGATTAGCAAACGGATAAAATTGACTTTTCACCAGCCATATAAAACTTAAGTTAAATGGCAGTTCAATTTAATCGATTTGATTTTTTTATAATGAATACTAATCGTTGCATATCGATACTATAACGCTACGTTAACGTTAACTATCGATACGTTTACGCAAGAAGGTTGACTGGTTTTTCTCCATTTCCGCTGCAGTGCGAAGAAACGAGCTAGTAACCAATAGGTATGAGTAAACTAAACCCCCGTAAGAGTTTCCAATTAAGCTACCCACTAAAGGGTCGGGTCTCCTTCTCGTAATGAGAGGGATGTAGGCCTTAGGTCTTAGTAACCAATAGTTATTTTGTTTGAATTTTTCTGTCATTTTGCAAAGGCAAAGAGCCATGATCAGCCAGTGCAAACAAAATCCTTTAGAAGTTCAACCATAGGAAATCTAAAGAAAAAGTAGCTAGGTCATTCATGCAAGTAGATTCTTTTCTACCGACATTATCTAATTTACATTCAGGGGATCATGCCTTTCAAAGTAGATTTGAAAGATTTAAGTTTAGATTAACTAAGATTTATTAAATCTATTTAGTTACATCTACCATCTGTGGTATAAGTAGGTACGGTAATAACTTACTGACTTCCCAAATAACCAATAAGTAATTTTAAGTAGGTATTTAGTTTTATTTAAATAAACTTAATTTAAATGAAACCTTTCAATGATTCTTAACTTGAACCTTATTCGATTCTCATACCTATTATTAATTCCTAGAAGAAAATTCTTGCAAACACCGTACAAAGTGCCAAGTGGAATTTTCATAAAAGGAACTAATTATAAACAATAACAAAGATTTGCACATTGCACACGATTAGATTCTATCGGGCGGTTAGTATCTAAATATAGGTATCTACCAATAGTCCATTTATACACTTGTTTGGTTAACAATCTTAACGTGTTTTAATTTTATTTTAATTTACGATTTAAAAATTTTAATTTTCGATTTAAAAATAATGCAGATCTAATTATACTTCTAATTAATTTTTGTGTAGTTGAGTGGTGCCAAGATTGTTTACCAAATTGGACAAGAGGAAAAAAACGGACAGTATCTACGATTAAGGCTATGTTCAGATGGCAAAATTTTGAGGCGCGTTTTCAAATCGTGCGGTTAAACATCCTAATGTGCACCTAACAACCGATCACATGCGCGCGAATGTCTCTAGACGCATGCGGTAGCGCGTTGATGCCACTTGATGCACGCTTTGATACGAGTACTAAATGTAACGTCCGTTGGCTGTTCAGTACTAGAGCGCGCGCTTTTATCGCGATCGCATTTATTTTTTAGTTTTTCTTTGGGTGAAATACAATATCTGATGGCGATCGGAGCTGCTGTAATATCCTTTTGGATGAGTTGAAGCAAATTGTCGAATGACATTCTTAAGTACTTAATTAAAGAATTTAGATTCATGATCCCTTAGATTCGGATATAAGTACTGTCGCAAACAAGCGGGGTCTATTTTCAAAATTAGGTAAACCCAATATGTCCCTTTTTCTTTTCCTATATTTTTTGTAATACGACCACAAAATAAAAGCTTCTTCCACGTCCATTTTTTAAGTTCTAATGAACTAGACTGACGAGTAGTGACGAGAACCCTCGAAACGCGTATTAGCGCTCATCATCTGAACTCTCTTTAAATTTGATCGTGCGTTAATGTGCGTTACACTTAGCCTAATCCATTTCCATCGCGAAAAGTGTGATAGCCCGTGACAATTTTTGTCTATTAAATTATCTTCATTCAGCTTTTTGCAAACAGTAGTAGCTAGTACCTATTCAACTATAATAAGTATATCTAATTTGTATAAAAGCTTCAGCATCTACATTTTTTTTGATTAAGCAAATAATGATCTTGACGATAATGAGGCTTATGTGGCTATTTGTATAACAATATCTATGATAAATCTACAAATTTAACTATAGAATAATGTGCTAGTTGTATAAAGATCAGATGATGATATAATGCAGATGAAGAAATAGCAATCAAATTATGAGTGAACGATATAATTATATTTATATCTAGAAATAAATACGGAGCACTTAAAGATGCTTGAAGGTAATGCAAATTAATATAGCGCATAATAAGACTTTCGAAATTAAACTCTATGCGTTTGTTTTTAAAACAATGGATCTACCACCCAAAGTAGGTGACCATTTCCAAAACTTCTTCATCTGCTTATCTCGCAAAAATTCTTTGTAAGTACATATTGTTTAGTTCTCAGTGCTAGAATTAGATAAATAAAATCATAGAACACTTTTAAGCTGTGAAATCACGGACACCAAGCACATAGACCTACAATTGAGCATGTACTAAGCACAAACAATAGCGACCTAATATAGGTTAAAAGTTAATAATTTCAAATCAAACCTCGTCCGAAAAATTATCACCAGCAACTTCATCGACTGATGCGTGGAAAAAATTTTAAACAAAATTAACATGTTAAAATAGGTACAGAAATATTTTACTGAAGTTAAGAAAACAGTAGTGAGTAATTTAATAAATAAAATGGATTATTCTTATTGTAACACCATCCACGTACAATAGGTACGTTATAGGTACTTATTGGCTTTGGTTCACCTTTTATTAAGAAGCAGGTATTAAAGAAAAAGGAAATGAGTAATAATTGCCTTTTGACAATTTTGATAAGATAAGTCTTCCCTATAATTTAATCACGACTGTAGATAACTACCGGAAAAATGATTTTGACAGGGAATGAAAGACAGGGAATTTTTCAAGTTTTATAAGTACTAATTTTTATTTATTCCAAGACGGTAAACGTCAATTTGTCACTAATAAATAGGCACGAGTTAACCCGTGGTTGGTATTATGTCGCGGGCAGTTACTTTTGAGTAAGTACAGTTATGAATTACTTGAAATTATTAAATATTACTGTTCATTGATCATCGTGATACTTAAAGTTTGAATACCTAATCGGTTTAAAGTAACAAGTTTTAAAGGGGACTTACCCACAATGGTGACAGAGGGAGCGACCAGCGATTCTTGTTCGACAAACTGCGTGTCGTATTGCTCGTGTTGGTTCCTACTGAGCTCTAAGTTAAAGCTGAAGTCGGGCTGGCTGTCCATGGAGTCGCCGAGGTCGGCAGGCGGCGGCGGGGGTGGCGCTTGCGGCGGAGCAGCGCTCTTTATATTGTTGTTCTCACTCACGATCACTAGCAGCGTCCAGGAGCAACAAACATTTCAGCCAACCCGAAAATTAAACTAACACGATGCGCTTTTCAGTATACTTTTCGATTTGGTACACCTACTTAATGCAGAGTTACTCAATCTTACTCGTATCGTTACAGGTACCCCATAAGACTTTACCTCTACGGTTTACCTCTACAAAATACAGACTATAGATACATATGCCACTTTATTAAAAACAATTTAAAAACAATTCATAGATATATTGATTTTAAATAAAAACACAAAAGGTTGTTGTATTGTTCTTTTGTATTTTTTTAAATATTTTTTATTTTGTTATTATTAGTCCTTAAATAAATATGATAGGTTGGCTTGTTTTCAGTCACAAAAAAAGTAAATTTCACTCAATTAAAACTCAACTCAACTAAACTAAAACGCCAATATTGTAAAGACGTAATGGCGTGTACGTGTACCCCATTGGTACACGTACGCCACTTTGAGAAACCCTGACATTAAGCATATAATATAACATTTCAGCTGTCAGGTGTTTTAAACGGCAATTACCCTAGTCCACTGAAAAGCGCTTAAATTATGTGTAAAACACAGCAGTGTCTTACGATACAGACGTAGAGGAATCGTTCGAAATCAATACAACAAAGACAGACATTTGAAAGTCAGAAGAGAGTGCGGAAGTTTTCAGAATTATGGAAGACAGTAAGTAGGTAACACAACAGTGACTGATGGAGAAGAAGACCAAGCGCCGGAAATATAATTCAAAAAGAAGCTCTCCTTGTACTTAATAGTTATAAAGTAATTCATTTTCACCGTATCCTGTTTTAAACTGGAATTTATTTTGGAAAAAAGTCAAAAGTATTTTTGCTATTGCGTAATAAATGTTGAATTAAAAAATCCCTAACTGATTTGTAACACTATACACGGTCGTGCAGAACTTCATGCATTGATGTAGATATGTATGAGATGGACCCATGATTTTATATGGACAAAATTATAATCCTACTATTTCGCTATAAATGTAAGTAACGTGCCATACAATGAAACTGCGTAGGTCGTTATAATACCATGCCAATTGGTAACCATAGTCACATCGTTTACCCGACCAGCCAAAAGCTATCTATTGCAAGTTAGTTCACCTTACGCCCACTATGAAAACCTACATACAATACAAAAGTTTTAACTGAGCTGCAAGACAGTTTTTTTCGAACGAGGACAACTTTTTAACTGTACCTGATTAAGAACGCTTTTTGATTATTGCTGTACAGTTTTAAGTTAAATTGTGTTAATATGAAGCCTATATTGGTTGAGCTTTAGAAACAGAAGTATTTTAGGAAGAAAGTTGTCCAGGTGCGAGAGGCTAGTGCACAGGAATAGATAGAAAGAGAAAAAATAAGTAGTAAAGAATGAATCTCACTTTCATCGTCGAAGCTGGCGGCCGGCGGAGTGGCCGGCGGAGACGCGAACACGGGCGGAGCGGAGCCCACAGGGGTCCAGTCATCGCCACCGCTTAATGGTTCCCCGTTCTGCACGTCACAAATCAATGTCTTACTACGAGCTATTAATATCTCATAATTATAAAGCCAAAGTAAAGTGGGTACTTAATATTGACAAAAAAAATGTCACCTGATGTAAGGGCAAAGGCAAACATCGTGAGGAGAGGAAAGGAGGCAAGCCAAGAGTTCTCCCTGATGTTCACACTGCAATAGCCCACTGCCAGCGTGGTAACTAGGAGATATATCCATATCGTTGTCAGAGGAGAATTAATGACATTGCAGTGTTTCAATAAAGGGTCGCCAATCGAATATGAAGCCGAATTTTCAGTCACCTAGCTATTTTAGCTATTATTATATTAGCTCACCTCGTCACATTCTTCAACAATAAGCGATGGGAAGTTGCCGATGATTCCGTTAGCCTCCCCGCGCCACCAGCCGTCGTCGACACCGTGAGCGTCGCGGGACACAATGCGAATAATCTGTCAAGTACGTAATAAATAAATAAAAATAATTAACACTACTCGTTTCAGTGAATTTGAACATTGCACTCTCACTCTCGGATTGAACATACTCATATTAGTCGTAGTTCTACATAATAATTTATTTTATTTTATTTATTTATTTATTGCACCAACAAAGTATACACTAATACGTCATGTAGAATATCGAACATTCATGGACACAGGGTAAGTGTTACCTTGATTATAGGTGCAAATAACATTCTTGGAAATCATTGCATACATCTTTATCACAAATTTAGAATTAAATTAAAAAAATGAAAATTGAAACGTGATAAATTATTAATGAAAAATATTGAATGGTTATTATTTGAACATTGGAAAATTATAAAAAGTTTTTATAATAATCTATATTACCTGTCCTTCTTCGAGGTTAAGTTCGTCGTTCGCCTCTGCGTCGTAGTCGTACAGAGCAAAGCAGTAGCCGAGGGTCGGGAGCTGTTCCTGTGGCGCTTGGGGCTGGACTTCTGGCTTAGGAGGCGCCTCCACCTTCGCCTCCTCCGGCTTGACGACTGGGGCCGAGATGACTGAGATCTGGTCGGGGGACTGCACCACTTCGGCGTCTTCGCCCTCCACAGTATAGTCAACAGAAGAGAAAGATATTTGGGTCACCAGACCGGGAGCGCTGGACACCTGAAAATATTGTTGTGTAAGTAATGAGTTTCAAAGGCCGCGCTCAGTTTGGTCGCCTATTTGTACGAATTCAACTCGTGCGTATACGTACGTTTACGCACGAACAATCCCGAATTTAGAAATACTTTCCTGCTGTAACGCTGAAGGAAACGTTATTTATTTAAATTTTAAAAAGTTCAATGCGGGACTTAACATTCTACACAAGTATGTTCAGAGAAAATATAAATACTTACTTGTCTCGAAATGTGAACCGTCAAATTATATTTGATAAAAGTGGACGCTAATTGAGTGGTCCGACTATCGTCATCTTATATTCGTATAGTTAACGTGTATTGTGTCATTTTGCATGGATGGATGAAGAAGAGTGCCATTTCAAAAGACTAAGAAAGACCCCTTTTTGTGTTGTGTCGATAAAATTTGGTCAATTTTATGTCCTGTGATTTTATTTATTGCTACTTTGATACCAAACACACTGTATTATAATGATGAGTAAGTATAATATACAGAACCTGTTCGCGGTCAACATCCAGATAATTGTGTGGCACGTATCCTTCTTCCGAGCGGTAGTTGCGGGCGCGGAGCCAGCCGTCGCCATCGCCTTCACCGACCACTTCCAATTGTTCATTTTCAATTATCGTCAGTTCATCAGGATTTTGAGCCTTTTTGGAAAAATAGCAACGTTAGAATCATAAATACATAAACCCATTTAGTAGAAATTCCTAATTAGGCGTTCCTTCACCATTCATTTATGATGCTAAAAACACGAGTAGATACACCATAGAAAGAAAATTACCCTCACACTCGGGAAAAATATGTATCACTTTGAAATGACATGATAGCGGTTCCTGCCAAAATTAAAATAACTTGAAAATAAAAGGCTCTAATTTTAGGTGTCCCGTTTCTAATATAGGTATTAATTGTCACTCCATCTTGACATATAAAAATCTTTGGTTAAAAATCAATAAAGGCTGGGTGGGTCAGATCTTGGATAATTATATCAATCGTAAAAATATTACCGTGTAGGAGTAAAGGGCAGTACACTTGTACAAAGGTACACTCGGTGGCTCGATGGTTTCAGCGGGTTGCGCGTCGGCCTCCGGCTCTCCCCAGTTGACTTGCGTCGGATCATCCCAACCGACGGTTAATTGCTCCATTCGCATGCGTTCCTCCTCCAAATCCGCTAAAATAATTCAGATATTACACAATACACATTACACATTTATAATACGTAAATGCCCCAAATCAGGACTTCTCAACTTATCGTTCCAGTATTCAATATTAAAGACTACGACATAGGTCCTGTATAACAAAACGCGATTTCAGTTTAAAAAAAAATATAAGAAGATTTCATCGCTGCGAACTGTGTCGCGTAGACGCCAAAGACGGTCATAGCCGGCAATGAGAAATAGATTCACGTAGTCACTAGGCCATGTCAGGATATCACGACATTCACGACAAATATTTTTTTGAGTTTTAAGTGATAATAAAGATTTTAATTTACTTTTATTTTACCCCACAAGGCTCAAATTTTGAGGGAACATTCTTTCAATTGTTTAAAAAATATATATAAACAGCCAGAACATTCTAGCGGTTGCAAGTAGGTACCTGCCAGACGAGTATGCAGGTTGAATACGGCAAAGTTATGGATAAAGCTCATTTTTAACAAAATACTTTATTTTCATACAAAAGTGAAATGATTACTTAATGTTCAAAATTATGGCCGTTGTTCCAAATTCAATGTGAAACATTTAGCATTAATAATAAAATAATTTTAAACAAAAATGTGAACCGACTTCGAACTAAAAAGTAAGAAATAACTTTACAAACAGACTTCAATAATAAGGTATTTTTGGAGTCTGTGCCCAAGTTCATCCTCAGTTTAACCTCAAGTAACCTCATTTTTACACATACTCCAAACATATCTTATTAAGTATTGAAGTCTGTTTGTAAAGTTATTTCTTACTTTTTAGTTTGAAGTCAGTTCACATTTTTGTTTAAAATTATTTTATGATACAACAGAAAGAAAGTCTCTCTTTCTATTGTACATTATTGTACGGTGCAACCGTACACCAACCGTCAGCGCGTTTTTCGTATAGCACGCGCCGGTTACATTTTCAATTTAGTATGCATTTGGGATACGAACATATCGCGCGCGTACTCATAGCAACATCATTATCATACCTACAGTGGACAACAATAAATATTATAAACTTTAACAACATCTTTTCTTTGACTATCGTATGGTGTCGATACTAGCCCGTACAATTATAATAAATGAATAAAATATTACCTAAGTACATATTTACCTACATACTTCTTTTTTAGTAAAATATATAAAGTAGTAAGTTTTATAGTAAAACATATCATGATTTCTTCATGACTTTAAAACTCGTCTGCAAAAATGAGGTTACTTGAGGTTAAACTGAGGATGAACTTGGGCACAGACTCCAAAAATACCTTATTATTGAAGTCTGTTTGTAAAGTTATTTCTTACTTTTTAGTTCGAAGTCGGTTCACATTTTTGTTTAAAATTATTTTATTTAATGCTTTTTAGTTGTCATAGTTTCACTTTTCCACTCTATTATCTGACTCTGGTATCTTAGTTTTAATGCTTCATCATAGATTGCGGCAACTGGCTACTTAATGGTAACCTTACGGATTACCATTTTTAATGTTTAAATATATAATTTGTACAGTTTATTTAAATTAACTTGCTTTAAACACGATTTAATTATTCCTATTTTATAACGAGTTCCGCTACATCATTAGCATCGAAGGTGGTCAATGTTTATATAGTTCTGCAAAGGTAATGTGACCAACAATAATAATTTATCAACTTGGTTCCTTAACTCTTATCCGTTGAGGAGTTCCACTCTGTATCTTCGAAACTCTTCATCAGATCATCACCTACTTAATATCCGTTAAAGAGTTCCACTCTGTATCTCCAAAACTCTTCATCAGATCAACACCAACTTAATATGGGCCCAAATTGAAACTAACATCTTCCGAACTTAAAAGAAAAAAAATCAAATCTGGTAACAAATTACGGAATGCGGTGATAACAAATATAAAAGAAAAATAGGCAAGTATACTAAAATTCTGAGAAACCGGAGGCCGGAGGTATGGCCGTTCGGAAGTAGGTAACTACTGCATTAGATTCGTTTTCGTAGGTACTTGGGAAAGTCGTGGATACCCGTCGCTAGTATTTGTTACTATATGGCAGAGCTATGCGAAACTTTTACAGTCTAAAAACGCCAGTGGCAACTGGCTTCTCAATGGTAACCTTACGGACACCATAATTACAAATTAAATGTAATTATAATTTGTATGGTTTATTTAAGTGAACTTTTAAACACGATTTAATTATTCCTATCTTATAACGAGTTCCACTCCATCATCAGATTCGAAGGTGGTCAATGTCTATATAGCTCTGCAAAGGTAATGTGACTAACAATAATATGTTTTTAACCCGGTTCCTTAACTCTTATCCGTTGAGGAGTTCTACTCTGTATCTCAGAAACTCTTCCTCAGATCATCACCAACTTAATATGGGACCAAATCCAAAGTAACAGCTCCCAAACAAAAAAAAAAACAATTCAAATTGGTTACCAAATGACGGAATACGGCGGTCAGAAATATAAAATAAAAACGAGTTCCACTCCATCATCAGACTCGAAGGTGGTCTATGTCTACATAGTTTTGCAAAGGTAATGTGACCAATAATAATAATTTTTTAACCCGGTTCCTTAACTCTTATCCGTTGAAGAGTTCCACTCTGTATCTCCGAAACTCTTCATCAGATCAACACTAACTTAATATGGGACCAAATTCAAAGTAATATCTTTCCAACCAAAAAGAAAAAATTCAAATCGGTTAACAAATGACGGAATGCGGCGATAACAAATATAAAAAAAAAAAATAAAAAAAAAAAAAAACATACAGACGAATTGAGAACCTCCTCCTTTTTTTGAAGTCGGTTAAAAAGAAGAAAATAGCTATATGGATTTGGATGAAATTTTGTACGCACACAGTTTTCCTCTTCAGTTTTTTTCATACTGAATGAATGAATGAATGTGAATTGAATTGAAATTGTAATGCTCAATGCAACAGATCACATTCCTTGAGACGTCGAATCCAATAACTTATTATAACAACTGAGAACTAATGAGCACGCATGAGGTTCTGAGGCGCACGTATTAGAGTGGCTGAGGCAAAATTATAATATACTTAACAAAAAATGGTAAAAACTAGAAGGTTCATATATAAATATGAAATATATACTTAAATTACAATGTGACGATTTTTCCTGGGGCCCCAGCCAATCAATTAGCCACCGGCCCACGAAGGTATAGTCACGCCACTGTTAAGAATGCATTGTACCGTCAACTTCTTCATCGTGCTCGTCTTCGTTCTGTGAGCCAGAGGTGGTCCGCTGGTGCCCGCCGGGCGCGGGGGCCGCGGACGACGTCGCCGGCTCGCCCTCGGTGTTGTCGCTGTCGTAGAACGAATCCGAACTGGGTTGATCCTAGTAGAGATATTATTGTAAAGTAGTCAATAGTGAGTCGAACACATGATCTTTAGTTGTCCTACCTATGTAGTCCTACCTATGTTGTAATTTCAAAATACAAAAAAGTGATAGCCAAGAAGATAAGAAGATAAGAAGATATTTACTGGAAAGGTCTAGGTTCGAATTTCAGTGGCGCGTACCGATAACTTTCTTTAGTCATGTGCGCTTTATAAAATTAAATATCACATGCTGTAAGCGTGAATGAAAACATCGTGAGGAAACCTGCATGCTTGGGAGTTTTACATAATGTTCTCAAAGGCATGTGAAGCTCACCAATCTCGCATTAGGTCAGCGTGATAGACTACGGCCTACAGTCTTCCTTCTCTTTATGAGAGGAGGCGATCTTACGATGGATTGTCAGTAACCCATTAATGACCCACTACAGGGTCGGGTCTCCTCTCACAATGAGAGGGTTGTAGGCCTTAGTCCACCACGCTGGCCTACTGCGTGTTGGTGGACTTCACATCCTTTGAGACCATTTTTTTTTGTTAACTCTCAGGCATGCAGGTTTCCTCACGATGTTTTCCTTCACTGTAACAGCAGGTGATATTTTAATTTTATAAAACGCACATAACTTTTTTTACAGTCATTGGTGCGTGCCACTGGGATTCGAACCCGGCCCGGGTAAGAGGCCGAATTCTTAGCCACTGGGCTATTACCGCTTTTTTTAGGTGGGTACGATGGGTACGATGGATTACTAATGGGTAAAAGAAATAGGTGGTGGAGCCATCGTACCTTACGGTTACCTTACTGCCAACCTCTTAACCCGCCGTGAAGCTGCATGTCCTTCGTGTCTCGTATTTCGGTCATGGTGGACTAAGAAACACACAACTTTTACAAAGTTAGATGGAATCTCTATCCATTTGAGATTAGACGTGTATTCCATGGACCACTTCAGTGACCACTAACATCAGGTGGTGGCGGTGGCTCGCTACTCAGTACTAATGACAACTTACAGCGGCTCCCGATGCATCCGTTCGTACACTGAGCAAGCTGCTGCTGCGCGGAAGAGATTCCTGAACGGCCAGCAGGTCGACTTCCTTCAGCCATTCGTCTACGGGCGCACCGCCAGTCCTCAAGCATTCCAAGCGGGCCTCGTACTTCGCCTTAGATGTTTCAGAACGTCGAATACTTGAACGTAGTTCGTCCATTTTGGTTTCGAGATCCGGACCGTTTGTATCGTTAGGATCAACCTAAAAGTTATTTCAGTTTAATTATTTATATTCGCCAAAATTCGCCCCCGATAACATTAGAGAAGTGCAGCATAATTTAGGAATAACATTGTTTTTGGAATAGGAGAAAAAGAAATCAGGAAATGGGTAGACCGACAACATTACATCAAATTATTGAAGATCTGTATCGAATTAAACTCCTTATTTGGATGTCGGTTCATAAACTATTACCCTTATAACTTAGGGGTATGAAAAATAGATATATAAAAGTTCATAAAAATCGGTCTTGAGTCATTTTGGAGGAGCATGGTAACTAAAACTGTGACATGAGAACTTTATATATGCTTAAGAAAGAAAAGATAACATTTATATTAAACTTGGAAGGTCTTAAACAAAGAAACAATAATCGTATGTTAGTTTAATTGACGGACATAACCCAATTAAATATTTTGAAGAACACTTGAAAATACGTACTTAATCGGGATTCCTAATCTGAAAGCTAGGTCTGAATTTTTGATGTTCGGGTATTAGTAATTCCACTCAACATGATATATCTAATATACCTCAAGACAGAGCATACCTTTTGGCCAGCATCTCGCATAGCTTGATAAAGGTGCAGCTTCCTCGTGGCATCCCTCACTTGTGCGGTCTCACGGACCACGCGGGTTGCCCAACGGCGCGCTTCTTGAGCGAGGGTTTGCGACACGGATTCATGTTCCATCGTCACTGTGTCAATAGGATCGTTGTCGCACGGTTCGAACTCGTACTGTTAAAACACAACATGATCTGAACAACACACCGAGAAACGAGAGATCAGATGGTCAAAGTTTCCAGTAGAAAGTACAAGTAACTTGTGCTGTACATTAAAAAAGAGTTAAGTACATTTTAAAGACTTACAATTGACATATCAAATTCTCACTAATTTTCTATAATAAAACATAGTTAAATAAAAAATAATGGTGAAATGTTTTCAAAGTGGTCGACACTTCTTTTTCATGGTAACGGTCCAACTGGATGGTACAGCCTTTTAAAATGATATACTTATGTATATAAAATGTCCTATACATTAGAAAGTTATAAATACAAGGATCGCAATGTAATACACGTCACACGATTACACTTTGCAAATTTACCAACCTGAATATGCTGCTTCAGCACAGGATAATATAAGTAGAGGCATTGGAGATTGTATTCTCGAGTGAGCTGCTGTGCTTGGTCTCTGATTTTGCCAAAGGAGTGTTGGGTGGCGGAGCAGGTGAGCAGTTCGGTGCGACCCATTAGAGTGAGGAACTCCGACACCTTTTCGTATACTGAAGACTCCATGCTTTGCATGCAAGATTGAAGTTCCACCAAGAAATATCGATTCTGAAAATGTAAGTTATAAACTTAGGAATGTTTTGGGGACTCGCCCTAAGAACAGCAATTTGATGCAGCCTTATTATTTAGGACATGTATTGAGTTTAATAGGTATAATTTTAGGGTCTTTTTAGTAATTATCAAGTCCCCAGTCCCGTCTAAAATTTAGTCCCGTTGAGATCTGTTGAAAGCTGAGCATTTAAAATATTTTTATATGTACCTGGTGAGCGTTAGCAGCCGAAATGCTCAAAAGATAGTCGTTCCTGGCACCAGTCGACTTTTCCTCCAGTTGGTCACGACGAGATGAAACTTTAGCGCTGTTCTTTTGCAGCGAAGTGATAGACTGAAAGAACGATCCCTTCTTCTTCTTCAACCTGTACAAAATGTACATTCATTTGATATTATTTAACATTAACATAAAATTATAGCTCACATACCAGGCGCGTTAAACCTAGTTGACACGTGGCTATTTTAGTCGGCGTGTCGAGCATTTAAGTAACTGATCTTGTCAGAACAATAGAAATTTAGTCGAGTACTCTCACAAATAATTTAGTTCAGTCGTCTGTGTTAACTTGTCGGCTAGAACGCGACACAGCATAGAGAAAAATAAAAATTCTCGACAAAATTTCGTTAATTCTATTAAAAAGCAAAAGTTACTGATCGAGATTTTCATAAATCTTCTAATACGTACAAGCTACTGATGTAATCGTCAACAGTAACTCTATAGATCCATACATATAGTACCTCTCGGTACTATAGTGCCTTCTACTACATATACATGTACTTAGTAGGCTCGGGCATTGAGCCAGAATGGCGATAATGCTTTGCTTCCGCTTTCGACCCCTAGATAGTAACCAAGTTTTCAAATACAGCCACACCTTTCACAATACTCCCGTAATATTTTAGTAAGGTACAAGTAGTAATACGCAGATAACTGCTTATTTGGCAATCTTTGGTTACCTTTATGTAATCCGAAAGCTTTCCTCATCTATATAATACGTACTTTTCCTCGATGTCCTTGGCCTTGTCTCGAACATCGTGGGCAGTATGCTCCTCATCGAAGTACAGTTTTTTGGTTTTATCCACGTCCAGCACCGTCAGCTGGAGCTCTTTGTGGGCTTGAGCAAGGGAGTCCGTGCACTATAAAATAATACGAATATTGAATTTGTGAACTCTAAAATAATTCAAATACGTAATACCTACATTTCAAAAATCATTAACCACGAAGCAAACATCCATTGGATATAAAAATGGTGCCCAAAAGGCGGTGCATCCAGACAATCTTCGGATGGAAAACACAATTAAAAAAACAAAGAAGACTTGAATAATAATAGGTAGGTAAGTACCTATATTTAAATGTACTAGTGAACGCCTAGATATCGATATTCGACTGTAATTTACAATCAATATTTTTATATAGGTACATATTAAGGAGTAATATTGAATTGACAATGAAAATTGCAAAAAATAATAATAAAAATTTAACCTACTTTTAAAAAGTATGAAATAAGATTTGTTGCTTACTTTCAACTTATTATTTTTGAGGTTGGTGTCTTTAGTATCAAGTATTTTGTTACGATTGTTAAATTTTCATACGAACGTCAAAAATAGCGAGATTAAAATATATATATAACAAATTAATGTTATTTCATACATTTTGAAGTCGGTTTTTTCTTTTTTCATTATATTTTTCGTAATTTTTAGTTTTAAGTCGATATCAGGGCAACTACTGAACCGCTTTTCATGAAACTTTTACCATTCCCTAACTTGAAAAACATCTAAACAAACAAAAAAGAACCATCAAGATCCGTAAATTAGTATTTGAGATATGCGAAGACAAATATATCTACATACATACATATACACCTATGAAATTTGGTACACTAGTTTGGAAGCCGTAATAGACCAACATAATATTATGTAAAAAATGTGCAGTCCCGAGTATATTACATACATATCTACGTGTTGAATTGATAACCTCCTTTTTCGAAGTCGGTAAAAAAATAGCTTTGGAAATATGAGTTTATTTTATTTAATGTTTTAAACTGAATTTTCACCAAAATATCTATCTTATAAGTAAGCTTTTAAAACTGTTTGGGCTAGTATGTCCGATTTAATTACAATTTGTGGTGTTCGTAGCAGACAAAGTACCTAAGTTGTGGATTACTTTGTTGGTTATTTTTAATTTAGGGTATTATTGTCGACGCATCGCATTTACAATTCTTCTAGCAAGAAAAGTTTTATCACTTAAAAGTTTTATTTCTCGTATAGCAGTGAAGAACACGACAAGACCAACTACTTCAAAACAAATATAGGAATGTTTTCAGCGTCGACATAACGACTGCTAATAAAAATACTTTTTATATACTTCCTTGGAGCCCTTGTCGCACTTACGTTGACCCATTTTAGTAGACCCAACTCGTATACCGTTCTCGACGACGACGAAGATATCTTCGGATGACTACTACTTTGATTGCCACTCATATATTATTTCAAAGAAATTAATAAGAATATCGTCATCATCTTATTTTACGGCACTATGCGCGGTCCTACATTCATCTTCGCATATGTTTAACCTTCATTGTTACGTGACTCACATGTGACTCATACTACAACTGGTACTATAATTACATACTAATGTCTATCGTCTACTTTCTGAACAGGCAAAGCGTTAATTAAAACCCCCAGGCCAGTTGACAAACTCGTCAAAATAATCTACGTATTTAACTGGTGTATAACTAATGAATGAAACCAATTCAATGCATTAAACTGAAACCAGAACTGAACTGAAACCATTTATACGAATCAATTGTGTTACACGAATCGAATAAGTTTAATAACTAATTAAATTGAAAATTTAAAAAATCCCCCGACACAATAACGACAATTTTCATTGAACATATTATTTTGTAATGTGCACGTGATGCGTTTTCATTTGAGACCCCACTCGATTATATTTGCAGATATTCGGTTATTCTTCTCCACTTTCAACCCCCACAACTTTTAAACGACTTAACCGATTTTCATCAAACATGTCTAAGAACACTCGCCCGTAACTCACCTTTCATACAAAAGAAAAACTAAATTGAAATCGCTTCATCCGTTCCCTAGTGCCACGACAGAATCACAAACAGACAGACAAACAGACAGACAGACACGTCAAACTTATAACATAACACCCCTTCTTTTGTCCCCGTCGGGGGTTAATGAAAGGAAGTTGTAAAATATGAAACGAATTATTCCGTTTTAAACTCTGTGTGGACGTATAAAAATAAGCTTTGTTTGTGGTGAAAATTCAACTAGATTTGTCATTAATTTTGTGCTTAAATAATTTCTTAAAATTGGTAAATAATTTTGGTAATTTATATAAGCTGCGAGCGAAAAATATTCATTAATTTACAATAGGGATAATTTCAGCAAGGTATATTTATCCCATCTGAATTGAATGCAATAATTGGCCACTATGGCGCCAAGATAGCACAAAAGGCCAGCAGCGTTGTTGAGTGGGCGCCTTTTAATGATTGCTTTGTTTTGAAGACTATCACGTCTGAGAGACGACGTATCTTACAGCTGATAAAGAACTTTAACTCATCCTGGCGCATGGCGCGGTGTGTGCGGTAAGCCTATACCTTTAGGCTTCCGTGGTCATAAGATGACGTCACCGAATAGCGTTCAGGCACACAAAAATACACAAAAAATAAGTGTCCTTATTTCTTCTGGTTATGGCGCTTATTTTCGCTCAGCCAACGAAAATTTAAAGTTCTTACTTTAATACTAAGTAAAAACGGAAGTAAAAAGGATTTGACAAGGAGTTTGAAAAAGTTAAAACCAGAAAAGTATTGAGCATGTAAATCATTAAATTGTGTAAATTAAATGTAATTTTATTATAAGTAGTACCTGCTCTAAGCTGGATGTTCGCGGATAAGATGAAAGCTCGCGCATTCCATACAAATACACATATTTTTAAAAAGGAATGAATGTGCGTGAACTGGAATAGAATATTAAATTCCTAAATTGATCATGAGTTTCAATAGTTATATTTTGCCATCGTTTACAGTTTTTCGTTGTTTTTCAATACAAATAATACAGGTAGAAGATAACGTACAAACTGTCAGCAACAGGTACCTTATTAGTTTTTCGTATTTATACTATTGTAGAAGAATAATATAAATTATAGTCGAATTTCGACTTCTGGGCGATCACTAGTAAAGTACATTAATCTAATGTTCTACGTACTTTTTTAGCAACGTTAAGTTTATGTTGGCGCAGGAACTTGGCTTCGTCTGCTATCTGCTGCTGGAACACCTCGACAGCAGCCAGGCGCGCTCGGGCCAGTTTCTCGTTCTCCTCCAGGACAGTACGCCATACGTTCCACATGTTCCTGTTGAAAAAACCATATTTATGAACCTTTCGAATCACTTATAGCAGGCTATTTCTACAAAACGGCTTAAAATCTTCAAACAGTTGAAAGGTGTATGAAAGGTCAATCAATCTTACAATAATTGAATGATATCAAAAAACCCATAACTAGGTACTCGTATCTAACCCAAATCGCTTACGTTAAATTATAACTCGATTCCGCGGTATTCATATTCGTTTATGCATACCATTAATTAATATTAAGATTCCATAAGATCAGTTAAATTACATGCAGTATGGAAATCCTATTTGTCCATCAGCAGAAGGCAAACGCGCCAGCAGCCACTGAACCGCCTCGTCATGAGAATAAGGTCTTGAATACAAGGTCTCAAAAAAGGCACTGCCTCGTCCACCAGGCACTACACAGGGTCTACGCCAAGCTACGCAATTCCGTAGCGCGTGTAACCGTAGCAGCGCGTCGATTGTATCTTAGCGAATAGTCACGCATACCCAGAAGCTAAAGCTTTACATTGGATCAAAATTTAAAAACTCAATTTGATTATTTAAAAATATGGCTAAGAACGAAGCTATCACTAGTTTCTCACAAACGTCTCGCTGTTTTTAAGAATAGTAACAACTTTATGGCATCACTTTGTAACCAGATTCTATTTTAATTGTGTGGCAAAATCTAAAGTAGTTTGTGGGTAAGAAGTAACGTACTTCTGATGAGGACTAAGATATTTGAAACCTAACTGAAAATATGCTTCACGGCGGGTTATAAGGGAAGCGGTAAAGCATCACTAAGGAGATTCTCGGTCGATCCATAATGGCCCTACGATCTAATACGATCTTCGGCAAGAATATCAGACACTTCTGAGAGTTATGTGCATATTGAACGTATTGGCTACAACTAGGTTACGCGCTGTTAGTTATAAAATGGAGTTTCATAACTTCCTTTCATTTAAAATTAGGTAAACGTATTTCACGCTAGACAAAACGTAGCGTAACTACCCAAATGTTACCAATACCTAATTGCTTTATTGAATTAAATTCAAAAGCTTCGTTTAAAGTAAACAAAATACGACCACGGATTAATAAATTGATTAAATAGTCGTAGTATCTAAAAGATAATATTATAATCCTTATTCGTATTGTAGGTAGTATCTTATGACAGGGATCTTCACGCTTTTTCCAGCACAAAATAAATAGGTGCAAATGGTTGCAATATTACCTTGCACTCTTCTTGTATTATGAAAATAACATTATTGTCCGTCTTCCCTGTACTAGTGTACAATTGTACATATACCAAATACTGAGTTCACCTCCCTCGGTGAATTATGAGTCCCATTCGTAGGCTTCACCTACGTATGCGTTGTTCATTAGAACCACCTATAGATACATGTATCTTAAGAAACTATAAATATAATTATTGCAAGTGAGTGCCTTTGAAGAGAACATGTGTCAAGATTGTGAACACATGAATACAAGGGGCGACGATGGTGTCACGACACTCCGCCCACTCGCATATTAATTGCATCTTTGTATATCGATGACGTCAATACTATTGAAATACATGGTTAACAAAAGCACCTTTATAAATGGTTACCGGACAACTTGTGGTACCTATTCATTCGCCAAAGCTCTTGCACGTTACCGAATTTCAATCTTAAAAGACAGTACTTAAAGAACTACTGGTATGTTGTGCTTCAAGCGTCTCGCGAAATCACACGAAAGAATTTAATAACTGAATTGTCTAAAAAGCCGTCATAGAACCTTTTCAATACTAAAGGCCTACCTTTTTAAGGAAAAGAATGCATTAGTTCCAATCAGAAACATCAATTTTGGAGTTTTATACCTACACGTAATTTTAGGGCACTGTAGATGTAAGTATTTATCCTTATTCAGTGATCCCTAGATACATGCTGACAAATGTGAGAACGCATTTTCTTAAGAGCTCGTGTTTAATTGGACTCGATTGCACGAACAGGTAGCAAACGGCTATTGGTGACAATGGACATATAGCTTAACCGAATTACTTACCATTTTTCCTCAGCTCCGTCGACCTTTATGTCAGGGATGTTAGGAATTTTCTTGTTAAGATACGCCGACGATATTTTCAATAGGGCCTGCGAACAAACAACTTGCTTATATAACGGCAGAAACATGAGAGATTTTATTTCAACCCTAAAACTTCAAATATATATATATATATATATAAGTTTAATATAAGTTTCCTATAAGGTGCTGCATAGAAACTTATCGGTGCTGCATAGAACTATTAAATTTTTGTAATTTGTTGCATGTCACCCCTTGCCCTAATTGCGACGACAAAAGATTGTTCTTCATAATACATAATAGCTACAGTCCTACATCATGTTGTTCGCGGCAGTTTACAAAGGTGAGTTAGATACCTCTCCGGGTAAATTGGGCTGGTACACCACGACCCTTTCATAGCCCACTGTTAGGCACGTTTCTCTCCCCACAAGGCCAACAGGCCTGGACCATGCTTCACTACTGCAACAATGCGGTGGAGAAACTTACGACAAGGTTTAATGACTACTATTGTATCGATAACAATCTGGACCGATGGCTTAACTTGCCCTCGGAAGTCACTAGCGGTCACCCAATCGTTTGTGATGTACTGAAGCAGCAGGGCTATGCGCGCTTCGGCATCTGCTGCATGCATGCTTCGATTCAATACTGGGCCTGCCTGGATAAGCTACAATCATAAAAACCTTCTTCTTCTTCTATCTATACATAATTATAATAAAATTGTTGAGCTATGAATTCTGTACATGTAATATTTTTGAGTGAAATTAAGTTTATCCATGTCAGGACACGCCCAAAATTTTTGTCTGTTTGTCTGTTAGTCTGTTTTGTATAGGTCTGTTTGTTTGTGGGCGCACATCTCGAGAACGGCTGAATGGATTAATTTACAGCGTAAAGTGTATTTTAAATTTTAGGTATCAATTATAAAAATAATGCCGGCTTTTGAGTAATTGTGGGGGTTGGATTTTACAATAGACATTTTGGGGCTTACCGTGGACTACCAAATCAATATAAAATCTCAAACAGGGTAATAACTGCAGTTACCATCTTAGTTTTTTTATTAAAGTAACTCTTTACTCCTCCTTAAAGTAGACTTTAAAGAAACTAAAGACATAAAACACCTACTGCTACATGATAACAGTACTTATATATCAGCAGAATACATTGGGATTTTTTTAATACAAATTTTCAAATCTGGATTGTGATATGGAATCCTTTTTGCTTTGCTCTTGAACAAATCCTGAAGTTCACGTGGACGAAGTCGCGGCCAAGCTAGTTCTTAATAATTCAATTATATTTCCATTATATTTCCACTTTTACCAACACCCATATTTGAGTTAGCTACTCTAAAGTTTTAAGAATTAACAAGCTTTGTATACTGAAATCAATAAAAAGGGCGCCGTAAATTTTTGTAAAGGTCCCACTTACTTCCATTAATTTAACCATTATTGGTATCCGTCTACTCGTATATTATTTATAATTTAATCATTTAATAACCGACTAGGTATATCATTCACGGTCGATAATAAGAGGAGACTAATATGGGTTACAGAAATACATACCTATGCCTAAACTATGCTCATAATGCTCACTATTTTATAACGAACTTCTATATTTACGAATATTTTTAAAAATGCAAAGGACAATGATTTATAGAACGTACCTACACGTATTTTTGTCACAGAAGCCTATCAAGAACTTTAATTACTGACGGCTTTTCTTGACTTGTTAAAAGTTAGAGAATCCATATAAGGAACAAAGGTTAGGATTATTGTGTTATCATGGTATTGTAATATTTATAGGCGGCTTAAAGCTCTGAAACTTTTAAGTTGTTGGTGAAGTAAAAACGAAAAAATGTTTCTACTTTTAAATTTTATATTACGCACAGAAATAGCTTTTGGAGTTGAAAACGCGGGCTGCGATTGCTATTCAATCATGAATGCGGATATAGTGAGAATGTTTGTTACTTTACACATTTGCCAGCTCTCAAAAGGAACTACAAATATATTACAATTATATTTAATTATGTTTCAATATAAAAATGAAGATTGACTCGACTTGCGAGGGGTATTTTCACAACAGTAGGAAACTTTATTTTTATATCATCCGTACCTACTTACTTAAACTTATTAACAGTGTAAACCTGTGTGTGAGAAATTGTAAATCTATTCGCTTGAGAATAGCTTGAGTATTGTATACTCAAGCTATTCTCAAGCCCGGCAGAGATGTGTTCCGGAGTTTTCTCGTAAATTAAATTAGTTTTCATATTACTTTACTCCTTTGAAAATAGGTATTTTCTGTAGTTTAAATCAGCAAATGTAGGCATCTCACATTCAGTGGAATAAGGACTAACTCAAAACTAAAATATATCCTAATTTATGTCAAACTATACTTAGCTAAGTATTAAAATAAAACTGGAGTTTTTATGCATTTCCTATATTAAATAAAAAAGGAGATACTTAGTTAAAAAAAGGGGACACTGAAATGTTTAGACGAAAAGCGTAGTTCATCATCAACAACATCTGTCCAAGATTTGTTGTTCGAAATCTTTAAAACCAAATTATTCAATCATTTCGCATGTTTAGATATTACAGAAATTGAAAGATTAAAGATTGAAAGTAATTAATAGATAATTAAAATGTTAAGGTTGTAATTATGATTTTTTACAATTTGCGAAAGTTTGAAAGTCTTTTAATACGAGTAAAAAATATGATGAACTAGGAACTCAAAGGCCCCGACCGAGAGGACTGAATATATGTTAAATTCCTCCCTTAAAGGGATTAAAGTAACCCTATTTCATTAATTTACTTTTGGGCATAAATATTGAAATACGAATTTTAGATAAGAATTTACTAATTCATGACTGATGTCTGTTAAAACTTATACTTAATTATTCATTACTTCGTTGAAGTCGCTTTTGGTAATTAATATCTAAAACAGAACACACAGTTGATTTTATCAATTAAAAAGGTAAGAATAGTTGAAAAATCCTCTTTCTCTAATATTCATTTTTAGATTAATTTATTAGAAAAAGAAATAAAAAAAAATTTGAATACATTAGAAATATATATTTTTGTGTCGAAAAACTTGAACGGCTTAAAAAGACGAAACTTTTATAAATGTGGCAAAACGAAGTGTGCCGGGTCAGCTAATCTTAAATACAAACAAAATACTGGATACAAAAACACCAACCTTAAGAAAAATGGTAAGCCTTAAGTAGGTATAAAACAAATTTTATTTCATACTTTTTTGAAATCAGTATAATTTTTTATTTCAAACTCTTAAATATAACACAAATTGAAATCTACTCATGTATTTTAATTACATGAATAAAATAAAAGCGAGTTAAGCCATAATATCTAGTTATATACTATGTAAGTACTCGTTTTTTAAGTAAATAAATAATTTAATAAATGCAGGGCGCCTAATTTTAAAATCTTATTACAATCCATGGGCACACGCGTGTAGTAATCAAATCGAATAACAATTTTCACACATACGAATACGAAACAGTCATGTGATGTAATAGATACATCGACTCTCAATGATTGATGTCGGGCTACGTGAGTTCGACAATTCCCCTTTTTTCAGCCATAAAATACAACTAAGCATTCCATTTATATTTGAACTGTTTGAAAAGTAAAATTTTCATCCAAAAAAGAATATTAAAAGTATAGTTTGCATAGATGGTGCAAATGGCAAATTTAGTACAAGGTCTAGGTAAGGTAAGGTTAGACATTATTCCTTATGTCTTTTGTGCTATACATTTGTTTTGTTGTTGTATAAATTGTTCAAGTTACCTCAGAGTAAGACTTCTCGATGGCCGATCGCTTAATAGTGTAGGTGCGCAGGTCCTCCAGGAGGTCGCATTCGTGCTGGTTCTTCGCGTGCAGCTTAGCGATCTGCTCCGTGTGCAGATTCTTTAGAAACTTCGTGTAATTACTCTGAAACAATAAAATTAAATGTACTTCGTTAAAAAACTATACTATTACTTACTATAATATAAATTTTTACATTTCTCTAGGTTTCGTGAGCACAAATCTCAGATAGCCTGATGAGCGCGATGATGAATCTACCTGTACCTACCTAATAATTAAGAGTTCTTGTTTGGTTTTGGTTTGGTTTCTTTTTCAGTCGTTCAGATAGCTTCCTTAGTTATAATAATGTTAATTATGATTTTGAATGAATTGAATTACTTTAAGGTATTATATAAGTACTGTAGTACTTTATTACACTATTTCTAAACGTCGGCCGCGTTTATAACTTTTGAATTCATTTATGAAACTATTGCAATTTCAAAGGAAATTAGGTAAGTACTACGAGTACTTAGATTAAAAGTAATCTTCATCATAAAGTTAACCAATTATACGACAAATAGGTACAGATACATTAGATATACGACATGTTATCTTCTTTTGATCTGTGAGACCCTTGGATAGAGAAAAGAGATTAAAGGACCAAGATGGATCTTTCTTCGTTTCATCGAAGGTAAGAATTAGTTTCTTTCATTGAAGTAGAGTTGGAATTTTGATAGTCATTGGATAATAAGTCCCGGAAATCTTTTCTGTGCCAAGATAACGGAGGATGACTCTAACATTTAAACTTAAGTAATTTTCATGAAATAGGTTTAATTGAAACAAGCAGCAATAATACAAATCGACCGATATTCCTGAAATATACCAAATATTTCAAAAATATCAGTCATAATACCATATTATTATTATAATATCAGTCATAATGCAAGGCACCTTTGATTATTTGAGTCGTTAAGGCAATGCTCGGCTAGGTGCACAATAGACATAAATATGAATTCCTCTATGCATTGTTGTAAGAAGAATTCTAGCTGTCCTTTTATAACTCGACAATTCCAGTGCGCGGAATTTCCAATAACAAACGCCTGTTTCATAAAGCCCCCAGTCAGAATTAGCAAATAAACTTGTAAAGCTCGACCTCCTGATACGAAAACGAAACGAAAATATTGCGTTTTGAAAGCAATCCACAATTTTCCTGACCTCCCGGTCAGGCGTCTCCCGGTTTGATTTTCCTCTACCTTTTGACCGCATCGCGGCTGAGCTATTTCCACTTTGAAAAGCCTGCTTCGAACCACTCTCGAGACGTATAATAATATATGTACAAGCTGACCCGGCAGGCTTCGCTCTGCCAATTGCCAATCCAAAGTTTTTTTGAGTTACAAACTTTCACCACCAAATCCGTTGCGAAAATCTTCATAAAAAAGTTTTTATGTTAAACGATTTTATTTACAATAAAAATGAAATTTGTAAAAAAATATGTAATCCGCCATTTTGTGGCGACGGCCATCGTGGATTTTCATTTTTTTATAGTGAGCTATATTCTGCTAATCAAGCCCTTTCATTTGATACCCATATTGAGGCAGTCCTGGAAAATAATATTTAATCCGCCATTTTGTTGCGGCGGCCATCTTGGATTTTCATTTTTTTCATAGTGAGCGCTATTCTACTAGTCAAGCCCTTAGTCAAGATACTTAGCTAGAAAACTAAATGGAGCATGCCTGCTTTGGACTAACTAATATGGTGCCCAATAAAAGCGTAGGTAAATTTTAAAATGTCACATGTTCGTAATATATCTAATGAAATTAATTTTTTCGTCGGTAAATAAGTAATGGATACTTATTTATTATGGATGCAAGTTATTTAGTTGAGTTTACAACAGTTTACGGTCCGACTATAATTCTGTGTGTACTCAGTTTATATTGCATTTAGCCCTCTCTCATACTGATGCAAGAGGGACTGAGGAGAGATAAATAGTACCTACTTTACTTCCATTCCGTATTTCAAAACTTTGTAACGAATAAAAGCGTCGTTGGAACATTAAACTTGAACTGAACATCAGCTAAAACTTCCAAACTATGTTTAATACTATGTATGCCTGTGCAGTAAAAAAAATTAATTCAACTTTAAAGAAACTCATTGGTTTTCATTCACAATTCTAATCTGGACATCTTGAGTAAGTGAACAATTTCTCAGATACTGGACTATCACCGTTTGCAAATGATCTAGCAAGTAATAGATAATAACTCATTTTATTTAAATGGCTTCAAAAAACCTGATCGTTAGATTAGTATTCCTAAAATAGAAATAGTTTCTGAAACTTTTTAATTAAATGGATTGTTAAAGCTGGTCCTCTTATAGGCTGGTGACTTTTTAACAGTTTGGTTTAGCTTGATTAAGTATTTGTAAATGAAACTTTTAAGTTTGGAGACTCGTGTGTACCTCCTCACTCCAGCAGGAGCGGGACTGAATGAAATGAAGCTGCTGAAGTTTCAAGCGTAACCTGTGCTGCGTGAGTTTTGAGTCCACTAGGAGTCCGCAAGTAGGCCGTGGCAAGCGCCATCTCTGCAGTTTGAGCAGACTCTCGGTTTTCCTCATTATGAATTAGAGTCAGATTCCCTCACAATGGAGGCTGTAAAATATTTTTAATAAAGGTTTTTTTGTATCAGGAACCGTGAAACAGATTACAAAATTGTATTTCACTGTCTATAAACATTGAAAAGGCTTATTAAATTTCCTATGCGACACAATATACATATGCTGCAGCCGGACAGGGAACAAAGACACAATCATAAAGATAATCATAATTTATAATTACAAGGGCCAAGTCTTTGATTCCTTTATATGAAAAACTAGACTGTGACTGTGACTGTGGCTTTTAGAACTTGCGGTTATTGTGACTAAACTGTGATAGTTAGATATGTGCTCTCGCAAACTTTTTTGTAGATCTTAATAAGACCTACAAACCCGTAGTACATCATTTTGTTCTCTTGTCAATAGTTTTTGCAGCGCACGCATAAAAAGGGTTTTCGATTCAATTTCCTTACGGATCCCTAATTTTTTTGAAAATAAATTATAGCCTATAGCATTAATGGTTACTGGCATAGTGAACGCGTGTAAAGACATTAAAAAACCGCCTATGTGCCAGATTTGAGGTTTTTGGGACAGGCAAGTCATAACCCCTCGTACTTATGCAAATTGCGACATTTTAATAATAAAAATATTTTCTTACCGTGTTGTTGATATGATTAACTATGTGAATGACTTTAGCGTGATACCTATGTATGTTAAAAAGAGAGATATTATATAATATAAATGGTCTTTTTGATACAATAGATGAAAGACTTAAAAATATCATCAAGTATATTATTATGTTGCTAATTATTGTACTTACCTACATATTCAGTCCTCGTTTGAGTATTTTGATTTATTTAACTAAATTATGTTATAAATTCTTCAAACAAAAGTTGCATATTATGTATAAATATCGCAGCCTTTAATTGTTTAATAAAAAAGCTGATTGTTAAAAAATAGGTGATCCATACTTTTTTAATATTATATTTTAATATCTATACTAATATTATAAAGCTGAAGAGTTTGTTTGTTTTTTTGTTTGAACGCGTTAATCTCAGGAACTACTGGATTGATTTCAAAAATTATTTCAGTGTTGGATAGCCCATTTTAGAGGAAGGTGGTTATGGGCTATAATTTATTTTCAAAAAAATTTGGGATCGGAAAAACTATGCGTGCGCTGCAAAAACTATTTACAAGAGAACAAAATGATGTACTACGGGTTTGTAGGTCTTATTAAGATCTACAAAAAAGTCCGCGAGAGCACATATCTAACTATGATAGTTTAGTCACAATAACCGCAAGTTCTAAAATCCACGCGGACGAAGCCGCGCGCGAGTTAAAGTTATTGTATAAAGCACTTAGTTAAACGTTACCACAAAGAATCTTTCATTAGGTTTATGAATATAAACACGGGTAGATTGATGTTGCTTATTATTAGATATTTTAATTGTTTAAACAAATGACATTCATGATTAAAAATAAATAAAGTTATGTACAATTATTTAAATTGCTACACCAACCAACACATTACTCTGTTTAAACAATCAATTGGTACGTCTATCGTTTTATTTAGTTTTCATTTGGCCTAGAATTCACAACAATACGAACTTTTCTATGTAAGAGAAGAGTCACGAAAGCATGTAAGGTAAGACACTGCTTCTTTGAGATGAGATTAATGATCTGTACCTACTTAATATTGATTCAACTAGACATTGTAAAGCAATATTTTAAGCGTTCATTTGTCATTGCTAAAGTTCGGCTACCCATACAATTTACATTGCTTAAAACACTGTAGTATTGCTAATAAAAACGAACCTATGCCATCATGACGGAATAAGACGATGCTTTAAATTTTGATTATGTTTTGTGAGTGTGACATTAAGCCCACACTCAATGAAATAATCGTTAAAATACCGAAATGCCTTATGATATTTATTAATAACGAATTTTTTTATTACAGTTATATAATATACTGTCAAAAACATGCAAGTAGATCTGAAAATGACAAGCGTTGTACGGGAGCATCCAGTGGGCTCGTTCACCAACCGGGATAATTTTGGGCGGCCCACGAGTGCCCGTCGCCGGAGCCACTGCCACCTTTCAGCCGTGAACCTGTCGGCATTTCACTTACCTTTCTAGGCGGAGGTTGCATGGTGAGTCGGATCGCCGCAGCGTCGGCGGCCGACGGCTTCCTGAACGCGAACTGTTTGGATCGATGCAGACCCACGCAAGCGTGACCGTGCTCTGCCGCGTCCGCTGTCGCACGCCCCAAGCCGCCCGACGCATGCGTCCACACGTCCTATGCCTCACTAACTGAGCTAAGGCCACAGACTAAAAGATCAGCTTCCACATATACTTCTGTTTTACTTGCAACACTTTTATAATTATTATGTTTTGTGTCTGCACATTCACAGGTCCAGTAACATTGCACTTCTTCACTTTATATGCAACCAGCGTATCATCTACATTGTATTTGTCTTATTCTACTAAGTATAATAGATAATGTTTTATTATTCTTAAATGACTTTTTAACAAACTTTGTAGTGTAGTATAAAACATAATTATAAAGAATTAAAGAGTTCAATTTGAAATCAAGTATTTTCCCAAAACAATATCTAGGTATGTATCTTTTATTCTGTCGATAAATCACTCTGTGCATCATTACCAATAGGTAGTCGCCTCCCACTCAACTGCGTCAGCTTCAAGTGGCTACAACTAGCACTTACTCAATCGATGTGTCCAGTGTCCACCCCTATAGAAAGACGCCAAATCTGACGCTTTTATTTTTCTTATCGTGTCCTCTCCTTTCTTGTTTTTTATTCAAATTTCTATCAGCTTTTCATTAACGTCAACTAAAATATCCGTATAGCTAATAAATATCTTCTATCTGTATGTATTATCAGCTAACTTCTGCCCATTAGTGAATTAATCTACGAGTATGAATAGAAACTAAATAAACAAAATTAAAAAATGTCAGGAGTTCAAAAACTTACCGACTTAAAATGAATCACCATACTTTAGACGTGCGACTTAAATTAAAATATAAACACATTACGAAAGGCTGGTTCAGTAATTTCCGAAAGTAGCACTGTATTATAATAAGCATGGTACATTAATAAGCACCCTCTTTGAGAAAAGACGAGAGCCGAAAGCTGGTTGTGAAAATATTTATAGATGAGTGCATGATTTACAATTTTGTCAATAATCTACACTAATGTAACGTAACCCAAGGTGTAAAAACTACCCTAAAACGTCTTTCGCATGCGCTGCGGAAACTATTGATAATAGAACAAAAGTATGTTCTACAATATTAAAGAACATAATAGATCAATATCTACAAAAAACTCCGCTATACCATATACGAATGTCCAACTATTATCGTTATGCCACAATAACCAATTTAAAAGTTAACAGAAATACCGACCAAAATTAGACCATGTTATTCATACTACTGTTTAAATCCTTATCCAAATAAATAATATTGTTTTCAAGAGTGTTTCAATTCATAAAGGATTAAATTGGTTAAAATCGCTTCGAAAATTAGCCATTATTTGTCGTAAAAAGTAAATGGCAAAAATGTTATTGTGGGATATCCATAAGTGATAGACATAATATAGTCATGTACCATCGCGGAGTTTTCTGTAGACCTTTTCAATTTGTACAATACTTGTTAGTACCCATTAATGACCCAATACAGGGCCGGGTATCCTCTCACAATGAGAAGGATGTAGGCCTTAGTCCACCACGCTGGCCTACTGCGGGTTGGTGGACTTCATATGCCTTTGAGAACATTTTTTTTTGTGAACTTTCAGGCATGCAGGTTTCCTCACGATGTTTTCCTTCACCGTAACATCAGGTGATATTTAATTTCATAAATCGCACATAACTTTTATTACAAAGTCATTGGTGCGTGCCACTGGGATTCGAACCCGGACCCCTCGATTCGAGGTCGAATTCTAAGCCACTGGGCTATCACCGCTGCGTACAATACTTACATTAATTTAATTAGTACCTACATTATTTTGATAAATCTCGTAGGGTTCAGCCTGCGTTTGCAATGTAAGCGGAAAAAATGTTATTATTTACGACATCACATTAGAAACCTCAAAAATAACAGTCTATTTAATGGATGTTATAAAATCCCGCTTTGTGTTATACTATGTAGTGATAATGTTATATAATACATCCTCTTTCGGTGCCCCTCAGGCTATCGTAGACCAGGAAAAAAAAGAGGGCGGAAGAAAACTCCCAGCACTCTTTTAAAATCAATTATTTGAACTAAATATTGCATTATGATTTTCGACCGACAGCAATTGTGTGTCACAATTTCTTAAATTTTATTATACATAGGGTATAGAAATAGCCAAGTGAAGCCTATTCAATCCCAAGCTTTCTTATCATTTAAATAGTCATGTATTGCATAATATGCCTTGCTTCGGGATTGAATTTTATCTGGAATGTTATTATACATTCTCACAGATAGTCTAAGATCCCGGTATACAACGACCTTCACCGAGATGTTTATTTGATGAAACGTATTTTAAATTCAATTTAATATATCAATAAATTAATATATTGCATCTGGGTTGCCTAACAAATTTCAATCCAGGATACGATTAATTAATAATTAAAATAATTATTTTTTTAAACATTTCACCGGTTTGATTATTAAACAAATTCTATACCAATCGAAGGTATGATGCCCATAGAATATATATGCAAACGTTAGGTTGTCTATTTTTTCCGTTCACAACCCTCGGTAGCCAGGTATAAACAGGTAAATCGACACTAATAGCATTTTGCACCGGTCTGATTATTAAATGAAAATTAAATGAAAATAAAGATCATTTTATTATGAACACGGTGGTATAGGGTTGCCTGCAAAAAATCAGTCCCGAATTGCGGTTGTCGAATTTAGAAAATTGAAATATTGCTGCGAGTGAATATGTGCGAGTGAGAGGTCCCAAACAACCATCCCAGCAGTCCCAGCATCCATAGCAGCTGTGTCAGCAGTATGTAGTTAGTAGACTCCCTACATCCCAATTTATAAATTGCACGAATAGCCTTCTTCTGCAGTACAAAGATAGTCTCTTTAACAGCTGCATTACCCCACAGTAAAATGCCGTAAGACATCACACTATGAAAGTAGCTGAAGTAAACTAACTTGGCAGTGTCAACGTCAGTAAGCAGTCGTATTTTTTTTATAGCAAAGACTGCTGTGTGCGTAGTGCGAGTTGCACAAAATTGTTCGAGTAACTTCACCGTCGCGTTAATCGACTATACGCTAAGCGCCTATTCCGTTTGTCATCTTAGCCACAAGATGGCGCTGCTTCAATCCCAAAGAAATCGACGTATTCGCGCTCGATACGTTCAAGCGAAAATGTTTTGTCAAAACTCGCACTCAGCACACAGAACTAAGTCTACTCGGCAACTTAGTGATATGGGGCCCCCATTTAGAATCAACTTAGAATCAATTTAGAATCAACAGGAATTCCAAGGAAAACAGCCGTTTCCACAAAGCTCAGTTCTTGACCATTCAATTTGGATTTATGTCCGTATGCACTTAACATTGGGTGGTGAAAACATAATACATTTAGTCTTTTTATTGTTTAACAATAAATTATTTATTGGCATTAAACCAATGAACTACCGTGGAGAGAGCATTGTTCACATAATTATTTTTAGATCGGTCAATTTTAAATATTAAAGAATAATCATCAGCAAACAATACAATCTCATGTCCATTCTCTACCATGTACGGTATATCGTTAATATAAATTAAAAAAGAAATAGACCAAGAATCGAACCCTGAGGGACTCCCAGTTTAATGATTGACCCAGATGACCTTTTATCATTTACCTCAACCATCTGAGTCCTACCATTTACATAAAAACTCAGAAGCCTAAACTCTGTATTTTTATTGCCATAGTGGCTGAGTTTACTGATTAACGTTTCGTGCTGAACAGAATCGAATGCTTTGGAAATGTCACAAAACACACCCAGCGCATTCTGGGAATCCTCCCAAGCATTAATAATGTCTTTGAAAAGTTGTTCTCCCGCATCTGTTGTAGAGCGACCCCGTGTTAAGCCAAACTGTTTATTAATGTAGAAGTTCATAATTGGTAAAGTGACTTAAGAGTTGTAACAAAATTATTTTCTGAAATATCTTATTACAAGTAAGCAGCACTGATATTCGTCTAAAATTAGTGGGGTCTGTGATGTTGCCAGATTTAAGCAAAGGTACAACCTTACTATGTTTCATAAGGTCAGGAAACTTACCACTCATTATGTATTTTTACAGACACATCCCATAAATCGGTAGTGTTCTTAACATCTATTGTCTTAAATATCTTTACAATATCATCGGCGTCTATGGGTCTAAAATTAAAAGTACTTTTGCGTTCGCTTACATTTTGTTTAAGTAATGATTCAGCAACGTCGGGAGAAGAGCAAAGCCACTTATAGACTACAAGCCCATGAACAAAATTTACCTGTGAAATGAACCAACGTGAATAACGCTTAGAAGGCTGTTACTATTTCAGAAAATAACTCTGAGCTTCATGCGGTCATTTCTGAGCGGTACACCTGGCACCAAGTTCAGATATAAGGGTTGCGACCCTTGGCTTTCGAGCCCGGCCTTGGAAATATGTACGGCGTTCATAGATAAAGTAGCTGTATATATATACAAAATATTAAAAGGAACTACTCAAATGCTGTACAGTAATAAATGACCTATAGGTCACAAATGCCGTACAGTAATAAATGACCTATAGGTCATAAATGCCGTACAATAAGTGCCTTACATTTGTGTAGTTCCTTGTGAACTTATATTATACCCATATTTAGTTAATATGTATCATATATTATATCCTTTCATCAGCGGTGATAGCCCAAAGGCTTAGAATTCGACCTCGAATCGAGGGGTGCGGGTTCGAATCCCAGTGGCGCGCACCGATGACTTTGTAAAAAAAGTAATGTGCGCTTTATGTCACCTGCTGTTACGGTGAAGGAAAACATCGTGAGGAAACCTGCATGCCTGAGTTAAAAAAAATGTTCTCAAAGTTATGTGAAGTCCACCAACCCGCAGTAGGCCAGCGTGGCGGACTAAGGCCTACATCCTTCTGTGAGAGAAGACCCGACCCTGTAGTGGGTCATTAATGGGTTACTGACAGATATATTATCCTTTCATTGGAGCTTAGAAAATTAAGGATATAATATCGATGAGGCAAAAATACTACGGATAATAAAAATTACTTATAGGATCCTTTCCTGCATTTTTGCCCCTTTTCCTCCAAAGTTGGTGTCTTTAGTATCAAGTAATTTGTTTCTATTGTTAAATTTTGGTACCAATCTCAAAAAATAGTACTTAGGTAACAAATTTTATTTAATTTTCACACTTTATTGATGTCGGTTTAATTTTTTTTATAATTTTTTTTAAATATTTTATAGTATTTAGTCCATGTCACGAAAAGTACTGGACCGATTTTTATGGAACTATTACCATAGCTAATTTGAATAAAATTTAAACAAACAAAAAAAAAGAACGAACACGATGCGTCAATTAGTTTCGGAGATATGCGAAGTCAAACTTTTCTAAATACAGTCATGTATATATCATACGTACATGAAAATTTGGTACTTATTCTTGTTTGTAAGCCGTAATAGACCAACATAAATGTAATAATTATGCAGTTCTCAGAATATTACATACATACGTGTCGAATTGATAACCGCCATTTTTGAAGTCGGTAAAAAAGTTGTTACCTTTATAAGACCTAGTCCTTTTAGGAACATGAATAGAGAGTTACTATATTGCGCGCATATAACGTAACTCATATTATGGTAAATTAGAAGACAATGTAAAATAATTAATTATCTTCGATTTGTTTTTAACGCTTTTCATAAAAATTCAAAATCTTTTTAGTCATATTACCCGAAAAATTCATCCCCAAAACCAAGACATAAGGCGTCTTTCCATTCACCGGCACCGGCACGGCACCGGCACTGGCGCCCGCGCCGGCGAATGGAAAAGCGACCATTGGATTGAAAAGGATTAAAAACGACGCGTAAGCTCCTTCGTACACAAGGTTACGTACCTAAGTCTCCGATACTAATGTCGTATACGACATTAGTATCGACGCCGACGACGAGTAGGTACTACGCGGAACTAATGTCGGCGACGCGACTAGTCTACGAACCTTCATGGATTTGTATGGCGGTAGTCGTATGGAGATTAAAGTCGTCGAGTATCGAAGACTTGCGTAGCCTTGTGTACGAAGGGGCTTAAATTATAAAATAAAACGAACTGTAAGTGAAGTGAAGTGGGGTGAAGCCCCAAGTATCCAGTTTCCGTATTAGAAATTTAATTTTATTTAATCATGTACATGCATGTAAGTAGGTACCTCTCATGTGTAATATCCTATGATTGCACTCTTGAATGGTATAACTGAGATTCAATAGCTTAATGTCACATTAATTCTTTTACCTATCTACTATTTTAAGCTAAGTTCATTTTAATATGCTTGTAAATAAAAATGTAAAATATACCTGCCTACATATTTTCTACTCCAGCTTCCTAAGACTGGCAAGGGACCTACGAGTAAGTGGTGAATGATTCTCTGTAGGTCGCAAAGGCAATTCTAGCAATAGTAACTATATTTGAAGTCCGTTTAATTAAATTATTGAATAAAAGTACAGTAGATATAGTATATTACATTCACGGTAATAGTTTGTGCATATTATAACTGACAAATTCACAATAGAAGCAAGTGATACCTACTACTGAATCTAGACATTACTTATTCACTTACCAGTACCTTCACATGCTTCTTTGATGATATGTATTTGCGCTCATAATAACTCATTCTGTTCAATTTACATCTCACTCACAATAAACTCAATTCTCTACTGAAACGTCCACACGCATGTCATGTGCCCTTTATCCGTTACGCCTGCCGTCACTAGTTACTTGACCGTTTATTACATTACGTACGAATACGAACGAGAGTGTAACGCTATAAGGAAGGCGGAAGGGTGAATATTGTATCGCACATTTTTAATAACCGCATTATAACAACGAAAAATCGCGTTCAGTTTAAGTTCACTCCACATTTCCACAAAAGTTCGACATTCGATAAAAATATGCCATAATCGAAGTAGGCACACAGGTATTCTATGTTGTAATATCCCAATTATCCATTGTCAGGTTATTGTATTGACGATAACATTTGCTAAACACTGAGTGTAAACAGATATGCCATATTTGATAATTTAGAAATCAACTAGGTAGTGTGATATGATTATTATCGATAAGTGAAGTTTCTACTTCAATTAGGAAGACACGTATATATAGGTACTATATGTAGGTGTATACGTGTTTGGCCTCTATAAATTTATGGGCATAAATAGCTACATAGTAAGTAATCATATTTATCATCCCGCATCACGGAGCGTAGTGCGGGGGTGCGCGTCCATTTGTAGGTATAGAAAATGCATCCACGCGCGTACATTCGGATGTGTTTTATGTGTGTTGTACTTACTGTGCGTGTTTTATTATACAAATGTACAATAACCAGATTTTAATTTTGAATTTACGGCTCATGTCACATGTGATAGTGATGTCAGATATGTTTCGGGATGACGCTGCAACACTGGCGAGAATTCTTACCTTGCTTTTTACTATGTGCGTTAAACACTTATATCTTTCACTATTAATGAAAACTATTACATGTATCTATTAATGCATGAAGCAAAATGTCCTATGTGGGTCCTATGTCATTTATTACTGTACGAAATTTGTGTCATTCCTTTAGTATACATATACAGATACTTTATCCATGAACGCCCTACATATTTACAAGGCTGGGGTCGAAAGCCAAGGGTCACAACCCTTATCTCTGACATCATTGTACCAGGTGTACCGCTCAGAAATGACGGCAGTGCTCAGAGTTATTTTCTGATATAGTAGGTAACAGCCTTCTAAGCGTTGGTTACGTTGGTTCATTTCACAGGTACTTAAATTTTGTCCATGGGCTTGTAGTCTACTAGTATTCAATAGGTTAAAAAGTTTCTCGGAGCACTTAGTCCCTCCGTCAGTTAGTGGTTCTAAACTTCTTACCTGTCCGTCAATATCCGCCAATAATCGGTCACGTGTCGATTCGAACATCGCGTTTCCGGACGGGAGTACTAGTAGTTACTAAAAGTGTGGTCTTATAGAGCGCATCACCTTCTCTTTATAAAGCACAAGAAGCTGTCCGGAAGTGATCTATTAAGGACACCAAGCTTTTAAGAGGCTATTTATGTAGCCTTTTTCCAAATGATTCAATGGAGTTTTTGTTCAAGCTCACATCGGTCGGACAGTGTAAGTTTAGACTTGCACGAGTATAAAGGAATCTCGGTGGCAACCTCAATACGTTTCAGTTCACAAGTCTAAGGGCATCACATAATGATTTTGTTTCAAAGTAACTGCCCAACGTGCTTATAGATGAACGCCTGTTTCAGCTATTTCTTCAGGAAGGCTAGTATAGAAATAAAATACTAGTTGATTGATCTAAAAAACATTTATTCATGAATGAGGCGACTATGTGCACATTGAAAACATTGTTTTTACAAGACCACTTGTACATTATTTACAACACCCGCGTTTTATTTAGATTCTTCCGGCACTCAGTTTGCCATAATAAGCATCATTCACTTACATAGACACTGTACATAAGTAGTTTGTACAACTTATGAATAAACATAATTTCTAAAATCTAAAAGATTAAAACAATAATGGAAATATTGTTGATCATAATACTTATACGGATAGTGGTATAAGAAGTTAATCTCTTAAAGTTAATACTTATCGTCTAAGACATAAATAAAGACAATAATATAATTAGAACTTTTCTAATCTAATGACTGGTTAGAGTCGTTCAGCCATGCGTTTACAACTAACATCGATTACTTTCTGCAGCTGTGGCACGTAAAGTTATGACTAAAATATGATACGTACAGGATACGGAAGTCAAATAGCACAACACAAACCTCTAAGACTTAGTAAAAGGATCAGAATACAAGCTTGTGACAACCCTTAACACTATTGCCAAACCTAGCTTACGTTTATTATGAATTTATAAATACTCATTGAAGCTGCAGCGCTATCAAGAGCAAACACTGCAGCGAAAAAGGGGCAGTGTTCGCACCTAATATGCTTCCACTAGTAAAACATATTATTATTTAACGTACCTTTCAACAAATATCAATAACAGACATCTTCATTAACGTTGCTTAAAACACATTGTAAATTACAATTCCATACAACACTTACAATTATATAATCAACACTCGGTAAATTAAAGTTATAGATAAAGTTCATGCGCTTAAAGCACGAAATCCGATTAACTCCACTCTAATATAGTAGTACCAAAATTCTATACACACAATGTAAATAATTAAATACATACTTCACGAGAAAAATAAACATTAACTTAATAATAACTCGTTATTGAAAAACATTACAAAATCAAGATTTTAATTTTAATTCCAGCAGTCGGAATCTCAAGTAAAAAATTATTAATCGTCTTATAATGTATAGGTAGCATAAATTAAAACAAATCACAGAAATAAGGTAATATCAACCTAATTATAAAAATGTGATGATTTAGCTTCTGTTAACAGTTTGTGCGTGAAATAGTGATATATGTTACACCTCAACATCTGTCAAAATAAATAAGTGTTAGTTCCAAGAGACACAATGTGCACACAAAATTATTAAGCTTTACACGTACACTCATCCTGTCAGAAGAAAACCAAAGCTAGTGATCTTGTTAATATGTAATGTCGAGTATTTGTCTACTGCTTGTAAGTCAGTGCAAGGGTTTAGTGAAAATATTAATTTATAATACTATATAGTGACTTGATAGTGTAAATTTATAAATTGTAGAAGCAAGCATGATTTTATGTCTGTAGTCTTACAGACCTCAGTTAAACAACAAGAAGGTATGTCGTTTAATTAACCTTACAGCAGAAATTGCATTCAGCATCTATGAAATATCCAAATACTATTTTTTAAGTCTTGATATCTTAACATTGAGACTTCATTTTTCAAATAAAATAACAATAAACGTTAACTCAGAATGTAATACGTATATGCACTTATACTTTTTAAAATAGTCAAATACTCGGTTTTTACTAAATTAAAACTTGACAACAAGATGCACATTACCTCACATGTAACACTACGTACTAACGTTGAATATTATTATTCGATATTATATACCAGATTCGAGTTTAATTATATACAACAGCAAACTTTACACATCAATACATTTTTACAGTAATAGACATCGATGAACATAATAAATACCACGATTCAAATATTCCTTTAGTCATAAACTTCATTATTGTTGCGTATATTCTTGTGAATATGACTCATGCTACCTGTGATTTTAATTATATATGTGGCCAATAAAGTATACATAGATGAGATACAAATACTTGAATGACTAATAAATCTAATAGCAGATATTATATGCAAAAACAAAATTTACACAGTTGGCCGACTATAGGTATACTTTAAAACATTTCAACGTAAGACGCAGGTCACACTATTCTTTTGACCGACTTCAAAAAAGGAGGTTATGAATTCGACACGTATGTATGTAATATTCTCAGAACTGCACAAATTATACATATATTGGTCTACGGCTTCTAAACAAGAATACCAAATGTCATGGGTGTGTATGTATGTTTGTACTCGCATATCACCGTAACTAATTGACGGATCGTGTTCGTTCTTTGTTTGCTTGCATTTTGTTCAACTTAGGGAATGGTAAAAGTTTCATCAAACTCAGTCCAGCAGTTTCAGTGATATGGACTTAAAACTAAAAATAACAAAAAAATTAAACATACATCAAAAAAGTATGAAATAAAATTTGTTACATACTTCAGGCCTACTATTTTTAAGTTGATGTCAAAATTAAACAATAGAAACAAAATACTTGATACTAAAGATACCAACCTCAAAGAGAGGCCTAAAGTATGTACAAGTACGTAACAAATTTAGTTTCATACTATTTTGATGTCGGTTTAATTTTTTTAAATAATTTTTTTTAATTCATAATTTTATCAAAAGCAACGACATAAAATACTTGAAAGAGACAAACTTCCCTTGGAATCAATGTCAAACACCTTTTAACCATTACATTTACGAGAAAGTGAGTTGATTGCATTGCGGCTTACAAATAGCCTGAAAATTATTAGACTAGTTCTATTTTAGTATCTACTCACAACTGTGAGGAGTACATAGAACGGCGGCTTGCAGATTTTGGCTTTTGAAGTGAAATTTTATCGATATTTCCAGTAATAAGATACAGTTTTACCAAGAAATCCTTCGTAACGATAGCAACGTTATATCATTGCTGCAAAGAGCAAATACCACGAACATCGAGCAAGGATTACATATTGTTATTATGTATGACAATATACACTAATATTTACAATCCTGCAACTAAATCGTAATTGAAACGATTTAAATTACATTTATTTTGTCCACATCCGCAATGGTGAATGCACTGACTATACTAAATATACAGAAAAAGTATATTATACACTATGAAACTAATGAAATAATAATCAAAATAACTATCTTTACAGTTAAGCTCTAATTCAGGGGTTTATTGATTATACCAGCCGGCAGCCGGCCACACATATTATCCGTCCCGTCATAATTCCCGAAGCGCGTTTTCCGTGCTCTATTTATTTCTCTCTGATTATTATCATTCTCAAATAATTATTTTCTGGTTCAAACCTTTAACATTAAAGTTATATAAGTGATTAACTACATTATACTTACAATATTTACTTGCTCCAAGTCCGTGGTAAAATCAAGTCTTAATCATAAAATACTTTACAATACAAGGCATAATATTCCATTGTCAATTTAACAGAGTATGTACTAAGAAGCTTTTAATAATGAATGTATACAAATACGAGCCTATATTAATATGTATTTTATTTTGTGTTCAAAGTAATGATTTAAATTTCATAATTTTACGAAATTAGAATGTTTAACTTTAAAAATATCTGTACTGAAAATCAATTCAATGGGCATAATACATTAATCGAAAACTATGTACATAGGCTACTATGACTTCCGCTTTGTTAATGCTATTTACATTATTATTAAATAAGAGATTTACTTTGTGGTAACGAATGGTTACGTTCAATGTTGTTTTATTTTACAAAATACAATAAGATATATCAGATCATCTTAGAAGGAAATAATTACCGGACTGATAAAAACGCCTTGCTTGGACACACTTGGGCGATATAGAAAACAAATAATTGTGAACTTGAGAATTATATGGAATAAAATTGATTGTTATTAAAATATATTAAGGTTACTAAAACCTTGATAAGTTTAAACGATGGATTTAAATACGTGTGCTTTCATTATGAAATATTCATTAAACCAAGCCTTTAATGGAATGTTACGAACTTAATTGTAAAAATGTAATGAAATTTACAGTTAATAATTAAATAATGTTAATAAATGCTTTTTCGAACGTTTTTCCATCATAATAATATGATTCAGGCATGTCAATTTAAATTTCACAGGTGCTACTTAAATGCCGAACGCAGCAATAACGTTGTCTAAGCGTGTCAAAGAAAGATTGAATGATACAATCTTGCCTTAATAGTTGTATCAGGTTTACGTAGTTTACAGGCTTACTGGTAACTCTAAGGATATCTGGTATGAATTGATTTTGTGGCTATTGTAATGAAATTACCAAAAAAATAGTTTTAGAATGAATTTTTCCAGGAAAACGTGACAAATCATTAATCAACGTGGTTAACAGATAAATATCCAGGATTTTTCTTTTTGGTAAATCTAAAATTCCCAGTTATGTCAATAATATAAAACATTAAACTAAAGCCACGTTAACAGAAGCCAGTTGGTGTACGATGATTAACGAATTGATACTACGATCCGACGATCAACGCTCATATTTTAAGTATTCTTTTATATTTATTCTCTTCAGTTTTTGCCCGAAAGGTTGTGTGCACATCTCTATTTATACCAACTTGATTTTTAAGGGAATCAGAATGTCAATAAAGCTTGACTTGCTTTAATATAAAATACGATTGTAAGCATTGTAAGGAGTGTATTAAATATTAATATTGCTTAGGTACTTTGGACAATAAATTATTGTACTCAGTACTACTGCATAATAAAAAGGTTTTACAAATTTATATAATGTCCTAAATCTAAGTCATAATTATGAAAGAGCTATCCCAGTATAATCCTATGTACATTACGTTATTTGATCGTTTATTGCTATTTTATTAATATGCTAAAGATAAAGAGAGATTCATGAAAATAAATATGTTCGCATATATTTAAAAAAATCACAAGTATTATTGATGTATATAAGAACTGTTAATAATTCAATCTGCATGAAGTATGATCCTATCAAGTGCTGATATTTTTTCAGAGGTTTTGTGGATTTAAATAATATGAGAACAAAATTGAGGATATTACGAATAATCTCTATTTCCTTTTGTTAAATTTAAAATTTTAGTATCTTACTGATTAATTTTTGTTATTTGCAACTACAAAAATATTTTTATTTTATACCCCTCAAGATAATTAATCTGTTAATTACAGTGTTATGGTATAGAAATGAGTAATCTTTTAATTAAAAGGATAATTATTATATACAAACCTTTTTATTTCTCAACTACTTAAAATATTTTTTTTTCTTTCATTTTATATCGAATTTCAGATTGGTGACTAAGCATTTAAATACAAATCGATCCTTTTAAATTATACCTATTGAATATATTATTATTCCAACTCAAAAGTTCAAAGGGTAACTCATTGCGAATTTTAAACATATTTATTAAATTTTAAAAAAAGAATAGCACCCGAAATGAATATAAACATTGATTACAACCAAATAGTACCTACCCTAATTTTTCTTGATTTAAATAAATTGCAGAAGCTTGCAATGTTATGTACACTGAGATGAAAATGATGTGAATGACAATAATTATAAAAATTACTGTGATGTGCTTACCATCTAAAATACACCAAACTGGTTTCTACTAACCACAACTATACAATGAGTATTGCCAAATATTGCACAATGCGTTGGACACTGCTTACACACCAAATTAAAATTCGAAATAATCGAACCAATACAACTAAGAAAATTTCAAAAAAGGCATTTAAAGGATTTATTAAAGACGTCGAATTGATATTCAAAAAGATTAAATAAGAAAAAATATTTTGCTTTCCAAAACTTAAAGCTTCTTTAACTTGGTATCAAAATTCATAACAAATACTCAAAACACAGTGATTCGTAACAACTGTGTGAAATTCAAATTTATATTCAATACTACTTTATAAACGAAAATATTTTTTGTAAAATTGAATAATGCCCTCTCTGCTAAATAACCATGATTTCTTGGTTGATAATTTATAATCTTTGGTTGAAAAAAATATTATTGGAAATAAAAATAATAATGTTCAAAATATTGATTTTAGCAATGGCTGGCAGTGAATCCTGAAAACTTTTGAAACATTCTATAACATATTCGCCCTTAGAAAATAGTGACTCATCATTGTCACTCAACTTATCCACGTCTCTTGACCAATTACATCATAGTAATTTATAAAGCTGTGTTTCAATCTACCAGTTGAAGTGCATCAGTCGCAACTTGTTTCAATTTAAAAAATGAATACCTCAACTATTCGTTAAAATAAGTAGATCAATCATTATAATTATTAGCAGTGAATAACAAGTGATTATTTAAGTTTTTAAATAACATTGTGGTGACCAAAACGTAACTGTTCAGCATGTAGAAGTGAAAACAGCTGGTGCATTTTGTTTTTCTCAAAATACCTTCGATAAAACATAAATCTTAGATAAAATGTAATCAAAAAGATTGTTTAAATATTAATGGTTTAAATTTACATACAGGATGAACACGCCTTTATTTTCCAGGACTGATAAATTACGATTTTCTGAACACGAATATGCTATAACACATTGTATTGGATTGTCATATAAACTTCTACAAAAGTATACTCATAAAAACAAGTTATAAATCAGTGAAAATGAATTATAAATAATCAGTAATTCCTTGCATAAAATAATAACTTCTAATAAGTTGACAATTTTTTTTTTAAAGGAGTAAAGTAACACAATAAGGACATTATTTAGAAGTCCAGCTTCAAAATTACATAGACATGGTACAATTTTAATAAACATTAGTATGTATAAATCAATTATATCTACATATTATACAAAGGGAAACATCATTCATTGTCAGCCCCATCAATGCATTACTTTGCTCTTTTATTTAATTGTTAAACATTACTATTATATCTCATTGTGATATACACAAGAATGTACTTACATTGAATGCATAGAAAGGCTGTGATGTTCATTGTGATTAGATTTTGATTTTAGAAGTGTATCTTACAGTATAAAATATGAACGTGAGATTCCTTATCAAGAGGCTCAACGCAAACAAGTAACAAAAAATAAAAGTAATAATCACTATATCGTAAATTAGTTAAAGAGTTTACTTGTACATCACTCAATGCACAATATTATTATACAATTATTTTATAGTAACTTTAAGTTAAACATTGAGCTTCCAATTTATACAAATAAATATTATAACTACATTTAATAGACAGAAGTAAATTTATCATTAACATAATATACAAATATTTATAATTAAATGTTACTGTACAGTAAATCGTACGTTGACTCGTTATTATGAGAGTTCACCGTTTGGATTTCTTTTTCTTTTTTTTACACGGTTTATATCATCTCACTTCACAATGTTTACTGACTGCAACCGGCAGCGGAGAGGCGGGCGCAGCGCTCTGCGACGGTCCCTCGCCCGCCTCCTTCATCACATAACCGGAGCCTTGAGAGCTACGCGCTAATTTTAATCGAATGGGTGTCACTTTAGCAGTCCGAACTTTCCGTACAACGCCAGGGTTGTCGGAAGAAACAGGTGGATCGATCGCGAGCGGGTCTATCGCGGTAGGGTCAAAGTAATCGAAGGGGTCAACGACGGGCTCCGGAGCGGCGGCCGCGGCTGCCACCGCTCCCGCGGCCGTGTTCGCCTCCTTGCTGCATTCCTCGTCCTTGGTTCGTTTTATTTTTATAATCAGTTTGGTTGCACTTTCACGTTCACTGTTAACAACTCTGAGTTTTTCCTTTTCTGATTTCTTTTCCTTCTTTTTCTTACGCTTTTCGCTTTTATTAGCCTTATACTTCTTTGTCTTTTCATCTTCTTCAAAATCTGCCATTACTTTACGTCGATATTTCATACTTTCGCGTCGCAAATCTTCAAGGCTCGGCTTAGGCGCGCTCGTTAATCGTTTTTTAGGGGGCCGAATTTGAAAACTGGGTGGTTCTTCATTAACTTGTTGGACTACATTGGAACTTATTTTGATTTTAAGCTTGGGAGCAACAGGTGAAGTAACATTAGACCTATGCGGTTTGGTAGACACCCGAGCGCGCCTCTTATGCATTTGACTGGAATTTCCAGCTAAAGTTGACAGTTTCATATCATCAGAAGTATCAATGTCATTATTCATGCTTACTTCCAAATGTCGTAACTCACGAGACAGACCACTAGTGGTCTTCCGTTTTTTCTTTTCTACTGGCGTGTCTGTAATTTTATAGTCTTCCCTGGTAGGAATACTGGTCATGGACGCAACGGCTTTTGGTATAGTTATTACAGCTCTTGCCAAGGGCTGTGGTGCAGCCGGAGGAGGTTGTATTCCAATAGTTGCTGTATTAGTTGGGTCATCCATGTTCATGTCTTGTGTCCAGTACTGACGTAATAATTCTTTTTTACGCATGCGACGTAAATTGGTAGATCCTGTCATCATAGAAGATGAAGCGCTACTTGATGCGCCAAAGATGTTCGGATTAGCGTCGTGTGTAGGGGGAGGTGGCTGAGGAACTACAGGTTGAACAGAACTAGCAGAATAATTAGCATCCAAAAACGGACCCTTAATTTTAACTTTTAACTGATTTCTAGAATCTGACAGTGAAACTTTTGGTTGTTGGGGAGTAAATGTTTCTTTAACAGGTTCATGAACTTCGACAGCCTGCGTTATTTTTAAGGAAGCAGGCCCTGGTTGCTGCTGCTTGCTGGCCATTAGTGCAGTATGAAACTGTTTTTCTTCTTCTTCATTTATTTCAACTAAATGTTGATCAGCAGTACCACTTGCAAACGCTAAGAGATGACTGTGAATGGTATCCCCTGGAGCTGGAGCAGGATTTTCAAATGAATAAGTTCGCATATCGACAGGTCCTGGTAGAACTGGCCTAACATCAGAGAACCCAACTACACCTTCAGAATTACCATTTGTAGGAGATTGAGAGTGCTCAGAAACTTCTGGGGTACATGATTTCATTTCCTTAGTTTCAGTAGGAGGTCGCTTACTTAAATGCCTGGGGCTTGCCTGAGAAAGGCTTGGAGATTGTGATGAGTCTTTATACGAATGTTCTGATCTATCTTCCCGCATCTCAATTGATTTTCGTCTCTCTCGTAGAGCTTTAATGTCAACTCCATCATTTGCAATTTCTTCGTCAAAATCATACACGGTTCCTACTAATTTACTTTGAATAGAATTACCTGAAAAGTCTGTTGAAGAAAATCCATGTGCACGACTTTTAGACCTACCACGACCGCGGTGACTTCTACTACTTCTATTACTTGATCGTTTGCTGCTCTTGCCAGAATCACTTTGTTTAGGTGATATATCAGGACTTTTTCCTGGCGATTTTTCTGAAAACTTCGCCATAGACTTTGTAGATTTTGATGGTGATTTCGGTTCTTGAGTATTTGTACTTAAATTTGTTTCATCACTATCGTTCGACAACTTAGTAGGCGCCCTACTCGTTTCATTATATGAGTCCACACTAATGCTAGGACTAGAAACAACGTGTATAGACGCTTTGTCACTTCCCGAAGCATCATTATCATCTCGAGGGGAATCAAGTGGCTTCGGAGTCGGTGGAGCTATCATTGCCGTGGTCAGCGCTATATTTTGAGACGACGATGTAAATGCTGCCGCACACAAGGTACTAAATGCTGGTTTTGCCAAGGGTGGTATCAGGGGCGCCCCGTGATAAGCGAGACCAGGGGCATAAAGCCCAGGGCCAGTTGCAGGTAATTGTAATTGAGATGACGCACACGCTCCTGTTGCAAATATTGGTAGGGATCCCATAGTGCTCAAAAATGGTGAAGATTCAGAAGGGTAATTCGGGAATGATGATAATGATGGCAAGGGTACCACCATAGGTGTAGGTGTAGGCAGAGTGGGTAACTGCGGTTCCACTCGACAGCCGTAAGGTAACATGCCTTGAAGTAAATCATTACTGTTAATATGTGATTTCATGTTTGGTTTCTGTGAACAAACAGATGTCTCTGAATTTGTACTAGAAGCAGATGATCTTCGGCTAGTTATTTTACTTTCTGTCCATTTTGTTGCTTGGCCCAAATATGGACTAGTCACACAATCGGAATGTAAAACAGAATTATTGTTTTCATAATTTTGATTTTCCTGAATCAGTTCAACGTCATTACTATGTACGGAATGATCAATAACAGAAAGTGATTGAGAGTCATCACTTTGTTTCGATAAAGATATTGTGTCTCCGATTTCAGACATTGATCGCACATCTGACTGTTGGTTACCGGGTTCTTTTCCATCCTCACTGTTTGAACATGTGGTATCATATTTAGAATCATCTATTTGTTCCAAACAAGGCTCACTTTGATGTAAAGATACATCTGACCATTTTTCATTATTATCCATAGGAACTGGTTGCACATTCTTATTAATAATTTCTCTTGAAATGCATGGTGAGGATTCTGTTTCAAGATCTGCAATTTCTGTCCCCTCTTTTAGATGAGATATTTTATCATGAATTTCTGTATGGGTGACAGGTTGTATTTGAACAGAAAGATCATGTTCACTATTGTCTAAACACAGAGGGCCAGGATTCTCCTCTATTAATTCTTCTTTGTCTTCTTCACCTTCAACATCTATGTCATCTTGAGAGTTAACTGATGGTGCCTTTTTCGTGCTTAACTGCATTCTAAGTCGATCAACCAAATTTAATGTTTCTTGCACTCCCTGGTCCTTTGAATCTTCTTTGAAGAAGAATTCTGGATATGATGTGAATGGTTTTATCATATCTTCGTTATTAAATCCTTCATCAACAGCCATCATATCAAACGCAAAAAATTCATTATCCTTAGACTGTGGTGAAAACATTGCACGGTTGGGAAATTGATTTACTGCCGAGGGAATCTTTGCACTCTTAGAAATTTCTACTCCTTGTAAAAGATTTGGATCTTGATTCAAAAACTTCTTTTCAATGTCAATGATAGAACACCTACGCTTTCTAACAGTAGGATTTTCAACATCAATGTGATCCATGGTAATTGTTCTTGCATCCATAGGAGTTTTAGGTGACTTAATCATAGTATTCTCGTTTAGATTTGCTTGTATTTTTGCTATCATCTTAATGCTGTTTTTGTCAGCTGAGTCTGAGTCCATTGACTTATCTTCAGTCATATATTTGTCATGATCACCAGGCTTTTCTACTGGCGGTGGTTGAACTTTTGGACTGGGAGCATTTGGTAACCAGTTCTTTCCATTATCTGAAAAATCATCATTAATAGCACAACTATGGTCCTTGTCAATGAGGTTAATAGATGCTTTATGTGGCGATCGCTCTGATATAGTAGGTTTCTTAACAGGCGATAAACAACGTTGTTCGGAAAGAGCGTTCTCAAATTTACTTAGGCGCCTGGATTTGGTTACTACATCGGGTTCTTCTTCAGAATCTCTTGCGAGAGTTTCCCTTACACTCATTCTTCTGCTTGTAGGCATCTTGTACTTAGCTTCCGTGCCCTTTCGTGGACTTACTTTCAGAGTAGCCTCAGTCTCGATGTCTATGGTTTTGGTCTTTTCTTTGTCTTCACTTGATGTGCTTTGTGTTTTACTTTTTGTAGTTTTATTTTTAGCATCATTTTTAAGCTGATCACCTGCTGCAGGTGTACTCTTTACTTCTTTCTTTATTACCTCCTCGTCCGTTTTCCGCTTCGGAGTTTGAAGTTTACTGGGCTGGCTGCTCTCTTTGGAAGTCTTACCTGGTGTAGAGGAATTGCTGGAGTCGTCTTTAGATGATTTTCGCGGTCGGGCATCAGACTTATTAAGCATATTTCCGCTTGCAGCAGTGCTTCTGGTCCGAGCACGCGTGGCAGCACGCGAAGCGCTGGGTCGGTTTGGTTCCTCTCTTTCAATAGTCGGTGATGGTACCCTGCACTCGGACTCCCGTTCGGAAGTTTTAAGCTTCTTGTCAGGGGCCTTTCGAGGGGACACATCAGTAGAGATACTTTTGACCTTTCGTCGTCTTCGAGGACGTTTAGGCGACGGGCTTTCGGAACCAGAGAATCTCGATGCTCTAGAGCTCTCGGAATCACTGGAAGCACTTGTTGAAGACAGTGGTCTTGACACCTTGTCAAGAAAGGGCAAGTCCACTGTTGGTCTAGTTCCTGGTGGTGAAAACACGGAAGGTTGTCTTATTGCTGGTTTAATTTCTCGTGCTTTAGCAGTTGGCTTCATTCCAGGTTTCTCTGGTTCGTCATCAGAGCTTGAGGATGATGTATAGCTACTACTACTAGTGTTTGAAGATGAACTTGAACTTTCCACTGGAGTCTTTGATAATTTTGAGGAATTAGAGCTTTCTATTGGAGTCTTTGAACGTTTTGACAAGCTCGAGCTCTCAGGGGGAGTTCTTGATCGTTTTGAATCATCTTTTTTAGGTGAAGATTTTGTTGAATCAGATTTCTCACTGTCTTTTCTTTTATCCGGATCAGAATTTTCAGGAGCTGTAGGCTTAGTACCTAGCCCACTTTTAATATGAGCAGCAGCCTTTTTAGCTGCTTGTCTTTGAGGTACATAAGCAATAGTTTCTTTCTCTTGCTCCTTAGTAGACTTCTTTCTTCCGACTTTAGCAGGAATGTCTTTTACTTCTTTACCTTTCGACTTTAATTTAGGTTTTGTTTTGGAATCATCACCACTAACTTGCTTTTCATTTCCAGGTTCTTCTTTTTTAATGACTGTAGTAGATCTCATATTCTCTGATGCTTTTTTAGCAGCTTGTCGTTGAGGAACAATCAAATCAGATGGGTTATCTTTTTGTTTAGAAAATTTAGGATCTGGCTTAATTTTCACTTCATCTTCAGAGGCGGGTGTTTTAACTACAAGTTGCTTCTCCTTATTTGAGGGTTTTCGACCTCTTTTCTTGGGTGGTGGTTTTTCTTCAGATGTAGGTGGTTTCTTTTCATTCTGTGATGGCACAAATTCCTTCATAGCTGCTTTAGTCCTAGGCAATGATTGTTGGGAATCTGTATCCTTTGGAGATTTAGGAGGCCTTCCTCTTTCAGGCTTGGTCTTTTCAGTCTTTATTTTTTCAACTTTCTGTTTATATCCTTCCTTGCCCGACAATTCATCACTACTGTCTGAATATATATCCACTGGGAATTTATTATTATTTCTTGTTCTCATTGGAATCAAATCATCACTATCTGTCCCAGACTGACCTACTTTTCCAGCAGCCATTTCTTTCTCCATTTGTCGCAGTGTCTTACTGCTTGACCTATCTTTCTTTCTGGTGTTAGATTCATCTTCACTGCTACTACTTTCAATGAAAGCCTTTGACTGTGGAACTTTCTTCTTTTTTCTTTCAGGCTTCTTAGGTGACTTCTTTATTTTCGATTTAGGCGAGACCTTCTTCTTTGGTGATGAAACATTTTTCTTCACTTCCTCGTCAGTGCTTGAAATTGGTTTACGATATTTTGAATATCTTAATTCTGATACACTTTCCTCACTAGAAAGTCCACTGTACATACTTCCACTTCGACGGGACCCATTAACGTAAAGTTTCTTATATGGGTTTGCAGACTTCTGACCCTTTACAAGGCCATTACGGTCTCTAGTAGGCTTTTTCTCATCACTTGAGGATTGTGGAGCAATACGTGCGAGAAGTGCTTCAAAGTCATTCTTATGGTCTGGAGCATTAGGATGTGAATATAGCCTGTCGTAAATGGATGGTCCATGATTAGCTTCAATAATTGCTTGCAGATCAGGCCCACACATAGATTGTTCTGATGACAATACAGCAACTTGCTTGTGAAATGTCTGTTCTCTCATGCGAAAGAAAGAACGTGACAACTTCTCACGCCTGCTCACCATGTAACACAAATTACGCACTCTTTCCAAGTCCTGTCTCAACTGCACAAACATCTTCATTTTGTCAAGATCAGCTTGTTCTTGTCTATGTGTCAAAAGTTCATTATCATCAGATTTTGGCGGAAGTAGAGGACGGTTGTGACCTGCACGCCTTTTTAACTTCCAATAGTTATAAATATAATTAATAGCATCTTGATCAATGTCAAGAAGGTGTGAACTGATATCTTTGACAGTAACATGGCGATCAAATTCACGTTCGATTTCCTGTAATCGAGCAGCTCTGGCTTGTGTCTTCTCTTCTGATGTCATATCTTTCCGACGTTTTCTCTTTACTTCTTCCTCCTCCGACCCAGAGCCTGGACATTTTTCTTTCTTAGAATTCACACTATGTTTTTGACAGTATGACCTTAGTTTAACGCCATCGTCGGCATTTTCATCCTCAATTATTGCTCGCATTTCTAACCCATGTTTAAATGCGCATGTAACATGATAAGCTGTTTTACAAGTTTTGACCGAGCATTGTATACAAGCCCCCTTTCGTTCACGACACAATACACAAACCAATGACCAACGAGAAGCTGGAATCGAAGTTATCTTAGTTATGGGCTCCATTTTTTCGGCGCAACCAATTGAAACTTCAGGTATCCAAAGAACACAGCTTACATGGGCCCACTTGTGACCAGAAGGAGTACACTTCATTGCTCCACCAAGGTTTGGACATAGTGCACAGGTAGGCTTTACCCCAACTCCACAAGGTCTACACAGCCACTGCCCTGTAAATTAAACATAAAATTCATCAATATAAAAATTAACGATAGACATGTTAAGAAATGTATGATGTACACAGAATGTGTATACTATTATAATGTTAACAACTCATTTACCATCGGGTATAACAGTAATTCCATAACAAGCTTGATGCACACAAATGTTGCATGAATCACAAAACACCATTTCATTGCCATCCTCAGAATCTGGTGACCGGCACACATCACAAATGACATTTTCATCATATTCAATACCTAAGCCTTCTTCAGACTTCATGATTGCTTGAATTTTATCCCATGTCCGTACCTGAATAACAAAAAAAGAAAATATAAAATCCACCCACTTACATATTTATGTACATCTATATGCAATGTACCACGTCCACCAACCCGCACTAGGCCAGCATGGTGGACTAAGGCCTACATCCTTCTCATTGTGAGAGGAAACCCAACCCTGTAGTGGGTCATTAATGGGTTACTGACATATGCAATCTATTTGCTGTGAACTATTGAAAATAAGATGTGAACCCCTGATGAATGAAGATGTTTAGGTTGCTGTTTGCAAAACTAAAACAACAAAAATGATGCAGAGATAACTTGCCATATAATTAACTTTATATACACATTGTAAAGATACATAATAAAGTCATACATACCTCCAATTCCTCAATGACCTTTTCAAGCTGGTCTTCAGAGACCGAAGGTGCTCCAGCCCTTGCCCGCTCAGCATTTAGGAGTTTTAGCCATGCAGTATCAGTAGCATCCAAATCGTAGTTGCATGCAGCCTCAGCACGAGCTGGTGTGTTGCTAAGGAAATGCTTGTCGGGTAGGTAATTTACATCTCGAGTTAGATGGATGTATTTATCCTTAGGTCTGAAACAATTAAGACATAGAAAGGTAAAACCTGTTACTGTATAATATTAATAAATTTATGATAATGAACATATTTACTTACAATTTAAATTTCGGGAAATTGGGTGGGTATGGATTGTCTATTACTTTAACTTTGGGTGCAGGTAGTGAATCTGGGTTAACAGGAACCTGTACACCCCGTTCCCAATCTTGTTTCCATGTATCAGTGATGACCCAGTACTCACTGGACGTAAGTGGTTCCGAGTCTGGAAGCTTCATTGCACTGATGAGATCTTTTCTGAAATATATAAGACATACGTTTAAAAATACACCTCTGTTTTAAAGAAGGCTTCTGATCTAAAAATCAAATTATATCCTATATTGTTTGATGATAAAACAACATAAAGCATTTTATACAGTCTTAACCAAAAAATAATTTCCAATATTTTATAATAATTATAACTAACATGCAATACATAACATTATCATACACTAACTAACATGGGATGCTATGAATTAATTGAAAAGCTTTAAAATATGTCACTAAAAGACAATAAAAAGGCACATTTAAATAAAAAATAAATTTTGCAATTTAAAATCAATAATCTTTTTCTAATCCCCATCAATTGCTAATTGGTTGCATGTCACATTTTACTATAATATTTCATTTTGTTATTATACAAACTATCTATTAATATTTACTGATAGGGTGTGCAAAAATTGACAACCCTGGAGAACAGACAACATTGCAGAAAGGGTGGTTAGACCCATTAGCTCTTTGTGAGTATTAAAGGCATGTTTATAAAAAAGCTCTTGTTCATATTGTTACAATAACTATTATTTTATAAAATAATTTTGAAGGCAAAAAAACAAAAAAATTATAACATAAAGACAATAGCCTTATCTAGCAGATTGCAGATAAAATAACAAAAATAAAATTATGCTATGCTTGCAAAGCACATCAGCAATCCAAAAACGCTCAGCATATCATTGTTGCAAATCAATGACATTCAATGACATCTATGTAATACTCTTGGAACACAGTGGCAAAGGCATCTTTAAAACATTTAAGATGCGCTTGGCTTAACTTATGTTACTGCAAGCAGCAAAAGCAAATGTAATGCTAGCATACTTAGTTGGAACTGTTAAAAAAATATGTAAAATTTAATATTGAATATTTTTCAAATTATCTTATATAAAATTCTCATGTCACAGTTTTAGTTACCATACTCCTCCAAAACGGCTTGACCGATTTTTATGAAATTTTATATGCATATTCAGTAGGTCTGAGAATTGGCTACTGTCTATTTTTCATACCCCTAAGTGATAAGGGTTGTCTATACCTAACATTTTTGTTTTATTTTTTGGACAATTTCTTTATTTTTCAATAATGTGGCATTAAATAATACATACAACCCTAAATTTTCCCCTTTCTATCACCAACCCTTATTTTTTAATAGTCGATTTTTAACGCTCAATAACTTATGTGGCAAAACAACATTTGCGGAGACAGTTAGTTTATTTATAATCGATCCTGTTATTTACATTTCTCATTGATACGCACAGCCTAACACTCACAGTTGTTAAACAAAGATTTGCAACAGTAACTCGCTTTTAATTTTCAAGCATGTGCATGGGTAATAAAAACATTGCAACTAAAATACTATGTTACATCCAATACACCAAAAGACTAATTTGGAAATAAAAAGCTTAAGCTGTAAAGACTTAAACTATAGAGATATGAAGTTGAACTATTATGAATCCACCCTCAAATATTTCATTTTTTTATATTTAGACTGGAACCATAAAAAATAAGCAATATTGTCATTGCAAATTTAAAAGCTTTTATGGTACCACATAAGGACTTTAAAATTGAAACAACAATATAATAATGTCAAACAGAATAGTTTATAAAATTATATTACTGAGTTTACTTAAATGATAATATATAAACCATATCTACATCTAACGAAGTATGTAATTTATAATTATCACAAGTGACATGAAAGTACATATTAATTTTGCTTTTGTTTAAAAACAAACATATCTGTTCAGACTTTCTTATTAGAATTTTCTGTTACAGTTACAAGTTTAAGACACTTATTAAAACATGTTTCACATGTTATGTTTCTTTACACAAAATGATAAAAAGTTGTTTAAATTTATGTTTCTCATAAATGATATCTATGGTAGCCACATAATAATACCAATGTTAATTCATCACCTTATTAATACACTTTACAGGGCAAAGGTGTTGAATTTGAATACTTCAATAAGAATGTTAAAATCCTGTCAAATAGCAAGTATTCATCTACATGATTTACTTGCTGCCAAAAATATAACATACTCAGGCAATCAAATGTTTGTTTAGGTTGGAGATGTGGCATTGCCTCATGACAATTCATTTGATGAATTCAATGAATTGTCATGAGACAGCCTGCAGCTAGATTATTTCTTCCTTATTATAAATAAGTATTCGCCTGGCAAGTTATCCACAAGAGTAGCATTATATAATATTTTTTGAAACATGTGTAGTTTGATGAATAATAATTTATTAAAGTTACCAAAAACAGTTTTATATTCAAATGTTAGATATATTCCAACCTAGCCTTCGCTAGGCATTAATGTTAATATACTTAAACAGAACTATTTAACTAGTTACTACATATATAAATCCACTTGTTAAATGATAAAATAATAATAAGAATATTTTAATATGCTTGCCAATTTGATTATTGACATGAAGAGTGCAACAGACTGAATATTAGGTTAATAAAATTAAATATTCAACACAGAATATGCACAGAAATCTGTACACCTTACTGAAATGAAATACAAATACCTTACTGAAATACAAATTACATAAATTGAACTATAAAAGATGCATAAGTAGGTAAATTATAGTAGTTCAACAAATCACTTAATTTTTTAAGCTATCCAATATGAGTGACTTGAATCTTAGGTATAAACCTCTGTTGAGTGCAGTTTCAGAAACAAAAAGTAATTTTAAAATTAAGGCCATATAGATGTTCTGTTTTTTATTTGTTAAGTAGCTTGAGGTTTTATAAAGTAGTTTTTCTGTCAATCAATTATCACATAGCATCTTTACCTACAAAAACACATAATAATTGTGGGTAATATCCAGTTTACCTACAATATCTATTATAAAATATTTGCAACTTGTATCACTATCCTTAACTCATACATGCAATATTTTACTGGACAAAAATATGGTTCAGCCAGCCTAGAATTCAAAATTATAAAAATGGGTCAATGAAAACAGACAAAACAGAAAAATTAACCTAAGTCAAAATATATTTACATAAAAAATTCTAATTAAATTTATTTATTATAAACCTTTAAAACTTTTATCAAAGAATATTTAAAACTAGACTGACCTTTGAGGGGTAAAAAGTAATAATTATATGTTAATTCAGGTTATAAACTATGTGAATGTCAATGTTTGTTCAAATCTGTTTATCTGTTTTTGTGTGAAAGAGTAACAAACATCCATCATCTATCCATCTACACAAACTTTCACATTTAGTATAGTAGTAGGATTTGAAATATATTTTAACAGAATTCAAAGACATACACATCTTTATCATGCCATTTTGTAGATTCATAAGTATATAATTTACATTAAAAATGAATTGCATTTCAAAAGAAACATAGAGTTTACTAACCTGAATAGTTCTGCAGGCGCCTCGGAGGCGCTTCTATTATATATGGATGACATCTTGAGGTCACTAACTGGGCGGAGTTGCCAGAGTGGATCTTCAGGCTCCATCCTGCGGCGCTTGGATGTGCCCGGCTCCTCTCCGCGCACCCCACTCGCCCGCTTTGTGCCTCGTAATGACATCTTGATTGCTTAGTTCACAACCTACATGTTCACGATCCCCACACTACTTTACACTTAGAACGAGGAAGTAACATCGTGTAGAATGTCACATTGTCTACTACATAATAATATTTTACTTTGAAATAGCACAGTAACAACCAGCACACCCTGAAAGAGAAAAATATAACAGTTTCAAGAATTTCAGTCTCCAAAATACTCTACCCGACATTCATATAAGGTCTAAAATGTTTGCAGTTCATTTACACAGTATTGTTATAAACTAGTCGACCTCATTTTTTGTGTTACATTTTAACGCGGTTATTCTATTATATGAATATAAAAGCAATGAAAACACGTTCAGTGCAACAATTTTGTGTTTCAAAATGTTTTTGACGTATGGTTGTCGAAGTGAAGTAGTTATCTTTGTAAATTCGATACGTAGCCGCTTACATTAGTGGGCACAATATATTATTATAAACAGAAAGATTTCATGTTGTAAGATCAATTATGACACGAAATATAGTAAAAGATCAGCTAAAATATAGATTTGCCTCTTTTGACGTTTCACTATTGCACGAGTAAATGTATGGCGGGCCTACGGATGGCTCTTCGCAAGGCGAATGAATAACGGCAACCATACAGTCTATTTCGGCTCCGATTAGTTGTGTGACTTGAAACGTAAAACAAATAAACTCACTTAGGACAGTATTGTAACTTAAAATACTCATTCTGAAATAGATTTAGCCGTAAATATTTATCACACAGAAAGTCTCCATTATACTGCATAACAAAAATTGACAACACAGAGAGCAGCACTGTTTTGTTGCCAGATTGACGTGAGACCTACGCATCATTTTATTCATAATGTTCATACTTCGATAATCTAGCGACATATACATAATTATAACCATATACATGGATCTAGTATAAGTAAGTATACAGCCATTTAACGTTAATTAAAATGTTAAGCTGTTTCATTTCTTACATACATTTTCTGTAACAATCATTTGGCGCCATTGATCCAAAAACCACCCAGGTCACGTGACTAAGTACGAATCACCAACGCAAGGCAAGCAAAATGGCCAAAACGCACATCGAGTTCGTCTAATGTCATTGGTTTATAAAGGATTTTTCCATATAACATACACATTGAAATAAGGTTTCTAATTCTTTACAGAAAGTATTTAATTAAACACAAACACAAATTCAAAAATACATGAAATTTAACAAATAGGACAATTAAGATCAGGAAAATACAACACACGAATTTAGAGAAAGATATCAATATGATAGTACAGAAATTAGCCACCAGTTGGCGCTATTCTACTAAAAATGTTGCTACTATTAAAAAATAAATAACAAATAGTAGATTTATTTTTAAGTAAACGAAAATATGAAGATTATAATGATTAACTTAAGTTGAGGACAAATAAAAGGATAAATACGTACGTTAGTACATAATACCTCAATGTTAATTTGGTAGGTACTTTTGCAATGATAATAATAATATAATCATCACAATATTGTAGCGTATTTTGGCTTCGAACTGCCGATAATTTAGGGTCATACTCATAAACCAAATTTCATCAACAAAACCAAACAAAAATAGGACAAAACACCCGCCAAAACTGCCCAGAAGGCTAGTTTACCACCAGATAAAAAGAAAATTTTGTTAATTTACAGACAAATAATCTCAAAAAAGGCTTTTTTACTGATTTCACTAAAAAAGTTGATTGTGCTTTTAGTTTTTATTACATAAGTAACTCGAAAACTAGGTACTATAGGTAGGTACGCAAGGATGATAGAGCAAATACTTGACACTTTTCGTAGCGTTACGAAAAGTGTCAAATATTATTTGCTCTCAGTTGCATATCTTAATATGCAATAGTAAATTTAGTAAATAGTAATTTATAAGTTTATAAGTTATTGGGTTTTGAACACGAGCCCATCGCAAGCGCAATCACTACATTAGTCTGTCTTTAGAGCAAAACCGGCTATTTTAAGTATTGTTTTCATTAAATTGCTATGAGCCATGTTTGAAAAATATTTTTTAGTGCTTACATTATGCTCATATTCCAAAACTCATAAGTTATATTATCTGACACAATCTGACAATTATTGTTTTGTAGCTATCCACCTCGTGTGTATACAGTACAGTGTGACTGTGTCCCGGGATAAAGTGCAACCCCGAAAGAGGGTGAAACAAGACCAAAAACTATCGACGAAAAGATAAAAAAAAAATTAAAAAAAGAAAATTCGTTTTTTTATAACTTAAGATTTTTTTGTTTTTATTGTGGACCCTATGTACAAAAAAACGATTTCTTTCAAAGTAAAGTTGGCCATTGATTGCGTCATCACTCAGGTAGAGACTAACAGCTCTTAATATCTAGCAATTTTATTGAGTTAGAACTGTTAGAACATAATTAAGTTTTTTCTTTGTTTTGAAGTTAATATGCTGTAGAATAATAATAAGTCACAAAATATCCCAGTTATATTGGGATTATTTGAAAAAAATTGAAATTACCTACTGAAAATTATTGCCAAAAAAAATCATTTTTTTTTAAAGTCAAAGTTTAGGCCATGATAGATGCATATCTATGTTGTTTTTAGAGCTACGTGTTATTCTATTCACACTGCCAATTAATTGAGCTATTTTTTTTTATTCCAACGAAATCGACCCACTACTTTGAATGAAATCGCTATTTTTGTACAGAGGGTCCTACTGTATACTGTGTCCCGGGATAAAGTGCAACCCCGAAAGAGGGTGAAACTAGACCAAAAATTATCGACGAAAAAATAGAAAAAAATAGAAAAAAGAAAATTCTAGTTTTTATTGATACATTAATAGCATTCATCTTAAAAAAACGGGTTGCACTCCGGGAGTGCCGGCAGAATTGAAAACTTATAAAATGTGTTTTCTTGGCGAGTTGGACGACATTTCAATTAAAACACAATTGAGTTTCTGTGTAAGAAAAGAAACGACACTTAATGCATTAAATGTCGTTTAATAATAGCAATGTCCAAAACCACAATAATTATAATATTTAATAACTTTTTCCATAACAAAATACCTACACTTATTATTTTTATGAATGCTTCCTTTTGACAGAGTCCATAGTTAGTATAGTTACTTTGACTTACTTAATTATGCTTCTATAGCTGCGTCTCGTTACGGTGTCGAGAGTCCAGAGATTTTATCTCATCTATCTAAAAATATAAATAAATACTAAAAGAAGTTTTCACTTCAATAGATACCTCTTCATGCGTTGCTCACTTTATTTGAAAAATGTAATCGGAAACTCCATCCTTTAGATCCTTAAAATATCACAACAAATTATCTCTTGAAAAATACTTGGACCAAATACATGCCAAATACTTTAAGAATTTGAAAAACGTCGACGTTGGCGCAACTCTGACCATTTTTGATATAACATAAACTACACTTTATAAATTTTATCACAATTTAATCTCAATTTATACTAAAATATTGAGTTATTATTGGTTCGACAAAAGTGAAATTATGATAAAATACGATACTTAACATAGTCCACAGCTGGAGCTTTTTCGGACCTTTAAAAATTCATATCTCTAAAATATTAACTTTATCGTGAAAAAACGTAAGACCTTTTATATTTATATTTTCATTAAGAATATTAAAAAAAGGTCCGGTTGGAAAATAAGAATTCCTTGCAATTTATTTAACAATTTCTGTTTAAACAGTATGGCACGGGATTGCCTCATGGCACATGTTGCCATTTATATCATCAGTAGGGCAATTTGAAGAGGATCGCATAAAAAAATGATGTGAAATAGTTTTCGGTACGATTCCTCCGGAATAATGTTATCTAAAATTAAATAAAACTGCAAACATAGGTATTTACATGTAAGTAGGTTAAGAGCCAAGGTCGTTTAAATGGTTTATTCCACTTTCATCACCCTGGTGATTACGAAAGTACGACTTTGTTCCCTTTTAAGTGTGCCCAAAGTTGGTGTTTTCTATAAAAAACTTTTTAGCGGGCAGGAATGAGTTTTCCTCCCTATTCATAAGTTCCACATTCAAAAAGTGCGCGGCAACGGACTATAAGCCATATTATAAGCCATAAAATATTTATGTATGTTTCAATCATAACATTGAATGTAGGTTTAAATTATACTTTAAATTTTTAAGACTTTAAATTATACTTCAGTAAGATATTATGTAGATTCGGGGGGGAGGAGTGGTGTCACGCTGAGCGCCCGTCGAATAACTGCCTACTGGAGAACCGCCAACGAAACACGCAGTGAAAGCGTACTTAAACATTGTGCAGTGGCAACACTCCAACTTGAATGCTGTCCTACATCTGCAGACAAGCCAGGAGACTCCAGGGAGACCGGCCGGTGCATAAGCTGGATTGGCTACTCAATTTACCCAATTTGATAGGGCTGGGGATACATTCGAACAAGTGAAGGAAAGCAGTACGTTGAGGACTAAACTTTCTAGGGCGAGTTTTGAAATCTTCGTCGACAATGCTTATGATGTGCAGTATTGGAGTTATTTGCAAAACAAAGCTAAATTAGCTTCTAAAATTTATTGATCTTAATAGGGCGAAGCAGAACCCTACCTCACTGCAGTTTCTCATGATTAGAAAGTTTAGATAAAATTTATATGGATAGGTACTGCTCCCACTTTTGGGCAGGAGCACCAAAATCTCTTTTATACTCTCTTGACTAGATTCATAATTCGAATCGCCAACAAACCTATAGCAACATTATTATAATCCCCATGCGTTTTCTACTCGACTTATTTTAGTGAGTGGTCTCGGAACTAGGTATATAATAATTTGACGCCCACTTTGCGCTGCCTACCGTCAAAGACCCACGTAGATTCCACGCACAACATGGCGTGGATATCGTCCACACTTCGGTTTTTTTATTCGCTTCTGCACGGCTCCTGCACTTGGAATAAGTTATCTAATGTTTTACTTATAAAAAAAAATACAATTTTGTTATCTTATTTTAGAACAATTTATTTTTACAAACAACGTAAAAAATTAAACCTAAGCAAGATTCGATAATTTTTTTCTTATAAACTAATTTGAACTTATTAGTATCCTCATAGTAAAACTATAAAAAACAAATAGGTACAAAAGTTTGACATGGTACAAATACATGCATACTAAAGATATAGGCATTTGATAAATAAAACACAAAAGTAACTCATAATGATAAACTTAAAGATATATATACTCTAGCATAGAAGTCTAGACAGACAAACAATAAAATGCATCAGAAATAGATCTCTTTAAAGTGAACATGTTTCCCAATAATTTTTGTTAATTAAATAATTATATAAATTATTAGATTTGATTGATTTTGCAATAATGTGAATTATTACTTTTATCTTAAAACATTTCGAATAATGGACATACTTATACTCATTGTAACACGTACGACTTTTAATTATTATGGAATTTAATTTTGTATTTTTCAGCACTCCTTAACTTAGACATAAATCACGTAGGTACAGGACCTAACGGTAGTTCACAGATCCAAAAATAATATTTTGTTAAACCTACACAGACTATATTAATAGCTCCATGCATTCTCTATTTCATAACAATTGTTAGGAATATTTAAATCATTAAAAATCAAAATCACAATTAAATTTCGATATCAGTACCTATATAAGTGTGCAAATACTTTTAAATTCTTAGTTTTAATAATCATTATAATCAATTTTCGGTGTTTGAACATAATTATCTTCCGCTAGGCGTAACCTCTCTATCGACTCGAATAACACTAGGAGTGTTGTATTATAAATGGCCCACGACCGGAATGTGTATAGGTATAGATAAATTGCTAACTTAGGGAATAAGTAAATTTATACAGTTAAATTCAAGTTTTGCTTAAAGATTTAGGTTATACTTATCGTGGATTTGATGCATAAATGTAATTAACCTCCCTTTACAGAAGTTATTCATCGGTTTAGTTAATCTTTTGCATGATGTTCTTATATGTATAAAGTGAATAACTATTTAAATACAATTTATATACGTATAATGCAAGCACAATCTCTCTTAGCTATGCTAATTCAAGCGCAAACTTTAGGTTTATAAATGAATGTATAATACCTCTATGGATGAATTGAAATATCGTTTGTCCAATGTTGTGATCCAATTGTAGTTTTGATCACAAACAAAACTCTTATTTATCTTTTAAGTGATAAATTTATAAGTAACATTTTTGATTATTCGTACATTACATTTATAAACTATAAATTTAACATGCTTGTTTCTATTAAGGTATATACACGATGCTACAAATGTTAAACAAATACAGTAAAACAACTAACATTATACTCGTAATTTACCTAATTGATTAAAATCATGAATTTAATAACAATGGATAAAATTTATTTTAAAAATGCCATCATGAGTCATCATCGAAATAAAATTTGTGTAGGAGTAGGAGTTAATAATAATTTCTGTTGTTGAAATCTTATTTTTGGTATGCATTGGACTCGAAACACGACTTAATCTAAGTAGTATGAGCCCAGTCATTTGGTCTGTAAAAACGCGATTACCTAGAAAGTTTTGCGGGAGTTTTTCAAATTTGTATTGTTAAAGATTTGGATGTGCTCTTTTCGAATTTCATCTCTTTGGCGAAACCTAATAGTAGTTTTTCAACAATATCTGCTTTCCTACAATTTATGTCTTGTCAATGCTTTTGGTGTATGACCGCCGCATTTTCTTAAGACGGCAATGCAACCACAAAAGATAATTAACCCATTGAATGTCCATTAAACAGACACAATAGCAGTCGGACCACCAGTGGTTCGATGCAAATTAAAAGAGGTGTTATGTAGAAAGAGGTGTTGAAATTCAGAAAGGGCTGATCAAAATCTATAGCAATCTATAAAAATAGTAATTTTTAAAACTTCCGGACAATTTTCCAAGTAAAAATACCAAACAACTGTACACAACAACTGTAACAAGTTTTAACATTATATGCTCATAAAGAAATATTTATTATCAAACATGTGAAAAACGAAACAGTGCTTTCAATTATTTTTAATCCTATTGCAGGTATAACAAATTGCTCATTTGCGACAAGATCATGTTTATTGCAACAAATCACATTTTGGAATAACTTAATATAGCTATCACAAAACTTTCATCAGGTTCTGCGATTACATTGTAATATTTGCGATTAATAGTATTTATTAGTTTTAACTATTCCGACAATCTCTTTTCTTCACTAGCTTCGTTTTATTTAGATTATTACAGTGATCAATGAAAACGAAATGATTAGATATGTAATAGACCTGATCAAATAAGATTTTATTTCGTGCTTCAAATATTTCAAGTAATATTGTTTATGGATATCTTACTAATGTCTGAAAACCATTTTTGATATTTATGTGGTGTAGTATAATCATAAAATATTTGGCGTATGGAATCATTCTCTTCGGCATAGCATCACCAATGACAATAAAAGCGTACATAGTAGGTAGTAAGTAATATAATTATCAGTAGTGAAACTTCTTAGGCCATGTAATTTGAAAACCAAGAAGTTAATCCAAGATGTTAATAAACACCTCATAATCTTATGAGGTGTTTATTAACATATTGCTTTAAAAACACTCTTATTGTGACGGGTCATTGAAATTTTACTATTTTTTACATGTTCCTGTCGCATACAAGCGATATTAATTTTTTGAACTTAGGTAATAGTTCATTTGGCATAAAGTAACCTAATCATATTTGGCATTCGACATTAATATTGGCATACGCCCAAAAATCACCAATAAATCATTAGCAATTTTCTGTAGCAATTAGATAATAAATATTGTTTCTTGGTTTTCAAGTAAATAATCCGTGAATGCATTGACTGGTGAAATCGACTGCAGTGAAACGTGGCCGTCAGTAGGCCAAGATAGATTAGGCCCAAATACAACAGCCAAATTACTGCTAGTCATTTTATTTAGACAGCTTCTGTCCTGAACCTGGAAAATATACCTCATATTTTATATAATATGTTAACAACTACACTAAGTTAACTTGTATATTATTCTTAAATTCAAATAGCTAAAGTTCTTAATGTGCTGCAGTAGAAGAATACTAGATAAAAGACGACGTAGGTACATAGACTTGCCAACCAATCGTGTGAAGCAACCGCGCAGTCGAATGAAACCAATAAACAAAGATTGTACTTAAGACTCTTCCCGGTTACTATTCATAGCATCTAAATATAAATTATATAAATTATAGGACCCATAGTAACCTGATAGGTAACATATCTGTAGTCTAAAATGGACTTCGTGATCAAGTTTAGGAGTTTATATTAAGGAAATAATTTCGGTTGAATTTCAAAAGTAGGAATTAATACTTACCAACCACAAAAATTGGATGATATATTTCAATAGTTTGTAATTGTCGAGAGGTAACTTTTCCAACACCAATATTTTGACCAAACGTGACTTTTGTTGAGGATTCCAAGCTAAAAAACATAAAATATTGATACCTCATAATAGAAGTTCAAACTTTAGATTCTAAAGTTTAGAAATATTTTGTGTGGCTTCAAACATAGTGTTTAAAACATGCTTGTCCTAAAGATATAAACTCAGTTGTAACCTTCACTTGCAAGATCAAACACTGCAGGTTTGGGCGTGGATGGGGAACTGCAGTGATGTACACGCATGTTTGGTACTGGTATATTTTATTAAAAAAAACACTTACTCTGGAATTTGGCAATTTCATCATGCAATTCAAAGGTCATGAGCGGTTCTTCTAAATCTTTAAGGAATGTTTTCATCAGAACGGCGGCATTGTGGGGATCATTACGGAAGTCTATGGGTTCTCCTTTATTGCAAGCTGTCTGCAATTCTTTTATCACTGAAATGTTAGCTGACCTTCGGAATATGCCTTCAGTTTCAAGAGCTGTAAAGATAATTAACGCTGAATGAAAACAGAAGAAATATTATAAAATAAAATGGAAATATAACTATATTATAACTATAGATTCTATGTTTTGAGTGTGCTTGTATTTTTAAGTGTGCGTGGATGGGGAAATCAGAAACTATGAGGAACAACAAAAAATTCTGAATTCTATCTCATCAAAATCGGCCTGGAGACCGATTTTGATGAAAACTAAAACTGCATCGTTGGGTTTTTGAAAAATCAATATGTCTAGCCAGGAATCGAACCCATTGATTTTGAAAAAAAAATATCACACCCTGTATTATAACACCATTCGGTAGTGTCACTAATAAGGATCGTATACTGGAAAGTAATGACATACGGCAAACTTAAGGATAGAGCTCATTTTTCAAAAACAAAAAGTAAAAAAAGAAATCATGTCCTGAATGATCGCACAATTAGTTGTTTGAGAAGAGTATGTTATATCGTCATTCTAGAATAAGAGGAACTTTGATTTTAAAAGTGATGAACTTACCTTCTGGTCGTGAAAGGAACTCGACGCATTGTCGAACGACAGGCGGTATACTATTTATCATATTGGGATTATTATCTTTTATGAACTGTAAAGATACGCCGAATTGCTGTGTCGGCGGCGGTGACAAGCTATTGGACGGGCCCGCCAAAGCGTCGTCTTGGTGACGTCTAAACCCTACCCTCGAGAAGATTGTGCGTGCCATTTCTGCCGCCTTGGGATTTTTCGAAAGTATGAGTCTATCAAACCTAAAAGGAAAAGTCTCAACAGTTACATTAAATCCAATAAGCATAACATTTTCTGCAATTGTTTTAGTCTTAAAGTCTATATAAATAATACGTTTATATTGGTTAGTCATTTATTCATAAAACTGTCACTCACTCCAATACTCGCTCAGGGATGCACAATTTGTCCAAATTCATGTATTGTTGTAATTCATGTAGATAATTCACATACATCATTTTTCTACCAAACTTCACACTTATAGCAGGTCTTAGCATTTGCCATACAATTCTTATAAAGTTTGTGGGATGTACAAGATACAGTGCTTTTAAATTTTTCTTATATTTCCTGTCAAAAGCTTTATATGCCTTCCAAAGCCAGGAAAGTGGTGGTTTATTCTGGCTTGTGAGTCCGCAGTGGAAGTATACAACGCTGTAGTCCTGCTCTACATACTTGTCCAAGGTGAACATCAAATACCTATAACAAAAATAAACAACATTAAATACAAGTAGGTATGATTGAAGAAAGAAGAAAAAATTCAACTCTGTTGAGTACGCATTACATGCCGCGTACATTTTATATATCGGTACTTATAAGTACCTACACCCACATATTTTTTTAAATATCTCATACGATTATGTCTCAATTTTCATTTTATTGTTGGTAACAAGTGTAATATTTTAAATCTATTCCTATAATGCGAATACGAAATACAAATACTGGCTCCTGCAAACGACGCCGACACCGCGCCGTCACCGTGCCGCCGCCGCACCTTTACACTGTACATACGCGCCGCGTCCGCGCCGCCGCCGCGCCGTCAAACGGGTCCACTATACTGTTGTTAGTAATACATTGCTAGTTGCGAAGATCGCACGTAACACACTCGCAAAAACATGTCTAATTTAATGAAAAAAAAAAGAAGTTAGTGCTTGCTTACTATTTATGTATAGAAAATTTGCAAAATGAACGTCGTAAGTCCACTAGAAAGTTGTGGGTGCATCCTATGCTGTCAGTAAGGGAACAATATTGAATATGGTGAATTTCATACACTTTACGAAGATATCCGAACAGATCAGGGGGTGTACCATGGCAAAATAATTATTATTAAATGGAACACGAATTAATAAAATTTTATAAAAAAATATGCTTACCGTATTTATTTTTCTCCGTATCAAGTAGTTCCGCAAAGTTATCATTGGCATATTGGCATGGATAAATGGCATATCTCAAACCAAGCTTTTAAACTTTTACGCTTGTCTTTGTAATTTACCAAATTTTTGTCCCATAATACTGTCCGACTTTTAAAAGTTTCATAATCAAAAATTTTCTTGTATTCCTAAAATGTATCGCACGTGCACGTACATAGACGGCCGGTAATGGAATATAAAGTGAAAAGCGACACGGAGGGGACCGCGGCGGCAGTGCGGTGGCGGCTTGGACGCGGCGCGTATGTACAGTGTAAAGGTGCGGCGGCGGCGCGGTGGCGGCGTCGTTTGCAGGAGCCGTAAAGGTTAGATTAACGGGTTACATAATAATATTATGTACGTCATGCCTATGTCACCTCGAATAGAAGAAAGACATACCTCAACAACTTATCTGGATGAAGATCATTGCTCGGTGGCAAGTTACAGGCAGAAACTACAATGATGCGACGACCAATCTCGTCGTCGCCCACAACTTCCACCAGACCTGTTCCACTTAAGTCTGTGAAATAGTCTTCAAGTGAACCCGATGCAATCTATAGATAAACAACGAAAAAAATATAAGCAAATTACAATTATAACTCTTCATACATCTTCTTTGGAGTCTAGTCGATAATAATTTTAATTTTAATTGGATGTATTATCGTATGTATATAATTATCTCTTTATTTAAGTAAGTATTATATTTGTGTAATTTGTGTGTATAAAATTTATTTATTTATTTTAAGTTTTTATAAAGGACGACTTTTCAGCGCAGGGGTACATCACACACAATGTATTTCATTTTGTTTCCGTAGTAATGGCTATTCATGGCTTCAAGCATACATTATGCAAGAAATCGATCGATGGACAGTAGTCAGTATCAGACAGTCTAAACTCTAAATTATAAAGCGACTACGTTCCCCGAAATCTATTTTACTTTTCCTATTAATTAATTAAATTAGTTTCACATTCACGGTTACGTTTTACGAACAAGTAATTTTTGTATAGCCTAAATAAATTTTGAGACGTGTTTAGTTTTTAGTAGAGTTTGAATAAAGGTTTTGTTGTTTATGTCCGTTCATATCTAGAGAATTCATATATTGAGCGTGTCAGACCATGTAAGTTACACTAACAGCTGAACGTTAATTTTTTTGGCTCGATTTAGTTACAGTTACTACAGAAGTCTGTTCATGCCGGGTCGGCCTACCTACGGCTTATGTGCTGGACATAAAATGCTTATAGAATAGACCTTAAAGCAATGTAACATTTGGCTTTCAAATGACAAGATTGCTGAAAACCATCAGATACACAAATTGTAATGGAAGAGGATGATTTCTTAAATGAGCCTGAAGCTTTCATTTTTTTAATAAGCTAACAAATATTAAGCCTAGAAAGCAATGCTCAATATACTCAGATAACAGAGGACTGGCAGTGAAGATATGAAACGGTTCTGAAGAAAAGTGTTTAGTTTAGTCCCCACCCGGTATTTGCTTCAGTGAGTAGTAACAATTTTAGAAATTACTCATATTCTGTTCTTTATCAACTGTGAAGGTTCTATCAAAGTGGCAGTAGCTAAGCAACACAATATGACGTATGCTCTCTTGGGTCTTGGCTCTTTGGCCCTAAAGAGTACTAACTTTTAATCTTCTTACACCTACCTCTGGGTAGACCTCAGGCGCTGTAGCCAGCTCCTTTTCAAAATTTTCCTCTATTGTCCCATCACTGGCAGGTCTGTCCAGTAACTCGTCTGAGATATCCAGTAATTCAGGAGGTAGTGGTGCTGAAAATATAATTAAAAAAGAAACTGTATATTATGCCTAATGAAAAAGAACTATTTATTATCTAGTATTCTATTTTATTCATTAAAACACTAAGAATAAGTTGCTGGTGGAGCTTATTTATATTACAATGTTAAAATACAGTCCTGCAAAACCTGCTACAAATTTAGTAAAAAACACTAGAAACTGTTAATTATGCAGTAGGTATTATTTTATTTCTCACTAGCTGACCCAGCAGGCTTCGCTCTGCCAATGAATTTTTTTATTTTTTTTTTATTTTTATTTAATAGCCTATGTTACTCAGGCTGAATGTAGCTTTCCAATGGTAAAAGAATTTTTGAAATCGGCCCAGTAGTTTTTGAGTTTATTCGTTACAAACATACAAAAATACAAATGTTTCCTCTTTATAATATTAGTATAGATTAGTATGAAAAGTTGTGGTCACTATTATCGATTGAAAATGAAATTAAATTTACTGCTCGAAAGTAAGCATTATATTATATCTTTTTAAAATCAGTGAAAAAAGGGTTTTATTTAACTAGAATATTTTTTTAATGGCCTCATTTTGTATGGGACCTCATACAATTTTTTTCCCCAAGCTTTCAAACATCTTATCCGAAATCTTGTCATTTTTCTCTTTTCTTAGTCATACCTACACTCTTGGCAAAGTGGTTGTGGTCATGAGTAGGTCGTATATTGTGCCACTGCTTGTCTAGCAATACGTCGCCATGTATTTTGGTGTTGAGCGGAGTAAGAGCACTCTCTTATTGTAGAGTGTGTTACAGATTGTATTAGGTCTGTCCATCGCGTAGAAGCGCCCTCGAGGTCTTTTGCGTTCGACTTTACCTTGCACCACCAACCATGGAGTCTTTGTTACGGCTGATATGGCCGAAAAATTTGAACATACAATGAATAATCTTCCTTTGATTTTGAGTTCTTTTAGGATTGAAATGTTGGTAAGGTTATTCTCAGAAGGCATCTCCATCACCACATCTACAGCACGTCTATCTTACAAAGGTCTTCTATCAGTGTCCACGTCTCAGCTCCATAACAAAAGATTGGAAAGTTTTTGTCAGTCGAACCTTTGTGTTTCCGGTTATTCTGTGGCCTTTCCAAATTTTCGATCTCCTCTTAGCAGCCACAATGTTGGTGACAGTGGAGCCTAGTTATATGTAACTCTGTACGACTTCACATACAGCTATGCTTTTGATATCAGACTGATTGTCTCCGCCGTGGTCCACAACCATAATTTTTGCTTGAGTTTGGTTACTTGCGAGACCAACTCTAGCACTGTGGGTTCCAGTTCAAATTCTTTATTTTTCATAATATCTTAAAATATAAACTAATGAAAATTTAATTGTTTATAGGATAAATCTTTGAAGTACAATTGTATGCTGAAATCTGGAATTAAGAGTAATAGCAAAAAGTACTTGAAGGAGTCTAGGGCCCAATTTTGATGAAAACTGAAACTGCATCATTACATTTTTTTTAAATCAATATCCCTAGCCAGGTATTGTACCTGTTGATGTTAACAAAAAATAACTCCCTGTATTATTACAACATTTGGTTGTGTCTCTAATGAGGAAAGAATTGAAGATAGTTATGACATGTAACGAATCTTAAGGATGTTGTGCTTATTTTTCACAAACTACCATTTTTGGCCTGAAACTCAATGCCAAATAGACACAAGGTGATAGGCTAGCTTGCAACAGTCTCAGTAAGAGTATAATTACAAACGTTAAAAATGTTAGACCACTCCATCAGGTCCTGTGTTCAGGAATTTCCAAATTTGACAGTGATTCCTTATCCAGTATAATTTTATATGTAAGTATTAGTTAAAAAAACATCAAACAAACACAGCTTTATGGTTTTTGTGGTTAAAAATATTCACTTGAGGTATTAAATTTGACACTCCACTCCTTAAAAAAGGTATGATGCACTATTATTTATGTAAGATTTCAAAAAAGTGAAATACTTGCTAGTTATCTTTCCATAAAAATGTTAATAGCTACTTATTTGCTAATAGTCTAAGATCCCACTGCAGGATCGATGCGCTCATCTGTTTATTGCTTGAAACCAAATTTTTATGTTTATTTATATAATACATCATTCGCAACACTGACAACCGATGGGGAAAAAGGTCCTCGAAAGGCGACCACGTTTAAGCAAAAGGAGCGCAGGCCGCCCTTCTACCAGGTGGACTGATGACCTGAAGAAGGTAGCGGGAAACTGTTGGATTCAGAGGGCCCAGGATTGGGTGGAGTGGCTTCGATTAGGGAAGGCCCATGTCCAGCAGTGGACTGCCAAGGGCTGAAAGGAAGGAAGGAAGGATTTATAATTAGGAGAATATAATTATATCTACCTGGTTGCCTATAAAAATTTTGCCTGCAAGTATTTTTAATTAAATTATTTTTAATTTACTTTTGGGATAAGATTTCTTTCACTTGTTTATTTAATAAAATATCGTCTGACATAACTGCAATTTATATAAAGATTCTAAAAAATCATAGGTGCAGTTGCCCACCTGGCCGCACGTCTTCACAGCCAGGTGTAAACAGGTACGATTTTGAAAGATTTTTACTTTCATAATGTACATTTATAAATTATATTATATCAAATTAAAGCAATTTTTTTCCTATTAATTATTTATCATAATAAAGGTGCCTTATCAAATTTGGCCGCAAATAAGGGCTGCTGGCTTTAGACTTCCAGAAAAACTGGATTGATATTATTTTACTATAGGTCCTCATTAATTTGGGACACAAAACTTAATGTATTTCAGTCTACTCCTACTGATTTTTGTTAATTTCAATAATTAACATATTTCATTCTACTCTATTCTACAGAATGAAACATGTTAAGTTTTGTGACTGACCTGTTGGTCAGCCCAAAAATTATTCTGGATTAAGGAAAAATGGGTTAAAACTTAGTATCCCTTAGCATGAGGGGAGGAAGGGGGAGGGGGGTGTGCCCCCTCACCCTTGATACTACTCCCATTACAAGGTAATGCACAGTTCCGGAGAAAAAAGCACTATTACATTTTTAGGGGTGGGGAAGGTTCCCCCCAGAGAGAAAGAGACCAAAAAAGGAGATGCATCAATTTTTAATAATTGGTTTGTTTTTGGATTGGAAAGAAAACATAAAACGACATTCATCCTGTGATTTGAAGGTAAAGAGGAGAAAACGCCTACAATTCGGTTCTGGCCTTGTTTTAACCGTTCTAACCTAACCTAACCAATTTTAATGCTTATGGTTACCCTATTTTACATCTCTAGGTTCTAGCCTTTTTAGTCTAAAAATTGTTATTGATGAAGCAGTCTAGTCTGTCCCAGTCTATTTTTATGTTTCATTTCACTGTTTTTCATTTACAATTGACAGTTTATAGCCCCCCACCACCATGCCAGCGCTAATTAGCATTTTATTTATGTGATTTACCCGTTTTAGGTTAGAATTTTTTTTCATTATTTTCTTGAAAATGGTGCATTACCTTGTAATAAGAGTGGTTGCATTATAATCGTGGACTAAAGCTCTATTAACTACAATATTTTTTACCTCCAAATCGTGCTAAGAGATACTAAGTCCAACCCGAAAAATAAGTGAAGCTTGTTAGCTGTTAAGATGACTTTGTTTCTGTAAATGTAAGCGTGTAGATAAATAAGTAAATCTCAATGTTTAGTATAAGTATAAATTATGTATTATTTTAATCATACTGTTCATCAAAATTGTATTAGTGTGATACATTTTATAAAGAAATAAATAAAAAAATATTTCACACAAAGATGGTATAAATCAGATGTTCAAAGTAATTTATAGATTCAATGCATGCATACTATATTATTTTAAAGACAATTTAATCTTTGTAATTTACTTTTACTAACTTTAAAAATAGTTTGTCATTACTTCTTTTCTTTTGTTTAAAAGGTAAACATGTAAATATAAAATTAAAACTTACCTAAACCACTGGCTTGTATTAACTCTGAGTCATCAAACTCTAAGCTGGGCTCATAGTCATGATATTCAGACAGGCTTGGATTTGGATCTTCCTCTAAATAAGTTCCGTGCATAACTGTGATGTAGCAAACCAATATAAACATAAAATATTTTGTTCTTTGTGAATTCACACAAAATGTATTAACATTTAAGTTACCTTGAAAAGCTCTCACGGGACTCAATTTAGGTTGATGATCCGACTCCATGAGTTCTGCGTAGATAAACCTTAATTGTTCTTTCAGCCAAGCCCTTTTCTAGAACATATATAATATACAATTTTAAGTGATACCCTTCCAAATAGTACCTACCTTCACCTAGGTTCCCACCCACAATCCCATTCTTGACAGTCTTGTCTAATGTCTTGTCAAGATGAAATAGTCATCAAATATCACATCCTTTGAGATAAAAAAAAAACATACAGACGAATTGAGAACCTCCTCCTTTTTTGAAAAGATTTTACATTGTACGGAACTAACTTGGAAAATACTTGCCAGTCGATTTTTATTTCACTTAATTTATAGGAGGCAGACGAATCAAAAAAAATTAAACAGAATAAATATATAGGTATTCAAATTTATAATAATTAAATGACAGACACCACATAAAACGTACGTATAGTAAAGCTGTAGGTAGCAAATAGCAATCCGTACGTATTCGGTACTGAGTAACGGGTGCGCCATAAAGTACCGAGTAACGAAACGTTACTGACGAATGCATTTCGTTACTCGCATTTTTCATATTTTCGTAGATTGGTTTTAGTTCGCACAAGTATCGTTGATGCATAATGTAGAAAAGATTTTCTGATTGTGAGTTTTAAAAAGCATTTTAACTTTAATTTAAATTATTAAAATTTTTAATTATTAAAATTTTTAGTTAAAATTTTCAAAAATGAAAATAGTAAATCTATTTCAAATTCTGTAGATTTCATATACAGTTTACTTGTAGTTCTAATCTTTACCTATTAAATAAAACTTTAGCTTAACTTATACGCGAGTCTGGTTCGAAATACGGATACGGTAAAGTAAAGTAAAAGTAGCGTATGTTTTTTAATGACGGATCATAAATAACGAGTAACGTAACGATACGATAGTAACGAGTACTAATTGTAAAAGTAACAAATACATACGGGTTCGCTTTTTTCGTTACTTACACTAGAGTAAATATGGTTGTTGGCGTTGTTGCCTTACCAATTATTTATATTACCATAATCCAAAAGCATCTCTACTCAATAGAGAGTAGAGATGGAGTAGAGAATTTTTACTTGCGATTGAGAAAACAGATTATAATTGTTTTTTTCTATATACAGATGATGACAAAACCCAAAGCCTTACTATTAGGAAGTAAAACATTTACGTGACGTGTTGTGTCGTGAAGCGCCATAAGCACACCGGTTTCATACATTTATTATGGTGAGAGACATATTTGTAGGTGTGTTGTGTTGTGATGCGTTCTGTCCTGACCCTGGCGCCGACTGCTCGCCTCCGATTGCGTCAGAGTGGTGTTGGAGGGTTATGACGCAACACGACACAACATGCAAAATGAGTTTCTATACCGCGCATGCCGTGGCGCATCATTAAAGTTGTGAGATCCATGTATGTATCCATAGATTGACTTGGCAATGATAATGAGGAAGATAAAATGGTTGATGATACTGGTTAAATTAATTAATTTACATTGATGTGATTACTAAAATGTTGATTTTATTATATCAAAGTAATTAGTTAATGATAAAAGTTTGTTAAACTAATGATCACTTAAATGTTGATTTCATAATGTTAATCTAATTATTATGTGTATTATATGTAATCATAAATGATTGCAAAACTAATTCATACAATATCTTGGTTTGATTACTTGATTTAGTTATGTTAAACTAATTACTAGCGGATATGGCCGAGCTTTGCTCGGTGTTACTTTGTTGTCAGCTGCTAAGGGATTATAACAGTCAATAACAGATTCCGTTAGATGGCGTATATAATAATTGTTTGAAAACACGAATAAAAACAGGTTTTCAAAGATTTGCTAAAAATGAAACCTAGCAGGATAGATTTATTGCTTATATGTATATAAATATATATATATAAAGGTATAAGATTTAATGATAAAATAATGATTGTTAAACTAATTAGGAATCAGAAGAAAACATTATGCATGTTTAAACCCTGCAAAGGATTGATATCTACTCAGTCTACTGTCCAGAAAAAACGCCCGGGCGGGCTACGACACGTAAATGTGGGACCGGCCTTATGATCATGGAGATATACTAGAGCAGGGAAGCCATGTGCTTCCAACTGTCCTTCGGTTAAAGAGAGATTGCAGTATCTTCTATATCTCTCTTCTCGCGCATGTGCAATTAGCGAGAAAAAATTTAAAGTATAGAAATTATTTAATGGGCATGCGCGAAGTTCTTTAATGCGCATTCGTAGAAAGACAGATAGGGTACCATATTCATGTATCTCTTTCTAGTGTCGGACATTTCCACATGATTTCCACTTATGGGCGAGCCACACTGTTTAAAACAAGGCCTCCACATCGGTCTCCATAGCAACAGTGTAATCGCTTGTTTGCAACAAAAATTCGTTTGACCTTCAACAACCTCTGTGGACGGACGCGGCCCACCAACCGCTTGTGGATGCCGCCGTTGTAAACACGATTTCCACAGTGTAAACGCTTGTTGTAAACCGCGCTACGTCTCGTGAAAAAGAAATTATATTATTATTAAATTATAATTATTGCGGTGATAGCCCAGTGGCTTAGAATTTGACCTCGAATCGAGGGGTCCGGGTTCGAATCCCAGTGGCATGCACCAATGACTGTAGAAAAGTTATGTGTGCTTTATATAATTAAATATCATCTGCTGTTATGGTGAAGGAAAACATCGTGAGGAAACCTGCATGCCAGTGGTGGGTCATTAACGGGTTACTGGCAAAATCATAATTATTAAATTATTATGATTATTAATTAATTATTATTTCATCCATATTTTTTTCTTTTTTCTTTTCACCGGCGGAAATGATTGTTAATGCCACACCAACTTTTTGGAAGTTTAGATGGCTAAAGCCATATTGCATTAGCGTGCTTCCAACCAGAGAGTCGACAACACACTGAGGTGGGGGCTTTGTTGTAAACAAGTGTGGCCGCAAACACCAACCGGGGGCTCCACAAGCCTTCCACCAAGGTGACCTCTGTTGGACGCTTGTTTACAACAGTGTGGCGCAGGTATTACAGCGGTATGTCTATAATCTATCCCCTACTCTTCCAGTATAATACCTCTATTGGTTTAATTGGTTATGATCTGTCAATATTATATTTATTTGGTTACCTAGTTGGTTGTTGGTTAGCTAGGTATTTATATTTATTTCATATTTGCTATTTTGCTAATGCTAATGCTTGCAAATTTAAATTTATATTGGACGGAACTAGATACATAATTATTAGTTAGGTACTAATCAACGAAAGTACCAAATCATTTTCAAAACAACGGGGTTAGACAAATCAACGTAAATATATTTATGAAAATCAATATTTGAAGCCATGCTTGGATACGGAAATGCAGGTATTCCAGATAAGTCTTGGCAACCACCGGTTGCCATTATAGAAACAACGTAAGTAAACAAGTCTTAACCATGTAAAAACTAATTATTAAACATCCTATAACCTGGTTTTAATGTCGGATCAGACTTCATAATACTTTATATCCAGCCACTGTACGACTAATTTATTGGCTGAGTTAAATTTAGGCTTCTGTCACTGACCCTCGCTTCGCTCGGGAAAAAATACCTGACAACTAGGTTATTTTATTTGTCCGTTTAGCGAATGACATAAATTAACTCAGGCGCGATGACTAGACACCGGCCTAAATAAAGTTTGTCTATAGTACTGAGAAAAAAATTTTTTGATCTGATAATGTATTATAAATAAATTGATTTTATTTTTCTGGTTATATAATTTGAATTTTTTTTTCTGGTCAGGCTTAATTATATTATAACTAAAATAACAATTTCCATTATAAGTTTAGTTTTAATGAAATTCCACTGTAAGGCGAGTTTTGAATAGAAAACTTTTACTAATTTATAATTTATTATGTACTGAGATTTAACATCTGTACTTATAACAAATGTAGTATTTTTTACTTAATTACAATTTGGAGCAGTAATAAACTATTTAGAGACTATTTTGGGATTAATTTTCAATATTGTTAATTAAATGTATTAATATTTTTTTTATAAATTTAAGTTCATAATTGTTAAAGTAGTCCAGGAGGGCCGGCAGAAGTGAAAACTTATACTAGGTCACTAGAAAAGTTTTTCAATATGCAATTTCTTGAATTTATTTTTATTTTAAAGCTTAACTCATAACGAGATGATAGGCATATAAAAAGTTTCTATAAAGGATCTATTTATATATACTTATGCTACTTTATTACTCATGATAATGAACGTCTCTGAGTACGACAGTTATTGCTTATTCGTTTACTGGTGCAATCGTGAATTTTAGTGCGATTTTTTAATGCTACTGATGCTTTAAGATATTTTCGCCCTATTGAAGCACTGTCTCAGGAAAACATGGCAAAAGCCGAATTATTATTGTTAAAGTAGGATCTTTGTATAAACTACATTATAGAAAGATATCTTATATTTTATTGTGCCAAGCATTCATTATGTAGTAGATGTAGTAAATTGGTGTACTTTTTTTGAAAAGCCAATGAAAATGAAACTTCTCTTGATGATAGCAAAGTGCCATGAGTGCCAAAACTTGTAATTATTATTTTATATTACTTTAGAAAAGAAGTCATTCAATATTAATGGAGTGCCGACTGAAGTCTACAATTTGTTAGTGAAAGAAAAACTTAAGGCCAATTTGTTTTTTACTGAAGAGACATTTTAGAACATAATGTTTTGAAAAATGAGTGCATATTCATGAGCTATTCATATAGGAATGATTTTTTTGCTTAAAGACTTCAGAAAAATAAAGAAAGCCCCTACGCGTAAAGCTCATGAGATGGATGGATGGACTGCAAACAGTCCAGATCTTGCTATCTGTATCAATTTTTTGTTTCTAACTAAGAAAGATTTTTTTAATTGAGGATTTTTGCAAGTAAGCTCTAGTTACTCATAGCGTTGAACTAAGTTTGTTCAATTCTGTAAAAAAAATAAACCCTTCATATTTTTCATAATTGATTTTCAGTTTTTACACTTGATTAAGTACATAAACAACACCAAATATTATTTTAAAAACCCTCAATAAACATGGCTGTAGGTATTGCAAAACTTACCTAGTGACCTAGTAAGATGTGTTTTCGTGGTGATTTGGACGACAGTTCAATTAAAACACAATTAAGTTTCTCTGTAAGAAATGAAACAACATTTATCGTATTAAAAGTCTGTTTAATAATCGCAACGTCAAATCCAAAATCACAATAATTATAATATTTAGCTTTTTCTATAACAAAATACACTTGTCAGTAACCCATTAATGACCCACTGCTGGGTCTCTACTCTCAAAATGAGAGGGATGTAGACCTCATTCCACCACGCTAGACACATTTTGTTAATGAATGTTTCCTTTTGACAGCTTCCGTAGTTACTTTGACTTTCTAAATCAACGATGAAGTGATATGAACCTTTATGTACCAAAACATAATTTTACAGGAAACAAAGCCAGCTCACGCAAACAATTACCTATTTAAAGTCTATCTAGGTACCTACCAAAAAAAATCCCTAAAATGTCAGGAGTTCTAGTCACTTCAGTGTCGGGAGTTCAACGATTTTATCACATGAATCTTAAAATATGCGTACCACGCTAAAAGAAGTTTTCACTTCAAATAAAACAAAACAATCATAGGCCAGATTAATAATTATAAATTGTTCGTACAGTGGCTGGATTAATAGTCACTTCATTTAATGTCAATATGTTTTACAGAATGGGCTCTATGGTTGTAGAAATGTATTGGAAACAAACTCCACTAACCTGCAGAAATTTTATGGAATTAGTTCGGAGAGGTTACTACAACAATACAAAGTTTCACAGAGTGATCAGAGATTTCATGATACAAGGTGGTGATCCTACTGGTACAGGGAAAGGGGGCCAGTCTATCTATGGTTTGTATTTTGATGATGAAATAACAACCGACTTGAAACATACAGGAGCTGGTATACTATCTATGGCAAATGCTGGACCAAACACAAATGGTTCACAATTTTTTATCACATTAGCCCCAACTCAGTGGCTTGATGGAAAACATACTATATTTGGCAGAGTTCAAAGTGGAATGTCTGTTGTAAAAAGAATAGGTCTAGTTGAATGTGATAAAGATGACTGTCCTGTGGACGATGTGCGAATCGAAAGAGCTTATATTGCAAAATAATGAGAAATACCTATGAACTTATATATTGTTTATTAAGTATAATTTGAGTCAATATACCTTTAAACAATATGTTGTTTTTGAAAAACTTAACATAGTAATAGTACCCTGGGCAACAAGGTATATAGTCCATTTTTTATTCTCTTGTTATATTTGCAATCTTAGCATGTCTTTTTATTTTAATTTGCAATTAAAAAATAATGCAGACACAATATTTCAAAAATTTGAAAACAAACAGATTTTTAGAAACTATTATAACTTTTTTTCAATAAAAAGAAGTGCCAAGATATTTTACCAAATAAGTCAAGAGGATAAAAATGAACTGTATTGATAGTGATGACCACATAATCATTTTGTGACTGTGTATTGACCGGCATGTTTATTATTTCTAAATGGATTTTGAATAAAAACATTATGAATATGTTTGTTTTTTCTTCATGACTGATCAGGTTTAAAGTGTGCCTAGTGACATAGGTACAAACTTGTATGAATAAAAACAAAGGAAATATATATTACTAGCTGACCCCCGCAAACGTTTTGCCATATAAGTTATCGAGCGTAAAGATCGACTATTAAAAATAGCGGTTGGTGATGTAAGGCGAAAATTTAGGGTTGTACGTATTTTTTGATGCTACATTATTGAAAAATAAAAATAAAAAAAATTGTCCAAAAAATAAAAATGTTAGGTATGGACAACCCTTATCACATAGGGGTATAAAAAATAGACAGTAGCCGATTCTCAGACCTACTGAATATAAATTTCATGAAAATCGGTGAAGCTGTATATGTATGAATAAATATAATTTATTCGTCCAGTACCCGTACAAATAGTCACTTCGATAACAAAATATTAATTAGATTACAAAATGATATATTTTCAATATACATTTTTTATAATTGTACGTCACTGGTAGTTCTAGTGACACAAGGTTGTATCATTTACTTGTACTACCAGTTGTACAACTTAGTACGGTTTTGGAGGAGTGTGGTAACTAAAACTGTGACATGAGAATTTTATATATATGATAAATAAATTTATTATAATATAATATATATATTTTGGGTTTCCCAAAATCGACTCCTAGGAATCGGTAATTACCAAATCTCCCGTCCTAAAACTCTCAGAGAGGAGGAGATTCGGTTTCCCCAGTGAATACTGAATTTCCTAATATTTTGGACAAAATTATGATTGTGTGTAATAGCGGCTTATAATATTATTATATAATCTATATATTATAATAATAATAATGATTATTAAAACAGCATGAATCTGTTAACCCAGAAAATTTGAAAAGTAGTAGTATTGTACCTAATTGCGAAAACATTTGGAATAATTTGGATGAAAATATTTTTTTTTAACGCTGCACACATAGCCCCACACTAGGATACCCTGTGTCGGGACACACAGTGACACACAGTACACACACAAAACACGAACTCGCTACACCCAGACAAGAAACAGAAATTTAAATTCATCATTCAAATCTCTTCAAACTCTAATTCAAATATTTGGATGAAATTAGGCACAGTAAACTACAGAAGGGATAATTGGAAAGAAAGTTCCTTTCGGCATGCTTGGAGGAGACTCGAACATTTTTAAAAAATGTTCCTCCCATGCACGTATAAAAAATGATTTTTTATACGTGCATGGGAGGAAATAAGGATTTTGCTGGGCGACCGAATGACCGAACTGAAAAATATTGTGACTTGTGAGTAGTTGTGAGACAAACCGTAAGAATAATAATAATATATAACGGAAGTGACGAAATAATATATTTGTATTTGAATATCGAAGTGACGACGATAATAAAATTATAGTCCAAGAGGTGTTAACATTTTTCGAGAAGTGTTCGATCATAGTCCAAGAGCTGTGCTGTAAAACACAAATAACAGTTCAAAAACCTTCCAAACGTAGTGCGCCAACGTATTGAAGTACGCCGAATTAAAAAAAATAATATTATTGTCGACTAAAGTAGTTACTTATTGAAAGGTCAACTACTTACGTAGCACAAAATAATGTAGTAAATATAACATTAAAGAGTTAATATTCAATTAATATAATTACATAAATTTTCAGATATTCAAAATTTGGCGCTTCCTTTAAAATTTATAAATATCTGATGCTAAAGTGGCGCCACCCTAATTTCATGCATTTTGACGGACACATTTTCATGTATCATACAAATGACCCTTTTAATCAGGAAGGCTATACTTAGCTAAGCCATTATTCTTACTGCGGAAAAATGTGTGTGTTTGTTTTTTTTTCACGTTTTGATAGAGCGAAAGATATATTTCTGTGTCAAAAAACCAGAACGGCTTAAAAAGACTTCTATATGTGGCCAAACGACACGCGTTTAGTAGAGAGCCAGATAGGGTACCATAATTTCATCTCTTTCTAAGAACTCTTTAAGAAATCTCGAACATTTCCACTTTCAGGCAGCCATATGTCTCCCCCCTGCTCTACTATAATAATAATATCTCTATGGAGAAAACCACGAGAAAACCCTAAAAAGTAAAACCTGTGACGAGTTGAATCTAGACGAATTCTTTATCTGTTATTACATTACTGAACTATATTTTTTTCATAATATATCAGTACATAGTCTGTTTATAGCCATGAGCAAAATGTGTCACTTAAAAGAAAAGAACGAAACATATCTTTCCTTCACTGTGAAGTATATCACTCTTTTAGTCCAGTAGTTCAATGTAGTTCACCATTCACAAACGATAGGTTATCCTTTCCTACTTCTTACTTCAACACTCCATACTACTTCTTTTACTTCAGTTAGTTCACTTCCTTCACTAGTTCATTACGATATAGTAGTTCTAATGAAATGTTCGATAAATTATTATGAAATACCCCATAATGAACTCGTGTATCGTAACGTTTATCTCTATTAGTCTTTTAAATTTTTTGAGATTATTAGATATAGGATAAAAAGACAAAAAAATTAAAAGGACTAAAACAATAAAATTAAACTAAGTGCGTTTGTTTTATCAAATATCTAGTAATAAATTATGGTCGCTTTCCAAACTTATAATGTTATTTTTGTTCAATATTTTGAAATACCGTATAATATACCCTCCGTAAAATCGTACCTTAGATTTCTTACGATCCTCAGAGACGTTACCTATTTAAATTTAAAAATGAAAGAAAATATCATTTATATTTATAATCAAGCCAAAATAGTCTGTAAATAGTTAACATAAAACTCATAATATTGAAACGTTTCCTAGAACTTCTAACGACAACGTATTTAGATGTAATAGTGTTCGTATAAGAGTATTTGTAATTTGATCATTGGTGCTTTACTTGATGGTTTAAGATTGTTTTCTCTTTTATGTCTCCGAGAGTGAGTATGTGTATGTGTGCGTGAGTATATGCGCACGCCACGCGTCGTCGACTGTCGAGCTTCTTCGGTTAGTTTCGTTCGCGAAGCAATTGGACTAAATGAACGAGATGAATTGTAACTGAAGTAGTGAAGGAAGGACGGGAAAAAGTGAAGTACTTCAATTGAAGCATTCATTCCTGAACGACACATGACTGGTCTGTTACATGAAAATGCAACTTGTGGCAACACAGCACACCCGTTTTTTAAGACTAAGTTTGCGGTACCTACCTAGCGGTTTGACTTTACGTTAAACATGCGCAAATCATGTTCGGTAATGGATTGAACCTGGAACGGTTCATTGACATTTCGGAACTAGTTCCCTTATCATGTTCGGGGAACTATATAGTTCCTCTGATTAGCACCGACTGAGGAACTGAGACCGCTGAGGAACTGTAAACTGTTTATACCTAAACAGGTCCACGGCGGTCTTAAATTAAATCCTACAAATTACAGTTCCTCGGTGCATTGGACGTGTATTTGGTAAAATTAAATAAACTTATTTTGTATCAATTGATTTACCTTCATACTTCTCAGGCTTAGGACTGTCAACCAAATAATAACATTAATTAATATTTAGTTATGAAAGTATTTAACCTTAAACTCTCGTTTTTCTTCGGGATGCCATTTTCAAGTCTTTTACACTTTTGAACCATTGTTTATAATACAAATTATTTATATTTATTTAGACTTCCTAAAACTAATATTTATTACAATTTACAATATATACACTTTTACTCAAAGGTAAAACAATTTATTTAGGTACTATCGTATCGAAATGCAAAATAGAATATCATCAGGGCACCGCACGTACGTACGAAATGTTTGTTTACTTTAATAAATCAAAATTCCAAGAATTGAGTCAGTGGTAGGTACCGGTGTCAAGGTCAAAAGTTCAAAACGAAATTTGCATTAATAATGTATTTTTCGACTTAAAATAGTACTTAGTGCATATAACATAAGGTCACATTATTATCCTTAAGCAATTTTACATTTGTTTATTATCTGTCCCAATCTTCGCGCCCAGTCTTATACTGCATCCCTTTCGCACCTACACGAGATTCGGCAAAGCTCGGACCGACCCGCCTCTATTCGGTGTTCAAGCATGTCTCGGTTCGCTCGGACATGCTCGGAACTGTGAACCTGTTTGTTTAGACGCCTCGGAGAGGAACTATATCGTTCCAGTGTCGAACATAGTTCCAGGAACTATTTCGGTCCGGAACTACACATGTCTACTTTACGTCGGTACTGGAAATTTTTCGTTATAGTGAATAATGACAATGTGATCATACATTGATTTTAACGCTTAAAGTAACATTTAACTAAGTAACCGTTTTCATAATTATCGTACAGATTTAAGTAGTGTATTCAAAATCTTTCTAAAATATTATTTAGATTTTAGGTTTTCGTAATTATACATTTCTGAAATACTGTGTTGGGCGCCATGTTTGTCACGTTTTTTCCAGTTGTGAATATATAAACTGAATATTCTATTTGTAATAGCGTCTTAAGTTGCATATTTATCAAAGTGTAAATTTGATTAGGCCGGCCACCATGAGCACTTCGTCCTCTAAAAAGGAGAAACGGCATCGTTCGTCCGGAGAAACAAACAAAGTAAGTTGACAATTTATTCCCGCTCATCGCGACATGTTTATGGCGCCTCCGCTAAGATTTTATATAGACTAAAGCCGTGGGGTCTTATTTATTGAACTACATTAACTGACCAATTCTATTTTCTTGGCATTCCGAAAATAATTCTTTAACACCTCGATACTGATTATCTTTTTTTCTAATGATATTTCAACATGTTTAAACACATTTGTACATACATTAGATCGTCAGTTGATGACAAGCAATGAATTATATACTCTCATGGACAAGTTTCCTAAACACAATATCTTACAAAACAACAGTTCACAAAAAAAATGCAATAAAAATGCCACTACAACAACATTTCTACAATAATTCATCTTGAAATCTACTTTACCTACCTCATTCGTAATAGTCGAGTTTTGAGCTGATGTGTGTTACCGGTAAAGATCTACAGGGCAAAGATCTGGTACTTAACTGTGAGCTTGATTAATAAGCTTACTGCCACTCTCAGAGGCATCATTTAACATAATGTTCATTAACAAACAAATTCAATCGTCTTTATACTTATTAACATCAGTGTTCATAAGCTGAAGCCAGGCAGCTATCGTACCAGGGCTGCAATATTATCGTATTTAATCATATATGGATCAGAATTATCGTACCCACTATGAAAATGACTAAAATGCATTAAAAATAATATGAAACGTTTTGCACATGGTTTAAATCCTATGATCCTATGAACAATGTAGTATAGTATTGTACCATCATACATCATACGTAGGTATGAAATTGTTGTACATGTACGATAATTATCATACGGTTCCGAACACTGATTAACATAAGTGTCATCTTTATTTTCATAAGAAACCATTAAGGTTAATGAATGTCTGTGAGGACTGCTGTTAGAGTCCCTCAGAGGGTTATTAAGAGACCTTAATGATTATCACACATGATAGAATCTGCAATGATACCAACATAGCTCTAAGAGCAGACAAAAGTGGCAATGAGGTGGCCACATCATTCACAGGAGCAGTAATCAGTAGCTAGGACATGTTATCTATGGCAACCATATCTTGGCAAAAAGAGTACAGGCGATCCTCTACACAGGTGGACTCAAGACCTAAAAAGACAATAGAAACTGTTGCATTCAAAGGGCCTAGGACAGCATTTGTGTGGATTAGAGGAGACCCTTATCCAGCCGAGGACCACAAAGCACTGAAAGAAGAAAAAAGAAGTCTTACAATTGGGTGCATGACGATATTAGAGTCTGTTTAAGGATTGTTTATTTACTATTATTTATAGAAAATCAAAGAAGATGTTTTACTTGATAAACAATATATTTCAAAAGTTATTTAGTGTATATTAAAGTAACAAAATAGAAAATTATAAAAAAATATTCAAAATGACGGCACCACAGCCATTTTCGCGAGGCACATAGAATTTGAGGCATTCTGCGGCACGCAGTGTAACTGCTGCAAATTTGGATCTATAAAAAAAAAACACTTATTGTACATGCTTATAGCTAGAGAAATACATAGGGAATTTTAAAAATATTGGTTTGTGTGTGACTGGCGAGTATTTGAATTCAATCGTTAAATTTTCAACAAAAAAGATAATCATTTGTTAATAAATAATGATTAAATTAACATTTCGAAAATCCCATATTTCTCTTCAAAATCTTATTTTCAATTTCGATATTGTAACAAATTCAAATGAAAAGAATGAAAATTGCCGGAGTTATGCTGCATGCTGTTTTGAAAAATCGTGTTACTACTAGAAAAACGCATTTAAAGTTTTGATATGCATTATAGCCGTGAAAAAATGAAAAATTTAATTTTTTTACCTTTAATCCCAGGACCATACAGCCCTTCTATATTTAAATTTTCTTCCTCATTCTCTTTCCTCGATGATTTTATATTAGAGCGTGCTTCTTTTGCCGCATCTGTCAAAGACCGCTCAGCGTGCCTAACATCGGCTTGTACTCAGTAGTAACTAAAGTCTGTAAATCTCTATAGTCTGTAATTCTTGAATGGAATGTTCCTATGAATGAATATGAATAAGATCTATATAATATGAAGAAAGAATTTTTCAGATCCAAGATTCATAGTTTGTTTTGTGTTTCAATTTTAAACAAACAAGTTTAACAAACATTGCAAGCTAAATAAAAGCTTTTAGAAATAATTCAGATAGTTGCACATTTGAAGGTGAATACTTTCGAAGCTATTTGTACAGGACAAATACACAAAAACGAAACTGAAACTCAGCAGCCTTTACCTGCTTGAAATCGAGTTTCAGTTTTGTTTTTGTCAATCAGATTGAAAATGATGGGGTAATGTTCACAAATTGCCTTATTTGAATGGGTTTTCTTTTTTACCAACGTCAAAAAAGGAGGTTATCAATTCAACATGCATGTATGTAATTCTGGATAACTTAATTCTTAGCATGCCAAGAAGCATTTTCAGAATTATGTTCGAGCCAGGGGAGGAGTTGTCTTATAAAATAAAAACGACTTAATAATAAATGTTGGTAATATTTAGTTGAATTCTCATTTTCTTTCAATTTTTTATTAGTCGAAATTGCACTAGGACTTTTAAATTCAATTTTAGTTGATAAAAAATAAAAAATAAATATTTTTTTTATTTCAACAAGTGTATCTTTTCTATAAAAAGATGTTATTACATAAGCAACATTGTTTTAAAATAGTAAAATTTAAAAATATCCATCTGTTGCTATTGATCTCAAACTTTATTTGATGTGTGTATGTATGTAGTATGTATGTATGTAGTATGTACATATGTCTAAGATATGTTTGTCCACGCATATCTCCAAAAGTAATTGACAGATTGTTTTCGTTCTTTTATTGTTTGCTTGCATTTTGTTCAACTTAGGTTTCATCAAAGTGTCATCAAAATCAGTCCAATAGTTTCTGTGATATGGACTTTAAATTAAAAATTATGAAAAAAAATAATTAAAAAAATTGAACCAGCCTCAAAAAAGTATGAAATAACATTTGTGACATACTTTTGGTTTATTGAGGTTGGTTTAATTTTTTTTAATTTTTAGTATAATAATAATTCATAATAGTTTTATAACAACATGATAATTTAAATTGCTAACACCTTTTTTTAAGGAAGGAACAAATTTCTACACTGGGATTTCAAAGTAGCTTTAGTGAAAAATATTATAAATACTTTATCAGCATGACATGTTAAGGTTTTTTGTCTCAGACTTATGGCCATTTTCTATTATCAACCAGTTGTGACTGTGACTTCGTCCATGTGGAATTTACTGTCTCAGTAGCTTAAGATACTTCTTATTCCATCAGCTATCTGCCACTGAAAGTCCCACTAAAATCGGTCCAGTTGTTCAAGAGATTAACCGGAACAGACAGAACGATAGACCATAATTGTAAAAAAATGATAAACTGAATAATTTAACTTACCTATTTGTACTGAATACACATTTTTATGATCTCTTTGCAGTCCTTTGTTAAGAAAGTTACATCAAGAGTGTCAGGATTATTGCCAGCTACCATTACTAAATGGTTTAGCAGTCCCAGTTCCTCTAGTACAAATGGATCAGCGCAGGTAGCTGATGCAACAGACTCATCAACAGATGATGAAGCTCCAGACTCTCCAGTCACTTTACAACCACCTGCCAAGCGTATGCGTTACACTTCTCCAGGAAATTTTAATCAGTTTGCTCAGGTGGAGGTAAATATTTGCTTATCAAGTCTCTTTATTTGTTTGAAATTTTTAAATTGGTTTAAATATTTGGATTGTTCAAAATTAATATTTAAGCCACTTGAAGCCCTGTCCAAAATTTAACCATTTTCAAGATATTTGAGTTTGATTGAATTTAACTAGAGTGCCATGTGTCCATGGATGCATAATTATGCTCAAAAGCAATCCTTTAAGCTGCCACAACACTTATTTGAGTTCATCTACATATCCTTAATTAGTCACTTTACAAATCACCCTGTTTCAATTTTTCAAATCAATGTGTACAATTGAAAATGTACAGAGATAAATTCCTCATATAAGTTATGAATTCCTCATTGAATCTTAAGAATCTTATAGACCTACAAATGTAGCAGTCTTAATACTAACAAAATCATGTCATGTTTCCAGACAAAATGCGTCGGGACTAATACTGAAACATTAGAGGATACAAGTTATATGGCTCAACAACCTATGGAAAGGAGCAATTTTAAAACAGTAAAATATTTGGCTTCAAGTCGTTCACCTGTAACTAGTAATGTCACTGTCGATAAAACTATCCAAAACAGTTTTTTTAAATCGTCTGCGGGGCATGTCGATAAAAAAAGGAAATCTATATTTGATAACACAGATGTAACTATGAAACCAAACCGTAAGTTGATTTATTAACATGCTTTTATTAGTTTCACTTGTATGTTTGTGAGTTTGTAGTAACTCACTAAGTATTTTTCGTTCATTATTGTCTGAAACTTATTTTGAAAATTACATATTTTTAACTTTGTTCTTCAAAAGCGTTTTTTTTGTTTTTTATTTTATTTTAATGAGTATGTTCAGCTTTACATTGTAGACACACACAGCTTAAACATATTTTTCAACAACTTATTTCTTAATTTAATTTAATTTAAATTTCCTTATTTAAGATGCCTCCAAGAAGGCTCCAAACTCTTCAGTATTTTTGCTATTCCTCATTGTTTTGGATTCCCCCAAATGTAGTATGTAGGTTTTCAGAATTATCCATTCTTTTTGGGATAAGCTGTTTATATATTAATTGACAACACAACTTATGAGCATGTTAACCTCCAGGAAGTTGGCACCGCACTTTAGAGTAACAACAATTTTGAAGCTTGTTTCGGATTGTTCTAGGTTTGTTCTACTTTGTTCCAAAACGGCATAGGGCTGAGAATTAAACTTTCAGAATTAAAAAAAAAAAAACTTTTTTGAGCTGGCACCGCACTTTGAAGGTATTGCGATTTTGACGGTTGTTCCAGATTGTTCTAGGTATGTTCTATATTGTTCCAAATTATTCAGTTCGAGAAAAATTTATATCTTATAAATTCTGAGCAAGCACATCGAGCTATCGAGATTCAAATGGTTGTCTTGAGTTGTTCTAGCGATTTTTGACGATTTGAGCGGCTGCTCCAGGTGTTCTATCTTTTTCTATCCTGTTCCAAAATATTGCCTTCGAATAAATAGTTATTTTTCGCGAAATTTGTGAAACAATATCGAACAAACCTAGAACAACCTGGAACAACCGTCAAAATAGCAATACCTTCAAAGTGCGGTGCCGTGTCAAAAATGAGTTTTTCATTTTTTCTTAAAGTTTAATTCTCTGCCCTGTGCCGTTTTGGAACAAAATAGAACAAACCTAGAACAATCCGGAACAAGCCTCAAAATTGTTGTCACTCTAAAGTGCGGTGCCAACTTCCTGGAACTAGCATGTTATACAAAATTAAATTAGAATTTATCATCGATGTTATTAAATTTTAAAGTTTGTGTCATTACAGCAACACCTGTCAACACAAGGAATCCTTATTTCAAACCCAGTTTATTGAGTTCGCCATTCTATGTTGGGAGGACAACTTATGGAGGAGCAGCATCATCATATATGTCTCAAGCCAATGTTAAACAAAGAAAGATAAGTTTAACGAATGAAGCAAGTAACAACAGTAGTGTGGCTATTAGTCATTCTGCAAGACGTGTAATGGATTTATTGGAAAATTATTCCTCTCCTCTAGTTGAGGCCAAGAGAATTCCACCAGTTGTGACAAGCCCTGACAAAAGACAGAATCCTATAAATCCATATGGATCAAAAACCTTTTGTTAGTATAAAAATATATTATGTAAACAAATTATGTTATTTTATTTTGATGCATATATAAAATTTTTCATAAAATTTACAGCTTACAAAACCCAAGAACTGTATGTGCCAACTGTGGCCAGTATTTTGACAATTAAAAGAAAGTCTCGACTTATGGATACCACAAATGCTGCCCGTCAGATTATGGCATCTCACAGCAGCTCATCTGAATTTCAACCATATCCTAAAACTAATCCAGAAAGGTATGACATTTCATACGTCACTTAACCTGCTTTGTTATATAATTACTTATTTATATGGCAGAACAGGTTAGGTTACTTATAAAATGTATTGTAATATGTGGAGATTAAATATTTTTAGTTTTTGAAGTATATTAATAATTGCTTTTTTCTGCAGAAATCCAGTTAAGGAAGGAGATAAACTGACTACGAAAGTCAAAACCAAACTAACAAGATCTAATCGCAAACAAAACATTGATGAAGAAAGTGATGTTACTGATAATATACATCTGCCGAATGTTGTTTTACAGATTGACAAAGACAATTTACCTAAATTTACATTTTCTCCTTCGCCAACGTCAACTAGCAGTTCCTTAAAACAAACTCCTAAAATAATTGTAACACCAGATTATGATCAAACAGCAACTAAAACCAATGAGAGCAATATTGAAAAATCTGCAAAAGATAAAGATTTCTACAAGTTTTCCATCCCTGTTACAATTTCAAATGAGGCTGCTAAAACATCTTTGGCTCTGCCAAAGTTTTGTTTTGGAAGTCCAGAAAGAAATATAGATGAAGTACAAAAGGTGAAAGAAACCAATATTAAAATGGATACAAATACCAGTAGTAAAACATTAACTGAGAAGAGTTTGCCAACACTGAAATCATCAGTTTGGAAATGTTTAGATTGTTGGGTACAAAATAGAATAGATGTCAATAATTGTGTATGTTGTGATGGTAAGAAACCTATTGAAATTGAAGATACACCTAAAAAATGTTCTTCATGTTACGTTATTCTAAGCCAATCTGAAGATACGAAATGTGCTGAATGTACAAAGAAAATTAATAATACTGATAATCCAATTGAAAAAGTGAACGAAATAAAAGTTTCAAAATGGAAGTGTAATGATTGTTGGGTTGACAATGATGAAAGTGCAGAAAAATGTGTTTGTTGTGGAGGTAAAAATCCTAAAAAAATACCACCTTGCAAAATGAATACTGAGAAAATGGTTGAAAGCGACTGGAAATGCAATGAGTGCTGGATAAAAAATAAGAGTACTTTAGAAAAATGTGCAGCATGTTGCACAAAGAAACCTAGTTCGGCTAAAAGTAATTCTTCATTAACAAAAGGCAAAGATATTCATATGGAAGTCAAAGGAATGTCTAATAGTACATTTGAAAACATTGCTAAATCACAACAAGAGAAATGGGAATGCCCTCTGTGTTTGGTGAGAAATGACAGCAATAGGGCCACATGCATATGTTGTGAGGCTGATAGACCAGGTACTATAAAGGAAAGTCACAAAAAAATGTTTAATTTTCATCAACCTTCAGAAATTACTTTTAAGTTTGGCATTGAACTTAAAAAGCAAGAAGAAGTAAAGAAACAAGAAAGCATTGAGAACTCTAATTTAGTTGAAAAGTCAGAGACAAACAATAACATTTTACCCAAAACACCAACATTTGGCTTTGGTGTGTCTAAGAAAATTGAAGAACAACCTGAAACTCACAAATCTGAAGGAGCACCAAAAATAAACTTTACATTTGGCATACAAAAATCCGAGTTGGTAACACCCATTTTCGGAATTCCGAACAAGATACCTGTATCAGCTAAAACTGCAGAAGACAAACCGCAGGAGGTCCCACAGGTTCTCACAGCACCAGAGCCTGAAAAGTCCCTAAAAGCTCCTGTTGATTTGTTTAAGACACCAGTATCTCAAAACAGTTTTGAAATACCAGCCATAGCTCCAATTCAATCTTCAAGCAATCAAGCAACTTCAACTTGTAAAGAATCATCTGTCTTTACACCTGTATTGTCTACTGCAAATTCAGATGTGCAGAAGCAACAAAATAATTTTACATTTTCTACGATTAAGCCAGCTACAAATTTGTTTGGTGCAACAACAACAACCACAGTTGCAAGTAGCGTTTCGGAACCGCTGTCTTCAAATACATCAGGACCTTCAACTTTACCTTTATTTCAAAAACCAGATGTGATAAAAACTACTACAGTCTCTTTCTTTCAAAAAACTGATCCAGTAACAACAACTGCTACAGCTATTTCTTTATTTTCTAATGTTGAAGCAACAACATCGTCTGGTGCACCTTTGGGTGTTACACCGCCTATTTTCAGTTTCGGAAGCTCAGCTGCTGTACCTCAAGCTGAAAAACCCAAATTTCAATTTAGTTTTGGTAATACTAAAACGGATTCTCCTACAATATTTAAGCCAACTTTTGGTGTCACGAATGACAATAATATCTCAACAAATAAGTTTAATATTGCATCCAATACTAGTGCTGGTGGAAATGGACTTTCAGGAAATCCTCTTAATAATACAACACCAATGAATCCAGCCAATGCTTTGACAACAGGAAACTCTTTAACCAATACACCAACACAGAGTTTGTTTGGTACTGCAGTCCAAAAGGAAAACATGTGGGCTGCGAGTAATAATAATATGTTTGTGTCAAATACAAACACAAATACTGTGCAGAAGCCACCTACATTTACGTTTGGTGCTGCTACCCCTTTTAATGCCACCAATTCAACTTTTGGCAGCACTACACAACCAGCGCAAAATGTTTTTGGAATTTCAACAACTGCCAACCAGCCAATGTTTGGAAATCAGATGAATAATCAGATAAATAGTCAGATGAATAGTCAAACAAACAACATTTTTGGTTCTACACAACCAACAAACAATTCGATGCCCATGTTTGGTTCATCGAATGCAGGCGCACCTCCTGCATTTGGCACACCGAATACATCAATGCCGACATTTGAGGCACCGTCGCTGCCTCCAGCACCAACACCGACTTTTAATTTCGGTAGTCAGCAACCACCTGGCATCTTTGGATTTGGACAGGTAATATATCTGAATATTATTGGTATTATTGGGACCTTGTCTCACTAACGTCAGTATGAAGGAATCAAAAATAAAAACTAGAATTTACAACAAAATATTTCATTTCGTTAGAATACAAATTGATTGATATTACCTTTTGATTTTTCGTCTGGGATATTTTAATTTTTTTCTTGTATTTTTTAAAATTTCTAACAGTTTGCACTTCCACATACATTTCGATTCCATAATTAGCCAAATCGCTCCAGCCAGCCTCTCGAGTTTTTGAGAGGCTAACAGTGAAGCCGGCTTTTGACTATGGGATGTAATATAAATTACATCTTGAATGATCTTGAACTATATATTACATCCCGCGATTGCTGTTCGGGCTGTTCCCACTGTAAGATAAATATATATTTTGGATCAGTTTAGCTACGGCCACTACCAATTCTGTGTTGCCAGATTATTTTTTCTCGAATACCCTAGCAGGAGCGCGTGTGTAGCCCCGAGATAGCCCCATCTTGGCAAGGAAATTGATGACCAAAAAAAGCACACAACCATACGCTTTTTTTATGCAATATTCACATTTGTACCCATATATACCTCTTTTTTTTCTGCATAAAAATGATTTCTTAATTAAATATTTCTGAAAAAAAATAAACATACCGTTGAACACATAATAACAATAACACATTAATTGACATTACATTAATTTAGATTTTAGTAAGCGAGTTAGTAACAGTGTCACTCATGACATTAGTACTCAGATTTGGCATAAAATTATTTACAACACCTATAAATAGACAACGTTTTAAAATCCATGCTATAACATACATAAAAACTATTGAAACTGATTAGTGCTATAAAAGTTCTTTTTTTACTACAAAAAAATAATTTGTTAATTAAAATAATATAGCCGCTCGGTAAGGAATATAGCCCCATCGGCGCTAAATAGCCCCATCTGGCAACCCTGACTACCATTCAAATTGCGACTGCGGGCGACGCAGGGGCGCGGTGTACTCCATCAAATATAGCTCGAAAAATATTATAGTTTGGGATCTTATGGGATGTAATGTATATTATAGCGCAGTGTGAACGGTCACGTACAAAATGTATGAGAGCGATAAAATGTTATATCTCAAGATGTAATTTAAATTATATTATATCCCGTAGTCAGAAGCTGGCATGATACATTTTTATATTCATTTTTATAGATACAATTATGTAAACCTGAGGGAACAATATTACATAAATCAATGTAAATATTTCAAATTGAAATGATAAAATGAAAATGGAAGTCTTATTATTTTTTCTATTCAAAACCTACCAATTATCCCATCAGCTATAAGTAAAATAGGGTACTCTCATACGAATTAATACAGGTCATACTGATAGGCATGAATATTGATTTTTCAAAAATCCAATGCTGTGGTTTTCGTTTTCACCTAAATCGGGCCCCAGATTCCTTTTCAGTATTTTTCGCTATTCTTCATAATTGCGACTATCCCCATCTACGCACACTTGAAAAATTCACCTTGTATATATTTTTTGCTGCTTATTTACAGACATTTTGTTTAGACTATGTGATAGTGAAATGTGTGGTGATATAAAGAGTATCATTTCTTACAGCCGCAGCAGAGCCAAGCTCCACAGATCGAGGGGCAGGCACCGCAGCCAGGCATGTATAACTTCGCGACGCCCGGCGGAGCTCCACAGCAATTACAATTCAATATGGGCAGCGCTCCTAATACTGGCAGGCGTGTTATCAGGAAGGCAATGCGAAGGACGCAACGATAGTCCTTAAGTAAAGGCGCCTATAAGGTTTGCCAATGCCTCCTAATTCGGGTTGGGCTGATCTGGGCTATGATCAGTCAAACATCTCACATAAATCTAAGTGCCCTATGTTTAGGTTAATGTTTGATAAAATGTAAACCTAAAATGATGTACGACTGTTTAAACGCGTTGGTTGCGGCGCCGCGTCTTGGCGAACGATGCCCGTGCGGTTGCAAATTTTGCCAAACGATGAACATGTGTGATAAACTGACCGATTTTAACGGGACTTTCACTGGAAGATAGCTGATGTCTTAAGGAGTAACTAAGGCTACTTTTATTTTAACTGAACAATAACTTTTTTGCTTAATTCCTTACTGATAACCGCATCGTTTTTTTTTTATTTTCAACTAGTTGTGCCCCGGACTTCGTTCGCGTGGAATTCTAAAATAAAAGTAGCCTAAGTTACTTCTTATTAGATCAGCTATCTGCCAGTGAAAGTCCCGTCAAAATCTGTCCAGCCGTTCCAGAGATTAGCCGGCACAGACAGACAGAAAGAAAGACAGACCGACCAAAATTGTAAAAAAAATATTTTGGTATTTAGTAAAAAGCGGTTTATATAACAGCGGTTTATATAAGCGGTTTATTTTTATATTACAAATCAGACACTCCAATTTTATTTATTTGTATAGGGTATAGGTTAGGTATTTTTAATGAACCTCAACAGCACTAAAATTTGCTGAAGACTTATAATTTAAATTTATTGGAGTTACAGGAGTAGGTATGTTGTGTCATTATAAATCAAAATAAACAAAACTAACAAAAATAACAGACGCTATTGACAGAAAACGAATAGTAAAGTCTGTCTTGCTCTAACAATTGTTTAAGCGATATATTTGTCTCGCCCCTCGGATGTCTGAGTTGCCAGAGTTGAAATAGAATTGCATAAACGATGATAGAAAAATTAACGAGAAATTATTCATATGATATATTTAGATAGTTATTAGATCTAATCTGATAATCTGAGGATTGAAAAAGCGGCCCTTAGTCAGATAGGTACCTATTATCTTGGCAAGAACTTATTTAAATGGATTCCATTTGGAAATACGAAAGCGCGTATAGTAACCGTCATGAGTCGTGAGCACAGATTATCGGTGGTAGGGATATTGTATACTTTCGGCCAATGTACAGCAGCCAAAAAAACGTGCTGGACCAATAGACGACGCACACTAACGAACTGACGTTTGTCGAACCAATCGTGTGCACCGCAGCGCAGCAATGTCAAACCGACCAATGAAAGTTCTGCTCACCACTCGTGACGGCAACTATATTTCGCAGTGTAATGACGCACCAAACCACACACACTGCAGACACTGCAGCACGCTTGTAGCTTACGCTAACGCCTAGCGCGGGAAAGCAGCCACGTAGGCAAAACCTTGAAAAACGCCCACCTTAACGCGATCCGCAGCCAACGTATCTTTGACATCCTTTATGGTTGACGATATCGTAAGTTTAGTTTTACAGTTTATTGATTTAGTGTTACATGTTTTTAAAGTTTCCAATTTGTTGGTGAATGTTTAGAAATGGACATTTACCGCAATTACATTGTTTGAGGTTTAACTATTTTTATTTAATGACATCAATAATGGGTAAATGGCAGTATATAGGACAATTAAGTGAACTGAAATGTAAAATGTTGATGTTGAAATTTACGTGCGACGCTTATTTTAAACTAATGGAACTGAAGTGTGATGAAACCTGGAAGACTATCTTCTTAATATATTATTTGTCTGTTAAGTTTTAAAAATGGGTATGTTGTCATTCGTAAACTTAGGTATTTTTTTAGTTAATGTTTTGACTGTGCATCTGTACTACTAATATACTGTCACTAATATACTGTCTGAAATTTGAAAATGACATTTTTGGAAAATGAATTTTCTCTGTTCACATTTTTGTCGTCTAAATATGAATTGGACTAATTAATATAGGTGAGATTTTAAATATCATAATCGAATTAGTAGTTGAATTTATTATTAAGGCTGTAAATCCGCCTTAAGATAATCTCACTGATAACACGCTTATAAAAATTTTCTGACCGGAGTTTTTGCACGCCTCGCGATTTCTTTGCTTGAATTTTGTTTTAACTCTGAACTGCTTGAATAATGACATTATTATTTTGAGTCCATAAGCTTCAAAAGCGGTGATAGTGACAGTGGCTTAGAATTCGACCTCTAAATCGAGGGGACCGGGTTCGAATTCCAGTGGCGCGCACCAATAACTGCATTTTAAAAAATGTTATGTGCGCTTTATATAATTAAATATCCTTTATTTAAAAATTGACATAAAATACAAAATACTGTTATAGTAGCTAACATAACTTATAAAATTTATGGTTGGAAAAAGTCATGCACGCTTCGCAATCCGCGAAATTGCTCGAAAACAAACAGCGCGCTCACGAAGCAGCAACATGAGGTTGAGAGTAATTCGTAGAATTGTTTCCTTGACAATATTAAGTAAGTAATTCTGAAATTGTCACTGTAGCCTTTTAGTTTATGAAAGTCACATTGTTTAGTTACACAAAATAACGGCAACGTTTTCTTAGGTTTCTTTTTTTGTTTTTTGCTCAAAATCCTTTTTCGTTTTAATAGTCCTTTTAGTTTTAATTAATAGTTAGTAATAAGAGCAGTCCATCGTGAAACTAAATGTACTCAAACCGAGCGACAGCAGCGCTGCAGACGCGCGGCACTTTGCGGCAAATTTGAAGGCGCCCTAACTTATATTTTTAAAGAAATTTTAAACTTTTTTTTCAATAAAAAGTAGTGCCAAGGTTGTTTAGCAAATTCGACAAGAGTAAAAACGGACTGTAGATATTGGTGTGGCCATAATAATATTAAAGTTAAATATGGCGCGCTCATTGGAGGTGTACAAAAAATCCTGGTCAGGCTATTACAGTAGTCGCGACGTAACAAACCCACAGATGTTCAATGTATTCATTGGCCAGTGTATCTGTTATGTAAGCAAAAAATATAAAAAGTAGTCCTTAACTTATTCATAGATTTACTTACTTTCATGGGATTCAACAGTAAATCAGAGAGATCGGAGATTCGTTAGAATGTTACAAATTTTTACATTGTGACGAAATACAGGCACTTTAATGTATCTATATAACAAGCTTAACGCACACATTGCCACGGGCCAAGATCAGCTAAATCATCTATAATAATGTGTCTATTTACGATAAAACATATTGTTGTGGCCATGTGAGATGAATAAGCTATTAGATTTGTATTAATGGATTACTTTAGCATTAACATGATTTTGTTACAACATAAGCATATTTCAATTTTCATTTTCTTAACAAAAACAGCAATCCTTTATGGGCAGCGGCGCCACATTAATCTTTGATAAAGTTCCTCACAGAAATACCTGATATAACTGATATTGTTGTTAATTCGCACTATTGCTATAATAAACTCAGAAGTTTTCTAGAACTAACAGTCCAGATAATTTATGGTAGCTTTCAGCCACCTATACCCGGATAATGGATTGAGTTAGATATATAGCACCTATAAAGCACCAAAAAATTGCTTTGAAAAGGTAGGCCATAGTTGAAGTAAAAACTACAACATTGCCTATCATAATATTTTTATAAATGAATAGGTATTTTGTTAACGGATTTGACATCCATATTGCCCTAAAGTTCTTTTCCACGTTAGAACTACACTACATCTTGAAATGCACAACAATTTTTATTTTACGGTTCAATATAATTTCAGTCTGGTTGAAGGGGGGTAAGACCGTCATAGGACCTTACCCTTAGTCAGAAATTATAAACCTTTTCTGTTCTGAGAGTCCTATGTTATTCGATTGAGTTATTAAAAAATCTAACTATTCTATGAAATGAGTTACGAATATAATTATTGACTATGAAAATTTGTCGGTATGATTTTTTTTTAATTTGGATAATATGGTCCATCTACAGGTTACCTGTAAAACACTAGCAACCTCGCAGCACTAGGTAGCTAACACCATAAGCAACAACTTTTGTTCTACGACTTTTGGTAATTTTTAATTTCACACAAAAATATTTATTTATTTAAATTCCCGCTTGAATTTTTCTAACTCTTACGTAAATAAACCCTGCTGCGAGGTTGCTAGTGTTTTACAGGTAACCCTATATATCCAAACTAGATTGTGCGCGCGGCTTCGCCCGCGTGGATTTTAGAATTTGCGGTTAGTGTGACAAGTGAAAGAATACAAGGATACTAAATTATTATTGGCATATCAGAAAATGTCGAAATTTACAAAAGGAAACATTATTTCCGCCATTGTTGGTCCGACGACTTTGGCAAAATTGTTATACGCGTTGATGCTCACACATGTTTATCGTGTGGCAGGATCTGTAGCCGCACGATCATTGTTTGCCATGAATCGGCGCCGCGGCCAAAGTGTTAACGATCGATATTAACATGAATTAAAAATTGTTTTCATGTCGTTTACTGTGCGTCCTCATACACAACAGATAATAATAATATGTGGTGCCGCATTGTTAATACTGTTTAACACAGGTTTTCATTCAGTTAAGCAACCTACAAATGTACCGTTCCACTTTATGCTTAGGCTTTAAGCTTAAATTGAAAAAAAAAAACGTTATTTTCTTATTCAAAACTAATTATAATATATTTAGTTATTGCACTTAAATTAATTAGAAAAATTGATTTTTTGTTGTCCCCACTAACAAACGGAAATTTTTGATACAAACTTCTTCAATTAGATTACATGGCACTGATTTTGTGTATATTTTTATATTGTGACAAGGTCTGGATTCAGTCATCATAAACTATCATTTTGCCTGTGTTTATGTATGGTTTTATATCATTTGTATTTGCATAATGAAACGCTAATCGTATGCACCCAGGTATCAATGTGTGTGTTACGCCAAAATGGAGTATATATTTGAAATTCTGTAAGACAGAAGAATTTTATAGAAACAAATATAAAATAAAAAATCGCATGCAATTTAATTTTTCGAAATAAAGTGTGGTAAAAAACAATATTATTTGTAATATTTCAAAAGTTTCAAAAGTTTGGGAGCCGCTGCCCTAATGTATACCCGTTATAGGAAGCTGATAGAATCCCATTCATTTATATACATGCCATTCCATTATTTTGGGGAAACTTAAATTTTCTTAACTTAAGTTAATTTTTCTTCTAACATCTTTTCAGTCCTCAAGTTCACTAAATCAAATTTAGCTATATTTCTTTAGCTTACTGTTACTTTTGGGAAGTGCTGAAATATTAAAAGATTACACACTAAACACTGGAAATTAAAGAAATCTTTATTGCCACAGTATGGATTAAAAAAACTTAAAAATTAAAATATCCCAGAAACTAGCCATTCCTGGCTAGTGTGTTAAATGACAAAATCAATTGCAAATAAGGTCTACTTTCACTCCCCGAAAGGAATGTATGGAATTACCTATAATCATGTATATTTTTTTGTATAAAATTTTATATTAAGTAATACTAGTTGACCCCGCAAACTTTGTTTTGCCAAATACGAGTAAGTTATCGAGCGTTAAAAATCGACTATTAAAAATAGGTGTTGGTGATAGAAGGGTGATAATTTAGGGTTGTATGTATTTTTTGATGCCACAATATTGAAAAATAAAAATAAAATAAAAATGTTAGGTTGTCCATACCTAACCAAGTCCAACCAAGTCCATATCCCTTAGGGGCATAAAAAGTAGACAGTAACCGATTCTCAGACCTACTGAATATGCATTTAAAATTTCATAAAAATTGGTCCAGCCGTTTTGGAGGAGTATGGTAACTAAAACTGTGACATGAGAATTTTACGAGTATAAGATTTACTAGAATCTGCACCATTGTGTATTGTAACTACTACATACTCGTAAGTATCTAAAACGTCATCTTTGATTAATGTTGGGGTTAGTTAACCCTTAATCAAAATGGCGGGATCACTTTTTATTTTAAACAGATTTTCCAATAATTTTATAACACTCATTTAGCACCTTTTGGTACCTATAATAATAATTTTGGTACCTTCTAAGTTTAGACGATAATATAGGTTCATACTGATATTTTGATGCCTCAAGATGGCGGGATCAAGCTGTTACCACCAAACTACCAATCCTTTTGTTAAACCAACTGCTCTGAGATTTAAAACTCATTTAACACCTCCGGAAAGTCTCGTGACGATGTTTGAATAACTTACAGTTTTTTGGTATTTATTTTCATATTTACAGCTTTTACGCCTGCATAATTTTGAACAGCAAACCGTAAAGTAGAATAAATTTACCCTTTGAATAAGTGGCAGGCGCTTTTGCTTAATTTCATTTTATACATATTTAACTTTTACAATAAACTTTTCGATTATTCTGACTTTATTAAAGGTATTAAGAAAGGCACACAAGTGTTGTTATCACCATTATTTAGATTAAATAATTTAAACTAAATAATGGTGATAACCAACTGCTCTGAGATTTAAATAATTTAAATAAATGATGTTCATTTAAATTTTCATGATAAATGGTGGACAACATATGGTACTGTGAATCGGAAAATTATTCATTTTCATATTATTTTATTTATAAATTTTATTGCTTATAAAAAATGATAAATCGGTTTTGTACATATTAGTTAGGCTTAGGTCGTTTCCGTATTGTGTAAACGCATTTATGATAATTCTTCTGACACCAAGGTATTATGTACTACATACTAGAGAAGTATTTTCAAACAAAACATCGTTAACTTAATTCGCAGACGCGACATATTAACAATCCTGCCTACTTGATGTATGTAATTTACACAGAATAAATAAAAAATATATTTAAAGAGAAACAATTTTTGTAGAGAAATATTGTAAGCTTTGTTTTAACTTGCAATATTTTAAGTTTGTTCGGGTCAACACTTACTGTTTTAGTTAGCCGATAGTAGTTAAATTTTGTCACTCATACCCATTTAGTTTCGATGACGATGCATGATTATCTATAAACATTATTGTAAGGGTACCTACCTACCTCGTTACGTCGCCAGCATCGCGGAAGCCGCCCGGCCGCAGCAGCGCTAACTTTTAAATTTTATGTTGCCGGGTAAATAAAGATAAATCCACAACAGAAAAATCTTAAAAATTTTAGCATACTAATTTATTTTGTATTTTTCTTATGTTTTCATAAAATTGCACAAAAAACTATTTCTCAAAAATTTCATACACCATGTGATAAACATATATAAGTACATACACATTTTGCCAATTTCGGGATTCGAATCTGCAATGCAGGTTAATTGTTCTAACTATACTTTAGGCTATCGGGCAATCGTAGTCTTTGTGGCAGCCTTACCCATAAATGTTAGGTATATTTTGTCATTTCATTTACGTAAATAGCCTACTTATCAACACGGTGTCCACTCTGCGTTAATTACTCTTTGATATTTACTGACACATGGCCGTCGCCGCTAGGTATATTATTATTGTTAAATTTGAATTAGGTATGCTTTATAGGTAATAGGTGCAATTTATTGATGAAAAGTCACTAAATTCTTGAGTGGTGTTTAATGTCTCAGAGCACACGAAGGAATGTTTTTGTGATAAAACTTCGCACTCAAACACGTCACTCTGTGAAGCAAGCGTTTGACAACGACTAAATGAGTTGGAGTGCGCGAACTCTTAAGGTGTTACAAACAAACTAGACTCTTGGAGGTCTTCTCCAGTACGTTCGTACATAGTATGTCAACGACTTATTATTAAACTGAATTAAATTTATCTAAATGCGTCCTACACACAGTCAATATGTAAAAATACATTTATAGTTGTTAATGTAAGTGAAATATTACAATAAAGAAGTAATGGAAGATTGGGGAGCAAAACTAAAATGCTAGAACTAATCCAATTATATACGTAGTACGTACACTTTATTAATAGTGAATTAAATATGCTTTTAGATTTGTTCCTTAATTAAGAATACCAATAAAATAATTTTGACTTATTATTTCAAATGCATCATTTAAATTTGTGATTGATTTCACTTTTACCTAATGGTGCCTACTGTGAGGGCCCGAATAGTACCTATGCGTCAAGTGGACTGTATTTATACTTTACACTATTAGAGTGGGTTGAAAGTAAAGTGAAAACACACTGAACCAGGAATCACTCTACACACGTTTATTTAATTTGCATATTGTACCTAATTGTTACATGAATGAATAATAACAAGGAAAAACAGAGTTGACAATACTATTTAAAAAGAAAGACAAAATCGACTTCAAAAAAGTATCAGGTAAGTACATGCATAAAATTGGTTACACACTTTAGGCTTAGGTACTTACTATTTTTGAGAGTGGTGTCTTTTGTATATAAAAAGTATTTTGTTTTTATTGTTGATTTTTGACACCAACCTCAAAAATAGTAAGCCTTAAGTATTTAATCAATTTTATTTCACACTTTTTTGGAAGTCGGTGCAATTTTTTAATTATTTTTATTTCCTAAATTTTAGTTTTAATTCGACATCACGAAATCTACTGAACCGATTTTGATGAAACTTACCATTTCCGAAGTTGAAAAAATTGCATACAAACAAAAAATAGATCACAATCTTAGTTTCGGAGATATGCGAGGACAAACATATACATACATCGCTCGTTTAAAAATAAAATGAAATAACGCAATGCTACTTAGTATGTCTTCATTTTCATTTGCGATTTAAATATAACGAAGATTAAAAATTATAAAAAAATAAAAACCAACAGTCAACAGTCTTTTTAGTACCTACAATTTTGCAATTTAACTTTTTTGATAGGACTTGTAGTTTGCCGGAAATCGAGATTTAAACAGTTTTTTACCCATAAAAACTCACCCCCTTCGCCTTCCAGACCTCAGATCGCCCGTAAATTATTTTTCCTGTAATTTTTGTTCTAAGTACCTACTAATTCTCTTCCTTTTCCAATAGGTTTCATCCTACTATATTTTTTTTGGTCTCAAAAATTATCGACCCTGGTCTATATATCGTAAGTCTCCGGCAAACATTTATTAGTAGGTACCTACGCTGCCGTGGCGCACACACAGGTTCACAGAACACTATTACTCCACAGGTTTATCGTGTGGCAAGCTTTGCAAGCGACACGAACCTTGCATTGTACAAAATGGTCGGTACGGGGAACGAAGGAAAGCCAAATTAGAAAAAATAATTAAAAAGAGTTCATAGGTTCTGGTAAAATTGCTCCTATGGTTCTTTGTTGTTTACTTAGGAAGACGTGTTTATGACCATGACCTGCAATACCACAGCGGATACCTTCGACGTTTTGGTAACGTCCAACTCCTGGCCACACTATGACTCGCTTGTAACCTGGTGGTTTATCGTATGAGCTGTTAAAACCGTGAATGTTATGTTTGAACCTTTTTGTTACGTCAATGTTGTAATGCGCTGGGCCTGGTTCGGCAGGTTGCGTAATACGCATTCCTAAATCTGCCAAAGCATTTCTACCTCTATGTGGCAAACTTCTGTTAGTCTTATTCATTTCACCAAAACGCGATTTTTTGTATGTTTCTAAACATCCTTTCAGTGCAATGGGCCATGTAGCCGCGTAACATTTAAGTGATTCGTTAAAATGATTTTTTATAGTGCTGCCATCTCGTTTACCGGTAAAAAGATCGTAAGGCCCCCTGCGCGATACTATCTTTTTGGATTTGTATTCGACGCAGTTCTTGTCAATGATATTATAACGATTAGGGGCAAGCGACCATTTTGCCGAAGTATCTTTAAAACGACAGGGCTCCTCTCTTTCAAATGTTGGTCTGGTGGAATGGCCCCCTTTAGTGGATTTTAATCCAATTTCTTTGTAATAGGTTCCTGGTCCAGGATTATTATTTTTAGAGGGCTTGTAACGAGGCGTCCTTCCGAAGCCAACGTTCATACATGCAGCTTGGTATTTGGGTAGATTTACAATATCATGCCATGCAGGTCCTAACACAGACTTGGACCATCTTTTACGGTCAAGAATTTTTTGATTTCTATAACCTAAATTTTTTGACCAATCTTCTAATTCGCTTTTGTATCTCCAAGGATCCTTGTCACTTGCTCTATTTTTGTTTACTTGGAATATCTCTTTGATTGATATAGGCCTGTAACGACATGGATCACAACCGTCTGGGCGTTGCGTGTAAAGACCATTGGGGTCTAACTTAGGGTGAACTGTATTTTTTCCAAATCTCTTTACTCCAGAACCAAAAGCATTATTATTCTTTTCCGTCACCATTGTTTTCTAATACCTATGCGCTAAAATATTTGAGAAAAATTGTTGTTTTTCTAATACTTAGATAGGTTCACTTGACGTTTTTATTGTTGTGATCACAGATAATACCAAAATGCCAAAAACATGAAAGTTCCTTGGAATTGTCAAGTTTTTCACTTGAGATGTATTGTGATGAATCTGTGGATGAATCAATCTACACTAATATTATAAAGAGGAAACATTAAATTTGTATTTTTTTGTGTGTGTGTGTTATGTTTGTAATGAATAAACTCAAAAACTACTGTGCCGATTTCAAAAATTCTTTCATCATTGGAAAGCTACATTCACCCTGAGTACCTAACATAGGCTATATGTATTGCTAGATTTTGTCAAATTAATTGGCAGAGCGAAGTATGGGAGCCCATGATGCTAATAAATTGCGTAGTAACTCCAGCGCCGATGGGATCTAGTGGATTTAGAAGATTAGAAAAAAGGATGAGAAAAAAGGTTATATTTCATTTCAGCGGCGCAAGTTTGTGGCAGACCTGGAAAATGTAAAAAAATATTCATTTTGAAATACTCGAGTGCGTCTAATTTTTGGGTAGGTGGTCCCACTAGGTAACGATATTCAAGCTTAAATATTTAATGAATTTTATCATTATTAATTAATGAAACAATTAATTAAATTTTCGAAAGTTAACATTTCAAACCAATTGACTGATTGAGATATAGGCTGCGGCATTGCAGCGGTCTATGAAGCGAAAAAAAATTGTGTCAATTATTTCAATATATTTTTTTTATTTTGCAATGATAAGGGAAATCCCAGAAAAAATTATTACCAAACTTCCAAAAATCCAGTGGGAATCAGTTCTTTGAAGTGTTTGAATTATAAGCATATACCATATTTTTTTGATTTTTTAACCTAGTGTAGCCTAAAAAATGTTTTATTGTAACTTACTGACTTGCGACGATGCCATGCGCGGAACGCCTCGGAATTTTTCAACGTTAAATTAATATTATTAATTATAGAGGTACAGTTTCGGGAATCGGAACGTTTTTTTAGTAAATATCTCACATAATAAATATTAGGTATGTATATTGAATGAGATTGTTAACTGCGATTGCCAAGTAAATCTATGGATAGGTAGGTACATACTGCAACTTTTTACGGTACAAGAACCGAGTTGCGAGATTTGGGTGTTTACCAAGTTATGTTTTTGATGGCATCTCAATTCTTTTTGTGTTGTCAATCTAACTGCAAATGTAACTTTGTAATCCTATACATTTGTATGGGTTTAAAAAGTTATTTATGAAGTTATCTAGAAAACTGGACCGAAATTGCAATTTTTTTAAATATTTCCTCGACTTATACAGATGACTACCATGGTAAAGCTACAAGGAAGAAATTTTATCTTATAATAGATCTTTCAAATGACGACGATGAATATGTGACCAAAGGTGTACCTATACCTATATTTATTTAAAAATATTCTAGTAGGTATTAAACTACAATAGGTATTATCATTAGAAAAAGCTAACTAACCGTTTTATAGGCTTTCTTAGGGTTTTAACTTTCTCCTTATGATTTACTAGTTGTACTTTCATAAAATGTGCCCTTTGTTGTAAAATTGATCGAAAGTCAGGATATTCACACCTATACATCGCTCCCCTGCTTCTAGAATACCCGTAAGCGTTCTATCACTGGCTAGGGAGCTGGTGAGCAAAAAATCTATATGATTCGCTCGATTTTATAAATAGCGATAATTATACAATAAGGAATATTAAGGACCGCCCTGCCACCATGGTAGCGCTAATGTAAAAAAAACCATGTATAATACTATATTATTATCATTTGCTCGTGTCTGCCTCTAAGGCTGATGTTTAGAAACCTTGTCAAAATGAAAAACATCAAAAAGGCAGACATCTAGGACTCGCTTGGCACACCTGCAGTGTTCGTTTAAAAATCCTGTGAACGATCGCAGAAAAATAGTCTGCCACTATCGTAGCGCTGCGTTTTCAATTAACAGCGCTTCAAAAATGTCGAAAAAAAGTGTGCTATACCATTTGCTCGTGTCTGCCCCTTTGACTGTTGTTTATATTGCTTATAAAAGAAAGAAAAAAGAATGAGGCTGACACCCAGGTCACTGATATTCCTTTGAATTTTTTTTAATCGACGCTTGGGTGAGGCATTCAATTAACAGGTCTAAACATGGACCTGATAATGTGTAGACAATATATTAATCTAAGTAATAAATTGAAAATCGAAATGCACGTTAGCAAAACGTAAAAAGGAAAATAGGTAACGCAGCAACGTACGACATTCATTCATTAAGAAAATTTTGTCGTATTCCAACTTTAATGCCTATCAATACGGAGTACGAGCAAATCATATACAATCTTAAATACTTGCCAGTTCCCTGTCTACACGTACGGCCCGGTGCGAAACCGGTGCGCGGGTGCGTGTATTAGTTCGCGGGTCCCTCCGAATCGTAGAAAACCTTCGGAAATGCTCTGGCCTGTTCTCTGCATTAGTAAACACCGCGCCTTAGACAGTGTAGGTACATAGAAAATCGATGGGGAGAGGGTGTCTTGGTCGCGCTTGCGTCTCGCACGCGGTTCGCGCGTGTCGCCGCTGGGCCGCCGCCGTCACCGCACGCCCGCGACCTGTGGGGCGCCGCAAGACTTGTTGCGAAGGCCACCTGTTAACACGATGGCGCCGTGAACTTCAGGTAAGTTTCGAAACATTTTATAACACATGCTAACACTCACCATTTTCTCAAGTGGATTGTGATTAGAAAGAAACATACTCGAGAAAAACGCGGCATTTATAACAACTTTCATTTTAATTCAGTCGGATAAGGATTTCAAACATTGAAAGTTTAGGTAAGTAACACGTATTTTTTATTAATAATTTTCATATTCCAAAGCACACGAAATGACTCTTTCATTAGAGGTATAAAAAACCCTGAAGTAACATTTTCTATTGCCGCGTGGCCTCTTTATGAACTCGTAGGGAGGGCAGATTTCGTTGCCCCTATGGTCCAACGGTCGTGGGGTGAGAGATTTTGTCTACAGCTCTCTTCTCGGAATTTTATGTAAATTGCACTTCTGCGCTTCACATCAATGACGCTACGTCCCAGCGCAGATGTCGTATTCGTAACATATTTATACCTACAAATGATGTGTTCTAAATATTCTTGTAATAATATTACGTATTATTGCTTTAAAATATAATAAACCCTTTAAAATAGGCTGTTGCTAGCCGTTAAACGAATAAATAAAATAAATGAATCGTCCGATAAATCCAATTTTTCTTGTCCACTTTGGAATCAAAAATTAACGAATTAATTAATTAATTTATAAATAGTAGACCTACAAATGATGTGTTCTAAATATTCTTGTAATAATATTACGTATTATTGCTTTAAAATATAATAAACCCTTTAAAATAGGCTGTTGCTAGCCGTTAAACGAATAAATAAAATAAATGAATCGTCCGATAAATCCAATTTTTCTTGTCCACTTTGGAATCAAAAATTAACGAATTAACCTAACCTTACCCATGACAGGGATTTTAGTGTTAAATCTACACTTCTAAGCTGTCACTGACTCGCTCTGTTTATGCTGCGCCTATGGTGGAATGATTAAGTTGTTTTATTTATCCGTTTAACAAAATAAAAAAAACTTGTAAGTGACCTTAAATAACATACTTTAGTGTAAATAAATTTCAAATATACTTTTCAAGAGGGGGCAAGACCCGCAATATGGGGTGCTTTGCCGATGAAATTTGGTCTATTTTATGCCCTTAAAATATCGCTAGTTCGAAGCTAAACAACCTGCATATTTTAAATTTTGGCTTTCTAGACCCAGCAGTTCTAATTTCGCATCAATAGTCACAGTCAGTCAAACATGTTTTTCTAAGCTTATGAAGTATGGATACATACGTTCACATATTTTCGAATCATATTTTTTGTATTGTTTTTATCACGTTCTTTAATTTTGCTGCTAAAAAGTAACTATTTCGCCATCGTTGGGCATTCTAAAATGACGGCACGTAAATAGGTAATCATGCATTGTCATCCAAACGAAACACGAAACATACAGAACTTCATCTGAATCGGTTAAGAATTCAATATGACCCGAACATGTTTGTTGTATGTATGTATGTTTGTAACATAGCAAAAAAAATAAAAGCCTTCAATAATAAGGTCGGTAAGACGCAAATAAAACATTAAAAAGTTCAGTGTACCCGAGGCTATTGATATTTTGTAGATGTTCTACGGCGTAGCAGCCGTAGCTGTAATTTACTATATCCTCTCACTGTTATTATTTTTTGTTTAAAAAGTTAATTTAAAATAGTTTGAAGTCAGCACGAAACATATTTTAAAAATAATTTTCATTATTAGTATGTACTAGATACATAGATTCCTAGGAATAATTAATCAAGGTTTAACTTATATTACGTTACCAAATACAACGGTAAACAAAAACATCAATAAAATATTAAAATTGTCAATACCAATTCATAATTAATAGCCACAGCTATTTATAATGAATGAGCTTTTTCAGATAACCCATTCGCGATTTATTTTTTTAACATTCTAAATTTCTTAACAGAATATGGGTGAAAGTCGATGACAAACTGCCCTGCGTGCCTGGTGAACAAGCAATTTCTTGATTCTCGTGACTCGATTATCGGAGAAATAGATTGGATATTCCTCCGACAATCGAGTCATGAGTCGAAGTTCACTTTCTGACCTTAAGGAGTCTACTATCAACTTGAGGCTCGTCCTATTCGAAGTAAGATGGGGCATTGACGGTCTGCAGTGATACGAGTATCAGGTGGCCCTCAAGCTCCTTTTCTGTGTCTATTAAACGCAATATAGAACTTTTCGATTTACCTACTGTGAATAAAACTATTATAGTTCATTAGTAGTTTCACAATAAGTATTATGGACATAAATTACTTCACATAATCATAATCGGAGTTACCAAAGAGACCAATTTCTTGATTCGAATATTAAGCGTTACCATAATCAAATTTTACATAATCTAAACACCACTTGAAAAATTGTAATGGTTTGATATTTGATAGATTTAAATTTGGTTTAAGTTTAGGTTTAGGTTAGAAAATAAATAAATAATCCATACGAATATGATTATTATAAATGCGAAAATAGCTCCGTCTGCTACTTAGTTGTATTGATATTTTCTTTGGAATAATCCGCACACGTGGAACTTGTTTTAGTATGGACCCACCACCCTCCTTTATTTCCAGGTAGGTATATACCATCACAACTTATTCCAATAGCACACGACTCGTGTTTCATAAAAATGATTAAGAAACGTATAATATATAAAAAGGTAATAAAAAGCCTATATTCCGAAATTTAGTCGTCTTGACTCAGTAGTTTTGGTTTGGCGTCAATAGTTGGGAAAATTATTTAACAGTCACATTTTAGGGTTTCATTTATATATATATATATATATCTAAGAAAATAATAATAAATAAATAACGCTTCACACTCATAGCACCACACTAGGGTTCCCTGTGTCGTGGGTGCATGGACACACACAAGACAAGAACACACACACCCAGACCAGAAACAGAAATTCAAATGTTATAATTTACATAATTGTTTAAACGTAAAAGAAATTGGAACCTATTTTGCGGGTTGCAATTATGCATGTGCCAGATGATAGTAAAGTTGTCATAGGGATGGTAATTCATAACTTGCTCACCACAAGGCTCAAATTTTGAGAGAACATAGAGTAGAAAGTAGAGAGAGGATAGGCCCTTATTTACTTATACATAATACATTTTTTTGTTATGGAAGTATTACGCAAATATTGGGCAAAGTGATGTTCCACTGTCGTCGTCTGCATATCCCGAAAAAATCTATTTGCCTCTGTCAGACACTTTGACTTTTATGAGCGTGACAAAGATCGGTAACTATTGTTTTGTTTTTCCAATAAAAAAATACAGCTTGATGTTTATTTGAATTAAATGACAATAAACATGTAGATTTAACAATTCAAGAACATATTTTGTAATAACACAACAATTTAATAGTATTTTACTTAGTACAATTTCCGTAATGTTATAAATAAAATTTACCCTCATATTAATTTGACCCTCTTTGAATTGATTTTAATGAAATAAAAAAGTTTTGGAACCTATCTATTTAATTCAAAACAATTTATCAAACAACTGTATATGGAAGCTGAAAACACACGTAACTCACGCAGCAGGCACACAGTATTATTACGTATACAGATTTGTCTCAACCACATCTAACAACTCGTCGCAGGCGGACAGTGTAAGAGCTATACCTAAGTATGTATGAGTATGTATGAAAGTATTAATAATTCTAAAAAATTACATTGCGTTGGGTATTTTACTTTTATTTCGATCGACCCACTCGATTATATTTGCAGACATTCGATTATTTATTATTTCCCACTTTCACCCCCCACAACTTTTAAACGACTCAACCGATTTTCACCAAACATCTCTAAAAACACTCGCCCGTAACTCACCTTTCATATAAAAAAAAAACTAAACTGAAATCCCTTCATCCGTTCGCGAGCTACGGTGCCACAGACAGACAAACAGACAGACACGTCAAACTTATACCACCCCTCCTTTTGCGTCGGGGGTTAAAAAGTAGTGCCAAGATTGTTGACCAATTTGGACAAGAGCAAAAAAACGGTTTGTATGTAGTTCGACACTAGCGCTGTAAATATACCTTTCCACTTACAATAGACATCATATTTTTTGTTTAAATTTCTTAAGTTATTTCTACTTTGACTAATTTCTACTACTTTTTGAATGAAAATATTGTGGAGATAACGCTCCCTAACGTTGATTAAATATGAATAACTTTTTTTATAAATTTAAAATCTTGATAAATGTTACCTTTTCGGAATCAGTGTGAATTGCAGATATTTTTAAAATAAAGTTCCACAATTCCATAATACAATATTCTTGCACAAGCTTCTTTCAAACATCATATTGGTGTAAAATTCATACTTTCAAGTAATGTTTAAACCAATAGGTCTAGGATGATAAAATTTAGTGATTTTAGTAGATAATGGTCCCCCTATTACCAGTTTTCCGTTGGTCCACTGAATACGGGACAACCTGTATAATACATTTAAATAAATATTAAAATAAATTTCAATTATTTAAGAAAAAACACTGTTAGACCTTATCTTTTTATTTGACATCTAATCTTGTTCTCAGGATCATTAGCTATTAGCTATTTCAGCCTCAGATGTTTTTTGATGTTATTTTTCATGTAGGTAAAATTTTAACTAGGTAGCTGTTTCCTCGTTCGTCTCCCGGTATAGATGTTAAAGATATTTATTTAAGCTTTTGGAGAATAAAGTTGTATGCTGCCATGTCATATTATGGAAATTCGACTAAATCACGGAGGCGGTGCAAGTACGCGAGTCTGTGACTACCCCGGTAGTTTGTATTGCACCACCGTCAGTATTGGACGTACTGCGAGACCGTGCGCTTCTCCAATACGATCTACAGGTGTAATACATTATTCGCGATCTATCGTTACCGCGTTCGCCGGACACATTTTTTTTGTTTACCCGTTGAAATTATTTTATTTATTTATTACCCGTGAGTGACCTCGCTCCGGTACCTTTTTCCTCGCTTAAATCATCTTATCCAAAGGTAAAAACTATTAATAGATAGCGTGGAGTAACTTATACTTTACCCAGTAAACTATTAAGCGGCGTATTGAATCGATAATGTACCTAAAAAATCGCATTTTCAGTTTTGGTGCAACAGGAGAATTAACTTGTTTACCCTATCTAAAATTAAATGGCCTAATATCTTCCAGTGACGAGTATCGTAGTGTAAGAGGTTACCCCTTATTTACAGAAGGGGAGACGTACAAAATTTTACCTGTGTTTGTGTGGACTGGTGAGAAGGTATGTTGCATTGTTTTCATCATAAAATTATGCACACAAGTTCGCGCCGCGTTGCGACTAAAATGTGTTAATTTTAAGCAAATAAGCTGATATTTTTTGCTGATATTGTTTTATTTTACATTTTAAAGCTTATAGTACACAGGGCCGTCTTTAACCTATTGGAGGCCCTGGGCAATACTGGGCATATAAGAATATAAGAATATTGCAGTCAGTAATTAAGGTTCAATTTCTTCGAATTATATAAGTTTTTTGGTAATAAATATGGGTTATCGTTTGGTGATCTGACAGGAACTAGGGACTTTGTATCCGATAGGGCCCCTCGGATGCGGGGCCCTGTGTACTTTCCCAAAGTACTCACTGGGAAAGAGGGGTCTGATAGTACATTACTGTTATTATTAATATTAAATCTTATTTAGTTACAATCGATTTTATTATGTTACCTTCGGTTATACTAGCTTCATCTATATATGTATGCAAATATGTTTCGAGGCAAAGATTGGCCAATATGATAGCTAAGTAGATTTGCTGATATTATGTAGGTGATATGATTATAGAGACCAAAGATATAAATAGGTTATGGAATGTCGTAGATGATAGGCGTAGTTTAACCGAGTTTTAACCACTTAGTTGCATTTGGTTTAAGCAAGCATAACATTTGTATTTTAACGAAACTTGCTTTATGATAGTTACCTACTGTCTGACCAGTCTGATACAAGGATGAACGTAAAAGGGGGTGATTAATTATTTTTTTCATAACTTAAATTTATTATTTCTTGAAAAATCCAAACCTCTCAAACTATTCTACTAATCCCGGTAAACCGCCAACGCCTCACAATATTACGTTGTTCATACTTGAACAACGTAATATTGTGAGAAATTTCTTTTATTTTGTACAGACACACAAACGCGGAGATTGTCAATAAAAAGCAAAATAAAAATTTTGAAAACCCACGACGGTTAAAGTGTAATTGAAAAAGGGTAAAATAATAAAGTTTCTTACAAACATTCATCCCCTATTTCAACACCTTGGGGTTGAATTTTGAAAAATCTTTCCTTACTGTACCTATGCCTACGTCAGGAAAGCGTGCGCGAAAATTTAAGTTTGCCTCAAGGGTTTGGCCTGTGCGTTGAGACATCAGTCAAATAGATTTAAAACTGTGTTAGAAGTTCTATCGAAAACATACTACGAAATTTGATTAAAGTTGAGTTTTGTTGGAAAATTTAGTACCTACACACACACACACACACACATATATATATTTAAAACTAATTGGTGTTTCAATCACCAATCACCTGGAGAAAAAGTGACTGATTTGTATGACTTCAGTTAAATAGATGTGTTGATTACAATTTTATCTATTAGCACAAACGACAATTTTCTTTAAAAACAAATAAAAATAAACTTCACTACTCAGTCTATTCACGGGGTACGAACAAAGCTTAGTAATGAATAGAAAGACAAATTAATCAAAGATTTAAGCTCCCGTTCGTCCCCCTTTTAGTTGCCTTTCAATATACTCAAAGCTGCTACCGCTGTGTGGTCCCGTTTTAGCTGAACTAAAATTTTCCACGAGTCTCCAAGAAATTACGCGACGGTGAAAGTCGACGGCTCTATTTAATATGCTTTCCGACGAGGAGATTATAATTAGAGCCATTCCGGTTGCAGGCGGAGCTATTGCGCGGTCGGAAAGAGGCTATTGATTACATCCTGAACTTATTATGTAACCTGATTAATAGCAAATCAAGTAACTGCACTGAATTTATTTTATATTAAAACTAGCTGACCCCGCAAACGTTGTTTTGCCATATAAGTTATCAAGCGTTAAATATCGACTATTAAAAAGGGGTTGGTGATAGAAGGGTGAAAATTTAGGTTTGTATGTATTTTCTGATGCCAAATTACTGAAAAATAAAATTTTAAAAAATTTGTCCAAAAAATACAATATGGTAACAAAAACTGTGACATGAGAATTTTATATATAAGATGATAATGATGATATCGTAGGTATGATAATGTATTTTAAAAAATAAATAAAAAAAAAATATTTTTTGGCACTAATTTTAAGCAGAGCGAAAATCTAAAAATCTTGGACGAGATGGACCGTGACGTAACATTAATTGCCGATACCTACTAATAATAATAAAGTTAAGTGCTTGTAAAGTATTCCTTACTTAAGTTTTATTTACAAGAATTATCTATTTTAAATGTACATACAATCACAGTATCTACCTAAATATAGCGCCAGCCAATAATAATAATCATTTAACTATAAAGTCTTCTCAGTAAATTCACGTTAGTATGAAAGTTCATATATTATGGCAAACTAACTGGTTTCGGTGAAATAATAAAGCGGCCATGAATTGTCTCATATTATTATAAACCCAGTGACGTATGAACTTTATCAAAACCAAAGTTATATAATTCCTCGATTGGAATAAACAATCAAGAGAACGCCAATGTTCGATGCAATGACAAACGAAAAATATTGTTTAGCGACGGAGATATATGTTTTAGGAAAACAGAACATTTCAATTAATACAGAACCACGGATAGAGGGTTCTAGCGAAATATTAATCAACATTCGGGCGAAGCATCGTCGGTAAAATTCAGGCTCCTGGTTTTATCCACAATAAAGTTATAGGGGGTTGAAAATGGCCTGAAGAGCTTCGAGAAAAGGATGGTACGGCTGTGCCGCTTTTTTGCTCGACTTGACGGGGGCACTGCCATGCCTCCAGACCTAATTTGGTATTTTTTTATATACGAAATTCTCATGTCACAGTTTTAGTTACCATACTCCTCCAAAACGGCTTGACCGATTCTTATGAAATTTTATATATGCATATTAAGTAGGTCTGAGAATCGGCTACTGTCTATTTTTCAAAGTGATAAGGGTTGTCCAAACCTAATATTTTTATTTTATTTTTTGGTCAATTTTTTTATTTTTATTTTTACTAATGTGGCATCAAAAAATACATACAACCCTAGATCTTCACCCTTCTATCACCAACCCCTATTTTTAATAGTCGATTTTTAACGCTGGATAACGAATTATATGGCAAAATAACGTTTGCGGGGTCAGCTAGTATTACTTACATATAAGAAGAAAGAATAGAAGATATTGAAAACTTCTAATGTAATATCGCGTAGACGTGCTACGAACCATGTGGCAGCTACGAATAATGCATAATTTAGTTAACTGTCAAGAGTTTAGTCACTAAAATGCAATCGAGGGATATTGCGTAATATTTTATTATTTTACATATAAATATTTGAAAATACTTCAGAGATAAATAAGTTCTATGATCTAGGATAAAATCTATATTTGCTTCAAAATTATCTAACTATAAAATTCAACAAAAATATGAAGCTTTTTTGTCAAGACCGCGTTGTTTTCAGATGACGGTTGAAAAGCTTTGAAACGGAGTATTGCCTCGAGGGGTTAGAAATTTCCCAGTTAGATTAAAAATACGGACGCAAAGTATAACAAAGAAGTTAGGCATGCACTTGTTGCGCAGCCACATATATTGGTGTCTGGGAGGCACACTTTGGGAAGTTTTGGAAGGATTTGGTGTAAGACCTGTCGGTTAACTTGTTAAAAAAAATTATTCCTGCCTTACAAACCTTGAAAATTGTATTTGTTTAGTTTAAAATAACTTTATAAAAGTAAAAAATTAAAAGAATATTATGCCTCAAAGGTTTATGGCAATTAATTAAGAAATTAAGAATGATGTGTTAAGTATTTTAATGGAAATTGTAACGGACACGTGACGCGGACATTGTGCAAATCAATAAAATAGTTAATATTATTAGTAATTACCATGTTAACTTCTCTTATTTGGCTTTTAATTTTGGACAAATCAATGTGTGGGACTTGCCATGATTCTTTCCCAGGTAGGCACTGAAGATCTAGCTAGTCATAGGTACATCTAAATCATCGTTTGATCTATAATAACGATTGGTAGTGATTTTCTTGTCAAATAATAATAGAAAAATACGCACGTATACTCGATATGAAACTCAATATCTTTACCTCCGTACGAAAAACTCAAGTTAAAATATACGGAAGCAGTAAATAAATTTTGAAAATAAACTGTTTGCACGGTAACATAAGGTACGTTAATGTTTATTTATGCATAAATTTCATCAATTTACGGAATGGAAAAGTCTCTTTGTATTGTCCCTCATGCACAAATGTGTGATTAATTTTAATATTTAGAAATGAGGGACGTTCTGAGAGAACTTCTATTCAAACATACTATGTTTTTAGTTTCGGTGGGTACGGTCCAGCTCTGCTGTTTTACTATGAAGCGATTAATTTAATAACGTTGACATAGTTGGTAACACTAAATTTGCAAACGCAGAAAAAGTTTCAGCATAAAATACTTACGATGTAAAATGTTATAAATCGCATTTGTATTTAAATATTATTTTATACGCATTCAAAAACCATTAAATAAGTAAAACAGAAATCTTGATTTAATTAATTCAAGGAATGGATTTACGATAATATCGTAGAGAAGCAAGAGGTTTTTGGAAATAGAACGTAGGTATAGCAGACATGTGACGAATTATCGATAATTGCCACTTTTAGCAATTAGAGATATTGCGGAACCGTCGCTCGCCCAATGCGATGGCTCCAGGCGCTGCCGCGCTGCCGAGAATTCGCCCCCATGAAATCTCAATTACGCGATTGTAGAACATGTGAGGATTATTTGGTACTTCACTAATTGGCAACTCAATGCTTTGCAAATCTCGGAAATGTTTCAGAAATATTTTATGCTCGTGAATGCAGACTGTAACGCCCTCGCCCCATTTATCATGGCAATGCCTACGATATCATAATGACTACGAGGAAATAATTTGTTTACCTACGTAAAGAAAAAACTTGCGGGAAATTATACAGACAGAAGCTGGCGTATATTAAGTAAGATATCAATATTTTATGCTTAGCGATCGAAAGATAGCATTTTAACTTTTATGACTGTTGAACGTTTTTAGATAGGATACAGCATGGTTAATTTAAGTAGGTTCTAAACGGTCTAGACATTTGTAATTGTCAACCAGCCATCTCGTTTGTACATACTCGGACTTGTGTATATAGCAGATACAGAATCAGATACAGAAGCAGATCAGAATTTATTTAAAAATCACAATCAAAGTCGAATGAACGAAACTATTTTGCTTATTATCTTTCGCTAACATGAGACGGGTAAAAAATATCTTGAAAACTAGAATAAGCACTTAAAAATAAAATTTTCCAAACATTCAATTTTTTTCTAACATTAAATTTGTTATGTGTTTGATAGAGGACCATCATTTTTGCCAAAATACTTCAAAATAAAAGGATGGCTTGAATACCCTCCCATAACCCATCTTTCCGTAATCGACCAATACAGTACCTTAATAAAAGCCTTGGACGCAGCGTTAACAATTGTCGGCTATATTCAAGTGAAAACTTCTTTCAGCGCGGTACGCATATTTTTAGATGCGATAAAATCTCTGGACTCGCGACACCGTTACGAGACGCAGCAATTATAGAAGTATAATTTTATTATAGAAAGTCAAAGTAGCTATGGAAACTGTTAAAAGAAAACATTCATAAATGTATTTTGTTATAAAAAAGCTAAATATTATAATTATTGTGATTTTGGGTTCGACATTGCGATTATTAAACGACATTTATCACTTTCAATGTCGTTTCTTTTCTTACAAAGAAACTCAATTGTGTTTTAATTGAACTGTCGTCCAAATCACTAAGGAAACACATCTTATAAATTTTCAATTCTGCCGGCACTCCCGGAGTGCAACCAGTTTTTTTTGGACGTATACGCTCTATACCTACAGGGTGTTTGGCTTCAAACTAGCGATATTTCAAGGACATAAAATAGACCAAATTTCATCAACAAAATACCCCCCATATAGGGGTCTAGCCCCTCTCCTTTTGAAATGGCAGACATTTGAATTTTATATTAAAAAAAATTGTGGGTGCTCAATATAATTTCGATTTCTCTAAACCTGAATGTTCCAAAAAGGTAAATAATATTAAATAAAAACTTTGAAAAAACCACCGACATAATAATATTTTGCAGATATTGGGTATTTTCCCCACTTTTACCCCCAGAGTTTTTTCAAGGCTCAACCGATTTTCATTGAACATATTATTTTGTAATGTACATGTGATGCGCCCCATTCGATTATATTTGCAGACATTCGGTTCCTCTTCCCCACTTTCACCACCCACAACTTTTAAACGACTCAACCGATTTTCATCAACCATGTCTAAAAACACTTGCCCGTAACTCACCTTTCATATAAAAAAAACTAAATTGAAATCGCGTCATCCGTTCGCGAGCTACGGTGCCACGACCGACAGACAGACAGACAAACAGACACGTCAAACTTATAAAATCCCTTCTTTTGCGTCGGGGGTTAAAAAAGGTTTTTTCACTGATTTCAATCAAAAAGTAGTGTTTTTTAGTTTTTCTTACATAACTTGAAAACTAGCTCGTTAAGATACCTAAATATTCTTTTACAGATATTGGTACACAAGGATGATAGCTACAAAACATGTTGGATATTATTTGGTCTCAGTTACATAACTTATGTGTTATAGGTTTTTGAACATGAGCATGACGCGGGCACTAAAATATTTTTTAAACATGGCTTACAAAATAAATAAAACGACTTGTAATTGACCCTGTCAGTAACCCCTTAATGACCCACTACAAGGTCGGATCTCCTCTCACGATGGGAGGGATGTAGGCCTTAGTCCACCTCGCTGGACCAATGCGGGTTGGCGGACTTCACATTCCTTTGAGAACATTTTTTTTGTGAACTCTCAGGCATGCAGGTTTCCTCACGATGTTTTCCTTCACCGTAACAGCAGGTGACATCTAATTTTATAAAGCGCACATAACTTTTTTCACAAAGCCATTGGTGTGTTTGCCACTGGGATTCGAACCCGGACCCCTCGATTCGAGATCGAATTCTTAGCCACTGGGCTGTCACCGCTTCTTTGTGATGTGACCTTAAATTGACAAAAAACTAAAAAAAACGCTTAAATTGAAGAACATCGAACTAATAATAACATTTTTCGTATATCGAGCGCCCAACACTGTTTCACAATAATAATTAGTCGGTTACAAACAAAAAAACAAACACAAAGGTGAAGCTAATAAAAAGCGTGTAAAAATCTTATTTTACAAATTGAAAAATGGAATAATTTTATCAAATGAGTGTATTGTCATCGGTCCTAGAAAAATCAATAATGTTTGAACGAAATCTGGCTGTTTAAAGTGGGTCAAAATCGCGCCCAAGGGAGTCGGTTACAAACAAACAAACATACAAATGAAGCTAATGTAAAGCGTGTAAAAACATGTATTAGTCTCATTTTATTGAAAATAATGCTTAAAAATTAAAACGGCCGTATTTGTCCTGAATACAGAATATTGTACTGATTGCGCTTACGATAGGCTCATGTTCAAAAACAAATAAATCAAAAATTATGCAACTGAGAGCAAGAAATAATTTTCATATTTTGCAGCTATTTTCCTTGCCTATCAATATCTATAAAAAAATGTTGACCTTGACGAACTAGTTTTCGAGTTATTTAAGAAAAACTGAAAAAATACTAACCTTCCTTTTGATTGAAATCAGTGAAAACCTATTTTATGACATTTTATACATAGATATTATTATAAGGAACAGTGAATCCTGCAAATAATAGGTAGCTACTGATATTTTACTTAAAGTCGTATGCGTTGTCTACGAACTAACTTGGATACATACATTGAGTCAATAACAGTAATGTTGTTCTGGAATCAGCCTGCATTTTTATGATGTTTGGGTCTTCGGTCGTACTTGACTATTTGTAGATCTGACTGACCAAACATCGGTCTACGGCAGTCATGTCTTACCGTCTGAGTACCTGTGAATTAGGTATCACGATTTATTACTTGTTTGCAAATACAAAACGTTTATTTGCACAAATATGGTACCTATAGAGTTGTTACAAATTATTTAGACCAATCTATATTTACCATCTTTAGATATGCAAATTTTAATGAGAAAAATATGAAGAAAACAATGATAGTTAATACATATCTTAATAACAGTCATTACATTAAATACAATCATTTATTTTTATTTATATTTGATTATTTCATAATCACTACTTGGCCTTAGTGTTTAAACTAAAATTTATTTAATTAGTTGTTTTACCTAATCGGACTCATCGGTTCAATTGGTCCCACCCTCTATTCGGTCGAGAGAGAAAAAACCAGAGAAAAAGCAAGCTGTCTGCTACTAAGTATAATATTTTCCCTGCGAGTGCGATTAGTTTTTATTTTAGCTTTGGTTTTGCCTTCTCTTATTTTTAATTTTGTTTATGCAAAAGAAGTAAACGAGCAATTTTATTTCTAGTCTAATTTAAACAATCTGATAGAAAATGATCATTGTAATCCATGGACTACCAATAGGACTATGTAAGCATCGAAGTTGTAAGTTGTTATTTGCTCTGCGTTGGTACTTTAGAGTAGTTTAGAGAACTTAGGTATAACTACCCAATCGAAATACAATATATAACGTACCTGCGTTTTGGGTAATAGTTCCATAGCCTGGTCTAAATTAGAATATCCTGTTTAATTCCTATAATTCTGTAAATATAACAAATAACAAAGATACGATGTTACAAATAATTATTATACTCTTCTACTTTTATATTAAATTAAATCTAATTTATATTAAATTAGAAGGAATAGCTAGCGTTTGCTCTTAATCTAATGGAGTAGATACACTTGCCTAGGAGACTGCTTGCTTAGCAGTTCAACTCTTGCAGTACCTAGTATGTAGTTAACTAATGCGAAACCAGCTACGTGAAGCGACGAAACGCGATGGACTTATAATAAAACTAGTGAACACCGCGACGTTGCTTGCGTTTATATCTCTTTCACTGATTTTTTACTAAAAAATGTTATTTTATTATGAATAGCAAACGGGCACGCAGGCCAGGAAAACGATGGTGCCTATGGGATATTTGATGGTGGTGCCTAACATTCCTGGTGGCCGTACATTCCTGAGTCTCAATTGCACGTGTCAGTAGGCGACGGTGACCACTTACCATCAGGTCTGTCTGTTTGCTTGCTCTATTTATAAAACAAAATCTCAAGAGGACTAAGATGATCGCCTCAAAATCTCACGATTTATACCTTTATAAGCCGCCATAACACAACATCCTCTTCATTTCTTTCGTTCTTTCTCTTATTTAGTCAAAAAATGTTTAATACCCCTGACTCCAAATTTTTGTTTGATTTTTAAAAATATTATCAAGCTATAGATTCAGTTTGCATCGATTTGTTTTGGATTACTATTTACTCGTACGTGTGCTTCTTAAATTGTAGTTAGTAATCAATTATTACCATCGATATCTGTAAAGTTATTTCATGTACAGATGTTTTGAATTTTTAATAATGTTTAAACAAAGGTCCATTGCACAACATCTCCAAATATCATCATTGTAGAAAGAATAGGACTTGTACAATGAGGTCTCAAAAATAAATTAAAATAAACTATGATGGACTTCCCCATATTGACTATATTTGCAAATAAAATTCCGCGTGCTTCTATTTCCGATAAATTGGTCTTTATTTAAATTTATTATAATTTGTTTTTAAATTCAAATAATATTGGCAAATTTTGCTGATAACTGGAATAGTTTTAAGTTATTAGCCAGCAACAGATTAATAAGTTTTTCGTACTTAATACTATCGTAGTGTTTTGTAGTCAGTTTATATTATTAAAGTAGAATTTTGATAACTTGGTGAAAAGTATTTTTTGGCAAAAATTGCATAGAGGAATTCTGCTCAGCAAAAGGCTTGCGAAACAGTTTAAAGACGTAGGTAATGGTTTGGAGACTAATTTTTAATCTGCTATTTAATATTATATTATTATGTATTTTATAAGCAGAGTGCCTTGTAAGTGTTACAGTTGCGGTGGTCTTTATAAATTATTCAGTTATTCAGTTAATAAAATATTCATTATTTTGTCCGCAAGAGTAACATTCATAAATAATACGTCAAATGCAACAAATGCTTCGGTATACTCCATTTCAGAAACTTCCCACTGACTAGATATAAACTCTTGTCTTTGACGCAAGTAGTTGGAAAACAGAATAGCTGAATTACGTATATAATATTTTATATTATACATGTGTAGTATAGATATGAGAGCGAGGTACATGGACAAAGAGAAACAAATCTTAAAGTTTCGTTTTTACGTGCAGAATACGTAATATCTTTGCTATTTCAGTACGAATGTTGGTGTAGAGTAGGTATTCATTTGAAGTCAAAGTCCCAACGCTCTCGTGCCACTCACCGCCACACGAAACTGAAACACTGAAACCTGCACTTGTGAAATCGCGAAAATTTGTTTCACCACGCAAACTTCTTTCGTCATTGATGCTTTTCAGCAGTTACAGTGACCGCTAAGGCAATTGAGATTGATGAGTTGACTGAACATTTTATAGTCAGGAATGTAATATAAATGTTGTCTCAAATCTGTTATTATTTACAATATTGTAAAAATCATTACTTTCGTCAGGTACGGTTCAAATAATATTGAAAATCTAGTAATATATAAATGAATATAATAAGGATATTCACGTGAATCTCGCGATTTCCAATAATATATGAGGTTGTATATCGTATAGTCATAGTACCTACTGAGATCGCCTCAAGCACAAAATTACAATGATTGTAGGTACCTACTAATTTTAATTACTAAATTAAATTTTTATTTATTAATTTATATAAGTTTTATTGTTTTTTAACAATCTACCAATCAGCCCCTTTTTACAACCCTGAGTCATATTTTTAATGATTTTTACATGAAATTTTCTCAAAGGCTTATAAAGGCCAATAAGCCACAAGCTACAGCTTGGTGGACTAAGGCCGAATTATTCTGATAGGTCCCGACCCTGCACTGATGAGTTTCAAACATTAAATAAATGAACAGATTGCATGAATGAATTTACTTTTGTTTACAGCGTGGGCCGCGATGCCACGCTGCTATATGGTGAAAAAAAGTCTCCGTCATGAATCCCGGTCTCCCTGCAGCCCCACCGAGGCGTGCGTAGCTCCGCCATACTACAGCCCCGATGAAAATTCCGCATTTACAGGTAAGTTATAATATAAATAATAGTAACTAGTATTTACCTATATATTTATAGATAGCTAACATTCTGGGAAATACATATACATAGGAGGTACATATAGTATCAAATTCAAATTCAAAAGCTTTTATTCATTATTAGGTACAATTTATGCACACTTAATGTACGTCATACATTTAACATTATATAAACATAGAAGGTGCACATACGAGATATATCATATTACAAAAAGAGAACTATAATTCAATAAATTAACAATTATTTTAATTACTTATATATGTATTAATTGCTTGGAACAAAACGCATGAAAAATTGTTATCTGTTAAAAAATGTTATTGTGCTGAGCGTGTTAAAAAAATATACAAACATAATAGCGTTTGCCCCTGGCTTCGTCGTTAGTATTTATGTTGATCCAGAGAAGGATAAAAGTATGATAAAAGTAGTCAGTCAGTAACCCATTAATGACCCGCTACAGGGTCGGGTCTCCCATCACAATGAGAGGGATGTAGGCCTTAGTCCACCACGCTGGCCTAATGCGGGTTGGTGGACTTCACATGCCTTTGAAAACATTTTTTTCTCAACTCTCAGGCATACAGGTTCCTCACGATGTTTTCCTTCACCGTAACAGCAGGTGATATTTAATTTTTATAAAGCGCACATATAACTTTTTTACAAAGTCACTGGTGCGTGCCACTCTGGGATTCGAACCCGGACCCCTCCATTCGAGATCGAATTCTAAGCCACTGGGCTATCACCGCTATGAGACCCCACTCGACTATACTGGGTGACTGGTAAGACACTTCACACACTCTGGCACAAGAAAGTAATTGGTCTTGTGTGACATTAAAAATACCCATTAAAATAAACGACGATTTAATTAATCCGATAGGACTCCGACTGTATGGTCGCATCGCGAGTTACCTACTTGATGTTAAGACATAGATGTATGGTGAATTAACCCATTTACAATTATTCCTTTCATTATTTACAACCTATTGAAAAAAATCAGATTGATTTCAATAAATGTTCAAGGTACTTACATCCAACTGCCGTAAACTTTGGTTGTCACTAAATATTATGGTAATCTGCTACCAAAAATAGCTTTGCGATACAAACAAATTGCACAAAACCACACTCTTATTAGCACATTTCTTATTCTAAAACTAAACTTTTACACATCCTTTTGTTCACACGAAAACACGTAAAAGTGACTTGTGCGACTCAAAAACGTGGGACGGAGCACGCGCATCGGTAAACAAAACTAAATGTTCAACCCTAGAACCGTACCCATATAAGAATGTCATTAGCAGTACCCTGAGGACAGGCACACCCCAAACAATAAAAAACGTATTTGTTAAAAGATAATTAACTTTTATTAAAAATCAACCTACGTAAGCGTTCTTACTTTAATTTTGGTCTCATTAAACACAATTAAGGCACATAAAATTAGGAACTCAAACAATTTTGGAAAATTTTGTTTTGATGCTCATTACAAATGAAGGTTTTGCTCTTGGCACATTTAGTACGTGATTTACGATCCTTGGACCTTGAACAGAAAAAATCCTTCTAGATTTTAAATTTTCAATAGGTGCCGCAGCTAATGATCAGGTTTTTCCTAGAATATCCCTAATACTTATTTGAAGGGACTGGTGTACCCTCTGGTGCTGGTGTACCCTACAAGCCACGTGTCACGGCCACGAGATAGGACTGCCGCCCGACTGCAGTACCGTTAGTCTGAGTTTTAGCAATACCGCAACGAAACGCACACATACACCGCTTAACAGACGTAAATACACAGTGTAATAACCAACAGAGGTGAAAGATTTTTAGAAGAGTTAAAAAATTAATAAAGCATTAGATAAATCATCACAAAAATTGCTCTATTTTTAATTAACCCTTTCAATGTTTAATAATATTAATGAAACACAATAACCGTGAATTGGCCGTAATGTACTGTAAAATTTGGAACCAATATTATCCCGTAGATATTAAATATTTGTTAGTATTATAATGTCAAACGATAAGTATTCATATCTTTCACTCCATACAAAAATTTGATTTAAAATTTTTTAACTCTAAAAATCTTTTACCTCTATTTATTATTACACTGTGGACTCCTGTGTAGTAAGCTGTGTATGATTTACGTATCTATGTATCTACGGATGTGTGCGTTTCGTTTCGGTATCGCTAAAACTCAGACTAAGGGTACAGTACCAGTCCCCCCGCGCCGCATAAATACACGGATGCACGAAAGAAACAGCCAAGGAGTATTAAAGTTATAGACAATTTTAATATTAATTTTTCATTTGTACCCCAGGGTACGGTTCTAGGGTCAATTAGGTAGTTCGCTCGCTCATCATTGGATGTTTAGGGGGCGACGCGAGGGATCTTTTATTTAATTTGTGTCTTTTGTTATGTTTCTTGACTACTTTTAATTTTGAATAATAGTTGCGCGCAGTCGCCGTGTGGCATATCGATTGCAAAGAATGAGCGACTTAATGTCACACAAATTTTAAGGTCAAATTTTAAGGGTGCGTTTTCTATACTTACATATTTGGAACGAGAATCTAATACTGAGTGATCACTATCAATATGTCAAGTGTCTTACCAGTCACCCGGTATTTGCAGACATTCGGTTATTCTTACCCATTTTCACCCCCCACAACTTTTAAACAACTCAACCGATTTTCATCAAACATGTCTAAAAACACTCGCCCGTAACTACTTTCATACAAAAAAACTAAATTGAAATCCCTTCATCCGTTCGCGAGCTACGGTGCCACAGACAAACAGACAGACCAACAGACAGACATTAAACTTACTCCTTTAAATATAAAATTAAATGCGTCAACCAACGTATTTCTCAACGCCTAAAGAGTCTTACTTTTCAGTACTTAGCAAAGTTATATAATAATATGTAGTTCACGTTTTGTTACTATTTGTTTTTATATCAAAAGGAACTTTTCAGAACTGTAGTCTCACTTGCTTTATACAATCAAAAATCTGTGTTGAAAAGTTCGTAATTTTAAATTCTGGTACCTACTACCTTGTAACTGCTACCTGGTAACTATATTATTACTCTGACAGGAGGTTTTGTTTAAAAGCTTTGATAAGATTTTTTATAAGTACCTCAAAGTTTCTCCTTTGAAATATGAGGTACTTATTTCTCGTCTCCAGTAGATACCTTCTTACGGCCAGCTTCATAACGCGCTTCTTGAATTTGCAGACATATTAAAGGTTGCCGGATGAAGGAGAAAAGCATCTGCTTTTACAAGTTCATAAAGTTATTTTAATATATTTAAAGCAACAATGAAGTGAAATAATGAAATTCCTTGAGAGGTTTTTTTTTGTGCTAGAAGCTAAATATGCTAGGAGGTTTAGTTTTATAGCGAAGCGAAGCTTTTGCTTTGAACTATGAAGTAAAACCGTTAATGGAGACATCCCATATTGAATTGCCTTTAATGCTATTAAAATAAAAAAAAATTTTTTTCCAAAAATATCATATTTTATTAGATTATAACGAAAACCGTTCTGATAATAAAACAGAATAAATGAAAATTCAAAAACTAATTATTTTTGCTCAATATATAAACGCAGAAATTCTTTAGCTACATTTTAAAAAGAAGAATAAGTTCTTTAGAACTTAAGATAGGTATACCGTTTTCATTCTTACATTTTTAACGGAAACTGATAGCCTGTCGCGACTATCGCCGTAACAAGCAGCCGAGACACTTGTATTGAATTTTGTAGATGGCGCGATGAAAATTGTCAGGTAGCTTTGTACTTAAACTTTATCAACTAAATCACATCAAATCTAGCAAATAACAGAACATCCTCGGAAATGTCATTTTATTCAAAGCAAGATATACCTCATACTAGACTGTGCGCGCGGCTTCGCCCGCGTGGATTTTAGAACTTGCGGTTATTGTGACTAAACTATGATAGATATGTGCTCTCGCAGACTTTTTTACTGATCTTAATAAGACCTACAAACCCATAGTTCATCATAGGTTTTCGATTAAATTTTCTTACGGATTCCTAATTTTTTTGAAAATAAAATACAACCTATAACCTTCCTCTATTTATGGACTATCCAACACTGAAGGAATTTTTGAAATCGATCTAGTAGTTCCTGAGAGAAACAAACAAACAAACTCTTCAGCTTTATAATATTTTAAGTGTAGATAATTATATCGGAAAAGAAGCAGGATACATCGAGCGGTCTGTGTTGCGCTAGTGAAATTTTCAATTCAATGTATTAGGGGATTTTATTATTAAGACATTTAGGTATTAACTTAATTAATTAATTTAGATTAAATCGTGCATGCTTTGCGAACCTCTGAACTTGTAAATGTAACATTTATTTAGTGACGACGACCAATGGATCACAGCGGTTACAGCTCCTTAAACTTTTTAAAAACTGGTTTTGAAATAATTAATAGGAGCTCACTTAGCGAACTTTAATAGCTGTAATATCTACAACTTTAATCAATAATTTTCCTTAAAATTGTCATTAATTTTCACAAATGTTATTTAACTATGTATTTATTTTAACATATTGTATAATCAACCATTAAACGAATTTTGTTGGTGGTAGAGCAATCGTAGTCTGCCAGGGATCATACTTTACCGCCACTTCCGGATGAAAAATCTGGAGTACGGCAGTGCCCCCGCCAAGTAGAGCAAAAAAGTGGCACGGCCGTACTGTTGGATATTCAAAGGACCTTTAGATAGATGGATAATAGGCGCTGGTTCTGTATAATAAAGAGGTGTTCGACGAACCCGAACCGGAAGCTACAAAAGACTGAAATGGCCGACAATACTACTCACCGTTCCTCTGGAACGTTCAACTTCCCCTGCTCGGCTTCTACGAGAACGTCTCGTGCTGATCAGTGAAGAAAACGGTAGGCACACGGTACCACGGTAGTATTATCACGCACAAATCCACATAACGTTGCAGATATTTTAAACTCGCACGGCGATCGGTCTTAACGGTCCGGTAGTCGAAAAAAACAAGAAGGAAATATGTCATATTATGTCACATTCGACCGACACCCGTTCACAGCCGACCAATCCCGAGCGCCCGGGTACCATCGACCGACCATTGGTTCGGCGGCAGACCATCGACAACAGGGGGGACATCTAAAACTAGGAGCCTGAGTTACCAGGCAGGTATTGTATAAACATAGTATATTTCAAATTTCATTCAATTTGAGCCAGTAGTTTAAGAATTATACGTAGTCAAAGTTTCATAATTTTGTCACTCACTCACCGATCATCAAAATTATAAGGCACTTCTAGCAAACAAAACTCTAGAAGCTTCAAATTAAGAATACAATTAGTTTTTAGTGTATAAGTCGAGGAAAAACTAAAAAAATTACAATTTCGGTCCAGTTTTCTAGATACACCAACTGCATAAATAATTTTGTAAACCCATACAAATGTATAGGATTACAAAGTTATATTTGCAGTTAGATTGACAATACAAAAAGAAATGAGATTCCATCAAAAACATGTAAAAATACCCGTCAATCTATGGATACATACCGTCGGCCTAATTATCAGAATGCGTAACTCCAAAAAATACGAAATCTGGCTTTTAATGCCATCTGGTGCCCTTTTTTGTAATCTAAAGGATAGAATAATTCTTATTTCCTGAAATAAATTGGATAAAGAGCTAAGAGTGAATTATAAGAATGCTTATATCCACGCCGCCATTTTGTATTAAGAAATGTTCCTAACTCCCGCGCTCAATACGGCGTCGTTCGCAGTGTGGGGAGGTCCTGTTTACTTTATGAAGAAAAGGTACATAAATTCATTAAAATACTGTTAACGCATGACAATTATGGTATAATAAATAATGTTAATTAATAATTTACGACGATATAACTTAAAATGTGAATCAGTATGCGATATATGAGGCTTAAAAATGTGTTTTGGGAGTTACGGAGTTTTATGTTGGTTGGTCAATGAACATGCAGTGAGTTTAAAATGGAGTTACGAAGTTTTATTTTCAGGTCGTTTAAGAGCCCTGAAATATGTTCCAGATGGAAAAAATGTGTATAAATTACGACATCCAAGTACGGTGTGGGAAGAACTACCAATTAGAGTTAAAAAACTTGCCTTCGTTCCTTCCTTCCTTCCTTTCAGCCCTTAGTAGTCCACTGCTGGACATGGGCCTCCCCTAATCGCCGCCACTCCGCCCGCTCCTGGGCCCTCTGAATCCAACGGTTTCCCGCTGTCTTCTTCAGGTCATCAGTCCACCTGGTCGGAGGGCGGCCTGTGCTCCTTTTGCCTAAACGTGGTCACCATTCGAGGACCTTTTTTCCCCATCGGTTGTCAGTCCTGCGAACGATGTGGCCAGCCCATTGCCACTTTAATTTGCAAATTTTGAGAGCTATGTCGGTCACCTTCGTTCTTCTACGGATTTCATCATTTCTGATTCTGTCTCGTAGAGAAATAGCTCTCTCCATTGCCCTCTGGGCGACTCTGAGCTTGTGAATTAGGCTCACAGTAAAGGACCACGTCTCGGCACCGTAGGTCATCACTGGCAACACACATTGCTCGAAAACTTTCGACTTCAGGCACTGAGGTATATCGGACGTCAAGACGTGTCGTAGATTCCCGAACGCTGCCCAGCCGAGTTGGATTCTTCGAGTGACCTCTCTCTCGAAGTTGGACTTACCCTTTCGGATCGTTTGTCCTAGGTAAATGTATTCGTCTACAACTTCGAGAGCAGTGCCGTCAACATTAGACATGATTTTCGTCTTGTCCATGTTCATCTTAAGACCCACCCGTTGTGAGGCACTATTGAGGTCGCTGAGCATAATGCTGAGTTCCTCCAGCGACTCCGCCAGGATCACTATGTCATCGGCAAATCGGAGGTGTGAGAGGTGTTCGCCGTTGATGTTAATAGCACGTCCTTTCCTCTCCATCAGCTTGAACACATCTTCCAGTGCAGCGGTGAAGAGTTTTGGGGAGATGACATCCCCCTGTCGTACGCCGCGCTGCACGTGGATGGGGTTCGTACCGTTGTCGTGTACTCGGACTTTCATGGTGGCGGCATTGTATACACACTTCAACGCCTCGATGTACCGATAGTCGATCTGGCATCGCTGAAGAGACTCAAGCACCGCCCAGGTCTCGATAGAGTCGAAGGCCTTCTCATAGTCCACATACGCTACGCATAGCGGCAGATTATACTCCTCGGTCTTTTGTATAACCTGCCGAAGCGTATGTTTGTGGTCTATGGTACTATAGCCTTTTCGGAAACCGGCTTGTTCGGGAGGCTGGAAGTCGTCGAGTCTGCGCGCTAGACGATTAGTGAGGACCCTCGAAAACAGCCTTCGTATAGTGGGATAATATACCTCAGTTATACTCCTCAAGGCTGAAAATTAAAAAACATAAATACTTAGACCTTCAGGCGTTGAAGAGTACTATGGAAAAAGACTATCACAAATTTTATGATGACTTGCCTCACTTTTAATTTTAAACTTTTTTATATTTTTTAATTTTATTGTTTTTTTACGTTAGACGTCTTCAAAGTTTATTAATAATGCGTAGAGGCATAATTAAACCAAAAGTATTAATTTCTACTAAATATAAGTACGTACTTAATTTGAGACTGATTTTATATACTAAGAATTGTAAGAAATAAATGTACACTAAACGTTCTTAAGTATATTATTATGTGTTACGAAGCGATTTTGTTACCAATAAATAATGTTTATTATTTTTTAAGTCTCTTCATTATTTTTCCATTGAAAACATACCGTAGTAAAACTGCGTAATTTGAAAAATCAAAGTTAATCTTAATAATAAAATTCGTAACTACATGCAATATTACGTAACTCCAAACACGATTGCTAGAAAAGTTCGTAAGTCCATTTTCATACTATATAAAACAAAATGTATATTAAAAAATCATAAAAATGCATTCCTAGACCAATTTTATACTTGCTTTCATAAAAACGTTGAAATAATTCAAATAGTAACAAAATTAAACAGTTTTATGTCTCTCCTGTAAAATATGGTCAAATGGAGTTCCGAATTCTGATAATTAGGCCGACGATACATGGATCTCACAACTTTTTACGGTGCAAACTGAGTTGCGAGCCTTGGTTTTTTTACAAGTTATGTTTTTGATGGTATAAAAATATTACAATATACCTATCTACAATATTTTTACCTACAAATTTATTCATTCCATCATAACATGTTTTGACCGAATAGTCAATGCAAGTTACGACTACCAGTTATTAAAAATGTAAAAATAGAATTTTGTTCAGGAAGATTGTCAATCAAAATCGGGGCGGAAAGCTAGGCTAAAATGTTTGGTCTAGAATTCCGATCCTCTCGGTGCGAGTCTGCTGTCCGATACTGCTGTCTGATACTGCTGATACTGCTGTCACTCGTTTTATTTTGTGTGACGTCTCGGCAATGCGCGACGAATTGTGAGAACAACGTTTGATATTTTACTAGCTGACCCCGCAAACGTTGTTTTGCCATAGAGGTTATCGAGGGTTAAAAATCGACTATTAAAAAATGGGGGTTGGTGATAGAAGGGTGAATATTTAGGGTTGTATGTATTTTTTGATGTCACATTATTGAAAAATATAAATATTTTTTTTTTCAAAAAATAAAATATAAATGTTAGGTGTGGACAAACCTTATCACTTAAGGGTATGAAAAATAGAGTAGCCGATTCTCAGACCTACTTAATATGCATATAAAATTTCATAAAAATCGGTCAAGCCGTTTTGAAGGAGTATGGTAACTAAAACTGCGACATGAGAATTTTATATATATAAATAAGAATTTTATAAACCAATAGCTACAGTCACGTCTGTGCCTGTTTGCGCCAGCACGCACCACTGATTTGTCAGACTTATAAGCTTTTTAAAAATTAAATATCACCTGCAGTAAAAGTTATGTACTATTACGTTTGAAGTTATATCTATGGTTATATGCAAATGCGTTGTTGCTCTCGAAGTGAAGAACAAGACGGTAGTCTTAAATCTATTTGCTATAGCCAATTACCATTGGCTATAGCCACATTCTAGAACTTAATTTGTTTTGCTGCAAAATGTGTATAACGAACTCGGCACGGCCGCCGCTGGGTGCGGTGTACCTACACTACCCACACTGTTTTGGCAAATAAATCGAATGTAAATAAATGTGGACGTGTCAACTCGGATAGCCATATTGAAAAATATTTGAAAGCTATCAGGTGTCGAATTTAAAAATTGATATTAAAAACTGTAGATATCGGTTTTTTATTTGCTTTCTTTGCGGTCTTTTATGCATCATCTCATAACAAAATAAATTTAGTTATTATTGAATGGATGCAACATGTTTTATAGTTGAGCATGGACTTTTACTGCACAATTGGTGTGTGCCACAGGGATTTGAACTCGGAGCTCTCGAGTAAGAGGCCGCATTAGCCACTGGATTATTACCGCTTTCATAATAATACTTGAGAAGGTATGTAGGAAGTGAAAACTAGACTTGTGACGTCAACGTTGCGTGTTGAATAGTAGAGAAATTGACCATTTAATTCGATATTAAATATACCTAAGTGTAGGTATTAGAACGCATTGAGTACGGGTGGGATCTTGTAACTTCTGAATTACGATACTTGGCCAATTTAACTCATACTCGCAAAATATATTGTTTTATCGAAACTGTGGTTAAAAGCTATGCCAAAATCCAATAAACCCTCGGTAACTTCAAGGCGTCTTAAGTGTGTTTGTGTTTTCAATGTATTATTGGTAACTGTGTTAAACTCGCTAAACTTAAGTAATTTCCATATTTATTGGATGAATGAGAATCGATTAAACTAATCAAAGGTTTGATAAGTGTAATATTGCAATAAAAAGTTATTTTATATTTACGTATCTCTATATTTATATTTATAAATATACATAAAATTCTCGTCTTACAATGTTAGATACCATACTCCTCCGAAAAGGCTTGACCAATTTTTATGAAATTTTATATGCATATTCAACGATAACGAAAACTTATTCCAGACGGAAAATTACCTCCTACAAAACGCACACCGTTCAAAGCCGTGTTTCAACTATTTCAAACGGAACTCCGAATAACGATTTGTTGAAATTTGTAAAAAATCTGCCTTTTTATTTTACCGACTTTTTACACAGTCGTTATAGCTATTCAAAATAATAATAATAATAAAGTCATTTATTTGGTATTTGTTATTATTTGGTGGTAATTTATTATATTAAATAAATTTAATTAACTATTTGTTGGTGAGCCCATGTTATGTCGACACGATTAATATTTTTGGGTATTTAATATCAAAAGTAAAATAATGTAATTTTATGAGTATCAGAAGACAGTATAAATACACACTATGTTACAATAAATATCGGTCATATATTCGAAGTCAAGTCATAATCTAATCAGAGTTGACGGAACTTTTACCTTATATATTAATTTAAATAGTCCAAAAATCCATCTTTCACACGCCTATCGTAAAGAATTAAAGCCATATCTAGTTATGTAGTGTATGTATTTTATAACTATCCAAGTAGTGAAAAAATTGACAAACGTGTTTCAACTACCAAAAACATCAGATTTTACCATCAGTAAATACATCAGTACGGCCTTAGTCTTAGTTTTAGCAATGCCGCTGCTACTGCACATAGATACGTAAATCATACAGCTTACTACACAGGAGTCGTACAGAGTAATAACCCAAATAAAGGGAAAAAGATTTTAGAAGAGTTAAAAGATTAATAAAGCATTAGAGATCATCATAAAAATTGCTTTATTTTCGATTAACATTCTTTTTTAGTGTTTTATAATATTAATGAAACATAATAACCGTGAATCAGCCGTAATGCACTGTAAAATTTTGAACTCATATTATCCCGTAGGTTTTAAATATTTGTTAGTATCATAATGTCTTATTCATATATTTCACTCCATACAAAAAATGGATTTTAAAAAAAGAACAAATGTTTGAACAGATTATATTTGACAGACCTCTATAATTTTTACACTGTGGGTTAATGTTGTGGTCACTTTACTATACGATTCACTACGCGTAGATGTATAGTAAAAAAACGATTGATTTACGTATCTATGTGTAGCAGTGGCATTGCTAAATCCTAAAACTCGAAACTTGTACACTTGTACAGTGTACAGTTTGGTTCTTAAACGATGTCGAAACGTCGTAGCATCGTAGACATACTCGTAGCTCGTTTCACGCTTGCATTGGTAAGGCCGTGTGGGAGAAATCTAATCTAATCAAATGACCGAGCATAACATTCATCACCCTCCGTATATTCTATTACATAAGCTCGAAGCAAACTGATTGAAAATCTAATTCTAACTTTTCTACTTACCAATCTTATCAATACCAAAATCTACAAAATTCTATGAGCAAAGACACCGTACGCTTGCGGTTAACTCACAAATATATCACAATATTATATCACCAGTGGGTCTACTGGAAGATATTTCTATGTGGAATAAGTAGTGCCCTTGTACAAACTGTTCTAGTTATTTTTCATTCTTATGTATTTTTACTGTGTGTACATAAATAAATTAAAAAATTATAATATTTATAATTACAGTATGCCAGCAAATCATCTATTTCGGTTTATTTTACAATGGTAACATTTTTTCTTTTTAATATTTCGAGTTATGTTACTATAAAGTCAATTTGTCACAATGTTTTCTCATTGTCTTGCTGTCTTTAAATTACATTCAAAAGCTATAGTGAAATCACTTTATAATAAATATTTTACGTCAATTATTTTTCCCTTTTTCTCAAATACTTCTCACTGACTTCTTTTCTTTGTCCCCACCTTCCTTTCTCCCTTTGTCCTTATTTCTTTCCCAATTGCAATAATTCTGTCATTTGTTTCGTTATTTTCCAAGTGACTATAATTATGTATCTAATATAATTTTACTTTTCCTATAAATAATAATAACGACTATTGTTGCTGATATGTTAACTATATTAATTTATATAGTACCTTCGCAGACCAAGAAACCAATTAAACCTCGATATTTGCCATTCCAATAAAATTAATTAACCGGAGCTGAGATAGTAGGTACGGAATGGCTATTACTTTTGTGAAATAATTAACCGCTGCATAAAGATTAAACAATATCTGTAATTGTCATACCTATTGTAATTTTTACGATATCATTATGGTTCACCTGGTAATATTCCAATCGTTCGCCTTATAAACTGCTGTGAAAATAGATACCTAGGCTTCTTTCTGAATATCGGTTAGATCGGGATAGTACTAATTAGTAGGAAAAGGAGTTCATATTCGATTATCTTAGCCCATAGGTACAGCAAAGCACCTGCGTACAACCTTAGACAGAAAGGGTTACATCATGATTGACACTGAATGAGTCAACGGGCAACTGTGACCACTTAACCACTTAACGTTAGATGATATTTGATGTTTCCGTTAACAACATAAATCTGTATTTTCCGACAGGCAAACGTTCATTTCTTTTCTCTCTTTTTACCCTCAATAATGCGAATACTGTAATGTTTACATATTTGGCAGGGTTACCCAACATTCACGATGCAATATGGCAAAGAAAAATCTAGTACCGTCAAACGTGTTTATTATTTACGTTCAAGCTATAATAAACCGTTTATATTTCGTTCGTCCTCATATCGTATGCGATGTGAAGCGCTAGAACTTTTTGATATAGGTACACGTTATTTCTCTCGAATCACTTTAAGTGCATATGACACGACGACTCAAAACTGCATCATATTGAAACGAAGCGTCTCGTTAAATATTCTCCGTATCTAACATGGAAATGGATTTTATTTTGACTTTTAATTTTTTTCATACTTATTCAAAGTTTAATGAATTTTATGAAAGGGTGTTTATTAGCTCTTGGTTGTTACGAGTATTGTATTGAACAGTTTGCAACTATCCATAAAAGCGGATGGAACTCCGGAAAGTGTGGGCGGATGACAGGTTTATATACATATGCATACATTTTATCTATTAGCAGCATACAACTCGAGTGGGATTAACATGTCAGCAATACGTCTATAAATGTCAATATGTATATCTCACTGGCGATGTCTGAAAGCTTAACGGACACATTGTATTGTTACATTAAATATTGCTTCTTTATATTTTCCAAATTATACACTAGTCGCTTGTCGTACCTACTTACTAACGCCATAGGTACTCATATGCGTTGCGAATGCATAGAAAACGTGGATCTATCTAAAAGTTAGATAAAACATTATATTTCTTTGACCTATGATCGTATTTGTAACTGAAAAATGTGTGTAAAATTGCAATATCGATAAATTCCTTCCGACAAAGCTGCTCACCGGTGTACACTCCGGGTGTCCTGTGCGAGGGTCCCTATATCATTACTGTTCGTTTGGCATTGAATCCCTCCAACACAGGATGAGTAGAGTAGATTTCTTGTATGAAAATAGGCGAAAGCAAATCAGTTAAGAACCCTTTTTTCCTCTGTTTGTCAACCAATTACCGTTTGTTTCGTAGCTATTGACGAGTGTTGGTTTAATTCTATTAGTTACATAAATGTAATAAATTACGTTCGAATTTCGAGCACTGGCGGTCCACTAGTTAAAGGAGACGTTTTAAGAAGGCATTAATATGTAAGGTAGACCTTAAACACCGTATCTACTGCAAGACCCCAAAAAAATTAATCTAGTAAGATAAACATTATTAAAAATATTTTATAGATTAACATGTTTTATTGTTGGTCATCGGTCATTGCTGTGACTACTTAAAGGATTAAAGTGTTGTCTGAGGTTGTATTGCTGGATTAAATTACAGTTCGAATATTAATATTGTCAGTAATAACTGCATGATCGGCCTGTACCTACATATAACAACTTAATGATTTCATAACAGAATATTAACGAAAAATATTTAATTACAAGTGAAAAACCCTTTAGAAACTTGTGCAAAAAGTTATGGGTGCGGTTATCCATAACTTTTTGCACAAGTTTCTAAAGGGTTTCTCACCGTAAAAGATAAGCCGTAGCCGTAAGACACTAGACTTTTAGGTACAGTGCGAAGTATAACCCACATTTAATTTCACGGAGTAGGTACTTTTATCGTAGTTCGTGGAGTACATACAGACTGAGACATTATTAAAAAAAATTAAACCATTTGTTTCCTTCTACAGGGGCAAGAAATGATACGCAATAATAGAGGATTATATTCGATAAAGACTCTTGAACTCACAATAAACAACGGTCGAATTTGACCCGAAGCAGTGTCGCACTATACCTTGTTACAATACATACGCGTTTATAATTCCCCTATGTGCACTGGACATTGCTTGGTGTCTGCATGTGATGTGCGTGGGGCAGAGCGAAAGTAATTTTATTACGGCATCACCGTGCTCCTTTGTTGTGGAAATTTGCAGTACCGACGACGCGCGGGATTAAAACTGTACCCTTAGTCGGAGTTTTAGCAATGCCGCTACTAAACATAGATACCTACGTATGTAAATCATAACACAGTCACACAGTGTAATAACCCAGAGGTCAAAGATTTTTAGAAGGGTTAAAATTAATAAAGCATTATATGGATCATCATAAAAGTCGCTTTATTTTTGATTAACATTATCTTTTAATGTTTTATAATAGTAATGTAATCGTATATTGGCCGTATATGGTATAAATATGCAAAGTACCTTTACTCGGATAAATATACAATACACAGTAAAATTTACTCTTTAAAAATAAGCTTAAAATAAAGGTTTTATCCTTTTCGGCCGATGAAGTATCGACACACAACGTTAATTAATCAAGGTTTTGACGCCAAAGAAGAACGTAGCTATATTAGCTACGAAATGAAAATTTAAAACAGGTAGGTAACCTTTTAGAATGATTTTAAAGAGTACTCTAAATTTTTCGGAGTTAGTTGGCATGCACAAACTTTATAACTGCTCAGGCTTGTTATTGCTTGTTTAATAAAATAGATTAACTGAATTAAGTTGACAGTTTAGTTCGGCGAAGACGTTTTTTTTTTATATTCTCATAATTTAATGTTAAAAAACTGGCTTATGTGCCCTAGGTAATTTGTTTAAAATTTATTTTATAAGAATATTTTCCTTACAAAAGAAGCTACTGATGCTAAGATGTCCTGGTTTAATACCGATCAGTAAAGATAGTCGTACGTTTACCAGGAAAATTCTGTTATTGCAAAGTTATTCATAAGAATATCTTAGCAACGAAACTCTAGTAGCTTCGTTTGTTGTATAAAGATCAGTTGATAATAATAACGTAGCTGTAATATAAGTTCATCTTATTTAATCTAAAGTTCACCTATTCTAAACCTAAAATTAACTATCCCCAGCGTTCATACTTCTTTAGCTATGAATGAATAAAACAAAAAAAGACGCAAGAAATATTTCGTGAGCGGCACTTGTACTGCAGGTGATCCACCGACAACAAGTTCCACCGACTTTCTAGACTACCACCAAGCAACATTGAGGCCTGGAGCCTCCGTGCTCCACACGCTCCAGGCTCTCCCGTGTTATGGGCAGAAATCCGTGCCCAGAAATAATAAAAAGAACAACCAAATTAAAAAAAAAACTCTCCCTTTTTTTAAGACGGTTGAAAAAGATCCAATCGAATGACGTAGTGATCCAGTTGATATTCTCAATATTATTATGTAATTGTGATATTTTACCACTTACTGATTGACAAACACTAGCTAGTGACGTTGACGATAGGTAATGCTAAGGTAGAGCTCGTATGTTTACATTTGGTTTTGAATCGGTGTGGGTGGTTAATATCTTGCATGTCTCCGAATATGCCCACATTGATGACAAGACACTAAGACCTAAAATTTGATCGGCATTCAATACAATTTTCATGTAAATTATCTTAAGCAACCTCCTCCACGCAGCTAGCAACTTAATTGAATGTACGTAATTAAGTATGTGTGAACCTGACATCAGTAACTTAATAGCGCTAACTAATACGATTACACGGAAGACCTGATCGAAGGAGCTTATTAATTATATTATAAAGGAAATTAATATTTAAGAGGTATACGATGCAAGGATGCACATTAGGAAACGTATGTATGTATTTGTACATATATGCAAATTTGTATTTTGCGACGGGTAGTGAAAGTTAGGCACATTTTCTGCTACCCATTAGTGACCCACTGCACGGTTGGGTCTCCTTTCACAAAGACAAGGATGCACCTCAGTCCACTACATTGCCTAGTGCGGGGTTGGCGATCTTCACATATCTTTCAGAAATTTATGGAGAATTTCTCAACATTTTTTCCATTACAGTGGTATACATAACTTTATAAAGTCATTGGTATCTCTGGGATTCGAATCCGGACTTCTCGTTTAAGGTATTGAATTCTTAGTCATCATTAGGCACTTATGTAGACTAGTTCTGTTCGCTCTCATACATTTCGTATTGATGAATGGATGGGGATAGGAATTACACCGCGGCTTGCTAAAATGGTCCTACCATTAATATTTAATATCACTTGAGCGTCTTCAGCTTAAGATCACATTCGTAGTGGTAGAATACTCGTAGCTTGCCGGGGCAGGTACCTTAGCGCTATTTTCTTAACGCCATCAAACTTCCTGTTTTTCGTATCTTGTATAGTTATTGTACGGTTGGTGAGGCGAAGGCGTGCCATATTTTTTGTATATCGAGCGCCCGACGCTGTATCACATAATACTAGATTTTTCGTTCATTATTGTAACTTATTTTGAAAATAAGTTATAAGTTAATAACTTAAAAAAAAGCTTTTATTTTTTCGAGTTACTCTTAACAACCCCTTTCATTTGATACCCATATTGTAGAAATTCATTAAAAATAACTATTCCGATATCTTGGATGGTTCGCCATATTGGATTCCACCCTAACAAATATACCCATCTGAACATACACATTTAATAAAATTTATTTAATTTACGCTTTTGATAATTAACTCTTTATTTTGTTGTTGTTTGCTACAATAAGCCACTTTTATAGCGATATCCTGTTTGTTATTTCACAAAAAATTGCCACTCTGTCTCTGAATAAATTTCAAGCGACCGACATGTTACTCCAATTTCGGTTTTGCCTGTTTTTTACAAGCAACTTAGAAAGAACAAACATGGCTATGGACGCTTGACGAGACCGACACGGTCGGCGGGGGCGTGGGCAGTTGTTTATTTCGGAAAACCGGATGCAAATTCGGGAGGTACGTCGTCACTTGTGGGTGGTGCGCTTTATTTGACTCTCCTTGTTTCGAGAGATCAAAGGTGCACATCGAGTTACCCTCATATTCTTTTTTCGGAGCGAATTTTCGTCATGTCCGTGGGCTGCGTGAAACAAAAAGCCGCTTTTCAGTCTTTGTGGACTAGGAATTTAGACCTCTGCTATTTTACACCATCAAAAGTTTTTGGCTAACGAATTCTTCGGGATTCGACGAATGATGTCAAAAGGATTTTTATTATTGCTCATTCACGATTGCTTTTTTGTGAAGGCTGATCTTTTCCGAGTATGAATAAATCCCTGGCTTATAAAATATTTGAAGACTGCTCTGCGTGACCTGAAATAATTTGCACCTCAAAAAACTATATAGGTTTTAGAATGCTCGCCCAGCGTGCACCATTGCCGTCCTCATGACCAGTAGTGCATAGTGCAACAAGCGCTTGTTTGCATTTCATTTGGGTAAGTGTGCTAGCTGGAGACATTTGTGGAAAACATAATTATAAGTTTCGAGCTGAACCTTTTAAAGTGACTGAGGGTAAATTGATATTTTGCTTGTTCAAAAGTCTAAGGTGGTTCCATTGCCTGATTATATTAAACAAAATGAATAATTAATATAAAGCATCAACTAAGCTTCCTATTCCCTCGACTTCCCTTTTTTAATTCTGATTTTCTTTTAAAAGAAAGAAATTTTAAACGTAAGGACCTACTATTACGTTCGGTAACATAATAATATGAGTTACAACTAAGCGCAGCTTGTATTATACTTCATTCGGATTATAAAAGCCGCTACTCACGGTAATTTCCGTCTGCTTGCCAATCACATTCTCCGTAAACATATTTACAAGAGCTTTGTGCGGTACGCCGCGATCATGTCAATCCGAAATTAATTATTTCCTTTGAGTTCGATATTAATGTGAATTTCGCTCCCCCTCCGCTCCCTGTCTGTATGTTGATGTAGATACATGCATAGGTACAAACCCTACGGTTGAAGTGCGAGTAATTACGGCATCGATATCAATTTACCATCAGCCCTAACAAAGTTCATCATATCCAGATTTTGTTTCATGGAACTACCCTCGTTTTTGAGATTTTGTTCTCAAATAGGCCTACAATTTAGCAAGCGGATGCGTTTTGCGCATTTCAAATTAAATACGACTGAAGGTTAAGGGCAAATAAAGGATTTTTTAAAATTGTGTACTTTTATTGATTTATATCTTCAATACGTGATCTTAACTTTTCCAAATTTAGATACCATTAAATTTAATATATGATTAATTAAAAATGTAATAATAACTTTAACTTGTCATTGGCTGAACAATACTGTGGGCAATACAATACAATCTGTGGGCTGAACATGTAATGTATGCGCCATTAATCAGAAGGAAAAGGATAAATTTATGTAATTTTTGTCTATCTATGTGTGGGTGTGTGTATTGTATCTAAAAAACGTATGGTTGTGTGCTCTCTATGTTTTTTTCATTAATTTCGTATACTTTAATGCATTTTAATTAAAATTATTTATCGTCTGCACTAAAACTCGTCAATATCTACTACCAAAAAAAACGAAAATGAGGAAAATCGGTTGAGAAACGAAAGAGAAAATTGTTCTGAATGATTCGCCTTTGCATATTTAGAGTCAATGTTTATGTCAATCTTTTAAGTCATATTTTATTTTAATGTATTTTTGAGACCTCATTGTACGAGTCCTATTCTTTCTACAATTACGATATTAGGAAATATTTGAATAATGAATCTTTGTTTACATTACTTATTAAAAATTCAAAACGTCTGTACTTGAAATAACTTTAAAGATATCGATGTTAATTTAAAATATCATCGGGTAGACGTACACCACAGGCCCACAGTAGGGATATTCATGGGATATTCATGTTGAAATATTCAAAAAGGTGTCTCTACCTAATATTTAAAAATACCTACATCCGGAAAACTTTACCCATGACCAAGAAATCAAATTTTTTGCCCCTAAAACCCCTACAGTGCAATTTTCATCGAAATCCATCGTGAAATTTTATGGAACGGCATTATAAATACATATATATTTATGAGTACTATATATATGTTCATATATGCATAATATACAAATATTGTTCGTTCCATAGAATAGTAACTTTTTTATTTACTCAGCCTAATTACATACTTAGAACAGAAAAGGTTTATAACGTCTGACTGAGGGTTGGACCGTAATATGGATGGTCTTATCCCCTTCACCCAGACGGACTTCCCCAATGCACGCTGTTTGACAATCAAAAAAATCATTTGCATTTTCAAAAACTAAACCAAGTATATATCGGATCCACACAAAACGACCATAAACAGGTCAGAGACACATTTTACGCCATATAAAAGCCGAAAGCGGCTTTACAGCCTAGGAAGCAAAATTTTCCAGGTAACTTCTCACTTCATAGAAAGATGGACGAAAAATACATGTTAAAACATCAGTTTCTTATTTAAGTTAGAAGTTTTCACAAGAGATTCACAGCTGTCCGATAGGTATATCCAATAAATTAAAGCGAAAGAGTAAATTCTATCATTTAAATTTAAATTTACAAAGTAAAGCTATAAAATTGATTCTACGAAAATTATACTGTAGGAGATTATTCTTTAACTGTCTCATAGAAAATTTAAGAATACCTACCAGCTACCAGTTACAGGTATTAATATTACTCGTATATCAGACGACTGCTGACATTTTATGTATTATTATAATTAATAATCAGACTATTAATATGCCAACAATATACTAAGTACTATACTACTATACGTTCTATACTACTACCTAATGATAATTCTTCACATTTTTCACATTGTCCAACCGCATGAAGCCAACGTGATGGACTCAGGCTCTATCCTTCTAATTGTGAATGGCAACCCGATACTGATGTGGGGTCCTACGGGCGGGATAAGGGTTGAAAGTATTTTTGCTCTGTAGGTAAGTAGCCGTAAATATTAATTGTACGCTGATGAAATATGTTTTTGGGTTTCGTATAACTAAAATAACTGCGAGTATAATTAGTACCTATCTAACATAGGTAATCATTGTTAAGCGTCGCTCCTGCCGTTGAAAATTAATTCTACCTACAAAATCAATACATAGCATTTTGAGAAAATAAAAAAGTCCTATGGCCTAATATTTTTTACGAGCTATATTGACGATCAAATATTCGCGTGCTATCCTTTTGTCGGCCGTTTGGAGGAATTTTGTTTTATTCACTGCGACCTACCATGGCTTTGTCCACGGAATTCTAGGTGTGGCCTATGTCCACACTACATGTCAATTCAAAATATCGATAAAAGAATATTAAGACTCGATTTTGAAATACCAGTGGAAAATAAAGTCTACATTCCAATTTTTCCTTTTCATTATTTAAAAGTATGATTTTACAACTAATCGAAAAATGATTGCGTTGAGTAAGTATACAAAAATAATTTCGTATTTAGTTATCACCCGGATTAAAAAGAAGGAGGTTCTATATTTGTGTGTTTGTATTTTACACTTTCATACTTTGTATTATTGTAGTAAAAATAGATACATACTTCAAAAAAGTAGCAATTACCAGGTACTACCATAACACATTCTACTACAATAATAATTGGTTATTCATAACAGTATCTACATGATCAAAGCAATAGAACGTTCCGTGTACTCTAGTATAATATATACTCCCAAAGAGACTCTATTTCGTGGAACATTGACAAAGGAATCCTCTGGATGCATCGTCTTAATACCTTTGATGCATCGTATAAACTCCAATACTATTGATACCGTCTAGTTAGGGAGCCCGATAGGTGTAGGTGTATATGTTTAGGCACCCATCGAGTACCTGTCAATTCCAATTTCGCCTTTGATGGTCACCTGAATAACAATAGTGTAAAGCCGGGACCATGGCTTTATACACTATTGTGCTATTTGCATTTAGGTAGTTGTAATAGCGCCAATTTTAGCTTTGTAACAACAATCTGTGACAGGGTAACTTTGTTGTATAATAACACATATCAACGTCTCGCAACTTGTGTTTTACGGTGAAAGAAAGGTGTCCTTATGCCAAATATTAGGTTACATCGAGGTAGCCTTCCGTAAGAGAAGAATCCAGTTAATAATATACTCGTATGTATCACTGGATTTGAAACTGCTTCTTTTGCTCCTGCTTCTCTTTATATAATCACTTTAAGCTGAACTTCTTAGAAAGGAACGTACAATAGACAGCATAAGTTGTTGAATCATTAGAATTCGCGGGCGGTAACCAGGGAGATACCAAGGAGAGGATTGTGCCATCTCTTGGCGAAATGGGATCGTAATTCAATACATTTCGACTTCGACATTACGTTCAACAATTATTAATACGTTACAAATTTAAAAAACTTCATAAAAACTAACGTCATTTCTGGGAACAATTTCAATGAGTTCAACTTAGTACATCTATTATAAACTCTACAATGAATGGAAATAAATAACTTACTTGTCTATTCTATTTTTTGAATAAAGCTCATCAAGCGCTACCGAACAAAACCAACAAGAAAAATTGTGTGATATTATTTTTATGGCCTCGAACCAGGTCGCGACCTATCATTTAGGAATCGCTAGTTTCTCTGCTCTAGTTAATCGCCGGTCTAACGCATCACAATACGTTCGAACTGTTCCATACCTACGGGAAGCGACTACGCTACGCGCACAGATATGCGAGAAGTGGTGGTTCGGTTGAAAAATTCTCGTTGGTGTCTCTGACTCTCAAATGCAACTAGTCCCTGTTGCTAACTTTTATCGACGTTGCTATGTGAGGCAAAAGCGAACAACCTCGCAAATACGTAACAAAATTTGAAATACGTTCATGGAATATTTGGAATTATAAATGTTTTAATAGAAACTGTTTGATTCAGAACACCAATGTTTGTTGTTATTTACACGAGTAAACTGCCAGAAAGCTTTATACTATAATTTGATAAAATGAAAACCTTTAAAAAATTATGATTTTCTTAAGTAGTAGTATCAGCCCTTGAAATACAATTAATTCAAGCTTCACTGTAGGTAATTATATATTTTTTTGCATTTATTAAGTTTTAAAAAGTTAAAGGTGATGCATGTTGTGTATGGCGTTCTTAATTATCTTAATGTAAAATATTCTAAATGTTATAATCACTTTAATAACAGGTTTATTTAAACAAACTCATGTCTAACCGTATTTCAATACAACGTAATGGAGTTCACTTTAAACATGAGGCATTCTGATGTGGGGAGAGTAGGTCTAGGTAGTAGGTACCTACTCATAGTTAGATTGCCGACCGTAACCGTAGACAACAGTGAGAAACTGAAACGAAACAAGTACACAGGAACATTGCTGCCATTATGCAGTTATTTACGCTGCCATTAACAAATGCTAGCTTGTTTTTAAGAATATCATGAAGGCTATCGTCGAAACCTATAAAGCGTGTCAATAGGTCAAGCGACTCTTTCCTACCTACTCAATTACCTACATTTTATACAATTACATACAATTACCACATTACCTACTCAATCTTTGTGAAGGTGGATTTATGTAAAGCATGCACGTCCGTGTGGCTCAGCTACTTTTAGGGAGGCCGTGTTATTTTTGCAAGATGAAAAAGTATAAACTTCATAAAGTATAAACTTATGAATGAACGATAGCTCAAAAAACTAAAATGGCGGTGATTGAACGAGTGAGTGACCTGTAGGGGCGTGTCTGTACGGGATGTTATTTTTATGTTTAAAAAAAACGTCGTAATCATCGTCGTCGCAATGAAGGTGTGAATGGTGACAACTCTGTCCTACCTCAGTTTTGAAGATAGAGCTTAAATATATTATTAGATAGATTAATTATTTCGCGAATCAATTGGAAATAAATAAAGTAATAAGAAATAGATTTTAAAGAAATAAAGTCATTTAAAATTTTAATATGTGAAACTTAAATTATTAAACTAAATTAAAATTGAACACGTTATTTAACCCTAAGCATATTTAATGTCAAAAATTAAAACGTAACGTTAAATTAGTTTACAAGGGAGATATTTGTGATGATATTTGTACATACTTCTACGGGGTCCCACTAAGCTCACTAAGGTCACTTGATTTTATTTGCACAGCACACACGTCACGTCACAATTGGGTAATCTTGCCTGCTGGTACCTAATAGCTACCAAATAAAACACGTCTTTAAAACACACAATCAAGGACCCAATGTATAAGTCCAGCGTAAGAACTATAATATCAATTGAATAAGCGATCCTCCCCAAGCGAAAGTGAGCTATGGTCGCTACGAGCTACAGCGGCGGCTACCACGTAGTCGTAGACGATGTAATCCGTAGCAATGCCGTCTTACGGCTACGGCGAGCGGCGTCAGTACCCTTTGTCGGAGTCTTAGCAATACCGCAACTATGTACGTACTTAATAATAATAAAGCATTAGATAGATCATCATAAACGTTGCTTTATTTTTAATTAACCGTGAATTGGCCGTAATGCACTGTAAAATTTCGAACTCATATTATCCCGTAGATATTAAATATTTGTTAGTATCATAATGTCTATCGATATGTACCTATTCATATCTTTCATTCCGTACAAAAATTAGATATAAATTTTTTAACTCTTCTAAAAATATTTTACCTCTGTTTGTGTTATTACACTGGTGTAGTAAGTTGTGTATGCTCTATGTATGTGTGTGTGTAGTAACGGTATTCTAAAACTCAGACTAAGGGTACAGAACTATTCTGTAGAGGCAGAAACAAATTGATTCATATTCATCCCTAACAACTATCGGAGTGGAATAATAAACAGCTTATAACATTCTCTTACTGTGTGTCTGTGACTGTCTCTCTTTATACTGATTGTTGGGATTGGCATCTGTTCGTTACAGTCATGTTTCTGTATAGGTATGATGTTGCTTTTATAGTCGCCTCAATTTTGATTCTCTGTAGGATGAGCAAGGGGTCGCTACGAATGTTCGCAGTTTGTTATGCACGTCGTTATGGCAACAATGTAGGACTCGTTAAAAGAATCAGAAAAGTATTATATTTTGGCGGAATGAAATGGATTCATATCTATTCATATTTCTACCAAGTATCGAACTGGAATAATAAGCAGCTTATTGCACTGGTGGCAATATTAAGGTGATCTCTTTTTCTCTCTTTGTCTCCCTGCGACGTTATTCATAAACCTGAGTTAGATGATCGACGACTATGTAGGATGTAACAATCTAATGTAGTGAGGATTTGGTCTAACCAACGGCTTTTTTCTTGCACTTTTTTCAGGTTTTGCAGGCCACGGTATTTACAACGTTTTTTTTCATCAGAACACCATATCTGCATCGCCACTATGAGCCAGTCAATAATACAATTTATAAACTTCAAAGATAATCCAAATAGTCAAAAGCATGAAAGAAACGAACTTTTCAATAATTATTTGAAGAAGTTTTCAATAATTATGAAACATTTTTATTATGAATCTAGTAAATTATAACTTGTCGGCAAATTATAAAATGGGCAAATAGTTTCAGTATCTGTCTATCAATATCTATCATAGTAACTTTTAGAATTCTTTTTGTATTTATTATCCTTACAACACTAGATTTTATTTTATTATATCTTAAAAAATAGTGACAATATTCTACAGTAATCCTTGGAAAGACAGGGGACATAAACTAAATAAAATTCAAAACGTTGTCTACCAGGTCATGTGGTTTATAATAAACATTACAAATACGAGTAAGTCTCAATTTCTATACTGGGCTATTCAGTGGTTCCAACGTTAACTTAAATACCTTTTACATACAAAGGAAATCGTTACATTTTACCGCCTAATAAAGCCACCCACTGTAATAAACAGACCTGCTTCTTGCTTCACGCCTTTTCTCTAATCTTAAACCTTTTTACTTTGACCACCTACTTTAACTTCGAGTAGCGTTCGGAGTAAGAACTGTTTGCTCAAATGAAATTTTTAACGTAGTAAAGTTACCGTTTAACTTGATTCTGCGTTAACGTTAATTTCAGTGTAGCTTTTATTTATACAGCTGTAACGGTTCCTAGGCCCCACTGCAGCTGGGACGATGATGCTTGCCACAACCAACGGTTTATAAAGCCCGGTAACCCTATTGGGCTACTGTGTACCTGGTCTACTGTGATGCTACTGATCATGCTGCCACTGTTAGATAAGTCTGCTCTAAAATGTCAGGATATCAAATTAGCGTCTTTTTAACGAAATATCTAGTAAAATAAATAAAACACAATAGAGTTTGCTGTTGAAATCAGCATTTTGCTAATAAAATTCGCTCGAGCGTTTAAATCTTATGAATTGGTTTGTAAAAATTCAAAGATTCAAGTGTAAGATATTTAAATAGAATTATTCAAATTTATATTATTTCGAGCAGTTGAGTGGTTGAACTTGAGTGTTAAAAAACGTTCAATATTACAATTCATCTGTTGATACACAGAATTTATGGGGAACGTTCAGATTACATAATCCTATTGTACCACTGTGGACTATCTGTTGCCAGTGATCGTGCCGCTACTGCTCAGATAAGTCACGTTGAGAAAACAGAAGCAATTTTCGGGAAACTTCGATAAGAATTTGAACTCCCCTTAAGTTTTATTCACGACTTCACGTCAGTTAAATACAATTCAGGTGGTACAATATACATATACAATTATACTTTACATCTATGTTGTATATAATATAATTATGTAGGTTGTAGGTGCATTATAATATTTCAAATTAACACATTATATAGGTTTCAAATTAAGATAAACTTGTTTGGTAGGGTATAACAGAAAAACAAATGTGGATCCTTAATTTCCTAAGTCCAAGATTCTAGAAGTTATATTCCTTGTACTTAATAGCATATTGTGTTTGTTATTTAGACCTAAGTAATTGGAACAGGCTTTAGTGTTTAATCTCCGAGTACCTACTGTTATGAATAACCATTCACATCATCCAAAGAATTGGCTATTTGGCTTTAGAGAAACTGGCAATTTCAACTGTAATCCTTCACACAACAGGACAACGTTTGGGCATATGGCGTTAGAATGTTATTGATCCTTTGATGGTATGGAATCAAATTGAGATCACCTCGACATGTTACACTAACCGACGCCGCGCCCAGCGAGACTGATTGCCAATTCCAAATACGAGTATGTACATGAATGTGTATTCAGTAATACTAGGACGTCCAATTGAGCAGGTCACCGAAGCTTCGGACCTATTGAGGTTAATTTTCAAATAGCGGAAAAAATAACCAATTGTTAAATTGTGGACATTGGAGTTTCGATTTATTTGATGGTTGCGAACAAATTGTAACTTTTTGGAATGCCCTTTTGTGAAAGTCTTAGAACCAAATTGGAATAGTATTGTTAAGTAGAAGTCCAGAAGTGGAACAAAAACGAAATCTATATTATTATCCTACAACCTACTAATTATAAATGAGAAAGTTTATGAGAATGAAATATTGGATAGTTATTTGTTATCTAAATACTATAGTTTAAAACTTCTGTGACGAAAACGAACTTATGAGACAAGTTGACCTCAAATAAGAATAAGAAGAGTTACCTGTTTCTACATAGGATACCTTGGAAAATTTGCTCTCCTGCACTTATAAGTATTTTAATTTTATTTTTTTAGAATCAAGTAGAAACTTGAATAAGCTACTACGAGTAATTAGCGTAGGTAATTCAATATTTATAAAACATACCTAATATAAAAAAGGTTGAATTCATTACAAACTTCAAATTAATATAACCCAAAATCTCAAAGCCAAAAAACAAGAATGTTTTTATTTACTATTTTCGAATGTACACGAGTACGTGGTGGACAATCGAAAATACTATTGGTAAAAGGAACCGGTCAGGAACCGGATGGAGTGGCGCTGATACACGAGCGGGGAGATACACGACCAGCAGTGGACTTACAAGCGCTATATATCGATATATAGAATTTAGTTATCAGAAGTTGCTTTGTACATACAATTATATGAAGAATTTAACAGTGTTTGGGTTGGACGATGGTGTGGACAGCACCAGTAGTGATCAGTTAATTTGGTGCTTAAAGTACCATAATGATTGATTTTAGTAAGCACTTTGGAAATCAGCGTATAGATATATTGCAAGCAAGAAATACACATCCAAATTGTAATGCGCGATAGTAAAGAGATTGTTTGCAAAATTTCAAATTGCTAAAAGTTCAATGCTGTGCTTTGTCCGAAAAATATGAATTTAAACACTTCACAATAATGGTCATTATAATACAAATTATTTATTCATCGAATTAACCGCTGAATACTTAATGAAGCATAGAGGTAAATGAAATAGACTAAATGAATTGGTTGCAATTAATAGGTTATGTTTGGAACGCGATCATAATAATATCGACTAGCTGTCTATTACATTATCAATTAGAATTCATAATAATTACTCTTGATTAATTAATTAATTACTAGCTTACCTGGCAGGCTTTGCTCTGCCAAAATAATTAATTTTGCCCATTTATCCAAACTTATTATTTACCTACCTTAAATTATTTTATTTTTAGTTATTTTTGTCATTTACCATCAATTCTGTTAATGAAAAAGACGGGTTGCACAATGATATACATTGAGCAAATTGTTAATTGAATGTTGTATAAATGTCAGCCCAATACCTCCCTCATTATCAGTTAATTAGCTTGACGATGCTAAAAGAAATTCGAGCCTTTTGATATTGAATTTTGTTTCGCTATTCGCCTTTTCAATGCAAAAACCATATATACCCAAACGTTGCAAGCAAATAAAAACTTGTCAGATATTATCAATTTTCTTCTTAAAGTGAACAATTTGAATGGACGATAATAATAGCTACTGTATGCAACCATGTAAAGTTAAAATTTTACATATTATGGCACTGATCGCAAACAATACAGAAATCACACTAACGAACATATTCAACTACAATTTTTTTAGCAATAACGGTGTTATTTTTGTATTTCCGTAATGTGGCGTTGGCTAGGACATAATGTCGAGTGGATAAGGAAAATAAAAACAAAATAATCAAATTTTAGTAGATATTAATGTCCCTACATCCTTTTACTGTTAAATTTCTATTGCTAAAATAAATAAAAGCTCCACTAAAGCGGAGATGAGCGGAGAAAAGAAATAAAATATTTATAGATATTGAGATAAAGTGCTAATAAATTAGAAATGATTGTTTATAAAATGTTTCATAGTTCATGTTTCATAGTTATTTCGATAGGAACTCAAGTAAAGTTTATTGTCCTCAGAAACGCGTAAGGCCGAATATGCAGAGCTCGCGAGCCTACCGCTGTCGGAGCGGTCGGCGGCGGACACGGAGGCGGCGCACGAGCTGCTCTCGCTGGCGCATAGCTTGCCGGCGTTGCCCCCGCTGCCGCCGCTGCAGCCCGCACCCGGCTACTCCGTGACACCGCCCGCCGCCGCCCCCGCCGCTCTCCTGCCGGTCTACACCTACACCATCCAACCTACTAACATCTACATCGTAACCGACGATCCTCCTAAGCCCATCTATCAAACGTTTCAAGCTGTCGGCCCCTGCCCTTGTCCCTGCGATTTCCAGAACGAACCTCACGTCGGCTATATAACCTACCAGGCCGTACCGTCGGAGCCGATTCTTGGTCCTCAGGCCGATGCGTACACGTCGACCGAGACGGATTCCGATCCGGAACCTCAACTGGAGATCGCTTCCGATGGTGAAGTAGAGCCCGATGTCGATCCGGAACCGAACCCCGATCGTCAAGTCCGACGTGAAACTGTTCTAGAATATGAACCTAGACGTCTCGATTATTCTGAACAGGAACCGAGGCATCAGGATCACTCCGAGGACGAATCGAGACCGATGAGCTATTCCGAAGACGAAACGAGACTGAGGTACTATTCCGGTTCCGAATCGAAACAGGTGCCATATTTGGAAGCCGAACAGAAATCGCGGCAATATACGGAATTCGCAGAGAGACAGGTGCAACTTTTGGAATCTCCCCGACCGCTTGATTATACGGAGCTCCAACCAAATCCGCGGCACTACGCGGAGCCGGAGCCGAAGAAGATAAAATATTCCCACACTAAAGAACTTTTAACACCGGAGCCCGAGTTGGAGTACGAAAAAAATAAGAACACCGATGATGAAATATTGCGATGCGAGGATCGGACGGAGTCGCTATCGCCGCAGCTGCGTTGGCCTAAAAAGAAGTACGACTGCAGCGAGTGCGGTAAGATTTACGCCACGTCCTCTAACTTATCGCGTCACAAGCAGACGCACCGCAGCTTGGACTCGATGATGGCGAAGCGTTGCGGCGAATGCGGCAAGGTGTACGTATCTATGCCGGCCCTCGCCATGCACGTGCTCACGCACAGGATGGGGCACGTCTGCGGGGTGTGCGGGAAGCAGTTCTCGCGGCCCTGGCTGCTGCGCGGCCATCTGCGCTCGCACACCGGCGAGAAGCCGTACAACTGCGAGTCATGTGGTAAGGCATTCGCAGATCGTTCCAACTTGCGCGCCCATCTTCAGACCCACGCTCCCAACAAAAAGTACGTATGCCAAAATTGCAATAAGACCTTCGCCCTTAAGAGTTACTTGAACAAGCACCAGGAGACGGCGTGCTTGCGCCCGGACGACGAGTGAAACGCTCCCGTCGAAACGTTGCAACGAAAGATTTCTCTATAAACTTCTTTACACCTTTATATTTGAAATTTTATCGTAGCGTAGCTGCTGTTAAATTCGACGCAGTCGAAAGGAAAATATAAGCAATAATAATGTACCTAATGATAGTTACGGCTCTTACCATAATTTTTTAACAAAAAATGTATATTATCAATTATTTGTGCGGCTTCGACCGTCGTAAACGTGTCAATTTATGGCAAGAGCCTAAAATTGTATGATGTAGTCTAATATTTACGTATCGATGTAAAATTTAACGTAAGCTAAGGTTGCACGTGTGGTATATGTATAAATAAAGTATTAGGCAGTAGTTACGGTGATACGTAGAGACTTAATGAAACCGTCGAGCTGTGGTACAAAGAGAGCAATAAAATATGAATGTAGAGGAGAATGTTAGGCGCACGAGTAGCGTGCACGCTAGCGGCTAGCGGCTGCGCGGCCGAGGGGGCGAGCGTCCCAGCGCAGCGCCGCCCCGCCGTCGCGCGTCGCGGGTGGACCAAACTGTTGCCCCGGCTCTCGCTTTCTCTTCTCTCACTTTTATCTAGTTTTATACCTTTACTTATATTATTATCGTGTCAGGTATTTTAAACACTTATCGCACTAATATTCTGCTGCGACCAAACCATGGTTAGTTTAGTTTAGGTATGTAGTATTAACTTTAAAAAAGCAATGAGGGATAGGTGGATTATAATTATCTATCCCTCCATTTCATTCCATATTTTATCATGTAAGAGAGCGCCGGACGCGTAATTTATTTTTTAACTTGTATATCATGGTAAATTTCACATATAAAATGTGATATACAATTTTTTCGCGATCAATTTTCAAGTCTCGACTTCCTGCTTTATTCGAAATGCATGTATAATGTATATTCTAATCACTAATGCGTGCATTTTTACGTGAATGGGTAAAGATAGGATTATATTATTTATGTTATAGTAAAAAAAATTACAATACTTTGTTACCTAAGATTTTAAAACCCCTTTTTTAAGTCGAATAAGAACAGAAACTAAAGTAAACATATTATTATTGAATAAATATCAACTGGAAGTTTATTGTATACTTATATAATACTTCAACGTGTTCCGTAGTATTTAAAATGTATGTACGATATGTTATTCTTTTTTTCGGTAGATTATTCCGTCTTTATTTTTTTTATAAATAAAGCGAGTATAGAATAGACTACATAATTAAATGGTAAAGCTATTTTAATAATTCATTTCTTTGTACGAAATAAATTAAAAAGAGCATACACTTCTACACTTCAATAAAAAATCAGACTACACAATAACTCGGTTACAAACAGTGGTGGTTGCAGACATAAATAGGTTTGGTTCAATCTCTGATTGTACCCGTATATTCATCGCCTAGGGCAAAAGCTTGGTTTAAACACTACTGAATTTCACCTGATACAGAGAACGGACACCGCTCCGAGGCTCAAAATTAGAGATGGAACTAGTATTGATTCGGTACTCAGAAAACTATCTTAAAGCAACTCTCGATATTGTTGCTGTAATAATTATGATTAGGCAGTATTTTTTAAAGAGAATATCTAATAACCTCCTTTTTTGAAGTCGGTAAAAATGATAAAGGTAACATACTGTTGATAGGCTAATTATATATACCTACAATAGGTACAAAGTATATTTTAAAATTTCTTGATTTCTATATCACGCAACACAGCTGCATTATAACTCTTAGGTATTTCTGTTTAAATGGTGACTAAAGCACAAAATAACTCTCAAATACAAGCCACGACCAAATAATCCAAGACAATGGTAGCAAATGCACATAATAAAAACATATTTATAATTGCTTGTTTATTCGAGTGCTGGGCCTATTCGATTCATTTCATTCCTACTGAAACTCGAAACTCGATTCATTGTGAACTTACACTGGGTACTGTCCATCTCTACTAAAACGCATGACACTCGACGTTCGTTAGCCAATCGGTTACGTGTTTAAGTGCATTTGAAACGTGTCTGAAAGGAGAGTAGATGCCATTTTGTCCATGAACGAACATCACGTCCTGTGGTCGATGTATTTTACCTAGCTTTATTAACGCATCATGTTTTCCTTAATTACCAACATTGCTTTTATCGTAACTCTTAGTAAAAAGTAAAGTTTTGATGGACAGATAATGATAAACAGAAGATGTTGCGGGAAAATAAGTATTAAGGTAACATTTAAGTTAATTCGTTTTTATATATACTTAAATATTATTTGACACCTGGCCATGGATTATTATTGCTTTTCAAAGTTTTCCAAACAATAGTTAAATGTACTAAGTATATGGGTATATGCCAAATGCATAATATGGAATACATTAAGACATATCAAAATAATTAATGACGTCAATTTAAAAATTAAATCGTTAAGTGTCATTTACGGAAATATAAACATATTTTAAGCTTATATTGATTTTATTATTTTGGGTACCGTATCGGTTGCGTGAAAAGTCAATTTTGTCGCAGTTTGAAAACTCGACCAAAGAATAGGGCTTAAATTAAAAGTAATTGAATTAAGATATTTATGGAATACTTTATGTTCGTATACGTAGGTATATTAAATGTATTAAAGTTAAATTGTTGAGACTGATAGAAGTTTCAGCTTCGTTTGTAATAATGTTTATAAATTTTAACAATTATTCAGCATCAGAAAGTTGAAAGTTAAATCAGCTTGTTCAACAGATTGAGTTTTCCAAGCGTAATTTTCTAAACAGCAAGTTTTGGTAAAACAGCTACTGAGACACAGAATTTGCTGAGTGGTTTGAAAATAAGTTTAGTGTCGATGTAAGAAAGTGTTAGAGTTTGAGGCATTTACTTTACATGACATACGCTTAAATGCATCTTTAAAACTATGTTTTTTAATCTTTGGTTAGCTCGACGTCTACGATATGTACAATGTCAGTAGGTATTGTGTCTAAGTACATTCTGCAGAAATTCCAAGACATTAAATATTGAAATATTTTATTTCGTGAGGTGAAGATGATTATGTAATCTCGTATTTATCTTGACATCGTGGTATCTCGTCTGGAACGAGTGTAATTCCCGTAGTCACATGATGGATTTATCTACATGATATTCAATGAAATTGCACTAAACCGAGCGTTAGTGTTTTTGCAAAGCTCCTTACTGCAATTTGGTAAATCAGATTACCTCAAAATTTACGAAATAAGTTTCTAAACAGTAAACGTTACGCAACTTCGCGACACTGTTGAATAACTAATATTACCTAAAAAGAGTGTCTACTTTCAGTCATTGTAGGTACGGATCATATAATTTGTTCATTTTTAAAACTTTTATTTCAATTTTCGAGAATTGTCAAAGGGCACAAAATTACAAACCCGTACAACGATTTGATTTGAGGTGTTTAAATACAAAATAAGCACAAATTTAGTGTTTTACTTAAAGTCTGGTTTTTATTTGCTAACATAATGGAAACGTATATACATCATTTATAGATATATTTACTGACAGATTTTACAATACTCTTATCAATATAATTTTTAGCACTAGTCGATTTATTTATATATTATATCTTTTGATCGCCTCTATCTTTACATTTTATTTTAAATATACCTACCTTCTTTTACGTTTTTAAATATTTTTATTACCCACCCACTTAACTAGATTACATAATACATTATATTGTAATAGATATCTAATTTACTAAGATTCTGATGACAAATAATAAAATATTTACTTGATGTAGTTTAAACTGTTACTTAAGTTATAAGAAAAAAGTAAAGCCTATAATCTTTCTTTCATTTAATAAAATGTGTTTATAATTACCGGAAAAATAGATATTTTAAATAATTATGTAAATACGTGTAAAATTGTGTGATTTTTTTAAAAATATCAATTTTTTAAGTATTCCTACGCATTTGATCGACGCAATTAACGTTTTGTCTAGGCCGAAATATTTGACAAGGAATCTTCGGCCTAGACTAAACGTTAATTATTAAATTGTAAATTGCCTAGTGTTACCTACATAAACATGCTTACCTATATTTCTTAACAATTTACTAAAGTAGGTACATGATTTAAATAAGTTTGTTTCAATCTGTTTGTAATAGACTAATAGTGTATGTCATGTACATACGATATAATAGAATAGCGTTAGTTAAAGATTTTTTTAAAAAAGGCCTACACTTTACTTTGCAAAACAAACACTAAAATTATAATATTAAATAGATAATAACTGATCACTTTATTGAAAAATCTGACGTTTATTTTAAGCTCAAGTTGGTTTTGTAGATAAAATCATGATAAAATTTCAACAAAATTGACGAATAATGACTCGGTAGGTAACAAAAACACTAACACAACGCCGATTGGACGTCGCATCGGACGCATTAAACAATTTATCGACATTAAGGTGTCCTTGTACACCACACGCGACATTATTTTATTCTGTATTGTTTTCTAAGTTCAAGTGCACGGTTATATTCGTATTTACAACCCGGGCGATGATACCATACACAATTAATTTTGCATGATTCTTTGGACTTACTTTCTGAATCTGTGTGCACTATGAAATGCCAAAAAACAGGACAATCATCTAATATATCTATACTAGCTGACCCCGCAAACGTTGTTTTGCTATACCAGTTATCGAGCGGGATGAAAAATTATTAAATTACTAAAATGACTATTAAAAAATAGGGTTTGGTAGGTAATAGAAGAGTAAAAATTTAGGGTTGTATGTATTTTTAATGCCACATTATTAAAAAATAAAAACTAGAAAATTTGTCAAAAAGAAAAAATGTTAGGGGTGGACAACAGTTATCACTTAGGGGTATGAAAAATAGATAGTAGCCGATTCTCAGATCTACTGAATATGCATATGAAATTTCATAAAAGTCGGTCAAGCCGCTTCGGAGGAGTATGGTAATTAACATTGTGACACGAGAATTTTATAATATAAGAATTTATTAATAAATACATATATTATGAATGTGTTAAATGACTAAATTGACTTTACAATTGATGTTATTCATTCACATTTTTTGTTTTTATAGTGTAGTTTAGTAATCTCAATTGATCTAGTCAATTAACTTCTCCTTGCTGCTACATAGCTGTCGTTTATTTATCGGAGTGCCATATTTCGAAGATTCCTACCGCTCATACAAGAAGCAAAACAATAACAGAATTTAAATTAAGCATTTTATACGTACCTATCTACGTGCATTTCAATAACGTCATAGTCATTTACTTGTGCATAAGAAGTTAAAAATATTTATAAGATTGACCCAAAGCAATATTATTGTACAACTTAGGCGTAAAAGTTTGTGTAGATAGATGTGTCTAGTAAAGTTGCTAAGAGTCGATACGTTACTTACAAATATATTTTAAGATAATAGAATCTTGTTACGTCTTTAAACCGAAGCGGTTATTTACCAACTTATTTATTTTATAATCGTTTCATGATATATTTACGATAAAAAGTAGGTAAACGTTATGTATGAAGTACTGCTGACAATTACTTAAATATACGAGTAGATACACAAACCGTAGCATAGAAAAAGTTAGAGGCGATAACTCGATGTGAAAGTTTAAAAAGACCCAGTACCTTTAGTCTGAGTTTAAGCAATACCGCTACTACACACACATACACAGCTTATCACACAGGCATAGGAGTCGCACAGTTTAATAACCCAATTAGAGGTAAAAGATTTTTAAGAAGAGTTATGATGTGTGTGTATGATTTACGTATGTGTGTGACTGTGTGTGTGTGTGTGTGCATGCGCGCGTGTGTGTGTGTAGTAGTGACAGACTAAGGGTAAAGGAATAAAATACGAGTACCTAGTTGCGCTGAGCGGTAATCGCTTGTTCGCGAATTTTCCACCATTTGCGGTGTGTTTGCCGCGCTCACGTCCGTAAAGGTCCGTGAACATCCGCTGTGTATTCAAATCGGATCACTATTATATTGACGTCGATATTTTCTTTTCCGTAGTGGCTAGCTTAGCCCTGCCGTTTCGATGCGAAATTTAAAGCTACGATTTGTTTGTTGCATTCAACCTTACACATTACGCAATGATTGGTTCAAACTGCATAATATCTTCTATGATTTTATTTAAATTATTAATTTTATATGAAAGGAAATTTTTTATTCGTTACGTAAGCCTAAGATCATTGAAACCTTTTGGTTTTTTAATTAACTCACTTGAGCGGAAAAGTATGATAATCTGCTGTTGTGTGCATCTATAAAATTAAATAAGTACAGAATCTCATTAATATATTTAAATTAAAAAACACAGTAGCAGCATGCGGTTAGAAACTCGAATTTTAATATGAACTATTTAACAGAGCTCAAATTTTTGGTAGCCGGTTAATGATATTATAATCATATGAGGCGTGATCCCTGACTTAGTAATCTGATTTCAAATTACGAACTGGATTTTTCTGAAAATTTTCCACAATAATTCTTACTGCTCTTTTTATAATAGAAAAACAAATGTTATTATGATGATTACTTGTATAAAGAAATTAAATTACGCCTTAAATCACCCACTGCTCTTTAAAATGGCCGCATTAGCAGAACGAGCCACTAAAACTATATATCCCTTTGAAAAGAAAAAAGGTAGCTTTATGTTTAGCAAGAAAACAACCGTAACGTTACCTACAGGCGAGCTTTTATCGTGGCTCTTATTACAGAGAAAAAGTTTACTTTTCATTTTGTAAGTGGGAGTTTATTTGGCGTATAAATAGGTTGAAATTTGTAAAGACTTCCACCGTAAAAGAAAATGTGAGGGATCTGAATACACATGTTAATTCGACTTAGACAAACTATGATTGTGCACTCCAAAAGTTTCCGCTTTTACCTATACTTATACTATGGTTCTTCCATGAGGCTTCCAGATTTACTGTTAATAAGTAAGTACTTTAAATATTTCTGGCCCCAACTGAGTTAGTCATCTGGAACGTAATTAAATAATATTATTCAGTACTTTGAAATTGATTAAATTTTATGTGTTTAATAAACTATCAACACCGACCTTATAGAGACATGGTCAATATTTTCCATATTACCTGACAATAGTATGATAATATGTACAAAAGTTTTACTTTGTAACTTTTAATACAAAATTCTACAACGAAGTCTCGTGAATAGAAATAAACAAAAATCACTAAGTAATACCTATTTGATATAAAAACATAAGTTTATTAACAGAATATTTTGTCTTGCTTTATAGAATTTTTACAACGATTACAGTAAACGAAATTTTAATTTTTTAAATTAAATACAAAGATCTTATTTAAAAAATGCAACTACGTTGATTTGTTGAAGATTTTATTAAAAAGTAAGATTTTTAAAAGCTTTCAAACTTTATCTTTAAATATAAATAAAGCAATTGTGGATAATAAACTACTTCGATAAATATATTTTATGACCTGTATGCTATAAAAACTATAACATTTTAAAGTTTGTCGTACGAGTAAGTATTAGTAACTATTTTAAGATATTACAGATTTCTCCACATAATAATCGTTTGGAACAATAAATAAAAACACACGCTAAACTATTAAATAAAAATTAAAATGCTTATACACTTTTTAGGTACCTATATTAATTTTGAAAAATTAGTGCGTAGTATTTTAAGACAAAATTTATAATATGTAGTATATATTATTATAAGTTTTAAAATGAATGATTTGTTTTACTTTTAGTCCGAAGCTTTTCTGAAATATTGTTTTTATTTTATATTGTATTTTAAACGTTGTTTTTATTTTTATTACATATTGTTATGTATTTAAGAAATATATATGTACACGCAATTGATAAATTTTTGTTTTGCTATTTTTATGCCTTTTAGTACCTCCTTTTTCCATGTTGTGCAATTGTACATTTCCTTGACTTCCTTTATAATAAATGTAACTGCTTATTGGACATATTGTATTTAGGTAGAACACATACTATACTTGTTAAATAAACTTGTAGTGCATTAAACCGTTTGTTTTTCTTTTTATAACTGTTATTTACTATTATTTAAGAAAATCTAAAAATACTGGTAATACATTGCCTATACAGAAATTACTTAAAATGTTTTTCACATTTTATAATAAATGAAATCATTAAAGAAGTTTAATTATTTATACTTCTATATTTTTAGGAAAGTTTTCTACTTAAGCCAAGTATAAGGAAAACCTAGTCGATGATGTGAGTACGCTGAGATATAAAAGACGAGATTTGACGGCGGAACTTTATTGCCTTCTAAGGAGTCATGAAGTCGTAGAGCCGACGTTTCTTACGCGTCTGTAGTTAAAAACAAAGTTATAACCCAAGGTATATTTAAGTTTATACCAACAAAGTGCTTGTTTCCAGCCCAACAAAAAAAACATTTTTAATGGATCAAATAGATTCTATAAAAAATAACAGCACAAAGACGAGACCTTTTACCTCGTATTAATATTGTATTCAACAAAAATAGCCTGAAAACAAATTAGCAGCTACGTTACAAAAAATGTAGGGAAACGGAATTTAACAAATGTAAACTTTTATAAGAAAGTTTTCAAGTTACTTAGGGTACGCTGACTGACGCGAAAACGTCACTAGAATAGAGCGATGCATGTCGGTCGTGTGTCGATTGTGGGTAGTGTCGGTAGTGTCGGTAGCGTCGGTGGTGTCGGTAGTGTCGGTGCGAGGCTGCGAGGCTGCGAGGCTGCGTGGGCGGGAAGGTCGCAGTTCGCGATGTTTCCGCTGGATGATCACGAGCCGGGCGCGGGGTCGCGCTTCATCGCTCGTCATCCGCGCTCGCACTCTCCTCCAAGTATCGCTCCAAGTTGGCGGCGGGTAAAGTTTGTGCGGCGTAGAGCGGGTGCCGGTGCCACCCGCCTCTCCCCATCGATCGAAGCGGCGGCGCGCGCACCTCCCTGCACCCCATATATAGCGAGTCGCGCGCGTCCGACCCTCACAACGCAAGAGGACGCGCGCGATCATCAGTCACGCCGCTCGCCCGGGGCGCCGCTCTTTCTCTTTTCTCTCTTTTTCTCTGTTCGTCTGTTTCTTGCTGATGCGGTCGCGCTGAGGCCGATGCGGGCGCAGCCATGCCGCGCTGCCTCATGGCCAAGAAGTGGAAGGCTGCTCCGTCGACGGAGCTGGCCGACGAGTCTGACGAGGAGATTGACGTGGTCGGCGAGGGGCGCGGCCGGAGCCCCGCGCCCGCCGCCACCGCGCCGGGACCTTCGCCACGAGACCCTGAGCCCACGCTTCTCTACAACGGTAAGCACTTGTTACATCTACCCGCATTCTTCGCGGCCTTTTGCTTTACAGTTAGAACACGCTGTATCTGGACGAAACCTGCCGGGGGAATTCAGCTTGGCTGCTCCTATTTAGATCTTAAAGATAAATAATTGAAATATTTGGTAAATTACCTAAAACATAAGTTTCAACTTTAAAAAACGTCAGGTAGGTACTTCATCTTTGCGTTTTAGGGAATTTGCTCTGCATTTGAAATTGCTTGTACCTAATGCCAAAATTTGCGAGTTCAATAAATCAGCGAATATCCATTTCATTTACATCTTGCATACGCGAGATTTCATCACTTTAAATATAAACAATAAATGTATTTATGTACAGTTTTGTGTCCTTACTACAAAGATTATGTTCTTAGAATAAAAGGATATGTTGCTACATATCAGCCTGGGTATGAATACACAACATACTCGTAACAGTAAAATACGTACTAAAATCGCTATAAATCGAAAACACAATAATAGTCTGGCATTGGGATGTAGCTTGTTTACGAGGAGCCTTAATATTTTACGGCATGTGCACAATTAGTGTCTAGTGGATTCATAAGTGAGATAATGGTCCTATTCGACCAGTGGTTCCAGGCTTCAAGGCTTTCCAGTACATACCAGAGTATTGCTGAATAGTTTAACTGACTTTAAGTCAATTAAGACCAAAATCTGCTCTCGAAATGTCTAAATGCATCCATGGAAATCCCTTGTACTTACATAGAACTTCCAATCTTGTGTCAGATTTAAGATCTATAAATGGTCGCTAATTCGCTATACAACCATTTAAAGCACGTCCTGCTAAGCACATGATTGATATTTTCAAACTGCACATTATATGTGCAAATCAATCTGTTACATTTTCCTTTGCTAAATCCACGATATAATTTTTTATTTCCAAAATATATTATATTGAGATAATACGATCTATAAAAATAGTACCCCATACTATCCGAATTCCATGGACATACCGGTTGCAACAAAATTTAATATGCAAGTAGCATCGTGAGGAATAATAAATCTCACTTTAACCTACTGAGAGATAAATTCATAATCAATTCGGTTGAGTAAAATAGTTTTATTTACAAGTATTTTTGAGTTGCAATATTAACGAATATTCTCATAAAACAGAAGACACTGAAAATATCTTAATATCATTTTTCTTGTCTGATAAAGACCACCTTAAAGTAACACTGCACTTCAGCATCAACAAGCTATGATTCTATTACATCCGACGAGATTGTCTTAAGAGGCATCATATTCAACAATCAGCTCGTTGTCTTGTTACAACAGTTACCTAAAGCATACCTACTATTCCGTGTTCTGTCGAATCGGATTATAGTGCTTGCAACGTGGAATAAATTCTCGGGATATCTTCTATTTCATGCTTCGAATAAAGTCGAGTGCAACATTGCTTTAGATGCCTCGGATTAATAATATTGACGCTAAAAAAATTCGCTCTATCAATGCAGCTTCAATTAAAATCGTACAGTATCCCCCCTCATTACTCTGAGAGACGTTATAAGCCTTTATTTAAGGTGATCATCTTAGACGTTTAAGAAACAAACAACAAAGTTTACTATAAAAATAAATGGGACTTAAATGGGGTATAAATGGGACATAAATGGGACATAAAAATTGTAGCAACAAAAGCATAATTAGGAGGAAGTAAAACCATACTACATGTGCTTTTATTTATTACTTGAAATCTTAGCCAAACTCCGCACTTAAATAAAGTAGGTGTGGAGTTAAGAGGTATAGAGTTTATCGAGGTCGCGGGCTACTGTAACGGAAGCGAAGTACCTACTGAAGGAAACACGCATTCGCGGCACGCATTGCTCCGCTTCTTATCTCGAAGCGAAATGAAGCCTTATTCTCATGGCACAAATAAATCTACGGAGATGTAACATTCACTGTTGCTCCTTTACGTAACTGCGAGACATATTCTCAACAAGTGATAAGTAAGAATACCTACTTGAAATACGGCCAATAATAAGGTTTCGTGCTACATAGCCTGCACGTGTGCGTTTCTCCGCATTGCCGATAAATAATTGATAGTGGTGCCACTTAATGCCGCGATTCAGGGTTTGATTTTAACTTAATAGATACCTAGCCTACGTGAAGTTTTAAATAATTATGAAACAGTAGTAATGAAGTTACTTCTGCCCGCGTGGATCATGCCATGTGAACCTAAACTGGATTCATTACTTAATGTATAATGCTATAATTTCTTTCCATAGTTGATGAAAGTCTGGTTTGGCATATGAAAAAGATTACTACATAAAAAGTAGTATATATGTATATAAAATGAAGCTTTCACTTAATGCGGCTCGTTCGGGATCTTTAATAGCATGATTCGGAGATTTCTCGCATCCATACGTAACGTCTGAGTAGACACATCATTATACGAGCGTTGAACTTATATTGATCCAATCACGATACTTTTCACTCTAGAAATTAAATTAAAGTAGAAAAATACATGACAATGCTATAACATAGGTACCTAAACCTAATCCCTCAGAAAGAAGGAGCAACACAAAGCAGCAAAATCCGTCTGGCGGTCAACTTCAAATGTCTCTAGAAAATTCCGTAAAAGGAAAATATTGACTGCAGTCTACCAGGATATCGAGTCAAAGTATCACGGACGAGTGATCACATAGAAAGGAAGCGTCCCAGACGTTTCGTCCGGCGAGGCGAGCGCAATCTGCACATACAGCGTTTGAATTTCACAATCCAATTAGACGGGACAGCGTGTTCTGTGTAGGTGTGTAGAACTTCCCCTTAACTGTACTTCATTTCCTCGTACCTCTGACGGAATAGTACATTGGTAAACTTACATAGTAACGGAAACTTGGTAGACAGGTAAAAGAGGATAATGATTGGAATGCAGTATTAACATTAAAACTGAATTCCCATAAGAGTTAATTTAAAATGGCAGAAAACCTGGATTAATTCTTACACATATCTCTAATCTAAAATATAGCATCGTTAATTGTTTAAAATTCGTGGCAATCGTCAATTACTTGTAACGCGACGTTAGTTTATTCTCCAACTATAAAAATCTGTACATGGAAAATATTTCAAAAATACTAATTTGGCATAAGGGACGATAACAGAAACCAAAAATCACGTTTTTAGAATTATTGTCTGTCTGTCTGTGTGTTTATTTGTTACCCGATCACGACAAATCTACTGAACGGATTTTGATGAAATTTGGTATGGTCATAGCTTATAGCCTGGACCAACATATAGGTAGGATATTTTTTATCTGGATATCGACTATAGAAAAAAATAAAAAGGTAAAAACCTTACGCGGACGAAGTCGCGGGCAAAAGCTAGTATTATAATAAAATTATCACCATGGACACAGGAAATACTTTATAGTAGAGGTCCATGTGGTAAAGAATACCCTTATATAGTTCGGTATTTTTTGAAAATAACCCTGAAGAAATATTATCTTCGTATTTTTTTAAACAAGAGCCGTAGAGTATTGATTCCTCTTAAAATTGAACGTGAAACCGGATATCGACTCAAAGTACAACCAGTTAGAGAACATACGGAGCACTACAAAGTATATTCCCAGACAAGATGTGGTACTATGGAGGTCTATCGAGAGGCTGCTCGGTCGCCATAGTCGACACCGACACCAGACAACCCGTCTGGGAGCATGTTTGCATTCTGTGTGGTTACTGCAGTGACAATGCAATATTCTGTAGCTAGTATTTTCCTTTTAAACTCTTATTTGTACGTTTTTGTTAGTTCTAATATTTCTTTTTTAGATTTAAGTGAGGATACAAAAACATAGGTACAACCATCAAGTCATTCATTGCATAATGTATATTTAGTTATATCAACATACACCTTTATATTCTTATCTTAAGTTAAGTAACTGCAGATTCTTTTCTCTTTACTAAAAAAACTAGTTGCACACGGGTAAACCAATGCTAAAATAATTCAATACGAGCGCCAGGAGAACGGGACGGGAACCGGGACGAAGCAATTTGGACGTCCCACTACGCTACACAGCAACTGCGTTTTCTGGCGAGGTCTGTGTGTGCTTTCTTTATCAGCGACGATTTTCCGTTGCTGCAATTTAGATTTACACCTATAACCCTCATAACAGTCCTGAATGGCGAATTTCGCAAAATAACGATTAATGGTTGCAACATTATACGATCCTATGTATTTATTCAGAACAATGAAATGGCAGAGGAATTAATGGAAATACAATTAAAAAAAAGAAACTTAAGCTAACGAAATAAAGCTAACTTAACCTAAAGAGTACATTAAAGTCACTTATATGTTTTCTTATTGATAAGTTAAATTTTTAATGTTATAATTTTTTATGTTGTTTAATTCACTAATCTACAAATAGTAATTTAAAAATTTTAAACAAAAAAAATATCATAATTCCACTCACTTTTTATATGAAGCTTACATAAGTCAGTTAGACTAGGGTAAACCAATTTTAGGACTCAATCTGATACAAGCGCAGAGGGACCGATAAAACCGGAGCGAAGCATTCTGTTAAAATGTAGGCAACATAAGAAAACTATAAAAAGTAATTGGCTTAGCTCACGTGTATTTGCATGTAAATAAACGTGTGTTAATCCGTTGCTTTTTATAAGCTTTGTCCACATGAGATTGCGAGACAACGAGTGTTATTATCTTATTATAAACAAAAAAACTATATACCTAGTTACGCTTCAGTAAAACAGTTTTTAGAATATAATAAGACAAAAATCGAATTAATTTTGATACAATACACAAAACATTAAAGGATAAACCAATATAATCAAAAAGTAAATAAGGCACGAAAAAAGATAGTATAAAGTAGTAAAGTTTAGAAAAAAGAAAAGTACAAAAGTAGTTCAGTAATACCTTAAGTATAGTAGTTTTAGGGATAATCCTCTAAAGCACTGAAGGAACGTTAAAAACCGCAAAAAAACAACGAATAAATAAAGGTAACATAAAAAGCAAGTTGCGTTTTAGTAGACCTTTAAGAGGATTCCAATACAAACACAGCGAACTGTAAAACACCAGTTTTACAGCACAGCGAACTGTAAAACACCAGTTTTACAGCACAGCGAACTGTAAAACACCAGTTTTACAGTACAGAGAAATGTAAAACACTAGTTTTACAGCACAGCGAACTGTAAAACACCAGTTTTACAGCACAGAGAAATGTAAAACACTAGTTTTACAGCACAGCAAACTGTAAAACACTAGTTTTACAGCACAGCGAACTGTAAAACACCAGTTTTACAGCACAGCGAACTGTAAAACACCAGTTTTACAGCACAGCGAACTGTAAAACACCACTTTTACAGTCGAACAGTACGAAAGAGGCTGTAAAATGTACCTAGCATATAAATGATACATCGGTGAAGCTATTTAACGAAGCATATTAGATTAGTTTCGTGACAATATTATATATTGTAAAGTGAATAGCAAAATCGGGAAAAACCTAGTACCTATGCTGTTAACATTTAGCTGACATAAGAAGACTAGTTGCGCTTTGTCAAACCTATTTAGGAAACGATCCAACAAGTAAACTTTTAGTTAGAATGAAACGAATATATAATTATTATGGAATTATTAATACATATCAACCGAGTAGCATTTTTTTCTTTTATATTTACCGAAGTGGCAAAGAGTGTGTGTGGCAAAAGTGACATTACCTACTTATAGATGCTGTATTGTAGGATTAAAAGTTCTATTTCTAATTAATACGATTGATAGTATCTCGACGTAACTATACAAGACGAAACATCTTAATGACGGCGCGTGTTGAAATGGATGCAGTTTTAAGTGCTTGACGACTCTCCCAAAGCACAGCATTCATGCGATGGGAATAAAGTAGGTCAGGAAAAGACGGGAATCCGAATAGGAATTAAAGGGATTTCGTGTAGTTAATACGAGTACGACATAACCATAACTTGTCTCAGACTGAGTAAATGGTGGTTGATTAAAAAGGACAAGTACGAAAATGAATAAAGAATTAGTAGAAAGCAGAAAAAACTGTTGTAATCTTATAATCTGAATATTAGGAGTATTACATAGACAGAACACAGGAACAAATTAATTAATTTCTGATGCATAGTTTAAGCACGTGTAATTATTATTTATCATACTAATAATTTTAACCGATAAAAAGCTACGATATCGTAGCTATTGGCTATCTATTAGAATTCAGTAATGAAGATTGATTGATGGCAGTGCTCTATTACCAGTTTTTACGGTATTTTTAATCAATTAAGCGACGTTCACTGTTTCAGCGGTATTTTAATTAATTATAATGTATGATAGGCAAGTCAGCTTAGTAATTGAAAGCCAATTACGAAGGCTTAGTTACAATATTGACAGACAGTATTGATACAAACATTGCAGACCGTAAATTCACTGACAGTCCATCAATTCTATAATAATCGCAAAAAAAATAAGTTTTTTGTGCCTTATAAGAGGCGTAAGATAAACCTACTGCTACTTATATTAGCAAACTATACCTAACTAACAATCGTTTATCAAAAAAGGATCATATCACGACCAAAAATTGAATTTTTTTTTTACTTTTTCACACTTGCGTGATTGTGCTGCGAAAAAAGACTGCAACTCGTTTAAAGTTTTTGACAAATAAGTTTTGAGTGAAACGCGCACAATATTTTTCGATCAGTTCCATTTTGGATCATAACTGATCGATATGGCTCAAGCTTTCATTCGAGAATAGGACGGTGGCAAAAAGTAAAATTTTGTTCGGCCCTACATTTGCCTAATATAATAATTTAATGAATAAATATAATATTTATAACTTTGCTTACAATAATAATAATGTTTATCGCAAAGTTTTAATATAAAGTGCGATTAAAGTTATCAGCCGAGTTGGATGTCATATTACAATATCGATGGTTTAACAAATTCAAGTATTTAAAATTTCTCTTCTGACGCCTATAGACGTCGAAACAACAGTTAGATATACTATCTACTTATACACTCTCAGACACATTTGATAAAAATAAAAATAATAGATCATATTTCATAATAATTATGTTTCTAATAAAAAGCAAGCGCCCTAAAAATAAATGAATGAAATATTATATATTCTTAAAATCAACGCTGTAGGTACTTATATTAAATTTCGTGTTATTCTGTGAACAACTAGATACATACGAGTAATAGGGCTGCGAAACACTAGGACGCGGTCGGCCCGGATGATTTTATAAGGATTCCTTGTTGAACATGAATAAATTAAGCAGAATGAGCTGGCAGTATAAATTTTATAAATGTGCAGGTGTTTATCAAATATATCTTTACGCAAGTTTTTGAGTGGTAAGTTTGTCAGTCTTATAAAGTAAGCTTCAAGTATTTGTTCATGTTTAACTACAGAACCGTATGATACAGAAGCCAAATTTTGAAGTGAAAACTTTTGTGTGAAAGTTTGTTTGAAGTGAAAGTGTTTTAGCGCGGTACGCATATTATTATTTTTAGATGAGAAAAATCTCTGGACTCGCGACACCGTTACGAGACCGTATGCTATAGTAGAGGCATAATATAATTATAGAAAGTCAAAGTAACTATGGAAACAGCCAAAAGGAAACATTCATAAATAAGTGTATTTTGTTATAGAAAAAGCTAAATATTATAATTATTGTGATTTTGGATTCGACATTGCGATTATTAAACGACATTTAATGCTTTAAATTTCGTTTCTTTTCTTACAGAGAAACTTAATTGTGTATTAATTGAACAGTCGTCCAAATCACCAAGAAAACACATCTTATAAGTTTTCACTTCTGCCGGCACTCCCGGAGTGCAACCCGTTTTTTTTTTCGCTATATATGTTGACGACAAATAACAAAATCATTTGCATACTTCTCAATTCAGTATTGTAGATACTTGCCTGCCTTACTAGCAAGATGTAATGAATCATTTAGGTAAGGCCCCGTACCCTCTTCCCCTCGCTCTACATTTGGCTACGCATAACAAAATAGGTTTTGCAAGAGGCGAAAACACGCTGGCATTGGTAACAAGAAGTTAAGTAAGTATATGATTTCCAATGTGGAATAGAGCGTGGCTTTATGATCCCTGAATGCGACCTACAATGCATCAGATTGACAGCCCGTCCACTGCAAGGTGGGGGTGCGGACTATTGTGCAGTTTACTTGCGAAGACTTTTAAGATTTCTGTGTTTACAAATCAAAATAAGTGAAAATGCACTCAAGATTTTATTGTTGGTTGAACATATTATACTCTTTCGGTCCTCCAGATAAATGGGTTTAGAATATAAATACAAAAAATAATTTATTCATTACATATGATACAATATGATATTTTACATCATAAATTTCATATTGCAACGGAATAACTATAAATGAACAAGGCTAGATAAATTTATAAATGGACTAGATATATTTAAGCAAAAATCAAAAATAACCATTCACTTTAAATAACCCGGCAGGCTTTGCTCTGCCAAAGTAAATTTGCCTATCTATCCAAACTTATTAGGTATTTACCTTAAATTATTTTGTTTTTAGTTTTTTTTGTCATTCACCATCAATTCTGTTAATGAAAAAATCTTACTTAAACTCGTAACGATTAAAAACTGGCACTTGATTCCAATATTTACCTACTAAGAACTGAGTAGGTAACTCTACCCTTTTCCACCCTCCGCCACCTTATGTAAGTATAGTATTTTATTTTCGAAAATTCTGTTTTAGCAAATACTAAGGTTAAAAAAAACCTGTGTTCTGTCTATGTTATACTCTTAGTATTCTGACCATTGCAGAATTTCTTGTCAGTACCTACTATTTGTTCTATAAAAGTCTAGTAATTAAATAATTTTGTCAATAGTTTAAAACAAAATTTGAAGTAGATTGACCCAAATTTTTCCTCGTTTTTCACCACCTTAAGGGAAGATTTTCAAAAAATCCTTTCTTGATATGAATGATATTATTATATTGTGTCAATAATAACGGCACTGCGGTAAATACATTTTATAGGTTAACTTGTTGAAGTAAAATTAATAACTTTCTAGCACGCAATGGCTAATCTTGGAATTGTTTTTATTTGTATGGATTTTATTTGTATAAATTTTTGTATGGAGTGAAAGATATGATTACTTATCGTTAGACATTATAATACTAACAAATATTTAATACCTATGGGATAGTATGAGTTCGAAATTTTACAGCACATTGCGGCCTATTCAGGTTATTATGTTTCATTAATATTATTTAACATTGGAAGAGTGTTAATTGCGTCCGGAAAAAGTGCGGAGAAGAGACAGAATTTCACGAATGTTTCGCCCGTCATACAACGGACAAACGGTGGCGAAACTTCCGCGGTTTCGCTACTTCAATTTCGCGACGGAGGTGTGCTAACGCGGTAAATACTTAATTTGCTACTCAGGAGGAGTGTGATGGTCATTGGTCACTTCTTGTGACTTTATTCATGATGATACCTCAGTATTTTAAGTGATAATTTTATAATTGTGTGTGGACTGATACTATCACAAGTTATAATTATCGAGCCAAATAATATTACAGTTTAAGATAATTCTTATGAGTGCTGATAGTTTTCTTCGCTTTTTCTGACATTCTTCAGTATACCAAGATACTCTTTATAATTTTGAAAAATAAAATATGATGCCTGGCAACCAAACAGTATGTATCTATTTCAATCCATATTCGAAGATCGGTAATTAATTTCAGGCCTAAAAAAACTCGGTTACGCGAATTATGGCAATTGTTAAGATTCATAATCATTTTATCAAGCAGTTGCAATCACAGATTTGATTAAACGTGAGGGTGATTAAAAACTTCACGGCGAATATTGACGTTCCTCAACATACCTACTTTTTAAAAGCTTTTATTTAACTTGCAATGTATGTACGAGTATGTGAATATGTTTGTTCGGGTGGAATCTTTGAACTCAATTTTGAAGTAGATATCGTCAACCGATTGATCTGAAATTTTGTATATACGTTTAGTTTGGATGACAATGCACGATATGGTTTGTGACGTCATTCTAAATCCAATATGGCTATCCAAGCTGGCGGAGTAGTTATTTTAATTGCACTTCTACAATATGGGTATCAAATGAAAGCGCTCGTTAAGAGTAACTCCAAATAAAAAGTAAAAATAAATTAAATGCAAAAAACTTAAAAACGAAAAGCTTTTAATTAAACGCTCTAAAAAGAAGAATATAATTTCCTTCAAAAATTTCAACTATCAACTTATAAGCCGTATATACAATTCATATTAATGATCATCATAAAAGCTTGTCGCGAGGTTTTAATTAAACCCATCAGTATTTCGTAAAATTGTAATTGAAAATAAAATAAACTTAGATACTAGTGTATTTACAAATTTACAAATCATTTAATAATTGCTTTTGAGCTTACCTACACGCCCTTAGGGGGAATACGTCCATAACAAATCACCCTGTATGTAATTCAATCTAAGTACAATAAAATTACTTAAAATATTACTGTACGAGGTACAACTATGTACCTATTTGGATAATTGAAACCGATTCACGATTTTAATGTCTCATATACGAAATTCCGGTAACTCGAAACGTTACTTAAATCTATTAGGTAAGTACTGCAACAGAGTTGATTGAGTTACGCCCTAAATAAATAAAATCGCTTTTCATTTTTATATGCGACAAAATTCCTCAAGCGAGTGTAGTCAATATGTTTTGTGAAGTGAATGTGAACGCATGACGCACAGTGGCGTATAGGTTGCGATTTTGCTACTGTAGCGACGGCGCAGGCTTGGCCATTCATTAGAGGGGTGTCCGGCTACCGTGGGGGTGCTTAACCCTACCTTTCACAATGAGCCATTCCATGGAAACACCCTCCTATCGTGTAATATGTCTAAAGTATCGGATAATCCCAAATAACTGAGCGGCGACCCTCTCGTTACTTAATAATATAATTTTGAGCGCTTCTTTTATAAAAAGGTAATCACATGAAAATTATGAAATGAAAATCAATTCAAGGAAATCAAGGAAATAATAAGAAATAAATTCAAATAATAAACATTATAGGTACACAACCAGATTTGAATTTCAATAGATATTATCCGAATCAAATATTAATATTTACTGGATAAACTAAAGTTTGAATATATAGTAAGTAAGCCCGAAGAAAACAGATTAAATATAAGAATTCTTGGTGACTAATTTCTTTCACTTTCACGCGATTCTGAAATGTTAACAGTAAAAAGAGTGCAAGTCCAAAGTCTATTTGATGAAAAACATCAATAAATAATTATAGGTACTATTATTATATTTCAAAAACAAAATCACATTTTTTGCTAAAGTTCACATCAAGAAATAGGGTTTCCTGCCAAGAAAACATGTACAAGATAAAGTTAAATCGGAGTTCGGGATTACATTTAGAAATACGAGCTTTTCCTTACTTTCCAAAAGTTTCGCTCACCTTCATCAATCATACGAAAAGTTACGTGAAAATAAAAAGTGGCAACACAGAAATGAATCGGGAAGAAAGTGTCAAAAAGGCCGTGAACCGATTTGGCTTTTCATAACATACTCATACCATGTTTGAGCAAGTTTGTGAGAGAAGTCACTCAACACATTTGAGTCAAGTTGGAAGTGCTTCTCCTGCTTTTTTTAGCCTAATCTCGGCGTATCTATACGTATTATCCAAATCCTCAATACTTTATCTAAGTGGTGAAGAGTAGCAGATGAGCAGACAGGTATCTGAGAACCAGGTAGATCGCCTCAAATAAGTTGATTAAAATACATAGCAAATACAATGTAATGCAATTTCTAGAGCTTTGGGGACTTCCCCCAAACCAGTAACCCCGGCAGTCTACGTTTCAAGTTTCGGGACTCTTACCCTGTTGTGTCATTCGCCATCTTGAATTGAAGGATGCATTTTTGTTTATTGAATAAGTAATTGTAATTTTCAAGCCGCTTACAAGAATGCTTAAGCTTTTCGAAACGATCGATATCTTATTTCCGAAGATTATTATTCTAACAGGCTTCTTTAGAAAGAAATTCGGTCAACAACAAAAAGGAGGATTTGGAATTGGTTATAGACTTCTATTGTGTCATACAACAACAGTTATGATGTTCTACTAACAACATACTTTCCGATCCGGATCCGTAACACAAAAACAATACTGATTCACTTAAAGCGGTTAATGAAAATCAAAAATCTACGTACCTACAAGATCGTTATTAAATCCGCCGCAAAATGACTAAGTAATTTAGAGCAATGCTACGCTTGCACTCAGATAGATAAGTGAGTAATTAGTCACCCAACGATCGACAAAGGCTGAATTAGAGGTGACATAATAATGGTGCCATTTTGGAGATTGGGATCCATTGTGCGGATCTGAGCAGTTTTGGGTCAGACAGCCGCAAGCTGTCCTAAATGTTATAGCAATGTTACGAATTCATAGGGATGTACTCAGACATTGTATAGTTCCTAAACAATTGCTGTTTAGTTTGAATGGTGAGGTGTATTATCATATTAGGGAAACTAATATTCGAGACTAATGCCGCATGTTACCACAGTTGAAAGAGAGCATCATATCAGAAATATACGATTAATAGTTTTATTGGGGAAAAAATATCCGGCCAAAAATATCTTTTAAATAAGCAGGACCATGAAAAATTTATCTACAGATCTACTGGAATTCGAGAATATGCTTCATTATAGGACGTCACAAGTTTGAAAAGTCTAAGATAAAAGACGTAAATAAGATAATTCTCACTTTAATTTCGCATATAAAAATCTTGCTTCCCACGCCAATATTCCAGCGATAAAACACTTTTTGTACCAATAGGTACCTATTCCCATCGAAAAACCTGTCGTAACAAAGTATTGCTGGATTTTGGAGTGGTCGTCCGTTCTAGCTAGGGCATAAAAGAAAAAAGTACTTTAAAACGGTTTTGGAGGTACTTTCTGTGACATAGTAAGCTACCTTTTTAGTGTTGGGGCAGTGATAGACGAGAGAATTTTGCAAGCTTTGTGCCGGTTTTCATAATACCTCGACTGTCGGCTCGGAGTACGTGGAATTCTTTATTTCAAAGTAAGCTTTTTGCGGAGGACCTTGAATGAAATTTCCTCCCGACCCTCCAGGATTAAAGAGCGTACAATTTAGTTTACGCAATTAAGAACCTACCCACTCATATAATGACATGAATTAACCCGCGATACATGGTCTCTTTATGTTTCCTATTTTAAAGTTTCTGCTTTGCGACGACGTTACAAAACTTATGGAATGCAAATTCATTTTGTGCTAAAAAGTAAAATACAACCATTTACAATCCTTATTAAGCTCGTGGTTAAAATATTCCTCAAAGGGATGCCGCATAGTAAAAATGAGTTCAGTATTTTAAAAGTCGATTGAATCCTAGCTCTCCGTAATCTTGTAAAATATGCAGTTTAAACTTATGCAAGGCGTTTGTGTAAATGAGAGAATCTTTAATTTATTAAGAACTCTTACCGTGATTCCAACTTTTTACGCTTTTTAATTTCCACAGACTGCGTGCAAAATCCTATTTGCAAAAAATACACATTGAAAGCACATGGGTTGCCTAAAATATTAACATAATTATTTCCAATACCCATATGCTATATTATAATGCGTTCCTACCATTGCGTTGCTTTCTGTGCTAGAAAAGTTTATCTAACCTAAAGAAATTTGAAAGTAATAGAAAAGAAAAGAATAGTAAACAAAAGAAAAAAGTCTTCGCGGCGACGGCTTTTGGATAATGTAAGGTTTAGGAGGCAGATATATTATGAAGAAAATATAGCCAATCTAAGTAGTAATCTATATCGCTTGTTTTGTTGTCCTAGGTTAGTCTAGTTAATGAATTCCTATGAACCTGTTGTACCTAGGACAATTTTTAGAGGAACTATGTCTGCATAATTTGAAAAGCCATTCATTGGAGTATTCACAAATAGTTTAAAAAATCTAGCCAGATACAACACACCTTATGTACCACTGCCAATAAACAATACCTATTAAGGAATTGGGGCACACTTATAAAACTATCAGACTGGAAAATATCACAAATATATTTTAAATTTTTAAACTTCATTTCATTGTAACAGACTTTCACATTATCCGGTGGAATGTTTCGAGATTGAATTGTGTCAATTGTAAAAGTATTATTAAATTAGATTCTATATAAGTAATAATAATTATCACGGCGGTTCACGAAAATCTATCGATCGACACGATAGAGAGGGAACATCGTTGGTAGCAGTCTCGAAACTTATATGTCTAACGTCATGAAATATGGTTTCAAGGAGAGATTTTTTCAACAAAAATTAATATCAGTAGAAATTCATTTCGTACCTAATAAATTAAAGTGAAGCAGACCTCCACCTTGGTAACTGATGTATAAAAATAAAGTAGGACAGTCTACTTACTTGAAATGTTTCTTAATTAATTTAACCACTCCGACAGTCTCTTATGTTTATAAATAGTTCAGTCGGTCTGTACGTATAGATTTTATAGAATATATTCTATTCTAACATTGGAAAACGAAGGATATAAAATTTTTTTGAACAATTCAATATCAATAAATACGGAATTTGGACACCACTGTTGAACAGTATTAGTTATCAGTATTTAATTCTTACGATTTGTAACTAAAATTTTGAAAAGGACTTTGTCGCTATAGGTTTTTTAGATAAATTCCCAAAATAATGAACTGTTGAAGGTAAAACAGTCATGATTGTCGCAATATTTATGTAGGTACACCAAAAGGATCGTCCGCCTTATGAAGCTGACGCGAATATCAAAGCGAGTGTTTCTGCGAATGTTTCACTAAAAGCTTTAATTTTCACGCGTGCCTACGTATATTGATCGAATTTCAGTCACAGCAGGATTTGTGGAGTATTCTCTTTGCAATAATGCACGGCTGTTGCAAGTTTGATTCGACACCGCACAATTGTACCTATTTTATTGGGTGCGGATTTTCAACACGCTGCATTTTAATTTTCAGTGACTTTTTATTTCATTTTACTTTTTAACTGATTATGTACTGATTATGTACCGAGTTATTTTTATAATGTTTTAGATGAATAACCAATTCCAGGGTACATGGTTAAGCGATCACTGCAACCCTTTGAGATAAGCACGCGTTCAACCACGATATATTATACTATTCGTTAGGAGCACTATCCTATAGTGAACCTAAACATTCTTTAGGTTTAAGTTAGGTCTCAACTTAACAAAGGTTTTTCTACACCTTCCCAACCAAAACACAAGACATGAAAAACATGCGCGTTATAGGGATGAGGGCAAAATATTTACCGGCTACCTGACGAAGGCGTGAAGAATATTCTGGTCTGCCACCTAAAAAGTATCTAGTTCATTTTTAAATCTACAATAATTACCTAAACGTGTATTATGTGCCAAGGTGGCTTGCACGAATGCGTCGCCACTCGGTAGCTATTTCTCACAGTCACACAAATCAGCATGCAATCCATTTATTTTAATCCTATATCCATAATTATGTACAATACTATTCGTACATGTTAGGCCTGACTAAAGTTTTATGAGCTTCTTTTTTTAGAGGTAATTGTGCTGAATAATATTACGATATAATGCTTTTGAACCCTGATAACGACAAAATCGAAGGTTAATCATGTTTTAACAAAACATATTATTATAGTCTTTTTTTAAACTAATATCAATTGCTATACTAACGAATCAAACCACAGTTTCCCTATGTATAAAATAAATTTTGATTTAATGAGCTCTTTCACAATTTGAGCAGCAGATATTTGTAATATCTACCAATTTATTTCAATTGTAACCTCCGTTTGGCTCAAAACGAAATCAGCTTGTTACAATCCGAAGCACTTGAGTTTTATAACGAAAGCAATGTAAGAAATTGCATACGTAATAGAGAAACTATTCCAGACTAACTTAGCAGGAAGAACTCCGCTTAAAACAAACCTCTGATCTCTCCTTAACCCTAAACTTGTCTTTTGGACTCATTACGAATGCAATATTCTTTTATTTAAAGAAGCTCGTTGCTCTCATTTTTTGTGACTTCTTGACATCTTCCTGACTCTTTGATCGTGATGGTGTATTAGTTCACCCATCAGGACTAGAAACCACGAGCAATATAGATAAGAGGATTTAAAGGAATTATAAACCAGTTCTGGACTGCCTTCAGGACTACGGTACCTTTAATTATGGTGAATTACCTAAGTAGGTAGTTATCGATTACTCATATTTCAATGTACTTGCGCACCACAGTTCTCAGGCAACATATATCGACTTTTATCCGAGGGTGTGCCGCTTAACTTCGTAGGCCAGGGACAGTGTTTTTATTTTTTTTATCCCTATAATAACAGTATACATCCAGTGAGGCGTAATATTTGAGACACACGGAACCGAACAATATCGGAGTTAAGGCCATTTACACAAAATCTTGAGAAAAATTGACTATCCGATAATCATTTAAGTGCAGCGTGTAGATAATGTGTAGACAAGTGCACCGTTTTAGCTATCGGGCTTATTCGAAATGAGATTTTCTCGGCGACCGTATGAGCACTCGGATCGGTTTAAGCGTACGCCGGACTAACGTTTTACTTGTATTTATTGCTACGAGACTTAAGCTTCTCTTATCCCTTATTCTATTTAGCTACAAACGGGTGCATCTTTTAGAACGTGGATATTTCGAATGAAGTTAAAGCAAAGGTATTTTATATATTACCTATTTAGTCGCTAATTTCTTGACATGTCAACACGGCAGGCGTCACTGATCTTAATTTAGACTATCTATTATCCAAGAAAAGTACCTATCGTAATAATGAATTCGTTTAAGGTTTTCATATGGATCCGTAGAAACTTTTTCAAATAAAATATACCCTAGGTATATGTTGCTCAGAGCTGTTTCTCTATACATTAGTAAAGACTGAGATAAGTAGATTTATATAAAGTCATTACGCAATTAGTAGCTTAACGATTTTATTTAGTTTATAGATAGAAAGAAGATAGAAAATTGAAGTAGATTTTTTCTTAATGAAAATCGTAGTAACCACTCACACTTTCAGTTAGTAAGAATTAAAACATCACTGTATATAAAGGTGCGCACGAATTAACCGTAATGTAATAACGAACTCAACGGAATCAAATTTTCATCCCAGTAACTTCACTGTATCAAAATTATTCGCGTGCAATTATTCCGTCTAAATGCACCCAGTACTCCATTTAATTTGATTAACGTATCTTCTCAATGCATAGACGGATTAACAACAAATTGAATGCTATTATGCGCTCATGGATACGGTCCTATATTCCATTCGTATAAGGTAACGTTCGCGTAGACAGTTTTCTTTGCGTCCCGAAATTTATGGTGGAGAACAGATGTTGCTAACTTGTCTCTCTCCTTCCTGTGTACTTAAGTATAAACATATAGTATATGTACACAAACCGTTTCACATGTTGTGAGGGTTAGCCGGAGGGTTCTAAGTTGTTCGTTTTTTTACCAAGCTCCAGTATTTCAGGCCATTGGTGAGTACTTACATGAATAGTATTTATATGTTCAGTCTGGTATCAAGCATTTAGTGTAAAATATGATAAAATGGTACTTAGGATATTATAGTTTAAAGGCAGGTAGAGCGTAGTAGGGGTTGAAAAGATGTTTTCGGAAATACATAGATACTTTAATTAGACAATCATCTTAGACTATGTTTATGAGTAGTAGAACAGCCACATGCAATTCATATAAAGAGTTAATTAAATTTTCAACAATACATACGAGTATCTATATCATATTGAAGAGCGTTCCAAGGTAAGTACCTAGATGGGATAGGAATCGGGTGACCGCTAATGGTGAATTAAATGCTCGTATACGTTCGGTGGAAAGTTAAGCCGTCAATCCCGGTTCCTATAGATAGTAGATAGTAATCGTTGAGCACTACCGAGGAGCAACTGAGCCATCGGAGTGTTGGTAGTTCGGTTCAAATTCGGGCCCAACATAGAAAGGATTGCAACCAACAAGCAGCTAGCAGCCTAAATGTCAGTATCAAAATGTGCAACTTTGGTTACACGTTAGGAACTGCAGACTACTATCGTGCGAGTACTACATCTATCTCTTCGTTCTGCTACAGTGAATATATCCAGTGAGGCGTAATATTTGAGACACGGAACCGAACAATATCGGAGTTAAGGCCATTCCCAGCTTTGAATTTTCCACTCGAATCGTTCTCAACGGACTTCAGTAATTTGCTATTGCTGTAAAAAGTTGTTTCGCAAAATAATTTAAGTTCTGAAAATAACTGTAAGTTGTAAAGCGATTGTAGCTCACCCGGAGCACTATATTACCGCCACCTTCATAACCCGCCATTGAAACAGAATGCGGTGTGTTTTTCGCAATCTTTAATCGAAAAGAGGTGTGAGTTGTGTGTGACCTCAGATACGGACCTCAGATAGGAATGATTATCTCCGACAAAAAGTTTTTGTTTAAGTAGTTAGGCCTGGGACTAATTAAGTGACAGATTATATGAGGTTAAACGTGGGTTCCTGTCTGCTTCTTTCCAAGACAAGTTTTAAAATAGCATTCAGTATTCAGGTTTATACACTGTAATAAAGAAATAATCTTATATATAAAATTTTCACAGTTTTAGTTACCATACTCCTCCAAAACGGCTTGACCGATTTTTATGAAATTTTATATGCATATTTAGTAAATCTGAGAATCGGCTACTGTCTATTTTTCATACCCCTAAATAATAAGGGTTGTCCACACCTAACATTTTTATTTTATTTTTTGGACAAATTTTTTAATTTTTATTTTTCAATAATGTGGCATTAAAAATGCATACAACCCTAAATTTTCACCTCTGTATCACCAACCCCTATTTTTAATAGACGATTTTTAACGCTCGATAACTTAGGTATATATAGCAAAACAAGTTTTGCGGCGTCAGCTAGTAATATATAAAAATTAATACATCAACATAATACATAAACATTAAAAAGGACCATAAAAACAAGTATCACGGCTATTCGGATTATTTATCAAACTAATGAATGACTACATCAACATTCCCATTACAATGCACAGTTTATAGATGAAGGAATAAAATCTTTTTATACCGTTTTTCTCTGTGGTTATCTAACTACTGTAAACGGTATTAATGTGCGAGTAGACTGGGTTAGATATGTCTATGATGGTCTTTGTATTCCGTCCGCTGACCTATAAAAACTAGAGCCATAGAGGCATGTCTTATAGGGCATTCTCATATGCCTACCAGGTGACTTTCTAAACGAAAGATATTATGGCTGGCAGAATCTTAGATGTCTAAATGAACCATCAGCACTCTGTTACAGCAATTTCGTGTGTTTCTGTTGTAAATTTTAGCTCTTGTAAATTTGGATTATTATTGTGTGATTTTCAAAAATCCAATGATGCAGTTTTAGTTTTTATCAAAATCGGTTCCCAGACTCAGCATTTTTCGCTATTCCTCATAGTTTTGGATATCTCCATCCACGCACAATCAAAATCAACCAAACATTTTTTAATTTAAAATATTAAAAATATCAACGCAATTTTCTTTTATTCGCCGCAAATGTCGGTGCTAGCATATCATCAAGCGCATCGAGATAGGTCGTCGCTTATCTCGCGCGGTATCTTGACTTTTCATTGTAATTGGATTATATTCCTCCACAAATAAAATTAACTTTAATACAAAAATTCTTTCTCCTATTTCTTGCGGTTAAGAAATGCCTTCACATTTAAAGGTTGAAAATGTTTGTTGAATACGTGCCACATCTACACATATTATTAAGATGACATCTACATAAATGTGTTTTAAAAGGTCAGAAATTTTGCTGCAATGCAAGATATCTTAGTATAGAAAATGCGCGTTTATTGACTTTTAACGCATTACTACCCCTTCCGTTTTCAATTTCGCGAGACGTATGGTAATGCATTTTAAATATTTAAACGAACTGCTACTCCCGGGTCCTGCGTTTGGCATCCCCTCTTCCCCGTCGGCCGTGAATAGGGCTCTGTTTCTATATATGACCCTATACATCAAGCTTGGTTCTTTTTGTTCAATACACTTTCGACGGCCCTTCATCACCCGATAAAATTTTAACAGATTTTTTCCTAAATACGCAGACCGCTTCAATGTAATTAACTAAAATGTAAAAGATATTTTTACGTGATTTTTCAAATGTAGTTTCATGTTAATGTTGTCTCATATTTGTCACACTTATTTGTGACAAATATGAGTCAACATTAGCATGACGTTAGAAATTTATAACACCACTGTTGCTTTAACAGATCACCGCAATTCTTGTATCTAAGTAAGGAAGGTATTAGATGGATTTCAATGTTCATATGTAAACTGAATGTATGCTCCTTTTCTTATATAAAATAATACCTATAACAAGCTATGCTGAACGATCGTGTAACATCGTGTAAAATAAGCAGACGAGCCGTCTCGGTCGGGGGGGAAAATCCCTATACGTTGTCTGAGACTGACCGTCTATTTTCACCATAGAATAACATACGCGTACAAATAACACGAATTAAGATACTTATATTGTACAGGTATTATAGGTACTGATAATATTACTGTATACACATTTATGAAGTGATTTTTTTTAATGAAATAGACTGAGCTTTTTTTAAACTACCTCATACATAGGTATATAAACTCAATTTATTACTATAAGCCGCAATAATTGAAAGGATTTTTGTTACACGTTAAATAAAAAAAAAGCAACACTATAATAGAATTGCGCAATTTCTCTAATCAGTTACGTACTCTAGTGTACAATGAAGTGTTTTTCTAATGAAGTAAGTACTTACATAAAGTCCGAAAATATGTGATTGTCAGAATAGACGGACGGACCTCTAACAGCTGGCCAGTCGACGCATGGAGATGAAACACCGCGCGTGCGAGGTAACGTACCGTAGGCTTCATTCCATTTAAAATAGCGCGTATTCTATAAACATATCTACGTTTAACGCGCCACCCCTTAATTCAAAGCGCCAACAATGTCCGGAAAACTCGATTCGGAACGCCGTCTGTAATGATACTGGTATATTCAATCATGTCTGTTTGATGTACTTGCGTTAGAATTCGGGTTTCTATCATTTATTTTTACGAAGGCCTAATAAAATTAGTTTAGGAATAGTGTTCAGTATATCTACATACATTTCGTTATAGGAATAATACTCAGTATACCGTTACATATTTAAAAAAGCATCCAACATCCAAGCTCCACATTCAAGACCTGAATACACTGTAGTTCCTAGGGCGAGATAATGCGTCGATATGAATAAATAATCAATTTATGGACGCCGCATTCTACAGTTACCGACAACTTCCGCGGAACCACTTGTAAACTATTGGATCGTCTTGCATATTGTGCCTCCAACATACAATATGCGATAGATAAACATACTAGTACTAATACGTCCGTTTATATCAAAGCATATTTTGTATGTCTACTGGTTGAATATTCTTTGAGCCTTTATTTATTCGTGTGTCCAGGGAAATATTATGTGTTTTCGCACTGTGTTACATTTGCAAACAGAATTTGTTTATGGAAATTGTGAACATACGTTGCTATTTGAATAATAGCTTTTCCTTTACACCTTTCTGCTGAATGTAAGCAAATGAATTGATGACATAACCACTTCACGTATACAATGCTGCAAGTACATTTATGGCGAAGGTTGTTTTGAACCTTTGAGGTTCAAAGAGTCCAAGCTTTATTGTGAAGGATGACTTACTTTTTCTTCAAAATCAATCCAGAAGGCATCCGGATCCCATGTGAACGTGCGTCAACAAGTACCCCGTGGCCCCTCGCGCGGGGAGGGGAGAAGGGGCGCCCCTGGGGTGTCTAGGGGTCGAGATTCAACTGGTGCAATGCGGCGTACCCCTCCGCTCATCCCACTGTCCGGGTTTATTTTTGCTATTGTATCTGCGGCGCACAGTTGGCACGCTAAGCGTTGATTTTGTTAGGTTTGTTTTGTACCAGAGCGTCTTAAATGAGGGTGGGCTCGCCATTATTCCATTTACTTTTTCTCCGTTTGCCTTCGGTGACGGTTTATTGAGATTGGCCCTGTTAATTGAGACACCGTTCTGAAATCTAGATGCCTAATTATCCGTCGCTCCCAAGCCGCTTTCACTGTGGCTCCGGGCGGAACACTAGCGGCTCGAACGTCGCCTTTCCCAATTTTCAGCTACAAGCTAAAATTTATTCAAATTAGTTCTCCAGTTCGAACACGTCGCGGAAACACGATTAATACACATTATGAATTTGAATTAAACGACTAATGCAATGTTTGAATTGAAACTAGTTATGGTTCATAAAACATTGAAGGTAATTATGTTCCATAAACTACCTTTTACGTAACAGCGTGGGACGCACAACACATGCATACAAGCCTTTCACGGCATGCATTTTTGAATAGCTTGTCGAATAATTTCCTGCGCCTATAGAAATACCAACGATGCAATTGAAACGACCGCATTGAAGGTACTCGTATGTTTCATTCATTTGAAACATTATTTCTTACTGAAAATATAATGTGAATATAAAAAGTCATCAAGTCAAATCGCAGTCGATGGCGTCGCTTGCCTTTAAAAATATAATGAATTATAAAATCATTGTTTTTAGTAAGTAGAAAAGGGCAAAGAAAATTGTAGATTTTTTTCAATACTTTGATATCTCAAAGTACCTCAAAACTGTAATCTAGCCAGCTGAACTGAAATAATAGTTCTAAATCTCGCTGTGCTGCGTTGCGCCAATTATAAATATACTCTTAGCTTCTCTGTTTTCTTCTTTTTCCCAAATATCGTGTCATAATGTTTGGCATGGCCTCGCCATGTGCCGTGAAGGTTATCAACCCCTATATTCGAATGAGACGACTGCAATCGATATGGGGCAGGCACTCATCTCTAGAGCTTTTATTCTCAAGCGTGTGCTGTAGCCATGCCCTAATGATGTTATTTTAGGCTACGGAGCAATTTTCAGTTTGAATTTATTTACTTTTTAAATAAACCGTTTTGAGTGCTTCATTCTTGCGTATGCATGCATTAGTTTCACCAATTTTAGATATTATTGTTTATTATACCTACTTTTCAAATATAATTAAGTACATTCTACATCATATTTCTTACTCCATTCATCAAACAATATGGTCTTTTACCGCTCCTACTTATTCGTCTATGTTGCTTAGTTAGGTTAGGTTAGTTTAGACTATCGTATTTGTAATTGAATTGTTAGGTTTGGAGCGGTCCACCAACGCGATGTATTTTTTTAGAATTATTAATACTTACTCGTACATACTTAGGTACTTTAAGATTGAGTTTCTCTCATTATTTTTTACTTTTTAAAGGGTACTCAGGGTATTGTATCGGGTTTTTTTTAGAATTTTAATTTAATTTTTATTTTATACATATATTTTATGCATTATAGGTACACACTTATTATACTCGTAATGTAGATTTTGTTAAGTTGTTAATACATAGATTCTTATCGAAATTTCGGATTTCCATCCTCATTTTCTCCCCACCACATAATATTTGCACATATTGGGTATTTTCCCCACTTTTACTCCCAGAGGTTTTTCAGGGCTCAACCAATTTTCATTGAACATATTATTTTGTTACGTACAGGTGATGCGTTTTCATTTGAGACCCCACTCGATTATATTTGCTGACATTCGGTTATTCTTCCCCACTTTCACCCCCCACAACCTTTAAACGACTCAACCGATTTTCATCAAACACTTAGAACACTCGCCCGTAGCTCACCTTTCTTACAAAAAAAACTAAAGTATGGTTATATTTCGATAATGAGAACTCGTGATACATAGCACGTTTGTACCTAAATATTAACTCACCATAATTTGCAGTCTTCCCACAATACTATAAATAATACTATAATAAATAACCATTACGATCGAAAGAAGAACGAATACTGTCATACTGGCTGCAATGAACGAGAAAAAAGCCGAGAAAAATATTAGGGAAAGTTTAGGCCGAGCAGACAATGCGACGAGAGGCCGCTATCATTTGAAATTTTGCGTTCCTTTTAACGAAACTTTTGTCCATTTTTCATCAGGTTGGACTCGATAAAAACGACTAGTACGATTAAGGCGCATTAGCCTGACCTCGGGCTTTGAGAGCCGACAAAAAATACTCCAAGGTGTGTGTACATTTGCCGCGCCCGCCTCTAATAACGTTTTCAGTTGAATGAGCGATTACTCCTAGCTAGTTTTAGCGTTCTCTGAAAGAAATATTTACTAACCAATTTCCAGTTCTATGGATTTTTGAGTAGCAAATTTCTTTGGGAACGAGTCTCAGTAATTCACGGTATTCACGGCCTGAACATAAGCCAACGTTTCATGCAGTCAATTAATGCAAGAAACGTAGACAATACACTACGTCTGCTACGCGAAACCGGAATTTGCTACGAAATGCTCTATCGTAGCGCGGGTAGTACGTCGACGAGAATGCCAATAGACATAATTATTAATGCTGTGTCTAGAAATGTTAACTGGCATTCGCTCCTAAATTCTCATGCAGTAAGCACTGTACGAGGTAAAAATATCTGATGAATTTCATCATCCTGCGCAAAACGGTACGGCAGGACGCAATTCAAATTCCATACAAATACTCCTACTGCTACATTGTTCATAATAACGCGCCACAAAAATATTTTTCGTGCTCGATGAACAATATAGTGCACTCGGTTTATCCCTCAAAATTTTATCTATTGATGGTATTTTGTCATCGAACAAATAGACAATAGGGCTATCCGCCCAATATCCTGATATGAGACTGACATTGCAGCGTTAAAAATAAAAAATATATCAATCCATCAGATAGATGAAATGATAGCGTGGCAAATAAATTTCACCCAAAAAAGTTTTAAATGTCACGTTTAAATATTGCTCGGAAAGTTTTATTTTGTGTATGAATAAGACTGGACTTGCGAACAATAGATGATCGCACGTGCCAAATATATTAGCCACTACTAATTGGCCTACCCACATTATCCTTTGACAGACCACGATGCTGGTTCGTAATTTCTCCAATTACTACGATCAGTAAAATTAAAGAAGCTTTCGTTTATGTATATATACACTAGCATGTGCCCGCGCCTTCTTCCACGTGAACTTTAGGATTTGGTTAAGAGCAAAGTAAAAGGATTCCATATCTAAATCCATATTTAAAAAATTGTATTAATAAATCCCAATCTATTCTGCTGATTTAGCGCGTAAACAAATGTCTGCATCACTAAATGTCGAACATAGGAAGGTCTTTTGTCTTTACGCGCTAAATCAGCAGAATAGATTGGGATTTATTAATACATTTTTTTAAATTTAGATACATTACTAAAATGTTAGTTTATCCTCACGATTCGTTTAATAATAAAATAATAATTCTAAATAGATAATTGTAAATATGTTCATTACTAACCCTGCTAAGTATCTAGGTAATTACTCGCCTACCCATGTGAAACATAAAAAAGGCAGGGGACCGACAAATATGAGTTGACTGTGGAGAGTAGAAAAAGAAAGTTGTATTCTACTATATCACATTAAACATATTATAGATTATCTACTCGTGAACCAGTATTTTTGAAACTAATAATGATCCCGGGAGAACGTCAGAAAAAATCCAGTTCACAGACGTTTCCATCTTTGTTCTAAATCTTCGTGAGGATGACGTTGTCGCGCTGTGACCGCGATTCAGGCTAACAAGCGTGACTCCATGCTACGATACACAAAGGCTGCCCCCATTGTCGCCTGCTAATTGAAATGCAAAGACTTGTAGGTACTGCTTTAGTCTTTATATATTATTATGATGAGTACCTATATCACTCTCATGTCGCTGTACCTGTGTAGATTTCTCTTTGATTTTAAATGACAAACTGTTCGTCTACAACACCTTTCATTACCATAATTCAGCGATTTTAAGTTCAATGCTGCTTCTTGTCATCTAAATGAACCTAAATGAAACCTACCTAAATGAAACGCGGACCGTAACTTAGTATTTTTTTTTTAATTAATTTAATTCCCTGCTGTCATTATCATTTCATGACATTGAAAATAAGAGGACAGTCGCAAGACCTAACTAATAATAACTTCACCGTTCTATTGCATAAGTTTTAATTATTATAAAATGAGTTAATTTAAAATATACCAGTGTTACCCTGTTTCTACTGAGCAAGAAGAAGAAATATTTCTAATTAAATATTAAATATAATTAAATTAAATAATCAGTGAACTATACATTTAAGACGAATAAGCTTAACCGTTAATTCGGTCTAGTCCTCAAACTTCTCAGTCTAAAGTGGCAATGGATAAGTTTGAGGGACTAATTACCAAAGAGAAAGGCTTTTAGACAACTGCCTTTAGTAGAAGAAGGGAAGCCGTTAAATCCAAAAGGCTAAAGTGGGCTGCAAAATGGTGACGGTTGTCATTTTCTGTTTTCTAAGTTTCTAGGATAACAGCTAGGCATGGAGCTTTACCAACAAATATTTACCGTGTTTAATAATAAACCACCCATGCGGACTTATAAATTTAACATAAATCGGGAATTTCACAGCCGCGACGTGCGGGCAAACTAGTTGTGTAATTTGTTAGGCACTTATTAGTCATTCCATAGAGGCACAGCAACGGCGCAGTTCGCCAATTGTTCCTCGGTAATCGATTTGACAGTTGTTACCTCCACGCGAACGTAGAACAAACCGGCGAGACTCGATTTCTCGCGTCAACATTCGATTAATTAAAATTGAATGTCCGGCGCTGCCACCACTATTGGGAGTTGAGTCATTTACGAGTAGACGCGTTAATTCTTCAGCTTAGCGATAAACTATGTAGGAGAATTATTTTATGGAGTCACGGACACGGTTAAAATGTTGTTTTATGTATGGTGCATTATAATAATATTTCATTTATAGATTAATATTCAAATTCTAGCGATTTTTATGCCAGGACCCTTAAGGATATTATGGTGAAATTAAAACTTTTAAATATCCTACAGTATGGCGGGGCCACATGTGCTATCATAACAGTCTTTAAGGATTTGCTAGATGCCTTTTGTGTTTTAAAATAAACCAATCAAAAATTTATTCTGTAATTATCTTTATTAGAAACAGGTCATTGTGGAAAAAATAGACATGGTATCTAGGCAAAAATATACATAAAATGAAACACTAAACTAAAAATCCTTAAGCCGTACGTACAGTACAAAAACAGCAAACTACAAAATATTTGCTAAGATTTATGTTGTGTACGAAAACTGTGAAGAAGACTGCTTAATAACTCTATAATAAGTTACTAAGATGCAGCTGAAAAGTACTGAAAACTCAAACAATTTTCTTCGCAATATCCGGTTTCCTACACGTTTTCCTATTTGAAATTAGGGATGTTACTGAGCTCCAATTCCGAAAAGTCGGAAATTCAGATTGATATTATACCTCCGACTCCGATTTCGGTCCTGACACTATTCAATCGGAGATCAGTTCAGACAAAACAGACTAAATGCTGAAATATTCTTCCTTAATGGAAGACTTATTCCATTTCCTAGCTTTATAGATACCATCATTAAAGGTCTATTTATTGTAAATGAGACGAGAGATTTCAGCAACTTATTCATAAATAAATAAAAATAATTGTGCCAAACAATTGGTCGAGTAAGCAGTTTTTGTATGCTGTTGTATTTAGCGCTAGCGACTTCGTTAGCGACTCCGACAAATCAAAATTTCAAACTTTCAGCCGATTTTGGTTTCCGAACGGCCGTGCCAAGTTACAACCCTAGCTGAAATTAAACATTAGTGTCGCTCTCACCTCCGAGCTCGCCTACCTCATTGTCGCTAACTAATCCCAAGTCCCCGCAAGTTTCATTTACTTTCCTCGTTTCGCGGTAAGCTCCTTTAGCCGCGAGCTTATGTTAGCTGGCTTTGTTTATTTTGTCGCGTGTTTTATTCGATATTTTCCAGCACTAAGCGTCTTTTCTTTAGAGCTTAGGAGTTTCCTAACGTGGACTAAGTACAAACGACAAGTAGAAAATTATGGTATTTTCTATTGCCTATTACATAATTTATTTTAAATATATTATAAATACATGCAAAATATGCGAAATGAAAATTACTGCAGTATTTAAAAGCAACAAAATGACAATTTCTTTAAAAAACTACGGACATTTTTTAGATTATTTAATTCAATAAGTCATTATAAATCATTTTAACAATCGCCTTAATCTTATTAAAAAACGATTATTAAATATACATATTATTCAGTCATACCTATTATTATATAACTTTAAAATATTAGATGCGGATATTAAAAAATAATAATAATCTAAACTAAGGAAATAATGCAAGTGGCTCCTGCAATACCTGGCTCTTTCATGCCACTTTTCCCCTACATTTAATGGCCTATTACAGGTCATAAAGTATGTACTCGTACCTATATCGAATAGTCCTGAAAGGAGACTGATGGACTAAGCTTATTATGCTGTAGGTTTTATTACAAACAATGTCTTCTAATTATTACCAAATAGAAATAAAAAGTAATAAAAACCACTTTAACAGCAGGAAATAAATAATTAGTGAAATATCAACGGCTGTCCTCCTCGTTTCAACTTGGTCCAACGCAAACTCTCAGAAATAAACTTCATGATGTTTATTTTGAATGAGAAGGAATAGTAAAAGTGCTGAAAGAGAAATGTGATGCTACAGGTTAGAGTGAGGGCGACGCCACAGGTTGCTTCTGCAAGTTATTAACGATCCCGGAATAGCTCTTGTAAACTGGTTTCCTCTGCAAACTGCCGACGAAGCGTAGCGGGAACCTCACACTTCTCCATTGATACGAAATGGTGCGCTCGGCGCTCTTAGTTTGCGAATGCTCTTTGCTTTACCACATTAATTTTTTCAAATTCTCTAACCTGAATGTAAAGTTCCGAGTTGCAAATTCCAAGAGTGGAACTTTAAGAGCTACGAATCCCTACACGTAAGCGAGTGTTTTTAGTCTCGGTTTAATTAAGACTTAAAACGTTATAAAACATCGACTCAATTATGAATTTGAGGTGATTAGAGCAATACGTAAATGGGTGCCAGAGTAATGTGGTTTTAGGTATATTAAAACTTAACTTAACTCTTTTGTTCCCAGGTTACACCGAGGAGCAGCCTTCCACGCAGTTCACCGCGCAACTGCCGAGTGAGGTGAGCCCGGCCCCCAGCAACGCGTCTCAGTCGGCGCCTCAGCCTGTCTCCTACGCCCTTCTACCACTCTCCGCCTCTGAATCTACTGAACAACCCTTTCTTCAAGTGCAGTCTTCGCCTGTCTCCCCCCCTCCGCCACCGGCGAGCGGCAAGTCTCTCTCCATGTGCTACACTAGTACCGGGACCCTTCTCTCCTTGCCACCCAAAAAGAAGGACATCTATCGTCCCTACTGTCTCGGTGACCGTGCGTATCTCCATCGACCCGAAGAAGATCTCAAGGCAGCCCACGCCATACTAGATCTCAGTCAACACGCCGTTTACTTAACTACACCGCCCCGAGCTGAACCACCTCCCCCGCCGCCGGAGCCGCCGGCGCCAGCGCCCGCCCCCGCCCCGCCGCCGCCGGACCCATCGCAAGAGCAACCTGCTGAAAAACCACGCGAAACTGTCGCTTACACCTATGATGCCTTCTTCGTCAGCGACGGACGCTCCAAACGCAGAAACTTCGTTAACGCTCCGGTGGAGAGCGCGCAACAACCCGAGCCCAAATCTAAGTATACTTGTAGCGAATGCGGTAAACGCTACGCCACATCGTCCAATCTATCGCGACATAAACAAACGCATCGCAGTTTGGACTCCGTAGCTGCTAAGCGATGCGGAGAATGTGGGAAAGCGTACGTTTCCATGCCCGCTCTCGCGATGCACGTGTTGACTCATCAGCTATCCCATGTATGTGGCGTGTGTGGAAAACTATTCTCGCGTCCGTGGCTTCTACAAGGGCACCTACGCTCCCACACTGGAGAAAAACCATACGGGTGTGCACACTGTGGCAAAGCTTTCGCTGATCGATCTAATTTGCGAGCGCACATGCAGACGCACTCCTCTGATAAAAATTTCGAATGTTTGCGTTGTCACAAAACGTTCGCGTTAAAGAGCTACCTCAACAAACATCAGGAGTCGGCCTGCGTTCGTGACGAAGATTCTTCTGAGTCCGAGGCGCCCGCCTCGGCCACCGGCTAGGTGCGCATCGGCGCCGACGCAACGAGGGACCGTTACCAACGACGCATGGTTTAATCGTGAACATAAAGTATTAATATGAATTTAGCTTGTTAGACTACTATTATACATTTACAAATTTAAAAATAGGAGCGTGACTGCGGCCCCTTGCGCCTCACACCGCATCGGACCGCGTCGCGACGAAATCGAGCAACGTTTCGCAAACAACGAATAAAGTACGACCCCGTAGCGCCGCGACGGCCGCGGCTATAGGCCGTAGCGACAAACGTCCTTATAACGTGTAATATTAAATTATGTATATACTCGTCGATAAAATATACCCTTATATACATAGAAGTAACAAAATACGAATGAAACTAATATCTTTTGTAGGTGATTTTTACAACCGCAATGTAGGTTAGAGATATACGGTGTAAGTTTAGCGTCGAGATGCGAGAGCCGAGCGCCGAGCTCGTCAGTGGACGGAGGCGGAGCGCCCGGGCGCGCCGCGTCGTCCGTCTCGGTGAGGAACTTGCCAAAACTTTCCGTCCGAAGCTCCGCACACGCCGCCGCGCCCGCCAGCGCCGGCCGCCCCGCGACAGTGCCTTAGCGGCCACCGCGTGCCGCACTCGTCCCACGGTGCCCCACTCGCACCGCCAGCCGCGCCACCCACCAGCCAGCCAGCCACCAAGCCAGTCATACTACTCATCCCACTATCTAGTTATCCACAATTAAGTTGCAACACGTGTCGGTGTTCGATCAAACAATCCAAACTTCAACATTCTTCCCCGTACTATTTCAAAGTTTTACATGCCCACGGTAATGTTCCACTGCGACACTTTAATACGAACCATATAAATATAGCTTTCGAAAAGAAACTTCTTTCGAATAATCAAAATGTAGTTTCCCATGCTCCATATGCCCCGCTTTATCCTTTAAATGTAAAAATATGGTCCTAGAAAATAACATTTTTCTTTTTCTCAATCTTTTGTTTACTCTATACACCAAGAGCATTCCATAAAATTTAATATAAAGTTGAGCTAGTAAAAATAAATTTAAACAAGTGATAAAATCATTCAATAAGGATTCACAAAGTACTTATTGTCAATTTAATTTAAATAAACCTACTTAATAAATTATTATAATGTCATTACTAGTATTCATTGTAATTATTAGTATGTCATTACATATCGTTCAAAGCGAGTCGGTTCAGTAGAATCATAAATCGAATTCTAATTCTAATTCTAATTGATTTTACCACTTTTCACTTATGTCTGTCGTAGATACCTACATGCATGGCCTCGTTGATCTCAAAAAATTAATCTACCAAAATGGACTTCCTACATTGTTATGAATAATTTTATTACAAGGCATATTATTATGCAAGTTTTATTTACCCGAAAGACTAACTTAAAGGATTTACGAAAATAGATTTAGAAAGTACCTAACAAAAATAAAACATGTCCTTTTTAACATTTTCTCAAGTGAAAAGTAAGCAAGTGGACGGGCGGGCGTATTAGATCGGCAGGGACGGGTAGCGCCGCATCACTCAGCGTGCATGCCTTTAGTTTGAGCGTGTGTTTTTAGAGACAAGTCGAACATAACTGGCAATAAACTAACATAGGCTAAATTAACATAAACTAGATTAAGGAGGGGAGCACGTGGTGCTCGAAGAGAAATGGGTATTCGAAAAGCAATAATAACGTAGACATTAGTAAGTCGCGCACCGCTGTCGAGTAGACGCAGCAGACTTTATCCTACTTCTATCCCTGTAGCGTTCTGTAGCTCTCGTAGATCACCCGAGCGTAGAGTCGGCTTCACCGTCGATCGGACCTTGCTAGTGCTCTTCCAAAACGAGAGTCAGGTATTGGTTCAATAGCGATAGTGACGTAGCTAGAATAATGCGTAGATATCGTCAGCTCAGTGCAGCCGGCTCTACCTGCCCTAGTTTATTAGTGCCTCGCGAGTCAATTTTCTAAGTATGAATTTAATTTAATCCTGTCAATTAAGACTCTCCTGTTTTAAAATACAAAGTTCCTGTATTTTTAACGGAGTTTTTGCGTTAGGGAAATTGCCTCCCAGGTCAACTTGGTTGAAGGGTAATTTCGTTAGAATTATAATGCGTCCGTTCTTCACCCATGTCTAAAACGATAGATTGCATAGCAAAACACCATGCTGTTATTGAAATAAACCGTTCCAAAGTTTCTGCGTTCATAAACATTGAGGTCTGAAGCGCTCTGGAGCTGAGAGGCACTTTCTTCCACACTGGAAGTTATAGGTATTACATATACGTATAATCCTAAATGTCATAGACGTAATGTGCCACATTTATCTACCCTCTATTAATTTTCATTCACAATTGCCATTTCTTTAATCAATTCTTGAGACAATGGTTGCGCGTTAAAAGCAATATAAAGTAACATGATAAGCAATAATAACTATAGGAATTACGTAGATAATATTTATCGGTTAATAAGATTTTGTAGATTTTTAGATATTTTTGGTGCTTTGGAGTACTATATCAACAATTTAATAAACGAATCTGACATCGAATATTATGTAATTTATTATTACCATTGTGATACGGATTTTTTTCAAAATTGTATTGTTCTATATTATGTTGAGGTAGCATTTAACTTTAATTTTTTTTTGCAATTTCATCCTTCTAAATCCTTCTAGGCCCTATTAGATTCCTAGCCCTTCTCTGTAGTGTAGACTTAATTGTATACTCCTATGCAAATTCTCTTTGATCCATTCTTTAAACTCTTATCTAGCTCTATCCAAACCTTAATATTTTGTAGAATCGTAATAGTTACGGCTTTTTAATAAAAATTTAAGATGAAATATTTTATTTAAATATTTATACTAAAATTATTGTAATCGTAGTGATTATATTGATAAGTATGTAATGTTTAACTATTAATACTAACAAAACCAACTTATATACAAAAATATATACCTACATTTAAATGTAAATATTTCCCTGTGTACCAAATTTCCTTCTTTACAATTTTGTAGTTTTAAGTAGAATTACTATATTTATATTGGTCGGAATATGTAGAAATAACTATTAATTTGTCAGTTTCAGGAAACAAACAAATAATATTTAACAACATGCATTTACCTAATAATGTAATTTTAAGACATGGGCGCAATTCATTACTTTAATGAGAATACTTATGTATTGTAATAATTGTAACAATAGTTAAGCAATTGTTTAAAGCTATTGTCTCATGATTGTTGTTGTTTTCTAGACCAGATGTCTATGAAAGCTAACGTGAATGATGCGACCGTTGATGCGAACTAGCTTTAAATCTGCTTTAATGGCAAACAATGAAGCAGCAAAACATTAACATCCTTAAGTTTTTCTATGACCCTGTGAGAATACATATTTAAACATTTTCGAGATACTGTTGGCTCCGGCAGTTGTGTAAGTAAATGTATTAAAGTTACTTTTCCTCCTTAAAAGTGACGGTCGTTGCCACTTAAATTTCTGCAAAGCAAAGCAATTTATTAATGTTACTTTTGGTCCAAGATAACAGGGCCGCCAGACATCACGTAGGTATTTTCTTACGAACAAAATGTGGTTGAGCAGTTTTAGTATGTAGGTACTAAGAAGTTTATAGCAATAATATTCGTGCGAAGAAATTTAACGTCTGCTGTTCTTTCTGAAATTTCCTTCTGAACTATGGTTCAGGCGTTTATATACCATTGATCTTTAAGCGGCATCTGTTAAGCAACAAGAAGATATTGTCTACAATATACGTGAAAGTCGGCTAGGAGAAAATACGTGACGTCAGTAATGTTGTTATGTACTTTGATTACCTGATACGGAAATTGGCCGTCAAGTCACAGGTAGCTTGCATAGCAGGCATGCGATCTTAGTACCTATATACATACATACTAAAACTACTGAATCGACAATCGTCCACAATTTTTTCGTCAGAAAATACGTGACCTCTGGCGGCCCTGTGTCTTGACCTATTTTTACGTTGTTGTTTATCTGTCAAACAGTGAAAATAGTTATCTATCAAAATTATATAACCCTCGAGTTAATGACTATTATTGGCTAATTGATAAATTCAGAACATGATTTACGGTGGTGTAAACCCCCTATCAATTGCTTGTAGGTACTCTACATAAAAAATTAACGGGTCATTTTAATGACAATCGTAAAGCCCACAACTTTTTAGCGGCAGCGAATTGTTTTACCTACCAACCTCTAATACCATACCAGTTGTACCATTCAACCTATTCATATACCTGTCCTGTGGCTGATAACGTCGTCTCCTCGTATTGGAAAAAGTAGATAAAGGAAACACCGAGATTTTTTTTTAATAACTTACACGTTTTTCGTCACCTGATGTCTACAAATTCTGCTCCTATGTTTGCCATAATAGCGAGTAACTTCGCCCATGTCAAGTCAATGTGTTCTATAACAGGTTGTAGCACAAACTAATGTGAATGCTATAATCATGTAACTAAAAGCAATCTTTGAGTGATGATATTATAAATTTAAAAGTCCAGGAAATATAAGAATAACACCAAGAAACTTAAGCAATAACGTACTTACTTTAGCATCTACATTTAGACATTTACTTCTAGGCTTTAGCGGTTATTTAGCAATAAGATTAACGAAAAGCAATATATAATTAGGTATTTATGCAGAACCTACCTACGTACAGTAAAGGTGAAAGGACGATGCTGTAATGTTTTTACAGCACACGTGGCTAATAAGTAAGTAGACTGCAATGAGGTGATATAGAAATTTAAAGAATATCAACATTTTATTTGACGTGTATTGCTTAGAACTGTTCTATTCAAAGATAAGAGATGCCTTCATCGTAGACAATCGTGATAATTAATCCCTACTTACTATTTTTAAAGTGAACCGTGTGCAGCCATGTAGGTATGTATGTATCTATATTAAGTAGAAATTGAACGCACATCCGATCTAAAGATATTTTAAATTTCTGCATTTAGAATGCTAAAATATTCAGGCACAAGTCGACATTTCTGTTATCGGTGGGCATTTTCCATCTAACATCTGAATTTCCGTACCGATACGTTCCTAAATAAAGTTAAATGTAACTGCGAGCCTCAGAAAATTGACCAGACCGCGCAGACAGGCGACTGCAATTTGAATAAGGCAAATGGGTCGACACGTGTCTCCGGTTGAGTATCAGCTAATTGGACTTTTACAAGAACCTGATTTATTTTAAAACGAGATATGTAACCCAATAAAGACTAAAACAAATATAAACCATTAAAGTCTCAAAACAAATAATTTACAATATCGATGTAGGTAATAAAATATTTCAAGTGATTACATTTATCTACAGGCTGCAACTGTGACCAAAAGCGGGTTCACCAGACGACAAGAGTACTCGTAACTATGAGTACATACCTAGTTAACAAACACAATGCATATTTATTTAAACTACTTATTATTATTTAGAGATTCAATTTTATACGTTTCGTTTTTTTGAATTTAGATTAGCCGAGTAAAATGTTAACAGCCATATTGAAAATGTAGGTACCTAATATCTAATTATAAATATTTCATAAATATAGTGATAAAAAGCAATAAAACAACGATAGCAATAATATCGAAGTTTACAACGAGTCTTTTATTTACTTATAACAAAAAAAAAATGAATTAACAGTCATGAAAGACATATTAATTCGGACCGATAAAATACTAGTTTATAAAATACATTTTTACATGTTTTAATCTGTAGAACTTATTATGATTTATATTAATATAATAGATTAGTATTTACCTAATTAGTAAATTGGACATGAGTTAATGTTAGCGTCGCTATACCTTACTCATAGGTATCTGTAATATGTTTTGTAATTTATTTAGTTTTAGAAAAATTAATAATTCAGATAATACAAACGTTTTATTATATTATTTACAACTATTTTTAAAACGCACATAATTAAGATCGCTACTTGTCAATTAGAAGTGCAAGTAAAAAAAATTTGACAGGTGTGTCCCATGAAAACGTGATATTATTATACATACCTACCCACCTTAGCATTTATAATATTTTGAAGATATTAAAGGTAATCAAGACGGCCCGGGTTTTAGTTCTTATTTTATGTTTATTGTGGACGAACTCCTGGACACAAAATAATAATTAATGTCAAAATTGTCAACTGATAAAGCTACATTGATTAATTCCCATAAAACATTAGTCTAGTCATTAGTTTACTATAGTGTTAGGTATATACTTTAGATAATCTAGTCAGTTAGTGGTCAAAAGACAATTTACAAACATATTTAGACTATTAGACTTAGAAAGAGAGGTGGTTATTACATACCTTTGTGATGCATTGTAGTACGTATGTGAGTGTGAATAGGAAATACCTATATCTAGAAAGGTAATGATATCGTAGGATACCTACTGGATAGAATGCAAAGGAAGACGTTTAATAAGTTTTCCTTAAAAGGATGAGTACGCAACAGTTGCGCGTTCCTACAAGAAAACAAGGAATCTAAAATTTCATCAAAACTGACTCTGATTTGAAAACTCAGTGTTTACATTCCCATATAAAATTTAAAACTTTTACCAGCTTTGAACAAGTTCTACTATAAATTTATAACGAACTCTGTATTATAAAATAACTAACATACAAGTTCTATAGAAAAACACCAATTAGATCTGTATAAAAATAAATATATAAATTATAATCGTGACTTGGAAACATTGAAATAAGGTGTAGGTACCAAAATCCCAACCTGACATTGGTAGGTACCTACTTATAAAAGTCTTGAAATTAATATGCTAAATATATCTACGTCTGGATGGATGGCCTCATCGTTTTGCCTCCAGGCGAATTAGTGATTGTGACAACCCACAGTGGGTGTCAAAGATCATTAAATTGTAAAATTAAATGTGGTATTTATGAAAATTTTGAGACCAAGTATAATGCAATTAAGACTTCATCATCCTTATAATGTCATGTAACGAAAAATGCGAATCTTTGTCGTTGTAGATATCATTCATAAAATCTTATTCATTTATATCGTCATATTTTTTTCCAAATTCTGGGTAATTATCGGTTTATTAATTAGTCTATACCCATAATTTCTCGAAGATTTGTAGAATGTCAATTTTTCATTCAATCAATCCTTCCTAATATGCAATTATTAAATACCAAAGTACCTACAGAGAACTTCTTTGCGTGAATTATATTATAATAATATATTATATTTTAGCATCACCTATTACTATTTTACAATGTAAGTGAATACATTTAACGCAGCGATCCCTTTATCATTAGGTAAAATTTTAACGCAAAAAATATTATTCAATTAGTGTAACTACTTTTTTAACTGTAACATTGACATTATCTAAAATAGTATAATATGAGTGTAAAGCGTTATTAACCTACAATTATTCAGATTATTGTGCCCAAAACAATAGGTATATAACTCTAGCCCTTAAAAAGGAAGTTAAGTTCCTGTCCATTTACATCAAGTCAGTCGTTGAGTACCTATAGCTTGGTAATTAAGTGTAGGTACCTAATTGAACAGCAAAATAGTGCATTATTATTATATATATACCTAATGAAATAAATCATATTGAGTAAATGTTATAAATTAATGCAGTTTCGATCCAAAAGTAGCATATGCCGGCTGCCTCCTTAGATCCTGGAATTATTATCATTTATTATTATAAGGTATTTGTAGTCAGTGAAATAAAGGACACTATCAATGAAGGGATTTTTAATTCCTAAGATAACGCCCAGTAGGGAGTTTTATGAAGACATAACGATGACAATATCATTTCTTAATAAGCAGGCGGCAGACATTATAACCGAAAATAAAGGCTTACAAGTCCAATCGTAATAAATCATTTAATATACAGGTGTCCCGTAACCAGTAGTAAAACTAGTAGGTAGAGGGGGGACTATTATCTATTCAAATCACTAAATTTTATCGTCCTAGGCCTATTATTATTATTTATATTATACTATTATTATTTAACTAACCCATAATTATGTATTCGTGCAAATAAATGATTTTTGATTTTTGATATTGGTTTAAAAGATATTATAATACTTTAAACACTAGGTACTTAAAAGTATGAATTTTATTATATTATGTTGTTTGAAAGAAGCTTGTAGAAGAAGAAGATAAAATTTATTTGATAGATAATTGTCTCCCCTATTACTAGTTTTCCGTTGGTCCACTGAATACGGGACACCCTTTAAAAAATAATACCTACGTATCTACGTAGGTTCATTCGTGTTACGTACCGTATACACGTATACAGAATACACGTATACATATGTGATACTAGAGCTTTCTAAGAAAACACATTTCCCTGAACTTTGTATTAATCCGTCTTCACGACAGTGTAGATGCTCCTTAACATCATTTTATCTGCATTTGGACTCTTCTTTATCGGAGTGGTAATTCTGATTGATCGGTTGAATTATACCTGTGTGTAATAATTGTGTCAGTTTCTGTGTCTAGTAAAGACAAGCTGCGTACCTACCTACCTATATAATGAATAGAAGGTAAAACGCAGGTACTAATAAATTTTATCTTTATTAGTTATAAGAGACGTATGTAACCTAACCTATAATATTCTTATAAATACATTTATACCCAAGTAGTTGTGTAAGTACCTAATAACCTATTTAAATTAAATATCTCCGTATTGATAGTGAGATCGCAAGAATTGTGTCTAAATATTTTTGAAAATACACGTTAATTTACAAAATAATTCGATGCGTACAAACTTACTATCAATAATGTTGTGTTTGTTTATGTTTCATTATTCGTAACTATATTTTACACGTAATTATGTCTTTAGATACTTTGATTTTATGTTATTTGTTTAACGTGTTATTTATTTTTACATTAGTACCTAATTAATTTTTTTCGATATATGTAATTAAAAAGTTATGTTGTTAGTAACTTCACAAATATCTTGTATCCGTGACCCGAGAAGGTGGAAAATATTTGTACCTATTTATAAAAATATATTTAACCACATAGAGTAAGTAACTGACGCCCACTGCGGCATGTATGTATGTACCTAACCGTTTTCTAGTTTCAGACAGAAGTAATTTCGGGGGGCGCAATATTAAATACCTACCCCTAAGTAGACTGTAGGAAACATAATTTTTAACGATAATTATTATTGTTAAAATGTAGATAATTCAATGCACAAACGATCATACAAAATTTTATAATTGCGCGTTTGTAAACATGGAGGGTAGGCACTTTTTTCGATCTGATGATAAATAACGTGGTTTAATACAGGTGTGATTTTTTTTCCAAAATCAATGGGTTCGATTACTGGCTAAGCACATTGATGATTATCAAAAATCCAATGATGCAGTTTTAATTTTCATCGAAACCGGTCCGCAGACTCCTTTCAGCATTTTTCGCTATTCCTCATAGTTTCGGATTTCCCCATCCACGCACACTTGAAAAATTCACCTGTATAGCCTGACAAGTAATTTGAATTGAAATGATTAATAAAACTGAATTTCTGTAAAGAAGATTGGGGTGTCTTGAAGTAGTAAATCATTACAACCATTCAATTTTTGGGTGTGTAAAAAATTTACAAATTGAGTAAACATATATTCCCACCCTACAGGTCTATAAACTACTTACCTAAATTACTTAAATTTAACGCTCTAAGATTGATCATCATCCGTGAAGTACCTACCTACTAACATTGTTCTCGAAATGTATCATGCATTGAATTAATTTTAGTAAAAGTTGTATTAGTCTTTTACCACTAGGAATTTTTTTGCAAATCGGGTGTACTTACCTATACCTTAATTGGGTTGCTTCATACGTAATTAGTTGGTCGAAATATTGTTTTCAAAACTTCATACAAATAAACTGTACTGTAATGAATATTTGTTTTCTTTCAATCCCTTTTCCAATTTCTCCCTTATTCTTACTAAGTTTTATTGAATAAATACATGTTCTAGTAAATAAATATAAAATAAAAAAAGCCAAGTCGAGCAAAAAAACCGGCACGGCCGTACTAGGAGCCTGAATTTTTAGTAGCTAGGCAGGTATTGTTTAAACACGGTATATACCAAAATTCATTCAATTTGAGCCAGTAGTTTAGGAAAAGTCAAAGTTTGATAATTTTGTCACTCACTGTTAATCAAAATTTTAAGGCACTTCTAGCAAACATAGAAGTTTCAAATTTAGAATACAATAAGTGTGTAAGTGTAGTCGAGGAAAAACTAAAAAGAATGCAATTTCGGTCCAGTTTTCTAGATACGCTTTGTAAACCCATACAAATGTAGAATTATTATAACAAGTTGCATTTGCAGTTAGATTGACAACACAAAAAGAAATGAGATCAATCAAAAACATAACTTGTAAAAAACCCTAAGTCTTGCAACTCTGTTCTTGCACCGTAAAAAGTTGTGAGATCCATGTATGTATCCATAGATTGATTTGGCTATCGCAGTAAACAATCTTATTAAATTATAATAATATGTACCTATTACGTGTGAGTTAAATTTGAGCTTTGTTGAATGAAATGAATTAGGTACCATCCCCCTGCCAACTCTGCTATCGCCTGGTAGGTACATAATTGCAACCCGCAAAATAGGTTTGCAATTTTTTTAATGTTTAAACATATATAAATTATAACATATAAAATTGTAGTCTTGTGCTGATAATAAAACATCATTTGATTTTTTTTAGCTTTGTGGGAAACGGGTTAGTCAGATGGTTCTTAGGCTATAACCTTATATCTTTTCATCATCTTCTAAATGCACAAGTCCCGGCGCTCGAGAAACTACACATTCCTACAGAAATGAACAGTTCCTTTTGTATACATATACAGATACTTTATCCATGAACGCCGTACATATTTCCAAGGGAGGGCTCGAAAGCCAAGGGTCGCAACCCTTATATCTGAACTTGGTGCCAGGTGTACCGCTCAGAAATGACCGCATAGTGCCCAGAGTTATTTTCTGATATAGTAACAGCCTTCTAAGCGTTATTCACGTTGGTTCATTTCACAGGTAAATTTTGTTCATCGGCTTGTAGTGTATAATGCCACTGATTCCCGTAAGTGAACTTTAATATTTTATATCTACAATCCGTTTTTCAACATTTACCAATACGTTTTATTAAGAGTTTGGATTAGCTTTAAAAAATGTTAAGTTTTCGCATTAAATTTCAATTTAATTAGTATTAAACTTATTAACAATCGCTACTTAAAATAAAAATATGTGTACGCCTTATGAACATTATAAAAAATGTTCTTGTCTCATCAGAAATGTCTTTATAAGAAACTCAGTCGTATTGATTGTTATATGAGACCATACATTTTACAAGCTACTTTTTCTCTCCTCTCTCATTCCGCTCGAGCTTCACGCCGTACAATAAATGACCCTCGTATCGTTTACTGTTTTATACAAAGTGTATGCTAACTCAAATTATGAAGAAATAGGCAAGTAGGTATATTGATTAAAACAAAATATTTCAATCGATAGCATTTCTTTATTTGATTGCAATACAAACAAGAAAAATCTTTATCCACTAATTACATTTTTTGCCTGATAGGTATATGACTGGATCTACAAAATGGATTGGAATATAGATCAATAAGGTAACGACTACAATTATAATTTCACAAATACATAATTATTTCTTTTGGTTTATAAGTTTCAATAAATAGTCTAATGTAAATTGTATAACGTCTACAACATTCACGTCCCTCCCGATTAACTACGTAGTTTGTACACTGTCTAGAAAATAAGAGGTGCATAGCACCGCATGGGTGCTATGTGCTAGGTGCTATCAAATAAAATATAATAAATTTTGTAGAAACAATTACTTTAAATTATAAGTACAAAAGTAAACCGAATATTACCAAACCTATGTAGATAAGTCAGGTATAAAATTATACTTAACATTGCACACTTAAAAACCACTTCAAAGTTAAATTTTAAAAAACGCGTCAAATATATTGATTTGAGTCTTATACATACACTATGAATGTAAAGCGAGCAGAACTTGACGCAGCGGTTACGCAAAACATATTATAAAATAATGTCGTTTAGTATTTCATCAGTCACAGGCGCGTATGGGTTCTCCAACAACACTAGCTCATTAATGCCCAAAACAAAACTCGCGCCGTGTATATTAAGGCAATTTCACATCATCGCAGCTCCCACGTCACTAACGATCGCTAAATATTAGGGGGACGATACAAGCTTAGTTAATAAAATGTATATTTACCTCGATTGACTAGGGTTTACACAGACATAGGTCGCAGGAAGTCAGTCCAGGTGAGTGTAAAAAATAATGTACCTACGTCAGGCACGGATCGTATAAGCGTTAGTACTCACTAATAAATCCGATTACCTATATCAATACATTGGAACGTCGACGTTCCTCCGACCGGCGTCTTTTGTAATCTTAACTAACTAATAAATTATTGCAACATTTGCAACAATATAATAAATTAATGGTACATAACATATTTTATCTGTCATATAAGTCATATTATAAACAATTATTATGATAGCACGTGACTTAAAGATTTATGAATAACTTTATTATGAGGGAAAATAAAAATATTTCGTGAACTCGTCGTAAGTCGATAAAGTTGGTAAATTAATATTTAAAAATTACTATTTGCACCATTTATTAACTGTATGACAAGAACTGTATCGCCACGCGAATATTTCAATTGTTAGATAAATTATTATTTATAACACACTGCACACACAAAACACAATTTTCATGGCTTTGGCAATTTTCTTGTATTAAACAGAAATCAGTCTAATTCGTAATTTTCGTTGTTAAAATAAACTAGCTACCCTTCAGCTTCGACTATGGGTTGAATAAACCGTTTATTATAATTATGTCTATATTACAGCAAATTGTCGTCTGAAAACATGGTAACCAGCTACAAATATTTTATTGAGTTAAGAGTTATTTGGTGCATATGAGCTAAGCAGACACTCATAAGTGTATCATTGTTAATTAAATATGTATGTAAAAAATGTTTACGGGCAATACAGTCTTACATAAAGTAGCACATAAAGTAATTCATAATAAAACTAAAAAAGAACTGTCATTAAACAAGTGCTAAATTATTATCACATTTCGCATTAGAATATATTTTAGTCTCTTTGTCATTTGCACATATTGTACATATTTGCGAAAGATAATAAATGACACCTAAACATATTTAACTTATACAAATTGTGATGCCTATGCCTTCCACAGCCTCCAACGGCAGTGGAAACATTTCGTTTGAACGCATGAAATGTTTGTTCGTAAGTATTATAAAATCTCTAAAATTATGCTAAAGCTACCTATTATTTATTTTAACCTACAAACTGAATTATTTGGTGGTTATATCTTGTACATTATTCCTAAATGAGATTAAGCTTACTACTAAGGTTAGGGTAGACGCAGTTCGACGTAAACACGACACTGTATACACCGACCTGCGATTTTATTACATAATACATACATAACTAGATTACAACCGGAATAGACTAATTCGACAAACCAACATTTTAATCTGTTCAGGTTGTCGCAGAGTTATGGAGGTGACAAAGATATATAATAACTTACAAAGACAGATAATGTGTGAGGTGAATAAATAAAACAATGCAATAAATGGTCTACAGATGAAGCGCTGACTGCCAGCTAATAGTAAGCACACGTAATAGCGATAATTTGAATATAATAATAGTTTCAAAGTCCATGAGGAGCCGTGCACTCTCTGTTCCACAAGAATCAGAAACGTTTGATGTAATGACGTGCGTCGTTGATATGTGAACGTAAGTATGATTAACACACACACATAATTTGGTGAATTGTATCTCTAGCTCATGTTGTAGACATAATATACACAATTATCGAACATTGTAAGATTATACCCAAAACATGAATTAGGAAGATGAATAGGAAAAATGGATTTCGAGGATTAATGTTGGGGTAAACGAATCGATTCCTACTTTGAGAATTGCTAGGAGACTCTAAAATGGAATAATATTATGATACCTCCAACGTGAATTCATAAAAATCGCATTGCAGGTGATGGACTGCGGATATACGGCGCTGTCTCGGGAACCGAGAAACGCCGCCCGGTGGTCCGAATGTGTACCGTCAGTGTTAACATCCTATTCACGTGGACGACTTACACGTTGAGGTACGTCTCGGGTTTGGTCGACGTACACACGTAAACGTAATCTGATTCAGAGTCGAGGCGTGCGCGGCTGGCGTGACGTTAGGCGGCGGCCACTTGCCACACTATCAGGTGGCTCTTGGACGCGCGCTCCGCCAGCGAGCTGTGCCCGCTCGACGACCCGTCCTCCGCCACCACCACGCTCTCCTCCATATCAGAGTCCGCTGTTCAAACATAAAAATCACGTCAGATCGCTCCCTATACGAAGCCAAGTGAGAGGCACGTTATAAACCTCTATTAAGCCACCAATAAATAGTGCATATTGTAAATTTAACACCCAGTTTCACCACCTTCTGATAAACCTTTCGATAGTTATCTGACATATTTAGCAATCTATACAATACATAATACATATAAAACCTGAAACATTCGTACTGTTTAAGCATAACCACCCTTAAAACCTGGTTAATTTATAAAAGAGCTCTAAAAATTGTACAGCAATACTTTATTAGGAAAATAAGTTGTAAGAAGGCTATCAGAGATTTTATCAGCAAGTAGTGAAACCGGTGCTAGATCAAAGAAACTATGAGACGTTTGAGTGATAGCCAATGATTTGTGAAAGTTGATTCGCCCCGAATTCCCCTGTTTTATGAATGAGACGCCCAAGTTTGCTTCATTGTACAACTGATTGCATTTTTCACCATGTAAAGCTTACATAAGTTTTTAAAGCATGACAGTGTGATAGATTGTTGCAGTTTAATCACTTGGCCAACAATACAATATACGAAACATATTGTGTAGAATTTTTAAAAAACCATAGCAACAAGATTTCAAATAAATAGTATTTTTATTGTTTTTTTTATTATTATGTACTACTTTAAATTATAAAAATGGCTAAGTACTGTTAATAGAAGATTTCCATTTCATTATTATAAATTACACAATAGATGGTTAAAATCAAATTATACGTTAGAAGAACCAAACGAAAAGTCCAGATAATAAAAGTACTATCATTTCATAACAATAAGATAGTTCAAGACTCAAGAGCGTATAAAATTAGCTCTTATTAATTGAGTGATTCACAAACAAATAACAAGTCGAAGCGATCTGACCTCATCTACCCAGTTCCAACTCGGCGCTAACTTAATCAATCAAATTGTTAACTTCCACTCAGGTATCGATAACTTTGTTACGCTATTAGACAGTATCCGTTATAATAAATTTATATAAGTTAAAGGGCAGCCACCCGTCGCCTGTCGGAAAGCTGGGAGATAGCACTTGATAGACACCTGGACATTTCCGTTGCGGCATTAATAAAATTAGCAATATACACGTTAGCTTAAGTAAGAAAAATCATAAGTTGAAATACTCTTAATATTAATAAAATAGTGCCAGATAATTAAATACATATTAATATTCAACTTTATTGATATCATCAATCGATTAGTTACGGGTAATATCTATTTCACACTTGTAAGACATTACACTACTCCGGATAAATTGTCAAAACAACGTACACCTGACAAATGTAACTAATATGTCAGTAGCATTAAATATCATGAGCTCGCCCAGGAACTAAATTATCTTATTTACAATGAGTGCTGTGCAATGGAATAGAATCAGTTTGGATATCGTACTCCACGCTGGCGGCCGCCGGTTCGACGCGTATCAACGCTTACACAATTTACATACAATTTGCCACCGCATGCGTTACCGGAGCACCGCAACGATCTATGTAAATAGGCCATTATGCAACTTGCCAGTGTGACTGCTACATGCGTTTAGTGAATACCCTGCGTGTTAGCTTCGACGAAATGTGTGTTACGATACCCAAGCGACATGCTCATTTTAACCAAAATTTAAACACAACGTACCGCTTATATAATACGTGATTTTTTTGTTATATTCTATCAGGTACGTTCAGGATTCAGTTACGATCTGCCAAACAATGAGGTGGGAAGCTGTATCTTGAATGTCATCTGCATGCTCTTCTAATGAGGAAAAAAATAAAAATGGAGAAATCACAATGATGATTCGACCACTCGCGAATTTTCGGAATAATTTGATGACAATGATTTACGTGAACCTAATGAATCCTTTAAAATTTACGTTAATTTTGTTGCTTAGGATTACAATAAATTAGCGAAACATATTCAACCCAAACAATAGGCACTTCTTTTTGAAAGAGGATTTGAAATTTTTTCCTTTATACATTTATTTAATAGAATAACATAAATTTTTGTTTTAAAAAAGATTTATAAATTGACCCTAGAGCAGTGATAACTTTTGAGGTTATTGAAAAAAGCCTTCAATTTTTGCTAACCTCTGAAATAAAATTTTCAGTCTAATAATACTATCGATACTTGAAACGTTAGGATAACGTATCATATCGGCTGGTTTATTAATAAATCTGAGCATGATGTAAATAGATTCTTGAAAGTATACCTGCGTAATTTTTTTTTAAATAGAGGCTTAAAACCGGCGTCTAATTGAACTTTCGTACAATATCCGGAGGAATGTTTCAACGAAGCGTTACGTGTAAATTTACGTGTAAAAAAACAATTCCCTGCTGATCGAGACCCAAGCGAAACCGCTAACTAATCATATGTATAAGCGTATAAGCGTTACACCACTAACAACACTGCTAACAACTACAAAATTACGGAAGCACAAGCCTTCAGGTAATATTTTGTATTGAACACGAAATATTACTACAGTAACGTGCATATTGCTTGTTTGAATGTATCTATTAATTTTATTTTGTGTTTATGTAGTTATCTTTAGATTTGATGATTACAGAGTACGTGCCATAACTCAAGATATTGTCAAGCATTCTGAAAGTAATTAAATGTAAGCGCAAATGGACATAGTGAAAAGGTTCTACTATACTATTACAAAATTGCTTGTCAGTATGTTGATTTAATGAACGCGTACACTGTAAAAGCGGACCAAGTACAAATTTTTATGCTACGGTACATTAGCCTGACCAGAGATATAATAAACATCCTTTTTTGAGGCACGACATCACTTGTACCTACAGATTAAAACATACATACGACATAGCAACGTTCACAATATACCTGTGGTCAGGGTATTCTATGAGTTGAATGAATGGTATTAATATAATTGTGATTAATTCATGTTTTTAAATAATTCAAGATGTAATTTTAAACTATTACAAATATTATAATCAATCTAATTCCAGTCTTCCAGGATTCACACACAAATTTGTTATACTTGACGGGATAATGGTTGGAAGATTGCACCAATAAACTCAACACACCCAACCGACAACATTTACTCAAGGCAATAATCCATTCACAGGTCCAATCAAAAGGAGATCCCAAACTTGTACACTTCATACATTTCTGATAACCCTTTAAGCTAGGATTCTACCGAAGAAAAGTTGCCAACTCCTGTGTTGTCAGCACATGTTAGAAACAAATGGTAAATTTAAGTATCTACTCACCTATTCTAAAGTCGATGTACCCCTCCCCTCCGGATATGACGAGCATCGGCGGGGGGATCGGGGAGTGTCGCGGGGAATCAGGGGACCGAGGGGACCCAGCGGCGCCGGGGACAGCCACGAAGAACTTGACGGCGTCGCGGTGCCCGTGGAAGCTGAGCTGCGCGTGCGCCATCGAACACCACGGTATCGCTCCCGTCGGGCTCGCGGAACGGGCACGCACAAGAGACGCGTGACCTGTTGACGAGATTGTATGGAGTTTTTTGTAGGCGGAATTCTTTTATGGATAAGCACGAGCGACTGACGATGAGGTACTTTTCTTAGAAAAATCAATTTTTACATAAAAATATATCTAACGGCAATATACAAACATACAAACTGATAAATATTATTGATAAATAATAATTGGCTGTCCAGATCTTTAGATGACCAAAGAAATGAACAAGTTCATTAGCAATTTGCGGGAGTTATATGTATTTATAATGCTTTGAACGGTGATAGCCCAGTGGCTTAGAATTCTATCTCGAATCGAGGGGTCCGGGTTCGAGTCCCAGTGGCACCTAATGACTTCGTAAAAAAGTTATGTGCGCTTTATTAAATTAAATATCACCTGCTGTTACGGTGAAGGAAAACATCGTGAGGAAACCTGCATGCCTGAGAGCTCACAAAAAAAATTTTTTCTTAAAGGTATGTGAATGGACTTCACATATCTTTGAGATCATTTTTTTTTCTCAACCCGCAGTAGGCCAGCGTGCTGGACTAAGGCCTACATCCCTCTCATTGTGAGAGGAGACCCGACCCTGTAGTGGGTCATTAATGGGTTACTGACTTATAGGAATTATGAAAAAAAAACTTATTACACAAATGAGGAATAAAAATATTTTAAAATGGATTTTTTACAGTGTTTATCAAAACACCTATCATTATAATGATATTATTTCATCTACCTATCATTACATAAGGTTTCCAAATATCTTACTAATACAAAAAACAAAAAGATAAAGACTGACCAATATGCTCACCGGGAACGTTCGCTTTCGACGTGATGGGTGGTAGCGAACCTCCGGTCGAATCTCGACTGGAAGTCTCCGAGAGCGGCACCGATATCACCACTCCGTTGCTGGTGCCGATCCAGAGGCGGCCGGAGCTGATCAGCAGAGCCGTGATCCTCACCAACGAGAAGCCAAGCTTGCCAGTGCCGAGCATCTTGCTTACGTACGGTTCGATGTCCACGTCTTTGAGATGTTTGTATGTGTGCGCGTGGTACAATCGGAGCGTCGAGTCCATTTTGATCGAAACCTGTTTGTTAATAAAAAATAGTTATACAAGGGAAATCACGCTAAAATTACAGCCCAACCAGGAATTATAACCAATTTATGTTGCGTAGGTATGTATTAACGTAACGTAAAATATTATTTATTGTTGCCTTTAATGTGAATAACGTAAACAATCTCCACCTTCTATACTAATACTATAAAGAGGAAAGATTTAACTTTTTGTTTGAGTGTTACGAAAAGGCTGAGTTCCGGATTGAACTCAAGAGTTCATTCCCCAATAGAAAGCTATTTTCTCACTAAATCATATCAATAAGCTTTCAAACAAATCACAGGAGTACTATATAATGATTTTAAATGCTACGTAAGTAAAAGTTGTTTTGCAAGTAAACAAATAAAGTGAGTATATTCCTTCCAGAACGTAGATAGAGGTGCACTTGGTTGCGGTAGGCCCACCACACGGTAAAACTGACAGCGCTCAAACAACAAACATCGTGCACGGATCAGTCGCCTACCCAGACTCCATCGCCGTCGCAGGCCATCTGGCGCACTTGGCTCTCCTGCCGAGGGTGGGCTTCGAGGGTGTGCAGCAGAGCTCGGGACCGCGGGTCGATCACGTGCACCTTGTTGCGGTAGCCGCACCATACGGTGCAACCGACGGCGCTCAGACACCGAACTGCGTAAACATATGAATCAAGTTTTAATAAATTAATATCAAAAACAATTATTAATCATTAGTTTTATTGCTTTTTAACATAAAACCTCAAAACAAGACCACCTGGCTACGGTGGTCGCCTCAAACATGTTTATGTGCAATATATTTTGTCTCAATAGCTCCTGTTAAACGCGTATTTTGCCAAACAACATTTGTCTAGTAAACAAATTCAATCTCTAGCCATATCCGAATACCGGTTATTGAAAGTGCGCGATTTTAAAACATCTTCAGATATGGATAGAGATTGAGTGTTTAAAAGACAAAATATGTTGCCTAGCAAACAAAGATGTACCCATATCTGCCGGTAGATTATTGAAACCGGCCCTTAACCTATTGAATGTCCAGTAAACAGACACAATAGTTAAACAATAGCAGTCGGACCACCAGTACTTCTTTGGTAGTTTTCAGGTGCTATTATCAGTAAACTCACCAGAACACTTGGAGTCTCCGAGGATCAGTAGCCAATACTGAGTGAAATCCCACTGGCCGTCAGCAGCTCGGGCGAATATCGCGACGGTCCCGTCAGCGAGTGCCACGATACAACGGGACGCGCATGCGACGATCGAGAGAATCGCGTCGTTGAGTTTTATTCTGAACGACAAAAAAATCGATAAAATAAAATAAACGATAACATAATCAATCAATTCAAAGACAACAGATACATGATTACCAGGCCTAGTAGTAGAAACATACAATATTTTTTTGAGTCTGTTTTACTCCTCACAATTACTTAGTATATGTGCATGAACTCAGATAAGATCTATAACCTAGAGGTTCGACGTGGACACTGTAGTGACCATTTAAGATCAGGTGACCTACATGTCTGTTTGCTGCTCATATTATTTAATGATTTATTCATTTACTTAACTAAAAATACACACACAGTTCGGAAGATTTCACACTTAATGCTACAGTATTATATTACAACTAGATTGTGCGCGCGGCTGCGCCCGCGTGGATTTTAGAACTCGGTGCAGAGAAGGGTAAAAAGTAAAAGCGGTTATTGTGACTAAACTACGATAGTTAGATATGTGCTCTCGCGGAATTTTTTGTAGATCTTAATAAGACCTACAAACCCGTAGTACATCATTTTGTTCTATTGTCAATAGTTTTTGCAGCGCAAACATAAATAGGTTTTCGATTCAATTTTCTTACGGATCCCAATTTTTTTTATATAATATAACCTTCCTCTATAAATGGACTATCCAACACTGAAAGAATTTTTGAAATCGATCCAGTAGTTCCTGAGATTAGCGCGTTCAAACAAACAAAAAAACAAACAAACTCTTCAGCTTTATAATAGTAGTACAGATAATAAATTATACGACCTAGCTAAGCATTTCCCGTAGTTGCCCATAGCGGAGTGTACGTAGAGGTTGCCGCTCTTGGTGCCGAGCCACATGGTCGCCATCACGGTGGACATCTTGCGGTCTTGCGGGACGTCCGCACGACTCTCCGCGTTCGACTGCTCCTGAGCGAACGCGTCCACGCCGGGCTCCGGCGATGCACGCTGCTCCACTTCTTTTGCTGAATGAAAAGTTTAGTGGAATTACAAAAGAGTGGCAAGATTAATTGGTCGCTGCATTCAATATAATTATGACATCTGACGGTAACATTACCAAAGATCGTGCACACAAACCTATGATATAATGACCAATGTGTGAAAATAAATGTGCTTATGTGCACGTAACACATTTTTCAACCATTTTGAGCTAATATCCAAACAACCCTGAGACAATATCAAAAAGTAAGGTTTTTTCAAATGGAAATTGCAATCCAAATATTTAATATAAAATAAATGTCCACTAAAAAGATATGTTTTTGTACACCAAATAAACTTGTCTTTTTACTGCATTGCTTGCCGTAAATATTTGTTTTTCTTTTCATAATTTTTAAATCGCACACGTAGGTTTACGAACGAAAGGAAAAGGAAAAAACTACGTTCGAGCGAGATATTCGTACGTCGGAAATATTCCTGCTTGGGGTAACACGAATTTCGGCAGCTTCCTAGTTCACACGTCGAAATTACCGAGTATTTTTGTTTGTATTTACTTTGGCAGTCAGCCCGTTCGTTTGCACGCTGATTTGTTTACGGTTGAATCTAAAACACTTTCTAATGTAGATTCGAAATAACGCGGATGATTCTGTATGCTGTATTAAATGTAGGTGGGATGCATGACTAATGCATCTACACCTCGAATCGAATCAAACTTTTTTTTTTAAATATGGATGAGAAAGATTATCATCTGAACAGCATCTGAGCCCTGAGGCTCTCAGGTCAGGCTGTAACCCTTCGGTGATATTTGGCGTACACCATTGGCTACAACAATGACTCACTATTAGTAGGGGTGGAACTGAGGGGTGGACTCCCCGCAGGCGTTGTTTCCTCGTCGGCTTCGTCCAAGGACTCCTTCGGCGGGTCGCTGGGAGGCGGCGGCGGTTCCTTTACAGGCGTACTCGGTGGTGTCAATAACGTTGCCTGCACCTGTACAAATGCATTATTTGCATTAGTGACCCACTGCAGGGCAAACACTTTCATAATCTCCTTTCACAATAAGAAGACCTTAGTTCACCACGGTGGCTTTATGGCGGGTGGAGTCTAATAACAGCCACATAATACACAAATCTAAGGGATTTATTTTTCTTTCGCGGAGGGTCTCCGCTAATAGGGTAAAATGTATGTACAGAAACAACTCTAACTGACCTAAATCAGAAAAAGACCAGACAAAAATGAGACTAAGACTAAAATCTTATCTCTCTTTCCTTCCTTCCTCTATCTATACAAAGCCAAATATACAAGATATGTACGCATGCGAACGTATCAGTTTCGCACTGCGAAATCTAAAAGCAAATACGTCTATACGTCTGGCTACAAACTGATATCCAACACGCATCTAACTATTAGCAAATATTTGTCATTTACGCAAACATTTTCGCCTGCCGGTATCCAGCAATCCGGTGACACTTTTAGCTTGTGTTTATCAACAAATTTCCGCAGCCTAGTTAACTGCATTCTGTATGTTTTAAAATCTGTTGTATTGAAGTCTGAATATGTATACCGAACATGTTCAAGATATACATATTATGATATCTTGATCATCGTTTATCTAAAGGCGACACTTTATTCAGCATACAGCTTATATCGTTATTTAACGAGCATACTTAACAAAATTTGATACGACCTTTGAATTCCTACCTAAACTACGGCATCCCCTATTGGGGCATCAAGCATATTTTTGTATTGTCGTTTGAACGAATTTGATCGAAGCAGAATTAACTGATAGCAAGCACTGTACTGTACGATAGCTTAAGTTCATCAAGATCCATATTTCGATCATGGTATAGTGCAACTAATACTGCAGTTGGAGAAAGGTCAACTACCTTGGAGACACTGCGACATTCGCATTCTTCCTCATGATTAGCAAAACATTATGACCATTTTGCCTACACATTTTCTGTTTAAAAATTAGAGATTATCCTGTTCAGTTATAACTTACCAGTCTAGTACTTCCAATGTGTACTTCTTTCTCCCCCTCAGCTCCTGTACCACCGCTTGTGATTGGTAGACCGTTGCTCTGGCTTTCTGTCGAGTCGCTCTTGCTCACGCAAAATAGCGATTGCTGTGTTGACATGGTATTGATTACTATTGATAGTTATTGGCACATATCCAAAAGAGGAAATTGAGATGCATTCACAGCCAGTTTCAATAAAATCTATGACAAAATTATGGTTTTGGGTCTACATAAAGCGAGTCCACCATCAATACCTTGGCTGGCAACGCATCTAGTGTTACAGATGTCTATCGGCGGGGGTGACTACTTACTTACTACTACTCAACAAGTGGCATAAAAAATAGGAAAAAATCTGTTTTAGGATATGGATTACTTCTTTTGTTTTAGTTCAGTTTAGTTTAGTTTTGGTTACCAAGTAGCATAATTATACAAATTACAGCATATACGTTTTGAAACAATTAATAAGAACATCTATATATCTGGCTATAGGTTATTGGTTTTAACCATTGAAAAGTTATAGTCCTCAGCTTACCGAATGGCGTTTAGTGTCGTTGTCAGCGGCCATTCTCTCCTCGTACTCGCGATAGTCTTCATCCACGGCGCCGGGGACCGACGCCACGCATAGAATGTGCTTGTCGCTCACCGAGAACGATTCGATCACCTCTGCTGGGTTGTTCGCGTCAATGATCTGCTTATATATTTTTTTTAATTATGAACTTCTCTTTTCTAAACGTAAATAAACTAAAATTAGAATTACTCGCATTAATGCGTAGGTACGTATTGCATACGATCTATCTCAGTCAGGTAGGACTGATTCTATTCAAGGCTGTTTGGTTGTTTGCGTAGTAACCACACGTGACATGTGGTGAAATGCGTTCAGATAGCCCATGCGTAGGTTCCAAATTTCAAAATATTAAGTACCATAAACCTACAGATTCCCTCAGAATCAACCGAGAACCAGGAGCTTCTATTGTATTAATTAAGCAAGTTTGGGGCGATTTTATTACAGCAGGTGTAATATGTATATTGATGTAATGCTTCGACTGTCGGAGAGACAAATAAGAGGCATCGAGAACAGAGATTCCTAGACATCTTGAATATTCATGTCATGCTAAAATTTACCTGACAGCATGTAACGACTAATATAAAGATAAAAACCATGATGTTATCAACATATCAGTGACTTCAATAGCACAGTTTACTCGTTATTTTGGGCCTGACATTTTACCTTTCGATTATTCGCAATCTACACAAGCAGGGTAGGCAGTGTATGCTTCACTGCTTTAATATGAAAATGAGTATATCTCACCATTACAACGCCCTTATTCTGCGTGCTGGAACAGATCCAGACGAGAGACGACAGATTCTTCTCGACGTGTTCCACGAGTTGCGTGGACTGCAGCTGTCGGTTGATCTGCTCCACTTCGGGCGAGTGTGCCGACTGCGCTTTGCTCATCTCGTACGCTGTTCGAACAAATGTAAATTTATCGGTGTTGGTGATTAAGTACTTTATTAGGAAGACCATAGCAGTGCCCTGGTGCGTCGTCCGCGTGTACTATGAACTTTTAATGTGTGCTGTGATATACTGGTGGTGAGTTATACCACCGATTCAATTGTACCAATATTCAATTCAATATCGTTAGTTATTCAATTCAAAAATCAATTAATTTTAAGTTATGAAAAGTCTATTCATCAAAGTTCATCAATTTAAAGACAAACTTGGAATATTTGGAAAATATCTTAAAAATTCAATCGATTCGTGGGTCCAATGTGGACATCTCGTACCTTAACGATGGTAAAGATTTCTCAAAGATATGCTATATATGTTGTCAATGCTCATACAGTGATAGTCGTAAGTAAACAGTTGAGGAGCTTTGAAGACCAACATCAATGCCACCAGCATAACCTTGGTTAGGTAACGTTAATCATTTTTAAGCAAGACAAATTGCAGTAAGTACGTGAAAGAAGTGAAGATTTTCATACAAAGATATAGAGTTAAGGGCCAAGCTATAAAAGCCAAATAATAAACGAGTGACAGTGCTCCAGTCACAATGGTTTGTATCACCTTCAGCGCACGTACCCAAGCACATGGTATTCTCGGCCTTGCCGTCGTCCTTCGCGTAGAAGACGCTCTCGCCGATCATGCACCCGCCGTCGGGAGTGCGGCCCCCGTTGAGATTCACGCCAGCGGCACACAACAACGACATACGGGGCTCCGCCTCCGCTATCGGCCTAATTGACAATAATATAATATTAGAATACGAAATCCATTGGGATGTTTGGTTAATTTATATATGCACGAAAAACATTAATGCCTAGTTTCATTACAATTTTTTGGTAAACTCCAACAGTTAATTGGTACGAATCGATTTAAAAATTAAATTTTAGTATTGTTAAATAGCCATTAATTATCTACTATTTGTATGTCATAAAATTAAACATACGTGTAGCGTATGTAGTCCCAAAAGTAGCAACATGGATGTGTCGGATACTTATGGGGTATGACCTCAGATAGGATTTCTATTTTGGTTCCGGATAGATGTGGGTGGGTGTCAATTCCAGTAAAATAATAATTTTAATAACTTATATAATTACCTGCAGAACACTGGTACAGGGACGGGAACACCGCCAGATGATAAGGAGATGCAAGGGCTGGGCGCCTTCGGTCCTTGGCCGCTCTTGCTGGGCAAGCTCCACCCGTACGCCTGGGTACGCCCGTCGTCTTTACGAACGTGCGCTCGAACCTACGCATAGAAACGATTGTTAAAACAACTAGAAATTCTACAAAAATAATGATGATATTAAGCTGTAATAAGATTTATTTAATGTCGTATTCAACTTCATACAAATGTAAAGCCAGACAACTTCGGGCGTGAGTATAAACAAACATGCAATGACAAAGTTAAATTTTAAAATTAGAGGATTGTGTTAATCTGGCATTTTGGAAGTCATATTAGTTGAGTAATGTTGAAAATCTACAATGTATTGGTAAAAAGATTGTTATGTGGCGTGCAGTACGTGTAATAATGTCTAAATTATTGAATTCCACGGTGTATGCTGATTAACATTATTTTTGGAAGAATATAATTTCAGAAAATTATTTACTATGTTTGGTTGATTTAAGTTGTGAATAAAACATTCTCATTTTACTGTTAATAATTTATTGAATAAAGTTATAAATATATTTGTCACTTCTTAAATATAATTAATTAACTAAATTAAACCTGTCTGAAAATAAACTCATAATAAATTCAGTTATCAAAAAGTGTCTTCACTCATTTAACTGAAAAAAAAAACCGAGAGGAAGGTTAGAAAATAAACAAAAAAGACATGTCACAAGGGACTATGCGTCCTATTTTTAATAACAAAGCTTTAAAAATAAATACAATAGATAGACTTTCGTCATTTTCGCTTTGCCATCATCAGGCCATGATAGAAAAAATATATGTTTTATACCTTCGTTCTTATAATGCAAAAAGTTCGTTTACTGCGTTTGCTATTGGGTTGGGATACTATTGTGTGTGAAATATAAATAATAATATGGCATCTGACTCTTTGACATAAAAATAATTTTAATATCAAAAACGTCCTAAGTGCAACATGCTTGCTTGAGAAGAAAAGGAAATGATATCATTCAAAAATTCCAACAAAATTTCGGCTGAGTGGGTCAAGGTATAATTTTGTCGATTTTACATGGGTTTGTGGTCCAGTCAGCAAGCCAACAATGCAGCCATGTGTCTATAGCTATACAGACACATCGTTCTTGTTGATATAACCGATAGGATCATTTTCTGCCAAAGCCGAACTGTGAATGTGAATACTTTTGTCTGTGCAATGAATGCTAACGGAGGAATACCACTAACCTGACGGAATTGTTCGCTTCTTTCGTGGCGCCTATGATGGTGGTCAGAGAGCTGCGTCTCTACGAAGTCGGCCTGGGTCCGCGAGTGTCTCAACGCTGGCTGCGGTGCGGCCACGGCCTTCAAGTGCGGCGTGGATAGCGGACGCCGCGGGCGCTCCGACGTGCTGAAATGAAACTTGGGTTAACACTCTACACAATGTGAAGGAGGTAGGCCTGTAGTCCATCACGCTAGCATATTGCGTATTTGTGGATTTCATACGCCCTTGAGACCATCGTGGACAACTCTCAGGCATGCAATTTCCTCCCGACATTTTCATTAAGTTTTACAACAGGTAACATTTAATTCAGCGCACATAATTTTGAAAGTCATTTGTGCCTCTGGGATTCGATACCGGATCCCTGGAGCAAAGGAGCGCATTCTTAGCTCACTGTAAAACTGCAGTCTATGTAAATGTTTTTACAAAATAATTATATTTAGAGCTATTGGACTCCGCCTTCGACTTCAGTCTTCGTTAGGGTTAGAGAGATGTGGCCACTAGAGATACTTTTACGAGGAATCCCTGAACTTCTGAACGATACACCAACATGGCCGGACTAAGAAAGGTGGTGCTCACAATGTAACACACAACGTAAAATAGATGACATGAATTATAAACAATTTAATACAATTAATTCACAACAATACAAATAACCAACTTAGTAAGACGATGTGCTGAAAATTGGCAAAGCTGCTTATTCTATATGAATGAATTGGAACGTTCGTTCGTTTATTTCACACAGCTGTGCTTATTGCAGTGACCCAGCTACTAGCATATTATGGAAGAGATCTACATCAAGATTGACTATAGAACTTGAAATTAAATCAATAAACACTTTAGGCTGAAACAATAGACATTTTCATAGCCTCATCTCAGAAACCTGTCAAACGTTTTGTTGAGGCCAAAACTTTGCAATAGTGTCTTAGCTACCAGCAGGTTAATAAATAAAAAAATATTTTTCGACGCCTTGAACTAAGATAACTATGGAAATAAACATAGCAAGAATACCACAGATCCTTGGTAATCTTGATTCAAAAAAAGATTACCGCCGAGAAATTAGTATAGCCATCAACATCCAGTCAATTGTAGATAATTCTAGAGCGCTCGTCGAGCGCTCGGTTTTATATGTAAATTGAAGTATTGTTGGTATAGTAAATAAAAAGAAAATCAAAAATATTTTCATTTTCATTCGCATATATCTTAGTAAAATAAACCAGCCATAAAGCGATATAAAACAAACAAAAAATGATTCGTAAATGCAGTGCAGCTGTCAGCAATCTAACGACAACAAATATCACATCCGATATGAACCAGCAACATAGCAAAATAAAATTAAAAGGATTTGGAAAGAATACAGCTTCATTTTTAAAATAAACTTCAAATTAACACTGAATTTTTCGCATCGCAAATTTACTACAATATAGAAGCACAGGCAGATAAAAGTCAGTCGAATGGGTTTGTCCTCTTTACTTTCATGCAAGTTCCATGAGCTTGAACAAATGCTTTTTGGAAATATCCAACAGATAGACGGATTAACATATAAGGTCGATTTTTACAAAAAGGACTCTGATACTTGATTTATTTCCAGTATCACTCAGTTATGGAACTCAGAATTGAAGTTCTCACTCCATATTGTAATAAAGGTAAATATTAACATTTTTAAATTCAACATTTATTTATTTTATTTTTTGTTTTAGTTGCATGAAACTATTTTAACTTCTGAGCACACTCCAGGACAAAAACGGTGTACCTAACTTAATTAACCTTCAACTAATTAAGTCAACATAGGCATTTCATTTGATACTCATGGAGAGGTAAGAGTATTTGAACATGACAGTATTGTAGTACCACTTTGTTGGTCTATACTGTTATCCATACGAGTCAAATTTTATCATTTCAATTGCAGACAATTTGGCAATGACAGTTTTTATACAACATCATAGTCATTGAAAATGCACACACGCAAGCTTAATTTCTTCAAATGTACTCTGTTTTGTTCAATAGATATATCCATGACTTTGGTAAAATTTAGACTATTCAGGCCTTCAATACTAACACTATCGAGAGTATATTGACATCCGTAAGTCGAGAAACTACTTTAATTCGCATCACCAGGTATATCATCATAAAACTTGCATAAAGCTTGGTAAGCGTTTATAGGCTTAAGAGAGCAAGGCAGAACACAGCTTTTAAAATTGGGACCAGTATATTAAGGTTTTAAGTTACTGGCACAACCTTAAGTAATGCAAATGATCTTAACACACATTCTTATTTTTTCCCACAAGCACATTAATAATGAGTCATTATCATTTACCATGTAAAATATTATGTAATTATGCCAATATACCATTATGGTACCATTATGGTGCCGCATGTGTCAAAGGGGTAACAATCATGATTGTTATTTTTGCATTTTAAATACTGTGTGAGTAATGTGACGCCTACCTTTGCCTTTATCAGTAACAACGCATCTACATACAATCTCTTTTGGGAATTCTATCCTACTTGAGATTTGCTGTGGCTGTTCACAGATTGCACAGATTAAAAATCTTTGTCAAACCATTTTATGGTGAAAAAGTAAAACCTATTTATATGTAGAGACTATTTACAAACACTAATCTTATTAAACTTACTTCTGTTTCATACCAAAATGTTGTGAACATATGTATGTTATGCTATAGTTTCATGTTGGTGTGATAGTTTTAGGTCGTAGAGAGGCAACGTAGTCCACCCAGGTGCTGCCGGGTAGGTACATTACCGCCACTGCATGGTCCGTGAAACGTGAAGCTGCGTGGTCATTACTTTCACATGACCACAGATAAGATTTCAATGAGGTTAAATGTCCAAAGGCTTCAGTGACCATTTACATTTACATTGGGAGGCCAGCATGCCCGTTTCTCATTTTATAAACAATACTCATTTTCAATAAAAAAATAAAGTTAGCCCGGACAAACAAGTCTATGGTTCTCTTTTGAGTATGAATGACTCGAAAATTTTAATAAACATGCAACCATTTTTATCATCAAGAACATATTCACTTAAAACGTCATAGAGAGTTCTGGTTTTGTTTGAAGTTGGATGCGGCCATCTTTGGGCCGCTATGACTGTCGGTCTGTAACCCATTAGTGACCCACTGCGAGATGGCGGTCTCCTCTGACAATAACTTAGTAAACCAACTTTTCGTGTCTTTAAGACCATTATGGAGAACTCCCAAGCATGTAAGTTTCTTCACTATGTTTTCCTTCACTGTTACAGGTGATATTTAATATGAATAGAAGGAGGAGGCCAAAGCGCACATAACTTTGATGAATGTTATCTGTGCGTGCCATTGGGATTCGAACCCGGACCCCTTGAGCAAGACATCGAATTCTTAGCCGCTGGGCTATCTCCGCATATTGACTTGCTTTACATACATGGACGAACATGAGTGTGGAAACATTAGATGATGGTGATCCGGAGATGGCTCCTTACCTAAAGAGATTGCTAAAGAATCTCCAGATGCTTTGCTTGCTCTTCTTGTCGATGGTCGTATCGACTCGGCTCGCGCGCACCATCTCCGTCCAACGGACAGCATCTTGCAATTCCATGAAACGTTCCTGGAGCAAAAGATATTTCTTTGATACAGCCAAAGATTTTATATGGCAAGATAGTGTTTTAAAAATGGGAGAACTAAATTAGTCCTTTTATTTTAGGTCGCTTTTGATTTGGTGGGGAGATGTAATGAGACAATATCGACCAATTTCCTGTTCTCAATGATACAGGTCTTTTGGAAATACATATTGCATATTTAGCCCCTATAAGAAAATATCGCGTTAATTATTGAACAAAGAAAAATAACGTTCGAGGAAGCGTTCACGCACGAAAGGCACGCAATGGCTGCTGTATGACACGCAATTGAAAAATAGAAGTTCTTGCTCCGCGCTACGTAACTTTCATAGCCACCATAGAAATAAAAAGAGAGATGTGGTCGAGAAATACGCCTTTCTCGATTAGATTTTGCTAAACTGAGCGCATATCAGAGTCTCATCGTCACTGCGAGTGAGAGTGGTAGAGTATGAGTTTAGAGCGTGAATGCCGCTAGCTAGATAACTATCGACGCTGGGCTCTTGGCGTAGACCTTCTCTTTCACGTGACCCTAAAGGAAGAAGTCACAAGGTGTTATCGATCGTCGATTCAAGACCTCAAAGATGGAATTCGTGAGACTATCGAGGACATAGGGCAACCACTTTGCGATTTAGTTATGGAAAATTTCATGAAAAGGATATGGCCCTGTAAGCGTGGTCGTGGTGGTCATTTGCCTGATGTTATTTTCCACTACTAACGGCATACCTTCCTCTTTATAATGAAATAAACATCGGATCATTTATATTAAAAAATGGTATTTTTCTTTGAATATCAAAATGAAACCTCTTATTGGAAAACCCTATATATATCAGAAAATAACTCTGAGAACTATGCGGTCATTTCTGAGCGGTACACCTGGTACCATGATCAGATTAAGGGTTGCGAACCTTGGCTTTCGAGCCCTCACTTGGAAATACGCCGTTCACGTACCTTATACTGGTTCCTCTCCATGAGCACGCGGGCCATCTCGAGGCGAGTGAACCGTCGCCGCTGCGCCATCGGCACGTCGGCTTCGTCCTCGTTCTCGCCGCCGGCGTTCGAGCTCACCGTCTCCTGGAAACAACGCCCACTCGAGTTTACGTCCGACATGTAAAGTTGTAATTAATTAGGTGGGACAGTCATTTGAGGCTGACATATGCAAGTCAATGTTTTCATTTAATAATCAAAGTCAATATAGTTGCATATTAGGTGCCGCTCGGAGAGGTGAATCAAGGTGGTGTCTCTCACCGATATCTCATAAATATGAGGCGAAAAGATAACAACACTATTTGAGGTTAAAAATGACTGTCCATGCTTTTTGAGACCACATTGTAATATTGTCACAAGAAAGTAAAAGCAAAATATAAAACCTATATTATGTATTGACAATATATTTTGTAATAAATAACAATTACAATAAAACATAAAAAATAATAAAACCAAATATATCATTAGTGTACGGTGAATAATAAACTATAATTTAAATCCAAAAGACTCGTCCTACTCATTATAAATTACTAAATGCGAAAAATATTTTAATGAGGTGGAATTATCAGTGTACATAATTATAATCAATATAAAAATAAACGCAGAACTACAATAAATGTTAATCTCAACCAGTTTTAGCGCTCTAACAAACTAAGTTATCATTAAATAACCAGGAATTCAATGTAAATATGTGTGTGTAGAATGATATACATAGTTTCGAACTTTGACCAGAAAAGGAACAAACAAGCATTTAGAGCAATAACCGCAGATCTATTAGCGTTTGTTATCTGAACCCGACCTACCATCCTATTTAATCCGGCTCACAGCGCAGCCAATAAAGTAGGTCATTTTTAAAGGACAGTTGGTCTGCTTTACTCATCGCATAGAAAGCGGGTTCTCGAATTAAAAACTTACTCACAATACTTCAGTTATTTGAGACACCTATTAGCTAACTGGGGCGCTATTAAATTTTGCAGATTAATTACATAAGCTATCAAAACTTACACGAACCTACACGATTTGATTAAATGGCAAAAAGAGGCTTTTATAAATGATAGAGCAAGTGTCGCTATCGGGCTACACTCGTTAGCGTTCTTACCTATAAAGGTGAGAGCTCATTGCAAACCTCTTATCCCGCCTTGCAGAAGCATGTTTTACAAATTTTGTGTACATCCAAAGGTCGTATGCGGTTGCATTGATATACGTGACGACTAAGATGTTCGCCTCAAATAAGTATCTCCGGCAACCACCCATCCCCAGTCGAAACAAACATCTCGCTCCAACAACAACGCCTCCTCGGGCGAGCTACTATGGCTTTAACAAACGTGTACTTGTAAAGCGCTCACCTTCAAATGGCGCAACTCCTCCTCCAGCTGCGTGACGCGTTCGCGCAGTCTCTCCCTAGCGTTGCTCAGGTTGGCCACCTCCTCCCTCAGGATCTCCTGCTCACCGGTCAGCTCGTCCACTTTAACTATCAGGTCGTCCTTCACAACGTTCAGGGCGTTCCTATAATTGTTAACAACACGATTATTTGTCATCGTCATTATTATAATCGTAGACAATAGAGCGCCCATAAACATATTACCCTAATAAGAGTTTTGAAAAGGAATTATGATGTTATTATTTGTTTTATCTCTTTAAAAATAAATGTTTCATGTACACTTGTGGTTGTCCTATGTTCAAAATTATACAATAACTCATTAAAAACTACATCTCTATATTTGTAGCGAAAAAGTACACCTCCAATTGTTGCATTTAGTAAAAATTTGTTTTATTTCATCTATAATGTAAAATGCAAGGGTGTCCAATGGTTTCTTTGTCCAATGTAGGTACTGCCTGGTTTATTTATCATCAAATGTCTCCAATAGGTAATCAATTGTATTTCATCTTATATATTATATAATATTCTAAACTGCAATGATGGCTTCCTCCATATTATATCAAGAGAGTTATTGTTTTATTCTTGAAACCGGTCGACAATAAGTCATGCATAATATTTGAATGTTTTTCTTGGAAGTATTTTATATAAATAATTTTATCTTGAAGGAATATGCGACTTACTTTGTAGCTAAGAGCTCGTTGTTCTCCAGGATAAGATTTTCAACCTCCTTGCCCATACCTGTTACAAGAATAAACATTACTTTTGATGACAATCAAAATTAAAAGCCCACTCCCAAAACATCCTATATAGATAACGTAACAATTGTTGTCACTGTCATCTAATCTTTAACGAAAACAAAATAGTCTATAACCCATTAGTAACCCACTGCGGGGTTGGGTCTCCTCTCACTATGAGAAGGATGTAGGCTTTAGTCCACCACGCTGGCCGAATGCCGGATGATGGATTACAAGCTTCTTATTGGATTGTGCATGTCAATAGATCTATACATGCTAACCATTAAGATTCTTCTTTATATAAAAATTACAATCAAAACATTTTTCCCGAGTTCTGTAATCGTAAAATGAAGTCATTGAACACACTGATGAATCATGTTCTTGTTTCTTTATCTTGCATTTGACCCAGATAATTTTAATCACACAGTTCCTACATTAAAACGCTGATTTGCACACGATAAAGCATTTTCTTGAATTAATTTAAATTATTTTCAACAAATACATATAACGTTTTATTATAAATACAACGCAAAAAATAGATGTTATATAGTTATCACTTACAGTGTTTTTAGAATTACTTATTTTTTACTTTAATTATGAATCAATTTTACTCAATGTTCATCGGATCTATTCAAAAATAATAAATTTTAAAATTGGTTAATAAGTAATTGATATCTAATTATTAAATTAATATATAAAACTTTCCATATACATTTGCACCATGATAGGGTGAATTTTAACCTAATTACAATATCCAATACCATTAAAATACTATGATACGAAAGGCACTTACCAAAATAATTATCATTAACTGGAATGCGATGATGCAACGTTTAGTTAGAACGCATGAAAATAGAACAAATATTATTAGTCTTTCGGTTAATATAAAAAAATACAAAAACTTAGTATATACAGAACTACAGACCACATTTAAAAAATTGAATTAAATGAAAAATGGGCATAATTTCAATTGTTTACATAAGTTGATAAAATAATTGATTAAAATAAGGACCCTAGTAGGCATTTTGATTTTACAATTGGCTAGTGACGATTTTAGAAAGCTATAAGTATCCCCACACTATACATACGACTTCTATGGCGGAATTTAGTATGTTCAATTTAGATCTTATAATAGGATGCACAATACTGAATACTTCATTACTCCGCTCACCTTGCCATACGAACCACAGGGACTAAGTTTGTCCCTGACATCAACAGGAAGAGCTACTTTCTGCTTTTAAATTTAGTATCAAACGCAAAACTGCGTCTTGATACTAAATTTAAAAGCAGAAAGAAGCATCGATGCTTACGTAGTAACTAGTACCTAATCTGTGATCGATGCAATCGTCACTCCAATTCTAAGAATGCCACGTCAGCTAGACCCCTTATGCATTATAATGTAGTCTGTAATTACATTAAAACAATGAAAAAGTGCTCAAAGAGGCCAATGTGTGGTTAGATGATTTTATATTTATGGACATTAATCATATAATGACGATGTCGAAACGATTCACATGCAAGGCATAAATAATTATAGAACGTACAACATTAAACAGCGCGATTTATGCTTGCTAAAATTTTAAATTTCGAAGGGAAATAAACACGGTGTTACGTCATTGGTGTTTAAGGAAGATAAGACAAGATAAGACTGTACATAAAATATTATCTTTTATTGTTTAATAATGCCGAAAGGTCTGTAGTTTTCATAGATTTTGATAATATAGAAACAATATCAATAAGACATTCTTGTGTTTAGAATCTTACCTGATGATGCATATTCCCCGGGGTGTACCCAGCTTCCTGTGAATTCAATGATTATAACGTTATGTTCCGTATACTTTCTTGAAGTCTATTTTGCCAATCGACGCGTCAAAAATTTTACCGAACCGCTCTGAATGTACGATGAATAAGGCAACTGAATAAATGTATAAGTGAAGTCGTTACAAAACCATACAATTATTTTAGTACATTTTAATAGAATCTATGACGCTTCTAACAGGCCGCACATACACAAATCACGACAGAATGGCTGTGAACATTAAAGATGACGCTTCAGATTGTAGTTGGCAAACTAGGTTGTTTCAAAATGTTTTTCGTTTTTTAGGATTTACTTTTGTTTTTAATCCATGACTTGTCGAAGTTTTTTTGACTTTTCAAGTTTTGTACGAATAATGTTGTCTTTATTTTCACATTCATATTATTGAGTTAAGTCAACTATACAAACAAATGTGTGGATACTCTAATTCATATTTGAATGTCCATATAGGTCGATGACAGCTAGATCCAAGGTAAAACAAGACTGAAGATTTGTCTGAGGTTCTAAATCACTTTCGTTCACGGGTAAATAAAAACCACTCGTCAATCTGACGATAACTTTAACGTCATAAACGATTACGACATTATGTTTTGAACGAAAAACGTCAAACAATCTGAAACATCTATGTTTACACCACCACTACACAGCACTACATGGTACCTGTGATATCCGCACCCTCGTCTCCTTCGGCGATGCTAGCATCGGTGTCATGGAAGGATAGCTCCTGGTACAGTGTGTTGGCGCTACGCTTTTCACTCTTGGTTTGCGATTTTCCAGTATTGGTATTCTGTGGAGTCACTGGTGACGTCGCCTGCAAAAATATTTAAAAATTAAAAATTATTGAAAACACAAATGAGAGTTAGCACTTTCGGCGCTCTTATTCCATAAGATTTAAACTCACTATTATTATTTTATTATTTGGTTCGAGTTACACGATTATAGATTGTATTTTGGCAATTTTTTTAATTAAGATTGAATTGTGTTCAATTGGTAAATTTTTATGAATATTTTATAATATAATTCGGGTCTTTTATCTTTTTGTTCGTTTACCGTCCAATATTCAACGCTCCAATGTTTGAACCTTTTTGGCTAGAATGCTCGTAATTTACCTCGAACACTTTTAGGTACTCCCATATACAGGCTATACAAATACTTATTGGATTACACCTAGTTTGGACGGTAACTATCATAGCGTTTCATTATAGTAGAATTGGTACGTTATTATTCACTAAATCCGCGAAATAAGTACCTACACCATTTGTAATTATATTTGTTAAAGGAACATGATTATTTGTTTAAAAAGGTCTTATCCTATAGATTGTCATTAAAACAAAACTTTAATTGACAAACGTCAAACAACGTCGAAGAGAATCGTGAAATATTAGTAGTATTAGTATGTATTAAACAATAAGAATTGAAATGAAGATTTCAAATTATAAATTAACAACTTTAGTAGTTTTAATGTGTTACATGCAAGGGAGAATATTAGCTATAAAATGTTACCAGTGTTCGACGATACATGACCGAGGGTGTTTTTCTTATGATCTGTACAACGGCTTCTTGAAGGATTGTGCGAATAGCAGCGCAGATTTAAAAAGACCCGTTTGTCGTTCTTTATACCAGATAAACTTCTTCTTGCACGACCACGACATGACCGTAGTCAGAGAGTGTGCATACAGGTACGAAACACCCATTGGATGTGAACAATCCAAGTTCAGTAACATACATTACTCATCATCTTGCGAATGCGACGAAGACGGATGTAACCGATCATATAATCGAAGACCACAATCCATCTTTATTATTGTTTCGATACTCGTAATTGATTTAAGATATTAAATATGCTCAAACAAATTGTTTGTGTTTCTTCATTTTTATCATTGCAAATCTGGGTTATGCGTAATAAATGTTAGCAACAAACGTTACGAAATAAAGATGCACTACTTGTTTACGGATGAGACCGCTCTAGTGTTTGAGGTCAATTATCGCAATTGACTGATTGCAGCCGTCGACGTCCACGTGCGGATACTGCAGGTATATCTGGTAAGTGACTTTTAACGACCGTATTTCTGTCACGTCTAAACGCCATTTAATTTGGAGAACATTGTTTTATGATAATAATTTACAATGGAGCGGGAATCAGAATTACTAACTACGCTTTTAATTAATCTACGATATAAGCGCGTCGTTTACTTTCCAAATACTTATGTATATACAAAGTTCTTCCAAGATACATGACTCCAAGTTAGTAACTTTAACTTACACCAAAAGTTACTCCCCCCCTTTCTTCTCTTACAATTAAAATCAAAATTTACAAAATTCTGTCTTACTAGCAGTGGATACTTAAAAAACGTTAAATAAACGTATATTCCTTTATATTATATTCCTTACGTAGCGATAACCCCTAATATCCAAAACTACCCTTTCCTCCCTCGCCCTTAAAAAGTTATATTTTTAAAATTTCTGATCCAAAATTTAGTTTTTTAAAATATGTGGGATATACTTCGCAATCAAAAAATTTAACGTATAGTAAAGGTCAATCATATACCTGGTTGGTGAAAGGGTGAAAATTTCGGTTGTATGTATTTTTAATGCCACATTATTAAAGTTACGAATGGACAACCCCTATCACTTAGGGGTATGAAAAATAGACGTTAGCCGATTCTCAGACCTACTGAACATGCATATAAAATCTCATAAAAATCGGTCCAGCCGTTTTGGAGGACTATGGTAACTAAAACTGTGACATGAGAATCTTAAATATAATATAAGAAAGAAAGATTATAGGAGGATTTCGTTTAACCTCTCTCGCAGGCGCAAAATTATTTCAAAAGTGCTGTTTCGACAAACAATTAAATGGAAGAGATGTGATAACGAGATAAGTGATAAGATTGACTGTTATACTAATCTGTAACACTCACCTGACTTTGCTGTTTGATCGGGTCCGTTTGGTGCGCACGCTCGACGGTCCTTACAGCTGCCAATTCAGAACCTTAATCAAATTAAATCATTAGGCAACGCAATAATAATTCGGCATATTCCGCCGGCCTAGAGCTCTAGTATGACGCGACACTGTGCGATGTAGTTCATTCAAACAAATAGATTTGTGGTGCCACAAAGAAACACAATTTACGCGTCACTAAAACATTTTTAAACAAAACAAATAGCTAGATTAATCATCTTTGCTACATCGCAGCATATCACGACTGTAAAATAACTAATGCCTGTACTAAAAGATTCTAGGCATATATAATAAAAAATAGGCATTTGAGAAAACAAGAATGATAATACCAATAGGTGGTGAAGAAGGCGAAGATGACAGACTGACGGGGCTGCCAGGGATACTTTCAGTTTGCTCCACCATGTGAACAGAGCCCTCCAGTGATGCAAAACCAAATAAAATTGGACCTAAGGTGGGAAACAATAGACTTAAGAGTGGAGCCCAAATAAAAACAATTGTGTTATGTGAATTGGTGACACAAGTTCAAGTGTTCAAAATGTAACTATAAAGTTATAAAGTCATATGTACATATATTATAATATATCTTGACTTGTATCTTAAAATTCAACTACATATTTTCAATTTAATTTATTAATATCTTCAGTTAGTTCATGACTAACACAACAATTTTTTTACAGGATCAAATATATTTATTTACAGATAGGTTTGGTTAGTAAAAAATTATCAGTCAATTTAAAATGTGTAGCAGAAGAGACTGAAAAGGTGTATGGTGGGTGATCAGTTAATGTTTTTGCCTCTAAAACAAGAAAAGTATTGTGCATGATATACGAAAATAATTGACAATTATCAGATAGAACTGCCAATATTCCTCCCAAATATTTTGCCTACAAGAAGACAAGGCCCAAGCCAATATTAAAACAACAACCACACCAATTGCTTGATACTTGCACTAAAGACACACACCCAAGACACACTTTTAAACAGTAAAAATACTAAACATATGAATAACGATAAACTTGTAAAACTTAAAGTATAAAACTTTTAATAATTGAAACAGTCCTAACTGCATTAATAATAAATACAAGAAATGTCCGCAAACTTACAATCCTCATATGTGGCCTTTATAAATAAAATATAGATTTATTGGGTTCTCTGTAAAAATGTATAATTAGTAACCTGAAAAGTTTGTTACTTATTTATTTATTTAAAGGTTCCCAGCAAATCCTGTTTCCCAAAATTTACTGTTTAATTTACTCCAGTTTTGGGTTTATGACCCATGTTAAGTGTTGTTATGTGTGCTCTTTGTAGGAAACAATATTATGCCACTTCATTTATTTTCGAAAGCTCTGATAGTTTTTTCCTCCAGTGTTTTTCATCCATACTATCCTGGGTGTATAGAGTGTAGAGTACTAAAGTGGTATAATTATATAATTTTTTGTTCACACTATGATCTGACTAATCATGTACAATGATAGCAATAGGAAGAAGATGGCTATACTGGGGGCAGACGTATTCTAGATTCTGCTAAATTGAGCACATATTTGCTCATTGTACCACTCTCATTGCAACTGTGAATAAGAATAGAATAAGATTGAAATGTGAATATGCCCCATAGCTGAGCAATCTACAGCGGATTCAGAGAAAATATTATTGCTGATTTATTTATTTCCTTTATATAAATCATACTCTATCATAGAGTATGATTTCTGAAAATTATGCAATATAAATTCGGCAGTAAGGAAGGAAAGACAGAAGCGGTTTACCACTAGATCTGCCCACAGGGTTGAGGCCAAGCCTACCGCGCACTTCGCTCCGGTCACTGGAGGTGCTTAGAAGGAGTTTCGTGCGCTCCATATAGTCCATGTGCGTTTTGAACAACTCTGTGTAGCGCTCGTGCAATTTCGCATATTCCTGTAAAAAGATTACACACATTACAAAACACAAAAATTGGGATGATGACAGCATTCAAAGTTATCTGTCAGAAACATAAACTTTATTTTAACACATTCAGTGGCAGTCAATTTTCGTGGGTACTTCATTTTTTGTATGAGGTTTGAGCCCGATATATTGTAAATTAAAAATATAACCAAATAAATATTCTCATTACCTACATAATGTTGGTTAATAGGGCACATACCTTTTTCAGCTCGTTTTCTCTCTCTTCCAGCCGACTGACATGGTCCAGTGAGTTCTTGTGTTTTAGCTCCAACATGCGCACTATGCTGTCCAGGGCTTCGAGTCTAGCAGTCAAATCTTTCTTTTCACCCTCATAATGATCTTCTGCTTCCAATAACTGTTGAATAATAATAATAACGCTTTAGCGAAAGATAAATCTTTTCACAAAGATTTATCTTTCGTGATAACACAGACATCTAGGAGATGAAGAATAAAGCCAATACTTTTTGATCAAATTGGTATAGTCCATTTTTACAGTTGCCCAATTTGGTAAACAATCTTAGCCTGTCTTATATTATTTTAATTTACAATTTAAAAATAACACAGACACCTCATTATAAAGATATAAAATTGTTATTTAATGCTGAAACAAATTTCTAGTTACTATAATTTATTTTTTAAAGCAATTTTAAACTTTTCATTAAAAAGTGGTACCAAGGTATTTTACCAAATTGGACAAGACCAAAATAACTGAGAGTAAATACCTATGGTTCTTGAACAAAGCTTTGAAATTGATCACTAAAAACTAGTTTTTAAATTCCATGGCAAGATGAATTTGTGAAATCAATCCAAGATGACATCACACATTACTGTGTGTAAATTTTATTGGACTTAGTGCCTAAGTAGGGGTAGATGCTATTAGACATACATTCATAGACTGACCCGGGCACACCTAGACACATTATCAAAAGCAAATACATCTGGTCATCACACAATTATTATCAGAGGTTGTAAACAAACCAAACTTTGGTGTATACACCAATGAATAGTACTTATTCAGTATTTAGTAAGTAGAAATAGTTAAAAACAGCAACATTTTAGAATTTATTGATCTTAGTATTTCAGAGAGAACATATTTTTCTATAAAAGGCGATATAAAGATATTTGCTGTGCCTATGCATTAAAACTATTAAATTGAATTTATACTCTCCATTGACATTATATTTTAATATGAAATTCAATACATACTAAAAGATAATGTCGATTGAGAGTATAAATTCAATCTAAAAAGACAATACAACTTGTGTTTTACATTATAAAGTTAATGCTTTTTCATAAATAATGTTAATGAACAGAACTCCAACTACAACACTGATTTTATTACATATAATTTAAATTTATGATAGCATCTTATGAGGCAACCTTTATATATTGCCCTAAAACTGAGATGCTTTAATGTTAAAATTATGCAAGACTCCTAATGGATCAATCACTTGCTTACCTTGAGATTTAAGTAGCAGAATGGGTTACACATCGATAGAAATATCCAAAAGGAAAACCAACTTTTCCACTTTACAAAAATTACCCAAGTTACAAAGTAAGCACTAAACGTTGTATAGACCCAAAGATGAATGAACTACTGAGAATACCTTTATTTAGTCTGACCTTGTCTAACAAAACAAAGGAAACATAGCCAAGGTCCATGCACACTGATCTGTAAAGTTTGAAACGAATAACTCACTTTCTGCTCAGAGTGCTTCCTGGCCGCCTTCTCGCGTTCGTACTGCGTGACAAGTTGTTCATTGTCTTCCCTGAGCAGCTCCAACTCCACTTCATGCTCCTGATTGGTCTGATATGCGGAATCCAGACATTCTAACACGTTCACCAGCAACGGCATCAAGGTCTTCACCACGTCTTCATCGTATCGGGCGATCATACGCTCGAACTCCTGGTAAATACTTCCTGCGAGCGACTGCACCTTCTCCGACATCACCACATGGGAATCTTCGTGTGAGCCATATATGGTCTCGTTCGTGCCATAGCTACTATTCGCACTGTCGTCGAAATTCATTGTTGAAAATATAGGTGCAATAGTAGGAAGTTAATACTACTTCTCGCAAGGGCAACTAGTGCATTTTAAGTTGAAAACATTATCGGTTGCTTTTGTACTACAGTGCACGGTGCATGATCGACGTTTACTTTAATAGAACATTGTTTCGAACATCCCAAGCGACACCTCGATAGTGAAAAATAAAGATGAAGATGACCAAATTCTGCAGAGAAAGACAGAAAAGAATTATGTCTACGTTCACACCATTTGTTTGACTGACTGACGTTTGCTCTAGCCTCTACACAAAAAAATCTTCGATTAGCGATGGCTGTTATTTGAGTTTCCGGATGTAAAAATTACTTCCGGAATGGTAACTTGGGGCATATTTTCCTACTAGAATATCACTTTTATTTATATTTCTATGCTTAACACTAACGATATAATTATAATAATAAGACGTATTTAAAATGAAACATATGTATCTTTACTGATTGGCCGGACTATTAATTATTGATGTCATTCTTTTCCGCAATTTGGATACATGCGTAAAATTGTTTGTGTAGGCAACTTAAATTATTTATTAATCATCTTAATATTTAAAACGATAACTATAATATTACTTCTCATTTAATAAAATAGAGAAAACCTTACGAATCGTCTCTAACATTAAATTTATTGATTACTTAATTCGGAGTAAAGAATGTTATAAAGCGCTCCCCAAACTATGCTCACCGTACTTCCTTAAAAATTAGATCGTTTTCAACACATTATTTTTACTTTACTTTCTTAAATCAGATTTACAGATTACGTGGTATTATTAAAATTTACTACAACAAATTAAATAATCTAATTTTTATGCATATAGTTTCAGATAAACCGCATCAATTCTAAACTGGACCTCGTCTTATATTTATTAATCTTACATTTAAATGTGTTGAAGAAGTTTTTCTGTAACTTTATGTGTCTCCTGGCCACTTTTAAAGAACAAATTTTGAAATAAGTCTTGTCAATGCACTTCTTTTAAGTTTGAAATATATTGTTTACCAAGTAAACATCTTTGATTTTCTACAAATAATAATTAATAAATGATCATCAAATGGACTCTAATAAAATTATGGCATTATATATATGATGTTCGTTACTTTACATTATACATATTATATTTGTTCGATTTTCATCATATTTTCGATAATTCACATTTTTTTAAACTTGTCTACCGTTTTACTCTAGGATCAGGTTGAAAAAACTTAATTGTCATGATAAACCAGATGGTACTAACGGCAACACTGGATAATGACAGTAGGAATGACAGTCATCCAATTTTTCCATTAATGACGTCATCAATGACGTCAAAATTTGGATGGTTATTATATATGAACTACAGTCATTGATCCAATTTAATCTATCCTAATTTTTATGGAAGTACGGTAGGCATAGTGTGGGGAGCACATAATGATGATCCCAGATCATGAATAGTACAGTAAAAGGCTCCAAGAATACTTATATGTTGAATACAGTTGAATAATTTCATACAATTATTAGAACGTGACACGACACGACCTACAAAATATACTAACCACTACCTAACCATAATAAATGTATGAAACCGATGTGCATCTGGCGCGTGTCGGGGTGAATTTATCACTTTTATCTTCTTGCATATTTCTAATCGTACCACTATAATTATTATATATAGGCAATTTAGGTTTGGTATAGGCAATAATAAAGGTAAATAATTAATACAGAATACCTCGTATTTTTTTAATGTTCGCTTCATGTTATTTTTTTTCAAGTTCAGATACGTGTATCCGAAATGAAGATCACCTCGCTGATTGGTTGAGGGAAGAAGAAGGACTACGTGTGGTTTTTCTCTATGGAACTACTGTGGTTTGTGATATGTGCGTGTGACGTGACGTGTGTGTTGTTGTCAAAATTGTATTAAATAGAGGTAGATTTAATTTAAATTATCGATTTCCCTTATAATTTTATTAAGAGTGGCATGAGGCATGACGTAAAAAAATAATTTTAAAGATATACTTATATTTTTACTTTTATTTTGAGCGAAATCATACTACACTGCATGTAGTAGACTAGTTTCTAAAACTTTTTCAAAACTTATTTTACAGAATAATGTCGAAAGGAACAAGTATGTCCGGTGAAAAATCTGTGATTTGGGCCTACATATTGTGGTTATTCGGTGGATTGTTTGGCGTACATCATTTTTACTTGAGAAGAGACAGGCATGCATTTGTTTGGTGGACTACTCTCGGGGGCTTTGGAATCGGCTGGCTGGGTGAAGTGTTCCGAATACCGCGCTATGTAAGGGATGCTAACGAAGACCCAAAATACATGCAAGAGCTAGTCAGCAGAGTGCAGCGAAATAAGAAGGTGATTTGCTAACATTTTTATATAATTATTAATTATCATAATATCTCTTCATACATGAAGCTGTACAAATTGTCCCATCTGTATTTTTTTTAACTTTATTGGGCATATCGGCATTTAATCTTCCTTATCTTATATATAAAATTCTCGTGTCACAATGTTAGTTACCATACTCCTCCGAAATGGCTTGACCGATTTTTAACAAATTTTATATGCATATTCGTATGCAGTAGGTCTGAGAATCGGCTACTATCTATTTTTCATACCCCTAAGTGATAACGGTTGTCCACCTACCATTTTTATATTTTTTGGACAATTTTTATTTTTTTAGTTTTTTAATAATGTGGCATTAAAAATACATACAACCCTAAATTTTCACCCTTCTATCTCACCAACCCCTATTTTTTAAAAGTCTAAAATAATTTTTCATCCCACTTGATAACTTTTATGGCAAAACAATGTTTGCTGGGCCAGCTAGTTAGATATAAATGTAATGAAAAGTAAATTGAAGTATGTAGTGTTTATTGAAGTAGAGCATACAAGATTATTGTTGTTAATGAAGCAATCTTTTTAAAATTAAATATTAATATTAAAGTGAAAATAGTATTCACATTTTAAATAATATCATTAATAAATGCAATGTTCTAATGTGAGACAATAGTAATATAATAATTTTTAAAATGCAATATTTGCATAAAATTAAATTATCAATAAACATTATTTGAAAGTGATTGCCCAAGAAGCTTGCTTGATTATTAAAAAAGATGGTTTTTGATACTGATACTTAAGATCCTTTTTTTATCTTAAGGCAGCTGTATTCTTAGATGGATAAGCAAAATTTTGCAATACAAAATGAGTTCATGTTTACAGTTAATAATGGATTGACTAGTTAAGTGGTTTTGCAAGTGCTTCTTTTGCAATTTTTGCTAAATATTTTATCCATATAATAAAGGACTTATATATATATAAAAACTCGAATGAACACCTTTTTAAAGTATATCTGGCGACCACAATAACATATTACTTTACCAAGGTCACATATAAAGTAAGTAGGAGGTAGCTCTATAAATAATAAAATATGTGGTTATATTGTTCTCCTAATTACAGGCATTGGGATGAAACAATGAAATAATAAACAGAATGAAATGTGAATTGCCAGTAATCCATTAATTACCCACTACAGGGTCGGGTCTCCTTCTCGTAATGAGAGGGATTTAGGCCTTAGTCCACCATGCTGGCCTACTACGGGTTGGTGGACTTCACATACCTTTGAGAACATTTTTTTATGAACTCAGGCATGCAGGTTTTCTCACGATGTTTTCCTTCACCGTAACAGCAGGTGATATTTTATTTAATAAAGCGCACATAACTTTTTTACAAATTCATTGGTGCGTGTCACTGGGATGCGAACCCGGACCCCTTGATTCGAGGTCGAATTCTAAGCCACTGGGCTATCACCACTATATAATGTGAATTAAGCATACCAAATGTCATATTTGAGCTCACAGTTGTTTTTTTTATAAAAGTAGACCTTAGAGCATTATTTATAAAATTAAACCTTATACTCCAGCATTATTTAACTATTATCCATAAGTCTTCTTGTAAAATAAATAAGTCCCTGGCTAAAGGGCATATTTTGATGGAACTATCTTAGTTCAATATCTATATTATCTTAGTTCAGTCCAGAAAGTGGATATGAAGTGTGATACAAAAATCTGAAGCTTAAGGTAGAGAGGTAGAGCAGTACAGAACAGTGAAAAATGTAGCTAAATTCAAAGTACCTAACTAAAGTGCTTCAACTACTCACATAACTAATCCTTTTAAGTGGAAAGAATTGGATTGCTTGCATGAGTAGTTAAAAAAATAAGAAAGACTTTTAAAACTACACAATGCACTGTTTTTATAGATTAGAGCATATTATTTAGTTTTTGTAAATATTCATTACTTTTTTGCATACAAATTTCCATTCCTTAATGAACACTTTGTACAAATCAGCACACTTAGCACAACACTTAGCAAATCAGCACAATAGTAGTAAACTTAGACACTATAATTTTTGCTTGTCTAATTATATGCTATAATTATTTCCTGAAGTAGATCAAGTATAGTAGAAAAATACTTAATGTGTTTTAATGTAGCAATTACATGGTATTCATTTTTTGTCAGTATTAATTACCCACTACAGTATTCGGTCTCCTCTCACAATGAGAGGGATGTAGGCCTTAGTCCACCACGCTGGCCTTATGCGGGTTGGTGGACTTCACATGCCTTTGAGAACATTTTTTTTGAACTCTCAGGTATGCAGGATTCCTCACGATGTTTTCGAGGTCGAATTCTAAGCCACTGGGCTATCACCGCTTATTCATTTTTTATATATTTGTAACATATTTGCATAACATTTAACTTCAAACTATTTCTAGCAAATACTAGCAATTCCACTGGTGTTGCTCTTATCAATAGGCAACAGTGACCATTTACTATCATGTGGCCTGTCTGCCTGCTTGCTTGGACTTCTCATAAAAATAATTTGTTAAGAGAGAGTTAAATAATGTCTTAAGAATGTGACTAAAGAGGATAGGATATAACATAAAAGTACATAAGGTAAAGGGAAAAGCATATTTAACTATAATTAAAATACACAATTAGGAAAACTTATTAACCCATGTAACAACATCATTGGCTGAGGTATAATTTTTGTAGTAATTTTTTCTTTTTTATTTCAAGAATATCTTCGAGTTGGGGCCTGGTTTGTTCAGGTATTGTAACTAATTTTAGTGCATGTGTGTGCTTTGTATTATATTATTATATTTTATTGCTTTACTAAACCAAATTTATATTTCAATGTAGTACTTTTATAACTGTTTGTAACACTAATTTTTTTAGTTAAATATTATTTGTTTGTTTTGTTTTCCCTCCCTAGGTGTGGAAGTAAAAATAGTTTTCGGGAAAGCATATTGGCTCTCTTTTTGTACTTTAATTTTACTGATTAAAGTTTTACGACTTGAATAATCTGGGAATTCCTTTCAAGAATCTAAATATGGGCAAGACTTTTGTTTCAAAAGGTTGACTTGATTTGCGTTAGTTAGTTGCTTGTCATAAAGAAATTTCTACATTCACTGAATAGCAGAATTTTCTTCAATATTTTTATAATTATTGGTCTGCAAATATTAGCATTTTGGTACCATTCGCTGTTTTTAATGCTATCATTTTGTTTGTTTCATAATATCCAGAAAGTTACTCTTTTACACATAAACAGCAATAACTTTAGAAAGAATCTTTGAAGGTACATAGCAATATTTTTGTGTATTGTTGTATTGAATGTATGGTTATTGTCTTTCTATTCATTAAATGCTTACATGTAATACTTTTTGTCAGCCTCCATTCTCTATGAATCGTTTCACTGGAATGCTGATGGTTGGATACACGTGGGGTCAGATGATGATGTGGGCAGTACCTCCAAATGAGGTTTGGGGCATCAACTTGAGATATCTTAACTACCTCATACCACTGGTTGCAGCTCTTGGTAAGTTTAAAATGTTTTTGTTTACTGATAAATTTATGCATAATTATTTAATAAATTCATGTATGGCTAAGAATTTGGTCTATTATTCTTAGGGTCCATGCTTGAATCCTAGTAGCGAAGTATAATATCACCTGGTGTAACAGTAAGGAAACCTGCATGACCACGAGTCCTTCATAATGTTCTCAAAGAGGCATTTATAGAATCCACCAACTAGTATTAGGCCAGTGGAGTGATGCCAACATCCTTTTCAATATGAGAGGAGGCACAATCTTGCATTGGGTCCTTAACACATTGACAGCCCTAAGCAGGTAATAAAAAATACGGCCGTGCGGCGCGACTATACGAGCGAAAAAAAATAATATAACTGACCACCCCACACTCAGCGTGTGAATGCCGACACGTTGGCTTGCCGTTCATAAACACAGTTGCAAACACACACCTCCACTGGGAAGATCAAGATGAATAGATCTGTTTTTAATGACATATAAAATGATTCAGACCTTCTTCAGAGGACCTCCTTCCTTATCCTATTGTAGCAAGCAATATCTGTCTAGATTTTGTTTGTCTATTGTTGTGTTACCCCTATTTTCCATACTAAACAATCCCATTTACATATTAATTATATTGATGGGATATAATTTTCTCAGGTATATGGACAGTTGGCAACATAGGCCGGGAGCAGGGTGCACTGAAGTGGCCCTTGTTGGCTGCTTACGTCACGTATCCTGTGAGATACTTCATCTACGACGAGACTGTGTGGTTCACTCTTATGGTGCTGGCAGCTGCTCTTGTCTTCGATAGCTTTGCCAAGGAATGGAGGCGTACACCACGCAAGAAAGTTCACTGTCTCAAGTAAGTACTGTTTGTCACATATTTTATGTTAACTAATGGTGCTATGGGTATGTATGTGATGTTAAAAATAGGTATACTCGATTGTAATGAATGACGAATAATTGGTCTGTTATGTCAGCCATTTTGGGTAAGGTCTTAGCTTAAACTTGTTTGAGGTTGGAAATGGTTGTATGTAACCTGCTCCGACCTAAATCTGTCAGGTGCCCAGTGTACTCAGATACTTTTATAATAAAATCGTATATGTGAAGAATGATTGAAATTTTGCTTCTATTGTATGACTTTCCACAGGCGGGCTGCAGTATTGGGCGTCTGTGCTTGCCTGTATCTGTCGCTGTGGTGCAGCTATCTGTACTTCTACGGCACCATCACTGACAGCGATGGAGATGAGATCCCCGTTTATGAAGCGTTGCACCATTTCTTCACTAGTCCCTGGTAAAGAATTAACTATATTATGAATGTTGTATAAATTTAGAAATAAGAGAGCCTCTATTGTGTGTGTACCAATATAGTGTTTAATCATTGGCAGTGAGCAATTAAAACTTGGATAAATATTTTGGTAGAGGTTATGTAGTACAATAATTCCCCAAATTTTAGGTGTTCCATTATTGATATAATATTTGACACTTGATCTTGAATCTTGACACATAAGAATCTTTGTTTGCAGTCTTAATTTTGCTGCTGCTGCTTGCTTGTTTGTAAAGTATAATTATTCTATTTATGATAACGCAGGTGGTTGGATGTGAAGCAGTGCCTCATCGACACTTACTACTACGCCCAACATCACGGCTGGTACGAAGTATGGAAGCAGATTATTGAGCTATCAGACCCTCATGGCGAACAGAATGCTTTTAAGGTGACTTGTTATTCTATTATACTATTCTATAATAATTATTATTTGACATAAACCAGAACCTAAGTCATGGTTTTCCTTAAAATTGTACTTTTTTGTGCAAGTCTATTTCTATAACGTATGATAATGGTCTATCTATAGACATTATTAAATAATTGATTAATTTTAAATTTACACCCAAATCTATTTAAGTATAGTGTTATAAAACAGGCTTTGGCTTTATTTTAAAGAACTGATCTGAACAATACTGGAAACACTCTGCTGCGTTTGTCACTGTGGTTGTCATAAGGGGAGCCATTGCAATGCTTAATTTTTTTTTACATAATTAATAAGCAGAATGAGTATCCCAGTAACCTATGGATACCCACGATAGGAGTTGTCTGAAGAACGAGGTTACATGATGTAATATAAAATATCTCCAGCTACAAACCGAAACCTAAAATATATAAAACAATCTGGCAGGCAAAAAAGGGTGATGTTATAGTTCCTCGAGCCAACCACAGTATCTCAATGTAAAAGAGTTATTTTATTTATGCTGTTCCAGGTGCTAGGCCTCGGTCCAGACGCCAGTCAGCAGGAGATTACGTCAACGTGGCGTCGGCTGTCCCGCGAGAACCACCCCGACAAGGTGAAAGACGACAATCTTCGTCGAGCCGCGCAGGAACGCTTCATGGAGATCCAACAAGCCTACGAGATACTCTCCAACAGCAAGCACAGGAGGAACAGGCGGAACAAGAAGGACAACTCTGAACCGTCCGCTAACAAACCCCACGCTATGTGAGTTTAATTCTGTGTGTACATGTACAAGCAGTAATGGGTCAATCTTTGCAATTATTTTGTTATATTTATTTATCTATTTTTTAATTTTATTTAAATAGATTTAATCAATCATGGCGGTAATTCAATTGTTTTTGGGACAATCAAGGTTAAATTGGGCGCAAAAGGTAGGATGGCAATGCACTGACTGTTTCACAAGTTTTTCAAAATTTTCAAAATTTGGCGTCTGCCGTATTCAAGTAAAAATAGTTAACTGCCCCATGTTTTATTGGCTGATACAATATTGCTTAAGTATTCTGGTAGTTTTTTAACAGGTTAGTGTTTACAGATTTAGAGGAGATATATGGTCCGTGTTATTTGTATAGCGACATTATTATAATAATTATTACTTTAGTACCATTTGTTTACATGTTTTTATTGATTGTATCTGTAAAAAGAATAAGGGAGCCAAAGGCCGTAACTCGGATCGTGAGCGCTAATATACCTACTTTCATCATAAAAGTCAATGAATGTTACCTTAATGTGACAATGAGTTTTTATTTTTGTTAAATTTATATATCTATTTATTTTAACAGAAAAGTAAGCCAGGTAAGCCAAAATAGAGTTAAACGAAAAACGTGCATTTAATATTATAAAAATAATTATGGAAATATCTCATGTCTAGCATGTATGTTGATTGCATTGTTGATTACATTCAGATCTTAATACTTTACGTCTTTGCATTTTTGAAAATAATCACTACAGTCATTCAAAAGTATTTCATAAAGATTAAAGAAATACTATTTTTTTTACTTTTCTTAAGCTGTTGATGTATGTAGTTATTGTTGTCACGTAAAACTGTATACCATCAAAAATATTGTTTACTGCGATTGCCAAGTCAATCTATGGATACATACATGGATCTCACAACTTTTTACGGTGCAAGAACAGAGTTGCGAGACTTGTGTTTTTTTTAAAGTATTGTTTTTAATGGTATGTATTATAATTATGAAATTATTAGATTGTTTACTTCGTTTACTTCAATCTAACTGCAAATGTAACTTTGTAAACCTGTACATTTGTATGGGTTTACAAAGTTATTTATGCAGTTGGTGTATCTAGAAAACTGGACCGAAATTGAAATTTTTCTTAATTTTTCCTCGACTTGTACACTAAACACTAGTTGTATTCTAAATTTGAAGCTTCTATGTTTGCTAGAAGTGCCTTAGAATTTTGATGATCGGTGAGTGAGTGAGTGACAAAATTAAGAAACTTTGACTAGTTATAGTTCTTAAACTACTGGCTCAAATTGAATGAAATGCCTGCCTGGCTACTTAAAATTCAGGCTCCTAGTTTTATCCACAATGGAGTTATAGGGGGTTTAAAATGGCCTGAATTGCTTCGAGAAAAGGATGGTACGGCCTTGTTGGTTTAGATTATTTAACTATATTTATTTTAAAATAAAAAAATATACTTAGTTGCATTTATTAAATTATTTTAGCAGATCCATCTATAGGTAGGTACTACAAATTTTCTATGCTTACACGTTCTACATCATCTATATATTTATTTTATCATCTATATATTTATTTTATTTATATTGCATTATTACATTTTCTGCATTTCCCTTTTAAGATTATATTCGAAAACTGCTAAGGTATTTGGATTCAGTACATTTATAAAATTGTCTCTAGGGGCAAGTAAGACAATGATGACTGATAGGAAATTGAACTATTTAAACTTTATTACTTTCAAAAACGCTTCGATTCGGACGTTCTGGCGCAAATCAGAAACGCTGAAGTAATTCCTAACACATATAATTATGATTCTTCGAGTGCTCTTACTGCTGCTGCCAACTGATTAAGTGAATCTCCTCTATTTATAATATTTGTATACATATTTTATAAATATTAACTTAACTTTATGTTTTCACTTTGAGCATTGAGATTTAAAAAGCATAAATGTTATTATGATGGATCTGAACTTAAAGAACTTGTGTTACGAATATATGCATTTATAAAATACTTATACCAAATGAATGTCTTGTGGGTCGTAAGGTGTATTCTATACCATTAATTAATAATACTAATTATTACTGCTTAAATAATTATGTATATTTAGGTTAAAATCGAGCGAATACTTTTATCGTTATGAAATATTTCACTGTAGGTACTTATTTTTTGTTGTTGATTAAAATATTATTATAACCGTCCAAGTACCTACTGAGTATAATCCAACTGAAGTCAAGTATTAAGTATGACTGTATTCAATTTGTGCGATGCCAGAACAAGAGTCAGTTGAATAAACACAAGGAGTAGTAATTTATAAAATATTGTATAGCTACTCTAGTATTAATTATAACAATGATATAGGTCTTATTATCATTTCTATTACCTACTTTGTTACAGAAAATAATTATTTGTTATTAATGTACGCGGTATAGTGGTGATAGCCCAGTGGCTTAGAATTCGACCTCGAATCGAGGGGTCCGAGTTCGAATCCCAGTGGCACGCACCAATGATTTTGTAAAAAAGTTATGTGCGTTTTATAAAGTTAAATATCACCTGCTGTAACGGTGAAGGAAAACATCGTGAGGAAACCTGCATGCATGAGAGTTCACAAAAAAAGTTCTCGAAGGTATGTGAAGTCCACCAACCCGCAGTAGGCCAGCGTGGTGGACTAAGGCCTACATCCCTCTCATTACGAGAAGGAGACCCGACCCTGTAGTGGGTCATTAATGGGTTACTGGCACTGTACGCACATGTGTTTAGACCAGTAGAATTAGATCAAAAACGGGGTTGACATCGGAAAAATTTATAAGTAGCAATTTTCCTCCGGAAACCTTTAGGAGGGGTCGCTGGTAGTCTACGTTTCGGGACTCTCACCCTGTTGCGTCATCCGCCATCTTGAATTGAAGGATGCATTTTTGTTTGTTGAATAAGTCGTTTATTTTTAATCTTACACGAACAACGATCACCAAGTAATTTGGAATTAAATTTTTTACAATTTTCCTATAAAACCCAGAGCGTAGATGATAATGATAACCGTCATAAAGGAAGCTGTACATAATATACACCTTTACATATAAAAAACTTTCAAGGACATATCTGGACGCATTCTATGATTAACATACTATGAACATGGTACTGTTTGAAAAATTTTTTTTTGAAAAATGAAAAAGAATTGATAAAATTGTATTTGTATGGTCCTTATTAGGGCCTAAATTGTAGAAAATTTAATTTCGAACAACTTAATGGGTGACCGTTGTTCTTGTTAAAACTAAAAATGTGTCTGTTCATTTCAACATTTAAAATATAATATTCGTTCTTTTTCGCTCAACTAATTTTATTATGACCGTTTTTGTCATTTATTATTCTTTAGTGTCTGTCCAATGTGTTTATAAATTAATTGAATTTACTAGTTATACATTTTAAGTTAATAATTTATGTTTTACTAAATTACTTCATACTATGTGGTGTGTCTTTCTTTTTTTTGTATAAACATCAATACAAAGAGTTTGTTTGTTTATAATAAAATTGTAACTATGTAATTTAATTTTAATTTGAGTACTTGTCAAATTGTCAAAACTTGCATCTTTTCCTCACTTTTTATAACTAATTTTAGACAACCTTTTTATACGCCTGTAGGCTTTACATTGTTACAATGATAATACTTTAACGATAACAGCAGACAGTGGCTATGTTTCGACTGCTACTATAATAATTATAAATGTGGTTTTGGTTATATTTATATTCATATTTACATTTTAGTGTATAAATTCAATATAATTTTTAATATACGTTGCAATTTAAAATGAATCGTTTATTTTGTCTTTAAACCCCTGTCTAATTTAATAACATATTACTGTTTACGTTTACCTGTTAGGGAACGTCGGTGTTATATTAAGTAGATGGTATTTATTTTGAATAAAGTTCTGATACATTGCTAACACTCATACATAAAGTTATCTTACAATTTTGGTTTAAAAAACATCTTTAAACATATCTCATGTCATTATGGGGAGGTATAAGAAAGACAACAACTTATTTTTAAATATTTTATTTATTTTATAGGTACCTACATGTACCTACAATCTGTGTAGTAATCTTGTAATTATCATCATTATCATGTCAACGTATATTATTCGTGTATTACTATGCCTTTCTAAACTACGCATTGAAAATGGTTATATTGAATAAGTATTGAGAATAATTAATCTGAATTTAAGAAAAGAGTAACGTTTTTTTAACAACACTACTATATTTAGTTTGTTCTCTACGGAACTTTGTACTTAACACATTTAACATATATTTGAGTGATTCATGAACATTTAACACCAATAACATTTGAAAGTTAACATTGTTATCGATAGGTACCTACAATATCTTTTTGAGAATTTCATGAGTAATAATTAAACATCAACATTTTTGAACAACAACAATAACACTACAAAAATTCCAACTGATACCATTTCCATTCAGCATATCAATTTATTTAGAAAGATCTCTCACTAACTTGATTTCTTGTGAAGGTAAAACCACATTCAACGTGTAAAATAACGGTTCTGATGAAGTGTAGGATGACTGACGCATCCAATTTAAATATAATTTCTAATAAAATAATTGATTCAATACCACTTGAACGGTATTTATATGAAGTAATAATTTTTGTATTTCAATGATAGGGTATTTATAAGAGTACAAGCAAAAAAGATAAATCTGTGATTGAACTTAACATTCACACAGTTTGCTTTCTACTTTGTTATATTTAATGGCACAAAGTTAATTAATTTTACATCAGAATGTTTACCAGTTGTCATATTATAATTTGCACGTAGAACTTTATAATAATATATACGTATATTTTTACAATAAATGATAGTTTTCTAGTATACACATACCTACATGGCAAACGAATGTTTGGTCTATAAAAAGTACTAAACTAATCAACTAAATAGTGTGATACAAATTATTATTTTAAGTTTGTATTATATACGGAAATCTTTTGAGCTAGCTTTGTGCATAAGACAGTGCTCGGAATCAATAGTTTACAATAATGTCTTTTACAATTTGCCGTAAATACATTAGATTGTTATAAAATTTGCCTTATGAATAAATCTGTACAATGAATATAATATAATAAACAGCTGAGATGTGCAATATTATACAAGGTCAGGCAAACCGTAGCTTATGTAACGGCAAGAGGCACAACGAGGAAATGTATTGGCTCTAGGTATGTCAAGTTACGTTGATAAATACAGTGGCAAGAACACGTAATATACTTATTTTGAAAGTTACGCGCTTGGATAAATCTATAAGTAAGTACCTCAAAGACAATATTTGTAGATTAAGTTATATTGTTACAGATAGTTTCAGTTAACTACGGAATAGTAGTACATAGTACATTATCCCATATAACAAAAAATTGCATTTTAGAGGCCGTCCTGACCATCGCTATCAGTTTTAATTATTTTAACTAAACTAATTATCACAGTTTTAAAATTAAAATTACACACACTTACAACTAAAACTTTCGTGAAAGGTGAACATAGCCTTCCTTAATCTAAATTAATAAATAACTTATATTTTGTGGAGTGCATAATAACAGCACCCGATAAGAAATAAATTTTTACAAGTGAAAGATTCATAACAGTTCCATTACAAAAATTAAGTAGAAGAAAATAACAAATTGTTTATATAAACTATAATAAATGATGTTTTCTCAACAAACTAACACTAGCCATCACGTAAATGGCACGAGGGGCGCGCGCGCGCACTATTAAGTAAAATTGTCATTAGTTGCGAGAGATCGGTCTATACGTGGTACCAACACTGTGATACGAGTACGTCACATTCATTTCGTACTTACACTGTCGTCTCGTTCCTGCGTAGCGGTTGCAGCTCTCGTTGCAGGTCGTTGTAATATTCGTGATCTGACATGGATTCTTCCTCCACCGATTTTTGGGGTAAATATTTGCTAGTCCCTGGTTGAGGTGTGGTCTCGCTTCCACTGCCCTCGCTGACGCCAAGCGATTCAAGCGGGACTGGGTCCGTGGGTATTCCGAGGGTCTGCGGTGGCACGCTTTGATCTGACATCAAGTACTCCGGATTATCCACGCAGCCTTTGGAGCCCACAAATGTTGAATATCTTAATTTTTCTAAATCCTGTCCTTCTCCACCCTCGCCAATTAAATCCATGTACGCTGAAGCGTTTTGATTGTGCTGAGGCGATGGCATCAGATAGTCATCCTCGTCCAAGGGCAGATTCAATTTCAGGTTACCTACTTGCGCCTCTTTAATTTTTGATAGGTTATCGAAATTTCCATCTTCCGGTCTCAGCTTCATAGGGTCGCTACAGTATCTTGAACTGGAACTATCAGACGCACAAACGCCATTGTTGTAATAATGCCGCATTTCAGGGCCATCAGGATTCGCCTGTCGATTGTATCTCAATAGATCTTGATCCCAGTTTTCAGTTCTATTGATGCCATCGGACGTTGCGCCGTCGGCGTGGTTGGGGGTATTCTGCCAAGATTCAGATGTACACGCTTTTAATGCAGCATTCTGTGAATCAATGCCAGTCCCGCTAATTCCGGAGTTGCAAGGAGCGGATCCAGGTACTTGCTTTAATTTCGGTTGCAGATATTCGTCGGCTTCAACTAGTGATTCCGGTCCGTCCATAGCCGAGGATAGGTTTCTTATCATCTCCTTCTCATCCTGCAATTAATAAACGTTTCAAAAATTACCGCATATATATAAATTTCAATTAGAAATAGATAAGAGTGACAGATATTCCTATATTTTAATCGAGTTTACAGCTATAACTTTAACTTTATCTTATTCGCTTTTAGAAAATAGTGACGGTGAGTCACTCCACTTAGATTCCATGCTCCTTGACCAACTGAAGATCCAAGGGATTGCTGCTTTTTTGAGCAAAAAGTACGCATTACCATCCAGGTAGGAAAGGCACCCAGCCTTAGCCAGTATGGAGTGTGATTTCTAAAGTTTTCAAAAGAATATCTATTAAGTATATTTACCTGTGTGGAATAGGATGGCAATCGCATAAATTTATCGCCAGGAATAACGAGATACCGTCCGGGATCTCGAGCCATTTCAGCAAATGTGTCAGCAAGTTGTTTGAATGTCGGTCGGCTGTCGGCGTCCAACATCCAGCAGGATACCATCACGCAATAGATGTCGAGAGTGCAGATGTGGGGTTGGGGAAGTTTTAAACCATTTTCCAGTAACTCCGGAACATTTCTTGCGCTTATATTAGCGTAAGGTCGCGCACCGTAGCTTAAAATTTCCCAGATGGTTACGCCAAATGCCCAAACATCACTTTTGTGAGTAAAAATTCTATGTTGCACACACTCCAGAGCAAGCCACTTAATTGGCATTCTCCCACCAGCAGCTTTATATTCATCTTCATTTATATCTAATAATTTAGCTAAGCCGAAATCAGTAATTTTGACACAGTTCGGAGTTTGCACAAGTACATTTCGAGCAGCCAAATCTCTGTGGACCAATCTTTTCTCTTCTAAATAAGCCATGCCACGCGCGATCTGAGTACACCAATTTAAAAAGGCTTTTGATCCAATTTTTTCTTTGTGGGTCCTGACGTAATCAAGTAAACATCCCAGTGGCATCAGTTGTGTGATTAACATCATTTGATTAGTCATACATACTGCGAGCAACTGAAGTAGATTTGGATGTTCCACACTAGCCATTATGTAAGCTTCGTCTAAAAACTCCTTGCTGGTGTTAGCACCTGTTCCTTCCTTTAAAACTTTAATCGCTACAGGTATCTTTACATTTTCGCCTTCTGGCACCCAGACGCCTTTATATACTTTTCCAAAGGCTCCAAATCCAAGCATGCCGCCTCTCCTTAGCTCTGCTTCCTTAACAATCCTTAATTTTGCTAAATTTGGTTTGACGTTAGTAGGTCGTAAGGGCTCATTGTCTTCACATCCTGTTAAGACCATTGTCATTTTCACAGCCTCTTTCTTAGCCTTTGCTTTCTGCCTACAAGTATATCCAATTATTCCAAGAATTACAAGTAATAAAAAAGCAATTACTAAGATGATGACCAGAACGGTAGATATTTTTGCAGTCGCCATAGATGGATGTCCATTAGCTAATTCCGAGCAATAAGGGTCATCAATATAATTTTGAAGGAGTTCGTCGAAGTAAATTTTGTAAGGAAGTGCTTCTGGACAAGTTTCCGTGCAATTAAATGGCTGTTTCGTTTTATCTGTGCCAGTACTGTCTCCCATGTATATTTTGAAATTTTTACATTTGATACAATCCGTTGAAGAAGGACCGGTGCAGCCACGACATTCATCGTGACATGGCGTGCAAACTCTATTAACTTTATCTGTAAAATGATCAGCTGGGCACTCTTCTTCGCACTGGTCTCCTCTTTTAAATCCATTGCAAACTGAGCAAACTTGTGCATGTATGCCAAACCCAGTACACTTGATACAAAGTGGATGGCATCTACGGCAAACCACCTTAACTTTTCCTTCAAGCAGTTTAACGTTTCCAACCCACTCATTGTAATAACCATCCGGACAGGGTTCATTTTCCCTCAGGCAACTCAACACTGTAGCTTCGACGCTTATTATAGCTTTTTTGCAGGAATTGCAGCCTCCCACGCCGACCATGTTAGCCGATCCTGAGCAACCATTGATGCAGTTGTAGTGACATGGCTGGCATGTGCCATTTTCAGACGCATATCTAGATTCTGGGCATTCGGCGACGCAGTACGGTCCATCGCGAACTCCTCTGCATTTGGTGCAATTCGCTCGACTAGGTCCAATACATCCTTCTAAGCATTCGGAGTGGCATTTTTCACATGTTTTCGGCCCGGCTTTGTATAATCTGTAACGAAAAATATAAAAAATGAATATGTTATGAATATGTTAAATGTAGGTTAATTTGAGTATCAAGTAACCGATATTGAATTCAAAAGCTGACAGTCAACATTAGTTTTGTCGTAAGGTGATAAGGGTGCATTTTTAGGTGTATGTTATATACCTACATAGGTATGGTTGTGCTTTTTCCGTCCAATGGTACGCAATATAACAAGGGATCAGTCAGCGTGTCTGACAAACAATGAGGCCATGGCGCTAGGCCGTCGAACCGGTAAGAGCTGAGCAACCCACACGTATTTCAGTTTTGTTATGGAAATCAGTCTTCTATATTTGAAGGCTGCCACCAGAGTTGACCAGTTGTCGATGCACTTTATTCGTAATATTGCGCTTTTGCAAAATTTCGTTTGGGATTTTATGTAATTTGTTCGTATACGAGAACTACGAACAAATTATTTATGACAGTATTGTAATAACATTATTTACATAATTTTATGGTAGAGCCGTTGTAGTTCGCCCGGTGAGGTACTTTATCGACACCCTCTTAACCAATCGTGATGCAATGTATCGTTTTCCGATACAGTTACTTTATACATTACCGTTACCTACGAGTACATGCTTTTGAGAACATTATGGAGGACTCCATTATGGAGGTTTCGCAATGTTTTCACCGTTGTAGCAGGTGACACTTAAATTTTTTTATGTTTTTTGAGAAAAGTGTAACTTGACTTTTCTCAAACTTACACAGAGCTTCTTGTTTGGCTCAGACGTGGGTAAAGCATTTTAAATCTTACTTTAATGTAAATCATTTTTCCTTCTATAATACAAAAATTGTTCACAATACAAACCCAGGAATCACGCTGCAATTTTGTATGCATGTTTCGTCGAATTTGTAGTTGTCGCACGATAGACATTGATCTGGTCCTGGACCCCAGCAGCCGTCGGACGAGCATTGAGGATCGCACACCAAGTTTGCTTTTTCTGTCACAAACAACATGTTATGGAACAAAAATTCAGGCAAGATTCAAAGTAACCAAAACAATAGCTTGGCAAATTATATATGTACCTACAGCTTTGCTGTTAATAGAGTTAGTATGAGAATTGATAACATAAATAATAGTAATAAGACAAAAAAGGTTAAAATTCGCACAAGGCCCATATTTTATGTATGGAATCGATCGCAAGTGCTTATGATCTAATATTATTACTATACATAATATTATATTGCAGCTAGTTATGAGGATCCTCACGAAGCACATTCGCGTTATGTAACTTACCACACATCCTTAGGTCACCATTCTTTTGGATAATTTGCTTGTGATCCTTCGACTTCACTAGTTTATTCCACGCAATTTTGTCGGCGAAACATAAATTCCGGTTTTCCATTATTGCAATTGCTCCAGAGTTCACTCTTTTCAAAGATTTCAATCCCAAAGAATTAAGAGAGGTCTTTACTATGTAGAGAGACGCAAAGAGATTTTCAACGACTTGACGTCCACCGATAACTTCTAAGTTTCTGAAGTACGAGAGGGTTGTGAAATTCGGATGAGACGCTTGAACATTCAAGTAACCTGTGACTTCCCGGACTGTGCTGAAAACTTCTAATTTATCTGGATCCATCTTTGGGTATCGCTCTCCAAATGAGTAATCCGGATTCACGTGTTGAAAACCCGTAAAGGTCATTTCCAAAATTTCTATCGAACCGTCAATTATAGTACAATCCTTAAATGAGTCAATATTTCCAGAATGTATTGGCTTTTCAGCACGACAGGTTTTCGGACAAGTCACATTGCAAGGTATGCATTCTCCATTTACGTCTGTTTTGTTAGGTGGACAGCTTCTTACACACGCTCCGTTATCTTTTAAAAGGTGCTCCGGACAGTTTCGGACACACGTTGCTCCATATGCATATTTTCCGTTTGGATTCGGTTCCCAAGAATATGTAGTGGGATTGTATATTTGCATTGGTGGACATTCTTGAGAACAAGTTCCTTCATCGTAAAAATTTCGACAAGCAAGACACTGACTCGGTAAGGGCCCGGTGCAGCCTCCTGCACAAAACGTATTGCAGCAATCTCGTGGGTTCGGACCAAAACATCGGCCCTGTGCACATTGGGGACTGCAATTTGTTTTAGAAAATTTTTGACAATTTTCCGGACCGTCTCCCCAACAACCGGCTTCACAACTTGGATGACAAGGTGGACAATGCCTTTCTAAAGCCGTGAAACTGTATACGAACACGTAGGTGGCATTTGTGCCTGTTATTATTTCTTCCCAGTTTATTGATTTCACGTGACAGAGATTGTAGTTCTTGTAGATACCGACGCTTCCCCGAAGTACATCTCGCAAAGCTGGCAGTTCCAAAGTCAAGGCTGAAGACATCGTTACCATGAGAGCAAATTCTTCTTCTCTTACGTTGAGTTTAAATAATGTTCGTCCTCGGATGATTTGCAGTTTAGGCAATACTATATTTTCGACATTAACGTAAGCAATCAGTACATATCCTGTGACTTCTCTAATGTGTTTCAAGAAGGATAGGTCCATAGTTTCATTTTGCAGCCACGTCAACTCCAGATTTCCATCGACGTAAGTACAGTTTGTGAAGCGATCACGAAGGTTTCTGTAATGTGTGTCGCGATTTGAGGGTACTGACATACGTCCATTTGTACCGATGCAAACTGAAAAGAAAAGAAAAAAACAATATTAGCCGTGTGCATAAATATTTAATAAAGTCTAACAAAAAATGTACAAAATTAGGCTTGGCAAAATAATACATTTTGCCAAGCCTAATTTTGTAAAAGTATATTTATTGTTTATTTTACAAGAAAAAATATAATCTCATGTAGCAAAAACAGCTTTTCTGAAAAAGGTTATAGGTAGAAGTTGGTAGAGGTACATTAGAACAAATCCGAAGCCTATGGACGAGTTTGGTGTTGCGCGCATCCAGCGAAGAGGCGGTCAGTGTGGGCGGAACCGAAGCCAGTTTCTTCTACTACGCTACACGTAACACCGCTATTTGTGATTAAAACATGAATATAGTTTACTGACGCAACGTCGTTCTACGTTTCTCGATACATTCGAATGAAATTGTAAAATTGCATGCTATTACATCATAAGTTCTTATAATTTAAAAAAATATTTCTAAGGATCCGAATATCTGTTACATTTCAAATACTTTTGTCTTCAACGCTGCTTTGTTGCAGCCGAAAATCCCGATTTGTAAAACATCTCGTACTCTCGAGCACTCGTAACTATGTCATATCTACATTTTAAATTGTGATACATAACGATGTATCAAAAAATGCAATGTGAGTAAATAAATATTGCCGGAAAATATTATTAAGGTTCATAGGTAAATATCTAATTTGACACCGGACAAACAAATTTAATTTTTTCTTTTCTCTTTAGCTACCACTTTAATACCAAAAACCCAATCCTTAGTGTCGAAAGTTTTCCTAAACTAGTTATAGTAAAACGTAGAAGTTATACTAAGTACTAGTTATACTAGTGCCAGTGCATAATTCTACAACTATGCGGTTTAAATTTTACCTGTTACAGAAGAATATCATGCCAAACAGATGCAAAGTTAAATCTACCTGCGAGAAGGAACAATGGATTTTTTGTCGCAGGTATTGTCAACTTTCGAGTGCATCCACCATTCTCGTTATTTGATACCCTTTCTGAATACACATTTAAGAGTTTTTATCTTTGCGTTTTAAAATACGATCCTTGTATCTATTTGTCTTAGGGATTATGAAAGCGGTCGTTAATACTTAAAGATACAAGTGCCTTATTATTATAGAAGGTAAGTTTCCGTCATTCCGATCGGTCTTCTTTAGAGCACTAAAGTGGTTAATATAGTCTTATTATCCATCATTATTAATATCTTATAACTCGACCAAATCAAAAGTCCCTACTTTTTGACTCTACCACCATTTGCAAACACCTATATTATTATAAGCCAAGTACTTCCCACGTGTATACACGGCTGATTTTAAACGTCACTTGGTAGTACTGAACGTATTTGTGATTTATGGGTGTTGAATTTGGTCGCTTTATGCGTGGGTAGTAGAAATCCGGTGTCCGGTCGACCCAGAATGACCCAGATGTACTAGCGATGACATGAACGATAGTATTGAAATGTGGAAGTTACGTCGCGCTTAGTGCGTTTAGTCCACCACAGATGGTGGTAACTGATAAATAATTTCTGCGACAATATTTTTTAAACTGGATTTTAAACTACCGAAGTAAGTAAATAAGAATCAAAAGAATCAAAGCATTCAAGGAATCACAAAAGGCGCTCCGGGATGAGTGAAAATGCCTATTCAATTTTCTTTGCGCTAAAGAGGCGATCAGGTTTGCAAGCAGTCTTTTCTTATCCAATCGCTCAACTTGTGTTCCTATAAGTGCTTAGTGCGTAAAGCTCGGCGACTGGTTTGTCTCAGGGCAATGTTTTTATCCAGTTACTTGCATTCTGAAGCATTGGAACCAGTTTTGTTCGACTAACATTTAATTCGGGTAACTCGACCTTTCACTACAATTTCTCATTGTGTTTCATAGCTCGCCCGTTCGCTAACTTCAACGTTCGTGAGTTGAGAAGCGAAGCAGCATTGGACATCGTTTACATCGACATTATGTCTCGAGATGAAACTGATCACATGCGCCTGAATGACGTTTCGTAAATTTCCAAGACAGTGTAATATTTTCCATATAGGTACCGTAAATTAGGTTTAAAATAATTAATGTATGTCTATTTGTAGACGGTTGCATAATTGAGACAGTGTCATAAGAAGTCAATTCGAATAAATAAAGTATCAGAAGTAACTTACAGAACAGAATACCAAAGTAGTATCTTCTAATAATAACTATAAAGTTAAGGTAAACTAGAATTATTGAATTTTTTAGTTCATAAAAGAATCAATATTGGTAAAGTGGTGTGTAACTTTTACTTTTTTTGTTATGTTACAAAATGCGAAAAGACTAGGAATGTTCAAAAATACTTAGGTAAAGTGAATTCGTTAAAACTTTGCCCTCTAAATATATACACAATGCTATTTTATCGACACTTACTTATAATTTGTTCGGTATAAAATATTTTCTTTTATTACACAATTCAGACAAAAGGCATGCATATTATGCTTTGTTTCATGGTAGGTAATTAGATTATTTTTTATTTATTGTAATATTATTGTTCATTTAATTAGATTTCCATGTTTTATCCATAATTATCCTATCGTAGATTAAGTATAATCTCTAGGTAATACAAATAAAATCACCAGTCTACAAGACGATGTATTTATGAAATTAAAACTTCTTTAGCGGCTCTGAACACTTTTTGGTATGGATAAAAATAGTAAAACTTTCGACAGATCGTAAGGTAAGGTAAGATAAGATAGTATCTATGGAAACTGTCAAACATTCACTTAGAGAAATTATAAAACTTTGGTTTTATAATTTGCGGAGACACATGCACGTCTGTGTGAAGGCGTGTTTAAGTTAAATCTTGAAATAAGCTTGATGGCTTCGGTATCTCATACCAAACTGACAATATCGATACAGACAGATATGACAGTATCGCACGAAATACGATTATTCGTTGTTTACGGTTAGTGGAATCCGGTTATTCAAAAATATTCAAGTTATTCCGACATTCGATATTCCACACCGGGCCATCAAATGTTAGGTCAAGAAACTCTTCGAATTAATAGATCTTTGCATATTATTATCGAGTAACTGGTTCTAATTTAGCCGTTAATGAACAGCTCAATATCTGGTCAAAATACTATTTCCTAATCAATTCGCGTTGATGGAATTGTGCATCTTAAAAAAATAGATAATGGGCACCTTTATTAATGAATATTGTGGATGCATGTTTTCTGTTCCTTCCCGTGTTTCCACCACTGATATTTTTACTGATATTGACTCAGAATAAATTCCTGTTATTTATGTAGGTTCGTTTAGTTTCCAATGTCGTCTGTTATTTCAAATAAAGAAGGGCTGTACGTTTTTCTAATATTATTTCAACTGGAGTCAATGAAGCGTCGTAGCACATAAGTATTTTTATTACATTGAAATACCTATAAAATATTTGTAGTGGGTTTACAGAATCTGGCAATCCATTCTTTTATACGTACCTACACTTCACGTTTTAGACGTACAATTACAGTTCCGCAGATTCGTGATAAAGCTCTACAAACTCTACATTCATTCTAATAATGATAGACAAATAACATTAAAAAGTTTAATATTAAAAATGGTGATAAATTATGTCTACGTGTTTTTGATTATATTAAGTGATTGCTTTTGTTTTACTAATCGGAATGCTAACATATCAATTATTAAAAATAATTTCAAAGCCAACCGAAGCGTAATGGTTGCCATTTTGGTATTAATGAAGTGACACTAAGATGCAAAGGCTATCTATTAGAGCTAAGACGCCAGCAGAACAAGTTATAAATAAAACCACTTCTAAATACGAAGGTAAGGCTTAAATACACCATTACCACATTTCAAAATAACAGGATACAGGTTATTAGTGATATCGCATATTAGTTTTTCTGTTATTACAAACTTGTAAGCTATTCGTATGTTTTTCCGTTAACATTTGCTAGTTATATTGTGTTGTATGGACTATGCGTAACGTAAAAATTAATTTAAAGTTATATTTGTTGTATAAAAGTTTACTTCATAAATATTTGTTCTCAATGTAACGGGCAAAAGCTAAAAATAATAAAAAGATCTCAAAGTACATTCAGAAATACGCTACCAATTTTTATGTTTAAACTTTCGGGTCGTTTGTTTCCGTTTCTATATTACTCGGTACACGCTTCTGTGGAACGCCTGAATAAAATACTTGTAACATTAAAATAAAACAATGGAGCTTTCAAAGCCTAAGCAATAAAGAATCGGATTTTTATATCAATTGGAAAAACACGGTCATTGTTACGACTGGTTAAATACAACAAGTTCTGAGTTGTAGCAATATTATTTCACGTCGTTCGAAGGTTACATTAAACTTTATTTCTTGGTATGTATTATAGATTTTACTCCTTATAAGTATTTAAGCTTTAGTTAAAGCTAGATAGGTAGCTATTTTCTTGAGTAAAACCATTTTTTTTTTGCAAAAAATGAGATTAGACATTTATAGATTAAGAGGATGGAATTGAGATTAAGTCCCCTAAAGTTGAACCAACCTAACCTAACCTAAGTGGTGACATTTAGACCACCTGATATTATAGGTTCTAGAATGAAATGCGATAAAATGACACATTTACGCAAAATTAATATAAAAGATAATAAGATTAATATATTTTTGCCAAAATATGATTAAAATGATAACTTTTTATTTGTTTAGGGCTTAGCAAATCTTATGTTGATAGGAAACCCGTTTTCTTAAAATTATAAGGTTCATAATAAGGAAATAAAGCTGAATGATTAATTATTTTATGTGGCAGTGTTATCCAATAGCGTTGTTCGGCTTATAGCGACTCGCTAAGTTTATAGGTAGGGCTAGGTTTGTTGAGTCAAGATAAGCTGTGTTTATTTATTCCTGCGATTGCTAAATATGCTTAGTACAGTCTTTATTTCTTACATTTTTATGGTGGTAAGAGTGTATATAGACTCTTTTCTTTTAGAAGTCTAATTTCATTTTCAGAATTAACTATGTCATCGTTAACGTCGACGAGTTTGTTTTTTGACACAGCATGCCAGTGGGCGGGAATGTGAAAGCTCCGAACGTAGCCGAAATTCAACTCCTCCACAAGTTACACCCGACGGAAAACGGCACCGATCACAGCCTAGCACAGTCCAAAGGTAGGTTGTCACGATCGAGAAAAACACAATAGAACTAAGTAGTGCATGCGATGTAGAGACAAGAGCACCGTGGGCGGCACTTACTCTTTCCCTTAACGAATTCCGAGTGTTTATGTCGGGTGGGGATGATGTGATGCACGCGGTGGCCGCGGGCGGCGATGGCCGGCGCGCCGATCGCGAGAAGGCACAGGCACCACAACAAGGCACGCGCAACAAACATGCTGCGACATCACTCGCGACGTTGCACTAGACACAACCGTTCTGCGCAAACTTCCATCGTGTACTGGCCCGCCCGGTTTCCAAGCCTCATCGTGCGCGGGCGCAGCCATAGACGTAAGGTTTCATTAGAACCTCCGTGCTGTTTACATCGCACTTAGGCGGGAAAACCTCTAATCCAACGATCTTGTGTACGTGTCGTAGTTTGGTTTAGATGTGAACTATATTACTTGATTTATAATTTGTTACGTTATAGTTACATTAGAAACATTAAAAACTATTGCTTTAGTTACTTCCTTATATTACTTATTTGAGTTTCCGGGTAATATTTTTTTAGGCGCAGATCTCATTTTTGCATATATTGACAAATATATAACTTTGTTTCGAGTAACTTGGGACATATTAATTTTATTTAAAGTATTTCTGTTTTTATTGAAATCTAAAAACAGCTGTAATAAGTGAGCTCTACAAATTAGAAGCTCTATGGTCGCTGCCCTCGTACAAGCACAGGTAAACGTCGAGAAGGACGCAGGTATGCGCCGCATTCGATACGCTGTCAGAAAAAAAATCCACGTAACAAAAGTTTAATAACTACGTATTGTAGCCCGTGCTAGTACTGATTCGAATAATAATCGAACTCTATAAAACTGGACCTTAACGCTTTTTGTCGAACCGCGATCTCAACTCTACTGGTTGTGATTACTTGTGAACTAATGGAAGTTGGAGCAATCAATGTGACTTCCCTATACATATCGTATGTATGTATGTACCTAGCATAGATCACTTGATGAAGATAATTTTTTGTACTTATCATGTTTAAATATTAAAGGCCCAGTCGAATTAATTACATTGGAAGAGTACAACTAAGTTTTAACAACATAATAATATTATAATGGGTACGTTTGAAGTTATAACTTAAATACAACAAGTAAATAATAAAAAAAAAATTATATTCAAGAATATTCGCAAAAATAATCCTCAATATATTCACATAAAAAAATAATAGTAAATACAGCAGTCTATTTTATTTACCATATCACGTAAAATTGTGCGCGAGCACATAGAAGTCTGCGCGCGCGTTGAACTCTTTATGAAAGTCGAGTTCTACGCCAATACAACTCTAGTACCAGAGCGCATCTACACAACGGCTCTATCTCCCTGTCTGAGACACATCGCGCGTTCTGCGCCGAGTTATAATTTCTCGCCTGATTTAAAACGAGTAATGTATAAATATTATAATACATTCCCATGTAACGGGGTCATGGAATGAATCTTTGGTCAGTCGTAAAGCCTTAGTGACTTCACCTCACATTCCTGAAGTCTTTGCTAGGCTAGAACGTTTGCATACTACAAAAGAACAATTATTTAGTTTTCTAGTACTATCTAGTACATAACTAAAATTTATGCTCTGTTATTATGTTTTATCGTTGGCACTGGATTTATGTCGATCGTGCGTTTTAAAATAAGATTTACATGAATCTTTCAGTTTCATTTATTTACCTATCAATAGCACGAGATTGTTATGTTCACTTCGATTAGCGAAGTGCTGTGCAAATTGACACAGTTTACTGTTTTTTTCAGCTACGGAACTACATTTTTCTTGTCGTCTCACTCTGGGTTAACATGAAAGAGGCATTCACTACATAACATTCAATTTCGTCACGTATAAACCTAGTTATAAAGTCATACAATAAAATACAAGGAAATATGACGCTAAAGATAATTTTTAATGCAATATAAACTCTCTTTTTCTTCCCACGTGTTTGTTCTTGTCTACACAAACAGCAAATTAAATAACTGGTATTATAATCAAAGTCCGGAAAACAGTGATGTTTCTTCGCTGAGAGGTGAGACCTGGTTAGATATTATAATTTCCATTAGTTACGAACAATAAGTCTATTGCCACAATAAAACTACAAACCTAATCTGGTCCATTGTTGTTCAAGATAGATATTTCAATAATAAGGTAAGAAATTCAGTTCCTCTTCCCTATCGTTGTTTAATTTGCCACTTCAGGTAAAGCGATACTACCGAATTTATAGCAGCGGAATAAGGTCGAATTTGTGCTATACTAAGCGTAAATAAGCGAGTTTGAACGTTGGCCCTTACAGTCCGCCTACAGTTCAACTTCGTCAGCTCTTGTCAATAAAGTACAGTATGTTAAGGCTAAACTCTACTATAAAGTTGGCGAACCATGACTCGTTTCAGTAACCGCTACTGACAAAAATAAACGTAGTAAATATTTTACATAAATAAACGAATTCCTGAATGATATTTTTTAGATTATGCAACGAACTTTTACACTAATATTCATTAACAAAAATAAAGCTGAAAGTACACTGAATTTTCCAACATTTTTAACTTCGTTTAACTTGTTCGTTTGGTGTGACTGTTAAAGAAAAAATCTGTTTTTACACTTTTAAATAAATCACATTGTATTAATTTTACTATTCCTTCGTCTTCAGACCACTCAGACAGGAGCGTAAAGCAGACATCTCCAAACTGCATTTTCAGACAAATTCTGTCCAAACACGGTTTGCTAACGTCGGTCAGTTTCAGAGTTCCATTATTTATCTCCCGCCTCAAGTATGAGACTATTATTTAGTCTCATGCTCAGAAGGCGATGTTCTTATAATATTGTATTGTTTATAATTCGTATACTCATAAGTGTAAGTTATTTCAGTTACGTCTGACTGGTACAACGGAGTTAAAATTGCAATCAAATAAATAGTTACCTATAATCAAATAAATAAACCTAACTTAACTAAACAATTGAAGCTTATATAAGGCGTGTTAAAGGAATACATTACGCACCACGAATTTATGCAGCGTTAGGTACGTTATAAAAGGAATAAACGTGAGTAGGTAGGTAGAGTCTTACGCCGGCGACCACGGTAATTCATTGCAAAGACTACGTGGAACGAAGTGTACGAGCCGCCTCTTATAATTCGTTTGTCTCCAGAATATTAATTAGAATTCATTAATTAAACTTCGACCATCTCTTTACTAGTAATTTCTAATGCTGTTCATCGTAAATCAATTTTAATTCGTATATTAGCATTTAGGTATCCAATATGTGGAAAAGAATTTAGAAATGTAAATTTTGGGATGCGCTTACAGAATAAATACATATATATTTATGTGTACAGGTAAATAAAAATATGTACCTACGTTAGTAGTTGTCAGAGCAAAAAGTAGCCTTCGACCACCATCATGGCCTAACGAGTGAAGTACGAAAGTTCTTTTGTTTCGGCTTCAGGAGATTTTTTGGCAAAATCAATGTATTTGAGGCAATTATTTTATATCTTAAGTACTAAGTATCCCATCCACATACGACTCCGGAAAATTATCTATTTAGTTTAGCGTGGTAATCTGTTTCCATAGTAGCAACTAGTTACATTTGTAATAATAATAATAATGTTTTGCATTAAATTAACAATATAAGTATCATAATTATTAAATTCCAGTCTCGAAGTATCCTCTGTCCTTTACCAAACTAAATTAATGAAATTTTATTAAAAATAATACTAACATGTAAAAAAGCAAGGTTCATTACGCTGCACGATTTCGTAGCGGCGTCATCCCGACGTCCCTTAGTTAGACCTTTAGATATTAATTAATGAACATTGTAGGTAATTGCTTTCTTTAAAGCTTGCTTACTTCCTATTAAAAGTTAATTCTTATTAATTTCAGGCTGTTTACCACTACATACTACCCCAACTATCTATAAAATGTGTGTATAGCTTAATGTGTATAGAAGAACATCAAACTGTGCTGGCAGGGAAACACAGATAAAATTTGAATACTGAAAAGTGTCACCAGATCAAGAGCTCATTAAAGTGTTGCGTATTAAGAGGGTTTAAAATACTCCTACTTCTATAGAACTTTCCGTAATATTTACGGTAGAAACGTACGATAGCGTCCGCTCACTCTACATCTTGCTTATGGATGGTCTAAGGCCGCGTCTAAGGTGTTCAAAGATAACAAAAGGCCCTCGAACCACTTGACTGTATTGTGGTAGCACAATGACGTTTTGATTTGGCCCATTGTGATAGCAGGTACTGGCCACTGCATGCCGCCCTTACTTGTAGATTGTGTAACAGACACTCTTTCTCACTATTACAGAAACAACGGGAATAATAGCAGGCGATTCACGTCTAACCAGTTAATTGGAAATTCGTATATTAACTTCGTTTCGTGTAATAGCCTATTAAACACATAACATAAAAAAATAAAGGAAAACACCACGCAAGGTCATTACTTGGCCTATGAAATTATCTATCTCTTGAACTACTGTAAGAGATGAGTTGAGATGCTATAAGAGAGAGAAGCAACCGTCTTCATGGCCGATTCCCTATGAAGAAAGTTGCTTCTCTCTCCAGGTATTAATTTACAAGGATGATTGACTAAAGTTGAAAATAATTTTCATAATATTATTGTTTCAAAATAAACATTAAAAAGAAATTTCCTTAGCAGGAACGCTTGTGTTATGTGATCCCAACGTTGTGTTTAACTTTTAGGTACAATTCTCAGGTGCAATAAATCTAAACGTAAAAAAATGAAACAATCGAATATAACAAACGGCACCGCCAGCTAGAGACACTAAAAACATGTTTCTGATCATTAATATAAAACATATTAAACTGTTAATAACTGCGGCGTAGAATTTTTTTGTAATAAAAACGCATTCTTGGCCCTCAGTCTGTATCCCACTGTGACGGGGTTGGAGATTCGGACGGTGATATACAACCTTTATCAATACGTTAATTAAAATATCGATAAACGACTCAATATATTCAAAATTAAGGTTCAATTCCGTTTGCAATGTAACATTAGATTTCTTCAAAGTATGTAGAGTTAATAGCCAAAGATGTTTCATAGCACAAGAAATCAAAGAGCGGACCATCTGCCGTCTCCGTCTCTCATCTCATCATATCAATAACTTAGGCACCAGTTATTTTTTATATTTATCAATCATATCGCTGTTCGGGTATCGATACCAATCGAGTAAAGTCATTGAGTTTTGTTTAGAAAACGATGTTTAGTTTGATATAGATGCTTCCTATTTATAATTACGTGATCTAATCTCAATAAATACACGGATTCGTTGTTGCTCCGAAAGTCGGATAATTATACGAAGTAAAGTTTGTGAGCTCCTTATAAACACGGTTGAATTAAGTTTGTAATTAAATAGGTATATGTTCTATATTTATTTCCTTGTAGCACCTGGGTGCACCTTTTTATAATTTGAAAGACTTAATCGAGAATTTCAGAAATCTCATAATGAAAACATGCCTTCATGAAAACATCTGAATGCATTTTTGAAAGCACGTCTTGTCAGTAGCCCATTAATGACTCACGGGTCTCCTCTTACAATGAGAGCGATGTAGGCCTTAGTCCACCACGCTGGCCTACTGTGGGTTGTGGATTGCACACACTTTTGAAAACATTTTTTGTGAACTCTCAGGTATGCAAGTTTCCTCACCGCTTAACTTAACATCGTAAAAATTAAAATAATAAACTGGAATAAATTAGAGTATACAATACTATCAAATATAATTTAGTTTATTGTTAACTCAATTGCATAGGTAGGTAAATACAGTTATATTTTTTATTTTATTTTCATTCTATGACAAAATTTTAAGAAATTTCGAGATGGAACCTGTAAAGCTTTTGTTTCTTATCACATGTCAGAGATAGTATAGGAGGTATAGGGTTCTGAAATTAAAATGATCCCGACAGATGCACTTTTGACATATCAGTGAACAAAGGGCTCGCTTGTATTCACACGCTCACGACAAAAGAACTTTTTTGCGTTCGAATATTCCGAGCGAAATCTAAACGCGAATCACATTGTGGGAGCGAGCCTTATTTTGAAATGAGGATTTTTTGGTGGAAAACAATTAACCTTCTTTTATGTCTGAGTTCCATGAAAAATAAGACGATATCTAGTCGATACATGATATTTTAGTTTTGAATGTTCAATAAGAATTGAGCATTTTAATGAATATTTCTACGTTTTCCATCGAGAGAGCTTCATGGCGCACTGTACAAGACTCCGATACTATAAAGGTAGTCATAAAATATATTTACTCATATGTGTTTACCATGTTACTTTTTATACTTGTATACAAACGTTGTTCAGATCGAAGTTATTCCTAAATGAATAAGTTTTGTCTTTATTAATACTTAAATTAAGTGCTTGTTTTGAAATTGTTGTAAAACTTTAACCTCGCAATAAACCACACTCGGACGTTGAAAGTGGACGATTAAAATCACAAATAAACTACTACTGCGGAGCCTTCTTTTGTCTTACTCGTGTCTACAACAGGCTTTTATCCTTTGGAGTTCGGACGCCAGCCTCATTCCTTATAAATACTCCTAAAAACTTCCAAAGGTAGAGTGGCGCGCGCAGGTAATGTCGGCCATTTTGTTTCTCCCATTTTTTTATTCTTTTTCAATAATTCTCATGTTTTATGGCTTGTTAAGTAGTTTGTTACGAGGCAAGTTTACTAATTAAATTGTGGGAACACCGGTAGCAGGAAATGTTCACTTTGGACTGCTATGATTTTATAATTAAATTTAAACCAATACGTCGAGATTATTATTGATTTAAAAATCGACGATCCAATTTACTTCCTTATTTAAACATCCAATTATTAAAAAATATTCGACACATAGCACCTCAAAATTTAATTTGTCGGAGAATTATAATGAATTTGGAGTTCAGCATTTAAGCAACTTTGTAGAACTCCATTTAATTGCGTTAGATAAGTAATAACCTACCTACACGTATTGTATTTAGTTATTTATCTCAATATTTCTTATTTATGGCCATATGCAGTCTATAGCTGGAATAAATACTGTAAGTATGTACTCGTATGTACTAGCATTTCCTTTGTCAATCCGCATTCTACAAGCCGATAAAAACACTCGAATAGATGGCTACAGCAGTGCCGATAGAACGTTAATAATGTTTTAATGTCTTTTATACTAAAGGATAATTATTGCATGCTGCTTAACATGGGAATTAATTTTAATACCAAGTATTTCTCGTCATCGTATGTCTGTCAGTTGTATGAGCTGAGTCCTTTATAGGATGTTGAATACAAAAAAGTAAACGTTTCTATCTTTAGTATTATTATTATTTAAATATTTAAGTATTTAAGAGCCAAAAAAAAGTAAATAATTATACTACCTACTAAAAATAACCTTAGGTTTTTTTACTGTAGGTACCATGTTATTGTATGTATAATAATGTATACTGTTAGAATTAAGTAGTCTTTTCTTGATATAAAAGCACGACTTCGGTACGGTTTATTGGTCCAGGCTAGGAATATTGAATTGCATAGTTAATATGTTTCGACTCGCATTTTCAATAAGTTTTATATAAATACTTAACTAATCCCAGATGTTTTACGATCGTTAAATATATTCGGACATAATATTTTTACAGTTAGGTATTTAGGTACAACAAAAGTGTAGTGAGAATTGAGGCAAGGAAGGACTTTCGTTACCCATGCATTCGTGCAAAATCGGAATGTAGAAACCTGGATTGATTGTTTATACTTTGTGTAAATTAGTTTTATACATGTATACATTAGCAGAAGAGTGTATAGCATATATTTTAGTTACCAAAAGTTTTTTTCAAATTCGACTGGTAGTCCCAGATACTAGTGCGTTCAAACAACAAATAAAATTATTATATAAACAATGAACGTTTTTGTAACAATAGAAATCTACAGCTAATATTTATATGTAAAGAAATAATGACAGATTTTCTCAGGCCAAAGTATTAGTGCACTGTTTACACGTTGCAATGTTATGTCAATATGTATCACAGTATTCTTATATTTAATCTTGATATTGACTTTACAATTGCGTATACATTTATTTATTTACTATTTCTGATAAGTAACCGAATGCATCTCACGCGACTAATATAACGTTAAATGATTAATTAATTTGTTGGTATAACACAAACGTTATTTAGATGGTTAGTAACTCATGTGGTTTGAATGTTAAAGTTATTATTATTTTTTGTTAGCAAAAAATACAAGAAAAAATTGACTTGTGGTGCTAGTTATAGAAAACATAGAAGGACAATATGATTATTACATTATTACACAATTGGTAGCTTAGAATTTGGAATCGAATATTTTGATCCTCTGTCATAAAACTGAAAATACAAATTCTCAAACTTATCCCTTTACAAAACAACTTTACTCAATAAAACTTGTATGTATGGTTGTTTTGTTGTCTTGCGTATTTTCTTTTTAATAAAATAAAAACATTAGTGGAAATAATAAGTTATGATGGGGTTCGGGCTTGTTTTGTTGTAGCAAATAGTCAATTTTACTTAAATTTAATACATATTCAGATTTTTATCGTTCGGAGGAGTCGAAGGAGAGGCTAAGCCGTCACTAGATAAATTTTATTGCGTATTCCCTTTAACTTAATGGCGTACCCCTAATGGCACGCGTAGGTACTCCAGTACAGGCACGGCGGTGCGTGATGGTCGGCGGTCCGGCGGCGGTTCGTGAGCGCCGCCGGACCGCCCCCTCACGCGCCGGTCTCAGCCATCTCGCAGTCATAACTCTCTACACTCTGGAGTACCAATGCATGCCAATAGGGATGTTTACTAAACACCATGCACAGTCTATTTCAAAATATGATTTAAGATTGTCATACGTCAACAAAATGGAGTGTCAGAATATCGGTAATTGGACTCCTAAAATAAGAGCGCTTTTATTTTAAATTTCCTTTAATTTCGCACTTAAAAGTGAGGTAACGAAGAAGTAAGGAGAGCATTGCGGCGAATGGCTGTGATTAGGGGTATCTACAAAAGACTAGAAGAACAAAAATAGCTTCTTTAGTTGCAACGCGTTTGATAGCTCTAATTAGACTATGAATATATAGACGGTGAATTTAGTAGTTTCACCCGTCCCTTATACAAATTAATTTTGCATTAGGTAGCCTCCATAACTTATAGTGTGCAACCACTACGTACGGTGCACTAGACTATTCAAACATGTAATATCATAAAGGTAAATAAACGGGAGCAATACATTTAGTTAATAAATACAAATAGCTGAAAATATAAATTAGATAAAGTAGATACCAATCTTATCAAGACAATATTAAAGATGAAAACGTATAAATACATGGATACGTTTCTTCGTGATCAGTCACGATGTCACACTTGACGTTGTCTGATATATCCGAAGCACTCACTGAAGACGTTGTGGACAAAGCTTTTAAAGAGAAAACTAAGAGCGCAGACTCCGTGAAGAGGATAAGTGTAACAAGAGCCGCACCTGCGGGCGAAGGTTTGTTAAGCGCAGTGTATCGTATCCGAGTTACCGGCAAATGTCACAATGCCTCCTTCGTCGCAAAGGGTCTCGTCAAAAACGAATTGCTACGAAGTTCTCTTAACTGCCTAAAGTACTTCAAAAGAGAAGCGCAGTTCTTTTCAGATGTTCTGCCAGCATTTCTTAAAGTCCAAAAAACACTAGGTGCTAAAGAAAATTTACAAACCAGTATCCCGGTATGCTTTCACTGGCTATGTGACGGACGTAACGACTACTTGCTTCTGGAAGATTTAACAGAGCGAGGTTATCAAGGCATCTCCAAAAACTTAACATTAAAGGAAAGAAATGCAACATTAAGAACATTAGCGCACTTTCACGCCGCTTCCTTCGCTTTACGTATCAAGGACCCTGATCTCTTTACCAAAATTGCAAATGAGTTGCATGAGATTTATTTCTATGACGATAACAGGAGATGGTACGATGATTATCTTCAGACCGCCATAAAATTTAACACTGATGCCTTAGCCGATTATGAAAAACCAGAAACAAGCATATACTACAAGAAGTTTAAAGAGTTACTGAAGGAAGACGTCTATTCTCAACTTATCAATTTGGTTTCGGAACGTGGTGACATTCCAGTAATTTGCCATGGTGACTCATGGTGTTCCAACTTTTTATATTCTGATGAAAGATCAGTTGTTATTGACTTTCAACTTATTAGATGTGCCTCTCCGGCGACTGACTTGGCCTATTTCATCATAGTATCGAACTTGTGCCGGAGTAAGAAAGACTTTAATAATGCTGTTGACGTGTATTACTGGGCATTAACATACTACTTAAAAAATATGAAATTAAATGCTAATCAGATACCGTCGCGTGCTACGTTTGAAGATGAACTCAAAAGATTCGGGAAGTATGGCTTTTTAGCTTCTTTATCAAGTTTTGCATTGTTAGCCAGCGAGAGGTGTGATATGATAAAGCCGAATCTGGACTATGAAGGATACGACAGGATTCCACTAATGAACATCTGGCGTCTAACACCATTTCAAACTAAAGAAGACAAAATGCAACTGGTAAATGCAGTGCATGTTGCAGTAGATGCAGGCTTGATATAAGTTACCTTCCCTTACCCTCCCAACCCTCTTAAACCGCTGTGAATTATTTGAGTTGCGATGTCTATGGGTTGAATTGGCAATTTTACATCAATAGCATGTGGCATTCATCTTTTACTATAAAAAAGAAAAGCCAATTTATTAGCTTCAAGATATTTAATTTCATATTCATAATTGGAACGAAATAAATAATTAATCAATACAATGATAATTTTGGATATTTTCAGTACCTACCTATTGTGAGCTTTATGGCTTTTAACAATAATGGTAAATCATATTGAGTCACGATATCTGATAGCATCTATCTAAATGTTGAAGCATTCGAGATAACGGAACTTGAACATTCGAAATCATCTTTAAGCTGCGGCCTCGCAAATGGTTTTGTATAGAAATTCTTGACAAAAACACCTGTATATCTTCGTACCGATAAGCCGTAGATGAGTCGGCATTACCAGTACATCGCTTCGGAATGTCGGCTCGTGACCGCTGAAGAGCCGAAAACTAATTATCGCCGAGATGTTGAGTGTTAACCGACCAACTTCTATGGCGTTCCACTGATACAAAGTTACATTAAGTGTAGTATCTACCTACGACTTGTACGCGCATACAAAAAGTATCTTACAATTTTATTGGGTGGACCAGCGATTACCATCATGTAATCTATCACGTGGTGATCCCAAATGTGTTTTTGAAAGGAATTATTTTGAACTAGCTTGGCCGCGACTTCGTCCACGTGAACTTCAGGATTTGTTCAAGAGCGAAGTAAAAATGATTCCATATCCCAATCCAGATTTAAAATTTTGTATAAAAAAATCCCAATCTATTGTGCCGCTTTTGCACGAAATACGAGTATAACAAATATCTTCATCACTTAATGTCAAACATAGGTGTTATCGTGAAACAGTAGGCTCTTTAGGTATGTCTTTATATACTACAAGCCCATGAACAAAATTTACCTGTGAAATGAACCAACGTGAATAACGCTTAGAAGGCTGTTACTATATCAGAAAATAACTCTGAGCACTATGCGGTCATTTCTGAGCGGTACACCTGGTACCATGATCAGATATAAGGGTTGCGACCCTTGGCATTCGAGCCCTCCCTTGGAAATATGTACGGCGTTCATGGATAAAGTATCTGTATATGTAGGTATAGTAGGTTTTCATGCAAAAACTAAGTAAGGTATGTGATGGGCAGTTAAAACAAATGTCGTTACGGGTAAACTTCTCAATTGCTATACGATTCCTGGAAAACGTATTCACAAGCAAATCTTATTAGAATTTTAACACATCATAAATATGTTAGTCACGTCGATTCTAAAATACTGCTAAATTGCTCAAAACTTGTTTGGGACTACAATCGTAACTTATCCAAAATTCAAATACATACATAGTCGTGAATGTAATGAATGTAAATTCATAAATCAGCCAAAAAAGGACGGACGTAGGCATCGTGGCCAGAGCAGACAGCAACAACCAAAAATAAAGTTTAACAGTGAGGAACGATGCAATTTTATTTTGAGGGAATGTTAAGCAATTGTCAATTAACAATACCTAACGGTATGATTTACGTTGTTTAGCCCTCTCTAACTATTGTAAGACTTCCGATCATAAGGAAGGGTAAGGTACCTCCCCAGGCGAGCTATAATAGGTCTATCAGCTCTATCTATAGTTCAAAAAACAATAATTTTATTTACCTTATTAATACAAATCGAATGACTGTTTGATAACCTCATGGGAATTTGACTTAGGTATCAAAAATCACGGCTAAAAGACTAACATTCGAACAAAACTTCAACATCGAAATCGTAAAATGCCTAAATACATAATATATATGTAACTACACATTAAACGTAGGTATATTATTATTCCACCTTCGTTCGATCGTGGATACAAATGGTAAAGGTGAGTTTGGAGTTAAGTAGGAAATTGAACGTAACATACAAATAAACCTTTCATGCATTTGTTAAAAATAACTATATTTCAAAGCGATCTCAAAGATAAGGTGCATCCCCAGTACCTACTCCAAGATGCAGTTAACAAAAGTTTTAGATAAATCTCTTTAGCGTCACAATACCGTGTATTTTCAAAAATACGGTGTTGTGCTTATTGTTATGAAAATCACGAAGATAGCGACATACACGAAGATAGGGCAACGAAGGGAGGTTACATGGATGTCAATGCATTTATGTATTGACTAAACTTTGCCCATTGATTTTAGAACATGTTCCAGAGAAGGATAAAAGTAACCTGTATGTAATCCGGGTTATGAACTACGTGTAAGAGCGTACGTGTTTTGCGTGAAAGAGTTACAAAAATCCATCGATGCATCTTCACAAACTTTCACACTAATAATAGTAACAGGATAAATTACAACAAAACATACCATCAAAATAACAGTCATTACATTGAATGATAACATCGTGGGGGAACTCTGCATGCAGCTGAGGAAACTTCATAATTTTCTCAAAGCGATGTAACGGTAGACTCTACCAACCCACAATTGGGTAATGTGATGGACATAAACAAAGAACATTCTTTTATTTTAGTTTTCAAGATATCGAGTCGTCAGTTGTTATAGATAGAAAAAGTATTATTAGTTTAATGATGTTATTTTCATTTAATAAATAAGCACGTTTTATGTGTTTGTGTTAACTGTGGGTAAGACCATTGACACATGTAAATATCGGAAAACAATACAGGTCAAATGGCAAGAGCACACAAAAATAAAGGCATATTTTAATATTAACAGAGGTTCTGGGTCATTACCTGCGTTTAGTGTTACCTACAGTACCTACACCTATTAAAGAAACCACCAGGAATAAAAAGGCATATAATATCATCATTTATTTAATTTCAGCGAAACAATTATGTAAGTATTAAATATTGAGAAATTGTCACATTCCTGAAAATTCCGAAAATGCTTTTGTATGCTGTGTAAAGGTACATTCGGAATCTTGAAACTAGATGCTTGGTAGGTATATAGATAATATTATATCATTTTGCTATTTTTCTAAATACATATTAAAATGCGTTCATTAAAATATTCTTTCAAATGTCCTCTCGACGACAGATTTATGGAGCGGTAATTAAATAGGTATGTGAATGCATTAAATAATACGATGTTTTCAATATTATAATTCCCTAGCATTTAAGCGTGCTGTGTTGACAAATGATGTGTACATGAGAAATAATCGCCGATTGGCGCCTCTAGTTAATTATCATTTAGCATAATTTGTTTAACTCGCTATCCTGGTTTATTGGCGGCAGTAAAGCTGTGTTCTGAACACCTCATAAACGGCGGCCACTAAATGTAGAGGCACCAAAAGAAACAAAATAAATAATTCATGGGCGTTATTTAGTGGCGATTCGAAACTCGGAGAACATTTACGTATCTCCCAAATACACGGTAATTATTAATAATTTTACATGGCCCATTAACAAAAAGGCCACTCAGCGATGTCCCAAGGTGGATAAGGATAAAAAAAAGAATCACGACCTCTCATTCGACGGGCCTTTTAAAATTGTCAGAGGGCACTTCTAAAAAGAGATAACGCTTTTAACATTAAAAAAAGTGAGGTCCATTTTGTAATAAACAGGTTGTAAACGATCGTGTTCGTGGCATCCAGGCTCTAAAGGGTGTAACGCACATAAATGTTCACCATAACAAGATTTGGTGGGTCAGTCTCGTGTGTTGTAAGTCTTACTTGTCAAACAGGTGAATTAAAAACTATAATTAGTTGAAAACCAAATAGGATTTCCACAAAGTTAGTAAAAAATAAAAATGTCCCATACTTAGATCATCCGATCAGGAACGGGAATCCCAGGACGACCTTCGGTTTTTATATTCGTTAAAAGAACTTATTTCTATGATTTGCCAATGTTCAAAATTCAAAATCGTATCTCCTCGCATTAGGATTATCCGCCCACTTTGGTACCTACACCTGATTCATTCGATATAAATAGACCCGTACCTAAGTATAATAAAATTTATTTGTCTTAATTTATTCGGGTTGATATACCTACCTCTTGACTTATTTGGCAACTTAAAAATAATGCTGTCGGCCTAAGAACTGTCTAAATTATAGTCTTTTTAATCTAAAATCCAAAATATTTTTGACGATTTTTCCTTATTTATTCAGTTGCAACCTTATTTGTCTGTTGCAACAATCAATATTGGTAAAAATTAAGCAGTATTACGTATTACGTATATAATTAAATAAGAAATAGCCACCTAGTATGTACTAAAACAAATGCTGGTATAATTCAAATTCAAATTCAAAAGCTTTTATTCATTATTAGGTACAATTTATGCACACTTAATGAACGTCATACATTTAACATTATATTAACATCCGCTTTGATCGCCCCTCAGGTAAAACGTAGACTAGGAGAAAAAAGCGGGCGAAAAAAAACTCCCAGCACTCATAATTTTAGTAACTTTTAAATAATAGTTTAAAAAATTATCACACACTTTCTTGCAAATATTTGTAGCAACATAAAAGTTCTATACTATACTAGTCACTTAAACATTGCAAATCTTTTTTTGTTTTTTTTCGAATTTGTACGGCGTAATTGTATATTAGTAAAGTGCAACCGTGCGAACATGGATTCAGCAAAAAGTTGTTCATCTATATACACCCTTAGCTTTCTGTAGCGGTAGAGCCTGTAAGGGCCGACCGTGAAATCGGAGAGCGAACGAACGTTGTAAATCAACTGAATGGAGTCCCCATTTTTTACTGTCCTGTCCGTAGAGTGACGCTGTAGAGGTACATCGAAGGATACCTAGGACATTTAGGAAATGGCCATTGACAACTATGGACACACACTGTTAGTCTGGTTTTCAATATTTGGCTAGCATTACCACGTGTCCTTATTACCATGTGCTATATAAAAGTTGCTCGTACGACACCATTGCATCAAATGATACTTCAATCCTGCACGTAACTCTTCTGCTAAAATCTTATAGACGAAAATAGCGGATGACCAGTGGCAATTTATCGACTATTTTTAATAGTTTCCTGTCAGAATCTAATAAACTACAGCACCGTCTGTATGAAAAAAATCGAAAGTCAAGCATACCAGTCGGTGGCTATACTGTAAGTATACTCTCTTGTGCATCTGAGTGCAATGTTAAACTAAGCTCATATAATAATTTTGATCTATACATATAAAGTACCAACTTGTAGTGAAAATCAACATAATTCATCAAAATTCAAAGGTATGTCCAAACTTATATTTTGCAAGAATCTAAACATTAGCTAATGAGTGGCTATATTAATTAGGTCTTTAATAAATAAATTAAACAGAAAACAGGTAAATTATGACGTTTCAACATACACTTCAACTAACAACTAACTCAACTAACAATAATCGTTATAGAGTATGTCTGTGTTCATAAGTTATTGACTTATTGTCTATGTTTGTTAAGTACTATTTATTTATTCTTTGTAAAAAATATTCTTATTATAAACCATATTTTTTAATTTAATTTAGTATCACATTACAAATTTTACAATATTAATGCAGAAATCGGACCTTGCAATCTCCATAGAGTTTATAGGTATATGTATGTATGTCCAACGAGTCATTCATAATATTATGTAGATTATGAGGTATGATTTTAATTCCCGAACAACTTCAAAGTGGTCACTCTAGTGACATCTTGAAGCTCTTAACGTTTATCTAAAGGCAGACACGCGCGTCTTATTTGTAATCACTTGACTCAGAAGTCGGGAACATGTCATTAGAGCCTTTCAGTGCCTCCTAGATGCTTAGGTAAACTTAAACGTTATGTACCGTCTATAGGAATGCTGCGCCTTCCGAGTGTTTGAAGTATCTTACGAGTAATGAACGGAATAGGTTTCTGTTAGTATGTCGATACATGTGTCATTATACATTCCGCCATGTAAAATTACAGAAAACTACCGGCCTACACCACCGTTTATGATTACAGTCATCGTCGTAGATATTTCAAATAATTAACTACGAATGCTCAGAACTACTTTCAGCGTGATAACTAGAAACCAACTTGTGTAAACTATACGTTAACTTTAATTGGAATTAATATTTCCCGTGGCCTGACATCATTTTCCGTTATTACATGTTACCCACCTAATAGCATTGTAATAACTACAATAGAATACGATATAGCGCAGGAACTTAATGTCGCGTAATAATAACAGTGTGCTGAGTGCGAGTTTTGACAAAACATTTTCGCTTGAACGTATCGAGCGCGAATACGTCGATTTCTATGGGATTGAAGCAGCGCCATCTTGTGGCTAAGATGACAAACGGAATTGGCGCTTAGCGTATAGTCGATTAACGCGACGGTGAAGTTACTCGAACAATTTTGTGCAACTCGCACTACGCACACAGTACCTTGTGATTCAGGTCGAGTTTCTGTCTTTGTTGCAATTGAGAACCTTTTCATATTCCACTGCTGGTTTCTTATTGCAATTGAGTAGCAAAAGGGCATGAAGGCCATCTGATGTTCAGTGGTCACTGCGGTCCATTGACATCTGCATCCAACTTTAAAATGAGGAAAAATCCTATCTGAGGTACTTTGCTACTCATGAGGACTAAGGTTCGCTTCATACGTCATAGTATCCCCGGCGACCATACCTCCCTGGCTAAAACACAAGAAATGAAGTACTTCTATGGCCCCACCACCTTAGCCCTTCTTCTCACTCTAGGAGAGATGATCCAGTGTAAATTGCTGTAGATACAGGCTACTGATCTGGTATGATAATAAAGTCAAGTCAAGGTTTATGAGAATTACAGGGAATTTCACACAGAATCGGTTGAAAAAAATAGTTTATGCCAAAAGTTTTATATTTACAAAAAGTTTAAAGTAAGTAAACAAATATCTAATAACTTACTGTGTAGAATACTCTGGATTTTCATCTGGACCAAATTAATTAAAATTATACCAGAAGTTTTCATTTAATATTTAAAGCGTTTAATTATTTATTAAAATAAAATTTGGAGATTGTGACCTTGAGTACCTGCTGGAGGGGTAACATAAAATATAGGGTTAAATTTACCCGTAAATAAATAAATTAGCCGTTGGCGGAAAGGGATATGATAGGCTCAAAATAGTCCGGTTCAGGTCGGGTCAGCTAGTATTATTATGAGTTTTTAATCTTATTATTCCTACATCATTTTTTGTATTTAAATAAAGCTGAGAATAATGTGAGGGTTCAAATAAACAAATTTGATAATCATCTGATAACCCGATATGTTTTCTCAAGTCGCTGGACGTTTTGGGTTTCGAAAATCTTGACAAATGTTTCCCAAAATTATCATATCATATTTTTGTGAGTGCCTAAGTTTGACTTTTTTGGATGTGTTTGTCATCAAGAAGGTAAAGTTACCTGATACTTAGTATTAACGTGGCACATTATTTAGATATCGTTAGGTATATGAATAAAGCTTCACTGCTCGGCCCTAATAAAAGCCAATTGGCATTCACTCTCTAGTTTATATTTAGTAGAGGTTGTTAAAGCTCAATATGTTAATTAAACAGAAACTATATATTTCAAAATTCTCAAATACTTTTTAGTGAGAAGTCAGAAATTATAAGTCTGAAATATGAAACAAACTGAAGTAAAAGGAATTTACTTTTCCAAGAGTGCAATTTGCAATGTAGATAGTGAAGCACTTTAGTTAATAATTTATAAAATTGTTTCTGAAAATTCAAAGTATGTAGGCACCGTATCTATTGTCTGTTTTTAAACTGGCTAGATGTTCATCTCTTTATTTTGAAAGTTGGTTATAAATAAAAATAACATAAATTGATTAATGAAAGTGCCAATACTTATAGCTAATTATTGCCACGTAATACGAATTTACGTATTTATGAATAGTGGGTGTTAGATTGTAAGGCACTATAAGTTAGCTAACTGATCATTCTCATGAGCCCACGTACGGCGATTACCTGTAGGTAGTATCAACATAAATTGTATAGAACTTTATTTAATAATTGAAATTGCATTTATGTAGGTACGTCATAATAAAGGTTCTTCCTTCAGGGACCACTTATTATTAATTTAGTTAATTAAGCTAAGTTAGGTCATCTACAATAATCTCAGGCCTCAGTTCCTACATTATAATTTTTCTTATGAACATTAACTTTTCTATTCAAAAAAGAAGTAAGCATATCATTATAATCGTAATTTTCTTACACGCGCAGTTTACCTATTAGGTAGTCGAATACAGTTCTTATTTTAAACCAAAGTATAGGATATTAAATCACGCAAGATTGCGCGAATATTCTTTCTGCAAATATTTCTACGACACTAATTTTATAGGTTATGTACGTTCTTTTAATTGCAAATGAATCTTGATGACGGTACGATACCTACGGCCGAAGGTTTATAGAAGAACATGATTCATACAAATGCTGGTTGTCGTCTTCGTTTATACCCGGAGATTAACACAGAAATTATTGTGTGAAATTATCCACGATAAAAGTCAGGACGTAATCGGGGAAATAAACGACCACGATTCAAAATTAATATATTAATATCATCGATGTAAAATCGTGATGAAATCTGACAATTAACAATCGATATTCGAATCTGAGGCGCAATGGAGACTGGAGTGCTCATTTAGGCCTTAAAGTTAAGAAACTTGTCTGACTGGTCGTTAAAATTCTCCGTAATACGTCCCGTGAAGGTACCTTACACCATGTTTTACACTTTCGTTCGACTACTCTGTAGGCACGTTTTGTAGAGGTTTTCTTGTTAACAAAAATAACCTACGTTAAGAGTTAAAGGCTGTTAGCGTGTTGGTCGTTTGTTTTATATTCTGTTTAAATTTTGCGACGTACTTACTTATAAGTACCATAGTTTGTAATGAAGCGACGTGATTTTTATATATACCTACTTATAAGCACTATCAAATTAGACATTCACGATTAAATGAAATACTTGTATTCGGAATTCTTTTAAATAAAATACATTAATTGGTGTACTGTATATATACTAAATACAATTATTTACTGTGAGCAAGGTAACTATTAAATATGGATGGTTGTTCTAAATTTTTATGTAAACATTTAAAAGTTACTTTAGTCTAGTGCTATTAAATATATTTTCCTTATTTATTATTTAGAAGAATTTAGTCGAGGGTTTTCCCGATATGTTATTCATTTACAATTATTTTAAAAATAAAGTTGAAAAATATGGAGGGTAACACACGTATAAGGTATAAGTAGGTAGGTATGCTACGCTACGACCCAGAAGAAATTCCAACTGTAAAAAAGTTTACAACCATGAGGCATGGTGCATCGCAAATATTGGGATGAATTGTTTGAGTATGATCGGTTTTTTGAGTCAAAATTGACAAATTTATACGCTGGCCTTAAAGTGGTGCAGTGGTACTTATTTACCTTAGGCCCACGATTTTTTCGTCACTCCGAACGAGAATCGGGTGTGGGCGCTACGTGGCGTGGGTTATAATAAAATGAAGTCAACCTAGGCTAGGTGTAAATTTGGCCCTGACGTAACCCTCGCTGTACAACTTCGATTTCTTTTGAAATCAAGCTTTATATGTACAGTCAGCTTTTAATAAATCGTAGCATCAAGGATGAAGATCTCTTGATCAATAAAGTGATGCAAAATTTCCAGAACAAATTGCAAAGATGTGTTACATGCTGAAATATTATACATATACCATACATATAGGTATATAATATGATATATACTTTAAGGCGATAATACCACTCCTCCAGTGTTGCATTTGCGTTTTATTTAAGGTCCTGCGCTAATTTAGATTGTTTTAATATGTTGTACCGTATTTAAATTTTCTTTCTTTCCTATTTAACATTTTAAGTCATAATTTATGAAAGGTATACCTAACATATTTACAAAGCTGATATTACGTGTGCCAGTTTGCGAATAAAAAGACGTATTGGAGCTTTCATGTAATGCTGAACTCCTTACCACCTCACATCTTTATGAAGCTGACAGTACGAGCGACAGTTTGCGATTCAACAGCGTCGAGAGTTAAAAGGGTTATGTAAAGACCCACGAGACGTGGGTGGGTGATTTTTATGCATCTTTTATAGGCTTTTTATGCACAAAAAGTTCTTATAAATTATTAAAACTTTAGAGATAATCCAGTTATTATATTTATGTTGCCCATTGCAAGAAATGTATTTTAACAAATAAATGTCGTATGCATTGGAGAACTCATGGATTATTTGACGATCTGATTATGATTATAACGCCACTCTATGATATAATCATGACCTATATTTCCAACCTACTTATATTTATTTTCAAATCCTAAGAACGTTTATGTATGGTAAAATATATTAAAATTAATCGCTCATTAAGCGTATTGGTTTAAAATGTTGATTTTTAGAAACTCGTTACCTTATCCGCAAGTAAAATAAACAATATGTATTGTATTTCAGTAATAATAAGACATGCTCGCCAAGTCACCGCTCGGACGAAGTCAGTTACTAATAATAAATATGTGAACATACATAAGTTTGTGGGGAGTAGGTCATTAATGTATGTTTACGCGATCAATAAGGTATTATTTAGCGACCTTACCGTTTCCCGTGTCCCATTTACCCACAACTTAATGCTTCGACCTTACATATCCAAGGTCGGACCTAAGTAGGGTTACCACATCACATAGGTACATTAATACTACGGTGCCAGCCCAAGCTATGCATTTTATGCCAATCCTTGTTTGTTTTCTCAAATTAAAGTAGCCAAAATTATTTCCTAAAAGATCTATGACAAAAGCTTACATATTTACTCTATCTTTAGTATATTCATAATGATTTTGCATATTAAAGTTATTAATGTCATCGCGACGTGTGTTTAATTAACCGCATTGCAGGTTATTATTAGTTCAATAACGTTTGATCTGTTATTTAGCCAGATTATTTATTTATTTATTTATTTAAACTCTTTATTGCACACACACAGAAAGAAACATACAACATAAAACATAAAAGATAGAATCAAAATAAAAGATGGAATCATAAAAACAAAAATAGGACTAGGCACAAATGGCGGTCTTATCGCTAAGAGCGATCTCTTCCAGACAAGGAAGTGGTAAGGAGTTGAAGAGTGGAGAGAAAAGTGAGAAAAAGGTAGGGTGTGCAGAGTATAATATAGACTATAGAGCATCGGTACATAAACATAATACAAAAACATTACAGATTACTAAAAAATGGCAGTTTTTAAAGTCTCTACATACATACACAACTGGTGGGTCTGGTTACCCTAGACCTGAGAGATATCTTCAAGGACACACAACAAGGATTCCGTTGTCAATAAACGCAAATATACAGAGTCGTGCGTGTGAGAATCACAAAAAATGTTTGCTTTAAATTTTATTATCGGAATTAGGTATTCAAAATATAGGTATCACTTATGTAGGTGATATCAAATTTCTTGTTTTTCACTGTAGCGTATAAGTTGGAAAAAAATATTTATTTCTATTGGTAATTCAACAGGTGATAGAGCTTGTAACTCGACAAGAGTATTGTTTCGATTGGTGGGAAGATGGAAAATCGAAGGAACTTTATTTGAGGTACGGCTTACCAAGTGTCCTCATTGCCATGTCGCACGCAAAACTTACTCGTACGACGCGAATTATTTTACTATACACAATCAGTTTATGCTGCATTTATTATTTATCAAAAGTATACATTTTGTATGGCTGAGCTGCAGATAATTTTAGCTGAAAGCTTCAGGCATTTTTTCCGTCTAATAAATGACTAGGTTATTAGGTTGAAATTATATCAAAATATAATTAACATTAAATCTGCATTTTTATGTAATTGTTATTAAAGATTGCATTGGTTTTGAAAAATCGAAAGCTGCAATTTTACAATTCGTACATTTTGCCTCTTTTGGGTCAAGGCGCTGGGCGGTGGCGGAGCGGGTTATGTTGTTATGGTAATGTAAGTTATCAAGAACCTCTCCTGCAATCATTTTTATTTGTGACGACCTGTGCCCGCGACTCCGTTCACATTTAGTTGCAACAGCATGCTTGGGTGCTAATGGGATCTTGCAGTAAGTATTTGCAATTTAAAAAGTATCCATGGACCTTGCGAAAAACTTTGTCCCATAGTATAGATTATTTTGTTTAAAAATGTTCTCTATTACCTACACAGGTTTGATTCTTCAAATTGTCTTCTTAGAAGTCCTTTTAGTGTTCTCAATCAGTCCTTAAGAATAGCACTTTGTTAAGGACTGATTGAAGGGGTTCGTAAGTAATCACTTACGTTACTAGGATAAATGATGATGACGATGATGAAATAAACACATTGTAGAGACCGGACTTGAATTAATAGGCCAACTATCGATCTTAGCCTTTGACATGATTGCATTATGATGCGACACCGCCCCGCCTACAGCTAAAAAGTGTTTAAATATTGAATTACACCTACAGTTCGCCATCGCAATGCCAAGTTATCCTACCAAAATAAAAAGCAGTTCTAATCAACCTCCTCAGATGAACATTACGAGCCATGTAAACTGTATTCGTTAGTATGCAGTTGCCCAATATCACGTAGGCTGCAGCGACTTGACTGGGTGATCCACGTGTCTGCTTTTTGGATATTGCGATTAAACCATTTTAGACTCTATTACAATACTTTAAAGAATGATTTGGTGTAACATCATCTGATGTACCGTTTCGAAAATGGAATTACACGTCAGTGTTGAGTGTCGCAATCGACGCGTGCCGCGCTGTGGAAACTCAGTGAACCTTTTGATTGAAATTTGAACTTCACGGTACTATTTACTATTTATTAATTAGATATTCTTTGGAATGATGTTATACTGGTATTACTGGTTAAAGTAAACGCGCATATATATATGTGCAGCCCAAATGGTTAATTTTGCTGCCATGTGGGGAGTGCATTGATGTCATTATAAAGGTGCAAGTTGGTAGCGGGTGACATGAAGCGGCAGTGGACGACGTGTCGCGAGCGACACTACTGGTTTCTATTTATTTCTATGAAAAAGCTCGACGATTTGTAGCTAGCTTCGTGTCGCTAACTAAGGAGGGAATTTCATAGAAATACATAGAAACCAGTAGTGTCGCTGGCGACACGTCGTCCGCTGCCGCTTCATGTCGCCCGCTACCAACTTGCACTTTAAAAGAGATTTAAGCCTTTTGTCGACGCAATTTTAGATAAGATTTCAGTAAACTGTGATAAAACATGGTATCTATGGTTAATTCCATAACTAGATGGAAAGCCTTAATCTAATGTGTTTGTTATTCGTACGTACCCAGCCTACTGTTATTGGTTTCGCTAGCAAAAAACATGTCTAAGTAATTCCAATTTTGTAAAATTCATAGTTCTTCCTTACCATTTGAGACAAAGATATAGGAACTTATTTTTTTCAAATTACAGTTCCATTTTAGTTTAAACTAAGGTCATGGTCATTTATTCGCGGTCTTTCATTAGTACATTTGCCCTAATCAACATCTATTTTCACTTGGATGACTTCAAACCATAGTCGATGCTTCAAACAAAGGCTTGTCAAACAAACATGGCAATTGAAGGCTTGTTTTAACTGATGATATATGTACATATAAATTTTCTTTTGCTTTTATCTGTTAAAGTTACGTAAGGCCTATAATATATAAAAAATGTGTAGTGTTTAAATAAAGCCACGAGAGTAGGTTCGTGAAGGCAATCCACTTAAACTTCTGTCACGCTCACTCTTATGAGAGAATGCTAGCTCTGTTCCGTTCCGGCGCAGGCGCAGCCTCCGAGCGCTCGAGCGGGATCGTTTCTCAGAACTCAGCGCGTTCCCTTAGCTCAGAGTTTCTCAATCTTATCATTTCACGTACCCGTAAGAGTATGTAGACCATGGCGTACCCTTTTTCAAATAATCATAGTGACGGACCTTTATTTTTCATTAACATTTTACATTAATAAAGGTCTGTATCTATTACTTAAAAAACACAATAATACCATGTAAAGATACATTATAATGTCTACTGCTGTGTATATCTTTTGTGCTTTTAAAAATAAAGGTCCATATTTAAAAAAGCTGAAAAGAGATAATAATGCTTTGCATAAATAATGAGGTAGCTATCTATTGCTCTTTTGTAATTTTTTATGAAATAAAAAATTGTGGTACGTGGCAGTGGACCCAGTGGTACGCGTTACCCCACTTTGAGAAACCCTGCCTTAGCTAGATGATAGTATCTGCTCTGCAGTTAGTTGTGTTCTGTGTAAATATGTAGCCCTGCCCTGTATTATGTTTCTTTCTAGCCCTTAGTTCGGAATTTTCCTTTATTCTCCTTATGCTGAGCTATCTAATATCAAGTGCTTTCAAGATTGATTTTTTCTTTCCATCTTTTTGTTCATCGACTCTCTAAATTTTATGACCTTATATTTTCTACTTTCGAGAAACATGTAAAAGTGGCATACGTTTTGTAAAAACGTTATATGGGTTTGTATACCATAAATCCATAAGGTACTTGATGGATTTTCCTATTAACACAGTGGAAATTATCAATGTCCTTTGAAAACTGGAGTGGAAGTCATAACCGTTTTATTCAACTTATTTTTTGTACATAATTAAGAATCAACATAGAAAGACATTTTTAATTTATATGCCACATTCTTTTCTTATCTTTCATGCTGCCACAAAATTCATGAGCCGCAATAGAAATTGTAGAAACTATACCTGTTAGGAACTCGCGGCAACACTCACGTCATTACTAATCTGTTTTTATTGCTCGGAATTGCTCCATCTAAAAATATTTCTAAAGTTTTTTCCTCTTTTCACAGGCTTTGGAGTTGAATTTTTACAAAATCTTTTTCAATGTTCAACTAAGTATACTCCGTACAAGTAGATAGCTCACGTATTTTTACGTTTTTAGATGACTGAGTTGATATCAGTCAAATATCTATCCTTTTACACCTTCTACGGCTATCTCCGCGTTTAATTTTCCTTTCGATGTCTTCTTTAAAATTAACCAATCTCAATTGGAGCTGAATGCTTAATAATGCTCCAGGCTTCAACTGCTTAGAAAGACGAACACAAATAGTAAGAAACTTATTGACTTGTTTTCCCCAACAGTGATATCTTGTTCATATCAGATTGATTTATTTTTCAAGTGTTATCATTCATTCACATTACGCTCGAGTACCTATTTGTCGTAACTGCAATCTAAGTGTCTTGTTTAAGTGCAAATATTTTTACCGTTTTTTCTTTAAACATTGCAATGGAAATTTCTCCAGCTTTACCTAAGTTCACAAAATTAATTGCGCAAATTAAAAGAGATGACTATCACAATGTGTAAACCTATACGCAAGTATGTATGTGTCTAAGACTAAATGTTTCAACAGAATAGTGTACTCATTTTATAGATTAAAGAACCAAATATTGCGGCATATTATCTTTTATCAACGCCTACTGTAGTTACTTCCTTATATCAACAGTGGAACGGCCTATAACGTAATTTGAACTCGAAGTGGGCACTACGAGTTAAGCAGATACGTTTAACTAAAGATTACACAAAGTCGTTGACACTGATAACAACCCGAGCAAACTGATAACGAAAACACATAATCAAAACCACATCACGAAATTTACGTTACGGTAGACTTTATTTTTAGCGGTAGAGCCGAACTTAGGCTGAGTGGCAAAGCTGACGAAATAGAAACAAATATCTTAATTCGGTATCAATAAAATATTTAATTTATCAAAATTAATTATTTCCATTTAAAACAATTATACCTATTTAATTTTATGATAAAAGTATCCTTATAAAATATATTCTTGTTATTCAGAATGTAGTAAACAATTTCAGTACTTAAAGCAGAGAGCTTTTCATTTTGTATGCAGGAATTTTTGAGGTACTAATTATTTAAGCTAGCTATTTAAGAGACTGAATCCACGTCGCTATCTCCGCTTCCTCGCACCTTATATTTTAAGAATTCACAAAATATGTAACAGGTTTTAATTTTGACGGATTGCGTGCCGTAAATTGGTAGGTATTCCAACTTAAAATGGGCCCGTGCCAAATTGCCGCGCGCCAATTATTAAGTATCTAAATTAAAATCAAATTTACATGCCATTGCTAACTAAAATGCTTTCGAAACGACAATATCGATTTCCATATTAGTCCGTTCTTTATTAACAATAACTTAAGAAGTATTTCGGCACACTTTAGTTGGAATGCGCTTTTATAATAAAAAGTTAAAACTACCTACTTACGTAGGTATGTAACTTATATTAATAAGACTGAAATAATATTTTAACAATTAAATGGCTAATAAAAAGTACAAACTTTAACATTGTTTCACCTAGGTATATTGCTATAGGCTTATACAAAAATCTACTACAAATAGGGTTATGTCTTACAAGTCCATTACGATACGTACTTTTAATTAACTGTCATAAATACTACCCTTTCGTAAACTTTATATGGCGAACGCAAGGGATAACGTCATAGTTTTTTGAGTCAAGTTAATTTTTTAATGCTTTCGCGCTCAGTAAAATTCATTTTTTAGACATATTGGAAGGTTGGCAAAATTTTCAGATAGTCGTAAATATAGCTTTTAGCAGAATTACATTTTGAAATTAATTGTAAATGGTGGAAACATCCCCACTGACACTTTAAACAAAAGGAAAACTGAACACCACAAAACCCCAAACCTTTAGTAACGTGATAACAAAACATGATGCTCAGCATACTTTTTATCAGGTTTTAATTTTGCCTACATCAAGTATAATAGGAATTCTTGAGCTCGCGTCACTAAAATGCTACAGCATTTAAAACGGATTGTTATTAAGTGTAGATACGTAGCGTAAGTACATTCTAGCGTCTCGTCGCAGTTACAAGAAGTTAGAGGTTTTTACTTCAATCCAGCGAGTTTTCTACACTGTTCTACGAATCGTCGTCTGCATAAGTATAATGTGGACCTGTTTACGTCTGAAGAAACAGTAAAAAGCCACGGCACAATGTTTTAAAGCTTATTATTTAATATTATTATGATGCTAAGATACCCTTGTAGAGAGCTGTGAGGCATAATGCTCACGATGTTTTCCTAAACTGTAATGTGGTAGAATTATGGCAGTTCGACTGGGGATATTGCCGCAATGGGCGCACGACGAAGCAAGAAGAGTTCCTATATTTGTTTGAGAAGTGCGGTCAGAAGTTAAAGAAACTGATTTTCAGAAACAAGCGACCATCTGTGATCAGAAGAAGGCACGCATTGACTTCCTACCCCAGTTACGAGTAGTAACAGTGCCGATATTGGATTTGTTTGTCCATGGGCAGCACTGACAACTTAACATGGGTGACGGGCACGCTAATTAGTAGCCGCCTATACAAAACGGGGGTGGTGTGTTATTGAAGCGCCATAACACAATTTCAAATGTAAATTTCTTACCACAACTGTTTAGACTGTGAATTGTCGATAGAATTTATGACTTGCCTCAGTCTAGAACCAGTTCCAGTAATCTACCTAGCCAATTTATATGTAATAGACTTCGTGCGTGTCTTACTAAGGAATGTTTTACGTAACACCATAGTCGTTACCAGCACCTAGTACCAACCTAAGCGGCGTCCTGAGTTTATGAACTGATTTGTTAATGATATAAGGACCTATATTAATACAGCTGCGACCACTTAACAGTAGATACCTACTCAAATAGATTTGCTATTTTTTGTACGGATTATATTTACACTTTTAAAATGCTTTTATTTCGAACTTAGCACTACATCCGCAATACCTAATCTTTTATAATATATGTACCTAAAACAAGGCAAATGCTCAAAATATAGCCATATCCTGCGCGTCCAGTTTTTTATGTGAAGCTCTTTAATGGAGCCGAGGTCATAGCGAGGTTTGTAGAAATGCATAAACGTTTTCTTGGTAGAGAACGTAAATACAATCGTTATAATTTTTATTTTTTGTAGTTTAATTCAAAAATTATACCAACGCAACTCTTACGTATACGCAAACAATTTACGTATAATTGTGATTTTTTTATAAGAAACACAGCTAGATAGGTATATCTACAATGCTTTGAGCTCGCCCTTCGATAGACAATACTCGAAGAGCTCGAACTTGTCAATTGAAAAATTTATCTTGATTACCTGATATAACAATTTTAATCAATAAAAGCATCTTTAAACTCCTTTAATGTTTGTAGTAAAGATAATTCTTTGTACGACTATTCTTATTCTTAAATTCAAATAAGGTTGTGGTCAAAATAAGATTTTTTAATCAGTTTTATTCTCGTCAACGATATCAGCTTATCATATTTTGGAATAGGCGGGAGAAGCTATGTTTGCAGAGTGGCCAAAGATTGACGCACTGTACTAACAAACATCGATACAGCGCAATCAGTTTATCTGAAAATACATAATATAAATCGAATATAATAAAATTCTAATCGTTTGATAGTGGCTTGATTTTTAAGATACTTGCACAGTACAAGCACCACTGAAAGTTTATATCTTCTAATTCATGAGTATATTAATTGGTTGAATCGGCAATTATAACCGTGTCTTGAGCGTGGGTTGTACGCAAGAAGCCTACAACGAACCGTCTTCGACGGGGTTGGCTGACATCCATCGATAAAGTTTAGCTACCAAATGTTTAAATAGGTATCTACCCGTCGTCGATATTGTCAATTGATGGACATAACGCGCCCGACGTTGCATTTTCCGTGGTTTGTCGTTGCTACCTGAAACCTCGTTTAAATCTTTCCGGCTACGTGAATATATATATATATTCACGTAGCCGTATATATACTAACAGAAACATATCGATGTTATTTGTTAACTTTAAATAATATACTTCAATTTGTAAATTATACTTTCGACTAGGTAATCATATCGTACAACGTTAATAGCACTTTCTTGTCTATCATAACGATTTTTGAAAGATACAAATTACAATCTTGGTGTTGTTGCTTACAGTGTGTGTTTAACTTAACGTCCCCGAGGTCCTGCGTATTTGCATAGGCTAAGTGATACCTGAATATTATTTATCTTCAGATAAAAATGTCGGCTACGCGGAAAACACAATTTTATGAACGCTCACTTGATTTACATAAACTGGGATTCCGATAAATCGGTAAACACCTATACCTTATTCCTTCGATCAACAATCAAAGACGTCAAAATTTAATTCCTGGATATTTTATCGATTTATGCAACGCATGATAATTATGTTAATATAGGTAATTCAAATAATTTTAAGGTTACTTTTGGCAAAGACCTTAATTTTTTAATACCTACTAGATCATATTATTATTATACTGAATAAATGATATAGTAGATAAGTATTACGATTGGAAAAGATACCTACGTAATTCGGGCATAAAAAGCACGAAAAAGAGCCTGCTATCTACAAAATATAAAAGGGGTGGATAACGTTCTTTGTTTTTGAATTAATTTAAGAAATAGCTAATATTAATTAGCGTACATACGTGAAAGCGATTTAATCAAAGTGGAATTTATATTCCTAGTAAAACATAATATTGTTTGCAATACAGGTAAGAGTAGAATACGAACTTACAGGCTGCTAATGTATACTAAAATGATAATAACACACTAAAACAGTATGGCAAATCGTTGGAATGTTTTATGTAGAGACCATATGTAATCACGTACTTATGTATTGTAAGTACGTTCATTTCCAATAAATAAAGTCCTACATAATGCACATCTTAATGTTTATTTTAATAGGTATCAGTTTGTAAATAATTGCAATTTTTACAGCTTTTACATTACTATTGCCATTTCGCCTTCTCGTGCTTATAGTCCGCCCGCATATAAGCGCATATAAGCGCACTCTATAGGTTGTATAAGTATTCGTACATTAAAGTATAATTATGAAGAACTACATATATAATATACTCTATTTAGTGGTTCCGTTTTATTATGTTGTTTTTATAATCGTGCGATCAACACGTACTATAACACAGGAAGTTCATGGCCGTACGGGCAGTCGGTACTACGGGCTACGGGTACGAAACTCTTGCCAAGGCATCAACATCTTTATATTTATGAGGTTAAAGTATCTTTTGGTAAGCTTAGTTAACTCATCTATCCAACGGAACCAGTTCGTATGTTATCTTTCTCTCACTTTCTAACCTTTTTACTGTCTGAATCTGTCCATAAAAAGGAATGCGTACACATGCTCTTACAAGTACAACATACTAATACTGTTTTATTAAACATAGCTGTTATTTAATTTAGCGTATATAGTATATAGCCGTAGCTATTCATCAAAAATCCTCAAATAACCCAATTGATAAACAAAGGCACAAAGGAATAAAAATACTTAGGTAGCCAGCTACTTTGCAATTTCATGTTTGAATCTTCTAAAAACCACCAATTTGAGTACTTATAAAGAAAGTCCCATCATCATAGAGATAAATTTCGTAGCCAAACTTCGAAGAAATGCAAGTAATTCAAAGTGTTACTAAGATTTAATTTTATTTCTCGGCTATAAGTGCAACTCATAAAACCTCAAGATCTCATATCTATGAAGAAGGTTGATGGTAAATTCCGTAGATAGTATCAAAAGTACTCCGCATGGATTCGTTCGGTACCGGCGCTACATAAAGAGCGACCGTGGCCCGTCGTGGGTCCGGCTATCAGCTCATCTTGCTTCCAATGACTGTTTTCAGTTTAAAATAACAACTTAAGCTCTTCACTATCTTAAATTAGTAGGATTTAAAGAAGCTGAGTGGTATGGTAAACAAATTTATTAAGAAGTTTGAAACACTGCAAAACTTAGTGTAACTAGTGTAACACTGCAAAACGCCAAAGTTAAGTTAGATTACATGCTCAGAATCATGCGGTTAGAAAATACCAAATGTAAGCTCTTAAAAAATATAATACATTCATGTCGAACACACATCTACGGAGCTACGCGTCTATAGAAATGACCTAGGCCATAGTTTTCCTAAGAAGCGGAAGATTTATTTACTATTTCAGATTCATCGTGTTCAAAGGTTGGTGTGACGAGTACACACCCCTAGGTGGGATAGCATTTTTAAGTAATTAGTACCTAACTATATAATATTACGTACATTATTGTCAGACGTTGTACGTATTGCGTCTGTGTCGTGACCGCATTATGGAGTTGGACTCATCTCTTGCTCAGGCTTGCTTTAGCTATTTTGTTAAAAGAGCACTTTAAAAAAGTTCTTTTAATTATTTTCTTAGTAACTAAATATGACCTTAGTTATAATTTTGAAGATACTTGTAAGCAACAAATTACCTAAGAATTAACGGGTACAATCATGAAAAAAGTCAAAAAGTAAATACATATTCATTCAATCTAATTAGATTAGTATACTATGTAATACCTACAGTATCTATATGTAGATAACTATGTAGCTATGTTATTTCACTACATGTGTAAATTAACATTACCTACACGTTAAATTTAACCTCTAAAGCAGCAGATCATACTTAAAAAATAATCTATATAAGAAGTTAAAAAACTTAAAAATGAAACAAAAATTCTCTGAAATATCACGCATATTGTACTTATTTTGTATTCTCAAAGATTTAGTATTGATATTCCTCGCGTGTATCGAGAGGTGGTGAGCGCAGCTCATTACATCGTTCAATTAGGCTGTTCATACTAAAACATGGCTCGGAGGCCCTATCTTTGTTTCTCATGTAAGAGTGAAATTCCTTCGTCGTTTGACGCGAGCGCGCCGTGTAGCCTCAGTTAGCTCTTAGCTGTAGCACGAGCCAACATCGTGAGTAAATACGCACTGAGAGAAACGTTCTTAGGTACTTACTACTTATAATATGCGGGTCTAGGTACAACTTAGGCGTGTATAGTTCGCGCGCGACTTGACTGTAGGATACCTACCGCACTTAAATACTTTTGACTATATTCATTTATTAAATAACATTTCATTAAGGTACCTTTACCATTAAATACAAAAAAAACCTTTAAAAATTCATCAAAAGTGCCCGTGTGAGGCATTGTTCCCATAACGATTTTGACTTGAATATTTATCGTTTATTGTATCAATCAAGTTTTATTTTTAATAGATATAATATGGACCGTTTGCTTTTTTTATATTTTTCCGATATGATTGAATAAATAGGTAATAGTAGTAGATATCACCACATTGTAAGTAGATAGATACCAAAACAAGTCGCGCGCGAACTATAGCTTTGTAAGCTAGGTTGCCGCTACATTATATATCTGCCACTTACAAAATATAAAAAGAACTTTAAACATGGATTAGTCCCGAGTTGTCCCGAATATTAGATTTGAAATAGTGCCCTCAACTCCAGAGGTACAATACAAAGTGGTACAAAGAGGTGAGTATTGGTGCCTTATCCAGCAAAAAGGCACACAATCTTATATTAAGCACTTACCGACAATAAGCCTACAGTTGGTTAATTTTAAATGTCACCACGGATATTTGTTATAAAGCAACTAAGTAACGAGCGCAAACCAAGCACGTAAAGTTAATCTTTACAAATGGAGCCTTCGGAAAACTTGTGAACATCTCGACGCAAGAAGGCATAACGGCTTTACGAGCCACATAAATTTCAACATTATTATTGGTTATTCTCACCTCGTTTATAATAAGTCCATATTTCAAGATACCCGGAATACCTAAAATATGGTAATGACACAATTTTAGCGATAGAAATCGATGCGACCCAGCAATGTCAATTTAGTGTATTTTTATATGTACACTAGCTGACCCAGCAGGCTTCGCTCTGCCAATGAAATTTTTATTTTATTATTTTTATTTAATAGCCTTTGTTACTCAGGCTGAATGTAGCTTTCCAATGGTGAAAGAATTTTTGAAATCGGCCCAATAGTTTTTGAGTTTATTCGTTACAAACATACAAAAATACAAATGTTTCCTCTTTATAATATTAGTATAGAAGTATAGATAGGTATATTATATACAAGTTTATCGCGTTGATAATAGAGCCGTATTGACTAGGGTTGAATTTAGGTAATTATTTATTTATTTATTATACTTGGGTATTTATTTAGTATCATGTTCAACATCAAAAGTCACAGCTTAAAATACAATTACAGCTTAATTAATAAAGGTATAAATCGGGCCTTAACATACTTACAAGTGCCATCGGTTATTCGCTCGTTTACCAAACTACTATTACCGTGTAAATACGGTGTGATTTACGGAAATCTTTTGATTTTTAGGGTTCTGTAACATACCGTAATGTAACGTAAAACGCCTTATGGCCCAGTTTGCCAGGGTGCAAAAGAGTAGGTATATCAGTGAGTATCTATTGTTACGATCATTTTGTAGGTATTTTTGCTTTTATGGGTACACATGAGTATTTTAGGTACTCGTAGGTGTATTCCAATAGGTAGATACGAATAAAATATCATACCACGAATTTTTTGCTTAATTCATGTACTTATTTACTTCTTGTTACTTACATGTTTGTGATGATTTATGTTTTTTTCAAAATTGACGTTCTATAATCAGGCGGGAACCCTTAATGTGAGTGTGCATCACAATTCACACTTCCCCAGTTTTTTTCCGTGTGTGTAATGGACGGACGGGCGAAAACTCGTAACATAATATGTATATGTAGGTATTTAGCTGTTCGCACGCAACTGCTGGCGCCAGACATCCCCACAATATCGTTCTCCAGTATAATAAAACCTTACACCTTAAGGGCGCTTACACACGACACACGCGTGTTGTGCCTTACTGCCCACAACAATATGCCGTAATCGTAACGCTATTAAATATATGTATGTTACAGCTAATTTCAAATGTAAATCATCTTAATAATAACCTAACTTCATATGATACTCTACAATTAGTGAAGTTATTAAACAGTTTTATTTCCCTTTTAAGTCAACGAAGTGCATATTAAAATCAATAAAATGATAAAAGGGGATAAAACACGTGTACCTAAAAGTTAACGTGTGCCATTAGTATGGGATGATGTTAGACATTGTATAATAATATGATCTACTATGACGAACGTTCATCGTACGAATAATTTGCTAGGTTTTCATGCTCACGGCTCTGGACTTTATATGCCTATATACTTAGATGAAAAGGATTCGTTATGCCTGGTACAGAGCACGTTGATGGTATAGCGTTGAGATGTGGGCAAAGACCTTTATCCAGCTTTTATCCGTAGCCGTAGCCTCGTAAGCGCAAGAATGCCGCGCAGATTTTTTTCATCTATTTTCCGTGCCGCCGATATCGTGCTGAGATTATGTCGACTAAGATTGATTCCCTTTCTCGTATCTACACTATTTCTGAAAGGATGCAATGTAGGTAAATAAATATGTATGCGTTTAAACAACACGATATTGAGAGCGGTTGCCTATTCAATGTTGCTGCACTCTCTTTGGCCGTCATTATATTGATAAGTTCACGTCATAATGTTATTAGCTAATAAAACTATAATCGATTTGCAGTTTTATCTGTTAGTAACAGGACCGAAGAACAGGGTCTAAGTGGTGCTACGAAACAACGTTCATGGTATCAATGGTTAAAAGAATTTCTAGGCAGTGAATATTGTTTAAATTAGTACCTACCCAAGGCATAACTGTGGCAAATTATAATATGGTTTGGTAACATAAAGCTGTTGTTCCGACATATATATAGTGGCTAGCGGTCTGTGCGTTTGCAATGAGACACCGCTTCAAATTAACCAATGCGCTACTAAAATTCCATCGAGACCTGCGGTTAGTCGGTATTAGTAATGTTGCATATAATACACATAAGTACATATCGTTTGAACGGTACCGTTTTTTTCAGAAGGAAACAGCTGTATCGTAATCTAGTTAGACATCGAGTATGACAATATTACGAGTAATCCATTGCAAAGTCGCGACTTTATAAATTTAATATACATAGACAAAATATTATAAATTTTATTCGAGGTACAATTTAAAAAGTAATATACAAAAAAGGTTTTCTTTGGGCAACAAAAGCGAAAGCTCATCGGGAATAAAAAGTAGGAAAAACAGAATAAATTATAAGTAGGTATACCTAATATATACGGAGCACTATATGCGGAGTACCTATAATTGTACATAATGGATATATTATGACTGTAGAAAATATTATAAAATCTTTCTCCTTACAATGATCGTCCAAAGTCCTTTTCGTAATGAAATGTTTACGAACAAATTACAAGAGTGGCATTCCCAACACGAATAATCTAATTTCACAGTGATAATAGACAGTTGTATTATCTAATAATAGGTGAAGAGTTTTTATTTCGGCTCACCTTTGTCGAAAATTACAACCTTAGATCTGTTGGTGTGGGAGATGAATATCTACACTATTATTTAATCATATACCCGAAGACAAAGAAGCGAATCCAACGAAAGATACTGTAATTTTTATTTTCATGCCAATAAGTCCTGAAAAGAGAGCTTTTAGAAAAATTTAAACAATATTGAATAAAAAAATGATCATAGACTACAAAAATGGTAGTTCGGATTAAGATTTTTATTAAAATTGTTAAAATAACTTACTTATTTAAAATGTTATGTAAAATTTAAATCAGAAATAAAATACTTAAATAAAAATACAAATTGGACAACAATATTTTTGATTATGTTTTCAAATAATGTTTTTGTGGTTTCAAATATTAATACTTTTTTAATTTTTAAAGTAGATCGACTCCTTTTTGCGTAGTGCTTATGCAAGAGCACATAACATGACATTTTCATACAATAATTTTATGGTTATTTTAAATGTTCATACTTCATTATGTAGATACTTAAAGTTGTACGATTGGCGCCGACCAGTAACTTAAATCTTAGAATAAGCAAGCGAAGTACATTGTATACCTAGCTATAAGGCCCTACTAAACTGTGTCGCGCAAAGCCGCGATCAAAAGCTATTAACAATGTGTGTCGACTGTTTTTATTTTACAGCCACCGCGCCGCTACAAATTGGTAAGGGCCAAACACGGGTCGGCTCACGCACGGTTCTCCTTTTTAATTCTTTTTGGTGTATGCCTCGTTTTGTACCGGCCTCCGAGTCTCCTGAAGGTCGTCCACTCACGGTCGTTAAATTCAATCGCGGCCAGACCATCTCGGGCCTTGGGGTGTTTTACACCACTTGAACACAGGACCACAAACACAAGAACACCAACCTGTGCCCCGAATATGAACACTATCGTCAAAGTATTCTTATTGTTAACGTCAGTCGTTGTATGTCGTATGTTACACACATGTCTGTCTATCCGACATCTTACTATACTAATGGCACATGTTAAATTTATAAATACTTTGACCATTGTGACCATACTCTTGGCACTGTTGCGAGTAAATTGTAAAAGGCAGCAATGGCATTAAGGTAAAATAATACGCAAATATCTCACCTAGCTCGAATATAGAAAATTAAAACTGGAATTATCATAAAACATGTCAAATTTAATAGTTGGCACTAATTTAAAAGGCCTGTGACTTGTGAAAATAAAAAAAACAACGTAAAAGATTGTGAATTTATGGAATTAGAACTTAAGGTCGGTACCATACTTACTTGTAGTGTAGTTTGATTTATATTAGCCAAATAGGAATTGAATATGAAAACTAATGGCTGTTTACTATTAAATATATTTAAGAATAAATATTACTAAACAACAACCTATGTTTTCACTGCTATCCTAAGTATTCTATAGTTGACTTTAGTACCGTAAGTATACTTACTAAGACAGCGAAATGCTAATTGCAAATATTAGAACTGGATTAGCGCCCGGCATTTTAGTAGATAGCCTACTTCACCCAAGGTCTCGATGCAGATTTAACTTACTAGATTGCAATCCTGCAAGTGGCTTTTAAAATAAACTTCTTAATAGCACAATGCTGCACTTCAGTCACTGTTTTCCGTGTGTAAAGTTGCTCTTTTTTGCAACGTTATTTAGGTGGGTTTTTGTCACTCAAACTATAAAAGAGTAGACTCGTGTCTGAAATGAGCACATTATAATACGGTGTTAAGCACTCGACCCGTTCAGGAGCTTACTTCACGCCGTGCATAAATAGGCGACTTAAGCCACGCGCTATTTCAGTCATGGTCATAACATGGTTTCAAATAGACTTTGTTAACATTCCCACTACCTACGTTTGTTAGCGCCTAACCAATATAGAAATTGCAACACCAATGCAACTTCCAATAACAAACTCTATCCTTATTAAAGGGTCATAGGAGAAGCCTGGGTAACTGGGTATTAACTTCGTATTGTGGCAAGCAAGCCAAGCCTAAGCGATTAAATTCTAAGTACATTGTAAATGACAATAGATAATACCTTCTATAATCTATGACAAGCTAGATTAATTGAATCGAAAGTTGGTTGAAGTAAAGTTGGGTCCTTAATATTACCTTATTGTATTATTATTATTAACTACTATTTATAGCTACAATATTGAAGTGGATAGTAATAAATACCTAAAATAATAAATAAAATAATATAGATGCGGGTTTTAAAAAATATTTTAAAACTGTTGCAATTGTTAGTGCATTAGATAAAGCAATGTTGTCACGGTGAGACCACCCTATTGTCTGTCACGAACATGGCCGTGTTCACCATTACCAGCATAATCTGAGCTGGTTAGACTGAAACTCATCTCACATCTCGAGGGGAACACTCGTAATAAATTGGCTGCGAGAGAATATTGCTAACGACTCTACAAAATTATAGGCGTAAAGCAGGAAAATGGTAGGTATTTGGAGTAACGTGCTTTGATTACTAGATAAATAGGGTTATTCTTTGAATATTTATAATAGTCTTCCAAAAATGAGACCACAAACGAAAATATAGTTTTAATATGGTCCCTAGATGATATTTTCGATTTGGAAGACGAGTTAAGTAGGTATATAAAATATAGAGTTTCATAATAGAGGAAAAATCACTCAAAAATTTGTATTACTATTTTTACAATCCGATCATCTTCAGTAGGTATAAAACTCCACTAGGAATAACAAATAATTCAGACTAGGGTTGATAGATAAATTTCATCATTATTTTTAAACAGTAAGGATAGAGTCGGTATGTATGTATATTGTATGTAAGTGTACAAACATGTAAAAAAAACCGCAAATAATCTTACAAGATGATTACGATGTTTTTACAAAATGATAAATGAATGCTAGTTGAATACATGACTCCAGCAAAAACTAAATGGACACAACAGCCACGAATGTTCTTGTTAATTTTACTTAACCTGTCAGATCCTTTCTATGACTTATAAATTGCGATACATTTTTATATAATACTACATAAAACGGTTCGTTAAATTTGTAAAAAATGTATCGACTGTGCGCGAATAATTTCAAATATAACCGCTTTAAACATTTTCGCAGTAAAAGCTTTGGCCGCGACGCAATGGCGGGAAAATTCAAAATCTGCGCGCCGCCATTTTAGAAATCAGGCTAGTGAGTTCACTATAGAGCATGCGTCCTCGACACGTTAGAAGAAATAACCTACGTGGCATACGATAGCCCCGTACAAAACTTATTTGATCGGTCGTTCAACCATGTCGTTGTTGCATCTCGCTTTATGCCATACTTTCGTCTTCCTCCCACATACCGTTAAGGTTATGGAATTCCAATGCTGCCACCACCACTCCGGAGGCTGCGCATTGGCCTGTACGTAGCAGCGTAAGTTACATGTGGTTAAGCCTTCCTTATTTCAACGAATTGTTTCGTATTACGTGTGAATGGCCTCTTTGGGATTAGAAATTTAATTGCAGTCATTCGGTTTTAGAAATGCTGCATCCAATTTTCATTTGTAGCGGTTATTTATTGTTGGTTACAAACCATACCATACAACATGGCCCTAGGAATAGCATAGATACATAATTCGTCAGATAGTAAAATGTTATAAAGTGTAACTAGTCGTAGTTATATGAGTTGGTATCTGTCTACAGTCTACACAGCTGCTACAGCTCTGTTTCAAGGTTTCGTTTTGGTTATTTGAATTTAATTTCATAATATTATATTACTGAAAACATCACTGATTACTTACTTAATTGTTTTATTGAATAGCGTTACTTAGATATTTTAAATTTGTCGAACAAGATCAGTATGAAAATGATGTCACCAAAACAATGACCACGGTACGAATTTGGGTCCTATAAAGTTCATATTGGTTATTGTAAGATTATATTGGTTATAGTAGGTAGGTTAGGTCCCTGCGTAAAAATAATTGTGCAAATCGAAACGCGCCATAAAAGGACGTTTGACTTTGATGATGTGATCACGCTCGACCCAACTGGTCCTTTCGCTAGAAACATAGGCGACTCCTTATTTAGTCAGAATCAAATACGAGTCAATGTCTGTCAATTAACTACAATACAATACAATAAGTGCATACCTACACATGCACTTATTGCTACAGCTTACACCTAGGTGCTGGGAGTGCTCAGTATGCACATATTTAAAATATTTTAAACGATGATATTTTATACTACCATCGATATCTTTAAAGTTAGTTACCTATTTCATGTATAGATGTTTTGAATTTATAATAATGTAAACAAAGGTCCATTGTTCAACATCTCCAAATATCATCATTGTAGAAAGAATAGGACTCGTACAATGAGGTCTCAATCTCAAAAACGAAAATCTCAAAATTCAAATAAATTATGACGGACTTCCCCACATTGAGTATACTTAAAACTGAACCGATTTCATTTCAATAACCTTTAATTAGTCAAATAAAATATTCAAAAAGATTGTCTATTTAATTACTATTTTTTAAAATCAATCGCCAGACAAAAGTGAAAAAAGTTTCGAAAAAGTTCTAGTTTTGGCGCGTTGAAAAAAGCTTTCATGCCGAGACGGGCCTTCGTCAATAACATTGAACATGTCAATAACATAGGTACCTAGCGACATCTCGGCAAGCAGATGTGAATAAAATGGCTGTTAACAGAGTCATCTATCAGAATATTTACAAACTTTGTACAGCATTGCATTGCGCTTAACATTTTTGTTATTAAAAAGTTCACTAGATGGCGCTGTAAGCAGAACACACATCAAAGCGTTTTTGTAGGCTGGTAAAGAGCATGGTAGATGGCGTTGGTATCGCTAACTATGAACTTTGCTTGCTTTTAACAGATGGCGCCAGCATCTAAGAATTTTAAACTTATCGTTCTATGGAAGTTCAGGATTTTATAGATTGATTGTGGTTATTAAGAGCCTGACAACACCCGATGATTTTAGGAATCGGGCATCTTCGGCTCGCGGCTCCCGCCTACCCCATGCCCCTCATGCGCCACTGTTAGTGGAGCGGACTCTATGAGAACTAAATAAAATGATAAAATCGGCACTGTTTCAAGTGTTAAAGAAATGTGGACAACATCGTCAATAGATGGCACTGTTTCCAGTTTTAAAGAAATATGGACGACTCTAGTAATGATGTGATTTTAAAACGCGGAGCTTTTTTATTGAACACCTAAAACTTCTTATTATTATTCTCCATCAAAGGTCCATATAATACCTATGTTTTCTATTCATCTCACCAAAAAATAAATAAAACACGGTCTTCTCTTTCAGAGGATGTACCCAGAATGCCATTGTTTCGCTATTAAATCACTATTAAATTAAAAATTCAATAATTCAGCAGTACCTAAACATGTCAACCAACAATTCAATTTCTTCTTACAATATTAAAGAGGCTTGGAACAAGCTTTATAATGTTATTGCATATTATTACCCTCAAATTTTTCGATGGCCTCAAATAATACCTAACCACATAAAAGCAAGTAAATTTGTCACGAGATCGAGTAAAAGACAGATAGACGATTTAACTGGTTTTTGTATAACCAGTTAATTCGTCTATCATGTAAAAACATGTATTCTGAGACATACAGGTTTCATCACGTGGTTTTAGGAAAGGCGAGAGCTGGAATCGAACCTAGACTCCCGGCATGGGAGTAGGAACGATTTTTTAAATTGTTGAAAACCCTCTAGTTACACAACTGACACAGGCCATAAATCAGTCGGCGCGCCGGCGGCGCAGTACTATGCCTACCGTTTGAAAAAAGCCGCTTTTGGCTTCCTTTCGTTTCAGGTCAATGACCTTTCACCTTGAGCCTGTTACTTTTTGTGTCTTTTATTTGTGTAATTATTTTGTTTGAAATTTGCATTTTTTTTATTTTCGGTCCTGAACCTTTTCGTATGCTTTAACACACTTAAGTACACGATCTTTGTGGTTTAAATTAATGAGGTAACGTCATCTCCACCTTGTACAATATAAAAATGAATATGTTGCTAAGCGCAAATCTCGGGAGGAGCTGAACCGATTTCGCTAATTTTTTTTGGATATTCCTTTAAGTACGAGGATGGTTCTTACGGAGAGAAAATTTGAAAACAATGTAAAGAAAATAATAAAAACAACAATTTCATTTTCCTATATAAACTGTTCTACCCATGTACTACCTGTCAAACATCATTTCAGATTGAATACTTCATAAGTTCATATGGCAATGTCATGCATTTAGAAACGTCAAGATTTTTCTTTATGGATGCCACTTCTATTATGCAAACTGCAATGATATAATATAAATATTTTATAATGGCAAAACGAAGTGTGCCGGGTCAGCTAGTAGGTAATAAAAATAAATACTTGCATAGGTGTTATAGATTATATTATTAGATGTATGTATTATGTTTGAAAACATTCAGTTTATTTCCGTTGGGCCTTCAACTCAAATCTTCAACTTAAATGCATGCGTTTTTTTTCTCGTTATTAATAACAACAAAAATATATAGACTCATGAAATATTCACAAAATATTTAATAATAAAGCATTTCGTACGTCTCAGTAAAGGCGCAAATATTTCTCGGTCGCAAATTTATCAAACCGACTTGTTATTCAAACGTAAACACGGTTTTTTAATTAAATCTACCAATCAAAAAACAACACGCATTTTTATTGAACACTTCCTTTATACCTAATAGGTATTATTACCTATCAATCCACGAAGACGCACAGCCCTAGCCGGCGGCCCCACTATTCCTCCTAACCGTTTATAAAAATTACCGTGATAGTGATAGGTACAATTCTAGACGGCAACGCCGCGCGTAGCGGTGTCTTCTTTACTGTCGGTTTGGCAACGTCGCGTCGCGCGAATTTCGGCGGCGTACAATTTGAAAACGGGAGGGAATCCTACATTATATGACCCGGGTTCGAACCCGAAGCAAAATATAAGAAGACATTCTGGATTGAAATGTTTTTTGTATTACTATTTTTTTATTTCATATTATGCTATCTAATGGTTATTTATATTTCCGAATTCCGAAAAAAAAATAACGAATTTTAGATAAATTTATAATTTAAAAAATAATTGTATAGCTTATAACAAAAAAAAAGTTATTAAATTGACGTTGAAACTTTTATTTATTTGTAACTTAATAAAATCTGTCTTCTTATTTATTCAACAATTTCCAAAATCAATAATCGATGTAAAAATTTGTATTATATAAAAAATATAATTATATAAAAGAGAAAATAAAGTCACGCACACGCGGATTTGAACCCACGCCCCAGCGTATACAGCCTGGCGTCCTACTTAATACGCCACACAAGCCTCGGACAAAGCTATGAAATTGTGCTATATACGACAACTGTGTATTATTTTGGAATGACGGAGCGACGCACGTCCACCTAGCATCGCGCCTCTGCGCTCTCTGTCAATTGCCATAATAGTAAGCGAGAAATACAAAATACGAAAATATTGCGCGGAGCACGCGAAAGAAAAGTTTTAAATTTATTGATTTACTGAATATTTATAAGCTTATTGAAAAAAATTAACACAATGATGTGATAATAACGAAGGTCTGCTAATATACTGGTTAAATTATTTGAATAAATATTAACAAACAACGTTGTAGTTTAGTATAAGAATTCAGAAAAGGGGTAACTTTGCAATTTTTTTTTATCGAGGCAACTTTGTCAAAATGTGTTTCGACGACTATGTTGTCGTTCGGAATACGGTCTAGAATAACATATATTTTTCCCATTGTAAAATACTTTGTAATTTTTGCTGGAAATGAAAAATAAGAATAGCAAATTTGCTGAATTACATGTTATCAGCGCCTTAAAACCAGATTCCACAAATAACAATTACTTAAGAAATGAAAAGATGAAACAATTTCGTAAAATTTAAACTGTAAAGGTTGATTTTTAAGAACAAATTTAATCTCAGCCAAGCTTTAGTAAATTACAGAATATTTTCTGTATTATTTATATTTTGACTATTTTATATAATGACTACCTACTTACTAGGTCACACTGGAAATTTATATTGTTTTAATACTTGATATGACACCTAGCACATTAAAATAACGTTAATATAAACAAAAACCACCCAATGCTTTATCAATGAAGAGGTAATTTCATCAGAATGATACTTACATCAATAATTAGTAAAGTTAGTCATCACAGATTTAACGAAAATGATACGAAATATTTTAAACCTATATGTAATAGGATTAAACCTAGGAAGTTAAGTCTTTATACGAGTAACAAAATAATTAGATTTATTGATAACAGGAAACATTTCATTCGTTCTCATAACACAAAGAACGTGCTCAGAGTTAACAATTCAGGCATCTCTTAAGAAATATGAAATGTTCCTGAATTTTTTATGAAAGTTTTTTGGACATACCGGGAGATTTTGGATACCAGACGGAAATACTAATACCTACTACACCTAATTACTATAGAAGAAGTAAAAGTGGGCTCTACTTTTTAAAAATTTGTAAGAAAATTATCCCAACACGGGAAACATACATAATTATGTTGCTATAGTTTATGTGCCACTAAGAAGTTATAAACAGCAGTTTCAGCCAAAATAAAAGAGACTTCAACATATCAATCTCTTGATTTTAGGTGTCCCAGAAACTGTTGAAATCCCGACAGTTCACCGTGATATAGAAATATCGTAAACGATAAAAATCGTAGTGTTTATCTTTAATAGGATTCTTCGTGTAATTACAGAACTAAGTGTAGTAGGGCTCTGAAGGAGCCACGTAAGAGCAGATTGACTGGCAGTAATCAAATATCTAACAAGTGATGCATGAAATTGTGCGCCGGCGGCTGCGGACGTTGCCCTGAAACGTGGGACTCCGCCGAGGATCTAACACTTAATTGGAATTCGGTTAACAATGCGAACGTCACTAAAAAATTCTATATACAATATAACATTTATTGTCCGCATATTAAAAGATTTCAGTGTGTCTATTTCCTTAACGAATTCGGTCAGTTTCTAAGACTTTTTACTAACCTCCCTTGTAGGTATGTACGAATGGAATGTTTAATAGACTGATTAAAATCCGTTTTGTGATAAGCGCATTTTAGTTTTATATTTCGTTATACTAATGTATTCCCTTTTTTTGTTATTTTTGTATACCTAAGCTTGTACTATTATAATTATGTATTCTGTGACCTAAGTGTATATCGCAAGTAAAGCTTTTTTCCTTCAAAATAAATAAGTACCTATTTACCTACGTGTTCATCTGATTTGAAATACGAAAGAAAATAAAATTATTGATCAATATAAAAAAGAATAAATAAAAAAATAAACGTACAGGTGGGTCGGTTTATTTGTAGGTCTACAAAATTACAAACAAAAACATATAATGCGTCGACCCAGGAACACAATGGAGTTTTAACTTTGCGTTTCCAATTTAAAAAATAATTAAAACACAATACATTTTATATCATTTTATCAATTGTATTTTTCATTACTTGTGTATATTGTGTAAATGTCTATTGCACATTGTGGTTTTAGGAGATCTTCTAAGGACCGTGATGCTGTATAGTATGTGATCTTTATTCCATACGATCTCCAGCAGACGGCGTTACAGTTGGTACCAAAGATTTTATATGTTAAGATGGAGTGTCATGATCTCAAAATTCGGACCTCCTAAAAAAACGACGTTTTATTTTAAGGTCGCTTTTTTGGCGGGAAGTTCTATCATATCAATTTTTATTGATACTTAACCGCTACCAACATAATTTCCCAAATGTTAGGGTAATTTTCTTTCTCTGTTGTGTGTCTTTAACGTGTGGGCCAAATTTTTTTTCAAGACGCTTTTTCTCTAGTGTAGTATCACTCCGTCCGTAGAAGTCTTTGGGTGGTTAATTTAATGTGGCGCGTACGTTTAATCGGTTACTTCGTGCCCGTATCTCCAGTGCTGTTCATTTAATTATTGAGGCCCCTTAGTGTCGAGCCGACGGTGCTGGGGTGCATTACTAGTTAATTGTGTTAACCTTTTGTGTACCTACTTGGGAATTTTACACACGGAATACCGAATCTGGTAACAGCTGTGCTGGTTTCAGCCGCCGTGGTGCTTCGTGGAGCACCGTGGACGACCGTGGTGCGTCGAGGTGCGAGGAGATTAGTTTATATAAAGTTCCAAGTCCAAATATTATATTATATTCTACATCTAAATAACTGAGTAATTAAGTATTAGTTTGTGAAGCTAGGTTTAGCATTGTGCTCTAACGTTAAGTCACTGATATCTTAGTGTGTAAAGATCTTTAGTAATATTATAATCATTGTTACGTATACGTGGTTTAGCTTTGTACCTACCCAAAGGCTCTTTTACTCACAATACCGTCCTTTATTGATATCGGTATTCATAGAGCTACAATAGTTTTTTTAATGTATTTAATTATTAGCTGGTATAACAATGCAACTTTTCCTTTAGCTACTTAAAAGGGGAAATACATCATATTTAAGTCTCAGTCTTTCACCACCTACCTAATCCTCATCTTACAAATATGTAAATTATTTAAGAGGTATATTTTTTAAGTTCACATTCGCGTACCATACAGACTATGTAAAAAACTTATCGTTTGATAAATAAGACCTCAAAAGTGTTATAAATTCCATATTTAGTATGCATTACGAGTACACTGCCGAATCGTAAGTAGGTAACTAAAAAACTTTATTTCACAAGTTAAGTATTTGAAGACGATACTGATTGTGTCATAGATATCCATGGATTATGTACTTATTAACATTCAAGACACTCAGAAATCTTTATTAGCATTGCTATTCAATTGTTTTGAGTGAACAACTTGATAAATGTGCTAAACAGAAACTTTAAAGTTATAAAGTATAAATATGTACCCTAGACTGTGCGCGCGGCTTCGCCCATGTGAGTTTAAGAACTTGGTGCAGAGAAGGACAAAAAGTATCCTATACGTTAATTCAGGTTATGATCTATCTGTGTAAAAAATTTCATCCATATCAGTTCAGCCGTTTTTAAGTGAAAGAGAAACAAACATCCATTTCCAAACACATTTTATTTCTTAAAGCGGTTGTTGTGGCTAAACTATTATAGTTAGATATGTGCTCTCGCAGACGTTTTTGTAGATCTTAATAAAACCTACAAACCCATAGTACATCATTTTGTTCTATTGTCAATAGTTTTTGCAGCGCAAACATAAATAGGTTTTCGATTCAATTTTCTTACGGATCCCTAATTTATTGAAAATAAAATACAGCCTATAATAACCTTCCTCTATAAATGGAATATCCAACACTGAAAGAATTTTTGAAATCAATCCAGTAGTTCCTGAGATAAGCGCGTTCAAACAAACAAACAAACAAACAAACAAACAAACAAACAAACAAACAAACACTCTTCAGCTTTATAATATTATAAGAAAAAGTAAATAAGTAATGGGTGTAGATTAGTATAGATTTATTTAAAGAATAGCCTTTAATTTGTGTAGAAACATTAACATTTCGGCCGACACAAAAATAAGTTCGCTCAACCCAAACTTAATTGCATTTCATAAATTCAAATACCAAAAGATACTTAATTCCAATTCGATCTTAAATTGCTTAGCCGTAATAAAATTGTAGTCGTTATAATCAACACAGTGTTGGCCGGGCAAAAAGCCGGCCGGTTTTAATAGACCCTATGTTCACATGAATGAATAACACGTTTCGGGGTGCTCAGAAATATAAGGCCTAAATGATACGAACGCAAATTCTTGTTTTATTTGCACAAAACCTGTTCGAGTGCGACGTTACAGAATGAGATTGTAATGGTGAGTCGGAAAGAATTGATGTAGGTATACCGAGGCAAGGCATTTCAGCATCGATGCCGTGACATTATTATCATATTATAATATCAAAGTGTGTTTAGGAGTAGCTAATTTGTTTGGCCTCTAAAATATAAATATGCTATATTTTTATACATAAGGATATCATAAAACAGTAAAAGCGTTATTCGTAAATGTAAGCCTCACTTCCTTTTGAAAGCACATAGTTAATTTTGAGAATTTTCGGAGAGCTTCGGATATCCTTTTTAGTTTAGAAAAAGATCTTTGCGCAACATATGCGAGGCGGTGTTCATAAAAAATATGGATTTTTTATAATTTCAGCCCAAGGAGCACAGCATCTGGCCAGGATATTGGGTGACCCGCGATTCCACGTGAGATGTTCCAATGTACTAAGACCAAGCACTCATGATACTTTATCTTATTAAAATTTTAAATGCGAATAAGTTACTGAGGATATAAAGTGTCTTTCTCTTCACTAAATTCTAAAGTTCATGACTCTACGCGGACGAATTCTAGAGTATTGAGTTTTGAATTTATTTTAATTTGATTTCTAAATTATTGATGATTGTATATTTTATTACTTACTAATTTCTGCGAATAACTCTTAAATGCACCGAAACTTTACCTCGTCATAAATTTGTCGTACTTAAAGTAAATAAAAATAAATATTTTTCCGTGAAGATATTATTATAACAATTTGTTCCCATATTATTCTTATCTATTTGACGAAACGTTACAATAATAAGTAGGTATTATAATAATTGTAATGAAGTACCTAGTCGTTTATTATTCTATTATATCAAATATAATTAACTTAATTCGACTCTAACATAGTCTAGACATGAGTTTTAGGTTCATTAGGGGAATTAAATACCTACGTGTTAACACTTAATCAATAAAAAAAAATAATAAAAAAGGTATTTAAATACAAATTCATATTTAGCGATCGCTGCTGCGTCAAAGATGTTCACTGATGGGCATTAGGTAGGTAGGTACCTTAACAGACTCATATAACTAATATATTTATATTTATTTATATTAATTAGGTTAGAGTTAAGTGTATTTGAAAGATTTATGTCAGTGTCGTGTACAGGTCTAGGCATACTTACTTCTACACCACCGATGTGCTAAATTACTGCGACTAATGAAGAAATATGTATGCGTGTTCTTGAAATACATATATAATTTTACCTGTAACAAAACCAAAAAAAATTAGTTGTTTGTAAACTCACTTATTAGGGAGTTAACCACAATGATACGTTATATAGGTGTGGTATATTTAGAACGATGCTAACTCTTTATTTTAACTTTATAGGCGGCGTTCAACTATCTGAAAGAATTGGGTAAAAATAGATTCTTCTTTTCCTTAAAAATAAATTAGTCTAAAACGAATATCTATAAAGCTCTAACAGTACCTACAAACAATGAAATGAAATGGTTAGTACAGCGCATGGTAAGTGAAATCCTTATCTTCAATGTTACGTTGCTGCGAGTACGTTACGATCGAAATCATAAGTATCGTCACAGCAATAGGTACAATAAAATAATACTATCTTCATACTACCAACACGCACAAGGGTCTTAGTGATTATTCTTTTCCGTGATAATATTAAGTATCAAGAAACCGTGGTTGCGGCAGAATAGCTTGCGGTAAGCTCAGATTCACACACCCACCCGCACTTCAGTTTTTTCAACAGGTTGGGTAGGTGTCTGTGCATGTGTGCGTGCATGCAACAGGTTGACTTGTGTGTGTGTCAAATACACACATGTTATTAATGCCGAACCCAGATAACCGACCGGAATTATTCCAATAATAAACCAACCACATCGTGAAAATTTTTGTTATTAATATCAAATCAGAATATCTCCTTTATATTTTAAAGAATTTAACGATTTGTATCAGTACTTCTATGATACAAATCGTTAAATTCTTTAAAATTTTAAAATTGAACGGAAGGAAATGGATGATACATGTATCGTATAAAGGACGGTCTTGTCGTTGATTTTATTTTATCGTTTATTAATGCAATAAATAAATTATACAATAACTATTCGAAGAGTACTTAAAGGCCTGCACTCTGCGATAATTTAATAAAATGTAGCGTCGGTTAGCTCCTACTCATACATTACTATGTAGAGTTCCGTGGATTTCACGAGTAGTAGGCATAATGAAATCAAAATAAATAAGATTGTAAATTGCTTAACAATATAAAATATTATATCTTTTGGCCGTGAGAGAAAAATTGTAAGGAAAAGTGTACCTATAGTTCTAGAATCTAGACTCTTCAGAAGCGAGCAAATTGCGATCAGAAGTTGTCTTCTAATTTGGGCCTTACACGACCATGTAAAACTGCAAACTGATGTACCACGAATAACAAACAAATTTTATAAATGCCTAGCTAGCCGTCGCCTGCAAGTGGTGAAGGATACAAAGAGAATGCAAGTGTTGAAGGCTACGGGCTACGAAGGTTTGCTGCGAGCAAAGTTTAGTTACCAATAACGACAATAGGGTCAATGAATGGCCTGCTTAATTCGATTCGCACACCAATGACCTCAGTATCCGAACGCGGAAAAGACCTTACGTATTTTACTACGAGACACTACAGCCGCGTGGGTGAAGCGTAGGTACCGTGTGGGCAGAGGTTCAGTCGCGACCAGCGGTTTCACTTTCATACACCTGTATCACAATTTAGGATTATGCGACGGTTGTGTAACACTTCGGTACCATACCGTCTGCGGTTACCGACTAATACCGACAAACAGTGCTATGACTCCAGCGTAACACTATCACTCGTACGATTCGCCACTCAATCTAAGAATAAATTTCACCGATTTGAGGACGTGTATTTTCACCGATTTTCAGAAAACGATAAGCCCATTACTTTCTCTGTGAATTTTTCCTCATTTGTAAAAACAGTCTTGCAAAAACATTGCCCCGAAAAATACGATCATTACTAACTATGGGTCTTCTTACTTTAGGCATTTTCTTGCTTCAATACTTTCAATGTCAAGTTTGATTTATTTATACATATAGATATCTAATATTAACGATTCCAGAAATTAAGTCTCTAAAAGTTGAATGGGGAGAGCCAGACAAAATATGCCACCTTGCCAAAATAATAAGCTAATAAAAATTAAATACACACTAACACCATAATAGCCGCCGACCGAACAAAAAGGAACTTGTTGAAGTAAACAAAAGCATTATTATAAATATGGGCGCACATCGCCGTATCCCAGATCCATTGTTACAGTACAAGGACCTCTTGTGGTAACTCAACGCTGTTTTCAATGCCTTTGAAAGAAAGACTCATGGTACATACAAACAAGCACGATCTCAGCATCCCTCGTGTTTGTAAATTGCTTTTGTAAATACAAACACGATGATCTACTTAGCCGGAATATTTGATCTGGATTTAACTAGATTAATCTAGATTGTTTTTAAATCCAAATTGAGTGGCAAATCAAAATGTAGGCTATAACGTTAAGTAGTCACTGCAATTATGTCGAACCGCAAAAAGGATAGGAATCCTATCCAAAGACATATTATGTGGGTGCGTTGCCGCTCAAGAGGGCTAAGGTCACCTCTAAACGTCTTGCTTGATTTGATTTGTCAATTTCAAACCTGGAACCGTTAACGTCTTCTTATGGCATGCGACAATCTGCGACATCATGGCATGGCATCATATTGAAGCCATGAACGCTCGGGATACAAACGATTACAGAGAAGCCCATTTGATCCGTCGGCGCAGTTCATCACGAAGACTTGAGTCACGTTACGCTCCTTCAAGAACAGAAACAATGCAGAAATTGATCTGCGCGTAACTTGATAGACGACGGGTGGCGGTACAAATATGTGGGCAGGGACATTATATGATTATACACTACAGTATTTTTATAAAGAAAATGAGCACTGAGTAGCATAAGGGCATGTAGTGTTAAGAGCCTGACAACACCCGATGATTTTAGGAATCGGGCATCTTCGGCTCGCGGCTCCCGCCTACCCCATGCCCCTCATGCGCCACTGTTAGTGGAGCGGACTCTATGAGAACTAAATAAAATGATAAAATCGGCACTGTTTCAAGTGTTAAAGAAATGTGGACAACATCGTCAATAGATGGCACTGTTTCCAGTTTTAAAGAAATATGGACGACTCTAGTAATGATGTGATTTTAAAACGCGGAGCTTTTTTATTGAACACCTAAAACTTCTTATTATTATTCTCCATCAAAGGTCCATATAATACCTATGTTTTCTATTCATCTCACCAAAAAATAAATAAAACACGGTCTTCTCTTTCAGAGGATGTACCCAGAATGCCATTGTTTCGCTATTAAATCACTATTAAATTAAAAATTCAATAATTCAGCAGTACCTAAACATGTCAACCAACAATTCAATTTCTTCTTACAATATTAAAGAGGCTTGGAACAAGCTTTATAATGTTATTGCATATTATTACCCTCAAATTTTTCGATGGCCTCAAATAATACCTAACCACATAAAAGCAAGTAAATTTGTCACGAGATCGAGTAAAAGACAGATAGACGATTTAACTGGTTTTTGTATAACCAGTTAATTCGTCTATCATGTAAAAACATGTATTCTGAGACATACAGGTTTCATCACGTGGTTTTAGGAAAGGCGAGAGCTGGAATCGAACCTAGACTCCCGGCATGGGAGTAGGAACGATTTTTTAAATTGTTGAAAACCCTCTAGTTACACAACTGACACAGGCCATAAATCAGTCGGCGCGCCGGCGGCGCAGTACTATGCCTACCGTTTGAAAAAAGCCGCTTTTGGCTTCCTTTCGTTTCAGGTCAATGACCTTTCACCTTGAGCCTGTTACTTTTTGTGTCTTTTATTTGTGTAATTATTTTGTTTGAAATTTGCATTTTTTTTATTTTCGGTCCTGAACCTTTTCGTATGCTTTAACACACTTAAGTACACGATCTTTGTGGTTTAAATTAATGAGGTAACGTCATCTCCACCTTGTACAATATAAAAATGAATATGTTGCTAAGCGCAAATCTCGGGAGGAGCTGAACCGATTTCGCTAATTTTTTTTGGATATTCCTTTAAGTACGAGGATGGTTCTTACGGAGAGAAAATTTGAAAACAATGTAAAGAAAATAATAAAAACAACAATTTCATTTTCCTATATAAACTGTTCTACCCATGTACTACCTGTCAAACATCATTTCAGATTGAATACTTCATAAGTTCATATGGCAATGTCATGCATTTAGAAACGTCAAGATTTTTCTTTATGGATGCCACTTCTATTATGCAAACTGCAATGATATAATATAAATATTTTATAATGGCAAAACGAAGTGTGCCGGGTCAGCTAGTAGGTAATAAAAATAAATACTTGCATAGGTGTTATAGATTATATTATTAGATGTATGTATTATGTTTGAAAACATTCAGTTTATTTCCGTTGGGCCTTCAACTCAAATCTTCAACTTAAATGCATGCGTTTTTTTTCTCGTTATTAATAACAACAAAAATATATAGACTCATGAAATATTCACAAAATATTTAATAATAAAGCATTTCGTACGTCTCAGTAAAGGCGCAAATATTTCTCGGTCGCAAATTTATCAAACCGACTTGTTATTCAAACGTAAACACGGTTTTTTAATTAAATCTACCAATCAAAAAACAACACGCATTTTTATTGAACACTTCCTTTATACCTAATAGGTATTATTACCTATCAATCCACGAAGACGCACAGCCCTAGCCGGCGGCCCCACTATTCCTCCTAACCGTTTATAAAAATTACCGTGATAGTGATAGGTACAATTCTAGACGGCAACGCCGCGCGTAGCGGTGTCTTCTTTACTGTCGGTTTGGCAACGTCGCGTCGCGCGAATTTCGGCGGCGTACAATTTGAAAACGGGAGGGAATCCTACATTATATGACCCGGGTTCGAACCCGAAGCAAAATATAAGAAGACATTCTGGATTGAAATGTTTTTTGTATTACTATTTTTTTATTTCATATTATGCTATCTAATGGTTATTTATATTTCCGAATTCCGAAAAAAAAATAACGAATTTTAGATAAATTTATAATTTAAAAAATAATTGTATAGCTTATAACAAAAAAAAAGTTATTAAATTGACGTTGAAACTTTTATTTATTTGTAACTTAATAAAATCTGTCTTCTTATTTATTCAACAATTTCCAAAATCAATAATCGATGTAAAAATTTGTATTATATAAAAAATATAATTATATAAAAGAGAAAATAAAGTCACGCACACGCGGATTTGAACCCACGCCCCAGCGTATACAGCCTGGCGTCCTACTTAATACGCCACACAAGCCTCGGACAAAGCTATGAAATTGTGCTATATACGACAACTGTGTATTATTTTGGAATGACGGAGCGACGCACGTCCACCTAGCATCGCGCCTCTGCGCTCTCTGTCAATTGCCATAATAGTAAGCGAGAAATACAAAATACGAAAATATTGCGCGGAGCACGCGAAAGAAAAGTTTTAAATTTATTGATTTACTGAATATTTATAAGCTTATTGAAAAAAATTAACACAATGATGTGATAATAACGAAGGTCTGCTAATATACTGGTTAAATTATTTGAATAAATATTAACAAACAACGTTGTAGTTTAGTATAAGAATTCAGAAAAGGGGTAACTTTGCAATTTTTTTTTATCGAGGCAACTTTGTCAAAATGTGTTTCGACGACTATGTTGTCGTTCGGAATACGGTCTAGAATAACATATATTTTTCCCATTGTAAAATACTTTGTAATTTTTGCTGGAAATGAAAAATAAGAATAGCAAATTTGCTGAATTACATGTTATCAGCGCCTTAAGAGTTCACTGCAACTATCTAATGGTCAGTTGTTCATCCATATTCAAACACAAATAAGATTTCTCTGAGGACATACAAGGTGTATTGCTACTAAGAATATTGTCCGAAAAAATATTTTCGGCAACCACAATTATATCTGGATCTTCCAATTTTGTAGATCCGTTGCGTAGAAGTCACTACTCTACAAAATTTGAAGAATATATTTTTTCAGGGCGGGATCTAAAAGATACTCTGTCCGTTGATGTTAAACTTCTCTCGCGTCGAAAGCAAATTTGTTTCACCTGTTTCACATAACTTTAACTAAACTTTTATCCTGTTTGGTATCGAAACAACTTGAAAACTTGCAAACTACTTTTTAAACTAGTTAACAATACTTATTACTTACTATCTTTATTACTTGACACCCATCACCTTCAGTGCAATCGAATATTATACCTATTTATTATAAATAGGAGAACACCAAACTTTGTTTTCTGAAGAACAATCAATCATGCAAACAGGATGCTGTCGTTCCAACTATATTATTATATTTAATTTTATTTAAACAACAGTTGCATTAAATTCAATGAATTATTAGATGTGAGCTCTTTATTATGATCTATACTGCAAAAGGAATAAATACGTGTTTTATTTGAGTTATTACACATGTATTTGAGCATTGTGTATGTTACAGACTCACGCGCTTACCACACGATTATAAACTGAAATTGTAATATCAGTTCAGTTGGGTTGATGCGTGACCATCGGTCGTTTTGTTAAATTTTCTAATTATTATGATATCTGTTACTCTATATTTCAGCAAGTATTTTGTTTATTTCACATTAATCTTAGTATAAGTTTCTTTCCTTATAGTATAACTGATTTCAAACAAATAGGTAAGCTTTTTTCCTCGTACCTAATGACAGTGAATTCATAATAAGAACATTTAAATTTTAATATGTACTTGACGGTCTCGATAAGTACGTACAAGATAAGAATAGGTAGTGGAATATTTATCTCATGAAAATTCACCGAAATTAGGTACTCTTAACTGCTTAAATGCATAAATTATGTTTTACGTGAAAATCAGACAACCAGGGGAATAGGCCGCCACCTTATGGAAAATGGTCACATGTCATATTTTTATTTAAGTGTCAATACTCAAAGGTTAAGTACAATAAAATATTTGATGATTACATTTTTACAATGTAATTCCATTGAATAGTTCACACGTTTTACGAGTATAAAAAATAGGGACACGGAATGTTGTGAATAAATTGTTTTAAAATAATATTTTGGTTTCTCTAATATGTCTTGCTCTATATGTATATCATTTATATGATGAATATTTTAATAAATTAAGTACTATCACCAAATTCTAAAAGATGCACGTGGTTTTCTAAGAATTGTTGTTACACTGAATATACTTACACGTTCCTGATTCTCGGAAACTGGTATTGTTGTTGAAGAACAATATTACCACAAAAGCCGTGCTGTTTTACACTGTCCGTTGTTCATTCATTGAAATGCGGAGGTTAAGTTTTACATTCGCAATATGCTCGTTCAAATTTCTTAACGGAACGCATTATTTTGCATTTTACGTGGGCAATTTGGTTTGGTTCCAATAATAACTATAGGTGCATTTAAAACGTTTCTGTTTCTAGATTACAGTTTCAAAGTGTTACAAAGAAAAGTGTCTGGTAGAGTAATAAACTAACTATTGCATTTGCGTTGTATTTAATGAATTTGCCGTTGATGTCGTCATCGTCTGCTTTCTTAATGGCTCGTATGCAGTCAATTAAATAGAGATTGACTTGTTGTTTTGGACCGCTGTGCAGGAACGATCTGGCTCCTTACATTAACACCGTTTATGTCATCTTTCATAATTCTGTTGGTCTTTAAATTTGTAAACGCGCAAACACTACTGACAACGTGTATAATGTTCCTAGCGTGGCCAATCTTTCTTTCTCAAAGGGAAACGAACAGATAGTCCATTTTTTATACGCATTCTACACTTTAGTAACGGTTGTGGGAGAGATGGAGGCAAGTGCTGGATTCATGAGTGAGAGTGAGACGGGTGATATGATTTTTTGCTATTGAAGTTTAAAACGTTGACAATGTGGTGTGTTAAGAAGCAGCTCTACACTACAGTCGTAATCGTGAACGTAATATGGCGGGCGCACAAAGTACCAGATACCTGTTTTCTGTAACAACGGACCTTCACCTCTGTTCTGATTGACATTTGCTTTGGCCCTTTAGAATGTGCACGGTAAACATTTAGCTGGTAACAAGTAAAATGTTTGTGTTGGAGCCGGTTGAAAAGATAAATACCTAGATGAAATCGAGAGAAAAAATAATTGTACAAGCTTATCGATATATTTTACAATTTCATATTTTAGAACAAAGAGAATTTCTGGAGCTTTGAATGCGTGAATCTGTAATCGTATAAAACATCTTGTTCATAGTAGGTAAGCACTCAATGGTACCCACTTATGCAATGTCATACTTAATATAATAAATAGCTTTTACCATCGACTAAGTGAAACTCTAAAATTGGATTAAAATATAAAAAATAAAAATACTACATAACTTAATCCAAATCGCGGTATACATTTCCTTCTCCATACATTTCCTGCCCATCTATAAGTACCTGCCTATCCACAAAAATTAGCATTTTAGTGAACCAATACAAGTAATGATTATTCATATTATATTTAAAATTATATTAGTTAGAACTAAGTTGACAATATTAAATTAAACTCTGTAAGCACTTGGAACACAGGTGGCTATGCTCGGCAATTTGTCAGTGTTGACACACTTGTACTTGGATACAATGACCAATGTTTTGTAAATCGGTTCGCGTCCGTTGTCTATTTATTTATTCGACTCTGGCATTCGTCGTTCGATAGCAATAATATTTTAGGCGACCTTCTGTTACACCGATATCTGCAACATAGCGTCACGTAAGGATATTCCGTTACTGATTCTTCTAATGGGCTCAAATATGAATTATGGCAAAAATTAATACGTATAAATCGTGAGTATATGCAATGGTAACCAATATTAAACATACATTTATAAATATTTGATGATAGGTTCCTTTATGGATAAATAGTACTGAAACTAGAAACATAGATACATTTCACCCGGGTGGAAAGCGAAGGTATGACAAAACCTACTACCAAATGAGAATACTATAGGTACTATAATGTATTAAATTATATAGTATATACCATAGTATAATCAAAAGCAACCAACAGAAGGTAAATGAATAAAATTGTTACTAAAAACGTTAGCTCTTCATAACTTTTTATAAAATCTTAATTTCCTTTTCAATTAGTTTAATATTCTCTTTTTTACTATATGCGGTTTCTCATTTTATTATTTATGTATTTACTTTTAGCTTAACACCGGATTTGTCAGATGCTTCTGTGTTGCTTAAAAGAGAGCGTTTGGCTACTTTCCGTATCAGGTAAACCACGACTTGTTTTATTCGACCCAGGCAGGCTACTGGAATCTCATAAATAAATATTCGATACGCTGGGAATATTTTGCCCTGCGACGAAAAAACTGAATTTTACTTTACGTTTACACACTAATTGGACTGAAAGCATAATATTTTTTGATATTTAAGGTAAGTATATTAATTAAGATAATTAACAAGCAACATAGGAGATAATATGCTTAGTTTATAGGAGGATTTTTGAAATAAAAACTTCTTTAATCGCTTTGAGTGTTTTTTACTACATTTTTAAAGTCCAATGGATGTTTCCACTTACTTAAATGTAATTCCATCAAAGGGAGCACAAAAACGTCGGAAAAGTAAAGTTTTATACAATTATATATTTATAAAAAAATATTTTAATTGTTGTGAAATGAAACAATTAATAATAATTATGCCAGTTGATTAAATCAATAACGTCATACCTTGCGCTTGCTTTTTAAAGTAACGGAATTAATTAGGACACTCCTCTCAGAGAAATTAATATTAAAACCTTACAATGATCATAATATGAACACTGTAAGTATTTGACCGCTAGGTAAGAATTCAATATTAGCCAGTAACCCATTAATGACCCACTACAGGGTCGGGTCTCCTTCTCGTAATGAGAGGGATTTAGGCCTTAGTCCACCACGTTGGCCTACTGCGGGTTGGTGGACAATTCAATATTAAGTGGATGGCAACGCATCTGAATTAATCAAAACGCATGCCAGCACCCCCGATGGCAATGTAAACATCTTTTTAAGCAGAGTGAGCATTTTCGGAGACGGAGAGAAGTCTAATTTCACTTTCTTCAGATTGCAATAAACTTAATATATTTTCAGTAGGTATACTAATATTTTATTGGTTACTCGCTAATTTAGTACTTTTATTCTAAATATTTATCCCTGCTTTGGAGTTCAAATCGGATGTTTGCCTTCGTACAATTACTTTCATAAGCCAATAAAAATATTTGTGTAAACATTATGCGCTAATCGAGTACCACGTTGCTTATAGGTATACGAGTACTTGGGTTATTGCATCTGCTGTGCAATTTCTTTGACATTATCTATACTAATATTATAAAGAGGAAACATTTGTATTTTTGTATGTTTGTAACGAATAAACTCAAAAACTACTGGGCCGATTTCAAAAATTCTTTCACCATTGGAAAGCTACATTCAGCCTGAGTAACATAGGCTATTAAATAAAAATAAAAAAAAATAAAAAAATTCATTGGCAGAGCGAAGCCTGCTGGGTCAGCTAGTTCTAAATAAGACTGTAAGCAACAGCTGCCTATGTGCCGCTTCTTTGTAACTTTACCGTTACTACTACTACTACCTCTTTCACTCGTGACATTAAAAATAAATAAATCTGCTTTTTCGTGATAACCATGTGGAATTAATCGCTTCAATTTATTGCAATTACATACTGGCCAGAGGCTTGGTTCCCCGTTAGACTCTATAAAAACTGGAGGCTGTCCATTTAAGTACGAACGGTATCGGCTGCCTTACTTGGAGATTCGTCTACGTTCCTTGAAACGTGCAACCTGTCTGGTGATGTCCTCGTATACGCAGTTAGAGAAGTAGCTGCCTTCAAATTACAATTTTCTGTTCAAATAAATACGCGGTAGTAACTACTTACGTATCTAGCAGTTGTAAGGATATAGAGAAAATGGGTAGGGTTTCAAACTTTTGAAATTATGTACCAAATACTGTATTATCATTTGTACTTTTAAGTTTGCGTGCACATTCGAAAGTTTGATAAGAAATGCCTGAGAAATATCCCCGAGACGTTCTTCCGATACTATGCGCTGACCATAAATTAAATGAAGCCGACAAAATTAAGTTTTCATAAGAAAAATGGGTGGTCACAGTTAATAAGGGCAGTGACCCCGCCAAGTCGAGCAAAAAGCGGCACCGCCGTGCCATCCTCTTCTCGAAGCAATTCAGGCCATTTTCAACCCCCTATAACTCCATTATTGATAAAACTAGGAGCCTGAATTTTTAGTAGCCAGGCAGGTATTGTTACGGTATATTTTAAATTTCATTCAATTTGAGTCAGTAGTTTAAGTTTCTTAATTCTGTCACCGATCATCAAAATTCTAAGGTACTTCTAGCAAACATAGAAGCTTCAGATTTTGAAAACAATAAGTGTTAAGTGTATAAGCCGAGGAAAAAACTAAAATTTCGGTCCAGTTTTCTAAATACACCGATTGCATAAATAACTTTGTAAATACACACAAATGTAAAGGATTACAAAGTTACATTTGCAGTTAGATTGACAACACAAAAGAAATGAGATACCATTAAAAACATAACATCCATCCATGTATGATAGGTTTGATATAATAATAATATAAAATTTAATATAATAATATGTATTATGTGTGAGATACATTGTGCTTTCATGTGAAAAATAGAAGGCCTAAAGTATGAACCAATTTATATTTAATACATTTTTGATGTCGGTTTTTTTTTAATTATTTGTTTTTCGTAATTTTTAATTTTAAGTCCATATCACAGAAACTACTGGACCAATTTTGATTAAACTTTTATCATACCCTAAGTTTAATAAAATGAAAAAACACAAAAAAGAACGATCACGATCCGTCAATTAATTTCGGAGATATGCGAGGACAAACATATCTACATACATACACACACCCACGAAATTTGGTATTCTTGTTTGGAAGCCGTAATAGACCAACATAATAATATGTAAAAATTGTGCAGTTCTGAGAATATTACATACCTACATAGGTACGTGACGACTTGATAACCTGTTCCTTTGAAGTCGATCAAAAACGTAGACCCTTTTTTGATTATTACTCATTACGGGGTAATTAAAATAACTTTAAATTTTATTTCACTTCCTGTAACTGGGATTAGTAACATTTAAATTCGTATCCTGTTGTACCTACAACATAGGGTTGTCTAGTCTTCTAATTAAAATGTTATAAATATGCAATCAATGTATCAGGCAAGTTGGAATTTATATGTTTTGTAGCAAATTTCTTGGAATCAGCGTAGAATAATTCCATTTCCGTTGTTAATAAAAAGTATAACACATATAAGCTGTGGGTAATTAGTTAAAGGTCGATATGAAGTAACTATTTATTGATAGTCATCGATAGAAAATATTGTACCTAGAGCCTGGTGACATGTAATATAGATATAATAATATGGTAGCAGTCTCCACAAAAGTGAAGAGTTGAAGATCGGGAATAGTGGTGCGCCTTGGGAGAGGTCTATGACCAGCAGTGGACGAATGTTGGCCGATGGAAGGAACAGCCTGGTGTCCTCTCACAATGAGAAGGAGTGAGAAGAAGTGAGAATGAGTAATTTCGTTGTGTACGATTCCTAGTGATGTTTTCTTTCATAGTTATTGCTATTGTTATATTTTTATATTTTTTAGACTGCATGTCTTAGGTTACTAGGATAGGAAAGTCATTGATACATGCTACTGGAATTACAAACCAAGTCTTTCGGATGGGAGAGGAAATTCTTAGCCACTATGCCGTGAGTATAAACACTATCGTCAAAGTATTCGTATGTCAAGTATGTTATATGTCAGCCTGTCTGACCTTCCCATACTAATGACAGTTCGAGATTACTATAGGAAACTGCCCCGAGCATAACCTTTACCGTCTAGGACTCTAGGTAGTGACGTCGCGACGCCTCGTGTAGTTAACGTGTGCCATTAGTATGAGACGATGTCAAGAAAAATGACATACGACCTATTAATGACTGACGTTTACCATACGAATACTTTGATGATAGTGTTTATGATCACGTCACAAGAGTCTCGGATGCGAGACTGAGTTCTTAGCCGCTGATCTCTCTGCGCTTTTTGTTCTTATACATATTTTACTTCTAGCTAATATAATTTGCATGTTTTGTCAACGGTTCGTTAGCATTTGTCGCATGACTTGTTACCTACTCGTAGAGGTCGGAGTGAACAGCATCGATACTTTCACTGACACAAGCCAGTCCTTGCGCAACTTTTCGACACGTCTTTGTTACCAATTTTACGATTTTTCGCCCGTTAAATCCGATTCCAAATTGACTTACCATCTTACTTATTTTAAGTATTATCTAAGCAAGTCGCTTATTTAGGTACGGAGGTCAATGGAACGTTTGGTTTTTGGAGACGAGGATATTTCAACGGATATTAACATTAAACCTTCTGTTACGTTAAACATTGCAGACTGGTCTAGTGTAATTTCCGAAATTTGCCCGTAGGTACGTACGACCAAAATGTAATTTAGCAGCAAATATACAAGTATCAAATCGGTGCAGTACTAAAACAAAGGTACCATATATGTAGCAAATATTACATGTTTATACTGTTTCAATACTCAATCAAATAAGCAACGGACATTTTTAAATGGAAGAAAAATATCGAAGCAGTAACAGTACCAGCCACCTACATGACGAGTCGATCATAAGGGCATTTTTCCAACCATTCAATGGAATACGCAACGGGATTTGTGCAAGAAGGTCTAAGACAATCAAATTGAAATCGATACAAAAAGCGAGTGAGAGCATGTGAACTAAGGCGAGGTAACGGCGAGTGATGTGCGGTGGGCCGCTATTCATCTTTTTCAGATATCGATTATATCTCATAAAATATCGATGATGTCTAAAGACATGTTCGTATGACTAGAGTTTGCCCGCGGCTTTGTCCGCTTTGTCCCAGGGAGATAAAGAGATAAAGATTATAAACTATACCAAATTTCATGAAAATCACTTCAGCAGTTCACAATGCTAGCTATTCTTTATTTAAGACTCACATGAGGTGCAATAACCCGTAGACACCGTTCATTCATAAAATAGTTATCTTCAATATTACGTATGAGTGCGACCTTTAACACGTAGTTAAATATTGACTCACAAAAGATTTTTGTTTCTTACATAATCCCTTTGTAGTAAAATAAATGTTATGTGTTACGTCGGAGAATTTTCGCAGTAATCGTAGGCATCGATTTACATAATAGGGTACTATTTTGTGTAGTACCTAACAACAGGACAATACAATGGAACTATAATGTCGTTTGCTTATAAATAGCCACAGACTAGAATTCATGCTCGCGTTTGTTAGACGCAAGTTCTAAGAAGTCGCGGGAAATATGTCTCGAACGTGAAAGAACCGATACGCGGAAAAATAAAAAATGTTAAATTCGGTAACTATTGCCAATACTAGTGTATAATCAACAAATTTGCATATATTAGCCAAAAATACAACATTCACTTATAATCATAACGATGTTCTTTCACAACGACACAATCTTTCTAAATCAGCTGTGTCTGATAATTCGATGTTTCAATCAACACTAATTCAGTTAGTCCGCTATGGACATTAAACTCCTTTAAGAAATGTACCTACACATTCGCAATAGTGCAAAAAAGACGTTGAATACCAATGAACCAGCCATCTAAGTGCTGGTTGATCCTAAAATAAGTAAAACAATCTAAATGCAGACCATAAAGGGACTTTAACCCTACAATATCGTATTCTATAAGCATGCGATACAAGCGATCGTGCGCGTGCGTTGAATTCCTTACCAGTTTCACAGAATAATATTTGAACGCTGCCTATTTACATAATCGGCAGCCGTTGATCTTATTACGTCGACATAAAGATTAGGTTCCAGTATTTGATTGCTTCTACGTTTGTCACTTGGAGTAAGTTGACCAATCCGCGTACGGGGTTTAGATGTTCTAGCCAATGACTAAAAAAGGCGCGCAATTTTAACCCGTAAGAAAAGTATTAGTTCAGGCTATCTTATAAGGTGCATATCGTATTGAGACAGCCGGGCTCCTACCGTTCTCTGCATACCAATATTAAACTATTTGTATAAGACTAGAATTGTTGTATACATAAATATAATTGTGAACCAAGTCAGAATTCTCGATGTGCAGTGTCATTTGTCTTGAGAACATTTCATTATGGTCTGCTTACAGTTAAATACTTAATATTATGTGCTAGTAATACTAACGATCGATTCTATGTAAGAATAAGTCCAAATATTGGCAAAAAGTCACTCTACTATGATCTGCAAACGCCCAACTACGAGAGCAGTTTAATACATTGGCAGGTGAGTGAAAAAATATTTCATGCAGAGTATATTTAACCAGTAGGTACATTTGGTGTTTTGTTTCCATACACCCGTATGTCAAATCATTTCGAAGGATTAAATTTTTACGTGCTAAGTAAATAACAATCAAGCAATTATTAAAGAGTTGATTGTATTGAAATAAATTTTAGCAACTTTGATAGTAAAGTGTTCTCAAATCGTAATTCAAACTTATGGCACCCCTTGTTACTTGTTTTTTTGCATCATCCGTCATTGAATCATCAGGGGTAGTAGGTACGCGATAAAAACTACGTAATGGCGGCGGCTTAGCAGACTAGTTCGCGCGACACGCTGAATATGAATTAAGATATCTGCGACAAAAAGTCGGTAAAAAACAAGCCCACCCATCAGTGGAACTAGCTAAGATAATGTTAGTCGAATAGATGAGTTTCGGAGTTTTATCTATCTCTTATTTCCGGCATCAGCCATCAGGCCAGCTTGTTGGTACTAAAATGTTGTACTAATATCATCGGTGCATGGTAAGCCAACTTAATCTGAAGTTTTAAAATCATCGTCAAAATTACGTTACATCCTACAATTTTTAAGTATGAAAATAAATAAATACATTTATTAATGTGAAACTTTGTGAGGATGGATGAATAAATAATATAATTGGATGGATGTTTGTTACTCCTTCACGGCAAAAACGGCTGAACAGATTTGAATGATTAATTTGGTTTGCACGTAGTTTATAACCTAGATTAATATATTAGGACCTTTTATCTGTATCCAAAGTGTCCAATTTATCAAATCAGTCCTATGCCGAAATGCCTATTATGAAACTAAGGACTATTTAGACGAAAAGAAAGCGTGGGATTGAATAACTTTACTAGGCTATTTCTATACACCATGTATCAATATTTATTTGTGAGCGGATGGCAATGGGGCGATATTAACACACACGATAGCTGTCACGTGTGTTCCTTTATTGGGCCTAGTCATACTGCCCCATAGAATAATTCATACTTTTTTTTAAAAGAGTGCTGGGAGTTTTTTTCCGCCCGCTTTTTTCTCCTAGTCTAAGTTTTGCCTGAGGGGCGATCAAAGCGGATGTTTGTATAATGTTAAATGTATGACGTTCATTAAGTGTCCATAAATTGTACCGAATAATGAATAAAAGCTTTTGAATTTGTGTAAACATAAATGACATGCAAGCGAAGCTAATATAAAGCGTATAAAAAACCGCCAATACCTCTGACTTGAACCAGATGTATGTTGCGTGCGCGCTCTCGGTCTCACAAGATTACAGTGCGTTGGCTTCTATTCATGATGTCTTCCCCAGGATATATGAATGAAAGTGCAGTGTTGCAGTGAATTCATTAAGTGAATGTGTTTTCGACGCGTTAAGGTCGGAAGTTATTAAATATTACGCCAATGAAGCGGACATCCGTAAGCCAGATAAACGGTCCAGACGGAAGACGTGTCCTACCTACCCAAAATCTGCTTTTCTTCGCATCTATCCCGTCTCTGAAAAGTTTGGTATTAACTACTTCGAAGTCCAATTCCAATTGTCGCTACCTAATCGCGAAAAGCAATCATTTAATGTAGAGCGTCAATCATCCGATGCTGTTTCGAAGAAATACAATTTAAATGAGTGTAAAAGGCGATCAATTTATTATGTGGGCTGACGACATAATACAAATAGGTACTTTACTTTTACTGAGCAAAAACTGAGTGCGTCTCCGTCTGAAAATGGTCGCAGGCGCAACATGGCAACCATGTTTCCCACGCATGCGCAATGGGAACGAGGCGTGCGGCGCATGTCGCCAGCACATGTGCTGAGTTTACGCGGGAAAACTCACTGCTTGGCTTGTATATGTTTTTTATTAAAAAAAACTGTATCAAACATGAATAAACGGTGCCATAACAAACAAACATTGCGTACATATAAAGTTTATCCTTTGTTCTTCAAGCATGTGCGTTTCAATAGACTTAATAATGATAGACTACACAGATTAGAATAATAACTTTGTGTTTTTTCCTCAATTTCGTTTTATTTCAATTGTTTTGTTTATTCAGTTGTAATATAATTTGGTAGGTAAGTTACAACATCTACAATTCCATTCCAAATTCCATTTTTGACTTTATTTTCATTTCAAGTAAAAACATAAAATAAACTGGTAGACAATATGACAGTTTATATTATTCCTTCAAGTTCAGTAGACATGTAACATAAAGTTCTTAGAAAGATTCCAAAATGATATGCTTTAGAAGCTTTATATTTAAGCTTGTCTTTTATTATACCTTTCTAGTCACGTTCAAGTCCCAGCTCTCAGTGTTCTACCTTCAATCGCTGTCATTTCATTACAGTTTTCCGTCTGCCGGAGAACGCATGTAATGTGACATCGTATTTGTAATAAAGGCAAACCAATTATATATAACACTATTATTAGAAAACAACACCAACCCAATTGCTTAAAAAATTCATAATTTTAATATACCAGGTGTCACACAATTTAACGTCACCTTTGAGAGTATCAATCCTGACATTCAGGCTACCGATTCAGATCGCGCAGGCGTGCCAAAAAATGTAAACACATACACTAGAAAAACATGAACCCTTCTTTTGGCGCAGTTAGGCCAAATTAAAGTTACCTGATAATTTCTAAGCAATTAGACTTTTTATGTGGACAAGGTGCCAATTCACTGCTCGTATTAGTTATTGGGATAATAATATGTTGCCAAGTTAGGTTCTAAAATGTCAGCAAGAGAACAACACAACGACATAACTTTTGATGAAAATAAATTAGGACTTGAAATAATTACTAGCCTTTACAATATAGAAGTACTTATTGGGTCCATAATTGTTGTATCTATCAAGCTTGGTCATAACTGGATAAATGCGAGTACAACAAATGGCCGGAAAGAAGTTCATTAAAATCGTAAGAGGACGGTTTCGGCAGAGCTTGGATAGTTATGTTAAAAAGGTGATTTCAAACTAGCCAGTAAACATGGTTGCAAGCATGTGCTAACAGCACGAGGTATCCGCCGAATAGCTAGTGAGATCGTAATCCGGCCCGGGCATCGAACTGACACCGTTACGAACATCCCGTCACAACCTGTTTTGCTTATTACTCCCCGACGAGAATCGACACAAAATTTTATGTAATGAGAAATTATATGTGAAGCGTTTTAGATCTCTCCACTAATAGATCCGGCGGTTCTCAGTTTCATAAATTTTCTTGTCACTACAAGCAGTACTGGCTACCGAGTCCAAGACTGACAAGCAAAACGAAAAATTCGAATTGGTAGAGAATATCCGTTCACATCTAAGTTGGGTGGCTACTTGCTATATATTTCGAAGGTTTTCCGTCATAAGACCACTGTAGATAGAAGCCTCCAAGATATAGAATAAGCTCCCTTGCAAGTTAATAATCCTAATCTCAGATAGAACTGAAATCAATGAACTGTCTTGCAGGCTGTATCGAAACACATCAAAGGTGGAACCAACATTAATTAACAGATGCGTTGAGGCTTGGGAGTCCATTAGATTAGATCGAACATCTCGTACCAATCACACTACACGAGTAAGTTCAATCTCTCTGAAACTTTGTTCATACCCGGTACGTCTGCAAACATCCCTTCGAGATATTCTGAATGTTAAAAGACCGTCAGTTGAAGCAAAACGAGAGGCTAGAAAATTAATGACAGGATATAGGAATTCTTTGTAGACCGAATGTCGGCTATATCTAGCCAATTAAATAGTCTTGTAGTTTGTCAACATAGTTGGCTTCATCTGCAGTTAAAATTGAATGAAACCCGTAACTTTGACGTAATATGACACAATCAAAGGGGTTCGGTTTCGAGTCCCAGTAGCACGCACCATTAACTTCCTTAAAAATGTTATGTGCGCTTTGTCTAAGGCCTAAATTCTTCTCATGACCCCGATGAGAGCGGATCCGAGCCTACAGTGCCCACTGTAGGGGTTACAGTTACATTAATGGGTTACAGTTAGACCCGAGTGGTGAGATCCGTGTCACAAGAGGGACATAACAATGGCTGCAACCCACGCTCAGTGTATAAAGGTTACCACTAGGGATGGTTTCTCCCCTTGATATGCAGCAACAAGGATTGTCGTCTGATACGTATATACTCAAGTGCCTCCGGAATCCGGCGCTTTATGTGCTCTCTACTCGTAGAAGAAGGAAGCCCGCATGTAAATTGCACTAGCTGGTACAGTAATCCACTTTGACCGCGCCCGAGGTGTCTTAAATTGGTTGATTGTTTGCACATTAATGGTTGAAGCTCTACTGAGTGCTCTTATCCTATGAGAAACTTCTTTTTATTTAAATACACGAGTAATCTGTATTGCTATGAAGAAGTACATCCTAGACTAAGACTCCTAATTAATACCTACTTACTTATGAAGTAAGGACCTACATGACGCGTAAGTTGACATCGTAGCTTATATTCTTATTTGAAATTGTCGTTAGTTACTTATGCAATAAACTTTTATTCCCAAATTGAAAATTCACGGGAAACGTTCATTTAGTTACCAGTTCTTTTATAGCGGCATTATAAAGTTTCGTTACGTTCGATATGGAATTAAAGACCCGTAATTATGCAAATTCTATAAAGCTTTAATACATTACCATAATAAATATTTTTTCTCTTGAATACGTGCTATACCTACTTATATTCTATTATCTCTACCCATACTCAAAAATGCCCAAAATCTGGCGAACATTATATGCGCACGCAATGGTTTAAATAGGTACGTCAAGTATTTTAAATAGGTAAATTTATAGATAGTTATTTTTCTTATCCTACTCTCCAAATTAATTTCGTATGTTTAATTGTTTATCTCGTTTTAAATTCTTATAATATTTAAAATATATGTAAAGTTGTGTATTTTACATCAATAGAGATTATATAATAGTGCGTTTAAAATCTTGTGCTTATCACCTTTACATTAACTAGTAAGAGAATTTCGTCACGTATTTATATGTAAGCACATTTAAAATGGTTACTTCGGACAGCTGCTGCATTAGGTCAATTGGCACTGACCCTAATATTATAACCCGGACAAGTTCAGAAGACGCTTTAAGACTCAAGAACGTGTAACCGGTACATACTTTTAAAATCTTCGTATTAATAATGTAGTATAAGCGACGGTTTCAAAGAGTTCTTATCGAAACAGTAAGATAGTGAAGAAAACGTCCTCTTCTTATAATCGCTTAATATCACGGCTACATTAAGCCACGGCCAGATACATCTACAAATGGCTATTACTGTTATTAGAACCCCGAACTTATAACATATGCGGGTAACCACGTGTTTTATTTTTTCTTCACAAACCGAGCGTTGGTTCCAAACCCCTGAGATTTTTTTTTATCGATATCCGTCTCTAGATTGATGCATGCAGATGCATGCACTCTAGCGCTACTTAAAATTTTTTGAACGTTTCCATTCCTAGGCTACGGATATGTATAAAATTAACGCGATACTTTAAAACAAAGTTTTTACTTGACGGTGGTATAATAAAATTGAAGAATGTTCATAAATCAACAGCGTCAAAAATTAAAAAGAACGAAAACAATTATTCTTGAGTGCACAAAAAACAACTCGCGTCTTGGGATCTTGGCGGAACAAGTTGTTGAAGCTCAGAGCACCTCAACTCCTTTTTTGTGGTAGTGATGATCCCATGAGTCCATGAAAGTATAATTCAAATCTTTTCTTGCTTTATCAAGAAAATAAATTAATAGGAAAACAAAAGATTAATTGATAAAAGGTGCTCAACATACATATCATCAACAGATGTAGATATGTCGGTGCAGAAGAGGGTTATATTTCACGGGTAATTACAAAAAATTTTCAATTTCATTATCATTATTTCAATTAAATTAAATGGCAAAAAAAAGGTCTTTAAGTCCGTCATCTTCGGTCAAATGTAAGCAAAATAGGTAAATACGAGGTAAGGTTTTAATAAAATTGACGCAATTCACAAATACCTGTTCGTTGAGTAAGTATAGAAATAGAGTACCTATTGCTGTTTCAAATCCATTTTGTAACGTAAATTATTTGATAGGTAATTTATTTTTTGTGACCCGACATAATCATGCTGCTACCTAGTCTATGTTATTTTTTAAGGTTTTTTATCAACCGTTTGGTTTTCTCATACGCACTCTTGGCTCAAATAGGAGCACAAGAAAATTCTACAGTTACAATTGTTGCGCGATGTGACGGCACGTAATTCATTTGATTTTAATTCATGACTCATAAGTCATGCATGACTTCTAACTAAGTGTATAGTGTATTATCTATACCATTCCATAGACTTAGGACTAGATATGATTAAATTCCTTCGAATTTAGTGTAATTTATTTACTACTTTGACAGATTTTACAAAGTAAAAAGCGATGTAAGTGTGAAGTAGACAGTGGGATAACGTAAACCGCATCTGCAGAATTTCCTATTCTATCGTAGTTGTAGTAGCGTTATGTTTGATTTCCTGTATATTTCCAATCTTCCAATCCAGTTGTAACTGATTTAATCGGGATGCATTAAACTAATGATGAATGTGTCAATGTTTGAATCACCAGCTGCTCAATTGAAGTCATTCCTGATGTAACGACGTCACCAAATTGCGTTCAAGTGCTCTTATTTATTTAATTTCTGTTGCCGTTGGTAAAAATTAGCTGATACGTACCTACAGACCTCCGTGTAAGAAGCAACAATATGTATTTGATTATCTTCACGTCCGTTTTATTTTTATTTGACGCCAACGCCTTCTAAGAAATATACAATATATAATTTGTTTCATGAGTAGTATTGTCTGTTTTGGTTAATGTCATACATAACCAGAATGTAAAAAAGTTATAGGTATTGTGGGGAAAAAAGCTTTTCCATCTATGTGTTAAGTGCACTTACGTTCACTATCGTGATTTGAAGAGTTACCTATAAGATAGAAGAATGTTACTAATATTGTAAGTGCGAATATACTTACGATAAAATTTTGCACACAGCTGAAAAGAAATGAAAAAACGTTGACTTTTGAATTTATTTTCAGTTGGGTTAAGTTGGTAGAATCTAATACTAAATAATATTCTGTGTGACATATTATGTGTCAAATATTATACAAAAATTGGAATGGTTCAATCTATGAGGCCTTCTCGTGGGGAGGCAGGCGAGCGTGACGGTATAATGGAGCCGCGTGCGAACTAGTATAGCCGATTAGGCTGCTGGCACACAGTGACCTACAGAGAATTCATAATGGCTGAACAGCTAAATTCAAGAAGCCAAGATTCAAGAAGATGTGCAATATCAGATTGTTAACACTCAATATTTTACACTTTCAATGTCGCAGTACACGGCGTACATATATTAGCAACAAACAATTTTAAAAGAGTAAACATTTAAATTGTAAAAGAATAAACGTTTAACACTCATAGGTTCACAATAGGATTCTCTGTGTGGCATGGAAACTCGCACGAAAGTCGCATTTCGCCAACATTTAAACCCAGACACTTTTTTCACGCAGAATTTTTGTTCATCTTTGTGCTCCGAGTCGGAACACAGCTCGGTTATGGTTAAAATTTACTCATTATTGGTCCTTCAGCGTAACACACGAAACAAAATAACGCGAACACACAGTTCTACCATGCTTTCAGTGTGTCACCAACTTTACGGTGTACTTGAAGCGTACTCTAACGAATTCTACACAGTAATACGGTGGTCACGCCGTTACACGTGTGTACTACGGATAAACATATACCTAACTACTTATATACCAATATGTGCTATATCAACCTTTATACCCCGTTCAAATTAATCCAGTCGAGCATTCCAGTCCAGCGGCTGGATTGCCACTGGAATAATGTGAACCTGCACAGGAACGTACCCATCCAGTGATCAATCCAATACGGTACTTGAATGACGGTCTATTTTTCAATCCAGTACGCCCATTCCAGCGCCACTGGAATAGTGTGAACGGCCAATCCAGTGTTTGATTACACGTTGCACAGTGTCCACGCATTGTTGTTTTTGTTTTTAATAATTCCTAACAATAAATTTAACTGTTGCTACGTTGAATATTGTTTGAAATTAATGGTGACAACTTCTCAAAATTGTCTGTTGTCATTCTCACTCAATCTTCAAAGACATCTTCTGATTTTTTCATTTCCTTCGCTTATCCTATTTCTGACCCAAATCCGCTTTTTTCTTTTTAGTCCTTCTTCCACTACATCAGTTACTTCTTGTAATAGTAATAATTGAACATTTGAATTTTAAAAACTCCTTTCTTGAAAGCATACTATAGTGTTTTCGATGTAACAGCTTTTGAATGACAAATAATATAGACGATATGATCCAGTCCAGTACTTGACTGGATTGACTCGCTGGATTACTGAACTGGGCATTACTCCATGTAAATCCTAGTCTTTATCCTTAGGTACCATTGCAGGTTCGGATCTGCTCACATAAATACCACTTTTAGCTGGATATATTATGTAGTTAAACTTAACGACTTGGTGCTGTCTAAATACTAATATTCAGTTTGAAATGTTCAAGAAATAGGTTCAGGTTAGATATCAATATTTCTGATATATTCGAATTCCAATAACGCAGCAAGTCTAACAATTTTCTCTATAATTTGTAGAGCTTCAGAGGCAGAAAAATAAATGATGTCTCTTTAAAGTAAACTACTTTTTAATATCTACTGTAAAATATTGGAGTAAAAGTATTACAATAAAATTAATGCGGAAATATTATTTCTTTCTATCTACTTGAACCGCGTGGACTAGAATTTGGTCTAGAGAGTAATAAAAAGTACGTTATGTTAATCCAGATTGAAAATAGATATAAGGTAATAGTAATACAGGTTATAAAAATTGTTTCATATTTAGTTACATCCATATCCGTTCTGTCTTTTTTGCGTAAAAAATTAACAAACATCCATCCACCCTAACAAACTTTCGCATTAAATTTATAATAGTAGTAAGTAGTATTGTTTTGACTGTTTTGTTGATATCCTCTTTCTTGGTTATTGAAGCTTGTATCGGATTCATTATCATCCCACGGCCAGTAGTTTGCAAGACAGTAATCTGAAATGACGGTTTTTATGATACGCGCGTATTATTTCCAAATTAACGAACTGTAACACCCTATGGTAATTTTCTAAAGAATGTAAGCAACATTCTGCGGTTAACGGCTAACAAATCTACAAATAAAATATCGAGGTAGGTACTTATCTACTTTAAATTCCTCTGGATACAAAGCAAACGAAATCTAGGAACCAGACAGAAGTCACAGACTAGTAACTTATACGCTAAAGCACATTCCAGACTATTTCTGTAATTGTGGCTAACGATCCATAGATCGATCTAGTTTTGGTACAGTAATTGTTTAGTATCGAAACAAAACAATAGTTCTGAGTCTGAATAGAATAATTTTTCTTTTGAGTATGGATAGGTACTCAAAAGAAAAATTACACATAATAATATTATTATATTCTTGCCATAACTAATGCGACGATGTTTTGATTGCTAAATTTAAATCTTATTCTGTATTTTAGATCGATGAATTGGTATATTTAATCTTCACATGTAGCGAATACGAACGACTCTCTATGGGGTCGCGAAAAAAGTTATTCTCTCTAGGGGACTGTCCATTGCACATGTGTGCTGACAACATAAACAGATCTTTTTTGAATTATTCTTGTTGTTTGCTGACTATCTAAGAACTTATTGTATTATAAGTATCACAATAGTGGCTTATTAACCGACTTTTTACTGCTTAAAATTTAGACCTACAGGTTACAAAAACAGCTTTATTAAAACCTAACACTTACTTAAGTACGACGCATTGAAGTCATACATTATTGTGAATATTGGTCATGGTTTACGTTGTGACCTTAGTTCTTTTACTCTTTAAAAATCATTAACCTCGTTTATGACAGCACGCGACACGACAAGACTACGCTCGCCTCAAGCTATTTGTACGAAGAATCTTATATATGTACATTATTGGAAACAAAAATTTTGGGTACGATAATTTACAGCTTATTATGCGATAGGTGCAGTTTGAAATTTGATAAAATTAAAGATTAAATGGAGAAGAATGCACAAATTCTAATATTTGAACTAAAATGAATTTCCCATGAGTTTGAGTAGGTAGCTACTTTCACATATTATACACATAGACAAACATGACGCGTACATACATTCCGTTACGTATCAAATTTAAATTTCAATAAATTTTAGTCGAATTTCGACTAATTGGCGATCTGTAGTTCTCCAAATGGCACGTAGTTTCAATTATTGCTAATCAATGCTTATTTTACGGGATGCTTACTTTACGGGATGGTAAGAACACGTTAAAGCGATCAGTAAGACCAAGACTTCCGGAGGTTTATTGGTTTCGCTGAGTGGGTCCGTAACAAGAATTCATAATGATTGATGCTGCAGGGATTTATAGTATTTAGGTATATCATGGTATCATAGTGAATCGAGGCTCATGGGTAGGAGACGCGTCACACTCGGGTGGGTAACGGCGTCACGGGCTACCGGACTCCCCGCTCTGCGTCTTCGGGGATTCTCGGTAATCTTCGGCTCGGTTCGGCTTCCAATCCCAATTATTTAGGTGCGCGTGCGATGGGTGACTCAACTAATTTATTAAGATCTATGGGTTTAATAAGGGTGTAATGATATCACTTTACTCTCATTGCTGGCATTGTGTAGCAATGTTCCGTTTGCGCTTTACACCCGATCAAACTTACAACTGTTATTCCAAAACAATAAGCTCTATTATGTTGTGTCTGCAAAAGCGATCAAGCGAATTTCACGTAATAGCGAGAATATATTATCAGTCCCTAGGCTATAAAATAGGTACTTAACTCAACTAAATTGAAACATCTAAGAACCTAATATTAAGTAATATTGAAAGTATAACACCCAAAATCATTTAAATAAGTATCCAACTATCTATCCATCCATCTCAAATTTTCACGTTTAGGTTCTAGTTGGACTTTACCTATTTACATAAAAGTTTAAAAGTCTTTACAGCATATATATATGTCTCTTCATTCACTGTTACTGCTAAGATATCTTTTATAGGATTACTTACTACCGTTAGGCCAGCAAAAACAATTGGCATATTAATCATAAGTCTAATTACCTAATATTACCATCGTAAAAATAACAATAAACATAAACAAAGTAAAAGACCAGACTGGAAACCTAGGTATTAATTTTATTTTACTTTAAAGGATATTCTCCTCAATACACATACATAAGTTACAATTATTTCTCCGTGGGTCCAATTTTAAAGTTAAAAAGAGCGAAGCTGCTGTCGAATTCGCTACGTTTTAAAAAGAGACTCGCATTTCTGCCATCCTCATAAAAGGATCCCGCTGGAAACCAAACTTTAAATGATGAAGTATTAAATAACAGGAAAAAACAAGGTAAATATACGCATTTGAATGATTTTCTGGTGGTTATTAAATCATGTGGCTATTATTAGAATGCACTATATAGCAAACAAAGTTGATAAACGTTAGTGGCGCCTAGGCAACGTCATCCGTCATATCATAACTGGCCTTTGTTCAGTAGACATTGTTCTCCAGTCACAACACTGAATACCTACTTACATACTTAACAAAGACAACATTGCGTATAAGTTCATAAAAATAATTGAGGTTCAACCTGAGTAAAGATATTCAGTTGTGGTTTGTTAGAACATTTAAATTTAATTTGAATGTTTTAAATTTTTAAATGTTTTATTTGCGCAGCTATAAATATAGTTTGTGACAACAATTTTTTATAACTTTAACATTTATGTATAAATAAAGATTGATTTCCTCTTATTTATATTATTGTGTGATATTAGGTATTTAAGATATATCATTATATGTATATACGTGTTTCGCATATTTCCAAATAATCGTCTGTGACCTTACATAGTTACTTTACACAAAACTAATGAACCGTATTTGACGACATTTGGTTGATGTTCTTAACGGGTCTCTATTAAAAATACTTATTACCGTGGAAAAATCTTTCATTCTCACGAGAAAAGACGGAAACTGGTTTGACCAAGAATGTGGGTGTCGACAGCGTACGAAATTTGTTTCAAAAACTGATCGTCTTCAAAGCGTTTAATAAACCTATATATATCTATCATTTAATGATAATAATAATAATCTATCATTTATTTGACGGGTCTGTTGGTCTAGTGGTTAGCGACCCTAACTACTACGCCGGAGGTCGTGGGTTCGATTCCCACCCAGGACAAGTATTTGTGTGATGAGCACAAGTGTTTGTTCTGTGTCTGGGTGTCAATTATCTATATAAAGTATGTATTTAAAAACATATATGTAGGTTTATCAGCTATCTGATCACCATAACACAAGTTCACAGCTTACTTTGGGATCAGAAAGCCATGTGTGAGTTGTCCCACAATATTTATTTATTTATTTAAAAATCCAAAATTATTACTTACACGATTTTTGATTGCAACGATATATTTTCTACTATTGTGATTGGTGTCAAAAGGGCACGACCCTGCAGCCCCTGAACACCCACATCCAACTTTTAATAGAGAAGAAACCCTATCTGAGGTTATATGCGGGTGGATATGAGGTATGAGGACTAATGTGTTCAGTTTAAAGTAGGAATTTGCGAAAACCATACCTCCCCAGCCGAAACACAAGACATGAAGAATGACATGGAGGAGTTTAAGAGGCACCAAGCATAATAATATGGTATATGGCACCTACGAGTATATGTAGGTACTCGTATTTGTATAAGAAGTATTCTGAACTCCACAAAAAGCGTGGTACTAGATTAATATTTGTTCTGCCTCTGCTCTCAACTTTAAACGACCTATTTCCTTTTTTTTGTTTCGAATATGATGGATTAATAGATATCCTATTCGAGGGTTAATGATTTTTTAGAAATATGGCTTCGAATGTTTATTATCCGTCGTATTATCTACATCTATCATAATTTTACATTGGTACCTACATAATTCCTTAAATTAACGGTGTATTCCTTAAGCCAAGCCAACACAGATACAACTAGTGTGATAAATATAACTCGAGAGTGCGTATAGTCTGATATTTGCATATTTGCCGTAATCATTAAGTACCGTTCATTAGCTTTCGACATCCGGAGGAAGTGATTGCAAAAACGGAGGATGTTTTAAACTTTCAAATTCAACTAATTGAACGTTGCGTTTTATGTAAAACTTAACACACGTCGAAGTCCATTTTGAAATTGCAGAGCTTATATCCTACTAGACCCGGCAAGCATCGCAGAGCCCTAGTATTTTTTAAACCTAGTAAAACTCAGCCTTCTACTGTATTACTTTGAAAAAAAAAGTGTAGTAAATTGCGGATATTGTATATAATAATAATATACGATAACGCCGCGCCGCCAACCAAACTTCATCATCTATCGGTACTACTTACTACATATTCGTAGGTAAAATAGGTACATTGCTACAACAATGATATTGTCGCGCTTAATATGAAATAAATTATTATTTTATTTACAGCTTCCACAAAATTAAAATACAATCCAATTTCGACTGACTATATTAATAACGTCCACCAACCCGCAGTAGGCCAGCGTGGTGGACTAAGGCCTACATCCCTCTCATTGTGAGAGGAGACCCGACCCTGTAGTGGGTCATTAAGGGGTTACTGACTGACTGACTGACTTTAATAATGAGTATTAACTAAATTATATTTACCATCATCTTCACATCTGTTTAAGCAATTAGGTTGTCAAGGTACACACAGTTTGAGTACCTAGGCCATTACGCGTGTGGAAACTATGTCATATGGCACTCACCGACGCTAATTATGTTAATTTGTATGGTATTTATTAAACGGTATTTCAATAGAGCGCATAGTCCCGGTTAGATCACAATCAATCGAAAAAGTTAAGCAACGTTGGGCGCGGTCAGTACCTGGATGGGTTACTGGATGGATGGGGACCGCTAATTATAATAATATGTGAGCTTCGGCGGCGAATTATATTGCGCGCTTTCGAGTTTCGGCACGTTAAGCCGTCGGTCCCGATTGTCATCGATACGACAGTAGTCGTTAAACCTTGTCGAAGGCGGATTTGGGCGGTTTGAAAACATCCGACATGGGTTGGCCACTAGCCCGTTTTGTCACCAATCCGACTGGATGAGCGTGGTGGCATACCATATTCCAGGCCTCCCTGCTGTGGGCAGACAAACGTGCCCAACAGTGGGCTATAAATGGGTTGCAGTCCCATTTAATAGCTACCTCTAAATGGCGCACTCCGAAACTATAAAACACAGACAGGGGGATTAGGCAACAACTGCAAAAGGATAGAGACAACTACCTCGATTCTGAGAAATGATAACGGAAATCTGTATTACCTATTAGTATTCTGTTCAATAACATCTAGAAACAATATTGCCAGAGCTCTCAGCAATTATCTAGGATAAGGTCGGCGTAAATGAAACGCAGATCGATAGGTACCTTTGAAATTTCTAGTTGAATTTATTTAAATTTAAGTACCTAACTATTTTTTGTAAACATTTTTCAATAACTGAGAAATACAACATTAGGTACTTGACGAACAGAAAGATTTATTATCTAATTAAAAGGAGCTCTAGAAAACCAATCTTTTTCATTTATAAGTGGATGGAGCAAGTGAATAAATTTATTAAATTTAAATACTTATGAGTGGTATTGGATGAATGCATTGAATTGTATGATGTATGAAATACTTAATACTCGTACATCTCGTCTAAGATGTTAGTCCGCCATGAATCCCATAACTTCTAAACGATTTTAAAGTAATTTAGAATTTGTGTAAATTGGTCCATCTTAAATATAGGATAGCGGTGATAGCCCAGTGGCTTAGAATTCGACCTCGAATCGAGGGGTCCGGGTTCGAATCCCAGTGGCACGCACCAATGACTTTGTAAAAAAAAGTTATGTGCGATTTATAAAATTAAATATCACCTGCTGTTACGGTGAAGGAAAACATCGTGAAGGGAAACCTGCATGCCTGAGAGTTCAGAAAAAAAAATGTTCTCAAAGGCATTGTGAAGTCCACCAACCCGCAGTAGGCCAGCGTGGTGGACTAAGGCCTACATCCCTCTCATTGTGAGAGGAGACCCGACCCTGTAGTGGGTCATTAATGGGTTAAAACAACAAATATAGGATAGGTTTTGTGTTCGTAAATAAAATGAATCCTAAGAAATTAAGGGCACAGAGAAGATTGCCACGTCAGTCTTGGTCTTCATATAAAATAAATAACTACTGACATACATATGCAGATACCCTGATACTAGTGTATCAAATAGCAAGATCATGTATTAGAATCAACTTTCTCTCAACTTCTGTTGGTCGGTTGATTATTTAGCTTTCTGGCTAGAAAATAATATTAATTAATATTTTATGAGTCCATGGTTACACTTAAGTTTATTAGTTTCAGGAATATTTATTACTCTTAACTAATCATTATGATTTTTTGATAGATGTTGGTGTGCGACTACCATCATGTTTGTGATACTTTTGATGAAACTCTCAATAGAACTGAATTGGAATGGTGTTATTATGGCGTCATCGTGACAATTTACTAGGCTCGGCTCCCAGGTGTTGTGGCTCGTGTATTTTGCGGGTGGAGTACCTTTCCGAGCGGACTATCTATTTACTTATTCCATAAATATGTAGATGTCTTATGTTTTCACCGAGATCTAATGACGTGAACAGGTACACCATCGCCAAAGTATTCGTACGGTAAACGTGAGTCATTAGTATGTCATATGTCAGTCTATTCAACATCTTTCCATACTAACGGCACACTTAAACTATACTAATACTATGAGGAGAGTGTTCATGGCCCGGGCACTGTTGCAATAATCGCCTGTCAATGTAACATAGGAAGCTACAGTAAATCTATATGAAAGAGTCGGCTTCAACCGCAACAAAAAATGTCGTAAAAAGCGATAATAGCGTGAGATACCAGGTTACAGATGTATTACAGATGCTGGCCGTGAATAGAGCGCTGTTACGAGAACAGAATCGGTAGGTCGCCGAAGCGTGCTGGGAGCGCAATGATAATAGTTTAATTAATCTGACCATGAAGTCACGCTAACGAGTTGTCAGAGCATCGCCTAGTTTACAAACTAGAGGTTCGCTTTATCAGTTTTTATCATAATATTTTATTAGTGTTGTACCCGTGTATTGTATCAAAAGTCATGAGTACACAGCACAGAATTTGCGTATTTTTAAACAAGTAGCGTTTTTCGTATCGTAAATTAGTCGACAAAATAAATGGAGTTCTTCCCAAACATGAAAAAAAAAATTGATAATACGATGAATTTGTAAAACGTACCTTTTTGGTTTCGTTTGAAAATAAAAAAATACGTCAAACCCAAGTCGCCCCTTACTTATGTAAGGTAGGTCCGATATCTCCCAAAACAAGGAAGTTTTATGGTGGTCGCAAAACTCACAAGACTCTCATAGATTGCCCAAGGACACTGCAGATACTCGTATATTTGAAAAGCTGATTCTCGTAAAACCTTGACGATGATGTAACAGTCCCTAAGGACACTGTAAAAAAGAGAACCTGAAAACAAATGCTTAAATTTCTCTTCGTTTGTACGAAGAAATATTTTAGAGTGAAAATAATATTTTGAATAGTTTTACTCCTAAAAGCTTTGAAGTAGTAATAAGGTAACTTCGCTTTAGCAAGTCTTTTTGAATGAAATAATTTTATTTACGTTCAGCGTGAACAAGAGACTTGAGAGGTAAGATTAATAATATAAATTTTTCTTGATTATTTTACTTATCACAATAAATACAATAATATCAATACTATACTATAGGTACATATTGTAGCTATCTTATTTTTATTGTGGCAAGGCTAGGATTAATTAAAAAATTGTATCATTCAAATAACTAACCTTGTATTTGTAAAGGAATATCAGGAGGAAAAGATTTCTGTTTTCAAGTGACGTTCAAATCCCCGAAAAAAAATTATATATGACGATTGCTTCTTTACAGCGGGTAATGAGAGCAGAATACATCTTCAGGCGAAATCTAATGGTTTTACCATAAATATATAACTCATACCTATCCATGCATTCGCATAAGCAATACCGAAGGGTAAACTTCGCACACTGCAAATGTTATTACCATACAAGTCGCGCGGCTAAATTGAAAAGAAACCCGATAAAAATTCTTCCTAACTTTTTTTCAATACGAATACTATACAATATTGAAGTATACAAACTAAGCAACCCATGAAATACTTATGAGAAATTCAAACGACGGATCAACTTCAAGCTAAGGTTACTGGAAAGTTATTAGTATGGCTGCTTAACGAACTCACTTTCTGTGAAATAATCATGCATTTATGTTTCTTCTCGGTAAGAATAGACTATTTAAATATAAAATCCGACATAATGCATTTGTTAAAAAGAAACTTTCATATAACACCGTCATCGTAACCGTGTAATATAATATTATACCTTATTCATTTACATTTATGTTCAAATTTATTTATTAAATAATATGTTACGAGTATAATGGCATATGCTAAATATGGGACATGTTGTATGAACGGTTTCACATGGTACAACAGCCAGAGACTGAGATCCTTCCTTCCCTTCAGCCCTTCGTAATCCCCGAGCGATTAGGATCCCCTAATGGGCATCCGCCCATATTCCCTGCTGGAAATGGACCTTTCCTACTCGACGCCACTCCGTCCGGTCCTGGGCCCTCTGAATCCAACGGTATCCCATTGTCTTGTTTAGATCATCGGTCCCCGGTTTAATGCGGCCTGTGTTCTTTTTGCCTAGACGTGGTCGGCTGTCGAGGATGTTTTCCAGAAGGGAAGAAAGGGCCCAAGGTGTAAACAAAAATGTACACTCTAAATTAAAATTGAAGCTACAAATTACAATTTTGTGCTGTTTTCTACCTACTCCTAGAATAATTTTGCCCTTGCACCGCAATTGAACGCTCATTGTTCGCCACATAATTATTAAAAGTAATAAATAGGTAATCCGATGTTATCGGTATGGGAAAACTGCGCAATCCTCTAGCGTCGCAGTCCAGCTTATTGATACCCTTGTTGATAGGACTTGTTCTTTACCACTGGTTTTTAATCCTAGATTGTTTTTTATCGAAGCTTTAAGTGGATAATCGGTGCATCGAAAGTTAGAAAAAACATTTCTTTTATAGCCATTCTTCAAACAAATCATATTGAAATATAAATATTAATTAAATCACGTTTGGCAACGTCGCCATTTTTAATACAATGGACACGTAGCAAGCGACGTCGCTATGTCGTCGCCGAGAGGCATGGCTTTTATACTAGGTATACGAGTAGGGTAAGTTTTTGATGTAACTATTTACCTATCTAAGATTGGTTCAAAATAAAACTATTGAAATTGAAATAAAGGACGTAGGTATACTAAGCACTATGATATTTTACCTAGTATGTTGGTTTTAAGAAATATGTTTTCTTTATCAGCACTAGCATAGCAAATTTATCAAACAAAAGTATATTTTATCCTGTTACGCTGTTCTTGATGATTTCCAAATCTGTTGCTATAATTTAAATAAGTTTTTTAGGAAAACAATACAGCCAAATAAAAAATAAGAAGGGGACGAATATGCACTTTGAATTGGATTTTATTTTAATTATAATATTTTATAATAAACAAGTAGCAAACACTTTGAAATTTTGGAATTCTAAATCGCTATAGTGTTTCTTCTGAGAGCTGCTAATTTGTTTCTTTCTTCATCTCCACGTATCCCTAATTGAGACACAAGACGTGAAGAAAAAGCCGCTTAGCGAACGCTTCATGGGATTCGCACATAATGAAGAACATAATAATATGAAATTATAATTATTTACTGTATGGCTGCAACTACTTGTTTTGACACGGGTCTCTCTTTTCGTAACAGGGGGGCCTGGAGCACACTCTACCATGTGAATTGTTGGAGAAACGGCCAAGTGACGAACGTTTCCAAGCCGTAAGACCGGCTTCCGACATGATTTAACGACTGTATCTTTTCAAGCACGAAGCACGGAAGCGCGCCTGTAGGTAAATTTGTCACTAGCGATCACCCATCCAGGTAGGTACTGATCGCGCCCGACGTTGCTAACTTTTTCTATCGCATACAATGTAGGTACTCAAGCAGCGGAGCGCTTAACTAACACAAAATTTATGTTAATATAATAAGCAAAATTAGTAGTAATAAAAAAACAACCGGTTGCACTCCGGGAGTGCGGACAGAAGAGAAAACTTGAACATTAACGTTTTGCATTTTTGAACGAATTTTCGATCAGGTAACGTGTCCTGACGCGGATTTAACATTTTTTACTCATCCCATAAAAAGTGCATAACGCCGCTAAAGAAGTTTCACTTCAAAAATGTCTTTGAATATCATCATCTGGTATGTCATTGTATCCTACAGACAGAGATGCACGAATAATGCTCAGAGATATTAACGCATCAATTAGACGTCGGGTAGAATTATAATAATACACCGCTCATGGACATTGTAGATGACCGGTGCCTCATAGACATGTATGTTTCTGCGAAGGCACTTGTAATGATACTGCATTCTCGCGAGATCCGCAACTAAGCTATAGAAAATTGGCCTTAACTTTATCTATAGAAGTATTGTGAATAATCTATTAGTGACCCATTGCAAAACGGCGTTTTTCTTCGCCGTTAGCAGGTGATATAATTATAATTTTTAAAAGTGCACCTAATTTTATATGGTGCTCGGACCCAGACATCTCGAGTTAGAGACCGAATTCTTACCAACTGGGCTACTACCGCTTCGATAGATAAGTACGAACAGAAAACTTACATTACCAAAAAATACGGCCCACGGTAGCACAAAGGCATAGAACGGTCAACCGCATACAGAACTAAATTTCTGAGCATAGTTTCTTCACGTTTCATTCAACTGCATGAAACACAAGCAACAAGTGGAATCTTTTTCATGATAATTTTACCTTTATGCGAAAGGTCATACTTTAGTTGACAAACGAGGCAACAGATGGCCTCTGAAAAAAAAACAAAACTGAATACTTCACAAACTGCTGTAAAAGTGAGCCTAAGTGAGCCTAAGTAATGTCTAAGTATAACCTTCGTCCGATAATTTCAATTTAGGGTGCTGAAACTTATAAAAGCTTATATCTCTTAGTATAGATTAAAAAAAACCTTTTGATGCTACTAGCACTAGCACATCTTAAATAGGCCGTTATTGTTTTAATACCAGTTTAATATGTATGCAACTATTAATGCGAAGGCGAAATTCACATCAGCTCAAATTACACTTTACGCTAAAACGAAATTCGTTGTGCGAAATTCAATATTCAGTGCAGATTGTGCGTGTTGGGTTACGTGCTAGCTGACGCGCTAACTTGATTCAATTGCATCTCATTTCAACTGAAATTTAAACGTCGGTACAATACAACACAGAGTGAGTTATCTACGTGTTAAACACGCTTTACACTGTACAACTGTCACAGCGCCGTATCTGTTAAATGTCAGCATGTCAGATATTATATATTAAATTTAGTGTTAATTATTACCTTTATTTAATTTTTTTAGAGTTCGAATTTTTGAGAAAAGCTGCCTCTAATGTTTGCTACGCCCTACCCGGGCATTTACATTTATTTATTTTTATTTATTTATTTATTCATGACAAAAATACATATACAATCTTACAATCTATCTGCCAAACTGTAAAACAGTTTGTCGGTAAAACTGTAAACATGTTGCCTCAATTGTAATAATATGTATAATTATGTGCAATGAATAAATGTCATTAATGTATCTATTGTCTACAGTTATGTGGCTAAGTAGTAGCATAATGATCGGAGTAGTACATTACTCTGTTCTACTAAAAGCTTTGAAGCTGGAAACTAACTACTTAGTTTACTTAACGGTCCACATTTTTATTTCATCGATACTTTGTAATTAGCGTACTATGACTTGAAATTTTAATGAGCATATAAGATATGGCTACCTAGTAAAGCAGCGTATGCACTACAATTAAGTGGCCACAGCAACTCATGGTCAACCACATAGAAAGGATTTAAGGCTTGCCTAAGTTACTCTGATGCATACTAAAGTAGATTAATATGTATTTTCTATTTGCTTCTCTGGTAACTAAATCCCAGGCCCAAATTGAAACACTTGCTTGGTTCCGGGTTAAACTCTATTCACATCTACCATAACGTAACGTGTCCAGCCCGCCAGGCGAAAGTGTCCAAATCACCGATACTATCAGGCCTGGAATTGATAGACGTCGCTAAGAAAACTAAATTGAGGCAAATTAAATTTAACCTAACGCTCGCCGGCACATTCAAAACCAATGCTAGCCCTTGTCCACGCGGACACGCTCTGTTCCCGTACGGTACATATGAAAAAAACCCCATTAGTACCTATACATCTGAAAGAATTATTTTTTCACGCACAATTCAGATACCTACGCTCGTTATCTGTAGGTATGAATAGAGCTTTATATAAGCGGTAGGTTATCCTACCCTTTGTGATGCATTTTCCATCTTCCTACCTATGTTATGCTACCTACCTAGTTCTATTACAGGATACAGTTGTCGTTAAGTTCAAGGCGTATCAAATAACCATTCTCATATTCGTCTCCAGTATGCACAAGTACTATAACACTGGTTTTCTGATAAGCATGACGCGTTGCTAGTACAATATAACAGTTGACTAGTGAAATCATCAACAGGCAAACGAACCAAACGCGATATGCCTTAAGAAGACGTCATCTTGCAAACAATAAAACGCTCTATTCATAAGCATTAAAGTTTATTTCACGTTAATGCCCGTTCGTAATTAAGTTATTCAATCTCCGCTTCGGTGTAAAGTGCTGATGTGATCCTCACTGCAAAAACACTCCTGGTTTTTGACATGTGAAGTACCTAACTAATATAGCGGCTGTAGTTTATGAACATTGCTTTAAAGCAATTCCCTATTTACCTTAATACATATATGTACCTATGTAGTAATAATTTTTTAAATAGCTTCATATTTATCCTAAATATTAATCCTAAAAATTCTTTCTTATGTTGTCATTTTTAAATATAGTAAAATTGAATAAATTTATACTCAGTCCGCCTTTTAAATCATAATATTAGTTTAGATTTCGTAGTGTACCTTAGCTACTACAATAATCTTAAGTAACAAACGAGTATGCAGTTCTGATCTGTTGTACGTCATCATTAACTATGGGTATATCTAACCTAAAATAGGATTTATTAGTATGCAATAATATGTGAGTGCGTAGAAGAAATGAATAAAGTATGAAGAGGTATCTAGGTATTTTGAAATTCAAAGTGCACATTGTTAATGAATGATGTTTTGAATTAAATTCTGTATAGCGTCATCATCCTAATTGACTCGTAAAGATATCGCATATTTATTATTTTCCTTAATTATGTTACCCTACAGGTTTTTCAGGTTACCGATAAAGGATAAAGTAATTCATTAGGAGGTGCTGTTAACACTTAGGTACTGCAATTAAGGTAGTAATTCATTCAACATTTTAAAAATTCATTCAATTCACTTTGAATAGGTACATTGCTTTGATAGATATACTTAAACCTTTGCAGTTTCCTTTCAGGAAAATAATGACTATAAAAACACACAAGTATGTTATGCATATAATTATGTAGATCCACTTGCAATCAAGTACTTAACTTGCTAGGAAAAATATTCCCTCTTGATTGTAAATGTGCGTTTGGGTGCAAAAAATACAGCTAGTAGTCGTCCAGTCTTCGATATTCGACTGTTTTGTTTGCTTATAATAAAAATTCGACGTAAAAATCGCGCTATACTATAAATTAAATTAGCAACTACTTTTGGCGCAAATTTTATTAAATTTGAAAACACTTACAGAGGATGTTGTCTGTTTCATATTTTATTATTATTTAACGCGCATAATCTAATCATGTTAGCAGAACATGCGTGAAAGTACTTTCAATGACTCAAAATAAATATAGAGTATCTACGTTGTGCAACGTAGGTTGGTGGGTTTCGACAATAATAACGATTAACGATTGTACAAAATAATAATCTATATAAACACATTTAGCTGTAAATTTATGAATGAGAAAAATATAATGATGATAGAGGTCACAATACTAATTCGCAGAAATTAGAAATCTCAATGAAAACTGAATCAATAGGGTATTTCGCACCATGCAAGGAAAAATCCAAAATTATGTAATATTGATAGATTTTGTTAAAAGCAAGTGAAAAATGGTGATTTCTGTTCTAAAAAATGTAATATACATTTATTATTTCAATCTTAAAATTCAGGTTTGTTAATCTGTTTATCAAATGTCAAAAACGCTATACGCCATGAAAGCTATCGGGGTGACGTCATTAGCAGTGTAAATAAACAATGGAGTCTTTGTTGACCTGTATTTTTTATTGATAATTTGCGTTTTCTCAGTTTTGTTGAACACCGCCACAGACAATTCGAAATAATAATATAGTTTTATCATGGAAGAAATTCATGAAAGTGAGTGATTTGCGTGAGTGGCGAAATTTTTCGCATGCAATCCTGATTTCTGCTCATCTGAATTGAGGAACGTTAAGACATCTGTGTAAGTACTTTCCCGGCGTTTTAATGCTTGCATTCAGGCACAAGACACCAACGATAACGACAGTAACTCATTTTGTTTTTGCAAAAATAACGTTCTTCCTTTACTGAGATGTATTGTTTACACTGCGAGTGACGTTACAAGCATGGCGGCAGCGCCGAGACGGCCGAGACCAAGTCTTCCCGGGGATTTTTGAAATTTAAATTAAAAAGTCTTTTTTTTACATAATATTTGTTTGCAAAACTATTTTTTTCCTTTTTTTATGGATTTTTATGACTTACGAATTCATATAAAAGCCTTTTGACATAGGCCGTCACACCCTATTCCGGTGAATTTCGGTTTTGCAGTTTTTGGCGATTCCAATAAATCCTGCTCAAAAGAATTCGTAGCACGGCGCATAAATTCCATGTACGAGTAAGTTCCACTGAAAACTACTGAAAACCAATATTCGATTGTGAACAGGTCGCACAATAGAGAAATGAAAACAAAATGACGATTCGAAACAATACATCGGAAAATGAAACCCTCCCCGTGTGACATTGTTCATGTACACTCTGTTCTGAGTAATACTAATATAAATGTGAAACTGTGTGAGGATGAAGGAATGGGTGGATGGTTTGTTACCCTCTCACGCAATAACGGCTGAAGAGGTTTGGATGAAATTAGGTGTGTACGTAGTTTATAATTTGCATTAACATATTATTATATATTTTTATTCCTCTCTGGGCCAAGTTCTAAAATTTACGCGGATCAAACCGCAGGCTTGTGTAATAAATCATGAACACTACGAGTATCTAGCAAAAAAGTACTGAGCAGAAAGACTAACAGGCGGCATAAAACTAATAAGAAGAGAAATAATTCTATACGAGTATTAGCACTAAAGTCCTTGTTATTCTCGATTTCACTTTTTGCCCATCTGAAAGTATTAAAGAGACATAATTATATGTATCCTTGGAATAAATAAATCTTGGAAATAATTGTGCAGCAAGCGTTATTTATTTTATCTAAGGAACTAAGAACTTGGTCTAAAAAACGATTAAAAATGAAAACGCAGAGTAATTATAATTGGGTACTTTCCCGGAAAAGGATGCTATGTTAAAACGTTGTTAATAATTAAAACCTCGCACAAGCGTTTGATAGAGGCGCCATATCCGTCCGACGAGCTGGGAACCGAACCTGGGACAAAAACTACGAACACTTGCGCACGCTGGGGATTATGCTAGGGGTGCTTTTTCATTTTTTCCCCATAACCAGTAGGTACTCGTGTTCACTTCCTTTTTATTGAACTGCCGGAAGTAGCAAGGTAAGTGCGTTTTTTACTCGCATGAGAGTGGAACTGTCTTGTCCTCTTTTTGTGCCATTTTAATTTATTTACTTCAGAGCATCAATGAATTAATCAAAAGAACACGAAGCAGTATAAAATGTTGAAGGGATTATAATTCTGTATAAAACGTTCCCCATTGCACAACTGCAATCTAAAACGAAAGGGTAGAACGGAGGGATTGTGATCCTAGGATTTGTCAGATAAAGCTTCACGGCCACGCCACATTTGGTCGGAATGTGCAAAAGCATACTGAAAATTGCAAACATTTTGTTAACTTATTTCATAAAGGAATGCGCTTTCCTTTTTTTCCTTTCGATGGTTGAAGGAACATTTTAGTCCTTTGAAATAGCAAATACTTATAAAGTACAACCCAATCACAACTTCGGCCAGCCTTTTTGTCCACAACCTATATATTATAAGAAAAGCTTAAATATCCACGCTATTAAAACCAGCTTGGATAGCTGCAAGTTTTTCCTGATTTCTCTTCCGCTCGACGTCAATTAAGCCGCCCAGAGCTGTGTTCTGTCTTGACGCTGTCTCACCTAACTTTTACCCTCCATTATGGAAGTCGTTTTAACCTAAACCTGTACTTTGAAAAACACGTTTCTCTGCAATTATCAGAGCTAATGCGATTTTATACAGTATACGGGAGGATTTATTTATCAATAACGACACTGAGCAACTGAAACAAACGTTATCTGGGTGACCATTACATATTTGATAAAGTTTGTGACAAAGGATCGAACTTAAATAAAGAATATCCCGGCTGACGCTCGCATAGAAAAGTCATTCTCTCTTTTTGTTTGTTATTACATACATCCTGAAACTGGCTCAAGTTTAGGTTGTCTTTAATTAGACAGGCAACAACACGGTGAATTATAAAAGCGGCGGTAGACTGTATGAGCAAATTTTCATCCAGTTAACAGATAAGTGATGGTCGCTCTTACTCGTACTGCGGATATTTTTTAACCCATTAATAACTCACTGCAGTGTCAAGCCTCCTCACACAATGAGAAGGATGAAGGCCTTTGTACATGGCGCTGGCCTAATGCAGGATGATGGACTTCACTTTGCCTTTGACACCATTATGGAGAACTCTCATGCATACAGGTTTCCTCGCGAAATTTTCCTTCGCCGTTATTCGCCGTTGCAGCATAATATATAATTTTATGAAGTGCACATAATTGTTTTAAGAAAGTCAAGCCACTGGGTTTCGAACCCGGACACCTCGAGTAAGATGCCGAGTTCTAATCCACTGGGATATCACCGCTTTTGATCGAATTCAGATCATTTGAAGACATATAAGAAAATTGAATTAGGAAATAGCATTAGGAAACAGCATTGGTATTTGGGGAGTAGCATAATCGTAATAATAGTAGTATCTACTTAAATAATTGACAAACCATGTAAACAGCACCGAAAAACTTTAATAAAATATTACAAAAACGATCCGTTTGAAACGTAACAGCGCCAAAGCTCAAAGGCTTGTGTACCAACGATCATCAATGCCAGTAGTTCAGTTTATTACGCGACATACTCTTTTCCCAGAAATTTTCTGCAAATTTTAATTAATACCTACCAGTTTATATTGTGTTTTATAGATAAACTAGCTGACCCCGCAAACGTTGTTTTGCCACATAAGTTATCGAGAGTTAAAAATCGACTATTAATCCAAGATATTTATTTGCAACGATAAAATCTCAGATGGAATTTCTAATCCCGCCAGGACAATGTTCCGCAGTTCCGTAAGTACGAGTATAGTAGGACACCCGTATGGCAACTACCAATCTTAACACTTGCCTGTCCAATCAGTAGCCACAATAGTTAAACAATCGCACGTGACTCATAGGATAGCCTATTGAAAGATCTGTTTTAGTTTTTAGAAATCTCCTCATTTTACTCTAATTTTTAGAGTAAAATGAGGAGAATGTTTTTTCAGCAATTAGTTCATCTCATCTAAAATACCAAAATTGGATTATCACGTAGAACTAAAAAAATCATATTTAAATCGTAGATTTTATGACCCTTTACTCTTATTATAATAAGATTAAAGGGTCATAAATTTACCGAAATGTTAATGGCGTTAACCTGTGTCTATACTGATAGAAACCACATATTTGACATACCTACTCATATTATAGATAATATACCTATGTTTGTCATAAAACTCATAACGCAAACGATCGATTACAGTTGTCGTTCACATCTTATCGCGAATACAAGCCAATACAAGGGATTGTCTCTATCTTTCTAAGAAACGATGCATTAACAGTAAAGCAATATTTATACCGATTCTGTTTCCATTAAGACTATTTGAACTGGTTATTTTAAAGTTTATTATCTTACGGGGCTAATTAATATGTATCTTTTAATTCTGACAACGTAAGAAGAAACTCGTTCGTTCGTAGATAGAGTTCCTCGATGAAGTTATACAAAGGCACGAGTGGCACGACGGTAAATTTTACTTTCCTACAGTCAAACACGTTTTCATACACTCCATTGTCTCGACGAGTCCAATTGAAAAAAAGGTTTCAAAAGCTGTGGAACTCTTAGTAGATAATTGAAAAAATTTAACAGTTCCCAATATTATAGATGTGGCGTCATTGGTTGCGCCTGGGAGTAGACCGACTGGTTCAGAAATTGTTTGTGCAGTTCGACAGCATATTACAAATATTTGCATGCAAATTAGTTAGATTTGCACGCCTAGATGTCATTAATCACTTATAGATGTTGATTTTAAAATTTCGAGGTTTCACCACCACTTCTTGCTATTTGCCGAAGTAATACGCTTTAACCTTTCCTGTTTCATTATTATGTTGTAGTAAAAAGATATTGTAAAATAACAACAGCAGACCGCCATGTCATTACTCATAACACCGTTTGCAATAAACATCCGAATTTTTTAATTATTGTTCGGCACCCGTAATTAAGGTGTCATTAAAAAATCGCTCAACAGTGTTTAATTAATACCACAAAATGTTTGCTCTTTTACCTAGGTACTGAAAGAGAAACAAACAAGTCCACCGTTGTTTTTGTACACTTCGGCGATTAAGTGAACGAACTTAACGGAAAATAGCAGCTAAAGGCCGATTTAACTCTAGATACAGAGTTCAATCGGCGGTTTGAAAGAGAAAAGGTTATGGAGTCTTGCGAGGTCTTTAACTTATATCAACAGGTTAAGAAGAGTTGCTAACGCAGTCAAAGGTAGTGTGCGAAGGCTCACCTTTCTCCTGGAAGTCGGCCCAGCAGCCGCAGGCCGCGAGTAGCACCAGCAGACACGTTTTCCACATTTCGACACAGTCACACGCAGCTAAACAGCATGCTAACAAAGTTTTCAGTTTAATAAACACCACATTTGACCTGACCGGACAACTGTCACTGTACGTACACGCGTCCACTTCGTTCGCAAGCACAACAGCTTGTACATACGATGCCTCTAGGGCTCCAAAGCGAGGCGCGTACGCACCAACCGCGCTACCAAAGAATAAACTTTGAACAGAATTAAAATGTTAAACGTTCTAAATAGTGCGTAGAGAGACAAGTGAAAAGTTTACAAAACTAGACAGACATCACATGGGCCATCATCAATGTTATAAAAAACAATTTTAAAATTGCGTGTATTTAAAGTTTAAACTAAATATGTGCTTATTTTCAGACCCAAGTTGTATTAAATTTAATCGCTATAGCTTGTAACTTGAAGAAATTTTTAACCCCCGGCGCAAAAAAGGGGTGTTATAAGTTTGACGTGTCTGTATGTTTGTCTGTCTGTCTGTCTGTCTGTGGCACCGTAACTCGCGAACGGATGAAGCGATTTCAATTTAGTTTTTTTTTGTATGAAAGGTGAGTTACGGCCGAGTGTGAGTGTACATGTTTGATGAAAATTGGTTGAGTCGATTAAAAAGTCGTGGGGGGTGAAAGTGGAGAAGAATAACCGAATGTCTGCAAATATAATCGAGTGGGGTCTCAAATGAAAGCGCATCACGTGAACATTACAAAATAATAATTATATTCAATGAAAATTGTCGCTATTGTGCCGGGGGTTTTATTTAAATTATCAATTTAATTTTATTATCTATAGGTAAACTTTTTCAGCTTTCTTAGTGTTTACAAATGTTTACAAAATAATCTTTTGATTTAATTTTATTATTATTATTTTGTGTTAATAATTTAATATTGTAATATGTTTTCTTTTTACAAAAACACACCCTTATGGAGTAATGATAAGTTATAGTCCTGCGAAAATACATCAGGCGGAAGGCCGTTCTAAAGCTTGCACGTATAAGGCAAGAAAAATAATGAGAAGCGGATTGTGAGGGACCGCAACAGGTGGAATTTTAGCTTTCGACGTATGTTGTGTTATCACAGTTTCAAAAGCATTGAACTGGTGAAAATAAGGTAGGTAAGTGTATAATTAGTTGTTAAAAACAACAATTTATTTATTTATTGCACCAACAAAGTATACACTAATACGTCATGTAGAATATCGAACATTCATGGACACAGGGTAAGTGTTACCTTGATTATAGGTGCAAACAACATTACAAAAAGTTTCAATTAAGGTATTAATTATATTCCATAAAATTTAAAATTAACATAGTTATAATTAATGACGATCGTGAGATTATGGAATAAGCAGTCATATTATTACTATTTAATTTTTCATGCATGTTTTTTCATGCATGAAGGCAGTTAAATTGACTAATAATAAATTGAAAATTTGTTGAAGCACAAATAAAAAGCACTTTTGTGTAAAGATAACTAAATGTAAAATTAATAAATCTACACTCTAAATAAATTCTATGACACGTATTTTTTAATAAAATAAAACTTGTTAACGTTTTAAATGGAGCCTGCTACAAATGCTGCTGCGTAAATTTCTTTTATAAAATGAAAAATATTAAAAAAGCTTACAAAAAACAATGTCCGCTCACATTAAGCAAACTGTACAGTTGAAAATTTTCAAAAAAGTCGAAAAAAATTGGAGAAAGGTATTTAAAAAAGGAAACTCACATTTATTTAGGACATAATTCGTAAAGTCCAGTAATAAAAAGATCAATTTATCATTGATCACGCGACCGAACCGAAACTCGCGCGGACCAGGAAAAGTTTGTACTGGTCAGTTTGATGCAATCGAATGACGTGCGGCGGCGATCCGGGCGACGAGCACCAACATTCACACGAGCGAACCCACCCCGCGCTGCACCAGCCTCCTGGCCTGTAAATCATTTCAAGGGCAAGCACCATTTCACGTTGTTAGTTTTATTACATTTGACATTCAACTTTGTTCGAATCACAAATAAATAAAACATTTTTCGTACAATAAAGTATTTAGCTCGCATTCCCAGTCCGTAAGTAACAATTTTCAATTTAAAAGACCTGACTTGTTATTCCTGATGTTCGTTGATCAACCAAAAAGCAAAGTCGTACATTCAGATAAGGCCATCCTAAGTAGTTATTTATCAGTATCTGATAAAAAGAATTAAGTCCTAAACAAATACGATATCCTGAAACTTTTAACGCGTATATTTTGGAAAAAAATATCGTATCATATAAATTTTATTACGTCCAATTAAATTCAATTTACATACATATTTATTTATTTATTTATTTATTTATTTATTTATTTATTTAATTCAGACAATGTCCATAAATATCAATTACCAAGAACAATACATCAATTAATTAAAATATATATATATAATATATATATATAATATATACTTATATTACATACAAGATGGGCTGAATCAAAATCTTTGTCAGTCAAACAACAACTTTGAATCTGATAGATATAGGCATATATAAACGTAAACACTATGACCATTCTGTTCGCATTTATATTCACTGACCGGCACGGTAGCGGTTCTCTGAGGCTATATCGTGGCGGCGGCGCGGCGCGGGCGCAGGTAAGCCTCCGCCGGGTGGAGGGGGGTCTCAATGCACTTGCGTCTCAGACGGGATGAAAGGAGACATTCATTCACGTGCTCAAAGCTTGCCTTTCGATCTACACAATAGATCTTCTGAGGACTGAGAATGCACGTGGTCCGTACCAATCTCTAGCCGAACAGCTTTTGTTATTAGCCAGAGTTATTGCCTTCGAATGACTGTACTTTGACAACTACAGTTTTGATCGGTGAAAAACTAGAGCGCAACAGTTTGCTATCCAATTTTAAATTATGTTAGGTGCTAAGTTAAAGCATTGTAGTACTGCTCTACAATGCTTTTACTTGGCTTTTAAAGTTAAGTAGATTTTAAATTTTAAAGTTACACTGTTTCTCCAGAGAAGATAATAACAATCATTTTGTAAATGATTGTACGGTAAATTTATTCGATGTTAGCAACATGCCATTATATTTTATTATTCCAACATTGACATTGTGAAACGATTTCAGCCTGTGTGCCTACTTATGTAAATAAACATGCAATAAGTGATTTGTTTTCTATGAAAACAACACCTGTTCTGACTGTTAGATAATAACTAATTAATAATATTGAATATTTAAAAAAACCCCGACACAATAACGACACTTTTCATTGAACATATTATTTTGTAATGTGCACGTGATGCGCTTTCATTTGAGACCCCACTCTATATTTGCAGACATTCGGTTATTCTTCCCCACTTCCACCCCTATCCGATTTTCATCAAACATGTCTAAGAACACTCGGCCGTAACTCACCTTTCATACAAAAAAAAACTAAATTGAAATCGCTTCATCCGTTCGCGAGCTACGGTGCCACTACCGAATCACAGACAGACAGACAGACAGACACGTCAAACTTATAACACCCCTTCTTTTGCGTCGGGGGTAAAAATACAGCGTGCAATTAATTAAAATTTACTTCAATGTATCACTGATATTTGACAGATCGCTGCTTAAATGCAAAAGTACTAGAAATCAAAACTACTTTTTAAAAGGAGAGCGAATCTTTTGCCTTAAGCTACGAGTACATACCTTATTATAACCGGCAACAAATTAATTTTTAACAAAAATGTGAATCGACTTCCAACTCTAAAGTACTAAATATGTAACTTTACAAACAGACTTCAATAATAAGGTATGTTTGGAGTCTGTGCAAAAATTAGGTAATCTAATAATAATTAGAAATTTGATATCAATATTTATGTGTTTACATATATTAACGATAGGTACAATCCTTTAAAAGAGTAGAGTTTTGATTTGTGGTACCTACTTTTGAATTAAAAACAGCGAGATAATTTCGCAACTTCCCACTACTTCTCTACTTTGTCACTGAGCTTGCAACGTTGCGTTGAGATCATAAAATATACTTACCATCAGTGTTGGAAGTATGAGGTAACTTACATTTGAGTCAGTTACTGGTATGTATAAACTTTAAAAAAAGGTTATTTATTTACATCGACTGGATCTCATTGAATTTCAAAGCAATAAAAAGGTTTACAAATTTTCCATGATCGTCAGAAACTAAAATTATGCTAAAGCTATTCGAAATGGAAAGCTACCACCACTGCATTTATAAATTTTTATTGAAACTCCTTTTCAAACTAAATAATAATATCTATGAATAAAATATTTATGTTTTGTCTTTAGACGAAAACGACTAAACTATTATAATTATAGATAAGTAGGTATATGGTATTGTAATCGGTCTTTGGTAATACAATAAGAGGATCCTTTTTAAGTGGTTGTAAACTCCGTAATAAATATGAATCTAATATAACCTGTATAAAATGTCAGTAACAATAGTATTATATAATAATACCTTACTGTATACTAAAGTAACGACACATTGAAATATTTTAAACTTTGTAGGTATCTACTATTTCTTTCTTCAATTCTTTTTTCCAAGGTCCTTCGAAGATAAAATCTGTAATGTAAAATGTGGACTCTACACTTTACACTAAATAATACTAAATAGTATTAATTACCTAGTGATAAAATTAAATAGTGCTGCCCGCTATTAAAGATCTACGGCATTAGAAAGACGTATTCATTGTAGTATATGTGTGTAGTCTTCGTATTCTTTCATAGATGTCGCTACGCAGATGATTTAGTACTTATCCAATGTTCGTAGTAAGAAAGCAGTTTCCATTAACTAATTCATCGTTCTAATTTATACAATATCATTTCGCAAGTCAACACATTAATCAAAAATTAAATGTATAAAATACCACCTGTAATCTACAAATCATATTCTTCATTAGCTCATAGATGGCGCTGTGTCACTATTACACGTTCATCAAACTCACGTACCTACAAATCATGAGTTGTTTCCATAGTCATACAATCTATCTTAAATTTAGGATATCTTATAAAACCTCATTCTATAATATGAAAAAGTGGGGACAACTTCGCCATTTAAACCAATAGTACTGATTGCAACCCATTTTTAATAATCAACTGCATCGTCTTGCCTTGGCATGTCTTGGTGTCTCACAACAGGAGCCCCGATGCATAAGTACTCCACCAGGCTCCTTTAATGCGACGAGAAACGGGTGGAGAAACTGCATTGTGGTCGTACCCGATCATTATCACTATCGTCAAGGTATTCCTATAGTTAACGTGTTCAACATGTTAGTATGGGAAGATGTCAGACGTGATATAATGATAATATGATGACATACTAAAGACTAGCGATTACCGTATGAACATTTTGACGATAGTGTTTATGCTCACAGCACCGACAACGAACAACCGGCAACTAACTATCTATCCATAATAACCGCGGCCAAAGAAGAAGAGAAGGTGTGAATGGTGAAAACATCCTTAGATCCTTGTCTTGTGTTGAATTGTAACACTTTAATAAACACTTGCGTACGAAATCGCCGAACTCGTAGAGCTATCTCGCTCATCATCGCATCACTTGATGTATCAATATCTATTTTGGGCGGGCTTCTATAAAAACAGTGATGTTCATGAATAAAATTCTATTTATATTCATATTAATCGGTACTCAGTACTGTAGTATACCGGCGTGGTTGTTGGCTCTTGGCACAAGTCGCGATATATCAGTCATCGTCATGCAATTAGGACCATGCAGAGCTTTTCCTGGAATGTGATCGTATATTCTCTATGATATTATCACATTCAAATGATTTCTCATACTCGTGAAGATAGAATCGAAGTACGTACCTACATTCTAGACGCGGTACTTCAATTCTTGAACTGAGGACACGCTTATAATTTTGTTATTGTTACGATTCAACGCTTATCATGTCGTTTTACATGCTTTATATTAGCTTCACCTGTATGTTTGTTTGTTTGTTTGTTTGTAACCGACTCCTTTGGGCGCGAATTTGGCCCACTTTACGGCCAGATTTCATTCAAACTTTGAAGATTTATCGAGCATCGATGACAATACATTAATTTAATAAAATTATTCCATTTTTCTATTTGCAAAATACTTTTTTTTATTTAAATATAATTTTTTACAATGAAGTTCATTTTTTTTTACTTTAAATATTTTGGGCAGTTTTGAAATGAAAGTGACTGTGGACTTCACATCCTTTGAGACCATTTTTTTTGTGAACTCTCAGGCATGCAGGTTTCCTCACGATGTTTTCCTTCACCGTAACAGCAGGTGATATTTAATTTTATAAATTGCACATAACTTTTGTTACAAATTCATTGGTGCGTGCCACTGGGATTCGAACCCGGACCTCTGGATTCGAGGTCGAATTCTAAGCCACTGGGCTATCACCGCTGTCGTTTAACCTGTCGTTTAACACCACGTATTTACAGGAATAGGTACCTAAAGATGAACGCGTCTCTAAAAGTTTCAATGTTATTTGTATCGTATCGTTGAAAATTATCTTCGAAAATTATCTACGTAATAAAATCTAAGATAAGAATTCTCTGCGTTAAATTTTTTTATAAAAATATCTATTACATTACATTACCTTACATTACATTTCATTTTATACACTTGCATACAACTTCAACTCAAATCTTCTATAATATCAAATATGTGTTTCCTAGCGCTTTATTCCTGGTTTCGTATAAATGTTATATTGTAATTTAGGTGTAATATATGTAGTGTTTTTATATGTCTACCTGCTTACTCAGCAGGAATTGCGCTGTAGACATCTTACGACAGACGACAAACCTAATTATATTTTAATTAATTTCTCTCCGTTTGCTATTTTTAAAATATCTTTTTACCACCCATAACAGAATTTTCTAATACGCCTTCTACTTTATTATGCTTTATTTGCCGAGGTAATCCAATTGGATCCAACAAGTTGTGACTTCTGTCGAGCTTAAGAGTTGTTTGTGAGTGTCAGACGCTCAACCGTGTCGTTGCGAAACTTCGAGCTACGGTCAAATGTGGAGCAATCTAATTATAAGCGAAGTCTTGTTTTGTGCCGGCATACTTACGTTGGAGATGTCCTTCTATGTCCTCCGGAGGAGCGATGTAGATGGATGTCAGTTATACAAATTGGAATATCGATAAGCTTCTCACTGTGAAAAGTAGACTCCTACTTTGTAGAAATTCCTCGATATGAATTAGTATCACTACTAGTATCTAAAGGTCGAATCTTATGCCTGTTAATGAAGAAATTTGTAGTACCTACTAATAGAATTTGAAATTGTCGTTCCATTGTAGACTACGATCGTTCTCTGTAAAAAAGTCGGATGCAGAAATATAGAAATCCTAGCCACCCTTTCCTTTCAACTTCCATACATCCATGTAACGTTAGTTTTTTTTAATTAACAGTATCCATTTTCGAATCTTTAAACTGATATGTTCTCTAGAAGCTTCTGAATCAACGAGAAGTTTCTTAAATTTTTCTTTCAACTTACTACGAATATGCATGTCTTATTTTTTTGAATCTATGTAGTGCCGCACAGTTCTTTTTAGATTCGTTCTTTCTTTAAAATTTAAATTCTTTTCCCGATTCTAAAAGTTTCGCTACCCGAATCGAAAAATTCCCCTCTCATGACAGGTAAAAGATATGGGAGCTCAAATGCTAAGCTAAATTGGGATGTTAATGTCACAATATCTAAGAAAAATTTGGAAAAATAAGGTCTGGTAAAAATACAAAGATATAAGCGGACTCAGTGTAGAATTCGGTGCGAACATTAAATGGATAAGCGTCATCAGCGAGTACTCTAGGGCTGCCGTACCAGTTAGCTATGTAGGCTAGCTGAGACTAGACTGACATATTATGACATACTAATGACTAACGTTTACTAAACGAATACTTTGGAGATAATGTTCGTGCTAACAGCGGTGATATTAAATGTTCACTATAGTATGTTGCTTTTTGAATATGACTGCTTCATGACCCGACGATGTAACCTGATGATGTAGGAAGAAGTTTTTTCTATTTTCTGATTCTTTATGTATGTAGTTGGCGTGACATGCCTATGTTCAGAATCGTGTTGGTGCGGAAAAACGTTACCTCGCAGCTCGAACTAAATATCGTACTTCGGCACGCAACGTGTACCTATTCTATAATACCTAAAGAAAAGAGTTTTAAGACCGCCAACCCTATCGGTGAGCGATAAACATAGTGATTCATCGCGGCTGCTACGTTTCAAACAGAAATACAGAGCCGACAGTCTTGAATGCTCCAGTGTGCTGGCCAACGGCTGACAGTGAAAACATACATTAAAACTTTTCCTCACACCAAAATTCTCATGTATTTGTTGCAAAACATGTTTTCAAAGGCGTTGAATTACGACGATTATGATTGCTACCATCTACCGATCAACAAGTTTTCTTTTATTTCAGATTTATTTATTTTATTTATGTTCACTGAAATAACTCTCTTAATTGTCTCTCCCTATCGTCAATACCTCGTGACTGAAGGTTGTGGTCTAGAATGGATGGTTCATATCTTAAGTTATTCTTCTTCTAGTCTTCCTCCATTGGTTTTGTCCATAGCGTCCTTTACCTTTTGAAATTTAATTTTGGGATCTTTTGTTTTGTCCACCCATCTTTTAGATGATCTACCGCCACCCGTGTTCCGACACCAAAAAGTTGAAATGCCCACATGTATCTAATACTCCACGAGAGAAGGCTATGCTACCTTAACGCATACTTTTTCTAAAAAAAATTGCGAACTGACATGTAGCTAGAGATATTTCTTACAACGTTAAAAACAGAAATATTTTGATTTTTTTTATTTATTTTCCCACAAAACTCTTACATTTTGAACTCTTTTTATATTATTTCCAACCATGGTTGCTTGACTAGCGGATTGTTTCCCGTTTGAGATGGTAAATGAATTATTTGTTTCTCTAGAACACTGTGAGGCTTTAGTCATTTTTTTTCCAGAATCTACTTTCTCTCTATCTCTGCTCACAATAAAGGCTCGCTGTAAGAGAATGCTTGTGGTTTCCCAATAATGTTATAGTCATATTAAAGTCTACCATTTCGAAATTGTTTTAGTTTAGACGTTAGTTTGAATCAGGCCAATCTTTTTATTGTATATGAGTAGTATACAGGCCATATGATGTTAAGTGGTCACTAAAATACTACTTAACTGCTACTCATTTCAGCCCATAGACTTTATACCCTACCCTTTATAAACCCACATAAAACCTCTAATTTAGAATTCCTATCTGAGGATGCGCTGCTAAGGACTGAGATGTTTGCCTCAAATAAAGAATCTCATGTCCGGCAACCAAGCAACCCCACAACATCTGAACACAAAACCTGAAGAGCGTCTGCTTTACAATGGATAAAGAGGATTGCGGAAAGGTACCCTCTATGGCTTTACCTCATACAACCTTTAACATCGTTGTAGAAGTTTGTAAAAAACGATTTCGTCTTAAAGCAAATAACTAAACCGCAGGTCTGGCTTTAACTTTGACTAAGATGTCAGGAAGTAGTATTCATTTGAGCTGATGCCAATTTTATCGTACGGCCGACGCTCTAGTCTCAGATAGACTTAGTACCAAGTGTCATTGGTCGGGTGTATGTATTTGTTCGCGGGCACATAATTTATTTATATTGAATACCAATTAACTAAGGTTTTGGCATCTTCAACATGCGATACGTACAGCACGTCATATTAATTCAGCAGTTGCCTACGGCCAAGCGTTGAAATTTCTTATTTGAAAATTAGATTATAAATTAAAAAAAAAAACAAACGAAAACAGTCTTTCTTAAAAGGGTAAAATAAATAATTACCTAATTAACGAAATTCACGTATTCTTCATTTACTACCAAACATTTTGTTTTTCAAACCTCAATTCTGGCAATTCTTTTGAATACTGATCCCTGAGTTATTCAAATCAAATAGTGCTACAGTATCAAAATCAATCAATCAGTCTAATTTAACTTTTTAGCTAAAATGTCCTCCGAATTTTTCTAAACAGTCCTCCGACGATTTGAAATTAAAAAATCTTGTAGTTTTTCATCGATCTCCAATAAACATCGCTAAGCACCATTTTGAGCAAACAATCTTTGTAACAAAAAAAAATTTCCACTAAATTGGTTCACCTGGATCTAGCCGGGTCTTGCATTAGAAAATACTCAAACACACAGACAGACGAGAATCTGAGATTGTGGGGCTTTGCTACTCTTTATTATCTTCCCAGCCGAAACACAAGACATACTGAAGAACATACTGCTTCACGTTGAATCAAGAGGCAGGCGTTAGGGTACACACATCTCGGGCAAATGGCTCTACCGCCTAAATGATGATAAAAATTGAGGTTAAAAATTATAAATGATGAATGACTCAAAACTGAGCTAAATTAGGGTCCGTAAACGAAGCCGCTAAATATTCTTTAACTTTAATAATTAACGGAAAACATACAAATGAAACCAAAACGAATGTGAAGAACAATATTGAATTGGAACAATTCTATCAAATCATGTAAATTAAGACGGCTTTGAGGTGTTGTTGGCATTCCAGCTTGTTCAAAAATAGTTAATACGTGGGCGGTGGCTAACACCTTTACCTCCCGGCATAGAAAATTGAACGGCCCGGTTTATGTTTACCGAAAATTATTCCACTGTTCGAAAGAAAATTAACGTTTTCAGGCTCTATGAAAGCATATCTTTAAACTTAAATGCATTATTTGTAAGTGTTCGGTTACTATCGCGCAGTCCCAATGCGGGTCGATGGACTACACATACCTTTGAGAAGATTTTTTGGTTAAATCTTAGGCATGCAAAAATATTTTATTCAAATTTATAATGCTAAATAATGAATTGCGGATGGGTAACCTGAAAAATTCCGGACAATTCAGTAGATAATATTCACTGAAAGTTTAAAAACTATATTTTTTTTTATTACACTCATTCATCGTATTTTACCAATCCGCTGCTGAATATTACAATAATTACTAAAGTTATTAGTAATAATTACTTAAGTTACATTGGTTAAAGACATTTAGACATCGGTATTTAATATCTTGTATGAAAATGAATCTCATGCTAGGTGCAAGATACTGAAAGTTGTTTGTTGAGTTAATTATTTTACTTTTAAAACTACTCAATATCTTATTATGATTAATAACTCAAATATTTTTGCGGAAAACAGAAAAAAAACGAATAATCATCAATCAAACAAAAAGATCATCCCTCTCATTCCAAGACAGCCCAAGATTGCTAATAAATCCTACCCGTATCTACATTAAATTATGTTATATTATACATTAAATGTTTTCATTTTAACTGATTGGACATAGTTAAAGAAAATAAAGATCCCCTGTCTATATAATAGTTGTTTCTGAAGGAAAATAACCGTGATTGTGGTAATTAAATTGAAAAGACTCGGATTATCCTTTGAGATCTTTATTCAAGCAAATACTTGTAACGGCCGAACAAAAAAGGGAAGAGGGCGGAAGTAACATACGAGATAGGTACGTCTTTGCTTTAAATCAATCACAATCTTTAAAATATTATTTTCTTATGTAAAGCCGGCTGCGGGCCCGTTTTAGGTGTAAGTGCAATGAAAGGGGTAAAAATCTTGTAAATTTGTTTATAAATTTTTGGAACATTATTTCCTGCTAATGCTCTGAATAAAATGAGTAAATATAATACAGACCTCTCACTTCTCAGTCGTAAGCGCTGCAACACACGAGTGTCTAGCAAAGATAAAATATGTAGGTATAGCAATTCATCAGATATTTACGAGCTCTGGTGCCAACTGACGAGCCTAGCAATTAATATTTCTGTACCTAGGTATATAGGACAAACTCTTAAAATTACATTCGTTGCGTATTATGATGTCAAACATTCATTGCGTGCTAATGCCAAGCGTACCAATCCGCTGCTGAATATTACAATAATTACTAAAGTTATTAGTAATAATTACTTAAGTTACATTGGTTAAAGACATTTAGACATCGGTATTTAATATCTTGTATGAAAATGAATCTCATGCTAGGTGCAAGATACTGAAAGTTGTTTGTTGAGTTAATTATTTTACTTTTAAAACTACTCAATATCTTATTATGATTAATAACTCAAATATTTTTGCGGAAAACAGAAAAAAAACGAATAATCATCAATCAAACAAAAAGATCATCCCTCTCATTCCAAGACAGCCCAAGATTGCTAATAAATCCTACCCGTATCTACATTAAATTATGTTATATTATACATTAAATGTTTTCATTTTAACTGATTGGACATAGTTAAAGAAAATAAAGATCCCCTGTCTATATAATAGTTGTTTCTGAAGGAAAATAACCGTGATTGTGGTAATTAAATTGAAAAGACTCGGATTATCCTTTGAGATCTTTATTCAAGCAAATACTTGTAACGGCCGAACAAAAAAGGGAAGAGGGCGGAAGTAACATACGAGATAGGTACGTCTTTGCTTTAAATCAATCACAATCTTTAAAATATTATTTTCTTATGTAAAGCCGGCTGCGGGCCCGTTTTAGGTGTAAGTGCAATGAAAGGGGTAAAAATCTTGTAAATTTGTTTATAAATTTTTGGAACATTATTTCCTGCTAATGCTCTGAATAAAATGAGTAAATATAATACAGACCTCTCACTTCTCAGTCGTAAGCGCTGCAACACACGAGTGTCTAGCAAAGATAAAATATGTAGGTATAGCAATTCATCAGATATTTACGAGCTCTGGTGCCAACTGACGAGCCTAGCAATTAATATTTCTGTACCTAGGTATATAGGACAAACTCTTAAAATTACATTCGTTGCGTATTATGATGTCAAACATTCATTGCGTGCTAATGCCAAGCGTACCATCGAAATCAGATAATCAAGTATTATAAATTGGTTGCTTTGATTCGACGACGAATTATTAATTGCACATCAAAGATCAAATGTCGTAATATTTTTTTCTACGAATCAATTTTTGCTTATCTCTTGACGTACCTACAACTTAGTAAGGATAAGTGCAAGGTTTTTTTGCATCACACGTCCAGCGGTGGAATACATTCTTTTCAAAGTTGATATCTAAGACCTAAAGATAACATAAGGCGTGTGAATGACTTTTTACGTGCTTAATAGTTTAGAATACGCAATCGAATGTTGTGTGACTATCGGATGAAAGTATTCAGAGTTTTTGGGTTTGAGGTTTTCATAGGTACCTATACATTTTACCCCGAATCTTAAAATAATTATGCCTAGTAGTAACAAAACGAACTAATGTCAACAGCATTGGTAAATTTACTTTTAATGTTAATTTTACTTTTAATGTCAGTCAATTCTTTTCAAAAACACAAAATGTCTCTGAAAATAATTGACGATTAGGGAAGACCGAACTGGTTTCTATCTTGGATCAATAATTCTAGATAACAACTAACTTTTATAAACAAAAATCTCGACTATTCCAGCTATTTACGGATAGGCAACCCATTAAAAACTGTTTATAGAGTAATTATTTCGCGACTGAAAAATTTGTTCAAAGGAAATTCCATTCTTGAGAACAACAAGTTATAATTTAAAGACAATATAATTATACACAAGATTTTTTAAAGATACAAATAGACGAGCTGCCAACGCCAGTTAAAGAACCAAGATCTTCTTTTATAATATAGTTTTGCAATCTTGAAAAATGATCTTTATCAAAGTTTTTGGAATTAAATTTCGCTACAATTTTTCTATGGAACCTAGAGTAGGTATAGGTGATAATAATTATAAAACCAATTTTTCTTCGTCATTGAAAGTTTTTTCCACAAGCTTCGCGACAAGGCGCGTTTTATTAAATGTTTTTTTTTTAATTGTGAACAATTTGGGACCAGAATTGTAGACAATTAAATTCCAAACAACCTTAATGTAATGACCTTTTTTCATATAAAATTGAAAATAAACAAAATTCAACCAAAAAATCAAAATTTAAACTAGAGTCAGTGATCCATGCAGGTTTTTAATGACCATTAGTTTAGGATATTCAATCATCTATCGACCAGTTACCGTTTACTTCGCTTGCAAGATATAAAGTAGCCCGTTTACGTATTTGTAAACTCGTAAATACAATACCAAATCATATCTCAGCTACTTAAAGTCTTCGCTCGCTATAAAGTTTATTTTGATCTTTACGTCCGAAACAGTCATAAAGGAGTCACCGAGCGCGCTGCCAACAATCCATGTTATTTATGTGACGTAAAAATACGGACGTTACACTGTTGAATTCACGAATCGGCATTTTAATTGTGTAATTTTAAAGAATCGTGGGATAAATAAAAGCCTTCTTAATGTTAATGGAGACGCAAACAAAGCAAATGTCTAAGGACTGAGACTGCTATCTAGAAATATATTGTATCGGTGGTTATGTGCAAGTTTGTATCCCGCGGCTGTGTGTGTGTGGACCTTTTAACATGTCTTCAACACATTAGTGAGCCACTGCAGGGTCATGTTTCCTCTCACAATGTGAAGAATGTAGACCTTACTCCTCCACGCTGGCCTGATTGGTGGATTTTACATACATTTTAGAACAATATGGAGAATTCAGAACATTTTTTCAAGACAATTTTTTTAAACTCTCAGGCATGTAGGTTTCTTCACGATGTTTTCCTTCACTGTAACAGCAGGTGATATTTTTAATTTTATAAAGCGCACATAACTTTTTACAAAGTCATTGGTGCGTGCCACCGGGATTCCAACCCGCACCCCTCGATTCGAGGTCGATTGTAAGCCAATGGGCTATCCACCGCTTTTCTACCTGTATAATTCTACCTAATTTCTAACTACCTAATTTACGCGCTTGGTGTTGATTCGCAACATTCTCGCATTAAACCGAAGTTCGCATCAAAAACTCATTAATCCAGAGCTTACGACCTTTATTCAGGGCATGGCCACCACTTCGTCTCGATGCTATTTAAATCATCTTATTATGATCATTTGTATTGGTTAAGATCAAAATGTCACCGAAATAAGTGTAATGAAATGTCCATCAACACACAATAGGCCAGCTGTGGAATAAAGACTATATCCTTCTCATTGTTAGAATTAGAGGAGACCCGATCCTGCAGTGGGACACTAATGGGTTACAAAGAGATAATGAAGTATTGATGCTCACAAATATTTATTTAATATATCAACCGTCTTTAAAACTGTCATTACGATCTATGTAATCAATTGTGAATTTATGAACCTATTTTATGGCAAACAACAACAAAATTTCACAACATCCGCAATACATTTTTTCTGCAGCTCACTCATATTGAGATATAAGCATCCGTTAGAATGTTGAGTCGTCGGAAAGTTTTAATCGTGAAGCATACAATTTTATACTGCCGCTTACGTCCTTTTGCTTTTCCGATAACGTTATAATTTGAGCTTTCGTAGTTGAGTCATTGGCGGAGAGGGGATGCGGAAAGCACTCGCGCTCGCTCTACATCGTGCAGGTACGAATATAACCGAATATTTTCTCACCTGCGCTTGCGAGGAAATTTTAGCGTCGGTACAGTCGCTCGCATAAGTTTTTTCCTGGGACTTAATAAGTTATATAGTATAATATACTATAACTAGGTTTCCACTTAGTTCTTTCGAGTGTTATATCAGCGTTGTTATATGAATAGAGTTGGGGAGTGTTAGCTTACTAATATATTATTCAAAATAATAATATGTTACAAAAAAATGAATTTAAAATTATATTAATTATTTATTAGTGTTAAGAAGTCTAAAAAAAGTATTATTCCTTCTAAGAATCCAGTTCTTTTTAAAAATTGTTTGCTTTACTTTCTCATTTTGGAATATGTTTTTTTATTACAAAACGATTCATGGGCTGACCACATTTTTCGAGAGACTGAAAACCGATAGAGTTGTAAACTCGAATATCGACCATATTGTATTGACGAAGTGCATTCAAGCTACCCTCGGACCTGAAGATGACAGCGGGATACCTTAGAAAACTGGATTCAGATGGCCCAGGACTGGACGTAGGGCTATCGATTAGAAGGCGTCTTTGTTGTGTTATAAAGAATTGTATAAGTTTCCTTTCTTCTTTTCGGCAGAATGGAAGTTCACTGCTGGACATGATCCTCCTCTAATTGATGCTAGTTCGTCCCGTCTTCGGCGCTTTAAAATTATAATTATGCTTTTGACTGCAATTGTACTGTTGACCTGAAATATGACGATTATAAATTATGACTGCTTAAACTAAAAATATCTTGACATTTCATTTACAAGACATTGATTAAACAAGTTAACTCTTCTAATCAATCTATATCTATACTAATATTATAAAGAGGAAACATTTGTATTTTTGTATGTTTGTAACGAATAAACTCAAAAACTACTGGGCCGATTTCAAAAATTCTTTCACCATTGGAAAGCTACATTTAGCCTGAGTAACATAGGCTATTAAATTAAAATAAAATAAAAAAAAATCATTGGCAGAGCGAACCCTGCTGGGTCAGCTAGTAACGTATAAAAAGCTTCATAAACGCAAGTAGGTATAATACTTAACTATGTGTGTATGGAGTCTATTTGCTTTTACCACGAGTTAAGTATATAGATATTTAGATTTTTTTATCAACATCATGCGGCAGTAGGGACCTCCCTGAATGAGCTGTTTTTTAAAATCTGTCATGGTCTTAACACCTGATATGAATAATTATAGGCTTAGCTAAAGGCATTGTTTGGCACTTCTACTTACCTACATAGGTTTCGAAGTTTCCAGCACAAATAAGCCTGTTTTGTTTTATATTACATTTTATTATTCTTTAGTAGTTTATATCACAATAAAGTTTTCTTTGTTTCTCTCTTGACAAGATAAGCGGGAAAGCCAAGAGCACTGCACCACACTGCATGAGTGTTGGTTTACCAGATTGCATTTTACTAGTAAGCCCATGACGCAGACTATTAAACGATGAAAAAGGCGTCAGAAGGAGTGTAACGACTACTTTTAAGCCTTTATTAAGGCTTAACGTATCTTCCGAAGCACAAAGCACAAACGCACATTCAAAGAATCATACAGACAGCAAACCAATAAAAAATTATCGACTATGTTTTTCACGAAACCAGCTTCTTACAACGCGTGTAATTATAAAATTATGAATAAGAGATCCTATTCTGAGTCACAGCTGATTCACTTCTGCGGATCCACCCACCACACAGTACACTTACAAGATACCTTCCTTACTTCTCTGCCAATCGTCAAATTGTAACACCTAGTTCCATGACCTGATTCCTGATTTAAAATGTTTACTCGCAGACAAATGTTTAAAGTATGTATGTAATAAATCACCACTAAGAATGTAGAAATACAAGAACATGCAATATCTCTAAGTGATCGTTTGTGGCTGCAATTTATGGGCCGCCACTGTTGGGACGGGTCTCTCACAACAGGAGGAGGCCTGGGGCATACCCCCCACGGTGCTCCAAAGCGGATTGGTGACTAAACGGGCTAATGACCAACCAGTGTCGGATGTTTTCAAACCGCCCATGGGGCCTCTGACAAGGTTTAACGGCTGCTATCTTATCTATAACAACCGTGACAGACGTGCCCTTCCGAAATACGAAGGCGAAACCCCTTTTTTCATGGAGATTTGTATGCTGAATACTGGATACTCACTGTCGGATTGTAGCCAACAACGGTGACGCCGGATAACGCTTAATGTTGGAGCCGTACACCCCCGTATCCTCTCGTAGAACCAACGATGTAGAGCCACTACTGGACTTTTTCTTTAGAATAGTATAAGCTGGAATGCTATTATAGCGGCCTATTTTTTTAAAGGGAAATTCATCATAGATTCCCTTTAATGGAATATGGAAGATAATGGGCTACGCTGGACTCCTACGGGCCCACGGCGTTTCGCTCGATGTCGATGGACGATGCACTGGCTATACTTTCGCGTTCTTTAGCGACATCGACATCACCGTTGATGTTGGTTCCGTTTCTTTGCAAGGACCATTCCTTTACAAGAACCCTCGTTGTTATGATGGAGCCGGAGTAGGTACTCCGGCTCCATCATATCAACATCCATTCTGCGTAGATAGGCGAAACTTTCCTGCATAAATTCTTTTGATACTTACCTAGTAGGTAAGTGAAAGATCAATAAGTCAATTTTTCTCAATGTAAAAAGTTAAAATCCATTAGATATTCTAAACATAAATAAGGCAAAGAAACATTCACAATTTGTTAAGTGCAATGAATATAACAAACAAGGAAATCATGTCAAGAAATCGCATGCGTTGTGCTCGTAGAATGTCTACGAGCCTTCTACGAACTCATATTTTAATTTACATCGGTTACGAAACAGAGGCAACGCAACTCAAAATAAAAAAGTGAGTCCGTTTATAATATCGAATGCAAATAAATGATATTAGTCTTCGACGACTAGATCCAATGTTAATGGTTTTTGTTAGTAAACAAATCATTAACCGATCGATAGTTACGCGTTGGAAATTAATAAAAACTTAAAGAAGTTCATTGTTAAGTTCATCTGGTTGATGGCATTTCGTGTGGGCAGAGTCGCGGGCGTCTGCCAGGGACCGACAGGAATCCGCCAGGAAGCCTGGACCAGCGGCGCCAGCGTCGCGGACTCGCCCGCACTCGTCTCACCCCCGACCTTAACGATTCGACCGGTGGATGTCGCCGGCGGGAGCGAAGGGATTCGCCAAATTTTTGGGCAAAACAAATAAAAGAGAACCACAACGGCGTTAAGGCGGGCGTGTCTATAAAAGGCCGAGAGGGGGGTGCGCGGGGGTGGTAACACGATCCGCGAGCTCCAGCCGGCCGGCCGCCCTGGAACCGCGATGCGAAGCGCGGGCGCAGCGGACGAGGCGGGCGGGCGGCGGGCGCGGGGCGGCGGCGGCGGCGCGGGTGGTGGCTAGTGTGCGCGCGCCGCCCGCACCCGCTCTCACTAGTCGAACGGTGCCCGACCGGTAACGTAGCGCCGACTGCCGACCGAGAGACGAACCAGCGACAATGTCCGCCATGGCGAAGACTTCCAAGTACACCTACCGCAGCAGCGGCGGCGGCACCACCGACGTCAACATCGAGTACAGCGCCGACCTGAGTGCTCTCTCCAGGCTGGAGGTACCGGCCTCGAAATCAGTGCAGTGCTTGTGAAGTGTGTAGCGGACACATGATAGAATATGTTGTATTTTTCAGGACAAGATTCGTCTCCTCCACGATGATCTGGAATCCGAAAGGGAGCTACGTCAGAGGGTAAGCTACAGTGCGCGCGAAATGTGATATGATCGGGCGCCGTGTCCATAGCGGGCGCGCCGGCGCAGGTGTGGGCGGGGCGGGCGGCTTTCGCACACCTCTATTAATATCGCCTCGCCGCCCTCGACGTTACTGCTTCCTTGCACCCTTTGGGGAAAATCCACAGTGGTGCAACCCTTAACTTTATTATCCTTAAGCATTTTGTGCAGTGTTGTACTAACATAAAAGGTCTTGAACTACTAATGCCTACAATAATAAATACAATAAAACACTATCCTGTATTGTAACTAACATGATTTTAATGAAAAAAATGTTACTTTTTTAACTTTAAAGTTCGTTACTTTTTTTAATACTTACATAAATAATATCAAGATCACAAATGTTTACATTTATATGAAAGTAATTTCATGATAAATTTTGGAAGAAGTATTTCTGTAAGTGATACTTAAGAAGTTGTAATAACGTGGCAAACTATCCATTAAAGTAAAAAAGTATAAAGGAAATATTAACAAAATTTTCATGTTTGTGTCTAATTCATACATTTCATTTTGTACTTTTCAATACTTATGTTTCATATTTCTGACTAACTCTAATATTTGTATTATATGGTTCAATTCATTCGCTATCTCGGTTCGCCGTCGGGTTCTATTTCTGGATTCGGGGTGCATTGTCACGTGCGTGCAACACTCGCGCTGCACGGGGACTGAAAGAAAAGCGTGCGCGAAGTTGTTGGAAGAGTCGGGCAAGTCGTGCCTTCGAGTAGTTCCCGCTCCCCAAGTTATATTTAGTCACGCAGCGAAAGCATTAACTGTAACCTCAACTTCTCGCTCCGTTCTCCGGTCTCAGTTTTGAAACTGGGCCAAATGATGCTCGTTCCCGTTGAGAATGCCACAATATTGAAATATAATAATAGACCGCGGTGTTAGTGGCGAAAATATCTGACTTAGTCACAGCTGCCGTGAGATACGAAGCGATTCTTATTATAGCCGGACACAATGTGGAAATATGCGAAGGACGCGTTACCGAATCGTGCCACTGTTGCATAATTTCTGTAAGATACTATATTTCTGAACAAATTTCCGATCATGCACTATGAAAAAAACCTGCATGTTTTGGAGTAATGTTACTTAAATAGTAGGTATTTTAGAAATTAAATTAATTTTTGACACCTCACTCATAATCTCTTTTTACAAGAACTCTTCAAACTTTTCTTCTAACACACCTTATTACTGTAGATCTAATTTCAAATATAAATCACTTGTTGTTGTTTAAGAAACAATTTGGTCTTAAAACTTCGCTTGTTCACTAACATCAAACTGTTAGTTGATGATATTAAACGTAACCAAGTAATTATTTTTCTCAGATCGAAAGGGAGAAGGCAGATTTGAGCGTGCAAGTCATCCAGCTCTCTGAGAGGCTGGAGGAAGCCGAGGGTGGAGCTGAAAGCCAGGTATTTTTTTAAATAACCAAAACATAATCAGAAATAAGGTAATAGGTAATAAAACATGATCAGAAGTGAGGTAACAGGTAACATAAACATGATCAGAAGTAAGTCAAGGTCTTAGGAACAACCAACAGAGCTGTAACCAACAGGGAACAAAAAACTGAACATTAACATAATTGTTATAGTAATCATTGTATTTTTACGTTGTATTAATGCTCAGTCACATTGGCAGAATCGAATATTGTAAACTTTTAAGAGTAAAAGCTTAGCTAAGTAACAAACCTATAAGTTTGTGAATGATCTTTAAGAACCCCACAACATTATGCTAATACTGACAAGAGCAGTCATCAACAGCAGCCTATGCAGTAGATATATTAAATCAAACTCGATTTATGAAATCAGTACTGACAAAAGGTTATATGGAGATATCAAAACCTTTTCTAAGTTAACACCATCTTGACAGAGCTGTCATGGTCGTCGGTTGACGACTGGTAGCTTGCTCTATTATCCGTCCCAATCCTCCTGAACTGGTGCTTTTCTGTAGTTAGTATTTTTTATACTTTTTCAGTTCGAGATCAACAGGAAACGCGATGCTGAATTGGCGAAGTTCCGCAAACTCCTGGAAGATGTCCAACTTGATTCCGAGGAAACTCACCACCTGCTTAAGAAGAAGCACCAGGAAATCGTGGTCGATCTTCAGGACCAGATTGATAAGCTCACCCACCACAAAGCCAGGTGAGCCACGAACAGTCACTCGAAGTATCACCATTGTTTCTTCACAGATTTTGCGGCTATGTACATTTAATTTAAGAATTGCCAAGCGAATTACTTTGCGATATTTAGACATGCATTGCAAGATTGCTGTGTACTGTGTTATTTGTAAGCCCTGCTTTGTATCCTAATATTTGGAGTAACACTCCAATTGAATTGTTTATTGTACTGATTTTGTTTGAAGGTCATAATATATGAAAATTGTGAGCAATTTTCAATTATGCGTCACCACTATTTTTGTGGTTCTCGCACTTGGTAATCAGAACCATAAAGATAGTGAACTTCAAATTTCCACAAATGTTACACATATTTATTTTAGGTGAGTTTCAGTCCCCGCTTTTGAATACATATATAGCTGTAAGCAGGTACCAGAGATGTGATAGTAACACTCACGATTGACTCAAGGGGACGGGATTGGAATAAATGTATGATTTGACAATATTTCCTTGTCTCCAGGGCTGAGAAAGAAAAGTCCAAGTTCCAAGCTGAGGTCTACGAGCTTTTGGCCCAAGTGGAGAACGTGACCAAGGAAAAGATCACAATCTCCAAGACCTGTGAGAGGCTCGAGATTACCATCAGCGAACTCCACATCAAGATCGAGGAGCTGAACCGCACCATTGTGGACATCACTTCCCACAAGCAGCGCCTGTCTCAGGAGAACATTGAGCTGACCAAGGAAGTTCAGGACCTTAAGGTACATTACACTAAATCATGACACTTTTATTGATGTCATCAATGCAATTTTTTTAAGTATTGAAAGTTGAGCTAAGTTTTCAGAGGTTGTTTAAAGCACTCTTTTATGGAAATTATTGGATGTATGAAACGATGTTTGTTACTCTTACACGTTATAACGGCTGCATGATTATGAATGCAATCTGGTATACAGGTCGTTTGTAATCTGTTTTAACATAATTATTTTAAAACAGATTACAAACATTTTTTTACACTTTTCATCCCTCCCTGAACCAAATTTTAAAACCTTCGAGGGCGAAGCAGTACTGGCTAGTCGGTAACATCTTACACGTATCAAATGTTAACAACATACTGATGAACTTTTCCAGGTGAACATTGAGAACGTGGTGTACCTTAAGAGCCAGGTCATCAGCCAGCTCGAGGACTCGCGTCGCAGGCTCGAGGATGAGGAGAGGAGGCGCTCCATGCTCGAGGCCAGCTTGCACCAGGTAACATACTACATTATTATTGCACTAGGGTTTACTACTGAATGTAAAAAATTGCCAATTAGAAAATAAAATACCTACTTACTAATGCTTGCTTCAATTCTTTTTTGACCTTCAACAAAGCATTGTTAAAAGAACATTCTTCGATCGACTGGTTGTCCTGTAATTGTTGCTTTTATGTTATATAAAGAGCTTATAAATTACTAAATATTTTATTAGCAGGGTGTGCACAATATGACTAGCAGGGCTTGCATATTAAATTTTAATATCCATTGTGCAAACCTTGCTAAAATTGCTTTAATACATTTCAAAAGACTATAAAACGTTGCACTTACAACAACACTTACATCTTACCTGATTTAACCACAAACTGATTTAACTTTGGCTTTGGCTTCTTCACACAGTATCTAAAGGTACTTGTTTGTTGCTGACTGTAATTCTTTTATATTCTAGGTCGAGATTGACCTGGAGTCCGTGCGTGTGCAACTAGAAGAGGAGTCCGAGGCCCGTTTGGACCTGGAGCGTCAGCTGGTGAAGGCCAACGGCGAGGTCCAGCACTGGAGGTCCAAGTTCGAGGCTGAGGCCGCCGCCAGGACTGAGGAGATCGAGGAGATCCGTCGCAAGTACTCCGCCCGCATCCAGGAACAGGAGGAACAGATCGAAACCCTCATTGTCAAGATCAACAACATCGAGAAGCAGAAGTCGCGCCTGCAGAGCGAGGTACGTTCAAATGTCGCCACTTCTTTTTTTTGGAGTTTCAGTTTTCAGTTACCTTAAAGATATCGCACATAATATTTTGAACAATTTGCGTAAGATCCAGTCATGGTAATATAGGTAAATAATGCTTCGAAATTTAATGTGCATGCAAGACATGACCATCATTGCTGGAAATACGAGATACATCTTTAAAAAGCACTAAATAACTTGGTTCATTTATGTATTTTTTAGTAATGAAATTTTTCTGGGTTTCCAAAAGAAATACAGAAGAAGCAAATTATATAGTCCGCTAAAGCCTTATGAATATTCTTCTAGGTCGAGGTCCTCATCATCGATCTGGAGAAGGCCAACGGAACCGCCCGGGAGCTGCAGAAGAGGACGGAACAACTGGAGCGTGTCAACATCGAGATCAAGTCGCGTCTGGAGGAGACCGTGCAGCTGTACGAGCAGTCGCAGCGTGACCTGCGCAACAAGCAGACCGAGCTGCAGCGTATCTCGCACGAACTCGACAAGACCCGCGAACAGAAGGACGCCCTTGGCCGCGAGAACAAGAAACTGGGTGGTAAGTTCCTACTCAACTTCTAGTTGATTATCTTTTCATTGGACAGCAACTTTAGGGAACTGTATGAATAGGCAGCAGGTATCTGAATCAGTTACCTGAAGGAACCTGAATAAAAAGGGCAACAAGCAATAGAAAACAAGAAAATGGGTTGTAAGTACATATTTCAGTAGCAGGTTTATAATGAAGACGCAAATTTGTGATTAGGAGCACGCTTAACATGCAAACACGTGGTTCATTTCGTGCTGCTTTCGTTGAACAACATCTGAATTTTATGATAGACAAAACATATCTGTAGATCAAATTGACTAGTAAAAACTTGCCTGAAAAAGCAATGAGTATACCTAGCTGCAGCGCACCTCGTACGAAATCGAAAAGACCCGTGAACAGAAAGACAACCTTGGCTGCAAAAACAAGCAATTGGGTGGAAAGTTCTAGAAACTAGTTCTTAGTGCAACTGTAGATGTACTTACAAGCAATAGCAGCATGACCTACGTAATAAGCAGAGCAGACCGAGCTACAATGTGCTCGCAGGAGCTCGACAACATCCGCGAACAAAAGGAGTTAGAGTGAGATTTTGCCACTTTTATGGACGATTTTACATTTTGGGAGCAGGCTTAACAAACACGAGGAAAACGTTCCCGATTAATTCCCGACATATTCAACGCATGATATGAACAAGGGCTCAAAAGACAAGACATTTTAGTGTTCGAAAACGGTAAAATATTAGGTTGTAATTTTAATTTATTTGATGACATTTAAATTGAAAATAAGTAAAATATAGCAGAATATAGCAAAAAAAATTAATAATTTGGAAACATGACACTTTATAGGTACCCACTTTGTCCCCCTGAAGAAACATCAATTTGATCTTAAAAGAGCATAATTATAATTAATGTTGATCATGCACGGAGAAACATAAAATATAGAAAGCAAAATACAGTTTTAAAAAAGGCACTTTTGCTATGACTCCATCGCATTTTTTAACCTTCTTAAATTTTTTTTTAAAAATTAAGTCTTTAAAAATTAAAACATCGTCTCAGATCATTTACTCCATTTAGCTAACGTCGTTTCATGGGTGATGTTTTGATTTGATGAAAAAACCGTCTTACCGTCTTACCGTCAAAGGTGAACTTTATGAAAATGAAATATACCACTACGTTAGTACTATACTACGTTACCTTAAAAATACATTTAGATATAGATTTTTGTGCTTTAACATAACTGTTAGTTTCACTTACCTCATTTATTTCCAGACGACTTGCACGACGCCCGCGCCAATCTCACGGAGTTGACCCGCCGTCTTCACGAGCTCGAAATCGAGCTGCGCCGTCTTGAGAACGAGCGAGAGGAACTCACCGCCGCCTACAAGGAAGCCGAGGCTGTAAGTATTTTTTTTCTCGAATTAGCAGCTCTTTTGCACAGCATCGATGAATTTGTTAGTAAGAGGGTTAAAAGCACATTAAAAAGTATGTGTCGTGGTACTTACGCCCTTATCAACTCTCATGAGAAAAAAAGAAAGAAAAGACATTCGTAACAAAGTACATACAGAACGTGAGATTAACTAATTAGAAGCTAATAATTAATTTCTAATAATAATGTTTATACTGAAATAGCTATTAAAAATGTAATTTTAAAAATAAAATTTTAATAACAATCTTTCACTATTTTTAATACTTTTTATAATTTTAAATATTTTAAATATTTTCAAATTAAAAATAAATCTAATTTAATTAAAAACTCTTATTTTCAGTGTTCTTCAAAGTGTTTGACCGGCAGAATTTGTGTCTTAATTAGCCTTGAATTGTATAATTCAATCTCTTTTAAATTTAATTGTATTTCAGTATAAACATTAATATTAGAATTAATGTTTATACTAAAGAAATACAATTGAATTATTTCTAATATTAAATAAGATGGTTTCATCAAATTAGATCAATTTTTTATTTAAAGATATTAAAAATATTTTAAATTATAAAAAGTCTTAAAAATAGTGAAAGATTATGTTTTAAATTTTGTGGGGTTTGTGTCGTTAATCGCGAATAACATTTTTGTCCGAAAACTAATCTATTTTTAAATTACGAGTACGTTGACCTAGTTATAGTGAAAAGCCGGCATTTCATATTTATCCCAGAAAAATCTTTCTAAGGCTCTTTGATTATTTTATTTTAAATGCAAACAAAAAATTAGCATGCTACATACCTACTGTTCTTGTATTATCAGTCGTTCTATTCTTCTATAGATTACTTTTAAAATGATCTAAATATTACGATAATTATTAAAAGAAAAAACATCTTGAATATCGTAATGTACATAGTAGTAAAATGTTTTAGATATAATTTGATACAAATTGTATTCCTATTTTTTTTCGCCACGTTATTATTTAATGATTTATTTAAAAGCATTAAAAATAAACATTAGAATTTCATCGAATCTGCTTCAAATCGAGACCGATGTAATAATAATATTTGGAACAGATAGTTATTCAAATGTATTTAAATACAAGTTAGTCATCTCATTGTGACACACAGAATTAATATCTATTTTCGTTAAAGTAATTAGCACCACATTGGCATCAGTTGAGGGGGAGTCAACTGCAAACCAATTATACTAAAACATTTGCCAGAGCATTTCGACGTATACCAATGGTGCCACTATTTTTAGACGCACGAGCTACAAACAAAAATCAAGATGTTGCAATATATTTTTAACGTTTGTTCTGAGTGACCCCGATTTATTTTTAAATTCGTTCGCAATGCATTTGAAAGAAAAATCAACTCTCCAAAGAATTACCTTTCATATAAAGTTTAAAATTGTAGATAAAACTTTCGCACACAAATGGAATAATTATACATGTAATCAATAAATGTAATATTATCCATCAAGTTAATATTATTCAGGTACTTACATAAAAAAACATTTACGAAGTTAAATTCAAGAAATACGTTTTAGGTTTATCATGCAGAAATATAGTAAAAACGAAATCAAATCTTATTGTTGAGATGAATTCAATTAAATTGAATATTAGTGACATGAATATATACATAATAGTGTATTTTTATATATAATACAGCATGCGCCATTGCCATTTGCGAAGTGAAACTTTAATTTTTTGATGTATGTAAATATTGAAAAGTTTGTGTATGAGTTGGAGTACTGTATCATAGCCCTGCGATCCTTAAAATAAACTGTATTTTAATAAAATGAATTTAATAAAATGTTAACTACTGTAGAAACTTAGAATTTGACTAACATCGGCACAGGTAAGATTGGTATCAGTTAGCAATTGTCGTCGGAGTAAATAGCAGCCATTTGATCTATGAAAAAGTAACGTTTTATTACATAATTGTTCTGCCTAGTCTAATGGTCTAATATTTCAACATAAATTGTCAAACTCCTACTCTCCTTGCGTTTAACTATCAGACGCGAAGATGATGTGAATATTATCGTTTGGTAAGGTAGCATGCGCAGCGTTAAACATTGCCTCCAGCGAACAAACCTTTATGTATTTTTTGACAGTCACGAAAGAGGAATTTGTCGGAAAGCAGGTACTTTTAGGTTATCTACATGTCTGCCTATCTTGTCGTTGCAGGGCCGCAAGGCTGAGGAGCAGCGTGCGCAGAGGCTGGCCGCCGAGCTGGGTCAGTTCCGCCACGAAGCCGAGCGCCGCCTGCAGGAGAAGGAAGAAGAAATCGAATCCATCCGGTAAGACATTCAGACACGTGACAAATCTCCAAACATCTCTGTACTAGAACAATACAAGTTCACAAGTATGTGACACCAACAAAATAGTGCAAAACAACAACATTAGAGAAGTACAGATTTATGCTTTAAAAAACTTTCAAATAAATCTGTTCTAGAACATAACAGATTTACAAGTGCTAACATATTATGTTTACCACAAACAAAATGCTTAGAATTCACAGCATTCGAGGCTGTTATAATGAAAACTTACGTATACTTAGGCACTATGGGAAGTTTTGTACTTACAATGTTTATTGAAGCAACTTTTCCATTTTAACCAAATAAATAAATACAATCGCAGTTTCCTACCTCCGAAAGTCAACATTACAGTACTGCATAAGCAACACAGTCTACACAATGGAAACGCCAAATAGGAACTGTATTTTGAACATCAATATCGCCTTTGACACCCCACCAATACTCTACTGTTGAGTGACGAACGTCATCCAACAACGCAATCATTACTTCTGAATATACAGCCATGACATGTTTTCGCTGGATGATAGCCAATTTCTGTATGATATAATAATTATTGATGCAATCAATACAAATTCTAGACAATATAGTGAAATGTACTAAGCTATTTCATTGAACCTTCTGTATACTATATCTATCGTGTACATACATTACGTGGTAACCGAGTATTTCCAGCACGATAGACGTACATCCGCATGTAATCTAATACTGAAAATTGGCACGAACTCTGTTTAAATATAACGGCTCGTCTGATTGGTGAATATTACCGGATTGCATTTAAGAAAATTGGCACATAGATACCGATGAAATGTACAAAAGTCCGCGACGTTTTCTCCCTGTCCCAGTTAATGTAACCTCGGTGCCCGATGGCACACGTTATATTTCAATCAACACGTTAATCACTGACCCGTAATATTTCAATCATCAAATCATGCCCCCAGTTAAAGTGCCTGAATACAAATGGAGCAAGCCTCCCACCGCGGTCTACGAAGATAATTATGGCTACGGAATAAACTTCTATCAACCGATGATTGACTACATAGCAGCCAAAGAAAAAGGTGAAGCAGCCAAACCACCTCATTTACCGTGGAACAACGAGCGCGGGTTGGACAAGTATAGATTTGATAAGCCTATTAAACCATACTCTGAAGAGGACGTGTCTCGACTTTCACGTGATATATCAGAGCAAGCAAAAAAAGATCTCAATAAATTCACAGTTGGAAAAAGAACGCCATTTTCAGTGATCGCAACTGCTGCAGCAGCAAACGTTACAAAACACGTTGGAGTCGAGAGTGTTGTAGTGAAAACTAAGAAGAAGAAAATGGATAGGGAAAAGATAAAAGCGGAAAGACAACAGAAAAGGATGAAGGAAATCGAAAAGGAACTTGAATTGTATGATGTTAATGTGAACGTTGGAGCTGAATTAAGAAGTAAAGCAAAAATGTATAGAGGTAAATCTGCAAAAGCTATTGCTCAAACGCTACTTCAAGAAAGTAGGCAAAATGTTGCAGACGCAAGATACAGGACCCCAAACATTTTAGAACTTCCCGCTCCAAAAGTGAGAGTGCATATCGACAGAGACATAAGTGACTATCAAGAGAATTTACGATCAAAGTTATCTGAAACTAAATTATCGAATATATCCGAGAATAAATACGTAGAAACTATGACAGAAATTGCTAAGACTGTTCATGCAACATCGCCTAGGACGTGCGTTGTAAAAATCGAAACTGAAATACCAGTTATAAGTAACGAATACGTGCATAAACTTAATGAGTTGAAAGAAACGATAAGACAATTCGAAAATTTAAATACAAGTTTTGTATTTGATACAAGGTAGCTGCATAATAGCAACGCTTCTCAAATTAGATTGATGTGGTGTAACAAGTGTTATAAACGGTGTTTTTTTACAGCAAACAGACCAGCATCGAGATTGAGCAGTTGAATGCTCGAGTTGTGGAGGCTGAAACCAAGCTGAAGACGGAGGTCACCCGCATCAAGAAGAAGTTGCAGATCCAGATCACCGAACTCGAGCTGTCGCTTGATGTTGCCAACAAGACCAACATCGATCTGCAGAAGACCATCAAGAAGCAATCTTTGCAGGTATTTGTTTCATTATTTTCAATAATTGCTACATAGCTTGTGCGGTGATCCCAGTGGCTTAGAATTCGACCTCGAATCGAGAGGTCCGGGTTCGAATCCCAGTGGCACGCACCAATGACTTTGTAAAAAAGTTATGTGTGCTTTATAAAATTAAATATCACCTGCTGTTGTCCTACGGTGAAGGAAATCATCGTGAGGAAATCTGCATGCCTGAGAGTTCACAAAAAAATGTTCTCAAAGGTATGTGAAGTCCACCAACTCAAGCTCCTATTGCTCTTGATTTCAATGTGAGTAAAGATTAATCTGAAATTATATTATCATTTTTGTACATATCTGTCTGCAACCTATTAATGACCCACTGCAGGATGGCCACAATGAGAATGATATAAGCCTAAGTCCATCACAGTGTGTATCAGGTTAATTAGACTTCACATGCCCTTGAGAACATTATCGAGATTACTTCAGCATGCAAGATCCCTATGTTTTTCTTTACCATCGCAACAGTTGACATTTAATTTTAATGTTATACAACGTACGCAACGTAGAAAACGTTAACCAATAAAGACGCCAAATTTTTAGACATACGGCTGTCACCGCTCCCTGATATTCTCCGCTTTTTGTGTTACTGTACTCTTAATTCGCCACATGTTTGTTTTGTTTTCCAGCTCACTGAAATCCAGTCTCACTACGATGAGGTACAGAGGCAGCTCCAGGTCACCCTTGACCAATATGGTGTTGCCCAGCGCAGAATACAGTCCCTTACTGGCGAGGTCGAAGAGATCCGTGGCAACTACGAGCAGGTAACAAGCCTCGTGCATTGTTGTTTTTCGTTGTTACATCAGGTTTCAGGTGTTTCCTAAGGTGATTGATTGCTTAAGTTTTACTTAAGCTCTGGACGTTTTAGTTTTATCCTTGATCAAAACTAAAACATTAACATTAAGAGGGTATTTTTGTATGATAGTAAAGCCATTGTAGCTTTCCCGGAAAGGTACATTATCACCACCCTGTTAATTAGTTGTAAACCGGCAATATCTTATTCATGTCTTGTCTTTCGGTTGAGGAGGTGTGGTTGCCGTAAATACTTTATTTGAGGCCACATCCGTCTGCAACCTTAGTAGCCCCGCACCGTCGTTCAACCTCAAATAGGACTTTAAAATTATCCTATTTGTAGGTGGACGCGGGTCAATGAGTTACAGAGACAACTTAAATCAGTATAATAAATACATAGCCATTAAAAACACATTATTGCTTAATTTACTAAGAAAATGTATGGTACATTAACTGATAAACTGATTAACTGATCATAATTATGTATATTCATTGGAGAGCTCTCATGAATAGAGTTAGACAGCTTCACACTCATAGCCCCATGATAGGATTCCTCGTGTCGTGGGCGCCAAACTAAACAAGAACACGCACCCAGACCAAAAACACTTCAATCTTTACAACGGCATAGCGCACGCCACGCCGGGTTTCAGTGCTCACATGTCATATTTCTGTAGGCCCTTCGTGCTAAGCGCACCGTCGAACAGTCGTACGAGGAAGCGCAGACCCGCATCAACGAGCTGACTGTCATCAACGTCAACCTGTCGAGCAGCAAGGCCAAGATCGAGCAGGAGCTGGCCATCGTGGCTGCCGACTACGACGAGATCACCAAGGAGCTGCGCGTGGCTGACGAGAGATACCAGCGCGTCCAGGTAACTTCATCTAACAAAAACATGTTAATGTTGATGTCGCTTTTATTATAAGTTCTACAACATATAAGTTCTAAAACGCACTAGCAACTGCTCTGGTCTTGCTCGTGCCAGTATCCGACAGCTGTCACGTACTATCGGGTCACCCGTCTGTATGTTTGCTAGGCCAAATCAGCCATTTCGCCGTTCCTGGCAAAAAAACAATATTTTCATTATTTACCACCCTATATCTATCGCTTCTGGAAAGTTTATTTTTTGTTCACGTAGGAAACTACTTAGAATGAAAAAACCCTTAAAAGCGCCTTAAACTTTGCACTCCAAAATTTTTGCCGCTTTGGTCATATGAGTCCTGGTGCCTAAAGGATCTAATTGGAAAGAAATTGTAGATAAAAATAATTCTTAGTATAACATTATAACTTAATAGTTAAGAATTTTCTGGCTTATCTGCGTATGCTCATAAATCGATATCCATGTTTCCAGACTGAGCTGAAGCACACTGTCGAGCACCTCCACGAAGAACAGGAGAGGATCGTGAAGATTGAAGCTGTGAAGAAGTCTCTCGAAATTGAAGTCAAGGTAACTTAATCCTAGTAATAACTCAAACTTGCTAATGCAAGTATATTAATTTTATTATAAGAGTTAATAGTATATTAAGTCTAATAATAAACCTGCTATTAAGTCGTATATATACGACGATATAACTAAATAGACTTATTTAGATCGACACAAATTTAAAAGGCCCTAATATTGAATAGTCACTATTACCATCTATTACTTATCACGCAAGCGCCATTATTATTTATGTAAAGTTTGATTAATTAATTTAATTAATGAATGTCGGGCTTAATTTGGAGTTCCAACATCATTTGATCCTTCATTATCCTTAATACGAAGCTCATCATCATACATCTCGTATTGCAGAACATTTCTATCCGCCTGGAGGAAGTTGAGGCTAACGCCATTGTCGGTGGTAAGCGCATCATCAGCAAAATGGAAGCTCGCATCAAGGACTTGGAACTGGAGATGGACGAGGAGAAGAGAAGGCACGCTGAAACCATCAAGATCCTCCGCAAGAAGGAGCGTCAGCTCAAGGAGGTCATGATCCAATGCGAAGAAGACCAGAAGAACATCGCCCTTCTCCAAGACTCACTTGAAAAGTCCAACCAGAAAGTCAGCATCTACAAGAGGCAGTTGACGGAACAGGTATGGGTCTAAGGCTTTTTACAGATTCATATTGTGTTAAACTACTGTTCATTATGTTTCACCTCAATTTGTTAAGCTTCAGTGTCGTATCAACAATTTTTAAGGAAGTTGTATAAGCATATTATTATCAACAAACTTTGATATGCTTTCATGTCTAAATTACAAATTGTCAAACTTACTAATTGAATCCATTTTAAAATTCCACAGGAGGGAGTCTCCCAGCAGAGTGTAACGCGGGTACGACGATTCCAGCGCGAGCTGGAGGCGGCCGAGGACCGCGCCGATGTCGCCGAGAGCAACCTCTCCCTCATCCGCGCCAAGCACCGCACCTTCGTCACCACCTCCACCGTCCCCGGCTCCCAGGTCTACCTCGTGCAGGAGTCCCGCGCTCTCAGCACAGAGTGAGCGACCCTCCCCTCGCCCCGCAACACCAGCATTTCTCTACCAGTCGATCAAGGGGCGCATTTCCGGTCGGGTATAATAAGCCTAGTCGTTCGTTAAGTGATGTTTGAGTTATGCGATAGATCGCCCCACCTTCGGGTCGGGGCGGCTGTCGAGCCGCGAGCCGGGACGGGCGCTCGGTGCTTCGGCTCGCCCTAACGTTGCCGTGTCTCCACAGTACCAGGCCGATCGCCGACCGTTCGTCCCGACATTTTTTTTATTGTAATGCAATCCATCAAATAAAGGAACCAAAACTCAATTAGCTTTTTTTTTCAATATTTTTCTATTATAAGGTCAACGGCGCTACGAAATACAATGTTACGTACCACACTCGAGGTGCAGTAGTTTAATAAAAGAATTATTTTATATTATAATTTATTATTTGTGCAATACATATTGTACGTTTGTAACTGTAACTTGTAATAATTAAAAATAAATGCTATTTATGTTAAAGAGTTAAATAAACAAAAAAAGCAATAAAATTTCAAAAACACTCATGGGTTTCATTTCACTTATTGAAATATTACAGTCAAACTAAGACCATCACGACAGATCAGCGGAGATTACGAGACAAACCTATAAATTATTTTATAGCTATAATTATATCTAAAAGTGTTACGACAAAAATAGACATAGGTCCTGTAAGCAAGATAATTTATAGAGATTATTTTTTGACGCAAACCGCTAGCCAATAATAACTTCATAGTATTATAGAATTTCAATACTTTTAAGAAATTGCACTCCTAAGCTTTGAAGATATACAGATCTCAACGGAAATTTCTCTTTACATAAGTCTGCTATTTCTATATTTTTAAATGAAATAATGCCTCTATGAGTAATTGAGAACCATATCATAATTTATTTTTCAAAAGTGATATTTTATACATAAACAACAATAATCTATTCAAGCTTTGACTTTTAAATAAAGTCGAATGTTTGATTGAATTGGTTGATTTTAATTATTTATAAAAAGTTGATTCGATTATTTACATTCAAGAAACGCTGGAAAGTAGGTACTATGAGTTCCATTATTTGAGGTATCTCTATCTTAAGCCTCGAACAGTGCCCTTTAATTTGTATGAAGAAAATGGTGTCATAGAAAATTACATAGAACTAACAATAGGCAGTAAATTTTTATTACTGATAGAGTCCCGATACTAAAGTTATGAGTCATACTTTCATTTCTTATATTATTTTTGTATCATCGGGAGTTTTATGTATGTATAATATAACGTATAATTTTTAATAGATGGTAGCCCGCTTACCACCACCCTCACGGGCTTTCATCAAGTAACTATGGTTTTCGTGGTTGGGGTTTTAATTAGGAGTTGGCTGCAACCCTTTTATGGCCCAGTGTCGGGCACGGGGAGAGACTCTACCGACAACAAAGAGAGGCCTGAAGCATCCTACCGCTGCTCCGGTCCCCCACCGTTTATCCAGAGACGGACTAGTGGCCAACCTGTGTCGGACGTTATCAAACCGCCCATTAGGGCTCCTACAAGGTTGGATAACTGCTATTGTATAACAACCGAGGCCGACGGTTTAATGTGCCCTCCGAAGCAGCACGGTAAGAAGCGCGAATTGAAATCACCACTTACCGATACCCATCCAGGTTCTGACCGCACCCGACGTTGCTTAACTGTTTCTACTCAAGCACCGGAGCTATGCGCGCTTCTATTGGATAATCAATTATAATAAAAATACCTACTTATTGTCTGGAATGATAGAGATGGATGGTATGGATAAGAGGGCTACGAACTTCTATCTGTTATTGAAAACCACGCCTCTCCCACTAGAACAAGAAGTCACAGGTGTTAAGCATTTCCGTCTCAGTCTAAAGATTGTTAATGTTGAATGTAAGTAAAATGGTATTTAAAGTTATTATTAAATTTAGCATGATCAAAGTATAAACTCATGTTGAAAAAACTCAAAAATTATTACACATTTTCTACGTGTTTAGGTTTTCGATTGCATGATTTTTGTATCCCTGCACTCGAAGTCAATGAAACACTGGTCTTAATTTAACTAATTAGTGTTGCAATAATAAACAGATACTGCCTTCTCAAATTTCAAGGTTTAAAAATAAAAAAAGCTGGTGTAACCGTACGTTGCTCTTGGACAAAGGTAGTAGGTAGGCAGGACATAAAAATCAAAAATCTAGTTTGAGATTGCCTACCGTACAGTACAGTGGATCCGTTGCTTATATTAAGATGACTGCCTCTTATTTGTGTTTCTATCTGCCCCACTCAGGGACCTTTAATGGATAATTAAGCCGTTCCTTAGTAAAGATTTAAGAAAGTTCACTCTCAGAGTCAGTTAATTGTTCATAATCTTAGTTTAATGACAATTAAAGTTAATGATGGCAAACCCCTTACTATTTAATGATAGATTTTGAGGTAGTTTTGACGTTTCATTTTGAGGTTAGATATAAGTAAATAAGTATAATATAAGTAGATAAGTAAATAAGTATTTATATTTAATTAAGCAACATGTACTATATTTTAATCAACATCTGCGAACTTTTTGAGTTTATCGAGTTTGTAGACTATGCTAGTTCTAGGAGACATAGAAAAACCGGACCAAGACGCTATTTGCGAGATCATTCTGATCCGTTCTTCAAATATCCGCTATTTTTTAAAATCCGTCAATGATAATTGCATTTGTTAATGTACGTAATGTACATCATATTTATGATACAATTTACTATTCAAAACGACACAATAACAAACTTTTAGTAGAATGGACGAAACTGTAAACATTAGCATTATGTACCTAAATGATGTGACTGTGACAGTAGGTAACCATGATGCCATACTACAAAATCATAATCGCTTTATTTTTTTAGTGGCCTTCAAAATGGGTGATTTGGCCTAAAAAGTTAGTAAAAAATATGGAAAAGAACTTCTTTACAATATTATTACAAGTATTAATAGTTTTGGACCTATAAACATTAAATATTTGGAAGTCTTATTTTTCTTATTTTTAATGTGGCTACATTCATATTTAATCGATACACAATCGATAGTGCGAGCGCCATAGTGCTGCACGCTACGAATGTTTAAAGTCGTTAAGTAATGACCCATTAAATCATGACTCTGAGAGCCACCGCTCCTTAACCGATTTAATGTTAGCTAGTTAATTACTAGTTAGGACTAATTTAATGAATGTCTCTGAGTGCGGCAGTAAGGGTTTTTTTATGTTCAGTATTACTTTAAACGATCTAGGCAAGTGAAATAATCCGGCTGTTGAATACACTAATTATTATTTAATGCCAATAGCTGCTATAAACGTGTAGATGGAATCTCTGATTAGTGCCAGAAACACGGTATAAACACGGTATATTTCAAATTTCATTCAATTTGAGCCAGTAGTTTTATAATTAGAACTAATCAAAGTTTCTTAATTTTGTCACTCACTCACCGATCATCAAAATTCTAAGGCACTTCTAGCAAACTACGAGTAGAAGCTTCAAATTAAGAATACAATTAGTGTTTCATTCAATAAATTATATTCGAATTTCGACTACTAGATGACCTCTTCTATTAACAAAGGCCTAAAAATTATTTTTAATTTGTGCTACGTTTGTTAATTAATATCTCAAATTCAATTATTCATGTACAAGCCGTCATAGCTGATGGGAGAGCGTTAGATGACCCGGTCTACAGGTCTTGCATTAGGATTCATTTTTATTTAATTTATATTATTTTTTTATTTATATTTCAGTTACCTACTTAATATTTTACAAAAATAAAAATATTTATCGTAGAAATTAATTCCAAGTCAAGTATTTTTTTATGTTTAGATAGTCATTTTATGAATTTGTAGATAATGGTACCTAAATACAATATATTTTAAATATAGTTATTTTTTATACCTGGTTATTCTAAATTCGCTTCACAAGAAGATTAACTTCTAGATAATCCTTCAGAGTATAATACTCTACAGTGAGTCTACAGTACCTACTCTACACTGTAGTCTCGCTCGAGCATGCGCTGTAAATTAGTAACACTGGTTGACGTTTATTAGTAAACAGCTTTACGGCTACCTAAAAACCGGCACGTAGGTATTAAAATAAGTATTGACTAAGAAAAACTTATCAGTTAAAAACGAGCCAACCAGTAACTTGTAGGTGCAAGTTATCCAAATGAAATCCAAGAGAAAAATAAATTTAGAGGTTAATAACAAGCATTTTAAGAGGTAAGTACTTAATTTATCTCTGTTGAGTTATTATTTATTTGATGTTTTAATTTACTCAAAGTGACAAACAAAAACTAAATAATAATAAAAAAACTGAAAAGCTTTTTTTAACGCGCTTATCTCTGGAATTGTTATGAAATCTATTTACAACTTCTTATTAAAATGTTTTTATGCTTCTCTCAGTTAAATGTATGTATGTAGTATCTGGACGACAGAGTTTAACTCGGATAAGTAGTCATAAAACCCTTCAAAAGTGTTTCTTTTCTTCAATATTTTGGTCATGAATGTTGTTTTCGACGTTCATGACCAAAATATGTAAGAAATTAAATAAAAACATCTCTAGTTGTCATTTTCTATACTTAACGACAAAGGTCAAATACCTAAATGGCGTAAATTTGTTGCGTGAAAATAATATGGAAAAATGACTATTCCCAGGCTTGACCTAACCAATTTTCGCCCTCAAAACCCCTACCGTGCAAGTTTAATCGAAATCTAACCAGTAATTTTCAAGATCAGCCGACAAATATATATAGGTACATATTATTTATATACAAATATTGAACGTTTAATAGTATAGGATGTATAGTATTTTCTTTCACAGATTCGAACATTCATAATCCTAACATTCCTGATATAAACGGGCGCGATTAAAGGCGCTTGGAGCTTATTTAGAGGATCTTTTTATCCAAACTACGTGTCGGAGCCGTCCCGCGTGATGTCAACGGGCTCGTGTCCGGTCCAGACGCGCGTGCGCAGCCGCCGCCCGCCCAGTCTTCGGCCGCCCGCCTTACGTCGCACGCGCATCCGTATACCTTTTCATTCGCCTGGTAAGTCTATCACCACATACAATAACCAATAAAATAACACAACAAACTCTTCAATAAACTGCAACCTCACATGTAACACAAATTACGCCCCTCACAAACTAGCCGCGACTCCGTTTTATTTCGGTAGTGCATTATATCGGATGCATGTCGTCCGGATCGTGGAAGTGTAATTAACCAAAACGATATTTTGTGGTAGCTTTATATTGGATCGAAACGGTTACAAACAGAAAACCATTTTATGTTTATGTGACAGTAATACTGATTGCACTTCGGTTATGCGTTTACGTTTGGATGTGTTTAGTGAATTTCAGTCAAAAAAGCGTTATAATGTCAACTAAAAAGCTTCGGTTTTAGTGCCGATACATCGTCAAAGCAAATATAACACAAACCTATACGAAGTAGTACATGAAGAGGCGTTTTTTATATCTGTGTGTGTTTTGAATTTCATTGGGAATGAAAACGTCAATTGTGTTTCAAAATAGTGTTCGATAGGTAATAATATCTCGCGTGATTTATGACTTTTTAACGGCTCGTATATGAATTGGCAATCTGTTTTAATACTAAAAAATGAAGGTAAATTTATACTATATTTTAATAGATAAGAAACATTAAAATAATATTTTTCATAAGTAGTTTTTGAAGAAAAACAACCGCTCTTTTTGTGAAATGTAACTCATGTTGATGAAATAAGGGTGTACCTTAAATGTAAATCAATTGAAGATTACAGTTAATTAAGTGAAAAAAGCTGAATCTGTTGTTTACAGCCCTATATTATTTATATTGAGGATTAACGGCTCAGTCAGCGTCTAAATAAACATTTTTATTCAATTAAATTAATACATTAACATAACATTAAGCCACTGCCACTATTGCAAGCATTAAGCTAAGCAGCAAATTTCATGTTACCATTGAAAGCATCAAAAGCCCAACGGCGTCTTATATGTGATTTAATAACGTCCAAACTCTATAATAACATCTAAAATATATAATGTTTAACCAATGAAGTTTAAAAACCCAAAACAGTGGTCTGCGTGTGCCGTTTGCAACTCCTTCAGTTAGAAACAAAACTTTTTCAATAAGCGAAAGATGATAGATCCCAATGTCTAGATCAGGACTCGTGGACTCATACACAAATTTTAATCTTTAATGAGTAAAAATATTTGTAGCCAGAAACGCTACCTGGCTCACAAAAACAAAATATCAAAATTGATTGTAGCTATTAGGCAGGTAGGTACTCGTAATCTGAAAGTTTGTTATTTCAACAAAACCCATTTTTTTTCTAGTACCTACTTACTTTTGTTTTAATTTTTATATCATTTCTACTTATTAATCTTATAATTAGTGTCCATTCTACTTCTAGTACCTAACAAACTGAGCAATTCACCCATTGTTATAAACTTAGTTAAAATATTCATAAGAAACAGGTAAAATACCGAATATAAGGTGAATTCGATAAATTCTGACAATTAGGTGTGTAGTTAACAGGCTAAGTAATTGATTGACGGTTGATATCGTGTATAATTGTAGCATAAATTCTTAGGAACAACTGGAAAGCTTCAATTGGGTACACGTCTACACATATAAATATCCATACAAACATTAACACAGGTAAAGCGTAAAAATGGGCTAAATTTAAACAAAACTGTAGATAGCCCGAGAGGTCAACCAACTTTAAATATAGGTCAGCTCTCAAAGAATAAATAATACTTTAACTAACTACAATACATATAGGTACCCAATATTTATAAAAAAATGACAACACAACAACATGAAAGGTAATGTACGTACATTAACATAGTAGTTTTTCATGTAAGCTTTTATTGTGCATTTATTATGTTTTAATACATCCATCCGATGGAATTAACTCACAATTGTTTGATTTCGGACCTCCCCAGTCCCCGATTCAATGCCAGTCCACCTGGTTCTGGGCCTTCCGAGTCAAACGGTTTGTCATTTTCATTCAAATTCGTGAGGAAAGCCTTTAAGTAAAGCTGATTTTTTTTTGCTGAGACTTATTCGCGTTTCAAAGACCGAAGCCATTTAAAAAAAGCTAATTTTTTTACCAAGACTTCGTCGCATTTCAAACACCTTTCTTCCTCATTAACGTCATTAACCCTTTAAACAAGCTAGAAACGATAAAAACGAATTCAGCTTCAAAGAATTAGAAAAAACCAACAACTAACAAACAAACTTTAATAATTCTACGTACGCAGCAAAAATATTAGAGCGCACAAAAATTATCATCGATAAAGATGATTTTCATTTCCATGCAGTCCGAGCAATGTTAGAACGCCGAGGCTATTCTAGTATCCGATTTAGAAATAATTCGTAAGACATTTTTATAGCCAGTGTGTCTTTGTATTTGAAATTCATAAATAAAAGTATGTTGGCAGACCGCTGGTCGGATCTGTGTCAAGTTCAGCAGTAACGAGTAATTACTTTACGCGAATCGGTCTGTTGTTTATACCCGTCTTTTGGGGTTCTTTTTGGTTCGGTACCAAATGGGTGCCAACGGAACCCTGTTATAGTTGTTTTGTCACACGAGGGTGGGTTCGTCTCGTCTCTATCGTGTGTGTGTACTGTTTCTCGATGCATAAGCTCGCTTGTTTAGTTACGCACACTATAACAGGTATTTAAATAAATTACTAACTAACAAAGCTCAACTATCATCGTGAAATAATGCAACTTTACTTACAGCTTAGCTCCACTTTCTGCCTCATCCATTAAAACTTTTACATCTTAATGGTAACTTTTATTATAAATAACAAAAATAAAATAAGATTAAACTTCAAAATGTTTTCTCACAAAGTTCGGTTCGACCGATATTATTGAGAAAGAACCCTTAGCATTCAACGCCAATTCGCTCATGGCCGATTTTGCAAGATACTGCTAAATTTATTGCGTTTTGTAGAAACACTCGGCAAGCCAATATTTTTTGCCTCACGTCTGACTTTCGTTTTGTTTTGTTTATAAGTAAATAATTCCTTGTAAACGGTGACTCACGCATAGTCCAAAACGATGACAATTCATTTACATCACTCATACTTATTAATCTTACATATCACAGATTATCCTAACTTATCATTGACTGACTCTGTGCCTGTTTATTTAAATATCGTTAGTTTCTACTGCCGAGACACATAAATCGTTGGTAAAAATTATACTCATTAATGATTAGGTACAGGTTTTTTGCGTTCATTAAACAAGCAATACCTATATAATACAAAGTCGTCAAATCGAAACTGAATATGTAGTAAGTTAATAAAATAAACAACGCCTGTTTTGTAAACACAACTAAAAAGTCAACCTGCATTTGCCAGTTGCCTCGACGGAATTAAGATAAATATCTAAGTATTAATTAATAATGATTATATCTATCTAAATCTCAAGTTATTGCTTCATTTACTATCTAAGTATATAGGCATATTACATAATAACAATACCGAATATTCACTGCTAACTGGAGACTTAGATTAAAATAAATAGGTAATTTCCCGTAGAGTCAATGCATTCTTAGAAATAGTTAATGGAGTTTTGCAATTATTCAAACGGATTTAGAAAATAACTGACCATAAATATTTCACTAACAGAGGAGTCGGGCATAGCAAACGGATATAGTGACAAACGGGGATATATAAAAATAATTTGTCAGGATATCCCATTGCATCGAACGCAGCTTATCTATTTTTAACTACGCCGCCTTGCGTGCACAATCTTATAACTATATAATGTATATTGTACACTGAATTCGGTATTTTCTAGTTTCACCTGTATTTACAGGACTGTAGAGTTCAAAAACACATGTCATCATTACTCGCTTTGCTTGTGCTTGCCTCCTGTCATTTCTGTCAAGTTAAGCCATGCTCAAGCACATTTGGAATCTCCTACCTATATTTAAATAAAAGAGTAAAAATCTATATTTAAATAGCATGGTGCCTTTGTCAACGCTCTCATGTGATGGAATACAGATTTGATTTTCAAACACAAGCCGAGGTAAGTTCTCTGCACTTACGTATTTATTTGTCAACAGATATTATTGGCTAATGTGAAAGGTCCCAGCCAATTTTGTCTTTTTGATGCCCAAAGTATTTGAAAGATTTCAGTACGGCATTTCCTGCAAATAGTTTCCTACAGATTATACCTAATTTGTTTATTTGCAGACAATCTGGAAAAAGATGCTAACAAGCAAGTTAGAAGAAACTTACTCGTACGTCTTATAAAACGAAGAGAACTTAATAATTCTCGTATAGCAAATAACGCCAAAAGCACTTTACACGTGTGAAACAAAATATTTTCAATGAACTTTCCAACATCAATTAAAATGAAAATTCTAGTTTCGAATCTCTTCGAGGTCCTTAATATTTCATGAATGCCAGTCGCGGCTCGGTCTTAGCGAAAACTTCATTAAAATGCTAAGACATACTCACGCATTACTCTAATATCTAGTCTAGTCATAGTGATTTTAATTAGTAAAATCTCTAACTCGACCTAAATATGATAGTTTTTCCGAGATTTTTAAATCGGGTGCTTCCTGTAATCACTAATCGCGACTCGCGTTAATTAAAACATGACACACTTGGACTCCATCTACACGTCAGTTATGACTAATTCTTTACAGACGATGCTCACCTTGTATTTATTTTTATAAATGTATCTATTGTTAAGACTGTCCCTTAGAAACTACGTAAAATTTATAAAAGACAGTAATTTAATCGAGCAAATAGTTACCTGGTACAGAATGCTATTAGATATTAAGTCCCCCTATTGTAAACGCAATAAAGCCTAAATAGATATTCTGCATAACATATTATATACGATAATGATTATAGCTAATCATCATTCACAGCATGTATGAGCATTTCAACCTTTTTATATATTAAACTTGCGAAACGTAAATTCTAACATAGGCCTAACAAAGGTACAAACTTGTAATTTTCAAATTACTAAGTATGAAGTACCTACCTTATACGAAAAAACAAACTAAGCACTGTTTTAATAATATTTTACAACATTTCTTTCTGAAAATGTAGTAGAATGTATGCCACATTGGCATTCACCTACAAACTATTACCTCACACATACGACTACGAGAGCATATCACCTGAGCCTCAAGGTCACATTTCAATACGGAAACGTTGCATTACAGAGAGGAAACATGTCTTTACTACTATTGCACTGGTAGGTATGTACATACTACATATATCATTTCAATCAAGCACCCGCATACAACCTCAGATAGGATTTCTTCTATATTTGAAGTTAGATGTGGTCCATGGACTGCAGTGTAGTGTAGGTACACTTAACATCAGGAAGTGGATTCTTTAAGTGGTGGTCTACAGTAATCATACGGATTAAAAGTAAATTTTAATACCGGCTTATTCACGTATGTAACATATTTTTCAAATTAATTTTATAATGTATTGTGTTTTTTAATATACTTACTTAGGTACCTACACTAATTATAATTTATAAATAATACATTTCATATCTTATTATTGAACAAAATTAAAATAGAAATCAAAATGTTCAAACATAACACAAAAAAAATCTTAATAAAGTATACCCTACTTTATTACAACTGTATTTATACTATTATTTTATAAAATACAATACCTACCTGCATATCACTCAGGTAGTTATTTGGTTTACCAAAAAACTCGCAGAAAAGTATTTGTTTCCAGTAGAGAGGTAATTATGCATTATAATTATAAAGTGCTCTACATACAAGGAAATATACTGACCCGCTTACCCGAAAACAGAACAAACAAATACCTAAGCCCATTTTTCTTAATTTTTCTCTACCTATAAGAAAATCCCGAGAAACCTGACTAAGTATTTATATGCTTATTTTATATTTAGCTGAACCGGCAGACACCGCTCTGCCCTTAATTTTGACGGTTAATCCTACTTCTCAATATTGTTTATATCTACGAACCTAATGTGTTTAAGATTATTTTTAGTTACAACTCAATTTTTTTTTACATCAATCAACCCAGGACCTTTTTAATCACTGCGCCATTCAGGAAACCAAAAAACGAATACGAGATTGATATCGAGTAAAATACCATATTTAAAAACCTGTGTACGAATCTGAGGAAGTAGGACAATATCATTTATTTGGGTTACTTTAAAAAATCAGTACTCCGTCCGTCTTAATTACAACTGGTTTTTGAGTGGAAGAGTGATTTTTATCAATAAACAAGCTTGCAGTGAAAGTCTCCATACATTTGCTAACTTCAAAAATACTACAATACTTACCTATCGGCTATCATTCTTCTTTCTTACTTTAGCAAATACTTAGTGAGATATCGCGATAATTAGAATCTGTTAAAAAGTAAAATGAAATCAAATATGACAACTTTGTAGGTAAATTTTTTGCCTCTTTTACATACTAACTTGTAATATTTGCTTTCTCGAGTATAATAAATAACATTTTATGCCAAAAATATAATAAAAATTAGCCTTGTTTAGCTTCCAACCTCATCGTCATAATGCGTCTTATTGAATGAAGTTGGTGAAAATCTTTTTTAAAGGTTTTATTACATACGAGTGAAGCTGAGGCGAATAAAAATTATAAACAATGCGTAAGAGAGTTAAGGGTGCTAGTGTTAGAGAACTAGAAAAACAAAAGTAGAGAAAACACCATCGAATCGAACCATCAAGGATGGTCGTGGACGGTTACCACAAACATACTATTATTTTTTACCCTTATACATTTGGGTGGGTCTTAGCAAAGTTTTCAATTCTGATCTATTTTTGGCTTTTTCCTTCCTTCTCACGTATAGGCCGGAGGTCTTGATCGACGTCAACATGGAGTGTCAATATATCAAAACTGGGGCATCAAAAATAGCGTCCTTTTATTTACAGATCTTATTTTTTGGGCGGGAACTGCTGTCATCTCACTTTTCTTGCCGTATATTACAGAAATATACGGCACTTATTGTACGGCATTTGTGACCTATAGGTCATTTATACAGCATACGTGTAGTTCCTTTTGTACGTATACAGATACTTTATCCATGAACGCCGTACATATTTCCAAGGCCGGGCTCGAAAGCCAAGGGTCGCAACCCTTATATCTGAACTTGGTGCCAGGTGTACCGCTCAATGACCGCATAGTGCTCAGAGTTATTTTCTGATATAGTATCAGCCTTCTAAGCGTTATTCACGTTGGTTCATTTCACAGGTAAATTTTGTTCATGGGCTTGTAGTCTATAAACGTTTGGGTAATTTGTATGGTCCGTTAAAAAGGTTGCGTCACTTTTTTGTTTTCAGTCGCTAAAAAGTTGAAACTTTTACTTCTCATTTAAAGTATCACAGACTGTACAAGTTTGAGGCTGAATGTACAGAAATACAGTGTGGAAGCCCAGACTCAGGGTACAGCCCGAACAGATCCGTTGGCATGAGAGCAACTGACGACACTCCGAGCCGGAAAGCCACGCCGACCCCATTTCGGCCGAGGCAACAACCCGTACCGATCCAAAGTCTTTGACACTTAAACAGCTGAGAGTAGGCCATTTATTTTCGTAATGTACTTTCGACAGAAATAAATCACGGATCCCGTATAGCGATTGTTTAGTACGGATCGATTTCTAATCTTACGTTACGCGAAATCGTACTAAAGCGGCTGTTCACACTTGCCTCCTAAACATTCTTGAAAACAATTCCTTCGCTTTTTTAAACAGGCCTTTGAAATTCACTGCTGGACATGGGCCTCCCTTAATCGACATCACTCCATCCGGTCCTGGGTCCTCTGAATCCAACGATTTCCAGCTGTCTTCTTCAGGTTGTCAGTATTCCTGGACCTAACGGCAAATTATACTCCTAGGTTTTCTGTATAAGCTGGAAGTTGTCCAATCTGCGCGTTAAATTAAATTATTAGTTAGGACCCTCGAAAACAGCTTAGAAACGAGGCTCTGAAGAGTAAGAGGCCTGCAGTTCCTAAAAAGTTATGATTCATGCTTATTCCCTAAATCAAATACCAATGTACCTATCTATCCTACTTAAGACGTTAATTAGGCAAGTGATTTAAAGTACTATTAATAAACACACGTATAATATAATGATGAAGATTCAAGTGGGTTCTGTGTCAGAATTATCACGACTTTTATGTTTCTTTCATTTCCTTTTTATCGTCTACGGGCAGAAGTGACCACTTTACAATAATTTGTATGCTTGTTTTACAATTTCCATAAGTACTGAATAAAAGTTGCAAAGTGTGACAAATTGCACAAACAGAATGTCCGATAATATGGAAATATTTAAAAATTTCGTTTATTTACAACAGGTGAAGCCAATATGTTTCGTTATTATTGAGTTGGCACGTGCGTGGTCCGTTGACAAACTATCGTCGCGAGTATGAGATTGCAATCACAGGTGTATGACACAAGTGACATAGTTTTTTACACACGTCACGTACATCCTTTGCTAATTGTAGACGGTCAATCCCCTAAGTCCCGAAGAGCCGATAGCCTGCCTTTCACATATAAACTAGATTTAAAAAAAAAACCTCACTGTCTCATATCAAACCTTACTTTGCCTTAATTTAAAACTTATGCCTTAGCTGGTTTCAAAAAGTAACGTTTGTACTACATATAATTTTAAACACATTACCTGGTTCGCCTTCTCTGGTTTAGTTACGCATTTACATCCTTCCTCGGGCAGTGCCTCGCTCTTTTTGGGGTAGACTGCGACAGTAGGTACTTATTAAATGCTGCAGGGGCCGGTATTCCATGCGACTCCAAAAACAGACAGAATAGATAGATATCTAAGGTCCTTAAGAGGGTCGTCGTTGTTGAGGTCGCGGTAGAAGAAATGTGTGGTCCCGATCAAAATCGGTGAATGGAGCACTGTGGAATTTAGCCGATAGGTATCATATAAAGCACTATCGACTCCAACCCGATATTGGTGATCTGAGGTCTCTCTTAGGATCTTAGAACGTACACCAAGTTGTACCTACTACTAGACGCTTGATTTTACTTCTGGTGAAGCGTTCAGATGGGCATCTAAAACAAAATTCTTCGGTAACTGCTACCGGACTTAAGGACGTGCCAGTTGACTTCGGGTTATGACGGCGGCGGTGTATTCCAACCCAAGTAAAATTAAATAGCTCTTCCACTTATAAATTGCTTAAAATTTATATTTCCACCTGTTAGGCTTTTGTTATAGACGATGGCTGCACATACCCACCGCGACGTCCCGGCGTGACAAGAGGTCGTTGACAGAGTCACGAACCAATATGTGTTGGGATCGAGAGGTTGCCAAACATTTAGGTGTACAGCGCACTCGATTCTTAATAGAAATATTGCTTTCATCCTCAATGGAACATCTATTTTTAACGCTGCTGGCCTATTAGCTACTTGAGTAGAAAAATAGTGAAATAAACACGATCTTTATGGGAACTTGTAACAGTTGCCAGTTTTGCGGTTCGCACGTGTGGTAGTTAGCTCATAGCCCGCTCAGAAAAAATATATAAATTGTTGGAACTAGTTGGGGATGTACTATTTCCGATACTGATTAACCTATTGAATGTCCAGTAAACAGACACAATAGTTAAACAATAGCAGTCGGACCACCAGTGGTTCAATGTACATTAATAGTTTAAGGTTAAGTTGATTATTTATTCAATAAACAAAAATTCATCCTCGAACGTACGGATCCCGAAAACCAAAATTTAGACTGCCAGTCACTCCCTCCAAAGAATTCCGAAGAAAAATTGTTACTTGCGTATAATTTTTTTGACGTCAAATCCTAATTCGACTGGAATGCGATGCGCGTCACTGGGATTCAAACCCGGACCTCTCCATTAAGATGTCAAGTTCGAGCTTAGCCAACCACTTCTGACATCTATGCCTGGCTGGTGTCTATGTAAAGAAACTCTGAATACTTTCAACAACGCAAGTCAACAATCGGTAAAGCGTCAGCTTATGCTCCATCTTCCATGCAAGTTTAAAAAGAAATTTCTAGAAAAAAACAATACCTACACTACACAGATTATATTAGGTATCTAAGAAACAAAACTTTGTGGTTGATTTTTTCGCCTGAGAATGCTAACACTTCACGTTTATGGACTTACTGCATTATAATATAGGTATAATGTTATTGTTATATGCCTGAATAGCTAATATAAGTAATAGATAAATTACAATTAACTTGTGGTAAACATTACTGTAAGCTAACGAGATAGGTATGTCAAGAAGTGGGCACATTTTTGAAACGATTGTGTTATAAATTATTTAATCAGGCTGTTCCTTCATAAACCGCTTTGTCGTATAAAATCTACGAATATATTGTTATGTGGCGTTTATGACAGTCAATAAAAGTATGTCACCGTGGGGACCCTGCCATATTTTAGCAAAATAAAATAATTATAACATTAAAATACCTAAGTGCAACGATAGTTTTTATCCTGATTAGCATGGATTTTAAAAACATGTAATATTGTTTTTCTTAAAAAAAAATCGGATTAAACTCCGTCAGAAGCTTCATAATAGAAAAAAGTTGTCTTAAATTGATTAAAAATACCAAAAAATGTGGTGACGTGTTTAGGAAGCCTTATTGTTTTAAGGTGAATACTTGCAAGGAATTTCATCTGCAGATGTTCAAAACTAGCACCTGACCCTGAGTGCTTCTTTTATTTTGTTCAGATCAGATATAAAGTAGGAAAAGTAAAACACTGCACACCTTTTAGTATACAGCTATAGCTATGAAATCATTATCTAACCTAAATAGTAAGCTTAAGTATGTAACAAATTTTATTTCATCCTTTTTTATGGTCGGGTTAATGTTTATAATTATTAGTTTGAAGGTCCTATCACGGAAACTACTAAACCTATTATTATGAAACTTTTACCATTTTAATACCTTTTTCCACACCAAGTTGAAAAAATGCTAACAAACAAAAAAGAACAATTTGCAATCCGTCAGTTAGTTTCGGAGATAGGTATGCGAGGACAAAAATATCTACATACCTACAAACATTATACACATGAAATTTTATAATATACTTGCTTGGAAGCCGACATAATATGTAAAAATTGTGCAGTGCCGGTAATATTACATACGTGTCGAATTGATAATCTCCTTTTTTGAAGTCGGTAAAAATTAACACCATCACGTTTTGTAATGGAGAATTTGCAATGGTACCCGTAATAGTGCAGGCGATATCGGGTTATATTTCTACCCACTGAAACCCCCTCGTAGACTTCCTCAGTACCTACTTACGAAGGACTCCGGGATCTCTGGTCGAACACACTGATGGAGCATTATCACGAACGAGGGAAAAGGGAGGAAAGGGAGATCTCTCCCTTTACCAAAGAGTCACCAGTACTGGTACAGGAGTAATAATTTCTAGACTCGGGGTGTCACTGACGCGTTACTGGCCCCGATGTCAATAAAGCAGGTACTTACAGAGGTAACAGGAACTTAGGTCCAAGCTCCAGTACGTTGCCATATTATAGACCTAGTCCTATCCTAACCTATCTGTTTTACTCAGTCCTTTAGATTTCTTGAGTTATAATTTTCCTTTTTAATTTCGGATTCATTACATGGCGTGTTGTCAGGCTTTAATTTTGTTGTCATGTTCCAATTTCATTGACGGAAGCTCATTATAGACGTCTCTATTGAAACGTCATAAGATCTTTCCTTTTAAGTTCGCTGTTAATTCCTAATGCTCGTCATAATATACGGCGTCGTTATTCTATATTGATTATAGTTGTATTATTTGTGATGCTCTGAATACCTTTCGCTGATGTGTCTCTCTGAGCGCACCTCAGACATTAATTGAGTCTATTACAAAACATTAATATGTACTCGCACCCACCTTCACAACCGGCTATATAACGTCTGTGACAGAAATAGCGACCATTTCCACTTCACCGTTTAATTTATTATGTAATTAGCCAAGTCGGAACTGCTTGCATATCTCGCGGGATAGATGTCTATTGTGCACTTGCGAAGCTATGTGATCTCCATTTCCTGAATCTCTTCATAGAGTCTTTGACTCAAGCTTACTAATTAGTAGCTGTAGCCTAGCACGAGTTATAGTACCGGTGTGGAGACTGTGAAATAGTATAATTATGTAAAATTAACTGGGAGTAAGTACATTTCGTAGAGATGGATGCATGTTGTGCGTTGCGTTTGTGGTAAGATGAATATACAAGTATAAATAAAATCTAATAAAAATCATTTCGTTATGTTCCACGAGAACGAGTAGTTGCTCGTATGCCATTAAAAAAGGCAAATTACTTATTACTAAAATGTATCTCTATACCTTAATATTTAAATTATTTTCCGTATACACAAAGTTTAATGGCTCGACCTCGGGACCTTGTTTTGTTCCACAGGTCATTTTTATTTAATTCATAAGGCACCACCAATTAAATGTGTAATCTATTATTGAATCAGTGTCTATCAGCTTAAAGGGTTGTCGCCAGAAAGGATAATATGTGCGTTAAGCTTGAAATACTTTTATACAGTACTAAACATTATATTGATACAATACCTACTCTAAGAATTTAGGGATTCATAGATTCGTGACAGACCGCCGCGCCGCCTGCAGTCTGTCCGTGACAATCTACTTATAGCATTGTCTGTAACCCATCATTGGTACTACAGGGTCGGGTGTCCCTCACTACTCACATTGAAAAGAATTTAGGCCTTGGTCCACCGTACTGGCCCAATGCGGGTTGATAAACTTCCCCCCTGAAGTTAGTTAGGTGATAATAAAACTGTTCATTTAAAGACCTGTGTGTAAATTTTTTCACGGTGGTTAGTCGGTCGGTTCAGTCATATTGAGTATTGAGACAGTCAAAACAAAGCCTTCATAAATTTGCGACGAATACCACAGTGCTAATTATTTTTGTGTTATAAGTACCTAAGTAACAAAAATTGTAAGTAAGCGATTGCTATAAAATGCCGAGTGCAGCTGTACAAGACCTATAGTGTATTAAATATGATTTAATGATCATTTAAACCCGCATACTAAAGCGAAGCGATTCGAATGAAGTGTAGCAAATTAATAAACAGCCTGTAAAGTAGTAAAAGAATCGGACATACCTCTATCACCATTCTTGGAATTAATTTGCTGACATTTACACCAAGAAACCGTGTAGAATTGTAAAAAAATCTTTAGACTTATAGGTACTTTGCAATAGTAGTCCACTTTTTACAATTTCTCAATTATTTGTGGTCGTATAAAATTTATACTTATACGTTATTCTTTTGTTGCGATACTGAGTGTTAATATAGGTACACGTAGGTACTCGTATTTACACTCAAATTAACAAATAAAATAAACGGAAAACTGTTTAGGGCTTTAATTCTGATCTTTTAGGTATGACTTTTGCAAGTACCATAAAAAAATATTTATTTATCTATATGAGTAATCGAAAAACGTATAGTAATTAACTGTAACATTAACATGTACCTACTTAAGTACCTAATGTTAAAGTAATCATTTGTTACCGCCACATTGACTAAAAATCTGAAAATAGGTACAGATTCTGTGTTTGTTATTTGTTTGGATGCCAAATCATTCTTTAACGAATTAATTATGTTTTCAAGGACTTCAGTAATAAAAATAATAAGATGTGTTTATGTTTGAAAACTTATTTTTTAAAATAAATTCGAAATGCAACTCGATATGAAATGATTCCGACTGACTTGTCATTGTGATTTATCGATACCAACAAACATAAAACATAGAACAAAAATTATTAGAATACGTCGCAAATGACTGTTTATCGTACACATAACGAAATAAGATCCAAATTGGTATAAAAACGTCTGACGTCTGAAGGAAAATGTTGGCCATCCATCTTTTGTCCATCGACCCAATCAATATAGGTCAGTCCGGAAACACTGAATAAAAACTGCTTCTATTTTGAAACTTTAAAGAAACGGCAGCACTGCATACTCATAAAAACAGATTGAAGCTTCTATTTATATGCAACGTTACACTCTTTCGTCTTTTACATAATTATATTTTTTGTATAGGAAGTAACAAAACAGTGTTGGAGATCACGGGAGCTTTATTTAAACTTAGTATACGTTTAACAGATTATGTACAGTCCATGTCAGGAGTGCCCACACGGGCTATTCTGTATTGACTGTAATAAATACATATGGGTATTCACACCTTATTCACACCTTAATGTGTTTTTAAAACACTTATTATAATTTAGAAATAGTAACACAATTATTGTGTTGATCTGTAAAAGATATATTTTTCATTGACATTTCTCATAAACATTTAGGTACTTAGATCAAATAACTACTTATCTTACCTGTAAAAGATAAACAACATTTAGAGATTATGTTTTCACTGCTTAAAATTTACATAAAATTAATATTTTCATATCTTATTAGTGAACAAAATATGGGAATCGAACCTATATCTGGTGCAGTGGTTAGGATCGCTAACCATCAAACATACAGCCGAGTAGTTAAGGTTGTTTTACATTAACGATCTAGCTGCTTACAGGCTACCTGCTGTAAAGTAGTCATTGTCCCCCATAAATAACGTCCAGTAGAGGACAAACATTAACATTTCACGTCCACATCACGATATTTTATCCAAGAATTAATGTTGATGCTTCTGCTCAGGAAGAAATGGTCAGCTCAAAGTTCAGTGTGTCCCGTTACCGCATATCTCCAAACACCAAACCATCAGAAATTTCTACACGTGAACTAAAGAGGGTGTTCGTTTTGGGGATTTCAGGTTTTATACATGTATTCCGAGCGAAGTACAAAGGTTCTATTGACATAAAATAATAAAGTTAAATCGGTATGGGATAAAGGTAGGCAAATTAACGGCAGCATTTATAAATGACTAAACAATTTATAACATTGGAAAATTCTATTACATACATACCTACATATACTTCACTCCACATTTTTCATGTCACAGCAACAAATCTGGCTTTTAATGAAGAAACCGGAAAATATCACCGATACATTTTGCGGTTGACTCTACCGAGGGGTAGCTAGTTTGACAGGTACAAGAAAATGTTATGTGTAAAATGATATTCGTTAAGAAAATCTGCCGTATTTGCCAAAACCCACAAGATGTACCGACCATGTCTAACGTATAAATCTACGTTATAGAAAGAACTTAAAGTCGCATAGAAATTTAAAATATTTATCACAATAAAAATGTACGATTATAGGTAAATAATCGAGTTTATCTACAGATATACTTGTACTTAATACATAAACACGGAGTTTTGTTATTCAATCACGCAAAAGAGATTCGAATATTTCTATAGAATTGACACAAAGATAGTGAATTGACAAATGGGAAACTTTTAATTTGTTTTTGCGCCCAATTTTGAACTTTCAGAAGCCATTGGATTTATGTATTAAAACAAACATTTATCTTACGTTCCAGGATCCCCAAAGAAGTCGGAATATAAATACACTAATGGACTCCAACAAATGATTGCTCGAGATGTCTTACAGAAATTATGTGAGTACTTAGTTTTAAAATAATTTTGTGACTACAAAGGGTTGCGTTCGTCAAGGTACCTAATCGAGGTCAAAAAAGTGCGTTAAACTAGAATTGTTTTTTTAATTATAAAAGTATTCACTGGCATTCAAACTTGATCACTATATTCCATCACCAACCATATTATAGAATCGTTGGTTCATGTTTCTTGCTCCACGCTTTTATAGAATCTAAGTAAGTACCTTTGTTTATAAACGGTTACGTTGCTATTCCTGAAGACTTTGATGGTAGTTTATATTTTGTTTTACTAGCAACTGAAACCCGAGCAACTTATTCCTTTCGCCTATGAGTGGGTATGCTATAATTGGACAAATACCTTCATCTATCGCCAAATAACAATCCAAACTGACTGGAGCTCAGTATACCACATACTTGCAGCCAGTGCGATATTTAAACGCAGTCAAATACTGGTATTGCATAGCTACTTCAATTGATTGATTTCAACATTTAAAGCAGTAACCCGCAACGAGATCACCATAAACTCTGCTCCATAAAACTGGTGCTAAATTCCAATCCTTAGCCTACTATTAATCAGTCTGTTCCAAGACCGAAGGGCTCAATAAAATCCCTCCTTGTATGTTATCTCCATGCGTACACGCATTCCTGTCGCTATTTATAAAACGGTCAAAGCAACAGCTATATGTGTGATAATGTTGAATGAAGATTCAGGAAATAATATTATACTCTAAAATGGCTTTTGTTGTAAAAACTAAGAGTGTAAAAATAAACTTTTTGTTCAAATTGTTTTGAGTCTGTATTTTGAGTACTATGAAGTAATTATTTTCTGACAGTATTCATTGTAAATTACAGTACGATTCGCCATACAGCAGACCACGAGATACAGGAAGAACCACAAGCAATATCTCGACGGATCGTCCAACAGCTGTGACTGCAAAATATATAAATTCTTCGCCATCTTACAAGTCATCAAGTATACCTGTTCTCTCTAATGACCGCTCTGCGAAGGATGAAACACCCATTTCAGCGATAGCGAATAAATATGCCAATTATGGAAGAGATAAACCCACCTCTAAATATGATAAGAAAGATTATACAAGTAAGCTCACTATACCGTCATCAATTAGCACTAATAAAAGTAGAGATGTCAGTCCCGTATCAACTTCATCAAAGTATAATTTATCTCGATCTTTGCGTCATAGTAGTCCAGATCGAAGAACTACAAAGAGTTTAAAAGATAAAACTCGAGATCCCAGCCCAGTTGATCGTGAAAAACACATTCCAAGCAAGACTGATAAGTCTACAGGCTCCAGTAGCCTGTCAAGTTATAAGTTATATCAAAGAACACCAAGCTACAATAGGCCTGTTTCTAGAACTGAAACAAAACCTGAAGTAACGGTTAACAGGTACGCTATAGCAAACCGTTTATCATCAAGCTATTTAAGGAGTCCCACTCCAGTCAAAAGAGCTTCATTATCGCCCGTTAGCTATACTGACACGAGTAAAAGTGAGAGTGAAAAACCCTTGTCTCCGTTCACAATAGAGGAGGAAGATCGCAAATCGATTAATGATATTGAACCGAAACATGTTCAAAATGGAAATGAAGTAGTAATTGACGAAAATGTAGAAATTGAAACTGTTTCTGTTGTTACACGACATACATCACCAACACCACCTGGATCATCATCATATGTAAGATCAAGGAGGGCCGATATGGCTAAAACAGTTGAGAAAATTATAACACGTGCCAGAAAAAAGCCTGAGATGATAGATAAAGAAATCCAATCAGATAGGCTCGATGATCCTACGCGCTCAAGTAGATTCGGTAGTACAAGTAGAACTAGTCTAACAAATTGGACCTTTTATGCTCCAAGTAGTAATAATTACACAGGTTACGCCGGTAGATATTCAACTCAATACTCAAATCTGCGAGACAATTCAACGAATAACTCTTATGATAGAAGTAGTCGCAGTCATAGTACTGAACCAGTATCACGAGAAATCCACCCATCGTCTAATTCACATTCAGAAAGCCATAAAGACATATACGTTGAAAATAATATTACACCGTTAGATACGAATGGAGAAAAAATCAATATTTGTGAGCAAAACAAAGAGGAAAATACATCAGACATAGTAATAAATGTTAATTTAAAATTGAAAAAGGCTAAAAGCCCAGTAAATTCAACAGAACTAGTATCTCCAGAAATAACCATTACAAATAGTCAATTACCTCCTCAAGCTCCTAAAACCGACCCTGCAAAGCCTAAAAAACTTAAAGTGCGCAAATCTAGCACTGACTCTTCTACAGATTCATCTTCAAAAAAGAAAGCAATAAAAAAGAGGAGTAAATCAGTTAGCTCTACGGATTCTAATCAAGGAAGTGAAAAGTTAGAGAAAGATACCGCCAAAGATGCAAAGTCTTCAAAGAGCATATGTAAATCTTCAACGGGAGCAAGCACGCCAAAAAGCTCTACAAAATCCAAACATTCCAAATCACGGGAAAGTAATAGTCCTGAATCGAGTATTACTTTATCAACTCAATCTTCCATCAGTGAAGATGAATCTGTATCAAAATCTAAAACAATTGACGTTTCAAGGACATCCGCTGACGAACTATCTATACCTACGGATCGTTCAGCTAAACATTCGTCGCCTATAAACTCAAACAAGATTGAAGGAGGCACTGAGGAAGCCAAATCATTTTTAATTCGAGCTCTAGCACCAGTTACTAATCTTTTTAAGTTAAGGTATCAAGACTCCAGTGAAAACAGTCGTTGGTTAGAGAATTCAACTTCCGAATCAACCGGAAAAGATATTTCAAATCTTGTAACAGAAAGCGGATTTAGTAGAAGTAAAAGTGGCACAGATAATATCGTAGCTTCTAACGGAGATAATGTTGTAAAACTTAAAGCTATCAGGCATATAGAGTCTGGTGAGAGAGCTTGGTGGCTTGATTCTGAATCTGATAAAAAAAGTCAAACGTACAGTGGAGACCAATTACGGGTGATTGAAGCCAACAAAGAACATGAAAATCTATTAGTACAATCTAAAGAAAATTCAGATGGAAACAGACCTTTAAACAGATGTAACTATCAAGATGACGAGAAGCCCTGGTGGCTTGATAGTAGTGCAAATATACCGGAAGGTATTGAACGTTTAACACCTCCTCGAAAATCCTCTAGTGACAGTGATAAGAGTGATAAATACAACTTTTTTAAGGTAAGACGCATAGAATCGGGCGATCAAAAAGACTGGTGGTTAACTAGCAATGAAAATTCTTCAAACAGTAATAAAATAGATTCTCATAACAGTATTAGTTTAAGTAAATCTGGCTCCGATCAAAGGAGCTTTCCAATGAAACGAATAAGGCACATAGAATCGGGTGAACGACCTTGGTGGTTGGCAAGCGACAAAAACATTCCAGAAGGCATAGAAAAATTACCAACTCCACCACCGCAAGACGAAAGTGACAGCTCTGATTCTGAAGAAGTACGTATCTATGTACCTTCTTCACAAATTCCACCCTTTCCTCTACATTTACCTGATGACGAACCACTTGGCGATAGAAGAAGCCCAGAAGGTCTAGAAACTCCGAAAAATAACGAAGATTACGAAAAACGCAGATCACCGTACGAAAATAATCGGAAATATCGGTGTGGTTCTTCATCGAGCCTTTCGTTCCAAAAGAGTTCAGATAAATATATATCACGTTATACGGATATTGATGATATATTAGGCACATCAGGTCAGATTTATAGCCCCTTTATGGACTCTTTACTTGAAAGAAGAACTGGACAAATATCTTTTGATGACGATGAATGCGAAGAGATAGACCCGACGCAAGTACGAATACACGACAGCACGCCACAAATGCCGGTCATTAAGAAACTAGGATGCAGGTAATTTATTGTTTCTCTTACTATACCTCTTAATATTATTATACAACGTCTTAAGTTGATTAAATGATTTGATGAGGCAGTAGCAATTTTTAATAAGTCAGATAAACCGTGATAAATAATAACGCTCATAATAAAACTCACATAAGTTTCATCAAAACGAGCTTTATTATTTATCACGGTTTATCTGACATAATGCTGAATTTTTAATTTTGTTACTATGGACGATTTATTAAAGTACTTATTAACTATTTCAGGAATGACATCGTCGACTGTCGAGAAGAAGATCAGGTATGTCTATTTAAAATCTTTTGTTGTGTTTTGTGAAACAGCGAAATCCTGACTATAGGCATTTACAAACACAATATTTATACAAAAATTCAAAATTAGCAACGAATTTTTAATAATCATTAACCAAACATGTATAAATTATGATGAAATTTGTACTAGGTATAGAGCTTCATGGTTGCATAATAAATGATTTAAGGAGATAAACCCAGAAAACCACTAGTTTGAGCTGCTATTACTTACTTATCACTTTTAGCCTGTATTTTTTTAAACACTTCTACCTTTTTCATTTACTTCCCTTTTACTTTAATATATTTCATATTGACAACTTAGCATACAACTTAATATCAATTGGTAAGCGTAGTATCAAAAATGACGTCACGTAGAGCATCTCGTACGTGATGCTAGTCGTATCTGATAGATGTATCGTTTATTAGACGTGATAGAAAACCTCACGGTACGATAATGCCTATCAAATGAGTTTTATTCTAAAAAATATGGTAATGAAACACTATGCAATCACCAAATATTAAGTGTACGCCTTACGATTCTTTATATTAAAGAATATATAAATAAACTTAACGTCTGTCTTTCATTAATCAGAAATGTATAGAAAACTGTCTAATGTTGGTGGTGCTTATAAGGCTTCCGCGCAAGTCAGTGGGAGCAGTGAACTGAAGAGTGCATCCTTGAATTAGTCCCCTATGGGAATAACGCGTTGGAAGGAGATGGTAATATTGTGTGCGCTGCTGACATTTTAAAACGGTGACGTCATGAAAGAGTTTAGCCTTTTCGGCGCATACGCGACAATCATGTTCAAAATTATTATATAAAACTAATTAATTAGTTTAATTACCTGCAGTTATTTATTTAATCGTGACACAGCAGCGCTTTGCATTACATATATTTTTTATCTTACAAAAGTTATTCTCTTTTTTGTACGGTCATAATTGAGCTTAAAATTAAGTTCATAGACGTGTATAAAATGCCGCAACTGTTTCGAGTTCTTATGTATTCTTTTACACGGTAAAGCGAAGACTTGAATTCATTTAGTTTTCATCTCTTCCCTCCGCACTATAAGATGTGATACAATGACTTAACGCAACTCCACTAACTTTCGAATCAACTTACCAGTGGGCTGTTGTGAATCATACCGTGTTGTCTTTACTCGGTCGCGTTATACCTACAAACGTGAAAATTTTACCTGCGGTAAGTCTTGTCTTGTCTCGCAACAACCTCTTCACTTCAGTCAGTTATACTCATGGCTTTGCCAGTGTTGGTACCTACCGGAGCCCATACTTAAGTGTATTGACATGATCTTGGACCAACAAAAAAGTTGAATATAAATAATGCAGTGATTTTTGTGATTTTTAAGACTGTGCTCTGATCTCAGTAAGGTATTGTTATTTATTGAATATTTTTGTGGTATTTTAAATATTATACTTTTCAACTTGTACGTGGAGCCGGTTTTTAGTTTTTTTCTTTTTCGATACACAAACTTATTGAAGACTCGTCGTGATGGTATTTTGCTATTGTTTCATATTTTAATGGGTTTTGAGTGATGTTTTATTTAAGGTGAAATTATTATTCTATACTAACTTAAACATTATGAACATACTTTTGTAGTGTTATGCAGTATACAGTATATTGTGTTTATGATTTTTGTGTTACAATAAAACTGTAGAATTAGGTATTCTAACAAAAACCGCTGTAAGCGTCGGCACTAGCCCAACTTATTCGGAATATAAATTAATATTAATTTTATTAAATGTGTGCGTATCATACCATATCAAGCGCGTTCTTCACTTTTAAGTGATCATTTAATCAAAAAAGTTGCAGTACTTTTTATATAAACCTACCTACCTTTAAAAAGTGGGTCGTGAATGCCCTTACAAATAAGAAAGGTAAATTTTAAAAAATCCAAAAAAAAATCTTGTGTCAATTGAATGAAAGTTATGGTTTTGGTTGCTTTTCATTAATCAAAAAGATTAAAATTTAGTAAGAGTGGACAAATAAGGGAGATCTTGTCAAATTTTGACGGTCTTTTAGCTCATTATAGATAGTTTTAGCTCATTAAGGGTTTGGGCCTTAAAAATCTTGAGGAACACTGTTTTATTCAATAAAAATAAACTCTCTTCACCTTGACTTTGCCGAGTAGTCTCCCACGAGACGACTATCTGATGTTGACCCTAGTGCCCTCACGAGGACGAGCACCGATATTGAATTATTTATTTTTTTGCTCTCATACAAGTATCTTCCAAATATTAATATAATCTCTCTTAGAAAATCTTCAAGTAGATAGTGGACGAACCTTATTTTTCCTACATCTGATCTCATAATATTTTGTTTAAGTACGAAAACATAGAAGCGACGTAAGTGATAGAAGAGAGGACATAATTGCAATAGGTACCTACTTAATATCCAATTAGCGCTTCAATTTTACTTGCGAGAAGGCTTTGCTATTAATTAAAAGATAATAAAGAAAAAACTCTACATCGCTCCTTATCTGATGGCAAGACCAGATGTAGGTAGAGCCTTGTAATTTAATGATCACTAGCTCTTATAAAAATATAATTTTCTTAGTAAATTAAAACCTGCAGCTTGTCTCCATATCTCGATGGTATTCTTACACGTATGCAGTTTTAATAGCGACATTTGAACTGTAGTAATAATGGAACTGTTACTTTGCTCTACTTGCATACTTTTATGACGTTCCGCTCATTACCGTATATAGCAAAGTTCGTGATATAAGATCGTGAAAATACAAAACAAGAATAAAAATTCTTGCGTCTCAGAAACGACAAAGTTTAGTTTAGATTAGATTTTCAAGTTTATAATAGAAGTCATAATTTCAATCTTTATTACAACATGGTAATGATATAATAACATAAGTAGCCACGTAGGTGAAAACCAAGTCCTTTTTGGAAAGATTTTTGTTTCTCTTGATATAAGGATTCAATAGCAATTTAAGGCCATTGTTTTCCCGTTTTTTCTGTTCTGACACCGGCGATACTGCGATATACTTTTACAACAAAATAAGATTAAAAAAATTATTCTACGCAGTCATATCCTAGCAGACAAAGGGTTCCTTACCATTAATAAAAATTAAGATTACCGTCAATAAACAATAATACCTTTTTTTAACAAACAATAACTCTGTGTTTAAGTAACCTCCTTCATCATCAGACCACCTTAAGTTAAGACCCTTAATAAACTGACATAAATGAAACCCTTTATCGGTTATGGAGTTTTGCGTTTGGTCATGCGCTTCCAACTCCCCAGATTCAGACCAGGTTGATGATACTAAAAATATTTAATTAAACACTATACGTAGGAGTGGATAAAATGAACATTTAAAGATTCCGATACATAGATTATAAAGTAATAAAAGCATGACGTGTAAAAACTATTATGATGCTCAGATTGACAAATACACTAACGCGATCTTGAGTAACGGTAGATATTGAGAGAAAGGAATTAAATTTAAAATAAATTTTTAATGATGTGGAGTGTGGTTGTTCATGGGTTGCAGTAACCCAGTGCGAATTCCTTTATTTTATATTTTAGGTACAATTTTTATTGCTATAGGTAATATTATCTATAATTTCCCATGGCTTTACTACGTGTCTTCGTGAAAAACAGTACAGCTGTTCCTACGGAAACATTTATCCAGTCGGATGATGACCGGACATAGTTTTAGGGTCCAGTGCGCCTCTGAGTACAGATCCCTAAGAACCTTATACATAGTCTGTAATTACATAGGTACGAGTGTACAGCTGCTGGACTTCCTGTGTAGCGTCCGCAAGTGTACGAACTACTTTAGTGCAATTTTAGGCTGATCTCGAAGAATAAAATTAAAAAAACAAAAACACTAAGACCCCTTATCAGATGGAGTTTCGATAAAATTATGTTATAATATTTATTAGTTATAAATTATGTTAAATATCTGTTTTCTACTACCATTGTTATGGGAACATTTTTTTCATATATCCAACCTGTTTCGTAATTATTGGAACAGATAAGACAATTACAGCTTAACACCTGATGACAATTGGTAAAAACCATAACACGAACAAAGGCAGTGAACTCATTGATGTACGCGAGACAAAGGATTTTTTGCCGAGTGTTGTACGAGGAAAACATTTATACTTCTCGCTAACTTATCTATGAGCAAGTGCCTACATAATGCAGGATTGCAAAAACGCAAGATTTGGATAATCCTACTACCTACTATTGTAAATGTGAAAGTTCGTGAGGATGGATGTTACTCTTTCATGCAAAAATGGCTGTAGAGATTTGGATGAAATTTGGTATACTTATACTTAATAAAATTATTTAACCTTTAATTGTTAAATAAATTGACGATTTTATGTGTCTCTGACAAGAGCCTTATGTCTAGGGGATTGATTGATTGAGGCTGTGCTTATGTCTATATAGTCACAGGCAAAAGCGAGTTAAACTACCTCTGTATTTTTCATAGGAGTACATTATTTTACACGACACTATTTCTCAATGTACAGATTATTTCAATATAGTTTCTTATCTTTTTAATTATAGTAACACACATTAGTTTACTTATTTCAAATCAGTTAAATAAAGCCGGATATGTCACGCATTGTGCATACAGAAATCAGTCTTGTTTTAAACTAGACTATATTTAAAATATTTTCTAATTAATATTTTTATTATTATTATATACTCGCAGTAGTTATTCTGAATCATAATATGTCTTTTCGATGTAGGTATCCTAAGGAATTATTACATAATTATTATTATATGTATACTATACATTGTATATCCAACATAATAGATTCTCAGTTATTTTCTATAGATAAAAATATTTTAACCATCCATGCTACCGAGCATGAAAACTATCGTCAAAGTATTCGTCAAAGTATTTTTATACCACCGATTGTATTTTCATAAATCGAATTTTGTCGATGAAAGGCTGGAACTTGGAAGTAATTTAAATAGTAGGTCGCGCCGCATCCACTTCCTTTCGAAGTTCGACCACAGTAGAGAGTAGGTAAGTACGATGCAATTATTTTTTATCTTCGTGACATGTTAAAATTCAACCTGCTTAATTTGGTAGAGAGAGAACAAAACTATAGAGCTCGTGAGTTGTGACCGGAACCGGTGTTCCCGAACGGCTTGACAGGTTTTTTCGCATCTCGAACCGGTCGATAGAACGAACGCTCCTTCGTTCATATCGTCTAGAACCATTCGGCCACATTATGCTCAGTAACCCAAGAGTCGGCAGACATTTTTCGGGAAGTGTTTGGAGCATCATAAAATCATGTGGAATCGATTTTATTTGTAATATTAGAACAATGCACTCCAAATTCGAACATCAAACTTGGCTGGCATACCTATAATAGATCTAAATGATGAAAAAACGTTTTTTTGCGAAAAATGTATTTGAGGCGTTTAAAAATCTCTAATTTTTAAAAACATTCAATTTAGTATTTAAGAAATTTTTAAAAGTGACCCAATAACACTGAGTCGGTTTTATTTTAAATTCAAAACGCCTCAAAGTTCCTTCACTTCCAATGATGGATCACTATTTCGACGAAGTTAAATAATATAGATAAAGGTGATATCTACGTTCTTGTTTACGTATATTAATAGTTATATTATATGTTTCAGTACTTCTTGATAACAACAAAACATTAAAAGCAGACAGATGGACTGAAGCTCCCTTCGTATTAAAGACAAAGTACCTACTCAAGAATTTAATAAAAATACATTGAATAATTAAAAGCGAGCAAAACAGGTCCTATAAAGCAATTGAAAAACGAAGCTTAATTGCGAAACATGATACTTGAATATAAACCCGTAAGAAATATCTAGGTATGTATGCACTCGTAGCCAAATGAGAGGAAATGTAATTATTTGAAACAATTACAGTACATCCATAAGACTCGCAGGCATGCAGAAATTAAAACTATTCTCAGAGGACAACCATGTGAAAATAGTAAGCAAAAATTTTTATACAACACTTGCTGTGTTTGCTCGAGCTATCTCCTACTGGTTCCTGCCATAGGTACCTAATATATTTCCTAATGCTTCAATAATAATATGATTTAGTAAGTTCTTCTTTACGTTTTAAAACAAAGACTGTTTCCTAAGCTTATCAAGGCAAGACACTTATCTAGAAGACTTGCTTCGAGCAAGCTAAAACCAAGACGCAAAAGGCACCTGTTTTACAATTAAAATAGGATGTTTTTCTAATGAATTAACAAAAGAATAGAAAGCCTTGCTAATGTGACTGGTTTCTCCCGCGTACGAAGTGGAAAGTTTTAAGGATCATCGAAAATATATAATATATACATACCTACAGTTCTCACTGTTTCAAAATTTGCCTAATATGTACTTACTTCTTATCCATATTTGATCTCATGCACCTACGTTAGGAATTGGGATGTCAGTCTAATACTAAGGCATTATCGTTTAATTATGATGACAGTTTCTTTTTAAAAGCCGGGTTTATTGTATTCATAAAAATTCTCGGGCAACTCTTAAAATACCCTTCAACCTAGAAAGAAATCTTCAGAATATAAAACCTTAACCCAAAGCAATATTACTACGTACGATGTTATTGGATAAATAATGATATAATAACATTCTAATGTTATTTTATAAATTCAAGGTGGCTTCTATTCGTGCTTACGTAAGGCGTATAAATGTATGTGCAAATGTTAGCACATTAGTGTTAGCATATTTTTTTAATAAACGCGTAGTTATCATTACATAGAGGTAATTAATTTTGTAATTTTGACCTTCATAAAGCGTAAGTAATTAGGTATAATAAGGTAAGTTCGCCCAATAAGGACCAGGTTTTTGTAAATCTGTATAAATCTGATTCAAGAAGTATTTTAACTTAAAAAACATTTGAAATGTACAAATTGCCTATATTTGAAGTAAAAATATTAACCAAAAATCTTGAATCCAAAGTAAATTAATGACAAAAATTGTTTTTAAAAAGCTTATCAATGGACCTTATTATGAATAGGTGATCTCAATAAGGCCCATTCCTGCTCCTTAGATAATTCCGAAACCACACAATTTAGTTCTTTTATTTCATATTTTTTGTTAACTGTTACAATTGTTTTTGTCATTCCCGATGGATTAATCCAAAAATAAATAAGAATTGTAGTGTTGGTCCTTAAAAAGTCTATAGAAACTTAAACGCAGAATAATTGATTTGATTTATGGCTTTTATTAAAACACAGTTTTGTATTGTATTGATATTTACTAAGTTAAAGTATTTTAAGCATAAAACAACATATTAAGGAACATTTTCAGTCATTAGCCCTTGGGCCTTATTAAGTCTTTAGAAATCACATTTTTGGCGGTGGGCCTTATTTGGACTATCAAATAACATCCGACATCCGGCTATTCTTTATTTCTTCTAATGCATTCTTCATATCGCTTTGAGACCATCCTATACCACGCTTTTTTTTTGTTATTGGTTCCATGTTTCTTGCACTAAAACCAAAAATGTTATTGTTAGTAATATTACTACTTACTATAAATTTAAAATTAAAAAAAAAACCCGACATTAATCTTGCTCTAAAAATAACAACATACATCGCGTTGGGGTAAATATATTATGTATTTGCAAATATTGGGTATTTTCTTCACTTTAACCTATAAGAGTTTTTTCAGGGCTCCACCGATTTTCATTGAACATATTATTTTGTAATGTACACGTGATGGCTTTCATTTGAGACCCCACTCGATTATATTTGCAGACATTCGGTTATTCTTCCCCACTTTCACTCCACAACTTTTAAACGACTCAACCGATTTTCATCAAACAACTAAGAACACTCGGCCGTAACTCACCTTTCATACAAAAAAAAACAAAATTGAAATCGCTTCATCCGTTCGCGAGCTACGGTGCCACAGACAATGCAGACAGACAGACAGACAGACACGTCAAACTTATAACACCCTTTCTTTTGCGTCGGGGGTTAATGAAAACAAGCCGGTTTTTATACCCGGTCCTTATTTGGTGACAAGGAGGTGGTCCTTGTTAGGCACTTCGCCATCCTGCAGAAAACTTATCAAAATCAACAAAAAAAAAATAGTTCTTTCAATAACCTTACCTTCACAATTCACGCCTAAATGTTACTTATTCCTTTTCATGTGCAAACTTCTTGCCAAAACGAAACAGAAACATTTGAAGTAACCGAATAACACCAACAAATTTTATAAAATGACCTACACGTCGTGACGTGAACTGCATCGACAGGCATACAGACAAAATGACGCCTTAAAACCCAAGTAATGCCAATGCGCTTCCATGATTGGTTAATGAGGAGCGTCGGTGCGAAATTTGATTTCAATTTTGGATCGGGAACGGGATTTTTGAAATGGTGGCTCTTATTAGGATCCGGTCCTTATTAGGCGAACATACCTTAGTATCGTGTACTGTGGTCGTGTATATCTGCGTTTATAACATAATTACATCACACTGTCGATACGATATAAGTGTAATAGTAAATGTTAGTTTCAATTGAAAAGATCTATGCAACTACTAAGTACATTTTGTTATTAATGAACGGTTGCCATACGTACCCTAATGCAAAGGATCCTAAAAGAACACCAATCATGCCCGGTTTCTGAGATCCCTAGTTAAACTCTCGCTGGCTATTGATTCAATAAAGTTATGCCTAAGTTAAACGTCGGTTATCTGTCACTGAGTTTCTGAATACGTAAGGAATTGTTCAATAACTATGAAACCGATAACGAGTTCTTTAGAGCGCCACTAGATGGAGCTTTTTATGATATTAAAACTAAAATTTATTTTTTCCATCAAATTAGACATTTCTCCTAAATTAAATGGTTCTATTTATTAAATGAAGGTATATAGATGACAAAACACTGGTTTTGTTATAAAAAATAAGAATTTGTTGAATAATTGCGGCTGTTTGTGAATGATATCATTGTCAAAATTCCCGGTAAAAAAAAGGTCAATGCTCTTGTCAATACTTGTCAGTTGTCATTGCCATTGCTTTCTTTCGCGCATTTTCGTGTTTAGCAAGATATCCATTATTTTCAGGTTTCACTAGTACTTAAATCACTCCCAAACCAAAGATACAACACTCTCCAAAATACTAAACAATACTAAGAATAAGAAATAACACGAAATAACCTTAAAGTTGATGTTTGACACGAATCGTACATCAAATAAAGTTATGGAACCAATAACCGGTACAAAATGGTCAGTTAAGGTAACCTTAGTTTAAACGGAGTTTAACTTACACTGCGTGGTTCAGAAACCCATTTTTGTAAGTTATCGAACCAATAGCGCTAACGAATAGATAAACGACCGATAAAAGTACCTCAGAAACCGGGCATGAAGTGAGTTATGATGTTATTTACAATGAATTTGATTTAGAATTATTATTCTTGATTTAAGCTAAGGAAAGAAAGGCAAGAAAATTGCCCCAAAAATGGATAATTTTGCATAAATTTTCGTAAAAGTTAAGGCGCTAGCAACAGCTAAATCAGCATACTTAATTACTTTTTTAGGAATTCATTTTTAGCCAAATTTATGCAGTGACTTCGATAGAAACTTTGCGATGGTTCGTTTTAAAAAGAGTTAAAACTCCAAAAAAAAAGAACAGGCGTACGTACATTATACAAAGTATTTTAATTCAAAGAAGTTTCGTAAAACGAGCAACAATCATACTCGTAAATGTTAAAGCATAGGCAGGAAGACCGTTGGAATATTAATTATACGATGAACAGTGACCACCGTGCACTCACGAAAATAATATTATTATTGCCGATTTGACGTGATCGATTCGAATCATAAATATCGATGAGGCGTAAAATCGACTTGGTTAAGTCTACGATTACATATGGGTCTCTTTTTCATAGATACTATATATTATTTTATAATAAATGATCCTATCTATACTTACTTTCTACTATAAATAAGTTAAAATATTACATCCGCAAACGTCTGTCCCTTCGTACTCTTCTTTTTCAAAAGTGAAATAAAAAAAACATTTTTTAAATATCTTTAATCTTAAAAAATTTAAATTTTTAGACTTGATTTTTTATAGACTGACATGTACATGTAGGTAACGGATTGACAGCCGCGTGAACTCAGCCATTGACCCATGTATTGGTGCGGGGAATTGTGACTATTTTATGGCTATCGTAATCAAGTGGTTACACTATGTTTTGGATACACTATTTTAACTACTTATACCTATACCTTAAATGATGACAGCCGATCTGGTAGGTTCCGATAGATATGCTCTCATTTCTAAAGCCGTTGGTTCATGTAACTTTTTGTTTTACGCCATCAATATTAGTATACCTATCGTCGTCATACCTATAGGTAATCTAGTGATAAGGACTATTTAATTTCAAAAATAATTAATAATATTACGATTTCTCATCATTTCATAACAATCACAAAAATCTTAATAATTTATTTCATTTTAAAATGATGTGCCAGCAATTCGTTTTTGCAACTAAGCTGCAGCGCTCACCAATTTGAAGTCATTCTATTAATAAGAATTTATACATATGTACAAAAAGGGTCAATAAAAAGCCCCTGTAACTGAATAAGCTCGAACGAAATGCACTCAGCAACATGCAATTACAATTTTTAAACCGGCCGCCTCGCTATAGACCTGTCAGATTCAAATAGAAATAGCTCGCAGTATAAATGCGAGAATATTGTGCGAATGTCGACCCACTTAATTTTAATCGAATGCTCGATATTACTGATAAGCGAGTCGATAAACTGTCAGTCGATTGTTCCATTTCTACCTAACGGCTGCACTGTCTCTTGGGAATATATTCTTCCCGAGAACAAATTGCATTTTCTCGATCGCATTCAGGACCGCACGGCCATAAACTTGTGTAAAATGCACGTCCAAATATGGAGTAGAGATATAAAAACAATTCTCAGAAAAAATTCACTCTCAAATTTATTTCATTAACTAAAAACCGGTCAGTTGGTCTCGCGCATCGAATGTTCTATAGTACTTACCTATAGAGATTGTAGACAGTACTGCAGACTGCTGGTCTCTACCAACGTTTTAAAATGATATCAAACTCTTTTTCATTTTATTGTTTACGCTGAGTCTGATTTATTTATGTTTAACATGCTTTTCTTAACTCCATAGAGAATCTATTAATGTATCTTTTAACTTTTTTTCATCTCCTTTGAAACATCAGATTATACCGATTTCCTTATCGATTGACATCGAGCTGATCTGATGGTGGTGAAAGAATGTGGATAGCAGATCCCGATAGCGGTTGCTTAATGTGTGCTACAATGCCACACCTACAGCATGCCTCATACAGGATTAATGTACTGGCTCATGTTACGACGTGAATAAAATTGGCGCTCCTAAGAATTTAAAGTGCAACTCTAGTTTTTTCTTCTTTCTTTGTCTAGACAGCCAGCAAAAATCTATGTAAGTAGATATACCTACTTATTTCCGTGAGAAAGTGAGACGTAGTAGACGTAGATAATTCAGTGTTCAAAATACAAAGTGCGTCCTTAGAGAAAGATATGCATACAAACAGAACATGGTCACAGTGGCCGCATATGAATTGTACACACAATTGTATGTCTGTAATAGGGTTATAAAGAGACTAGCAAAGTATTAGCACAGTATAAAAATATTATAGCAAGGTAAGGTGTACACGAGTCGCGTTCGGTATGTACACTCGAAACACACTGAATGCGCCGCAGCATTTAATCAAACTTTTTATCCAAATGCGGATTTAATTTATGTGTAAGTTAAGCAATTAAAAGCTGTTCGTTCCCAGTCGATGCGCAAATATTTATCAAATTTATTAAGACAATTATTTATTTATTAAAATTAAATACTAATGAAAACACACACATTTACTTTTATTGAACACTTCCCTTTTTATATACAACGAATTTCAATAAAAAATACATAATATAAACAATTCACTAAGCTCAAATAGGCAAGGAATAGATGGATGAACTTAAAGTACCTACTATAGGCGGGCAGGTCTGTCGTCGTGTATAAACGAATCGCGCGGCTCTATAACTTTTTTCAAGGACGGGGCCGAGTCGCGTTGCTGTATACTGTATAATCTTTATACTGTGGTATTAGTGGATGACTTTGCCTGTTGTAAACGTGGGAAAATAAAACATGACGGCACGTGGGCGTTTAACAGGTCCCTTTTAGGGTTGCCTTCATAATTTAAACTTCGCCGTAACAAATCCTAGTATTTGTATTGTATTAAAAAGTTATTTTAAATAGCTGTACCTAATGTTCAACTGTAAGGGTTTTAGCTACTTGTAATAAAAACAGAAAAAGGCGTTGCTTCTTCAGATGACTAAGATGGTCGTCTCATATATTCACATAATATATTTTCGAAGCCAACCTTCGAAGTTATGCATTTTTAGCTAATAATACTAAACAAACACTACCAGGAATTATAACTTGATTGCTCGTACATAACGAATGAAGTAAACATTTTGGAACATAGGAATAGTCAAAAAGTTTATATTATGTATGAACAACAATCACCCTAAAGTAATTGAAATAAAGTTTACTTTTCTATTTCTGGGTATCAGCAGCTCATGATTACGACCTGTCATAGAGTTGTCTGTGCATGAAAAATTTAGAATTAGGTAAGTCCATTCCGCAATGCACTTCATACCTTACTTCCCGAGAACAAAGCTTCTTTTTACAAAACTAAAACTTCTTAGTCATTCCTCTAATTGTCGCAACAATGGTTCAAGGGACTCAGTCGTCTTACATTGTAAAGGGTATTTATTTCTTTTTAAACAACTAGTGGACGGTCACGGGAAACGGTTCCGATAATAGCGGCTCCTTCCCGCCGCACTCCGTTCAAATTGATTGCGTTTTAAATTTCGAAATACATTCGGGAATTTTATAGAATTATCATAATGTTATCTTTTTTATATAAATGAATTATAGATGAGCAATCAGGCTACCTGATGTAAATGTTAAGTGGTTACTGCAGTCCACGGACACGCACGTTATACCTCAAATAGTAGGTAGGTACTTATAGATCTTATATGATATTGTACGCGACTCCTTTACTACTCCTGAGGACTAAGATGATTGCCCCAAATTAATAATCTCCGGCAACCACGACTGCCAAACGAAACACAGAACATTAAACATGCTGCCTCTTTCAATCAGTTTAGGAGAAGAACCATCTTAGAATAGGTACACTTAAAATACTATTGATAATATTATAAATACCTAATTACGAAACCAACTACTTATATGTGCTAAAGTTATAAATTATCGTTGAAATAATACTTTCAATTTTATACAATCTAAAGATAAGGATAAGCTTCATCGGAATAGTGTACAATGTATAGTAACAGTCATGAGTCGTGAGCACAACTTATCAGTGGTAGGGATATTGTATACTTTCGGCCAATGTACACCAGCCGAAATAACGTACTGGACCAATAGACGACGCACACTGACGAACTGACGACCGACGAACCAATCGTGTGCACCGCAGCGCAGTCAATATCAAACCGACCAATGAAAGTTGTGCTCACCACTCGTGACGGCAACTATAGAATCAAAACCAAAGAAGGTATTTCAATGGTAGCCATAAAACTTTCTCCGGGAACTATGAACCGCGTACTATTCGAACGTAGATACTAGACTGAAGGTGTATAGGTACGGTGATCAAATTTAATTATAGTTTACTACTAAATAGTTCCTCGTGAGTGACGTAAGATCCTTAAAGCATCATCAAAGAGCCTTCCTTTCTCTAGATTCCAAACTTGTTCTGATCACCGAGTACGAAGTAGGTACCTCTGTGGAGTAGGTACCTATTTAATGTTAATATATACTAATTAGATATAATCGATTTATTCCAAATAATATACATACTTTAGTATACTTTGACAGCTTATACATATTTATGTAGGTACCTCCAGTAAATTTGGGTGAATGTGCCCTTTCATAGAAATACCTAACCATTATTACTTACTTTCATCTATTAGTATAGTTAGTAATCAATCGATCAAATCGTTTATATTTTTTGGCAAAATAGCCATAGGTATATAGTAATCCTGGGGTAATATCGATCACTTTGCGCTTCAATCAAGATAGACCTTGCAAAAGCGGCATCATTCACAAACTATTTAATAATGCGTCAAAAAATCAAAGTTTAACCTGCAATGACTGAACTACGAATTCTGTAATTACTCTATTAAGTAACACGGCCTGAATGTTATAAACTTGAATATCAATACAGTTGCATCACGTCACGTAGTAAGTATTATGTTATGTTAATTAGCGGTAGCGTCTGCAACCTTATTTGAGCAACCATAACGATATTTTTCGCGCATTATGCACACGAGATTGTTATCTGTTTTATTCCAGTGAACATTACGAAAATCGCATTTTACGATAATTCTAATACGCATATATAATTTCCATTATAAGACGGCTGGCGCAACACGTGCCATGGTCAGTTTTCTTGCTGAATTCAACCGACGCCACTTGTGTAGATGGTAAGCGATCGAAAAAGTTAAACGCCGGGACAGAAAAAGTATAACGTGATCACAACTTGAATGATTGACCGCTTGTGCAAGTTACTAAACTGTCATTTTTTCTAAACCTTAAAGTCTTGTCATCCTAAAATGTACATAATTGTAGAATTACACTAAATAATTTATGATGGCACAGAGCTCAGGGCGTATTTTGAAAACGACAGCTCGAATACGGGCTTTTTCAATTTTGTCGAGTCGGACAAGGACTACTAAGATTTTATCTTGATCTTAAAAAGTCGATCAAAAATAATATCCTGATTCAAAAATATAGAGATGAATCTTATATTTATCCAAATCAAAATAATAATAATATAATCAAAATAAATGTGACGTCTTTAGAAGAATTTCACGAGTTTGTAGCGATGGTACCTAATTCTATTAAGTCCATTAACAGGACAAATCTTAACGCGTGTGACGGCCTTAATGAACACCTCTGATAGAATATTACGGTACCAACAACAAGTGTATGTTGCAAATCAAGTTCCTGTCCTCATACCATCTACTTAGTTAGGTGTCTTATAATTTTACAAACATGTTTGAAAGATAATTCCACAATAAAATGCAAAATTCGAGTACATAAAGATTATAAAACGTAACATGAATGGATGTGCATATACTCGTACGACATTATGCGCATTTTCGTACAGATAAGAAAAATGCCATTGAAGTAATCACGCCGCAAGGAGAATCAAAATGGTCTCGCCTTGTCGCATAGCATCCAGAGAATGTTAAAACTTAGACACAATCATATTTACAATACGAAAATTGTTCATACATCTACTTACTCCACTTAGCCTGTAGCGAGGTTACATTTTATATTGGTAATATGCAATCTAAAGATCTTGAAGATGTAAAAAATACTCACTTAGTTTTACGTAATAGCACACAAACTTGTTACGAAACTAACAAAGGCATGTTAAGAAGATGAAAAAAGAAAAACTAATATTAAGAAGTGCAAATAGCTTTTAAGACATGAACGGAAATGACACTACTCAACTAAAATTGACAGTCCGTTTTCAATTTTCGAATATCTAATTCATAATTCGTAACGAAACGATAATCTTTCGTGTGTACATTATGATTATGATCACATTCTCACTATATGTAGGTATAACGATTACCTAATTTTTTGGTCCGCTTATGATCGTATCTACTATTTTATTTAATATCAGTTTTGCTATTTTAAAAATGTTAAAACACTTTTAGCAGTAGGCCAGTCAAAACATTTAACCGAATCTATTTAACCGAATGATAATTATAACTTCATTTTTCCTACTTCAATGCCTCTTACGTCTGTCAATTGTTTATTAGAAGGTTCTACCTATCCATGTATCCACACATGCCAGATCGATTCTATAAACAAAGGTTAACCTCATCTTAATACAAATGTACGAGATAATAGCAGCGTTTAGTCGCGAGTGGAACAATTATAAGATATGCTAGGAGCATTGTTCTGTGTTCCCATGATCCGTTGTTTCGTTCAAACCGTTGATGTGGATTCTTAGGTCATTCCGGGAAGTAGCGAAGAAGGCGGCGAGGTCGCGTAAAACGTGCCACAGTACGGGACAGACCGGCGCTTGCGCTGCCAATAAATTATGCGTGCTTCATATATTACTTATGTACTTACTTTGACTTATGATTTACTAGCTCCTCTGCCCGTGACTCTCCGCATCGTTCAAATTTGACAAAGATTATAGTCCACTTTACTCGTTCGAAACAAAATGATTAGTATAAAAAAGATATCTATGGAGACGTACGGATGGAATTAAAATACTGCATAGTTAATTACCGCGCGTATACCTACGTAAATTGTACGCACCAACAACAGTCTATCTTTTCTTGTTTTTATTACGGGAGGCTACGTTGACATCAGATAATCTTTTAGAATTCTTAATATTTATAGCGCATAATATAAAAAAATGCCACGCTATATCCCTATAGCGCGACGTTTCATATCTTTGTTTAATTTGGTACATGTGTCAGAACGGAAAAACCTTAGCTCGTAGTTTGACTCGTCCTATTCCGGTGCTTGTCCTACAAATGTTCTACAATATGAAAAGAAATCAGTTTCTATAAAAAATGTATATTAAGTACAGCTTTGCATTTGTTAAATGTCGAATGATTTTGTTTAATGTGATATTTATCTTATCCTTGACTACTTACATTACATTTGTTATTCCATCTAGGTACTCGTACATTGTAGAACTACATCTACATCTAGAATAACATATTCTTTCTATCTTAAAGAACTTCGTAATTTTTTCTGAAAATTTAAAAAAAGAATAACGCTAAATGCTGGACTAGCTATTGTCACCGCCTTATGTCATACCGTCTGTGTACTGCCATGTTCAATCTCGTTAGATGGCCGCTCGTGCCTCCCGTTGTGAATGTGGTGATGTCCATCACGTTAGTATATTTATATCCTAGCTTCTACCTTCATAAAGAGATAAAAAGTATCCTACTTAATCTATGTAAAATAAACTACCTGTATACCAAATTTCGCTATATAAAATTAAATATCACTTACTATAACGGTGAAGGAAAACATCCTATAAAAAATGTATGCCTGAAAGTTCACAAAAAATGTTCTGAAATGCATTGATAACCATCGTTCTGCCTACCATTTGGCGGCATGTGAAAATGTTTAAAGTAGTTTAAAAATAGCATTACTAAATCAACTTGTGCTAAAAATAGCTTCGAGTGAAGACAACGGGTAAAAGTTATTTTATCTGGTAATGGATATTCTTAGCTCTGTATCACTTGACCAATATTAAATGCAAGTGGTATATTTATAAATTTCACAAACCACCAGTTACAATGCTATGTAACAGAAAACCGATTTCTACGAGAGGCCGATTATATACAACACCACAAGGGTTTCCACTCTTAAAACTCTAGAAGTGTTGTTTTATCCGTATCTCATTTTTAATATCATCATGGGATCTTACTCGTAAAGTGAATCTACAGCCTCGTCAGCGATGCCCGTTAATGTTACTCACATAGGTGGACCCAGTTACAAAAATTGAACGATTGTACGATTACTCTATTTATTAGTCCTTGAATATGCAATTGAAAATTTTCTACTCTTACTTTTCGAAAAAATATGTTAGCAAATATGGGAGCCTTTATGTTATCAAGTCATAATTAATATTTATATTTGTTTCATTAAAACAATAATTGTTTTTGGATTTTTTAATTTTGAATTTAGGTAATGTTTTAGTAAAATTAATTATTTACATATTATGTAGATCGATACAAGTGAAGCTGATAAAAGCGCGTGTCCCCACACCTCAGCCATACTTATTGGTGATGTCAGCAAGATCCATGGTTATTCAATAGCGGAAGTCGTAGCTTTAGCCAGAGACTACACCAGACTGTCGCAAACTGTCGAAAGTGCGATCCTTTGCGTTCCAATCACACGACTCTCATACTAATACGGACGTGGCCCAAGTTAGAGAATTGAGCAACTTAATCGCTTAAAACTTTTGACCTATCCCTGACTAAGACTGTCTGCAACTATTATGAAAACAAATTATATTCCTCATTTTCCAAACACGTACTTATTACATATGCACCAGGGTATCAAAACATTTTACAGAAAAGCATTGTACCTACCTAAGCGGTAAAGACTTAAAAACACACAAAAAGCAAAAAATACAAGATATACATGTATACAAACGATACGTAGGTAGATACATAAAGCTAGTTATTTAAAATATTCGCCATTCCTATGACACTTGAAACTTGTGTTACAGTTAATGACATGGGTTTCTAAGCTTATCACGTAATTTCAAAGCGGTAAGTATGTTAATCAAGCGCTCCACCCTTTGGCTTGTACCTATTTTATGATAATTACAGATAAGGGAATGCGCGGAGAAATAATTACGTAACGGCAATGCGCATAAGCCCTCATATCAATTAATTTGTTTCAATATAATCAAAAGTGACAAAAATATATTAAACGAGTAGAATGAATAAATAAAATCATAAAAGAGTGTTTTATCATTAAAAGTAATGATAAAGTAATGATTAAAATTAACTTATAAATTATATAAAAAACTTCAAAATCTATTCGATACTTAAGATAGTGTTCAATACGTTCAATATAAACACTTAAAAGAATTATAAATATTGATATGTCCATAAAAGGTAGTAAACAGTGAGCCAAAAAACAAAAAAGAGGGTTGAGATCCATGTGGCATTAAAATCTGTGAAGAACTGGTTAGTTTTCTTTAACTCAGCACGTCTGTAGTGCACAATGTTACTGTCATAACTTTTAATAGGCTCGGGATGTCATTCGAGATACTTTTATTTAACTTTGCTGTAATTCGGTGACAAATATAATAACGCTCAGGGCTCTAATGATGGAGGACATTTAAGACAGTTTTTCAAGGAAGACGAAAGAATAGCGATGAAGCTAAAGTAACATAAAATATAGCCATATTTCACATGTTAACTAAAGTAGTTATTCTATAAAAACTGATAGATATAAAGCTTAGAACGATTACTGTAAATAAGAAATCTTTCCGAAACTTTAGTATCAATACTTGCAGAATATTCTCAAATGGTATTGAAACTAGAACACGATTTAATTGGATGTCCTAATAAATTGACAGCCCTAAGTGTGGTTCCACTGCGCTCTAGTTATTACATTTCCTTGAAGTATTTGAGTCAGTCAATAGCGAACAAAAAGAGTAAAGAATGTGTGAAATCACTTCGCAGCTTGTAAGCTACATTGGACCATCGTATAAGGCTTACGAGTAGGTAGCTGTGGACCATAGAAAACAGAATAGTATCCGTTTTCTATGTGGACTTACCGGGCGTAGGTACATGTTCAATTTTTATTGAAGACAAAACGAGCCAGAGTACAGGTCACCTGAAGTTACATACGTGATAACGTGGTCTATGCTGCCCAGGGCTATTCTCATCCAGGGATATTTGCTTTGTACTGAAGACAGACGCAACCTTATGGAAATAAAAGAACGTACGTGCTTCAAGGCAGTTTTATTAGTGTGCCTTTGAATATTAATATTTTTGACTTTTATAGACACTACGGTTTATAGGTGAGCTACTCTTACCAAGAAAATGTTTCCGATATTCTGAATCCTAAATTATAGCAATGCTAGTCACAGTATTATGATAAACCAAAATCACAGTTCACAAACAAACAGACGGTCCGTTTAGTATGTTTCACGATGTTTTCTTATAGATTATGCGTGAGCGTTGGTCTGTATTTTGGTATATTGCACAACTGACCCCTCGGCGGCCGATGGCCGGTTACGTAACAGTGTTAAAATAAAATTAGAATAGAGAATACAATGCGTTCAAAACTAATAGCGGCTTGTATCACTTTTCATAATAAAATTAATGTTGACGTGACGGTTATCAGAGCGATCATAGATTGCGTTTATTTTAAGTGTTGCATTGGTTACGTTATGTAGGTATTACTTATTCTACATATCGGTTTGTGATTTTCATGCAAACGGGTTCAAATTGCTCGTGTGAAAATTGCGATTCTATTGGGATTCTTGAAGTGAGCTCACAAATAATACCAAAATAAACAAAAACTGCAAAATTACGAAAAGTGAAATTCCACCCTCTCCATCTGGACCTGTAGTAGTGAATATCCGATTATACAGTCAGATTACCACATTCTTTCCTTATACGTGCAAGCTTTGGAATGATCTTTTGGACCCTTATTTTCGAAGAATTATTTAAATATACATCTTCTTTGATGACACCGCTAGTGTTGTCAATAGGCTTAGGTGATCACTTACCAGCCTCACCTCGAGTATGAAAACTATCGTCAAAGTAAGTAATTAAAGGCATTACATTTTCTCACATTCATGACACAGGTTAACTATACGAATACTCTGACGATATACAACAGGTACAGGAAGCCACTCCGCGTATTAACTTGGTTTTCTATTATAAAAAGACTGTCAGGTGACAGTACACAATTTGATTTTAAATGCACCATGTAAAATTTTCGATGGATCAGTCGTGACACACCGCACACGCGCGGGGTCGCCACAGTTCACGTAACGGGTAGCTACTTCTATCATGATCCTATAATACCTGTAACTATTTACTGTAGGTTTTTTAATCTACACTAAATATAACTAGTTAACTAGATTTTTGCGAATAGGTGGTTGGGTTAATTTTTTTTTTTCAATTAATTAGTATTTCATTCAATTTACGTAGTTTTTTTAATGTTAGGTTACATGTTGTCTTAAAATTACAAAGTGTTCTCTTACTCTGCCAATATATACTATTTGATTAACATATTATTATAGGATTAATCCCTAAATCTATTTTTTGACATCACACACGGTGGCCAGTAGTGAGAAATAGATTTTGTTTAATGAGCGCATTTGTCGACACTAGTAATCCGTTGCAGTTTTTGTTTGTATTGTATTGGACGCGATAATACGTACGTACGTAAACGTAATAGTAACTACTTACTATAAGTAATAGATAAAGCTGACCTAAGTAAATCATCTCTGGTGTGCAAAGCTGTCCATTTTCCAGTAATAGAAAGCAACTTCGCTCCACAAACACTTGGACTACATTTTTTCAATGGCGGTTACCTACAGTAGTTTTCCTTGAAGCTTGAATAAAGTCAATCGTATTGAATCGAAGACGACACGATTGCGTCACAGCCTCTTTCCCCGACCACAAGAATTTTATTTCAACCGTAACAATGGTTACCCGTATTTTAAATGCACTTAATTGTGTCGAGAAGACAGCGGCTTGCCCTTGTACCGCTTGTGATTGTGAAATTATGTGCTCGACTTTTAAATCGACTCAACCAAAACAGGAAGAAATTAGTTGTTTAGCTACGTGATGCTCTAGGCACAACCATTTAATCGATGTTCAAGGGTTAAACGATATACAAAAAATAAAATTGATCTAAGTAGTTAAAGTATAGCACTGTTACCAACAAACTGGCCTGTCGTAGGTTCGTCTCCCTCCTGGGATGACCATTTGAGTTTTTCACAATAATTGTTCATTCTGTCTGGTTGCCATTTATACGCTGTCTTGTTATTATAGTAGTTAGTACGTGAACAACTAATAGGTATCACGAAATTTGTTTTTAAAGGAAATTCAAACCCACAACATATTTGAAGATATCCTTAAAAACATCTTTTAATGTGGTTCCTTCTTGTCCCCAATCAAGGTGTGATAATCGTAGAAACAGGGTGACGCCGGCGGAACGCTTGCGCGGGGTCAACGACCTACGTGAGACGATTTCCCGCCCAGAAACTTGGGAACGCAACCAATATTACAAAACTATGTACTTGCATTGATCATTAACGTTTATTCTTCTTGAATTTAAAAATTTTGCTGCGTAAATATTTCATAAATATTTTTATGCCAAACATCTAAATACAAAAGAGTGACAAGTAGATAGTGCGAAGACAATAGATAAACACTTTTAATGAGCTGTTAAGAAGCAAACTAAGATTTTGTACAAAAAACTTGATGGGTATAATCCTCTCAGAAAAAGGATTAGTTTTGAGGTCCGCATTGGGGCTGCGTGATATGCTACAAATGCCATGCTACAAACCTCCCCCTGTTGTGGGAAGAGACCCATGCCCGCCAGTGGGACACAAACGTGTTACAGCCAATCTGAATAGCATGAGTAGTTTACTATAGGATAGCACATTAAAAATATTGAAAAGTAGACATTAGCCTCTGCTGAGGTTGAAGAGCGTCGTTGGAATCCTTTGCTATTTCTCGTCAATGACAATGGCTTAGAGTCAGACCTTCAATGCTCGGCTTAGTACTCTTTAATCCTATTACTTTTGTGACCATCGTTTCTACGAACACTGATTCATAGTAGCAAAACAATTACCTATATGTAGTTACTAGATAATAGATATCATGTCTGTAATCCTTGACTCCACCGCGCTGGCCCAACGCAGATTAGTGGACTTCACATGCCCTTGAGAGCATTCCGGAGAACTCTCGGGCACTCTCTCGATGGTTTTCTTCAACGTTACAGCGGGTTGATTTTATAAAGCACACATAACTTTATAAGGAGGTCATTGGTGCGTGCCTCTGGGATGGAACCCGGACGCTGGATTACCGCTCGTGTGTAGACATCATGTTATTTGAGAAAAGGCGACTCTTCGTTCGCCATAGGTTTATTTATTTGTTAAAATTTCACCATCAACCGTCTAAGTCAGTCACTTCGAGTCCGAACTAATATGTCGTAATGCTTGAACCGTTAACCTTTTATTATACATCTATTGTCCGCCGCCATATATGGTCTCGTGAGACACAAAACATATAGAGTACAGAAGGCAAGCTCCATGAGTGAGCTAAACAAACGTAGGTACCTACCTATCTTACATATCGTTTACGCAGTGTTAGGGATACAAAATCTCCGAAATGTACTCGTACGTCCGAAATGTACTGAATCATTAGCAGACAGACATTGATTGATAAATGACTGAAAATGATAATAATTTGTAGGCTATTTTGATGCTATGCCATTCATTAATTCCATTTATGAAACCATTCCATTGGATCAAATTCTATCTATTTAAAGCCAGCTAAAGATTAATCAAGATTTACGCACTGATACGACAGTTGTAATTACAAACTTAGAAATTGGATTTTTACACATTACATACGCAAGTTTACAAACGCCAACAATTCGATCAAGTTCGGGCCAAGTTCGATAACTCCCCATTTTTTAGGATTCATATTTTTATAGCATGGATAAAAATATCAGTAAAACAAATAGTTTTCAAATGTTTTTGCGGTTTTTTTATAATATCAGAACAAAAACGATGACAATAGTTACGTATGAAATGTACAAACTACGTAGATTATTCCTCTTGCCTTGTCCTTGAATCAATTAGTCGAGGACACTCAATAAAGCTCAATTTCAGTCACAATAGTGTCGTGTCACTTGATACATAAATACAGTTCCATTTATTAGGATCTAGCTGTTCCGACCTTTGCTCGCGTTTTTTAAACTTTGAGTATGAGACTTTAGAATAGAATTACATGCGTGTTTCCGTGCTTCAATGGGCCGTTAGGTTTAGCTGTTGGCCTGGTTTTAATCGATAGATAGCAGTCGGAAAACCTCGTCAGAGGCACTTTGAATGGTTTAGGAACATTTGAAAGGGGTTGGCGACAAGCCGTATCTGTATCGCTTGGAAGTACGCTTATCCGCGCTGCCTGAGAAGAATGCTTCCGTGCTTCAGAGGGCACATTCAGCCATAGCTGTTATCGTTATGAGAGTCGTCGGATATCATTAATCCGTTAGTCCACCAATGTGCATTGGAGCAGCTTACTGGGGAGAGACACCTGTCCAGTGTAAATGTGTGTAAGCACTGGTAAAAAAAAGATCACGGTGACTTTCATAGTTATTGGCTACGACTCTGTCGAGATCACTAGGTCATCGTCGGCTAGGCACTATTAGTCCAACCAGAGACACAAAAAGGACCCTGTAGTAGTACATTACAGCTTTGAGCTAACCTACGGGCAAAAAACTATTTTTTACTACAAGTTATTAAGTTTTAATTAATATTAAAACTGTAATGTGATTTAATACATATCTTAGTCATTACACTAAGTTTCATCTTAAAATACCTACGGTAGATATTATTTTAATGAATCACTAAGCACTTAATTCGTGCGTCTCTACAATCATTATCTGCCGCCCACCCAATGACAAAAGTGGCACACTGCACCCGTATTGGCTTGCATTTCTATATAATTATTCATAATAAGGTGTAGTCGTATAAATTTAGGCATTTTATTCGACCATTATTTTGACTTAAGGAGTAAATAAATGAGATACCAAATCATCGATTGTTCAAGGATTAATTATCCAATAGATATTTGAATGTATGTATCTCTAAATAATTTTGCAATTTTATCTTTTAAGTAATACAGTTTTTAAAACATTAACTATAAGCACATTTGCCAATTTGAAATGATGACACCATACAATTAATTCTAAAACGTGATTTAAAAGAGTGTGCTCAGGAATGTCGGAGTAGCAGTGACTGTAAAAGCCATTAAAAATTCTTCAAATCTATTGCGTTTTGGCAGTTCATTAAAAGTAACTCAACGGACTTGGTAGTCATGTGTTTTATTAAGTTAATTGTTATAAATATCGTTAATTTAATTTAGTTAGCCGAACTACCTAATATTATATCTATGATCATAACATCGCGTTCGTGGACGCTTATCTCGAGACGACGATCTGCCGGCACGTGCGACTGCAGCATTAGTGTTCAGACTCTCGCCACTAAAGTACGCCGCCGAAATCCTCTAACACTGTAACACACCTCCATTCAACATCTATTAGCTGCCTCCACACCAACAAACAATCAAACCGGCTCCAACGTGCGATTCAACCAAACCAAATTTCTAGGTTCTGTTAGTTCTACTTACAATGTGATAAAAATCAAGTGATTAATTAGTGTTAGTAAAGTGAAAATTAATTAGTGTAATAAATATGATCGAGTTGGTGAAAGTGAACGACGGTAATAGGGTAAACGGAACGATGAGGGACATCGGGGCAGATTCGTTCGTGTGCCGAGTCCAGTATCTCAATGACTTGGACCCTTTCATTGAGAATAATATACGGGAACCGCCCAGGCCTCTCTACCATACCTTCAACATGACAATACCATTGTCGTATCAGATTGCTGCTGTGCACCGGCTCTTGCAAGCCCCACAGAGGGTGAGTAAACCAAATACTTCCGACTATTTTCAAGCATTCCTACTATAATATACTTTACATTTAAAAGGTAGTTCATACATACTCATTATCAAATCAGCTGAGTTTTTAAATGGTTACGTGAATTTATCGCTCGCTGTGTTTTATACATCCCATATATTGAAAATAAATTAGCCGTCGTTTGAAGTAAGTAGTAATACAATGTTTTTACTTTAAAATCTAGTTCTAAGTTATACCCCGTTCACATTAGTCCAGTCGAGCATTCCAGTCCAGCGCTGGATTGCCACTGGAATAATGTGAACCTGCACTGGCATGTACCATTCCGGGTAAACCGGGAATTAATAACTGAAAGTGACTAACCGTCTTAAAATAATGTTTAGAAATTATATTAATAATATTATCAGTACCTACCTATCAAACAATAATTAAAAAAATCTTGTATATGTACTTCTGCGGGTCTCTCTCGTCTTAGTATCTTGATTTTAGAGAGTACGTACTGACATATTATGTTAAATACCTACTTGCATACTCAATAGGTACTCATATCTGTTAAGAAACTTAAATGTTCAACGCCATTGTTGAATGATGAATGCGCTAAATGTTTAAATTGTCTAATAAACTATTCCAGTTTACCAGTTGAACGCACGATTCGAACACCCATTATCTATTTTCAGTGAATTAAGGAAAATAACTTTACCTATGGAGCGATCAGTGGCTAATAAAATTCGGACTCTTACTCGTCTGCTTTTCATTTTATTAATTAGCTTTTGCTCGCGACTTCGTCCACGAGAACTTCAAGATTTGGTCAAGGGCGAAGTAAAAAGTATTCTATGTCATAATCCAGATTTAAACATTTGTATTAAAAATCCCAATCTATTCTGCTGATCTAAATGTCGAACATAGGAAGATACTGTTATAGTGAAGCAGTAGGTTCTAAGTTCCTTTTATGGAGTGCTTAATGAAGAAAAAAATTGTAACTGCAATTTTTGCCTGGTAATTTGGTAGTCCATGGGCTTAACAAATGTTTATTGCATAATCCAACCCCCAAATTACTGTTTTGTAATTGGGGTAAAGTAAGACCTGCTTTGAAGCGAAAGAAAAATAAAAAACAATGTCAGACTCCAATCCTTCAATTATCTTCACAAAGAAATAACGTCTATCGATTCGCTCTGTATGGCGACATGAAAGCTGGAGTAAAAAAACACATTCACATTTATTTACACACATAAGTGAGTGAATGAAAATCTCGTGAACCAACAGCACAGTCAATATCAAACTACTTACATACCTAGATTATGATCCCGACTCGTACCGACTCCAGTTTGAACTAACATAAATAGCACCTTTCATTTATAGAATACATGCATATTATCCAAATTTTCCAGATTTCAAAGGACTATTTATGCGGCGTGATAACCCTAGGATTCCGTGCATCGTATGGACGTAACGCTTGTAAATAACGTTACTAATGCGCAACTTACTCATCGCGGTATTTGGCTAAAATTATCTGGACTAAATATCTGACTCCTCCGCTCAGGTGAGACTGGGGAGAGTGCGAATCTGTTATATAATATCCGAAATATAAACAGGAACTTGTTATGTTACATTCAGATCTGAACGCGACCTTCACCCATCTGTTCATGTTGATGGAAATGATTTGAAAGACATTAAAATGTTAATAAATAACGAGTGAGTGGGTATAAAAGCGAGAATAATTAAATTAAATAATGTTGTCTTTTCTTATACATTTGTTTAATGAATAAATTTTGTGTCTTACAAATACGTTAGTAATATGAGATGAATAGCTGCAATCGAAATTATTCAGCGAAGATCGAATGCAACTAAATAAATAATTAGTCCCTAAAGGTCCAGTCAGCTTTGGCGTTTTTACGATACAGTTAAATTGAGCAAAAAATTGGGTCCATCATCCTTTGCATGAGAACGCGTATCACACGCTTATTCCCGTCCTCAACAAATGGTAACCGGGCGTAGGTAGGGCTGGCTCCTGGCCGCACAAAACAATACAAACTGCATACAAGTACGTAGAAGTTATTATAATAATGATGAGAACCTGTTCGTCGTGACGATACGACGCCTTTGGAGGCGCTCACAATTCGTAGTAAAAAGTTGTTTTCAACTGCACATCGAATGAGATGAAGATGTCGTAAACAGGATCGAGCGTTTCATAATATACCTACAAAATACACTAGCCAAGAAAACGAACCATGATTCCCACTAACAAAAAAATTCAAGGATTCGACTTAAAAAGACTGCCCTTCTGTAGCGATAAAGCGTGGGAAATCTATAGACTACGTCCTTTTTGCACGCTTTATTAATAAATAAATTGAATTGAATTACACGCTTTTTATTAGCTTGACCTGTATGTACCTATGTTTGTTCGTTTGTTTGTTTTTGAAGAACATCGAAATAAAAAGTTAAAAATAATTTTCAAAACGCTGTTTCACAATAATAATATTTTTCGTTCATTATTGTTTTAAACTTATTTTGAAAATTATTTATTTTTAACTTTTTAGTTCGATGTTCTTCAAAATCGTGTTTGTTTAATATTGGCTTCACCTGTTTCGTACGTGATATAGATACCTGTATGAATTTATTGGAGGCTTCCAATCCAGCAATATACCTAAAGTTTTTTTGTAATTAGTGAGCCAGCTGTTAGAATAAAATTATTTGCTGAGTTCTTACTTTTTAGAAAACTTTTTTCAAATGGTCCTTTAGATTAAGTTTATTAGTTCATACACTTTTAGCGCCGCACCTTGATATAGGCTGACTTTAATTTTTCAGTCGTTTATTCTTTTATATTTTTCAACCATAGTAAGAATTTTTAACATTTACCTTTTGACACATACCTTTGGATTTTTCAGGAAATTCTAATTTCTTCTTAACTACACGCTCAAAAGTCTGAAACTTACTTTTCAGATAAACAGGTCTTGAAGTTGAAAAAAAATATGCTGCATTTATTATTATATGCACATAAAGCTACATCGCAATGCGTATAAATAATTAACAGCAACAACCTATGTTATACAAAGTAAAAAATTCTCCTTACGCTGTAACAATGAAGATGTGCAAAACACAGGCATTATTGCCACGACAATAATTGTTCCAAGTATGCTTGTCGTCAATATTTACGTTACCTTGACCCTGATGCGATGAAGAATTAAACCAATTACACGTGATTCAGGCTACTTTATTTAGCTTCCGCAGTGCTAACATCAGTAACCTTTATTGAAAACGCACGATTGAAGTATAAAATATACATTTGACCTTGAAATATACATTTGACTTCCTCCTGAAACGCGCAGTTCGAATCGACAATGACCGAATCTTTCATCTCATCCCGAACTACATTTGAGTAGGTCCCCCACAGCTGTCGTTTCAACGTAATTTTCAAAAGAATATGACGTGGGGTTTTTAGAATTAAATGGTTGAAAATGAAAGTGGTTTCATGGTCAAAAAGCTTACCCTCCAACTCGCGAAAAGTGATGGCGACATTTTTAATTTTCAAAACTTTCATTCTAAATTTAATTTTAAACCATTAAATCCAATTATTATAGTACTGTTTTGAACCGTCCTACTTACACAAATCCTATTAGTATGTTAATCTCGCCTGACATTATGTATTAAAAATACCTTTTTGTGTAGACGTGACATGTAGGTATTCTTCATACTCGTTCTATTACTCGCTTTTAGTGCAGAAAAAGTAATGGTAGGTAGTAAATTGTTGTAAATAACAAAAAAATGTCCAGTTTTAGTTTTACATTTAATAATAATTAAATAATGTTGTGAATGAAACTATTAAACTGTTTAATGATATTATCATAGAAGTAAACGAGCGAGTCATTGCTGCATGAGAATTGTCAATAATAATCAAAGTTTGAAACATTGCCCATGATTCTTCCGCGGGCGGTGATGGTGGCTTCCACTCTGCAAGTGAACCTCTAGCTACAGGTTCTAGAAAAAAAAGGTTTTAAATAGAGCTGTAAAGAACTACCAGAATATGGCTGCGCATGACAGTAATGTTAACTGTAGTGTTCGCAAACACACACAAAGATTTAGGAATACAGATGCGATAAAACTTTTACTAACTACCTACCTACATAGGGAATTCTTTCCTTTTTCTAAAATAAATCGTGCGACATCAAAAGTTCCTTAGATAATTTTATAAGCACCTAATACAATGCCATCAAAAATATTGAAAGACGTTTTTATAGAATACCTAGTCTTCGCAGCGTTAGTTCTTTCTGACATTTTAATTTGAGTGGGTTGTAGGGGAGTACCTAAATTTTTTATTTACACCTAGATGGCTCATTCGTTCTATTTTTGTTTTCCTTTATTTACCTATCAACGTACAACGCGTTCAACCCACGCGGTTTGAATGAATCGGACGCATTGAAGGTCAGTTTACGTTTTAACTTGCGCTTTAAAATACTGTTGAAAAACAAAGTTATTCAAGCCTAGCCCATGTATGTACCATAAACACAAAATTTACGATTCACTTCCAGTTGCTACCAAGCTCAATTTTTTTCAAAACCTATTTTATGGATGTGATTTTATAATGATTGTCCAATTTATTATAGATATACTTAGTTACAATCTGTTGGACCTACTACAAAGATAAGAGAATCGTTAAATATCGGTTCACAAACAAAGAAGTTGCGCGAAAATACTCGTAGTCACAAAAATCCTGATTTGATTGACGTCGATCAAAATATTTCTCGTAGTCCAGATTTCATGGAACATAATTATCCCAATTTTCTAAGGGTTGGAGTACATGGAGCTATTTCAAGTGTGGACTAATTTCCAGTCTTGGCAGGAATCCAGCTGCACAGGTACCTCGCCTGTTGCGTTTGAGATAACCGCCCAAATGTGTGAAAATTAAGAGATGGCCTGCGATTATTGTTCATGAGCACTGAAGTATCATCCTTGAACACGTCGACTTAAATCAGGTTCAGTTAAAGTGCCCAAATTTGAGGCAATTTTAGTGTTTAGGAAACAATGCGTCTGTTCCGTATCATATAGACTTTTGATCCTTGTGGTTCGATGATTCGTTTTCTTTTTTTTTTTAATCATATTCATAATGCTTCACTGCATCGAGTACTTACTTGAATAAGTCTCTATATTTTTTTTCATTTACCTACTTCTAATTTTTGTTTGAAGAATTTGAATTCTAGTTTGAAATACAAAATCTTTAGGTTTATATCCCATTGCGGGTGTACTTCCGTTTAGCTCATACCGGAGGTATGAATTTTGGTTCTGAATTTTGGTACACATAGGTAAAATCTGTGTTGTATGTATGGATTTTGACTCGCTGATTAAGTATATCATACTCAAAATACCCGCAAATTATATTTTCAAGGTCAAACGGATAAAAAATTGAATTTTTCGTTCGTTCGTTTTTCGCATGTATTGCGATAATATAGATTTTAGAGAAAAATCTTTCAAACAAAAGTTTTAGGCCATGAGAAAAACTTTTTTTTTGTCAATTTAATCAAGTAAGTATAATATTTATAATTTTGAGGACGTTACGTGTTACGAGGGCTCGTATATCTATCTCGTTCTAACATACTATATTCTTAGTCCTTACTCTTTCACATTGCCAATCTCTAAAGTTAGTTAGTTCTATGGAAATAAAGCAGCGTTTAATATTAGTTCTTTAACTTACAGGGTTTATACATGGTAACAACGCCATCTCCCATTTCATGCTATTATCAATGATCGCGTGCGACAGCGTGCGCTCTCTGTCGGAAAAATTTAAAAATATTGTAGACCTGATAACTTCATGGCGATACATACAGATGGCGCTAGATTGTATGTCGTAATACAATCCTTTTCTTAATATAAGATTAATTTTCTTGTGTCCTATGATGTATGACTGACAAATGTGTTATAAGGAATTTAAAAATGTCACCGTCATGGGACACTTTATTTTTATAAGTAATGTGCAAAAGGCCTTAGTAAACCCATAGTACCGTAGTCCCATAAACTTGTGTGTATAACTTAGTCCTAAAAACAAAATGGAGACTAAGTATATTACGTAGTAAAATAATATATTAAATGTATTTTTTAAACACAGATTTTACACTAGTTAATTGATTAATTGATATTAATACGATTTAAATTGATAATTATATCGTGTTGCGTACGTTATTCAAAGATACGATAAAGTACAGTATTAATACGCTTTAAACTGACATATCGTTGTGTTGCGTACGTTATTCAAAGATACGATAAAGTAAATATACTTTACATTAAAATAAAATAAATAAATATAAATAAATAAAATAAAATAGGTATATATTTTATTCATATATACCTACTTTGAATTAATAAAAATATAATTTATCAATTTGGTTTGTTACAGTTGGATGATGCGACGCTGCAAGTGTTTAAAGACGGGGACTATGGTCCCTACCTTGACCTCGACTCATCTCTTGGCGAACAAGATGAAGAATTGGAGGGACTACAAGACAGGTAGGTGTCAGGAAATATTGATTGGCTACAAATTAAAATCCATGTTTTTAAAAACTTGACTAGTGTATCTTCCTTCGTCATCAACTAGTCAGCCGATAAACCAATCATCGTCGAAGATACCCCGAACACGGTTTGCCTACAAATTCTATATTTTTTTAATTCAGTTTAATCAGACGTTTTTGGGTAATTTTTACGTTTTTAGCCTAACTTTTATTTGGGGGTTTTGTATTTAAATCAAAGATTCCTTCATAAAACTAACCTACTCTATCCATAAGACCCTGCTCTAAGATGTTGTATACATTGTAAAGGTACATAAGTATGAATATCATAAAAATGTCATGAGAATAGGAAAGAAAATTTAATTTTCTATTCATAAATCTATTTGACTAAAAGTTAAACCCATACTTACAGTGAAGCTTCAGTAAGTTTCACCAGTTCCATTCTATAACTGTTTGTTTTAATATATTTATAAATTAAATTGATCTGCGTAGTAAGTCCCCTTCAGGAACTCATTGAGCTGGTTATGCGACATCCTTTTCATCCTCTCGGCAACAAATTATCTCATCCCGACGACCCCGACTGCAGCCATATCCAGGCAAGGCGCAATAACAATGTTTTTCATTTCTGTATGGATAGATTCATTCAAACAGTATAAAAATTCTTTAATAGCTGCTCTACATTATCTTATGAACATTCTTATTTTTTATATTGATAACACTCAATCTAGTGTAAAATGGAAAATAAAATGGTAGCTGACATTGGCTGAATTGACGTACGAGGATATCAACTCCCAACTTTGGCTTGGGGGCTTAAAAAACGCGTGGTTTGGCAGGCAGGCTTATGACATGAAGTGGCCGGCAACTGCGCACGTTTATTACACTAGTCCAGGGCTTCTCAAACTTTCGGCTCCACGTACCCCTGTTAAAGTTTCCAGGTGACAGCGAACCCCTTAACTAACTAATTAAATCCCCCCCTCGTACCCCCCAAAGAAAACAATAAAATTGACTGTTAAAAGTTAACAAATAAAGTGCCAAAGAAATATATTTTTATTAATAATTAATGTGATGGGTGTGCTTGTTTCTTGTCACAAATGAAGTAAATTTTAGGAGTAATTTTGGACAATTTAAATCTTAATTTTGACTCTGCATCAAATCCATTTCTGTATTTAGTTTTTATCATGACCAGTGCCGCCATTACGTAAATCTTGTCGCGAACGTCGTCGCGTCGTGTCGTCGAATGGCGAACCTCTAGGGGTTCGCGTACCCACTTTGCGAAACCCTGCACCAGTCAAAAGCTAACAAAATATTAAACAAAAAAAGGAATTGTTTGATATGGCTTTACCTGCACCTGTTTGTAGTTAGCTTCCCCTATATTTCTGTATCAAAGGTAGATCAGATACAGAAATGTATCTATCAGCACAATAGTCGCACATTTCGTTTAATTTATCTGTACAATAAATAAACGTATAAAATCTATCTGGTTTTCCATTGGTCCGCCCTAACAAGACAACTACGGGGTCACGTTGATTTACAGATTTACAAATTCCTGTCATATAGGTACGTAGGTACCTACTAAATAACTTTTGTAAAATAAACCCCTTAAGATTTCTTAGAATGATAGGACATCGTAATCTATCTAACGTTAAGTATTGTAATTTAACTTTGTTTGAAAGCAATTTTATGATTAATTAAAGCGTATGTGTATGTATTTTTTATATTATATAACACACTGGGCTCATCATTCCATCAGAGAATCACACCATGCAGTGATTCATATTATGATTGACATTGTCGACGTAAAATTGTGGCCCTCGAGGTCGCTGGGAATGAATAATCGTTCAAAGAGAATATTATTTGCATATTTCCTAAGTACTGAATGTTCACAGTGTACAGGATATACAGGAAAAGAGTCACTGTTACCCATTAGATAGCGCATTATTTTATAGTATCCCTCGGGCTGAATGCTAATGCGATGCTATTAATGAACCTTTTTTAGGTTAGACTTATGTTTAGAAAAAAATCCGAAGATATACCTAGTACCTAACCTACCAACCGCCAACCTCGTCAGAACATGTCTTGTTCATTCAAGATACCTATAACATTTTGCTTTTAGAATTTTTTCTATCTACTACAGAGAAGACTACTAAAATAATTCATGAATAGCTTCATTATCTTATTCCAGTAGTAATCAATCTTATTAGTATGAGTGCATAAAAGTCAAATTAAGCCCTTAATCAACCAACCGTTGGTACCTCTTAAAATATAAGTATTATAACCACGTTAAAAGTTACGAGATTCAGAAATGAGTAAAATAGTTTGGGCAGAGTCAATGGTCGCATTCGACACATGAATATTTATTTAGGTTACTGATACATACACATCTGTTCTGTTAACTAGGTAACCGTTTTATCTATAGAGGTTTCCTTAAAATAGATTATGGAGAAACTTTACGTTCATTCATTCGTGGTAATTATGCTAATTTTGTCTTATGTATTTTATGTAAGTACTATATTATTAAATAGATTCTTTTCACAATATTTTTCACCGGAAACAATGTCCTGCTTAATGATTATCATGTTTACTTATATATTTCTAACAAATACAAAGTAATTAAATTCAAAAATGAAGGAGGTACTCCGCGCCTAATAATTTTATCCACCAGCAGATATTAACAGACAGAATGGAGAATTGACAAAGAATTGTATTAAAAATTATATTATTTCACATTCGACCAATGGACGAGCTCTAATAAGTAGGTAGGTACTGTTTACCTTTATCTTAGAGAAATTATAAAACTTTGGTTTTGATAGAGTTCATACGTCACTGGGTTATGAATGAGACATAACAAGCATGGCTGCTTTATTATTTCAGTGAAATCAGTTAGGATGCCATATGAACTTTCATACTTGACGTGTAACTTAGCGAATTCATTTTTAACTTTACTATAAAGACTTTATAGTTAAGTGATTGTTATTAAAAAAAAGAAAGTTTAAAAACTAAAACCCGACTCCTAAAAACGCTCTAATAAAAAGTAGAAAACAAGGATATTTGTAGTCTCCGCAGAAATTATTATGTACAAAATATTAGAATTTTACCGGCTATTAAATAAACAACTTACTTATATTAGATCGTATGCCACTTTGATTAATTTATTTTATTATTATAAATTATAATGAATCTGTTTTGCTGCAGTAGGTGGCATACGACCATGGCTACTCTTCTACCCAATTAAACGTTAAAAATGAAGAAATTTGATCAATAGGTTTCAATAAACCGAATACCCGATTTTTGAATATGAAATCGATTGTACACCCGGAACACCTCTAATGTTTATCAGTGACTGAAAATTTGCACGATTCAAATCATGTTACGCGGCCTTCAGTCAATCAATCCTCCTATGTTTATATTTAATTAATATACTTGGTAGTAGTATAGGTACCGCTACTACTACCAAGTATATTAACTAAATATAATATTGTATCAGAAAATTAACGTGTGTGCTTATCGGATGCACTGATATCAAATATCAATACTCATCAAACCCAATTAAATAAATTGAAGCAACCTTTTTGGTAATTAGAAGTAGGAACTCATCCACGGGTGACTTCTATAGGTAAGGCTTCAGATTTGGATTAGGGCTGGATGTGGTTGGTAATGTTTTATTCAATAAATGTACAATTACAATGTATAATCTGTAGCAGTAATCTGTGCAGTATACAATGGGACCACCATTGTTTAGATCTCTATTCTCTAATATAAGAAAGTTAGTTTTTTGGATAAAAATTCATTATTTTATTAAAAAATATTCATTTCGTAAGTATATAGTTGAAGTTAGAATTGAGTGTATGTTTTTGGGTACTTAATTGATAATATTAGATAATGAACGAAACAAGCGTTTAAAAAGTAAAATATTTTTTCAAAATATGGCTGAAATACACTTATGATCAATCAATTACGAAATACCCTGAAGACGTAGAAAGTCTAGAAAAGTACGTGCAGTAGCGAGCGAAACCGTGAGTGTTTGACATCATACGGTTTTTTTCTTAGTTTCAATTGCGATGGAGTTGAATGCTTTGCAAAAAGTTACAACGAAGCTAAAACAATGAACTTGAGCTATGACTGATTAAAAATACAGGTTGATTCATTTAAAATCAACTGAAGTTAAAATTCATTCGACTTAAAGATCTTTATTTCTCATTAATAACATTGTCACTTACATGAGAAAAACTTACATAGGTTTCAGGTTAGTTTTTGCTGCATAACCCCAAGCAAGTAAAGTAAATGCGGTTTGACCAACGAATTGTAGATAAGTATGAGAGTTTTTGCTGGATAGCATCGGGCAATGTTATACATATAAAGAACCAGTAAGAGATGAAAGTTTATTCCTAATGCATTGTATGTGTGCTTTCCAAGTGAGTTTATTATCTAATGTTAGTCCTAAATATTTCTTTTCGTGTGTTTCTCGTAGGGGTGTGCCGTTATTACTGTTAAATTAATATTTTTAGTAATCTTTGTATTTTTTGCTTTAAAAATTACATATGACGTTTTTGCTGTGTTGATCGTTAGAAGATTATATTGAAACCATGTTTCTAGCAGGTTCATATCCTGTTGAGCTTGTTGCATAATAACTTCGATGTTTTTGCCAAAATAAAATTGAAGAGTGTCATCTGCGTGAAGAGTGAGACTACCAGTGAGTCCCGCCTGGTGAATGTTATTGACATAGATCAGAAATAATAAGGGACCGAGAATCGATCCTTGTCGAGGATCGTTAAAATGTTACAATAAACAACAAGGAAAAAAATTTAAAACCGAATAAACTACGAAATTTTATACCAATACAATTATTATAAGTATATATATACTATTATAGAAATAGATATTTCTCTCTATAACAATATATCTATCTCCAATGCAGTAGACGTGGAAAATCAAATAATCATTTTCCACAAGATAAGATAGATTTTGTAGAAATTTTGAAAACATAGGTGCACGCAATTAGGATAAGAAAAATAACTTTTGCATTTTTGATTTTTTAAAATATCAATAATAAATAAACGGCAATTAAACCTTTATTTTACATCAATAAAGCGTAAGTTTCTAAATTATTCATGGTTTTAGCAAGCGCAAAATCGGTGCAGATCTAATTACCGCCTACGGCACAGCTATTGGATTCAATCGAAAATGGGTAACATCCCAGTTGGAATTCTGCTTTGATGGGGGACGCAAGTGACGACCTATATACCAAATCGCACCGCGATCTTACAGTGATACTGTTAAAACTTTGTTGGATCATTTTATTTTTAACGTGATAGTGCGGTAATTTTAGAACATCCTATATTCCGATAAAATACATTGTAAGTAAAATGGAGAACGATCAAGATGATACGACAGTCGGGTTCACAAGTAGCACTTCGCCTGCTCCAAGCGAACATATTTTGTGCGACAGTTACGAGAGCCTCTCGAGCTTAGAAGTCTTTTGGGAGCTCTCGGTGGACTCCGGAATTACGGGTGATGACGACAGCTTGATTGTTACCGACAACAACCTGGAAACGGCAGACAATTTGTCCAGCGATGAAGATTTGGATGCGTCCAACAAGTGAGTCGGGTGTTTAAGTATATTGTAATCGACAATAAAACAATAATTCCGTTTTACACTAGTTAAATAAATTTAAAAAACAATATTTTTAAAGAAATAGCTGAAAGTAGAGTGAGTGAACTTTTTTCATCGGTGATTGATCAGTACATTATTTATCATCGTACATTGCTGTTTATTACAGTACTGTACATTACTGAACCGCATTGTATTTATTAAAACACAAATAAATTAAACCGTAAATTCAAAGTTATATAAAGTTATATAAAAAATTATATTTAAAGTTTTGAAAAGTGTTTATCCATCAAATTGCGTTTTATTTTCTATTAAAGTTATGAAATAAGTTGAAATTATGTTATAATTATTTATGTATACCAGTGAAAACTTTTAAATTCGTTATGTTATTATTTACACCACTGTCTGTTATGTTAGCTGTAAGTTTTCCTATGAATTGTAAAATAAAATAAAATAAAGTTAATCACTCGACAAGATATATAAAAAAACTTGTTTATATGTTGTGATAAATACGTGCGCTGCTGACCTATTCCGCCAACCGCTGTGCTAACTACCTGTGCTAATTATGTTGAGATAAAACCAATTAACTACTATCATGGCATCCTATCACGTTGTTTTGGGGAATCAGCAATCACTTAAGGCTTCTTACTGCAAAAATTAAGTCCCAACTCAAAACATCAGCACCCCAAAGTACCACCTGAATTACTCCCCTGCAAGAATACCCGAAGGTATTTAAAATACAAGTCTGAGCAATTACGATTATGAGCTTATTCCGTCCGCAAATCTCCGAATGCTCTAAAGCTGTAAACTTCATAGAGATGAGGCGGGAAATACTTCGATTTTTTGGTGTTCCCAACGCCACAGAAGGTAACCAGAAGACAATATTTTAAAATTTTTAAATGACAAGCTTGGGTAATTATACCGCATAATAATTAATCGTAACAGTGTTATTTTGCGCTATAGGCTAGACATAGGCAAGTTTATGGAGGGCAAATGCAGCTGTAGTCCGTTTCACTGATTTCTCGCTCAAATCATTGATATAAAGGAAAAACTCTGACTTAAAGGGTACTTCTGTGATTGTAGCAGAGCTTTTAACTCGACAAAGACAATCTCTATTTATTGCTGCACGTAAGAGTTGGCATTCGAAATTGCTGGACTGCAGATGGGAACGTTGTGATTAAGTCCTCTGATGGCTCATATATCTTCAGATTCTCAGTATTCTTCTTAGAAAATGATCAATTTTGTTATTATTTTTGAAACATAAATATAATGGGCAGTGGTATTCTTAATAATCTTAAGTTAATACCATGCCCATTACATTTTTGGTTCTATTATCTTCTGTGGTCAATGCGGTTTTCCGTGGGCTTTAATGACTAGTGGTGACCACTGTATACTTGATGGTCAGCACTTCCGTTCGTTATTCCTATGATTTTGGAAAATACTTATGTTTTTTGTCGATACTATAAAATGATTTTTTTTCTTTTCAGTCGCAAAAATGCGCTGGTTTTACGCACGCAACTTTCTGTTAGAGTACACGCCATCATCGGTACGTTATGATTTTTAATAATAGCAGTTTACTTAAAGATAAGCTTTATTCGTGGACTTCACCGGCCTAACACGCGTTTTGTTTGCTAATTATAAGATAAAATACAAAAAGTAATTTTTATAAATCGGCCACATAAATTATTTATTCATGCCGGAATACCTCGCTGATGAAGGACATCTATCCTAATCATTATTTTGATAAAGTAACGCCTATTCCTACTAAGATTATTATAAATGCGAAAATAACTTGGTCCGTCTGCTGCCTAGTTATAAACACAGAATGCCATCAATATTTTACAAAACTCCCTAATACTCTTTTTTCACGTGTATGTTGGTATTTCAGATACCTCTAATATAATTTTCTCTTACATTACAGAGAGGCTCCTGCACTCTCAAGGACGTGAGCTTCGTCGAACACTATTTACCCTCAAGCAGATTCTACAGTCCGACAAAGATTTAGTTCATGAATTCGTCGCGAACAAAGGTCTAGATTATCTTATGCAAGTTGGTAACATGGCTGACCATAATTATTTAGATTACATACTCAGGGCTCTTGGCCAGGTAAGATCTTAACCATAATCTTGCTAAAAAAATCGGGAAAAAAATTAATTATGTAATAATTCGAAACTAAAACTGCTTAGTGCCAACAAATAAATAAATAAATCGTAGATGATAAAGATTTTTTCCTCGGTTATTTTCAGATATTGCTGTATGTGGATGGGATGCATGGCGTTATGACCCATAAACGCTGTGTCCAATGGCTATATTCACAGATCTCTAGCAAATTCAGGCACGTGGTCAAAACAGCACTCAAACTTTTGCTTGTATTTGTTGAATATACTGAAAAGAACAGCCTTCTATTAATCGACGCAATCACAGTAGTGGATACCTCTAATGGCAGACAACTTTGGTACAATGTAATGAAAATTCTTCAAGATTTTGACGCGTCAGACACTGAGCTTCTTATATATGCAACAACTTTAATAAACAGGTGTCTTAACAACATACCTGATAGAGATAAGTACTATGATCAAGTAGATGCGCTGCAGGAACAGGGCATGGATGATATTATACAATTATATATGTCGAAACAAGGAACTGATTTAGATCTCTTAAGACAGTTGCAAATATTTGAGGCTGTATTACTATATGAAGACGGTGACGAAACTGGCACAGCTCTGAAGTAAGTATAGAACAAAAACTTGAAAACCAAACAAGAACGTGTGATAAGAAATTGAACCCGTGTGACTTTCTTATTAAGGTACAGAAGAACATAATGTTTTATATTAACTTTCAGACAATTAGATGACTCTGTAATTAATTCGGTCCGACGAAGAAGTCTGAATTTAAACCACTCAAATTCTAGCATAAGTAGTAACAATCAAGAGAGACGGAAGTCAAAAAAACAGCAAATGAAAGAAAAGGGTAAATAAAAATGTTATTTAAATTAGCCATTTGATTACAGCTTAGTGTTTGCTTGGACTTGCATGCTGATTATTAAATATTTAAACTGCTATAATTGGATTTTATATTTTCTTTAATGTTTTTTGCATTAACTAATCTTTTTTTGGCATTTCAACTAACAATCAACAGCAAATCCACCAGTCACCACTCACACGGAAACTGAATCTAAAATCACGAATAACAATCAATCTTATCATTCGAACTTACCATCTATCACAGATAACAAGGACAATAAAGAACTGTCTACAGCCTTAAGGAGGAAGAGAGACAGGTTTGCAAGGCAAGCTCATCATATAGAGTTTTTAAACAACTCAAGTGAAATTTATAACGGCTTATTTGGACACAACAAAGCAGATTACAAAAATACAAATGGAAACTATATTAGTACAAATGAAAAACACAACAATATTAACTCAAATGGACCTTACTCTAATTTTAATGGAAAATGCTCCAATGGTGTGAATAAAACTGAATCACTTAACTACAAAAGCAACAATTGCAATGGCTTAAATGCACATCAAGAAGATGACAAAACATACTTAAACCGGTCAACGATGACTTCCAACCTAGCAGATGTTATAAAAAATGGTCTGTTCATTCACTAACATACTAATTTTGCCCCTCATTCTAACTGTGTTTTTGTTATTTCATTCGGAATCATTAAACTTTGACAAAATTTTAAATATACACACGTAATTATAAAGTTATTTTTCGTAACAGGAAACCAAAGATATACGGCAGGATTGAAACAAAGAATCCAAAATGGTACTCTGGGTCATAGCGTCAACGCCGTGGACACTCTTACTGTTATACGCCAAAAGCAATTGGATGCACCTCCTGAACCTAAGGATGATAGAGGTATATTGTTAAACAGAGAGCATAGTATCAAAGATTTGGCCCAAAGATTAACTACTCCCATAAGCCCGACTACAGAAGAAAAGCCTATAAGGGTAACAGATGTTACTGGAATAGTTTCAAAAGCTAAAGCTGAGCTAGCTAAATCTCAGTCAAAGGGTAAGTTATATTCAAATTAAAATACCATTATTGTTGAATAACTATCAGTCACCACGTGATATTTTATCGTTTATTTTTAATCAATCAAAATATTTATATTACTTCAGAAATAATCAAGAGTCCGACGATAGAAAAAACTCAAAAGATACAAGATGTAAAAGTAACAGAAAATGACCTTCATTGGGAAGAACTGAAAAAAAATTGCCAGAATAGAGATTGGAATTCAAGTGATCTAGATTTCTCAGACTTGAGACAGGATTCTGATGACGACATGTTGTCACCGGTGATGAATTCAGTAAATGGACCACCGCCTCCTCCTCCGGGGATGTTCCCAGCAGTTCCAGGAGGCAATCCACCTCCGATTCCCGCTCTTCCAGCCTCCTTCCCCCCGATTTCAAAGTGTATAGATACTTCACGATCATCGTTAACAGACTCTTTAAATGATTCTGACAGTTTAACCATAAAGAAGAATAAGAAAACCGTGAAACTATTTTGGCGAGAGATCCAAGATAATCCAATACCACCAGTGATGAGGTCTAAAGTGGGTGGATTTATTTGGGATGAGCTACCGGATATCAGTCTAGATACGACTATGTTGGAACATTTATTTGAATCTCGAACTAATGATTTGATAATGAAGGTTCGACATTTTAATATTTTTATTTCGCTTTGTCTTTGTATTTGCAGTTGATTTTAAAATATAATTTTATCTTTTTTGCTATAATTCTAATAAAACACTTTTTTTTTTCATATCCTGGTATGGACTTCATTACATATTTCAGGAAGTAAGTATAATGTTGAATTTAATAATTTTGATTGATTGTTATTGTAGTGTTAATAATTAACATATTATTTTTCGAATATGTAAATCATACCAAATTTGTTTCACCCATAGAAAAATATGGAGCCAAAGAAAAATCTCATATTAGATGCAAAACGTTCTAATGCTATCAACATTGCAATGAAAAAGCTACCGACTCCTCAAACTATTAAGGCAGCTATTATGAAAATGGATGCTACAGTTATTGGCAGAGAAGGTATTGAAAAAGTGTTGTCGATGTTACCAACAGAAGAAGAAAAGATCAAAATTCAAGAAGCTCAAGTAAGTAACAAAAAAACCATTACATTTTATAACGACCAAGGTGGCTCGTATAATTGTTATAGAAATATTCCACAAGAGATTGCATTCTTAGTAAGAGTGGCAGTTTTAGCAGTTTTTATTAAACAAAAATCTTTTTTACATCTTCTTTTGCTTTCATTCCATAAAGAAATATATGTTAATTTCGTAATTCATTGTATTGTTTTTTCATATGTAGTATGCCAATCCCGACTTGCCTCTGGGAAGTGCCGAGCAATTCCTCCTCACATTAGCGTCCATCAACGAGCTGTCTTCTAGGCTGAACCTTTGGGTCTTCAAACTTGATTTTGACAATCTCGAGGTAAGAATACTCATGCTTGTAATTTGATATTGATTTAATATACACATCATTTAGTACTTTTAGTAAAATAAAGAACAAAATTACACACTTTGTTAGTACAACAAAAGACTTTAATATAATATAAAATATTTAAAATTTACTTTTTCAGAAAGAAATAGCAGAACCCCTGATGGACCTCAAACAAGGCATAGAGTTATTAAAGGCGAATCGAACGTTTAAACTTATTTTAGCGACGTTAAGATCGGTGGGCAGCTTCCTTAATGGTAGCCAACCAAAAGGATTTAGGCTAGAGTATTTATCCAAAGTTATGGAAGTGAAAGACACCGTGCGTAAACATCCCCTGCTCTATCACATATGTGAGATGATCATCGAGAAGTATCCTGATAGCACCGACTTCTTTAGCGAGGTAATTTTTAAAAATGTTTGTAAATGTGTACCTTTTTATCTTTGTAAATAATATGACTTCTCTCGCTACCATTCACATTGTAATGGAACATGTACCGTACCATTTAAAGGCACCATTGGAATTTAGCGAATGAAAAGCGACATGTTCATATTTCACGTGTCGTGATTCTGTTGTGGAGGCAGGAAAGGCAAACTTTGCGAGGCAACTTTTAGGATTTTTGTTCCAACGCCTTCACTTGGTGTTCATCAAACAAATATAAGTGTTTTGATTTTGCTCGAGGTTGGATTTTGAGAGTTTGCTTGTAGTTGATAGTTCAGGCTTTTATTATCGGAACATAATTAAATTCCTTTTGACTATGAATTTTAGGTGGGTCCAGTAATAAGAGCATCAAAAGTAGATTTTGACGTGTTGAGCAATAACCTATCAAAGCTAGAAGCAGATTGCAAGGCTTCTTGGGAGCACATGAAGAAAGTAGCAAAGCACGATAGCTCACAAATGTTTAGGACGAAGATAAAGGAATTTCTCACCGATGCCGCAGAGAGGATAATCCTACTAACCATTATTAAGAAAAGAGTTATGAGCAGGTAAGTCACTTGTAAAGTGTACAAAAGTATTTTAATTATAATCTTTTTAAAATTTAATACTTATCGAGAATTATCGTTTTTAGTGTTAAAGATAATAAGTTCTCTCTTGAAAATCTATCACTAATCTGTCACTTTATGAATCAACCTCACCTTATGACCTATTTTTAATACTTAACATTACTTAACTATTTTATGTAACTAGCTGTGCTGTTTTGTCTGCGTAGAATTCGGCGATTATTTTTTGTTTTTACTGACTTTAAATTAGAGCTAATCGAATGTTGTTTAAAAATCCTTTCATTTTATTTTTATATAATTGAATTAATAGGAATAAATAACGATAATTTATCTATAAAGATTTTGTATTGACATATTTCTTAAAGTTATGGAAGTTTTTAAATTTTTAACGTGGAATTTACGAGCACCTACGGTGCCAAAAAAATTTCTCTCTTCGGATCCGTAAGCAATGCGTAGTTATTTAGCTGTTACATTCAACGCAGATCTTAGCCTATTTAAAATTGCTATGAAAGAATTATGTTTTTGGCTACTTTTATAATTGATATAGGTTTCTTCTAACAGCGCTGCGAACTATAATGTTAATCTCTACGCGAACTATTCGTAGCGGTCATTGAATAAATCGCTACGCTCACGCTATGCAAATGATAAAAGTAGAATATTATATTAATCGAAGTTGCTCTCAAGGTGTTATAAAACAACAGATGTATATTTTGTTATAGGTACACCAAATTCCTCCTGTACTTCGGAATTCATCCGGGAGACATATCCAAGACAAAGCCGTCAGATTTTTTGAAAGTGATCGCGGAGTTTGCACTTGAATACCGCACCACCAGGGAAAGAGTGTTGCAGCAACTGGAGAGGCGAGCCAACCACAGGGAAAGGAATAAGACTAGAGGAAAAATGATTATAGACGTGAGTGTCGTTTTTACAATCTTGGCTAAAAAAAAGTTTCATTAGTTTCATGAGCATATTATATTCTGTCAGTATCTTTGAGTGCCTGAGTACATATTCCTATAGAGCCCAATATCGATATGGGTTTCCTTTGAAAATATACTCAGCCGTTTAAAGATTCTGGTCTTTAAATTTTCGGGGACATTGCAGTGAATACAGGAATATACTAGAATTTTAATTTTTACAGGTTGGTAATTACTCAAACAAAAGTGGTGATGATGCTGCAGACAGTGCCCTGCGAGAACTGTTGACAAGTGACCCAGATACCTATATTATCACAAGAGGCAGGCGAAAGATTCAACTGAACAACAATAGACAAATACTCGTTAAGTAAGTATCATCAAACATAGTCAAACACTTAATTTAAATATTTTGTAGTGGGAAACGATCGCTTCAGCGATAAAGTTCAGCGATAAAATTTAGATACGTGAAAATGTACTTATTGATTCCAGTGGTGATATATCTGCGGAAGATGAGATCATAGAGAGTCTTGTTCGTATGTCGAACCTTAAGCGAAGACCTATCACACGAGAAAGAAGAAGGAACCGATTATCGGATAAGAAAAACGGTAAACATTTTTTTTACCCACAGTTTGCGACAATTTTCCTGCCTAAAATGCGTTCAATATATTATATTCTGTTTGTTTTGAAATTATTTATAATGTCTATATTATAAGTTAGCAAAAGGCGAAACGAGTGCATCATTTGATTTTTATTTAGCTAGCCAGTGCTTCTGCGCAAAATGTTATTTGCAAGGCTATGTATTATATCTTGCGAATTTATTTATCGCTATGAAAGAAATTTGTATATTTTTTCTAAATAATTATAACATTTCTTCGCAGTAAACAGAACTCTAGACGGCCATCAGTAGCGCGTGCGAATTGAAGATGTAGCTTTGAAGGTAAGAACTTCTTTTTCATCCATACAATGAAACTCAAAATAACTATGCAAGTTTGTGATTAAGGGTTAAATTGTTGTTATGCAATGTGCATAACTGTTTTGAACTTATAAAAATAATTCCTTTTTATCTTTCAGATCAGGATGGCAAGGCGAGGTCGCATACTCTTCGATACTGTAATTAGGTACCTACGCAGGACTTCGATAGAAAATCTTTAGGTTCTTTTTCACTTTTCGCTTTTCTTTCACTCTTAATAACTATATTTTTCTACAGAATGAATCATAATTTAAATTTTCATATGACATACTAACTTAAAAAATTCTTTAAAATACATACATTGCAATTTGACTTACCTATCTAATACTATCTATCACAAGAGTAGGTACCTAATCATTAACATTGGAACTCTACCAAAAAGGCCGCATAACGTGAGCTTAGTACCTATCACTCATCAATTAATTACACGTGTTCTATCGCAAACCTGCAATAATTTTATTTTCCAAGCTGATATTGTAAACAAAATAAACACAATATAATTTTGATGTAACTATAAGTTAGAGTAGGTACCTAATGAAATTAATTGTAAAACTAAAATTAAATATTTCATAACTTTTGACTGGACTTTCTGTTGGAAATGTATTTTTAGTTTTATCGCTGTAATTATATAGTTACTATTCTTTGGTTTTATGTTCTATTATATTTATTGACTAAACAAGCAAATTCAATTCAATAAGGCTTATAATCTCAACTTTGTAATATAATTATCATAATTTATATATCTTAGAGAAATTTAAATTGTGAAACACCTAATTAAATATTATTGTTCAATTATTTTTGTTCCTTTTTATTGTTGACCTTAGAATACGAGTAGGAAGTATTCAATCTACGCGCATTATTAGGTGATATAAATAAACATCGAACAGAAAAAAGATTAAAATCACACTTTTATAATATACTAGCTGACCCGGCAGGCTTCGCTCTGCCAATTAATTTGACTAGCATCTAAGATGTTTTAAAAAGTTAAAATGTCATTGACTAGCATCCAAAGTTTTTTGAGACACAAACTTTCACCACCAAGTCCATTGCGAAAATCCAAACAACTAACACGTTAGTTAGAATGAAAAAGCTCCAACAATTAAAAACCGGCACTCGATTCCAATATTTTAATTTAACATTTAGAATGCCAACCTATAGGTATTCCAAATTTTAAGTTCCAATAAAGTAATTTTGGTGTCGCGTTTATGTTCGGTCCGAGTAAACAATTTTATTCAATATTAGTGTAGATTTTCTATTTAAATTCGTAATAAGTATATGTTGAATGAATAGCCGACTTGAACAATTCAAAAAATAATCTATATGAATTGAAACAGTCTTGAAAACAATATGATTTATTTGGATAAGGATTTCAACAGAAGCACCTATGAATAACATGGTCTAGTTTTGGTCGGTATTTCTATTAACTTTTAAACTGTAAAAAGTGGTTATTGTGACATAACGATAATTAATTAATAGTTGGATATAATATGTTACACGTACAGTTGGACATATGGCGAAGTTTTTGGTAGGTATTGATATGTTCTTTAATATTGTAGAATATACTTTTGTTCTATCATCAATGGTTTCCGCAGCGCATGCGATGAAAGACGTTTTAGGGCACTTTTTTACACCTTGGGTAACGTTACCTACTTAAGTTTTAGTAAGGATCGTTTCTAGCAATAAATATAGACTCAGGCTGAATGTGGCTTTCCAATGGTTAAAGAATTTTTGAAATCGACACAGTAGTTTTTGAGTTTAATCATTACAAACACACACACACACACACAGAGAAACACACACACACACAGAATCACACACACATACAAATTTTTCCTCTTTATAATAATATTAGTGTAGATGATAATATTAGTGAACCTTAACGCAACGATATCGCACGTAAGGTGTGATTTTGAGTGAATTATTTTAGTTTAATAACGTGTAAAAAATGTAGGTATTTCTAGAGAATGTCGAGTTTTGCGAAGTGTGCTCGTTCTCTCTTTATCGTTTAAAAAGACCGGGCCCTAGCAGTGTGACAAGCAGCAATTATCTAGAGCCAAGTTGAACCAACGACAAAGCTAGAGCCAATATTAGCAGCACTAGCGACATCTTTGTTTCGAGCGCGTTACTGAAAAACGTTCCGTTCTTCAAGTTCTAAGAATTCATAAATAAAGAATTCCAATCTTCAAATCTGAAAATCATCATGTTTTATTGTAATGATTTTTCCTCAGTGCCATTTAAAAGTAAATTATTTATTATTAAAGTATTTTTGATTGCTTACCATAAACAAATATGAAAAGTTGATAGGGCGCCACTGGGCCACGTTATATTATTGCAGTATTGACTTAGTGCATTTAAAAAGCAAGTCTAGACTAGTCTTGCGGTAAACCTTAATGGCAACGGAGGTTTCGTTTCGTACTCGACTCTTAAAACGATAAGTCACAGAACACCAGTAATTAATATTCATTTTTCTGAGTAATCCAAAGTAAAAAGGTGAATCGTGTTATTGAATACAAAACAACATGAAGTTCTTTAATCGTCGGCGGAAACCTCCGCCTCCGTCGGTTCTTGCTGAAGAAAAGGAGAAGCAAAAGGTAAGATCATTATAATTATAAAAGTATATGGGTTTTGAATGTTCACATGTATTTGCTAGCCTATCTATTTACTAACTTGCTATTTTATAAAATTACTGACCATGATATGCGAGTACCTAGTACTTACACACAGCAAAAAATAATAAGAAATTACAAAGGAGTAAAGTAATCATGTATTTTGTTTATTGTTTTCACATATTTTGTTTGTTTACATATTTAATGAAAAGCTTTTTCCTAAAATTATGATGTATGTGGCCTAAGGAATGGAATATGTGTTGTTGAAATTATTTTTATTTTTTATTAGCTTATCTCTTTGTTATCTTACGACAATAAATTTATTATATAAAATTTTTGCAAAAATAAAAAGCCGAGAATTTTAAATGGCGGAAGCGGCATAAACAGTAAACATCGATCGCTTTCGAGCCGGGGGCAAGCACGGGTCACGAGCCATGCGCACTTCTTACCTCCCCACCCGCCCCCTGCCCGGGTGTACCCCGTCCTGGCGCTCACCCCGCCCAGACTCACCCACTCGCACCCGTCTAGGGCCCGCTTTCGTTTTATCTTCTTTCGTTAACCACTTGAGAATGTTCATAGTGGTAAATCAATCCCCCAAATTTATATCCACACCAATTATCTACTTATTAAATATTTCTCATACAAAATCGTGCACCTTACCAAATGTTTGAAGTCTACATTGTAACTAAACGTTGCACATTAATAACAAAAGTTAACTAACGTTAGTTAATAAAAGTGAACTGTAATACCAGAAATTACTTAATTCCCTGCTTTCGTTTGTCACAATCTCAATCTTAATGTTTGGATTATGAGGGCGACAGTAGGAACTTACCCGCATGAAATTCAGCGATACCTAATACAAAGTTTATTTAAAAAATAATAATTTAAATTTTAAACCGACATCAAAAAAGTATAAAATAAAATTTGTTACATACTTTAGGCCTACTATTTTTTTAGTTGGTGTCTTTAGTATCAAGTATTTTGTTCCTATTGTAAAATTTTGGTACCAACCTCAAAACTTTACTACATACGTAGCAAATATTATTTCATACTTATTTAATGTCGATTAAATTTTTTTAATTATTTTTTTCGTGTTTTTTAGTTTTAAGTCCATATCACGGAAACTACTGAACCGATTTTGATGAAACTTTTACCATTCCCTAAATTGAACAAAATTCAAAAAACACGATCCGTTAATTAGTTTCCGAGATATGCCTGGATAAACATATCTGCATACATACATAGATACGAGTACATACATACACATGAAATTTGGTATTCTTGCTTGGAAGCCGTAATAGGCCAACATAATAATATTTAAAAATTGTACAGTTCTGAGAATATTACATACATACGTATCGAATTGATTCAGTAGTGATAGCCCTTAACGAAACAAAATTAAAGTTTGCTAAAGGTTTTCAAAACATCATTTAGTTTAGTAATAAAACAAATTTGTACTTACTGACAATATGTTTAATACATACTTTTTCATTACCAGGTACCGGATAGCAAGGTAGTACTTAAACAAGCTAGGAAATATATCGACGAGCGGAATATGAAAGAAGCTCAAAAATGCTGCAAGAAGATTCTTCGCAAGGAGGAAGATAATTACTTAGCATTGGTAATGCTAGGTAAATCTTTAGAAGATTCAGAAGCCGCGCCTGTAACATTCGAAAAGGCTGTATCGCTTAAACCGGATAACCTATTAGCTTGGCAAGGTTTAGCTAAATACTACGAAGGAAAAACAGATAAATCAGCTGTAATTAAATTGTGTAATATTTATAAAAAAATATTGACACTTGAAATCACTGACGATTATGCAATCAAGATACTTAAAAAGCAAGGTGAACTGTGTTGCTTGCTGAATAATACCGAACATCTTGATTTTTTCGTGAAATATCTGAAAGAAAACCATAATCCACAAGTTTTACAAGTAGCAGAAAAAACACTATTAAAGTTATTACACTCATTGGTCCCTCGCAAAAAAGAAGACGCACTCAATATAATATCAGTATTGGAAAAAAATCAAAGAAATATTAAAGGTGCACAAATAATACATGCGACTGTTCTTTTACAAGAATATGGACTAATAACTTGCATTAAGAAAGTGATGCAGTTAGAAAACTTTTCTGATAACTGCAGTTTAAAAGAATGGGTGTGTGAACTCATATGTGTTGCATTTATAAAAAATAATCGTTTTGAGGAACAATTTGAATTCGGCTACTACGTGGACACATTGACGTCGGGAATAGAAAACAGAAAATATGCCACGTTACTTATTGCAATAATGTACTATAGGCGAGGTGACATTATGAAAGCCTATGAAAAATGTGCCGCTATAGTAAACACCTCTCAAAAAATAGACCAAACCGAAGCTACCTTTTTATTAAATTGTGCAAAAATCACGAATAACCCTTTGCTAGTAGAGAAAATTGCAGCTTTCTTATTAAAGAATAAAGTAATAAATGATCCGAAATTACCAATTAATAATCCCAAATTTACATTGACATTATACGACGCCCTATTAACGTCGTATTATGCCAACGGAAAATGCTATGAAGCAATCAGTATTTTAAGAAAAATTCCTATTGAAAAAATTGATTCTATGACGTTGATGAACATAGGATATTTGTTCCTTTCATCCGAAGTTAATAATGCTTTAATAATAAAAATATTGAATACAACAGATTATCTAAACCTATTTAAAGCCCTTGCTTACATGAAAAGTAGAAGATTTGATGAAGCAATTTCAGTCTTCCAGGTTTATGACAAACATCCAATTAAGTATTACTTCCTTGCATGGTCATATTCAAGAGTTGACCGACAAGATGAATGCCGTGAAACATTGGAAACAGCCATCCAACATATTTCAGATAATCCTAAAATATACTTTTGTTTAGGGGAACATTATTATGAGTGGCAAAGGAATATAGATGAGGGTCAAAGGTATTTTGAACTCTCATACAATTTAAACCCATTGGATAGCGCTGTTATAAAAGTTTTAAGCGAAATATACGACAGGCGTGAGAGATTGGATTTAGAATATAATTTATTGTACAACGCAGTCAACTTACCACAGACAAAACAATTTTGGGTATGTGCCAGATTGGGGCGCATATGTTTTATAAAAGGAAAAACATATTATGCAATTATTTATTTAAAAGAAGCTATCAGGCTGAATCCTAAAGATACTACTGCACATGAGTGGCTAGGAGATGCTTACTTATATGTCAAAGAGTACCACGAAGCACTTAAGGCATACGAAACAGTTGTTGAGTTAAGTACTGACATACCAGTACTTTTGTACTCTTATAATCAAATTGGAACAATATATATGATTGAAAAAAAATATAATAAAGCGGCATTCATATTTGATGGGATACTTAGGGTAAATCCAGTCGATATACAAGCTTTGAAAAGTGTTACCGAAATTCGGGTAATAACCGCGCGAAAAATGGCATCTCAGTATTTATTTTATTCAGCGAGAGATGAAATTCAGCGCGCAGTCAATCAAATTACTAGAGCTATAATAAAAGATGCAAAAGATAATATTGTGTGGCATTTACTTGGAGACACTCTCATATTTTTATCACGGCTACCTGAACACTACTGCTACGTTAAATTACAAACTTCCCAGGGTGAGATCCAAAAGAATGGAAAGGTCATTATGTACGATTTGGCAATCAAAAGCTATTCCCATCTAATAAAGTTCAAAGATCCCATTGCGTTATTCAAATGCGCCCATTCCTACTTGGAGTATTATCATAACACAAAAAACCAATCAATACTGCACATATCGTACAACTTAGCAGTTCTCTGCGTCACAGTTAATCCCAGCTCTTGGCGTAATTGGGATCTGCTTGGCAAAATTTGTTACTTCGCTGAAAAATATGCATTATCTCATCATTCCTTCTACACTGCGATAACATTAAATTCCAACCAATCGGTGACTAAAGTTTGGTGTAACTTAGGAATGTTGTATCAGAAACTAGAAAAAGATAGGCTGTCAAAATATTGCTTTACTATCGGCAACTTTGCCTTACCAACCTACCCAACGGAATGGATTGGTAACGGTCTTCTAGCTGAAATGATGGCAGCTGAAGGAAATGTTGCCATATTCAGCCCTGATAACAATTCCACTTTCTTTTTCACTGAAAACGATTTTACTGATTGGATCACGACTATAAGTGAACTCCGTGTCCCAGCAGAACAGCCCCAATTTGACGCGGCAATCCAAATATTTGAAAATCTCACGAACGGAATTGACATATTAGAATGGTACCTAACTACTCAACAACCAACTTCTAGCACCTGTACCTTACTAGGCCAAATACAAGAAGAAAAAGGAGTATTGAACTCTGCTTATTTACAATATGAGAATGCTTATGAAATGACACAAGATGAAGACCAAAAAAGGAAACTTCAGGTATATAAAGCCCGCGTTCTTCTAAAATTACAGCATTTTGTTGATGCTATATGTGTCTTCGGTGATAGCGAAGAAATCGAAGTGGAGCCAGCATGGAATTTAGGTCATGCTCTGATCGAAGAAAAATCTTACAATGAGGCTTATGTAACATTCAACATGATTATTTCGCATCTCGATGATCGTTTAAGTTTCCATGAACGATTGAATACTTTAGTCATTATGGCCAATATTGCATACATCATAAAGGATTCCAGTTTTGCGGCTACAGTACTAGATCGGGCTGCAGAAGTATGTCTGCAGGATCGTGAAAGTGCTATACAGTTTTTCAAATCATACCTCATCACTAAAGTCACCTTTGAAGTCGCTGTCACTTTTATGTCACAACGACAATCAAGCCATATGAGTGACGACATTTGGTGGTATTATAGGGGCTTAAATTATCTCAGAGGGCCTAAGACGTATGCTAGAGAAGCTAGCTCATGCATTCAGCGTGCTATCAGCTTAGCTTCACGATTTGATCATGTAGATGAACTGGGAAAAATGCATGCAATGGTTGCTATTTCAGAATTTTATGCAGGGAACAGAGATAATGGTAAATATTACGCCTACCAGGCATTAGCAGTTTATCCTCGCCAGTCAGAACTATGGGCTGCATTGATACTCTGCGTATTTTCTCACAGAGAGTGGCCTGAGCGAGATGCCTGGATTTTCAAAACCATCTATGCTCTACGCCAACAAATATCTATAACTCCACCAATCCGTGAATGGCTAAGAGACTTGGAAGATAGGCTTGTAAGGAATGACTAAATTATTAACGATGCATAGTAAAGTAATGCATAGTAAAGTAATGCATATTTTACACTTCTAAAAGATTAAGTATTAGACCACCATTGATATTGAGGAAAAACGACTATCTTTAAACTTTAATCTTTAAACGAATACAGGCATTACGTATCACCTCGTATCTTTGTCACTGACGGCGCGATATCATTGAATTAAACGTCTTATTTTAAGTTTTTTGTATTTTCAGGATTTTCTTGTTAGTAAGAGTCAAAATCTAAATTTCAAAAACGTGTAACCACATCTTAGCCAATGATATAAGAAAGATGAACAATTGTAATTCAATATATTTTCAGTTTTTTTTGTATTTTCAGGATTTTCTGGTTAGTAAGAGTCAAAATCTAAATTTCAAATACGTGTAACCACATCTTACCCAATGATATAAGAAAGATGAACACTTGTAATTCAATATAATTGCTATTTTTGCCTTGATTTCCGGTTAACTTTTTGTCATGAGACTTACTTTTAACAGCAATTTCTTATCAGCATTTTTCAAATAATAACAGATAACCCATTACAGCACTTTTTATAAAAATGAACAAAATGATCATCATTATTTATCTAAAACGGTTAGCTTTTATTATTGATTGTAGGTAATAAAAATTAGTTTATAAAAAAGTAAACATTTTAACTACTTGCTTTAAATCTATTCGAAACTTGCTATTCTAAATGTATCCATTATATTTTAATCATGTATGTATCTATTTTATTTTATTTGTAGTACGTCGATAGATACCTATGATATCTATACTCATAGCCAGTATGTGATTATTAAAAATGTTTAGTTGATCTATAATGTATTTTAAATTTTTAAGAGTAATAACAGCATTCAATTTATTAAACTGTCGACTGGTGTAACAATACAAGGTGTGATTTTTTTTTCAAAATCAATGGGTTCGATTACTGGCTAGGCATATTGATTTTTCGAAAATCTAAATTATTCGCTATTCCTCATAGTTTCGGATTTCCCCATCCACACACATTTGAAAAATTCAATCTGTAAGTACATATATAAATATATACGCAATATAATACCTACTGTAGCCATTAGTATATATCACCTTCCTATTTATTTAGTACCTAAATAATCTGAATAAGTTTTTCAGCTAACTTTTTTCTGAATGGAAATTTGAAAGTTTATTGTCAGTTTTGGTACCAATGAGATGCATTATATATTTTTTAATTAATACTACATTATTTTATTATAATTTAAGGTTAGTAGATCATTGTTATAGACGGAATTCTATGGACTGTTCAGTTTTTTGATGTACAGTATGTACACAGGTGAAATTATTACAAGGCAGGTAAAAATTATAGGCGTAACATTATAGGAATACTCTAAAAACATTCACAGACAGAAGTCAAAACTGTGTGTCAATTTTTAAAATTCTATCTACCTAATTATAATAATATACAGAGTAAGGGATTAGGTGCAATAAGTAACTGTAGTATGTTTTTATTGTATGTTTCATGAATTGTAGTAGGTACTGAATTTTTGGATCTTATTTCTATGTCTATTTGATCCTTGGTGTTGTTTAAGTGTATGTTGGGAAAAATTATGAAATAATAGATAATGGTATGATAATGCCGTAATGCTTATTTATTGTAAACATATCATTGCACCGCAATTTATTTAATTTAAATGATCTTAAATATGTATAAATATGTTAAAATAAATACCGACACCTGCTTAACTGATATTGCTTAGGTACCATTTTATAATAACTGTATTTATTATCTAACGATGCACTTAACTAAGTAAACATTTAACATAGTTTTATATAATCTACTTAAGTTATCTACCTACCTGATACCTAAATGAAGTAGTGTGTGTTTTATGATTTTAGGGAATAAGTTTTGTTCATCACGCATTTATTTTTGTAAAACGACTACTTATGATTTTACTTTTATACCTATGCAATACCTATACATACAATTGATAATTCTTTAAGTAAATGTGAGCATTATACTACAAAGCGATTGGGAAAACAATCTTCGGAAGAAACACGAGCACTATTTAAAATCATAGTATACATTTAACATTTTGTTACAAGGATTAAATGTTGACCACTCACCATCACACAGCGTGTAGGTACCGGTCTATCCTAATTCTGTCAAAAATTAATTTACACATTCTAATTAAAATTAATTTACGTATTCTGCTCGATTTACCTTGATTGCGATCTGTGTAGATCTCTTAGATATGACTTAAGATCACAAGCGATTGATTGCAACGTTGGAGTCAGTACCTACCTACCCTACTTGGAAGTACTACCCTACTTCCCTACTTTGACAAGGTGTGGCCACTGGCTCGTATTACATATATAGTTATGTAAAATATTTGATCCTTTCTGCAATTATTACATACATGCTCACATTTATGTGTTTCAATCACTTGAGAAAATATCGTGAATTTTAAAGACAACCTTATTATAGGATTTTTAATGCATTTTTGGATCCCTTTATATATGTGAAGACATAAACAATCTCTTGCACACATTTCTTAACTATTTTTTGATGTTATTAATGCAAATCATAATCAATGGTAACAACCTCCGTAGATAAAACATGTAAAGTAGATTTTCCATAGAAAATTTGTAGCAGTTTAACAATGTATCTCGATGTCAAAGTATTGGTAATAAAGTTTTGTCTCCTTGATATTTGGTGTTTCATTTACCTCTAGCCTTATCAAATCCCTTTTAATACTTCCTCCGACCACCTAGTACGCCACCACGATAGTACCTCTGACTCGTAATTAAATACGAAACGAACATTTAGAAACACCTTTTTTGTATTTCTACGAGTAGTGTTTTAAATTGCCAATGCAAAACAACAACCTCAAAAAATCCTGAATTAACTTTATTAGTGATATTACGGGTTGGACTTAGAATCTCTTAGCACGAATTTGGAGGTAAAACATATTGCAGTTGATAGAGTAAACTGTCAATTGTAAATGAAAAACAGTGAAATGAAACGTAAAAAATAGTCTGGGACAGACTAGACTGCTTCATCAACAACAATTTTAAGGGATACTAAGTTTTAACCGTACTTACTACTACTACTACTACTACTTCATACAGGACCTACTTGGTTAGTAGCGGTTTGGAGAACTTCACAAGTTTTTGGGAATATTAAGAAGAACTCTCAGGCATGTAGGTTCCCTCACGATGGTTACCTTCACCTTTACAGCAGATGATAATTAATATTTAAATATATAAAGCGCACTTTACCTTTTATAAAGTCATTGGTGCGTGCCACCGGGATTCCAACCCTTAACACAAGACATAGGCAAATTAGGCTCAACTCACACTGGCGCAGAGTCGAAGCGACGCGACGCGTCATATTTTGCATGGCGACGCGCGCCTTCGCGCAGCGGCGGTCGTCCGCTTTTTGCCAGGCATTTTCCTACAATTTTTATCACTGTAGGTTTTCGCCTTGATGTTAAACACACCCGAAGTTTGCAAAATAAAGTGGCAATGGGCTGGCCACATCGTTCACAGGACTGACAACCGATGGGGGGAAAAGGCCCTCGAATAGCGACCACGTTTAGGCAAAAGGAGCACAGGCCGCCCTCCTACCAGGTGGACGACCTGAAGAAGGTAGCGGGAAACCTTTGGATTCAGAGAGCCCAGGCTGACTGGCGTCGATTAGAGGAGGCCCATGTAAAGCAGTGGGCTGCCGAGGGCTGAAAGGGAGGAAGGAAGGTTAAACAGATATTCATATTTCTGTACCTACTAAATAAATTAATTTTTCATCTTCGTCCATTGTCGTCGTAGTTTAGCACTGTCGTCCGTCCGTTGTCGGTGTCTGACGCGTCACTGAGCTGCGTGACTGCGCCCGAGTACGCGCGGCGACTCGCGAATCCAATCCACTCGACTTCTGCCGAGCGTCGACGCGCGCTTCCATATATTTGTCATGTCAGTACCCATTAATGACCCACTACAGGGTCGGGTCTCCTCTCACAATGAGAAGGATGTAGGCCTTAGTCCACGCTGGCCTACCACGCTGGCCTACTGCGGGTTGGTGGACTTCGCATGCCTTTGAGAACATTTTTTTTTTGTGAACTCTCAGGCATGCAGGTTTCCTCACGATGTTTTCCTTCACCGTAACAGCAGGTGATATTTAATTTCATAAATCGCACATAACTTTTATTACAAAGTCCTTGGTGCGTGCCACTGGGATTCGAACTCGGATCCCTCGATTCGAGGTCGAATTCTAAGCCACTGGGCTATCACCGCTGCTATATTTACATACCTGTCCATATATTTACATAGCAGAAATTTGTAAGTATGTACTTAAGTATAATAGAAAAATATGACGCGTCGCTTTGACTCTGCGCCAGTGTGAGTTGAGCCTTAGGCAACACATACCAAGACATCATTTTTAAAACAACCCAATAATTTATGACAGTAGACGTAGGTACTGCTACTAAGTACTTTGATTGAACAGATTAATCAAAATTAAGGCGGGTCGGCGCCTGCCAGATCGTCTTGGTCGATGTACGACCTAAAATCAATTTTACCGCCCGCCCAGGATTGTAGACAGAAGGGATTGGAATCTACGGGTGTCTTGAGGCTGACACACTTTGGTTTGTTGAGCCAGTAGAGTAAGTAAGTAAGTAAGTAAGTAAGTAAGAAGGTAAAACTACGAACGGCCGGAGGCCTCAATTCCTCGCTATGAGGAATAGCGAAAAATGCTGAAAGGAGTCTGGGGACCGATTTTGATGAAAACTAAAACTGCATCATTGGATTTTCTAAAAATAAGTATGCCTAGCCAGGAATCGAACCCATTGATTTTGGAAAAAAAATCACAACCTGTACCTATTGTTACACCATTCGATAGTGTCACTAATAAGGAACGTATTCTTAAAAGCAATGACATACGGCAATCTTAAGAATAGAGCTCATTTCTTACAAATGTGTTTTTTTCCATACAAACCTTATCTGATACTAATAAAAAAAATGCATAAAAACTATTAGTAACAGGTTTGATATTATAGCCTTAAAGTAAAAATTTCTGAATTTTATTACTCACACCCTTACAAATAACTGCTGTTTATTAAAAAAAGTCTAATAAATGAAATGTGCAAAATACGTTAAAAACTTCCTATACAACGCATGTAATATTAATATATAATTATATATTATTATATTACCTATATTTATATGAAATTTTCATTTCTATATAATATTCCTGTTGCTGAAATATCAAGGGTTGCAAAAGCTGCACGAGGGGGGCTGCCGACGCCCATTCCACGGGTGCACTATCAGACAAAATCAATAATATCCCCCTGTAGAGCGCGCTGCTCTGCGCATCCCATTTAATACTATACCTACGTAAGTAAAATTAAAATCTGCGCTGTGCCCTAAGCTCATTCGCCTGCTTGGAACACTTTGAAGCGCTGGTCTCACGTTATCAATCCATTACATTTACATTTACCTTGCTGGTGGTGATATCGAGGTAAGTACCTAATAATCAAATTTATACTGTCATTTCATAGGTAGTTGTCCTACAAAACAAATCCAAACAGCCGGGCATAAGCACGGCCAAAACTCTTACAGGTATTTTTGCGCCATATACAATATTATCTTTTTCTCACATTTACTTAACTTTTTACTTTTAACTGATGTTTGGTACCCCAAAAATCTTAACTTTGAAGACAATATGTCGATTTTTCTTTACAAAAAGATACGTAAGATCGTAACCTTACGTACATACTACGCACAAGGGCGATACCTATTGATTAGATCTGTCTGACATTTTCTTAGTCGGATACACGTACGTATAGAGTACATATTGAAATAATAATTTGATGTGACGACATAAAAATTTTCTTCCCACTTTGGATACAACTTAATTATTTGCTCATAAATTGTTGTTTGTTTTAGGTACATCGAGATAGAGGAAGAATATCCGAACAAGATGACTATAGGCAAAGTCACGAAAAAGGACAGTCGCTTTATCTCCAAAACATACGACTTTCTGATAAAAAATAAAAAAAAATTAACGCTGAAGGACTTCGCAAAATTGGTTGAACTCATGAATGAATCCGATGACCGAACCAGCAATCCATCTCAGGCTCAGCCGACCGGCCAACGAGCGAACAGGCCCGTGCTCGGCCTGGGTCATTTCTTGAGCCAGCCGTCACGCCTGAACAACCAGGCCTCAGCCGGTACAACGCGCCAGCACAGTGCCCTCCCCTACGAACGCAATGACCTGCCCGTACCTGCCGTTCCCGCCAAGAAGAAACAAAATGAAGATCGTAATCCTCTCGAGTCCCCCGAAAGCCGTCAATCTGCTGGAACTAATTAAATGAATGGCATAAAACTGCTTCCATAACTTTTCTATTAGATCTCAGACATTGTTGTTTATTATTTATCTTTCGCATACGTTACAACTGTAACATTTAACTGAGTATACCAAACTTTTAAGACTTCTCTAATTTTCATGACCTAATTTTTTTACCTTCTTTTACACTTTTTGTGGTAATTTTAAAAACTAAGCACACAGTTCTCTTAAATTATATGATCATCGTCACCCAGGGTTGAGCGGTGGAGAATGCCATTAGGCATGAAGTTGACCCCGTAACTACCCTATTTTTTATGTGATACGAATTGTTTTTATTTATATTTAATTAAAATTACTTATATATTTTTCAATTCTGATGAATAAATATTTATTAATTCGTAATTTGTAAAGTACCTAATTTAATTTAGGCACATTTTTATGTAACGTATTTATTATCGACTATACACCTTCAATAAAATACTTAACTAAGTTTCTATTTATTTGATGTAGCCCTTAACCTAGAAAATTCGCATCCATTTAGTATATTATAGGTAGGTACCTAGTGTTGTAATATTTCAAATAGAAGTCAGTTTATATTTACTCTTTTCCTATTTGGCAAACAATCTTGGCATTACTTTTTATTGTAGAAAACTTTAAAAATTGCTTAAAAATATTATAATTAGGTACGTAACTAGAAATTTATTTCAGTTTAATAAAAAAATATATTATAAATATTATTATTATTTTTATTTATAATATAAATAACAATTCATTTTTAAATCGTCTCCTTCGCGTCTGCTTTATTTTTAAATCGCAAACTAAAATAAAAAGACGTGCTAAGATTGTTTACCACATTGGACAAGTGTAGAAAAAGGACTATAGGTACAATATGTAGTTTATAAAATTCAATACATCCTATCTTAGGCTTACAGGCTTAGATTTTTAGGTAGGTATAAGTTAAAACTGATTCAATATTGGAAGAAGTGGAATCTTCCATTAACTTTTCATTTTTAATTTAAAATAAAACATCATGTTTTAACTTAAACAAAACATCATTGTTTATGATCGTTTTAGGAGTTTGTGGTAACCCCCCAGGTACCTAATTTATGAATAAAAATCGATGTATTTATAAGTTAATTCAAATAAGTCAAACTAGTAGAGGCGCCGCGCCGTCGTAATAGGTAGAAATTTCAAATTATATATAATATATATAATTTATTTATTATTATATAGTCTTGTTGTCACTTGTCACTATAAAATGACATTGACATAATCAGGCATACCAACATTGTGGTATTTAAACTTAAAGGTATACAACGACTTGACTATTATAATATTAATGTAACCAATTCTTAGTCTATAAATAAATATTTTGCTTTTTTAATGCTGTTTTCAAAACCTGATCCTCTATCGAAAAATCGGTATCGGTAAAGATTTGAAATCACCTGACTATCATCTGGCAACACAGGTAACTGTGAAATCAACTAAAAAAAAACGACCAACAGACAGACAACTTGCCAGACAGAACTGGCAGACTGATTGACTGACTGATTGGTTCATTCAACTGGTTACTGGTTGGCTAACTTAAACTAAGTAGGTAGGTAACTAACTAACGTAAACGTACTTCTCGATATTCTTGTGTGGCATTTTGAAAATATTACAAAGAAGATATATTTTATAGGTAAATATACTTACATGCACTGGATGCTTATTCTTTTATCAATTTACAATTTACATCATTATCATTGAAGCAGCTTATCGACGTGTGCCACTTAAAATTCTTTAGTAATTGGCATTTAAATGTTTGAGAGTTTGTTTACCACGCCCTAAATGATTGAGGCTTGGGATTCAATTTTGGTCGTTACAAAGTTAACTTCACAAAGTTTTGGAGTGAACTCTCACCAAAGAAATAAATTCTGGCCTTCCCAAAATACTTCTTATGGGAATAAGCCCATATTCTTGACTCATTTCTTTTTTTCAACAGGTTTTAGTCGAAAATGTCGGCATATGAACCTCACGCTTACTTTACAGGGAATGGAACATATAAAGCTATAAACCCAATCGTATCTAAAATTGGTGATTTTACGCCGTTCTACATAACTATAGCAATTTGTACGTTTATACTGGGTTGCATAATTATTCTGAACATCATTTGTTGCTGCTCGAGATACTCAGATTATTGGTTGGATCGACACACAGGTCAGTGAATAATTTTTTTATTCAAGCAAACAAATATGTATGGATCATAACTAATGCTAGAAGCAAAATGGAGTAAGTACATATAACAGGTTGAATATTTCTTTCCACAGGTAACAGGTGGATTGTATCTATATGGTCTGCAACACCACACAAGCAGCCCCCTTTAGATTTTACTGAATTAGAAAGCCAATACCATTCAGTGCAGTACGTCCACCCATACCACAGTGAGGACTATCACGAGATTCACAAGCATCACTCGGAGGTGCCGCCATCAGTGTCTCAGCAACCCTTGACGTCATCACAAGAATATTTAGAGTTGCATAAGCGAGAAAGCGATATATAAAATGGCATTCATAATGATGTATCCCGCCATAGCTGTTCTCTCACTTTTTGTTTTAATGGTTATCATCCTCATCCTAAGATTTGGTGCGCGCTGGTGTAAGTTAAGACATGTAACTTTTGCAGATCAAGAATACTGGAATGAGGACGAGGCATATGAACAAAAAGTGTCCTATGCTTAATTAAAATATTTTTCTACCATTCCGTCCATGTATGGTCTGATTTTTTAAAATATTAACATTAGATTAAATTATTATTAAGAATAAACATTTTTATGATTTTTTAACAATATAATTATATGTTTAAATTTAGACTAGTATTTAGGGAGTGTAACCCATAGAGATTAAATATGAATTATAATTTTTTATAATTATTTACTTATTTAATAAATAATTATTTATAATACAAATGATTATTTGTTATAATGACCATATTATATAATATAATACATATTATGAATTATCTACAATGATATTTCTATAAAAATTATGCTCTATATATTTTCTGTTTAAATTCTGGTATACCTTCTATATATATCTACTGTAACTGTTGCACTGGAGGTTAGGTTTCACACCCACCTATGAAAATATTTGTGTGAGGAGCACAACTGTTTGTTCTGTTTCTGGGTGTAAATTTGCCAGCTGTCTGATTACCATAACACAGGCTGACCACCTAAATTGGAACTAAAAAGAAGTGTATGAAGTTTTCCCAATATAACATACCCACTATTCTTTCCAATACAATGTGAATTCACATCAGAATCTATCAATTGCGATTGTTCTTTAAATACATGTACTTCTTATTTGCACGTAAGATTTGCATTTGATTTATTTTAGTGTCTATTTAATAAAATTATGTTACACTACCAAAAATAGAATTTTATTTCCTGCCTCTTCATTAACACAAAAAAAGAAGATAGTTCGCAATAACACAGTAATTTTGATGTTTAATGGCACTACAAAATATGCTTACTAAGAACTGATACTATAATCAGTGTTATACTTGAACCATAAATAAATCACTATAGTTTGTGTGAAAGATAAAATTGACCCAATCTTGTGGTTTATTAAAAAAAAAAAGATTTAACATACCACTTCTAGTAAGGAACTAAATAAATGAAAACGAATATCGCCCCTGACATGATACAGGAATATGTATCAATCTTAGTTTAAGTTACTATGTATGTATATGACGTGATTCCTAAATAAAACGGTATTTTGAGTTTGAGCTTAAGCTGGAATAAGCATAGGTTCGATGATGTACTTCTGTAACAGCATCTGAAGCAGCAAACTACGTCTATAGAGTTACTCCGTTACCAATTAGGATAGACACGTTCACAATTTTAAAACCTGACTTAAAAGATCACTTAGGAAAATCTGGAAACATATTACATAATTAATTATAATTAAATCTGCATTAAATAGTACCCCTGGTATGCATACTTGCATAGCCCTTCCATAGGTGGCTGCAATCCTTTTATGGCTCACTGTTGGCCACAGGTCTCATAGTTTAATTACTTGATATTAAACATATACATACTGATTTTTTTAAGAATAGAGATATTCCTCATTTACAAAAGAAATATAGTCTGGTCAAGAGACTTTCACTCTGGAATAAATTCGAAAGGAATACTTACAAGAACTTTAAAGATATTATCATAATAAAATTGAGAAAATCCCCATAGACAATGGGGATTTTCTGGGGGACTTTCTGACACATGGGGCAGCAAAAAATTGTATTGGAAGATTGAAAGTCAAAGTTAGCAAAATATATTGATTTTTTGGCGTAATTGTTAGTTTTTTGATAAAAATAGCCAAGACAAAACCGTAGATAATGCAATAATCTACAAAGTATATGTTGGAACCCGACGGTGATGGTCCGAGTGGACTGTTTAAGTAGGTGATGCTGGTCGTGTGTGGGAAGAGATCAAACGCGGATTGCACCTCAACAACTTTTATTGTAAAATATTATAAAGGCATTGTAATTATAATTAATTCTTATAATTATTATACAATGATTGTATAATAATTATTATACAATGATTGTATAATAATTATTATACAATGATTGTATAATAATTATTATACAATGATTGTATAATAATTATAAGAAGTAATGGCGATGAATGAAATGAAAGATTAAAATATATTTATGACAAGAAGTTTAAATTTTGAATTATTACTTTTTTAAATATAAAAAGAGGCTTTGATTGAACTTCAAACAAAAATTCCTTTAAACAGTAGGTATTTAATTTTGCTAAGTTATACTAAATGAGTGAGTGACCGGTTGCAATGAATAAAACTACTTAGTATAAAAAAAAACATTTGTTTTATTAATTTATTATTAAATTACTAATCCACTTCATAAACAATTCATAAAACTTAAATACAAAGGGATAATTAAATTTTATGTACAAGAAATTACGTGTATTTGGAATAAATTATCGAATTAATATAATTCTGTGATATGATACCTACTGCCATATTCACTAATTTAAGTTATTGCATTAAGTAAACAATACTTGTACTCTTTTGGTATTGCTCAGCAAATCATATCAAACCAAAAGTTTGATGCTTGTACGTTACTAATACAAATTAAACTTGGATCTTAAGTTGTACGTTTAAAATATTTTGTTTTTACGATAATTAAACTGAATTATTTATAAATTACCTATACTGCGTATAACGCTGACATTTAATATCCAACCTATTACATGGGTTCAGGTTTTTGTCCTAAAAAGCCTGTAAGTATTTATTTAAAAAATATGTACGTTTACGCAAAGAGGTTACCAATAATAAAATTCTAAAAAATACGTTGATCTTTTTCGGTCATCTATTGTTTCAAACTGCAACATTTTAGGAATTCATTATAATTACATATTATTATGTTATAATTATATCAATGAAATTGCCATCGGCATTGCAAATTATGCATTTAACAATGAATAGAAGTTATATTCGAATTTTATGTTCTCCAGTAGGTAGTAAATTACGGTTTTTAATTTAAGTATTTAAATTATTCAAATAGGTCAGTGATGGTAAGTCCACAACATATAAAGGCATAATTACATAATAATTAGAATGATACAAAGTATCGTGTAAACATAGCATGTAGTACAAACAAACCACATCACAATTTGGAAACAAGTTTTAAAGTATCTACAATTTTAAAGTTAGTGACCTATTACGAATAGTACCACATAACTATGCAATAATAATATTAACATAATGCTTACAATAATGAAAACAAAAAAGATATTAAAAAAATACAATTCTTTAGTTAGCGAATAAAAAACTGAAGTACGTCGCACAGTGATATTTGAATATCAAAGCTTAAGTATTAACAAATGTAATATACATATCATTAAACATAAAATTATTACAAAAACACTAAATCACACCGGGAAAAAAGCAGTTAAGAGCTTTGCCGTTGCCAAGCTTCACTGAAATTGTATCGTTTACTCTCAAAATGATTAAAACCTATGTTACGTATTAACGAACTTATATGTTCACTCAATTAAATATGTAAATGTTTCTTAAAGAAATATAGCAATCCTTAATTCATGTTTGTGCCACATCACTGGTTGTCTTATAAATCTTACACCCTATACTAAACTCTATCGATCTCGCAGTAGTTAGTGAGAATTTGTCGGTACCGGTTTTATTATTTATTTAAATCTAACAACTTTCCCTCAACAATCACACAAATTTAGAATTTGACAATTTTAAATTTTAGGAAATTTTTAAACTGTCCCGTGCGTATAGGTAGTCTAATAATAAACTGAAGGCCCCTCCAACGTCTATATATTCCAGCAGAGTACACATGACATATTGTCATGACCACGCGGATTCGCGTAGCTGTGCGCCGTACATGCATTCACATGACAGTAACTTTTAAAATTCGATCATATCTGGGCTTGTTGACCAACTAAGCATAATGACACAAGCGCATAAAAATATTTTATTTAAAAATTGGTGCAAGTTTAAAACAGAACAGACATGTCGGCCCATATGTCATGTGTTAAAATTAAGGTTTCGAACATAGATGAAATCAAAAGGAGAAGATGCGGCATACGCTTACTTGTATCGATCAAAAAATGAGTCCGACTCAACTACATAATTATGTAACTTACACACACACAAGTCTATAAATGAAGTGTCAATCGGGCGGGCGAGACAGAGCGGTAAGTTTTATCATTAGCGGGAACGAGCCGGAGAGTGCCCCGTCCTCACGCGCGCGAATCGGCGCGACCGTCTTGCTCACACATAGATCTAATTATATTGCTTTCTTTTCTTGATAAAAATGGCGAACTACATTCAAAACCATCATTGATTTTGAAGAAAAATTAAGTTTAAGTGTACTTACGAATGAAAAGAGATGCCGTGGAATTTGTTTTTCGGTTTTGAGCACCTTTTAAAAGCACACGAAGGCATTGTTTTACCTTTTTAAACACAGAAAATCCGCGATTATTGTGTTCTAAGCGCACATGTAGTTCAATAGCTAGCCAAATTGCGACTAAAGTGAAATTGTGTGCATGGACCTAATTTTAGGTGCGCACTCATGAGACGCTAGTGCCGTATCTTTACTTTTTGATTTAATCTAAGGTTTCGAATCAAGATTAATGAAGGGGCATTCATTTAGAATGAGACAATACATGTTTAAATGTGTTACGAAGTCCATCCATTTATTAAAGGCTAGCTGTAAGTATCTTTGTTACTACTTGCCTCCTATTTAATTTGCCTTTTAATTCAGGTAACTGCCTTTTTGATTATCAATACATTTAAATATTGCATGTATTAAGACGTAATATATTTGCTATTTTTTTAAAGTTGATTTTAAAAAATGTGGAATTGTATGACATTATAATTGATACATGACATACAACATTTATTTTCACTATTGCAGACGAAGAAGTCTTTTCGTTCGTGAAAAACACAGATATACTTGACTTGAAGTTTTAAATTTAGGTTTTCATAGCGTGCTTCAAGCTGGAATCCGCACCGTTGAAATCTCAATGAAAACGAATTTTGACAATGATACAAATAGTCCTGAAATAGTCGTAAATAGTCGTAGGTACAGGTAAAAAAATTTTCGCATTTTAGTTTTGGCGTTATAGCTATAGGTTAGTGAGTGAACGTCAAGCTGTAATCCTCGCCTCTGGTGTAAGCAAACGGTAAAGTCTATCGAATTAGGTTTCAAATATTGCAAATAGTCATGAAATAGTCGCAACGGCATGCCAAATCTCAGAAATAGTCCATAAGAGGTTCCAGAGATATAAATAGGGTGAGGAACTGGCTTATGGCTTGAACATTTGAAAATTTCAAATTTCTCCGAAACGCCTACGACTTTCGGTTTCAAGTTTGTGCCTATAGTTTCAACCTATAGTTATAACGCCGAAACTAAAATGAGACTATTTTTTTTTACTTGTACGACTACTTACGATTATTTTAGGACTATTTTTTAGCATTGTCAAAATTCGTTTTCATTGAGATTTCAACGGTGAGGATTCCAGCTTGAAGCACGCGTTTTCATGTGAGATGTTAGAATAAATTTCCTCGGTGACATAACATTGCAAACGTAAACAAGGTTGAAATATATTAATAACATGATTTTATAAAATATATTACTTATTTAAGATTTAAGATAAATAACTTATCTAACTTAGCACATACTATGGAAATTTGTTGAAAAATGTTTAATCAAAAAATATAAAAATCCAACACAAAGCAACACAAACAATACAACCTAACCTTAGTTATACTAACATCGTAAAACTTATCTTACAATAATAATACATTATATAATCCACTTAAAGGAGCTATGCCTAAACCCTTATAACAACCTAAAGCATGAAGTTTAAACGATTATACATAAATAAAAGTGATGCAATGTAACTAGTCTGGCCATAAATACTGTTACATAAAAACTTTTTAATTATTTTGAAATTGGATCACGTATAGTATTTTAAAAACTTATTTCGATTTTGCACCATTTCACATATTTTTTCAAAGTGTATCAAGATACAGTCTTGGGTCGTGTTGTTAAAGCTCTCAGCAAAACACTTTTCAAAAATATACCGTGGACTTTCCAGCAGGACTCTGCACCTGGTCACAAGGCATGTACTACCCAAGCCAACGTTGAACGGCTTGAAACCAACGTTCTCGACTTTATAAGAGTTCAAGACTGGCCCTCATCTAACCCCGACCTCAACCCGTTAGACTTCAAATTATGGTCAGTTTTAGAGGACACGGCCTGCTCTAAAAAACACGGCGACATTCTTAAAAAATCTTTGGAGCAACCAGTGGCGAAATTTCCCTTGGAAACAGTGCGAAAATCCATAGATTCGTGGCCAAACAAATTAGAGGCCTGTATAAAAGCTAAAGGAGGCCATTTCGAATGGAATATTTTTTATTTTTTTACTGAGACGTTAATAAATATAATTATATTAATAAATAATTTTAATAATATTACATTACTTCATTTAAAAAAATGTATTTTCATTTGTAAACAGAACTTATGGCTGGCTAGGTATATAGGTTACTAACATCAAAAGTTTGACACCGATTTATACCATACACACGGCACACCACAGTGCGGATAAATGTTAAATAAATGGGAAGGTATGCCCTATGGTATGTACATCGAGGGTGATAGCGTACTATATGAAGTTTTGTAACAAAAAAACTCAGTGTAACAAAATACTAGGAACCTTCAAATAGTGACTGGTTGAATGCCACGCGTAGGCTTTTATACGATATTTTAGGCGATGAATTTTAAAGACAACTATAAAATACATTTACTGTAAAAATCAGTCTCGATCAATAACTGCTAAGGAGAGATAAATAACAGGATATAAAGACACTTAAACTAATAACATCAGTGCATGCGTTCATTAAACCTTACGGGCGTTTAAAAAGCTTTTAAAAATCATTGGGTGACATTATAAAAGCACAATATTTCATCACTGACGATATATAGAACACGCAATGATTAAACATACATGAGACTAGTGTGAAACAATATAAAGTATCTTACTCCATCTAAGAAAATACACAACTATAAAATACCTACTAACTACTTACATATTATCTCTTACAAATCTTACAATGTACGCTTACAATCTAACCTATTCTAACAAATGTTCAATTTATCTTCGATATAGAAAGCGTCTGGAATTCTCAGACAATCCATTTAATTCTTATATAATATTAGTATACAGCTTTACATCTTCGATTCATATTTCCAAATACCTGCTTTTGGAGTTGTTTAAAATTGCTTTGAAATACACATGAATTAAAATACAATGATGAATGATGATGATGATGATGAGATCGACAAAGCTGTTCGGCAAACGACATTTGCGAATCCTAAACATCCAAAATGTACAACCGAAAGCCTAAATCGACCAATTGAATACTGAAGGATCAAATCCATAGAGCAATCGTTTATCTTAAACGTGAACCTAAGATATTATTTTCCATTTTAAACTACAAAATTGATCGTCAATTGTACTACGTTGAACTATATGTATAAAAGGGGCTTCACAAATTTCGTTACTAGTTTAAAATTTTGTATGAAATATGAATTCAATGCCATAGAACTTATTAATTAATCGACGAAACACCTCACTAACCTACGTACATTGTAAGTTGTAACACTATCAATATAAAAAAGTTACGTAAAAGGTATGAAATCTACGTGATTATCAAAATGTTCACCGCCAATATATAAATTACTTTCAATTATTATGTACAAATTCTAATATTTTTCCACCGAAAATTTTAGATCCGATGAAGTAAGAAAATAGGTGTACAAATATTTATATCTTCAATATTTTTTCTCTCGACATACACTAAAATACCATTCGTGCTCTTATCTTCAAATCTAGAACTAAATATTTAAGAATACTACAAAAACTAGCAGCCGTCGAAGTCGAAAGGGACCATTCATAAATATTCCGGGATTTTATAATTATTTTGCATATATCTCAACCTCCTGAAATTGTAAGACCCTTCCTCTAACACCTATGCATTAGGTATACAATACATGATTTTCAATAAATAATATATTGAATTGAAACAGCACTTTGATTTAAAATACTGTTCCATAATATTGTTATATTTGAATAAGTCATATTTTACTGAGATCCGCCATTCTAACATCTAAAAGAAAGTTTTGTGTGGTTATATCAACGATAATAATAGAGTCGCTATTTAAGGTTTTTTCTGGTAAGTATAGCAATCTATGAATGGCCCCAAGCGAGGGCTAGCTTTTCGCCTTTCCCCTTCCGACCCGCGGTAGCCGCCGGTATGTGCCCGTAGCTTGCAATTTTAGCGTTTCATGTGATGCGGATGGCAAAACGATTTTATCATATTTCGGTTCATATTTCATATTATGTCCTTTTGGATTTTCTAAGAAGGAAGTCAATGAGCCCGCGAGTTCCGTGAAATCCGGAAAAACCGATTAAAGACAAATAGCAAGAAATTATAGATTCAATCAATACTGGACCACGGTGGAAGCAAAAGCTGCCTTGAAGATAGAACAAGTCTTTTCTTTGCAACCTGCACCTATACAAGGGAATAGTTTTTTCAACAAAAAGACGAAAAACCATACAGTCCATCACAATGTCGCTTATATTACTTTGATTTTTTCACATACGGCCAATGTCTACTTCACACGAAATGCGCCTATTCTTAAAAGTATATACTGATTTCAATACACTCAAATCATAAAAAGGACCTTAACCATTTGAAGGTACAAATAACATGTTTGAAAAGCTTTTTTCGTCGTTCTTTTCAATATGTATTAATAAAAGGAATTAATCTAAGTATTTTTTTTTATAAAATTAGTGAATGTTTAGATCATTGAGACCCTACATACTTATTTAAGTTTCTATTGATAGAGATGAATTTGTTGTTAGATGACGTGCACACGGCCGTGCTAAATAGAATACTAGGTATAGAAATGGGGAAACTTTAAACAGGCAACAAACATAAAAAAGACGCTTCATTTTAAAGCTGGAATATTACTCAGATATATTTTCGGTTTGAACATGTGAGTCAAATTTACCTTCAAATAGCTACGATGTATGTAAGGTAGCTGCCTAATTTAAATTCCAAAACCACATTATAAGACAAATAAAACTAAATAAGTCGTATTACAATTACATAGTTACAGCAACTCCGTCCCAAATGAAATTAGAACATACAACAACAGCTGTGATGTTCATTTATCACAGAAAATACTTTAAAAATAAAGAGCGACGACTTAATGCAAGCTACACCGAATAGACAATTAGTTTTAATATTGGTGAATCTAATTGATGAATCGAAATCTTAACAAAACTTAAAAATACACACTTGGTAACGAAAAAAATATCACTACAACTTCAAGTCCTTATAACGTATTAGTATAATAATAAATGCTCCTTTCTGATATAAGTGGAAATTATAATCTAAGAGGTAGAATCAGGAGGGGCGAGGGCCGCGCGGGATCGTCATTGTACCGTCACGCTTGCTCCGGCCCTATGTAAAATGAAATTAAATCATAAGCATATTCCAAACTTAAAAGATATACGTATTCAATATTTTTATATCTATTGTGTTTAGATACCGTCCTTTTAATTGATTGATATTTATATGCTAGTGGCATAAATAAATTGGTCCATTAAATCGATGATCTAATGCGGACTTTGTAATATATTTCAATATTAAAATGATAATTATGTTTACTTTCAACCGATGACAGCTATAAAGTTAATATTTATCGATAAGGTTGATAAAACGGGGGTCTCAGATTAAAATTCCAATAGCAACTCAATGTGCTGACAAATAGCCGAGTATTTGAATTTGTGTCATTCCAGCTGATATAACTGTAAGTAAACATATCAAAGATAATGCAAAAGCTACAAACAGACTAGATAAGACCTACTTATAAATGCAATATAATGTGTTTTTCTGCAAGTTAATACTTGAGCAGTGGTTGCATAATTAGGATGTGGACATAACACACAACATGTATTTCTGATAAAAGAGTGCTGTCACAAACGTTTTAACTAAATTCGACTTAACTTTCAAACTTGATTTTTATTGCGTGCTACTACACTAATTATATTTAAATCAATTGACTCGAAACACTGATAACTGCAAGTCGGTTACTCTCATGGGTAATGTTCTCAAAGGCATGTGATGTCCACCGACATGGCACCACACCACCGCAAACACACATGCTGGACTGTTACACCAGGCCTACACATACTACTTCTCACTGTGAGAAGAGTCCAGACGACGCAGTGGATCTCTACTGGGTGTGATTATAAAACTATACCTTTACAACTTGATGTGATCCGCGGTGCCGATGTTTGCGAGCGTTTTCTTTATACGCAGAGCGGTCAGCCGCGCTGCTGGGTTCTGATACCAGCACTCCTTCATTACCTTCGATATCGCCGAAAGAACCTGTAATACCAATCATCATTACATTGTTTGTTAAGCTGTTTGAATGATCGACCCTATACTACCAAGGTAAAATTGTGATTAAACACATTACCTTCCTCCCCTCTATATAACTATCTCCTGACATATTATCTTAATCTATTCAAAACAGTCCAAACGTTTAAAAAATATGTTTTTGCAACCACATCTTTGATTTATCTCTGCCTTGCTTAAATTGTCTCTCAAGCAAAGTTTTCGTGATTATTATTATCTGGACTCGAATGAATTTTTTCGTTATTTCACTCATTCCAGCTTGCCTCGAAGAACTTAATGGGTTATTACTCTTAATTATTACTATTAGTGTTACTACCTATTTATTTTTAGATTAAGTTTTGCTTGCATACACATATAACAAGATGTACAGTAAAAGCAGATTATTTGCATTTGCAACCATACAAAGTAAAACTAAAATCAGTATTTCCTCCCTATCCTTACTAGCTTCTGCCTACGACATGTTTAATTAAGATGCGTGCGTGCGTGCGTGTGTGCAATATACCTACACATGTTCTCGTTTAAGTTTTCGTACGAACGTAAGCAATATACCTCAAAATATATAATACCCACATAATATATTTTCGAATAAATATATCAAAAAAAACAAAATAACAATCATCATTCCCCACGCAGCTCAGCAGCTTTAAGGTAGCTTCATAAAATATTTTACAATGTGTACTTATAATATGAAAATTGAAAAATATCTACATGTAACAAAAGAATCCATTTCCTTCCCTGAACAGGCAGGCACGTGATTATATTTTCAAAACAGACTAACAATGCTATCGATCACCTATTTAATTTAGATCTCAAATTTAAATAAATCTGTCTTAACATTGTTGTACACAATAGTAAATGCAAATAGTGATTTTTTTTCCTTTTTAACACTTATCTGGTAAATCGATATTGGTTAAGAAAGGGGTTTAAAATGTCAAGTGCTGAAAATATAGAAGAAGATATTATATTGTCGCTGCAGCTCGGATATCCCGTCCACATTCAACTTTAACAGAACCGAATTTTAGTCTGAGAACTTATAGCGCAAACGCTCTCAGACTTTATGTAGGTATGCGAGTTAAATCTAAGGTAATCATTTGGCGATTTTGCTGTAAATTGTCTGCTATTTTTCCAATAAAACAAACAAATGAGATTGATATCGACTCGCCGTGTGAGAATATCATTTGTTGGCCGTTGGGTACAATAGGCATGATGACAGTAATCAAGTGTCGCCAAAATATTTATCTGATCTAATGAAATAGGATTCAAAGATTTTGAAACATGTATTTATTCCCTTATTAATGTCGAGATTAATAATTTATTTGTTAAAATAAATCTACAAAATACAACAATCCGCCATGATAGCTAAAACACCCATCAGATCGAATTACGTCAAATTACGTCACGTCTTAGTTAACGTCATTTTTTTAGTAAGCATATTATACGCGATCTGTCATTTTTTACTGAGCCGTGACGCAATGACAGACGTCATGACACGGGCGAGCGTTTTGGACCGAATTTGAAACTTAAAATTTAAACGTACTTTTATTACACAAAAACCTTAATTTTCTACAAAAATATGATATATTTTAGACATAATAGAAACTTCTGAATATCATAGAAGAGTTTTTGAAAATTAGTCATCATGCCTATTGTGTGTAGTTTTTCGACCCGTCGTAAATCCTCTGAGACAGGGTCGGTATGTAGTATGGCGGCTAACAGTTATCTAGTAAAACGGCCATCACCCTAATGTGTACTCGTTCTTCTGCTAGAACAGGCACATAATACAAAAGAATACATATTTAATAAACAAATCTTCTCACCATATCAGAATGCCATCTGTTGGGCACGTTTGGGCGTCGTTTCTCGATGCAGACGACTCGACGCATATCATCGAGTGCCGGGTCGGGAGGCACACAATCGTAGTACGGCGGCTGATAGTCGTCGGGCATCACGCCGCAGCGTCGAGCCATCTCCCACAGCACTAGCCCGAACGAATACACGTCCGAACGCTTGTACGGGTCGAATTGCCGCGAGTCCATGCTCTCGTCAAGTACCTTCGAATTGAACAAGGAAAGTATTTAGGAAGTGACTAGCTGCAACACATTTTTATTCTTGCGGTACACATAAGCAAGCTATATTGACGACATAACTATGATTGTACGTTTCAGATTAAGCAGATCACTGTATGTTTTATAAAGAAGTAAGTAGGTAAACATTATTTTTACGAATTTTACATAAAATATGCAAAAGTAACTCTGTCTGTTTTCATGTCTAAACTGCTAAACCGATTTTGATGATGATGACATCAGTATGGGGAGATGTGAGACATATCAAAAAGAACATACTTGCTGACATGCACGCTTGTTTCAGATTTTTTTATATAATATAAGTACCTATTGTAGGCTAATACGGCTGAGTTACCTAAAGTAATAAAAATAAGCAATAGGCATGATGACTAATTTTCAAAAACTCTTCTATGATATTCAGAAGTTTCTATTATGTCTAAAATATATCATATTTTTGTAGAAAATTAAGGTTTTTGTATAATAAAAGTACATTTAAATTTTAAGTTTCAAATCCATTCCAAAACGCTCGCCCGTGTCATGGCGTCTGTCATTGCGCCACGGCTCAGTAAAAAATGCCAGATCGCGTATAATATGCTTACGAAAAAAATGACGTGTACTAAGACGTGACGTAAATTGACGTAATTCGATTTGATGGGTGTTTAAGCTATCATGGCGGATTGTTGTATTTTGTAGATTTATTTTAACAAATTAATTTAATAATCTCGACATTAATAAGAGAATAAATATATGTTTCGAAATCTTTGAATCCTATTTCATTAGATCAGATTAATATTTTGGCGATACTTGTCATCATGCCTATTATACTTCTTAAATTGAGCGACAATCCGCTTTAGCTTAACAAGCAAAACTAACATTAATATAAGATACTAGCTGACGTTGTTTTGCGATATAAGTTGTCGAGCGTTAAAAATAGACTATTAAAAAATAGGGGTTGATGATATAACGGTGAAAATTTAGGGTTGTATGTATTTTATGATGCCACATTATTTAAAAATAAAAATAAAAAAAATTGTCCAAAAAATAAAATAAATATATTAGGTGTGGACAACCCTTATCACTTAGGGGTATGAAAAATAGACAGTAACCGATTCTCAGAGCCGTTTTGGAGGAGTACGGTAACTAAAACTGTGACATGAGAATTTTACATATAAGTTTAAAGATGTTAGTGAGGTTACCTCCGGGGCCATATATCGCTTGGTGCCAACGCGGTTAGTAGAGGGCACATCGACGGAGTCACTGGCCACATTGTGCCGGACCGCCAGCCCGAGGTCCCCGATCACGCACGTCAGGTTGCTCTTCACCAAGATATTCTTCGACTTCAAGTCGCGATGTGCTATCGCCGGCTTCCCTGCAACCGAACACACCGCCGCTGCGTACAAACCTGGGCCCTGATCCGCTAAGTCCCAAACGATTTCGTGCCGATATCATGTGACGTCAAACCGTACATCATTTCATGAACTCGGCACGACTAGGAACCTTAATGTCAATAGATTGTCACGATATTTTGAAGCCTTCTTTGACTTTTTATCACGGGGACGACACGACATTGCCGCGATACGAGTGTGAATGGTCACAGAATCAGGCCCCCATTAACATGTATGTATGCTCACCCACAGGCCGCGCGCCGTCCGACTCTGGCGATTCTGACCGTGAACTACTAGAATTTGCAAATACGTACATTACAGAACTTACAAAAAACCATACTGAACACATTTGAATGTCTGCGATTCTTGACAATGTTATATTTAAAGCAACTCGATTTGAAGTATGCATGAGAGTTTAAACAGGGTTACAATTCTAGTAGCTGCAGTGTTTTTCCAGTTTTCCAATTCTAAAATATGGATGTAGCTCTGTATATTACACCGATGACGTGTATTTAAAACATCTACATATATAATTATATTTAATATTCAAGAGGTTCTTTAAGATTTGTTTTGTGTGGAGAAAAATGTTGGGAAATACAGTACCTTTGGTGCCGACGATATCCATATGAAGATGTGCCAGCCCGGTAGCAATCGAAAGCGCCATTTTTACGAGTGTGTTAGAATCGATGGTGCGAGCGGTAAGAAAGTCGAACAGTGAGCCATTCTCGTGGTAGTCGGTTATCAACCATAACTGGGTCCACGTTCCATTGTCTGCAATCAAAACAAACGTATTATTTACCGCCTAATTCCTTTCAACCCTTTGCAGTCCACTGCTGGACATGGACCTCCCCAAATTGACGCCACGCGGTCGGTCGCTCGATCGCTCGATCCTAGGTCCTTTGAATCCAACGGTTTCCCGCAGTGGTTTTCAGGACGCCAGAACGTCTGGTCGGAGATCTGCCATTCGGACCTTTCTGATCAGTTTTCGGTCCTGCGAACGATGTGGCCAGCGCGTTGCCACTTTAATTTGCAAACTTTGAGAGTTATGTCAGTGAACTTCATGAAATATGAGTTCACGTAGCGTTATTAACCACTATGACAATAAATAAATATACTAATTAATCGTTTTTGCAGCTTAACTTTTCCTGTGGAAATGTTAGGTATATAGAATTTACAACTAGTTAACCTCCTCGTGAAAAGATAGCGAAGAAACTCGATACTTTATTACTCGTTGCTTCCAAAACATAATATATATTAACTTATATTTATCGCACTAGGAAGTGCAATGACGCCAAATAGCGCTGAGTAGTTAACTCGAGCAATTGTCTAGAAATTGTCTTGTTGCATTGCACGAGTAATCATGCGGGCGGCGAGTCGCCTTCTTCGAGAAGGATAATGTGAATACCGTTTCTTACTTCTCTAAAGAACAACATACTATGATTTAAATTTAACTGATTAGTACCTAATGCTGATGATCGCGCAATGAATACAAATATAATAAAACTGAAGAGCTTGTTAGTTTTTTTTTTCAATATCTAGGCCCTAGCAAATTGCTAATCTTGTCACATTAACGTCATTATGAAGAGAGGAAAAAAACAGGGCTTTCTACAAAATATTGCATATAATATCAGCAATATAGTTTGATTACGATAACTGATAGGGTGCATAAAAATTGGCAGTCTAGCCATTAGACGACATCTCCGAAATTGTCATAATATTCTAATCTTATTTGATATTTGAAAAATATTTTTGTCATGATAACCATGTTCAGAAGAAAGGGTGCTTACGCAAAGCTAATTTTGACCCCTAGGGTCCTTTCTACTTTAATATCCGATCGATAATAATATTAGTCATATTATCTACGTTATTGCATATTAACCGGAGACTGGCAACGAGACGTTGCTTGTTTCAGTGCAATACATAGCTTAATCTCACTTAGTGCTTATTCAGGTACGTGGTATGTCCACGTTGCTTGTAATGCTTGTAATGAAATGCTTGTTGCTCAATCCAGCGATGTACATAACTACCTAGTGAGTCATCGAAAGTAGGTATAAAAGTCTGATGGTACAAATGGTATATTTAGGATTTAAACACCAGCCCGCAATGGGCCAGCGTGGTGGACTAAGGTCTACTTTCTTCTCATTGTAAGAGGTGTCTCGACAATTTCCCCGTAACTTAAAAGGGATTTTGTAAACTTACTCTGGTTAATTTCGGTTACAAACATACCTTTGTTATCAGCGGCGATGAATCCCAAAATATTTTCGTGGCGCAACATAACAGTCTGGTAGATCTCTGCTTCGCGAAACCACGAGCACTCCTCCCGAGAGGAGAATATCTTGACGGCGACGTTCTCCCCCCGCCAGCGGCCGCGCCACACCTCACCGAAGCGGCCCTTGCCTATAATGTCCACCAGCTGGATCTGTCGCGCGATGGACCGCTGCACTAAGAGCGGAAGACCTGAACAACCCAGCAAGTCATTTAGTAAAACTTAACAACTCGCTCTAAACTCCCTAATAGCTACGAGTATCTCGGCAAGCAGGAAATATACTTCCTTATTACTACATTCTGTAAGCAATGAGCAGCCAACATTAGGTCTAGCGCGCGGATTTTTAACAAGAAATATGAATAAAGTGGAATAGAGAGTATGAAGACACTATAAAGATTTGATGAAATTAATTCATGCAGTATCCTTTCGTCCAGTAGCTTATGGTAACGTCGTTCGTTATTTTTAGATCAACTCCACTTCTTCACAGGCACGGATACTCGCAAAAATGTCACCCCCGAATGACACGATTCTACTGTATTCATTAAACGAAAAAAAATTTCGAATCGATTGGCAAGTGATCGATACTAATTGCACGCTTCCGATTCGTACAATTTGAAGATCTGCTAAAACAGTCGCTGGCTGCTACTGTGGAAAATAATACATAGAGCTCACCGGAGCCAGAACCGGAGGTCGTCAGCTCGATCATGTCCCGAATCGTGGTAGTGGGGAGCATGGGATTCCTGGCATCGCAGACCGATTCTTCGTTGGGGAATAGCGCCCGGTCCCGCTTGGGGAGCTTGCGGACGCGCTTCGCCCACCAAAAGCTTATTGCAGCGCATACCCCGAGCACCATCAGCCCCATTATCCATGGCACCACTTGCCACGCCGTAGCGGACGGATTCGTTTCTTAAGTTCAAAATTTTATTAATTAACATCTGATCCCATTCGATTAACATCCAAAAATAATTATGAATAAAAATATTCACTGTTGCTAATATTTGGATGGTGGCGAAGCAAAAAACTGTTATTACGGCATTACTACATACATAAATACATAGATACATGACGATTGGAGATTTAGCTGTTATGAGTTAAGTAGTTATTATGAGTTCTGTTACATTTTCATCACAAATAAATACAGCGAATAAATCAATATAATCAGTTGCTACAGAAATTCTGCTACGCAGCCGTTAAAGAAGCGAATTTAAATTCCGGTCCAATACATAATTCAGACTATAACCTTGACAAAAAATAAACAAAATGAATCCTGCAAAAATATCCTGAAGGAGATGGAATAATAAAGCTGAACAAAGAGAACTCGACAATGGAAATATACTGAGACTAAAATCAAACTCAAGTAGATACCATTAAGATTTCAATAACCGTTCTGGTAATTCTAATAAAATATTTTGGTGCTTCTCTAAATAATTTTAAAACATCTACCGCGTATGTATAAAGCGTCGGGCACATAACATTTAAGTAATAATAACTGACACAAAATGAATGAAACTGTTGGTTTACTAATTGTTTCAAATGTTAAAGTGATCAAAAATGATATTTTGGCTAGGTTAACAAAAAAAGATACTGATTGAACAAAAAAAGAGACTATTTTTAAACTAACCAGAGTAATTCCATATACAAATACACAATGCAAACATGCACAACCGCAAAATGACCATTTAAAATGTAAATACATACATAAAAATTATACCTCATCCTGATTGAAGTGGTTTTTTGAAGTGAAAACTTCTTTTAGCGCGGTGACGCATATTTTTAGATGAGACTAGCTGACCCCGCTAACGTTGTTTTGCTATATAGCAAAATCTATTTTTAACTATATTATTTTATTTAACTTATATAAGTTAACGAGCTTTAAAAATAGACTATTAAAAAATAGGGGTTGGTGAATAAGGGTGAATGTTTAGGTTTATAATTATGTATTTTCTGATGCCACATTATTGTAAAATAAAAATGAAAAAATTTGTCCAAAAAATAAAATAAAAATGTTACTTAATTGTGCTTTAATTGAAGAAAACACATCTTATAAGTTTTCACTTCTACCTGCAATCCCGGAGTGCAACCCGTTTTTTTTATGTATAATTATTATACAAGTATTTTCTATCAATACTGTTAACTTCATGATGATGATAAGGAGTCAAGGCTTAAAATGTATTTAAAGCATAATCGAAATATCAAAAAAATGGAAAAATTGCTAAACCAATACCTAACATATCGTTAATTTTATCAGTAGATTCCATAACCCTCGGTTTTATGGTTCGATTTGTTAATGAATTAGTTACTACTAATGATATGTGCGATTAGTGTAAAAAGAAAAATACAGACATGCTTAAATAAAAAGAAAAACCGGCCTATGATCACTCACACTATTATCGGTCCCATCTGCTTGAATGAACTCTGAACTTTCCTTTAAATTTACAAAATGGTTTAATATTAAAGATCTGCCTCATGATGTTGACATTCCCTTCCCCTTTTAGTTGGCATTCTTAGACTAAAATAGTAATTTACTGACATTGAACGATTCTACTTTCTTGAGATATTGTCCGATATTGAGACCTAATATCCCATATAATATTAATATTAGGTATATTATATGGTAGCCATTCTATGATTATCTTTAAAACCGAAAAAAAACGTATTTTTTTTCAAAGGAAAAGGAATATAATAAAGTCACAACTTGTCAGAGACAGAGAATTTCCCATTTAAATACAGACAATTTCATTCTCATGCATTTCATAATTGATTATGTTGACTGACTTGATGATTCATGATAGTAATAATAATGTTCTTTATTAGCTAGCATGGTAGGACGACACTGTGCTTTTTGAGGACATCACAATATTAAGCTGCCCATAAATTTTGACACTCTGATTTTGACGATGTTCCTCATGATTAATATATTAATACCTTTAACAACTTGAAAGAAGTCACGATTACAGTAGTCCTTGTCCAAGCAGCAAATCATACGTTGATTTTTTTCGGGTTTGCGGCACCATATAGGTATATCCCCAGGTGGAAATATCGACACCTTGTCCCAACAGCTATACCACAAATAATAACATTTTAGTGAACAAATTAAGTATTTTTCGCGATAATTGGTGATCAATGCCGGTCTAGACAAAGAAAATTCTTAGTAATATTAGAACAAAAAAACAAGAAAATAAGATCTAGTAGCCATGCAATCTTGGGCCATAAACCAAGCTCTAGCGGAATCGTCACCGGGTCGTGGTATTATTGGGGTCCAGTGGCGTCAAGCTAGAGTGCAGTAGTTAGCAGCACATTGGTGGCACTACCTCCACGTCGTTCCTACCTGGCGGCTTCGGGTGAATTTCCAGTTGCAGTTCTCGATTGCACATATCATGTGACTTACAACATCCTATCATCACCGACTCATTTCTATTTTTTGTTGTGGAGCACCTGAAGGGGTGCTCGATGGGAATCAGTGATTGAAGCTCGATACAGCTGCGCCGCAAGTGGAACCACATACATTATGTTTAGTATGTTAAGCAAAACCAATGCACACTCGAAAAATTGTGCTTGTTAAGATTACGTCACATCATTCAAAACATACTAATTATGTGACCCGCAGGTCAAACTTATTTGTCTCACTTAGTAGGTACATATTCAAATCAATAATCAGAAGCTATATTGTTAGAGGATTGGCATTTCAACACAAAACTTAAGTGTAACAAATGGCAAGACAATTATGATAATAGAATACCTACATCAAACAAACTCAAAATTGGCATTGTAAAAGAAGATGTCAGATGCCCACAGTGCACAGAGCTTCTTACCCTTAGTTGGTGGCTGATTGAATATTGCTCGGTAAATCTCATCAGAATTGCAGAAATCTTTATTACAGCAATAACCTCTTGGAAGTCTGCATTTCATTGGATACCCAGGAGGGAATTCTCTTGTTTGCAAACAGCTTAAGGCCACCACTCTATACAAGTCAATAATTTGACAAATTGGTTAAAATACTGTCAATAAATTATTTTGGACAGATTTGTGTTGAATACTTGCCAATTATGTACTTTGATATGAAACTGCTATTTAATATTCAATAAAATCACATTTGTTGATATAGAAATATGTACCTTTGGTAATGGTATCCCCATTATAACAATCTGTACTGTGCATTTTACAAACTGTGAAAAACCATGAAATCCAATAAAACAACCAAAGCAGGATAGAACATTTGACCATGAAAATGTAAATGTTAATAAAAACTATTTTCAGCATGTTTGTATAAAGTACAGCCAGTACTATGCCTATGAATTTAAATTTATATTCCTATTTTAAACGGATGATTGCCAAAATGGTATAAAATGAATGCTATGTGTTATTAGTTATACTCACTGGTAGGTGGTTTTTTGAACTCCCTTTCCTATTTCTGTAGAAGCATAACAATAACCATCAGTCTCACAGGTAGCATTTGGACAACTTGAAGTCAGACTGTTACAATAACATTTCAGGCCTATGGATAAAAATACAAAGATTATTAACCTTAAATCTATGAAATTCACATGATGAAGTATTTCAAATGGCAGTGACAGGAAGAAAATAAAATATGTGAATGCAGTTCTCTTTTATAAGTAAAATCACTGGAATTTTATGGCAAGTCTTATGGCATCACCTTTGGACATGAACAATACTAGCAACCAGCAATATTTCATCAATGCATAGAGGTAAAAACCTTGTAAAAATGTATTAATGGAACTTCCAAAAAAAAGAATTTCTGGTGTCAGTTAAATATTTTTCCTTCTAGGTTACTACCAGTTACTATTATAAATACCAATTTTATACTGTTATTTTATAAAACATCGAACACAATGATTATTATAGAAGAATAGGTTTTAACTACGTACTTATTATAATAGTCCAAGATCCCAGGGCCACCAGACATCACATATTTTCTGACGAACCAAATGTGGACAATTGTGCTAGCTGATAGGCATGTGATCTTAGTACATACTAAGTTAAGTAGTTTTAGTACGTACTAAAACTACTCAATCGTCCACATTTGATTCGTCAAAAAATACGTGAAGTCTGGCGGCCTGGGGATCTTAATCTATAATCATCACAAATACATATTATAATGAAATTTCACCAATATATTAAATTAAATCTATTGTTTACTTCATTTGCAATGACAGAAGGACATTTTATTTATGCATATATATATTAATCAATATTTAAACTTTTGTAGGAATTTTAAAGATTTATTCATAACTATACATAATAAATAGATAATGGAATTTCGTAGAACCAAAGGGTTTATGTATCTATGTATAATCATACGTTGTATTGCTAACTTACCTTCCACGGGACCCAGTTTCCGATAAACAGTAATTATTACGATTATATACCAACACTTCCATTGAAAACTGTCCATAATTATATTCTTCGATCCAAACATTTTTATTTATTTACTGTTCCGACACAGGCAAACACTTGCTATTGACACCCGAGCGACACGGCCATTGAGGTGTTCTAAAACGAACATGTATCATTTTCGCAACGTTCATAAATAATTAATAACTTGAGCTCACTTATTAGATGAAATTCCTACAAAAAATGGTATCAATCAACTAAATACAAAAGAAAATCGACGTCTATTGAAAAAATACTCTGGTTGATAAACTTTATGTCTTCTCGCGTGAGAGTTGAGACTGAGAGTTTTATAATTTATTACAGATAAGATAAAAATCTGTCAATCCTATTAATAAAAATCAAAATTTGTTTTAAAAAATTGCTTTCTATTATATATATATGAAAAACAGTAAAATTAATAAGTTACATTTAATAAAAATTTATTTTATTCATCGTACGTGGGACTTATTTAATCATTTTTTTGATTTCGTGGACTTGTAGATCTTGTTCGGAATCGTTGGCAACACAGTTATGCAATAAGCAGTAACCCGCCTATTTTAAATTAAAATTGGATTTTGGAATTATTCGTCTCATTATTTTTACCGACTTCAAAAAAGGATTATCATCAAATTATCAATTAAACACGTATGACGTATTATAAGTATGTAATTTAAATGAAACTGCACAATGCAATTATGTTGGAAGTAAGTATACCAAATTTCATTAGTGTATGTTGTACGTACATAATATGTCTCCGAAACTAATTGACGGATCGGGATCGTTCTTTTCTTTGTTCGTTTGCATTTTTTCAAATTAGTGAATGGTAAAAGTTTCATCAAAATAAGTTCAGTAGTTTTCATAATATGGACTTAAAACTAAAAATTACGAAAAAAAATTACAAAAACGACCTAAAAAAGTATGAAATAATATTGACATATTGGTGTTTTTCCTAAATTAACCATTTTTTCGTCAAATTTTACATTGTTTGTGAAGCAAGAGATACCTAATGGACGTCTTTTGAGATCACTGTCGGTATTGGAAAAATCAGCACTTAACTGCATATAATTTGGATTGAATTATTTGGATTGCTACGTAAATAAAAATTCGGTCCTTTAAATATGGTCATTTATTTATTATCATTACAAATAACATTAATGTTATATGTATTTAATAACAATTATAGTTTCATTTAATTTGTTTTGAATCACAAGGTATCGATTTTTAAATTACATTATAAAATTATTAGCAAGATATTTTTTTAGATGTTCTGATGCGCATTTTATCATTATTTTGTAAAATTAATTAATAATATTAACAATTTATCTTTTATACTTTTTTTATAAAGGAGTAATTATAATAGATACAATTAAACAGTCCACTGCTGAATTCACATAATTAGCAGCAACATGTAAAGTTACTTAATCAAATAGAAGTAATTGATATACCTACTTTATTTCATTATTTTAATTTTAATAAATGCGCATTTGGAAAAACATTTCTGAACATAAATATGTGATTAAATCTTCAGACTCATAGGGCAGTAGTTTCATAATAAGATATTTCGTATATAAAATTAAGTCATAATAATAAGAATAAAATGCTTAATAAATCTTCGAGTTTCGACATAATTAAAAATTAATAACCAAAATAAAAAGTGATGCAAGTAATAAAAATATAACATACATTCGACTACATGCTAAAGTTTAGGACACAAAAGATCAAAATAATTACTTATAAAGAAAAAAAAATGTAAAGAATTTTGAGACGAATAGATCTATATCGAACTTACAGATTGTTGTTTTAAACTTCATAAACAGGCTCTGAAGACGCATTTGATAAGTATAATGAATAGACACAAGAAGAAGACTGAAGCTGCTTGTGTTACTGCTGCCATTTATATAGCCCACTTGTGATAAAATGAATAGCGATATTGGGCGGTATATTAAGCTTTCATAATATACAGAATTGCTGGGGCCAGTGATGTCGTCCCAACGGCTCCGCAGGGAGCCTCATTAGTAAAGGAAGATGTTTCTAAACCTATTCAAATAAATTTAGAGATCTTGGCTTGTATTTTATTAAATAGTTGATCACTAACAGACTAAATAATCTGGCAGGTAGATATATTACACACCATAATTTTGCTAACTAGTAGCACCTACCTAGTCAATTGATATCAAATAATTCATTAGACTCTAACTGCCATCTTGTAGCTTGATGCAAATCATAATTACGATGTTATTGGTGGTTGGTGTACATTAAAAAAATGTAATACGTAATTTATCAATATCCGTAACATCAATAGATATAATTAAGCAAACATGTAAACAGAGATAATTCCATTAATCGAATTCCTAGCGTGATTTTATTGAGTTTGTATTGAATACAAAGTACCCCTCTATTCATACAATATTAATGAAAGCCTAAATCAGTATCTGGCATGTTGTATTTACCCCTTACCTTTATAATGTATTGACCTTTGAAAGGCCATGATATTACTATTATTTGCCAGGCTTTGTAAAAAAAAACCTTTTAATAGCAATTTATAGATAATTCGTTCTGCGTTTCCTTTAAACAGTATCTTAAGGTATAAATGCAAAAAATAATCCTAAATCCAACTTCACAATAGGCATGATGACAGTAATCAAGTATCGCCAAAATATTTATCTGATCTAATGAAATAGGATTCAAAGATTTTGAAACATGTATTTATTCTCTTATTAATGTCGAGATTAATAATTTATTTGTTAAAATAAATCTACAAAATACAACAATCCGCCATGATAGCTTAAACACCCATCAGATCGAAATACGTCAATTTACGTCACGTCTTAGTAAACGTAATTTTTTTCGTAAGCATATTATACGCGATCTGGCATTTTTTACTGAGCCGTGGCGCAATGACAGACGCCATGACACGGGCGAGCGTTTTGGAATGAATTTGAAACTTAAAATTTTAATTTACTTTTATTGCACAAAAACCTTAATTTTCTACAAAAATATGATATATTTTAGACATAATAGAAACTTCTGAATATCATAGAAGAGTTTTTGAAAATGAGTCATCATGCCTATTACCTCTGCAGTCAGTGATACAAATGACATTATAATAATTTATATTGTAAAATATTAAATACATGTCAAAAGCACGATTTATTGTTAGTACAACTATAAGAATCAATAAACCTACATTTATCTACGTCAAAGGAGCACCAAAGTATATTCGAGAATGAGTGACATATATTATATTATTATTTAGATAGTACTTTGATATTGTGTTAATGAGATTAAAATATTATATTGACTTGCAACACATAAATTGCCTTTTTTGTTATTGAAATTGTGCATAACAAAATATAATGCATAATACTGCAAAATATCAATCCCAACATTTTAGCAGTTTCCTTATTTCAATTCGTAATAAAATTTGCTAGTGATCTTGCGAATATTTCTATACTTTTGCGAGTATCTTGGTGAAAAGAGAAACACCATGGCGAAAGTAATCAATATTTAATTTTAAATATTTTTTTTCCCAACGCTTAATGTTTTATTTTAATGGGAACTCGCTAACATATAGGATAGGGTCGTGATTGTAATTGACAGATATTTTTCAAAGATGAGACGGGTGTCTTTCAGTTGCTAAGATAACGGAAAACGAAAAAAGACATGATGATAGTGATTCCTCAATTTGCAACACGTTAAAAACACGACTATTATATAGTGTAGTAAACTATATTGCTTGAATCGAAATTATTTGTCTCACCTATATCTAATAAAATCATCATAAATGAAAGCTATAGTAGGACACAAAAATCTAATCGTGCCAAATTAAAATAATTACTTTAGTACCAAGTAAAAAATTAAAACAAATTAAAATAATTTAAAGAGACCAAAGTGATATGTCTCTGAGACATGTCGATCATAATAAAAATTATTTGAAAATTTTTATTGAAATTAAATGTAACCTCAAATAAAAGCTTTAATAAAAAACAGTCAAATTCAAATTACATGCATGAGTTTTTCCAGTTAGAAATTTGAAATATCACTTTAGGCTATTAAGATAATATTCTCCAATATTGTGTCAATGAAGTAATCACAATTAATTTTCTAAACCTTACCTAATATTTTTAAACACTTAATATTATGCTTAAAATTGCGACAATATTTACCTTAGGTATTATTTAAACATTATTATCATATATAAGAAGATCTATCTGATGTTTAAAGTTATATGATTTTGATAATCACATATTAAGGAGGAGTGTATAAAGCAACGGTTTATTAAAATGTCAGTACTAGTCATAAATATTATAGTATAAAAGGCACATCGATAAATTGAAAAATTCGAGAAAAAGTTATAGGCGGTTATAGATAAATAGTATAAACAAATATATCTTATCATTAGTAAAGACGTTAGTATATAGCTTGCATAATATGCTTAGGGTGTACAATGATGACAATGAGCGGCCAACATATCTTACAGAGTTAGGAACTTATGTCATGATATTCTTTGGGCGGTACAGCTACGCCGTAACCTTGCATTTGAATACGTACGAGTACTTCACCCAACTGCCATATTAAGTGGGGAGCAAGCAGCAATGTGCCTAGTAACCAAAAAATATATCAAAATCTTAACATAAAACTATAGTAACAATAAAATATACGTAAAGTGTACGTAAAAAAGAAGAAAAATCAAATATAAATTCATAAAAATTGACTAAAACCGTCCAAAACATAGATTATGGAATATTGTATTTCCTTGTGTTCAGTTATGAATGAGTGATATATGAACGAGTAGAGATGAGAGTTCCAGTTCTTCGGAGTATCCGTTGGTCAGAACAACGCTGCGGTAGCCAGTACGCAGACATTTGAGTGGATAGGTTGCTTGCCCGATGAAGTTGGGGTCTCCAAACATATCCTCGTCTTGCACCAAGAACCTGATTAGCGCCAAATCAGGATTCGCCACTTCAAATTCGCAAATATCATTCCATATTGGATTTATACCGTTGTCGACTGAAAATGAAAAATGGGAGTGTAAACATTTGGATTATTTATCTCAGGCTCATTTCATCGACTCACTTTCTAGCACCGAGAAAAACTGATCGAATATCAACTTAATTTTAGATTTCTTGTCCTTTTAAACATATGCCCGCACATACAATACTGAATTAAATCCCTTAGTTAAGTCAAAAAGTATCTGCAGCTCAAGGATCTGTTGGAAGCTTCAAGATACTTTTCTCTCCGGGCTAAGACGCACTTAACCTGTATTAAGACAACCATATCTCTTCAACCAAAACGGCAATGTGTCATCTTGGGTGATTGATACCTCTCTGAGCATGCTTTTTTGTATAACTTCTTCCATCTTTTCAAACTATTTATCTTTATACTCCCAAGAGTTTGACCTAAAGAGCCCGCTTTTAACATTAAATTGTTTACAAACAAAAGTAATTTATTAAAACTCACCAACGGTCTTAGTGACCAGCTTGACGCCGCTATCGTACTCCGCGCCAATGATCTCCACTTCGACGAAAGGGCTGGCCGTCCCGCGGCCGGACTTGCACAGGTGTCTCGCGCCAACCACACGTAGCATCACAGTCACCGGGCGGACTTTCTTCTCCACTGCGCGCCTCTCGTACGGATTGTAACCTTCCTCGAACATGAACTCTGGCTTCAGAATGAAACCGCAACCACCGTTCTCCTTAAACTTGCCCATGTTGACCTGCATCGACTTATCCGGCGTCTGATAATTCAGGGCGACCATCTGCGAGCCGGCGTTCCAGAACGGCACCGGATTGTAATTGGAGGAATCGATCCTCTGGCCCTTGGGGTAGATGCGACTGAGCTGCACCGTGTGATATTTCATGAAGAACGCAGTCTCCTGCTGACACATGAGGCGCTCGGCTTTCGTTTCAGGAAACGAGGACATTTCGTTGAATATGAATCCCTTGTTTCGTAAGCGGTCTTGGTTGAAGGCGACCGAACGGCAGTACACGATGAGATCGGACATCTCCTTTGCGATGCGCCACGTGCGCTCCATTTTCTTGTGCTGTATGGACCTAGCGCTGGCGCTGTGAGCGGCTTCTTTGATAGCCGAGAGCCACTCAAGGGCATCTTCACGAGTCGGTGCCGCCATGTCGAATGGAGCGCACATAGAAGGACTCTGAATGCGCACGAGCCAGCGAGCAGAACCACTCTCTTCCCCCACGACTAACTCGACGACTGCCCCCAGTACGTCTACTACACCCTTTTGCAGAGATCCCAGAGCGGCACTTTCGTTTTCTAAGCAACCCTGCAAATAAAATATTTAGAAAATGAAATAATTAGCAAAACAATTAAAATGAAATCGGAATTACAAAACTTTGAAATAATTAATAATTTTATTATGTAGACAGTACCACCCAGCCCGATCGTTTATTTGTTTGCGCGAACCATTTGTGACACAGTGTACGACCGCCTCCTCTCATTCGCACTTCGATACAAACATAGCAACAAAAGCTTACAGCTATGCCGGACATCTGGGGTACACCGTTGTGAGTGGTCCTACACGTAGTGAGCCAGGATCCAGTGACGGTAGGTGGGTATGGTGATATGGTCTACGCTGTACAGCCGAAACACAAGAAAACAAAAAAAGCTTACAACTATGCCTGGCATGTGCGGCACTTCGATCTCCTGCACGTAGTTGGCCGGGAACCAGTGGTGCCGCTTGCCGCCGTAGTCGCCGCGCCACCAGCCCTCGTCCGGCTTGTCCACGTTCGTGATGATCGCATGCTTGCAGAACGACAGCTCGTCCTCCTGCCTGGCGCGGTAATCGTAAAGCGCCTTTACGGTCACCTGTTGACAATACACGAAAATGAGTGTGACAAAACAGTCTAAAAGTGGCTTAACTTTGCCTTGGTGAGAGTAGAGCACTACCTCTAACGCTCCGCGTTATGGCGTGCAATGGAAAATTTAATTGGAGCGGTGGTGATAGCCTAGTGGTTTAGAATTCAGCCTCTCAATCGAATGGGCCGGGTTCGAACCCCAGTGGCATGCACCGGATGTCTTTCTTTAAAAGTTATGTGCACTTAATAACAATTAAATATCACGTGCTGTAACGGTAAAGGAAAACCTGCATGCCTGTGAATTCTCTCCATATTGTTCTCAAAGGGATGTGATAGGTTACAGACTAATTAATGGCCGGTTTCAATATAGTTTCAATGGTTCACAGGCAACACCTGCCATTTCATAGCAATTAAAGAGCCTATCTTGTTAACCACATAGGAGAAGATCGGTTATACTTTTATTTCATATGGGGAGGTATGGTTACAGGATATACTTATTTATTTTTCTGTACTTTAAAAATATGTACCTACAAAGGTAGACTTGTAATGTGCTGACTAGTATTTTTGTAAAAAAGTGGTAAACAAGGAGATCACAGACGAATGTCACTGAACTCGCGTCACTGGACAAAATACAAAAATGCGGCTGCAATCATTTTATACTCCAGTGTTAAGTACAGGTCTCTCCTAGCAATGAGACCAGCCTAGTACATATTTTCCTTGGCTGCTCCGGTATCGAATTCAGGACTAATAGTGGATGGTACAAACATAATTATGTATCTACAACCACTAATTATCACTAACCTCCAGCGTAAATATGGTTGAACATATGGATAGATGATAGAGATATTTAGTAAACAAAAAACCTATAAATGAATCATTTTTAAATTTGAGGCCTCAGCGACTCTGGTCCTCTAAGGGATTTCCTCATTTCGGACTCTATCGTTAAGAGACACACTTAGCATAGCTCTTTCCACAGCTCGCTGAGCGACGTGGTAAGTCTATCTTCCCACGGAGTGGAGTTACGTATAGGAGGTATCTACTACTCAACTTAACTTTCAAAATACCATGAATGTACAGGACAGTCCATTTCATCATCATCAATTTGCTTTGGCTTATGAGGATAAACATTTAGGTAAATCATAATATATACCTAATCATCGCTTTAGTCAGTATTTACTGCATTGGCAAATTTGTGTACAGCAGCAGCAGAAAACTTAGGAAACACAACTTAAAAACTTAGGTATAGACTATAGATAAAGAAGATAATCAACATTGCAAATTTTAGATAATAAATATGTTGATGAAGCAAAATCAAGATTATAATTTGAGTTCACATGCTCGAGTTAACAACTGCTAGGCTAAAGATAGAAAAATGTTCCCCAAGATGACAAACTATGTAATGTCTAGTCACGTGTAATAGCCGTATAGTCCAGTCAGTTTGAACATTTAATTCACAATAATTCCAAAAGTTTTCAAATTTTGATGTAAGGTCGGGAATGGTATTAAAACAAACTATAAAATTTTGCAACCTGTTCTGCGGTCCGGAACATTGTTAAAATTGCAATTAAATTTATTTTTGCTATATGGTCGTGAAAAAAATTCCAAAAGTTCTGCAAACTTGGAGTGGTGTTAAATATATTATTTTACATCACGTGTCAAATTTGCAACCAATTTAAGTGTACGGAACATTTTTTTTTATTAAAAATTAATGTTTTTCTTTATTAAACTGAAGGAAAACGTTCCAAAAGTTCTGCAAATTTGACAGATATATCGGAAAAATATACCGAACGATTGTATAAATTTGCAACCTTTTACGTTGACCGGAACATATTTATTTATAATTCTTTTTAATTCGTGGTCATTTTTTCGAGTAAGGTGGTCTCGGAATAATTACAAAAGTTTTGAAACTTGGTTGCAAACTTCGAAAACATCTATTCTGATGCATTTGCAAATTTGCAACCTCATACGCGATCCGGAACATTATGCAATTTGCAAAAATGTAATTTTTTTATTTTATCACCTTATTACATTTTTGCAAATTGCATAAAGTTCCGGATCGCGTATGAGGTTGCAAATTTGCAAATGCATCAGAATAGATGTTTTCGAAGTTTGCAACCAAGTTTCAAAACTTTTGTAATTATTCCGAGACCACCTTACTCGAAAAATGACCACGAATTAAAAAGAATTATAAATAAATATGTTCCGGTCAACGTAAAAGGTTGCAAATTTATACAATCGTTCGGTATATTTTTCCGATATATCTGTCAAATTTGCAGAACTTTTGGAACGTTTTCCTTCAGTTTAATAAAGAAAACATTAATTTTTAATAAAAAAAAATGTTCCGTACACTTAAATTGGTTGCAAATTTGACACGTGATGTAAAATAATATATTTAACACCACTCCAAGTTTGCAGAACTTTTGGAATTTTTTTCACGACCATATAGCAAAAATTAATTTAATTGCAATTTTAGCAATGTTCCGGACTGCGGACAAGGTTGCAAAATGAGATTTATTGTCGTCCCAATGTACCATTCACTTGACCGAAGTTTGAAAACTTTTGGAATTATTGTTAAATTTTCGATTTTGAATGTTCAAAATGACTGGACTAGTAAACGCTGTACTGTTATTAAATTTCACCAATTTTTAATTGCTTATAATTAATTGAAAAAAATGTTTTTTTTTTAGTTTTTAGCATTAAATAGCAATATTATTAATAATAAAGTTTTAAAATACATAAAAAATCGATAATTTTTTTTTAAATACCCAATTGCGTAATTGGCTGCTCACTAACCTAAGCTAAGCGCATTAATCGCAGTTTCCATATTTCGCATGGCAGGTACATTTAGTCGCACAGCTCCTCTATTCACAGGTATACTTGGGAATGCCAACTATCCCAACTTGGGATACCTATAGTAGGGTAGGCATTGGGTGTGTCATCGTTTATTCATACAACATAATTCATAGAAGATATTATCCCTAGCGATCTGGAATATCGATAAGTGATGCGGTGCATCTGAAATTAGGTTCATGACTAAGGTGTCACATTCACACGTGCTAGTTCCTCAATTATGATTTATTTATGTGTCGAATTGAATTGTAGCACAATTTGAAAAATCGCTTGGCATTCGCAATGCATAACGTCAATATGGTAATGTAACCTTTGATTTGCTCAAAACTATTGCATTGAGTGTCCCAAACTTTGCCTGTTTAATAAGACATTATAAAAAATTAGGTACTATTGTCATAATTATATTCTAACACTAACCTTTGATGTGAACGATGTTGGATCCATATAGCCAGGCGTACCATATACTGAATTGTCATCAGGCTCCTGAAGAAAAAATGTACTAGTTTTGACAAATCTTAACAATCAAGCACTATTCAAGCACAGGTTATATTATAGTGTATCTAATCATTCAATTTAGTCGTTACAGGGCTTGGACATTTATTTTTAAATTCAAATATGATAAAGCCTGCCAAAAACAAGACATTAGAAAATTAGAACTGCTATTTCTTAACTATTAGGTGTCTGACGGATGAACTCCAATTACCACAAATCTTTTACAAGTTTTAAAACAACTAACCATCAGGTTGGCTTGCCCACATGTTTTACTAATATTTTTGGATGCGAGCAGCAATCTTCAAATCAGCTATTTTTCTTCCCATATATGTACTTATTACTTTTATTAAATTCATACTTCACTTTGAGAAATGTTAGTTCACATGTATTTTTAAAGTACACTCACCGCAATAATACGTCTGACGATGTCTTCACTGATTGGGAACCATAACTTGACCTTCTTGTACAGCGGATGTTTCTCGTAATAGGAGACCAACTCGACCAAGCTTTCGAACTTGACTGTGCCAATCGTATACAGCCTGCCTTCAAGTTTAATTCTGCAATGCTTTATTTCTTTCTCAGTCCTTGAACGAAAAGAAAACATAGCGAAAGTTCACATTATGAAACCATTAATAAGGTTTTCATAAAGAAAACATTATAAAAGCTTACATTATGAAACTATGTATGTCTATATTGGTGATATTAATAATTTTTCTCAAATAATTTAGACGATTCGAAATTATTGGGGAGAATGTTACTCGGCATTAAGTCTACCCATTACAAAAACAAATAATTGTCATTTCTACAAAAAGAACATATTATACAATCTTTCTCCTACGGTTACATACATTCATCAGTCAATTTAAGCTTGTAGGGGTAATATAAAATATTATGACGCACATAAGCGGTTTTGAAATACTCCCGTGAAAAGGAGTTCTAGGTACTTCTTCACTTCTTTTCACGATTTTATTACCGTATAGAAAACAGGATACACTACCTAAAACTGATCGCGAAGGACCCTTGCTCCTTCTCACTGGGTCTGACGAGAAATGCTCCGTCAGTGTTAGCCTTGCGAAGTAACTCCTCGGCTTGAGCGCGAGAACAGTGCGGGTGATACCAGTCCTTCCCTTCGTGCTTGTTTGGTTGCGGTACCGGCTCTTTCAGTGTTATCAAAAACTCCTACAACGAAATCCGGTACAGTGATGTGTTATTAAATGCGTACGTCATTAAGTTTCTGAAGTATTGACATATTATTATATTGCAAAAACTATACGAGATTCGTTGAAAAAACATGTATACCTCAAATTGTTCCAAAATTATGTATCTTTAAATGGGTATATCGTATAGTTGTAACCATAGAATTGTATATTTTCAGGCAGTTTTTTACTGCCAGAAAAGGGCAGTCAAGTTTTATATGGGGATCAACGAAGGGATCAAGTGATCTGAGTTACATAAAATTTGTAAATAATAGTCTTCATTTGATTTTTATTAGAAAGTTGGATAAATACGGAAGTTTTTTACGTATTTCGCATATTCATTAGACTTTTTTTAATAAACACAGCCGTTATTTGTGGGAAAGTAAGTATGTACAAAAATTCCGAAATTTCTACTTCTAAGGCTATAAATATCAAACATGTTGTAGTTTTTATGCATTTTTTTATTTATTAATAAAGTTAAAAATGTCAAGTACTCGAAAACAAATCCCAATCTTATCAAGTGTTTTTTTAATATGGCACTTTAGTTAAACAAAGTGACTTTTTTCAAATTCAGTTAAACTCAAATATTTCGAAAACCATTTAATTCTGGATAGACAGCCTGCCTTCGTGCCAGCCTGCCCGCTAAGGGCGTGTAGATTACACGCCCTTAGCAGGAATACGTCACATAACAAATCACCTTATTGTTATACTTGGTTAGCGGTTCACCTGATTGACGACTAAATAATTATGTTACCTATCTATTTTCGTAAGAAGCTGTGTAGGTATGATTATGAAAACTTGCCCATGAATTGTGTCATTTTATTGCTCGTCATCGTACATTTCGTACTCAGTTCGTATGACAAACACAATTGTTGACGTCACAACTTCGAAAGTCAACTTAATGCGTTATTCAAAGGAATCACATTGGAATATCATTTTTGACTGAGGTCAAGATGTTGCAATAAATAAACAAATAGTGTGGCATACAATCACCTGGCTGCGGAGCGGATGCAGTCTATAATGTGTGATCAGACTGTAGAGGCTGTCAAAGCACACGGTCTCGATCAGGTAGTACTTGGTGATTCCCCTCTCTTGCTTCAGTTTGATCCTGCAGTGGTTCACCTTGCCCTGTCGCCAGAACGACAGACAGTAGTCGCCTACGAACGTGACACTCTCCCTGACGAGGAAAGTGCCATCGCCGAGGTGGGCGTGAGCTCGGAGAAGATCCTCGGCCTCTTGCCTATTCCCTGCCAACTTCCCATGAAACCAGCATTCACCAAAGTGTAACTCGTCCTGAGGAATACTAGAATTGTCACCGTCGGGCTCCCCGTCGCTATCCGCATCAGTCTCGCCTTGTGTGCTATAGTTCTCTGTATAATACAGTTTATTCTCTGTCAATACGAAAGCATGTGGGTGCCATTCCTTATCGACGGGATCCTCTAAAAGCAGTATACCATTTTTTATAGAATTTCGCAAGTCGAGATCCTTCCCCTCCTCCTGACGCACGGAAAAAGAATTCTCCTCAGCGCCTTCCGGTAGCTTCTTATGTTTCAATATAATTTTACGCCTTAGATCGTGAGGAGATGGCAGGCAGTTTTCGTTTTTCTCTGCTGGTTGAATGAGCAACATGTCTCCGAAAACATCCTGGAACGCACTTGCCATTCGTCGTTGTTGAGGAAGCGTGCAATTATCTTCGATCGACAGAATCAGGGGGTAATCCGAAGTTATGAATGCGTGTTCTTTAATGGTTCGTAGAACATCCATGAATCTTATTTTTGTAGTGAGGGTATGCCCGTGATAGATGAATGGCGTTCCGTCGGGGCCATCCCAGCAATCCAACTCAATGCAACGACATCCAGATCTAAGACATCGTACGTATGCTTCTAGGGAAGACTCGCTTGAAAACTGATCACCAGTCAAGTACCTATAACAAGTAGGGTATTCAGATTATATTATTATTAAAGTGAGCACAAAGTATTAATAAAATTAATTAATAATTACGTGTTATGCGAGGAAGAGATCCAGTAGTGTGAAAGTGGTCTAGTCATGTCTTGAGTAACATTATTGTGTCTGCTGTCCCATATAGTATTCTGCTTGGAGAACAACATCTCGATAAACTGAAATTAAAGTTAAATCAATTTGACATAATCTTGTCATACGATATTTTACGGTATTTTATGACCTAAAATTATCGCTAGCGTGATACCATCATACTGTATAATATATACATTGACAAACTTACTTCATTCAAAGTAAAATATGGTTCATATATATCTCTCTGTGGATCCCGTAGATAGTCCCTTATGAATTGTGATGCACGAGATTCATCTTCGCCCAATCTATCATGCTGTTCAACACGAAGGAAACGTTGAAACTCATGGAGTGTGATGGTTGTGCCATTTGCACAGTACGTGGAGTACTTGTCAAATATGTCGTGGATGTTCTAAAACATATATATTGTAGTCAGCATAAGAATAATAAACATTTAAAATGGAACATCTCAATGGTAGATGATGAGAAATCTTAATATCACTATCATTAACAACCAGATCAGGAGAAATCTTCTGAACTAATGTTAGTTAAATTTCACGTGGTAGTGTTAAGTGTATTTCAACTAAAAAATAGCTAAAGTTTGGTACTTCAAAATTCATCGCAAAGATAAAGTATGAACCGATTTAATTACTAAAAGAATATCACAAATACATTTCTTGCTCATAGATTGTCATGCAGGAAAGCGAAATGTGTCCTCAAATAGAATAAAAAAGAAAGTGTTTTAAAGTGATTCTGCTTTTTTATTCTATAAAAGCTTTCCAATTAAAATAAATATGATATGATATTGCCAAAGACATACAAAGTTACAATATAAAGAACACAAATACACAGGTACACAAGGTGGTGCACTAGGACCTCCTCTTGCAACACTGTTTTTCAGCCACCCATGTTTTTCATTTAAATAACAACTTTACTTTTAAAATAGAATGTAGATAGTAATAAAAAATTCTAAAACTGATTTTGATTTTCTAGTATAGTGATACAAACATAAATGATATAGAACCAGCTGACCCAACAAAATTAAATGTTGTTTTGCTGTATAATATAAGTTATTGAGGGTTAAAAATCGACCTATTAAAAAATAGGGGTTGGTGATAGAAACGTGAAAATTTAGGGTTGTATGTATTTTTGATGCCACATTATTGAAAAATTTGTCCAAAAAATAAAATAATCATGTTAGGTGTGGACAACCCTTATCACTCAGGGGTATGAAAAATAGACAATAGCAGATTCTCAGACCTACTGAATATGCATATAAAAATCGGTCAAGCCATTTTGGAGGAGTATGGTAACTAAAACTGTGACATGAGAATTTTATATATAAGAAAAGAAAGATTAAGATGGAAGCTTAAACTATCCGCTTATTACTCTTACATAAGTTTTGACAATGCTGCACTAATGCTACTAATATATTAAAAAAAACATTATTTACTTGTAAAAAAAATGTTTTAGGCCTGATTTTTCAATAATCAGATAAACAGACAAATAGTGTTTATTCAACAAATAGCAAGATTTTGCATTTTTCAATAGTCAGATAGGACTTAAATTTGATGAATAACTATATCTGAGGAAAAAATCTATCTGTCGCTTTATTCATCAGACAACTGCTATTCCATTGATAGATTGCTGTTGATGAAGTACTTCATAAGGTAATTTCTTATATTGTTTGCAGTGGTTAAAATGCAGTTATAACATATTTACACAATTTAACTTTATATTTTAAATTTGCAGAAAATTCTCTTTTTATATATTTTTATTTATTTCCATAAATTTATTGGTAAAGTTGCATGAGTATGTATAGTCCAGTCAAATAAGGGTTTCGTCATCATTGCAAACATTTTTTACTGGTTTTAGTACGTAAGAATGATATGTAGAAAACAAGCTGAAAATTGCTCAGTTGCATAGCTGCAGAGTAATAATTGCTTTGTAAACATGAGCATAGTGTGAGCGCAACCAGTACAATAAATCTTTTCAAATCCCTCTATCTCAGAAACGGTTGGGCGTATGAAGAAATGTTTTCAACAAAATTTGTTGCAAATTTTATGTTCTTTAATTATTTAATAGATGTTAACATCATTGGAGCTACAAAACCAGAGATAATCGTGAACAGCTGATTTTGTGATATTTGACTTGAATAATAACTCATGACACCCAGATTTTATGTGACTTGAGAAAACTCTTATAAAACCAAAATGAAGGTGCATACAAGTTTACAGTCTGTTACCCGATCATTCCGAGATTTACCCCTTTATTTTGCTTATTTGACTGGGCTAGTATGTCATTATGAATCAAAACAAACATACTCATAACCTCCTATAAATAACAGGATGTGTCTTTTGTCTTGCTCAAATATTCGTCTATGCTATATATATGTCTCAACTCTCTGATCATTGAGTTGCCAGAGTTGACATATTAGGCCAGATAGTTATCAATGGAATAAATAATGATTGACAAATTGAAGACAAATTATTCCTGTGATAAACAGCTAGATAACCTAATTCATTAGATAGTTACCGGGCTGTTTACCTAAGGTTTGAAAAATCAGCCCTTAATATATAAAAAAAATTATACAGCACTGCTTCTCTAAACTGACCCGATATATCATTTAAATTACATACCTTATGTTTTAAACAATATGATATGTGCCAGTGCCATTGGTTGGTAAGCTACGAGTATAATAACAATAATCATCATTAAATATTTTATAACATGAGACAAGTCTTATTTTTACTCAGACTAGAATTTTTGGGTTTGTGATTGGCATTTCCTTGCTTCTCAGCTTTTATACCGAACAATTTTGCATGTATACCTATATATACATATACATGTATATTATTTTTATTGCTTTAAATGATTTTAGACCTCATGTTTTAGGTGTTGTATTAAATTCAGATTTTCCTGCATAATATTACGTGTAGTATCAATCTCATCACAACTGTGAGTGAATTATAAAATGAATTTGCGATGTGAATGCCACTTTTTGAGCTAACTAAAGTGGTTTCAGAACAAATATGTTATTATTGCCACTATTTACTTCCTTTCCCTGTGGCACAGGCCAACAACTTAAAAAAATTGCATGTAAGAGTTATTATAAGAAATTATTACACTTACATTTTCATCAAAAATCAATTTGTGGTATAATATTGAAAAGTCATCGAAACCAATCTCTCCTCTTTTGCTTGTGTCCACATCCTGGAAGATATCCCGCAGTTTACTTGTTGAGATTTTGCAGTTAATTTTCGGCAGGAATGCCTTCACTTCTTTCAGAGTTATCCTTCAATAGAGAATGAAAAAAGTAAGTAATATAATAGATGATTAAATTTGATACTATATATTTTATGTGTTTTTGTCTAATTCTAAATGTATTACATAAATGGATCCAGCACAAGGGATATTTGTAATACCTTCCTCCACTCACAAAACAATGGCATCTTGGGTTGTAATGCCTTATTCCACAATAAACATGTTAACACAATATCACATAAAATCCAAAGATACAAAAAAGATACACCATTGAACACTTCAAATGTAATGTATAGTGAAAACATGCTTTATAAACAATAGCTTCAAGAGTTTGAACATGGTAATTTACTACTATTTATATTGATTAGTAAATGGTAATGGTAAATTAAACCACTCTTATTAATTGACAGTACTTAATAATAGTCTTAAAATGGAAGATAAAGATTTATTTGTAGTAGTTGTTGTTAAAACAAATTAAAGTTCTTATCTCCATAACATTCATATGACCCAACTTACTTTTCATGAGAGTTCTCTATTGCATAAAACTCCTTTCTGAGCCATCTTTCTATTTGCAATGGATAAGATGCATTTATGGCTTCCTCAATAAGGAACCTTACACCCTTTACCCAAGCTTCACATTCCTTGTCAGTTTGAGCTGAAATGTAAGCAAGTTATATTTAAATCCTGTCCAATACTGTAGCCTTGTCAATGCAGTTATTATGTGATTGTCCCACTAATTTTAACATTTTGCATTTTCATTTCAGTGAATGGCTTTTTGTTAATAAGTAACAAAACTGTGTGATAATAAATAACATTATTTAATATTATAAATTTTAACACCATTTATTAAGCAAATAGCTAAATAACTTTATTTATTACCACACAGTTTTAGCACTTTATAATTGCCAAAATGTTTAATATAATATTCGTTAACTTGGTGAGGTGAAAAATAAGTTATTAAAAATAAACCTGCAAAAGACGCAGACCGAAGCTTAAACTCTGTTCCATAGTAAATAGTGAAGCACTTGGAACTTTCAAGTCTTTTTGTTTCTTCCGGCCATCGTTCGAAATCTTTGGATGATTTGCCAATACGAATCTCTTTCACATCTCTGATATCCAAAGCTCCTTCAAAACCCTGCCTCTGCGGGACCGCGTGTCTAAACCAAATTACTTGATGGGTTTCTCGTCTAACAGATAACGATCGACGTTCAGGTCGCTTCCGTGGGTAAAATTTCAGTACCGTGGACCCTCGTTCTATATATGATATTAATTGATCCGCTTCATGGATAAGCCTATCGTTTCCTCCATTATAGCAGACCGAATTCATTGCACTTTCTTTGTTGGCGCCCACTGTATCGAGACTGCGGCGGAAACGCGACTGACTATCTAGGATACATTTGCGAATACACAATAAGTCAGAACACTTGATTTAGCTAGCGAATAAACATTACAAAATGTATTCGATTCGTACTAGTAATATATCATACACACACCACTGTCGCTCGCTATATTTTGTTTGTTTGACATTTCCAAACCAAATGATCAAACACAAGACAAGAACATAGATTATATAAAATCTACTCTAGCCTCTACTTACCTCTACTACTTGTACTATTATGTATTCTGTGCTGTGCCTCTATGCATTAGATTTATCATGCATGGAGGATAGAGCTAAGAAGGAACATCTGTATACATACATTAAAACGTGTCTGTCAAAATGCACTAAATTAGGGTGGCGCCACTTTAGCGTGAGGTATAAATTTTAAAGGAAGCGCCAAATTTTGAATATCTGAAAATTTATGTAACTAGCTGACACCCCAACGTAGGGGGGGGGGCGGGTAACGTTCAAACCGATTCTCGGACCTACTGAATATCCATAAAAAATTTCATAAAAATCAGTCAAGCCGTTTTGGGGGAGTATGGTAACTAAAACTATGACATGAGAATTTTATATATAAGACTAGCTGACCCCGCAAACGTTGTTTTGCGATATACATAAGTTATCGAGCGTTAAAAGACAACTATAAAAAATAGTGGTTGGTGATAGAAAGGTGGAAAATTTGGGTCGTCTGTATTTTTTGATGCCACATTATTGAAAAATAAAAATAAAAAAATTTGTCCAAAAAATAAAATAAAAATGTTACGTGTGGACAACCCTTAGGGGTATGAAAAATCCCCCATCGAATTCGTTCGCGGCTTCGGAAAGTTCGGAAGCGGCGCCATACATTTCAGTGTTTACAGTGCTCCCAAACGTGCATGAAAACATCGTACCTACCTAAAGACTATCCTGGTTGTTTCTTATTTGACAAAGAAATTAGAAATATGTTGTATATAATATTAAATAAAATCATGATTTAAATTTTAAACCATTTATTAAAAAAAATATACACTGAGAATTATTCTCTCAAAATACATTCTTAACTTTAGAAAGAAGTTCTACATAGATCAGAATTTGCAACATCATTAATCGGCTATATTAAAAATAAATAAAAGCGTACAATTACCAATACTACAGAATTTAATAAATAATCTCTTTTAAATAATCTAATCCAATGTTCCATTATTGTTCCATTATTAATTCTTACATTGAAAAAAGAACGTTTATTGGTAAGTGGTAACATAAATCATTAGTAAATTATTGCAGTATTTGATTAGATATAGTAATTAAATATAAATTTGTTACAATGTGTGTTTAATAAATTCAAGAACCTCATGGTAACTGCCATTAAAGATTCGTTAAAACGAACATAACAGTACATAATGGCAAGAAAGGTAAAGGAAGGTATAATTCAAAAATGAATTCCATTGGCGTGCAGATGTCGGGGGACACTTGGCATTTTTTAAGATTAAACATCGAATTATTGCCATCGACTTATTGTTGAGATCGTTTATACGAGTGTAATATTGCTATCATAAAAGCCTCGCGTCACCCGACATTCGCCCTATATACAAATTCAGATCTACGTTGTTTAAACAGTCAATTAGCTGCTTATAGGCCACCGGCCATAGAGCCCCCAGCTTTTTATCTACAATCTCAGTCGTTGCAAGTGTCCCAATTAGGAGACTCACTAATTCTGGGGGCTGATACTGAGAAAACGCATAATATGTACTGGTGCTTTTTTTGGAATGTTAGGTAGCTGCTCATTATATCAACACTTAAAGCTTGGCGTGGGTGAAAGTGCAGTAACAGTGATTAAAACACCGACATTTTATTAAAATTTAAATATGCCTAAAATTTTACGAGTCGTGGCTCAACCATCACCACCAGGTGAGCTCAGTTATATTAAGGAGATCGTTACAACTCGGTGTCCTACTTTGTAGCACTAGACCACGGACTGACACTACTACAATATACGTAAATCAATCGCGTGATCAATAGTCTGAAACCGCAAACTCTTTGTGCATAAGTTTCAAGTATTTTCAATTCACGGTCTCAAAACATTACTATCCATGAATACATAATCTTAATACTAATTAGATATACTCGCAATCGCATTCAATGTTTAGTCTTACATTTCAACATTTGTATGTGCAACATTGAGTAAATTGCAAATATAATTCCTAAGTTTGTATGTATTAAACACCTCATAATTAAATATAGTAGAGAGCTACGAATAATAAACCTATAGAAATGTAATTGCTCTTCAAAAATGGTTCCATGTAAATAGGCACAGCGAGGGTGGGGTTAAAATAGCTACAGAACGGCGCGTCAGTTCGCTGTGGCAACTCGTGTCATGCACTCGTGTTGTAAGTTTTCGGTTGACCAGATAATTATTATTTTGCGCTTTTTAATTTTGCAAGTATGCCATCGTGTCGTGAAATGGTGTAAAAGCCATACAGATATGAAAAACAGTGGAATTACCTTTCATAAGTAAGTATACAAACATCGTAAAATTTCATACTATTGATGATGGATAGTGTTATGCAATATGTACGATTACTTTTTTATGCAGTAGAAGTTATTTATACTGCTCAGATAAAACATAAGTTTTATGATAATTTAACAGCGAAGATGTTATTTAAGAAACAAGGATGATATTATGCAGCGATAACAAATGATTTTATTTCTGCAGATTTCCTCTAAGTTGGCATATTATTTTCAATCTGTCCTACCCCTACGCGTAATTTCATAACTGCGGAAGTCACATTATGCATTTCACAATGGTTGTAAACTATGAGGTCAGACCAGACCAAAAATTTGTGGTGGAAATGAAAACATTTTTGACTACTAGGTTATTTTTTTTTTATTTCCTGAAAAAAAAAACATTAATAGTTGCTCAAAATTATGGTCTGATTTTGTGGTTTAAGTTTTCGTATAGCTGGCAGCTGCCCTTTTTTATCTTTATCTCTTATTTTTATCTCATGTACTAACTTTTAATTGCTTTTATTTTTATTGTAGTAATAAAGTCATTTGATAAAAAAACGAAAAAAAAAATTCTTGAATTTATTATTACTGCATAACGTCATCTACGCGTCTGCTGGGTAGGGGTGCTCTGGGTGGACCTTGCGAACCGTGACCTTGGCGCGCCAATTGCGTGCACGCGTTTGTTTATGAACGAGTGTAAGTGTTCGTTGTATTCGCTTTTATTTGTGTTCGTAAATGGAACCAAAATCAAAGCTGTAATTTTAGGCGAGTTACTGTTCCATAGTTTTATTATTCGTAGGTCGAGAGTAATTCTTTAAATCTAAGTATGTTCGATACACTTGATACGATTAAAGTGAAGGACCGTCAAACACTTTCCGTAGACACATGGTCGTTTTTCACTAATATCTAAAATGAGCGTCCGTAACGAAACCTGTATCTGTTCGTTAGAAGAGGCGCATTGTGAGCAAAGAATAATGTGATTACATATTGTTATTAGTATTTATACGTGATGCGTGATTTGCCGGAAGCGTCTGTAGAGTATGGCGGACCGGCGGTATGAAACAGAACCGATTAATCGTACACCCATAGCAGTAGGGAACGGTGGCGGGCCAATGGAATATGTAGTGTGTTCCGGGAGGAGGGGGCGGTAGAGGAATCGGGATGGTAGCGGGGGCGAAGGGCAGGGGGAGAGGAAGAGGGAGGAGGGGTGGCGGCTGGTGTAAGTCCAACGGCGGAGTAAGCGGGCGGCGCCGCGGATGTTCCATGGGTATAGGCAAATCGAAAGAGAGAGGAGTCAGTTTGTACGACGGTCCGTTTCGTGTGGAGAATTCGTGAGCGGGTCGCCAAAGCCCGGGGGAGTCTAAATCCCCGGGGGTCGAGGGCTAGGGAGCCCCATTAGCGGCCTGCATCACCTCCTCGAAGGCCTGCTCCAGGCAGTGCTTCAGCTCGGCGTACGACACCACGAGCACGCTTTGCTCGTCGCGGGACATCAGCTCCACCTAGCATAATAAAGAAAACTTCATTCACATGGGGCATAACACATTAAAATCATTGTGAGTTAATCAAAAACAAAAATAGGGCTAGCAACCAAATATTTCATCTTGGCATTGATTGATTAACGCTGGTAGCACACCTCCGCCGCGAAATCGTGATGTTACAACGGACAAACGGTGGTAAAATATTGATAGGTCATGGGGTGCATAAAAATTGGCAGCCCTGATCAGTGGACGATGTCACAGAAACGACGGCCAGCAGTTAGCGGAGTCACTGTAAATTTCTTTGCGGCCTTCAACAGGATTGTGGTACTTATTACTATTTTTTAAATACAAACTTTTTAAATTTTTTAATAAGTGATGTGCTCCATTTGTCTACGAGTACTCGTAACTTAAACCTTATTGTTGGACCCGCCGTCGAGTTGGTTGAGGCAGTAGACGACATGGGCCAGGTCGATCCAGGGGCGGCCGTCCTCGGTCACAGAGTGGAATATGTAGTCCCGGAAAAGTTTCAGCATGTAACGATCTCCAGTCTCGCTCCAAGACCCGTCCATATTCAATCTGTTAAAATTGTCAAAATATTTTATACAATGAATACTTTGAATTGCTGTTCCGTTTTGAAGTTTTCATTTGAATGGCAATTAAAGATAGATTGTATGTAGCCAAAATATTTAAAAAACACATGCCCCCTAAATCTGGGAATGGAAGGAAATTATTTGAGGATTTATTTTCATGAACCAAAAGTGGAATGCATGCAATAAAAGCATTCTCAACCGATCAACCTCACTGTATTATTGTATATCACGAATGGTGATCAGGGGATCATAGATCAAACCACACTTACTCGGGTCTCTCGTTGATCACGCCGAGCTTAACCAGAATGCGCATCAGACGGCCATTATCGAACTCTCTGGCGAGCTGGTCCTCGAGGGCATCCGCACGACGCTCTAGGGCCTCCACCTAACAACACTGATTAGCTGCAAACCTTCACAGACCACTTATCTGAAGCTGGCATGTCCAACACGATAAAACGATTGTGTTTTGTCTGGGCATAAGCATTTTGGGTGCCCTTATGAGGTTTTCTAAAGATAATGTAATTGTATTGGTGTGAATACTGTGAACGTGCCAGTTTTAGTTAGCTCACTTATATTTCCTACTACAGCAGGCAAAAATACTCTACCCCACTACAGATGTACTCCATGCTGCTCCGTATTGGTGGATACTGCTGGTCAATTGGTCCTGAATATTAAAGTATGTAAGTAGAAAATGAGCAATAAAGCCTTGGAAGACATCCAACCACAACTAGAATTGAAACATTTAGTAAACGTGTCGGTAGCTTCGTTTGAGAACTAAGATTTTCACCACTAATGTGCCTTTCTGTGAAGACATGTTCCATTCGATCGGGACTTTTACGTCATGGCGAGATAATAATATAGAGGTACATTAAAAGGAGGTATATGCAACAAATAAAATTATAATAATATTTCGCCCACGCGATTTATGAAAAAAATGATGTGTTATTACCTTTTACATAACCAAGTACATAAAAAACCATTCTAAGCTTAAGATATACCTGAGTGTAGAATCTGGCTCCAATCATGGGCATGAGATCAGTGACGGAGCGTCGAGACTGCGTCGCCGACAACAAGTACCTAGTAATTTAATTATAAATATTTATTAATGATACCTATGTTGTTGTTGTTGATATATATGAGGTGTTCGATAAATATTTATAATTAAGGTACGTAATTAAAATTTTGTTTTAATTGTACGGTTTATGTAATAAGTTTTATAGCACAGTGTGACCTAAACCCGCAATTTAAGCACGCTTTTTCGTGACCTAAGTTGCCTATTCATCTTTCCGCCCGGCTCCAGTCCGGGGCGTGTTTATGTCACACTTGCTATAAAATAGTATACGATACTTGTGACCAAAGTTGTCTATTATTGCACGGCATAATAGGCAAATATGGACATGGCATAATATGAACATCTGCAGCAATAGAGGTCTCCCTTTCCTGAAGGGGATAATGTTGAACTTGCTTTCTTAAGGATCTTAAGTCATCGTTTAGTCTTCCCCTCCGTTTACCTTAGGTAATTTCTATATAACCCTGAGGTAGGTATGAATAGCCTGACCAGAAGTTTTCACATCTCACCATGCAGTCGCAGACAGGTGTCAGAACTCCTTCAATAAATGACAATGTAATGTCTTTGAATCCATAGTCTTGGCATTGGTCTTTGAATTAAACCTTCAACATTAATCCAATGAGATTGCAATAAAATAAAATTGGCATTGACAACATCGAAATTATATCAAAGACGAACGTGGCGACTTCGTTGAAGGTTTTTCATTATCCTGTTTTGAGTATAGTGACAGTATCATACACAATGAGGTTCTTGAGGTCGGGCGAGTAGGTGCGTGCCACGAGGTCCATGGAGGCGGGCAGGTTCTCGCAGTGCATGGAGCGGCAGGCGAGCGCCAACGCCAGTCGCCCCAAAGCGGTCAAGTCGTCTTGCTGAGCCTAAGACCACAGGACACGTTTTATGGTGCAGGCCATGAACAAATCAAAATATTAAAAAAAAAGAGGAGCTACAAAATTTTCTACGTCCACGTATACGTCCACGTCAGCTCTGGGTAACGCGAAAGGAAAAATTAAGTTCTGAAAATACGTTCACATTGGTTGATCAAAAAATTAACACTCGATATTTATTCCCTTTTAAATGGGCGCCACAATATTTTTGCCTGGGGTGTCAGTGACCCTAACGCCGGCACTGAGCCCAGTTTGTCGTTCTCTTTTGTCTTTAGCCCATTAGTGACCTGCTGTAGAGTCGAGTCTCCTCTTAAGATGAGATTGACGCAGAGCTTCCACCATGTTGGCCTACCCAAGTGGCCTTCACAAGCCTTTGAAGACTTAATGGAGAACTCTTAGGCATTCAGGTTACCTGATTATGTTTTCCTTCACCATTACAGTAGAAGATAATTTATTTTACAAAGCAAACGTAGCTTTTTTTAAAGAAAGTCACTGATGGTCTTTAATTAATAATTAATAAAGACCGTTAGATCTTATTATTATTAACAGACAATCTAATAAACAGACAATCAAATATGAAGGGTAATCACCTGATTAACATCGCTAGCGTTAGACATCAAGGCGTCAGCAGCAGCGCACCAGGCGATGCGCACACGGCAACTGTTCATGATCACCTTCGAAGCGTCAAGGTTACTGATGACAAAGAATAATAGAAATATTTTTAAGGATAGAAAACAACAAAATAATTATGCTAAACGTGCTGACAGGTAGTAATTCATACTCAGGGCCGGATTTAAGGGAGGGCAGCCGGGGAAACAGCCCCGGGGCCTCCAAAAAAGAGGGAACAATAGACTTCAGATTTTTTTTTAAATTCAGACTTGTAAACACTAGTAAAAAACTTTTCATATTATTTCGGTTTTACCTTTTTGTTTCCGATTATATGTATATGTACGTTAAATAACAAAATAATCTATACTTGGTTTCACAATAAATTATTTATTCGAAATCTCGACTGAAAAAAATCGTTATTATTTGGAAAATAATTTGGGGCTAAGGGGCCTCCACTCCTTTGTTGCCATGAGGCTTCCAGACCTGTAAATCCAGCACTGTTCATACCCTTTCTCACGTTCTACATTGTAATTAAAAAGTTTTATTTGCAACAACATTGGCAATCACTAATATACTCGTTATTTACCAGGGAAAAGATATTGACAAGAAATTTGGAATAGTTTAGACCTTCCATCGCCTATCCAAACTAGACTACAAGCCGTCACTTCACGTTGGTTCATTTCACAGGTAAATTTTGTTCATGGGCTTGTAGTCTAAACGTTTGTAGGTAAGTTAACTGCGTAAAACCGCTAATAATATGTATAATCAGTGAACTTGGTCCTTGTATAATGTTTATTAATCAATTAAATCATGTTGTAATTGGCAAAATCATATTATTATGCATTATCTGAGAAACAATTTCGTTAATAAAAATATTTTTAAAAGATAAAGACCCACTTGTACTGTACATATTACTACAGTTCATTGATAAAATTAATAAACATGTTTCGATCGTAAAGTTCAAGTGCATCCTTGAAGCTCAATAATGTATCTGATTTAAAATCATTTTTATTTCTAATAGGCCTGATTACATTGTGCCTGGTTACCGATGCGATACATCAATTTTATCGACAAATCAATTTTATTTTTTATTTTTAGTCAACTTTGTGGAAATGGCAAGGATACTTGCATTTATTTAACAATTTCTCATTATGTAGCAGTTCTGCAGACACAAAACTAGTTTTGTTCGATAGCTAAAATGTACCCAACAAGTTATTGTGGGAGATCCCAGTCTCCATAACTGATCTCAGAAGCATGTTGTGTTCACCAACCCAATTTCAATGGATTAAGACCTCTAATTGTACTAACTGCGAGCTGACCCTGCAATTGGTTATTAATGGTTTGCAGGCAGGTTTGGGTTATTGAATTTTTTTTCATTGTTAATGAAAGATCATAATAATATATTAGTTGTATAACTATTAAAAACTATTTTTATTTTTTATGTTCGTTATAATTGTTATTTTTAACTTAAAAATAAATTTTTGAAGCTGTTGTCAGCGGCACCAGGGGCCTGATTCTGTATGACCCAAAAGTTTTCGTGCCGATATCGTGTGACATCATTTCATGAACTCGGCACGACAAAGAACCTGAATGTCTATTCTATAAGGCACACAATAGATTGTTACGACATTTGACTTTTAAGCCTTTTTTGACTTTTTATCACGGGTCACGGCTTAGCCACGGAATATTACCATGACTTAGCCGCGATACGAGTATGAATGGTCATACAGAATCAGATTCAGGGCCCAGTAGGTACCATAGCACCGCCTCCGGGAGCATAGCGCACGACGTTGCGTTTTTTAACACAAATCGTCGTTGCGCGTACAAAAGTCGCAATGTGTTTTTTAAAACCTTACAGGAGCCAAAAAACATGGTTCAAATTATCACAGCAGTTTCGTTGTATGAATGTCACATAGCTACATTCCGTAACCCTTGTAACTTTTGAAATATTTAATTTATCACATACATAGCTATTTTTAATGTATTTAGGTATATTGAAATAACGATTTAAACTGCTTAACAAACCGAAAATGACTAAATAACACATAGCGACTTTTGCACGCGCAACGACGATATACTATATTATGCAGCTACACCTCATCCTTGCTCGTACCTGCAGGCGAGGCCGGCGGTGTGCACGGTGCGCAGGGCGGCCGTCAGCTGCACCAGCAGGCTCCACAGCACCGCCTCCGGGAGTAGCGCACCCGACGCCACGGCGCGGAGCATAGCGTTTTTCTATTAAACATTTTGCTTCATAACATGTTACAATGAATACAGTGAGAGCAATACCTCAGCAGGACGCTATCGCGACGTAGCTGGCGCCCGTATCCAAACGAATCGTAATGAAATTGTCAAATTGATGGTGGTTAACCCAACCGTCGCCAAGTGAGTTATCTGTCATATCATCGTCATTTCAATGTAGTTTGTTTAGATGTGGTCGCCGCGTCCGTCGCCATGGCGTTGCGGCTCTTAGGTGGATATCAATAACCTACTGTTGGACATAACTGTTTGGTTGTCTATAAAGTTATCTTGAAAACTAAACTGTAATAAGACTATCCATGGCTACCCCGTTCATTTCTTTAAAATATTAATGTTACCTGGTAACCAAACTACAGTAGGGCTATCCATCCATATCTGTAGGACGTTGTCATAGACTGAAATTATTGCATGCCTTATAGGTAGAACCATATTCATACAGTCATACATGAATTTATGTAATGCATAAAGACATTAAATTTAAGATAAAAGTAACATTAGGTATACCTAAAGATGGAAAGTCAGGGCAATAACCGACTTCTTTACAGCTATCGGTGAATTTTACTCAATGATTAACCAACTTTTTTATCATCTTATTATTAATTTTAATAGTAGTAAGTTAACTAGTATGTAAGTGGAGGGGATTGGTCATCCCCAACACAGGGAATTTCAGTCAGGATATAAAATAAAATAAGATAATAAAATTTGATTTGTTACTTAACAATTACTCTTGAAAAATCTTCCTTTAACTGATATACGTTACCAAATAGTCTTATCCATCTTAGATTGAAAGTCTGTGATTTTAAAGCATAATAAGCTCGTACCATAAAAAGCTTTTCGAAACAAAGGTTAATAATAGGATTGCTGTTGACCAGGTGACCTAGTTTTATTTTAATTTCCAACCAATATAATCAATAAGTTCGATTAAATCGGGGTTATTCACAGAAATAACACGAACTATGAAACTAGGGCGTAGCCTACCTTTTAGGTCATAAGATACCGATATTTTTAAATATGTAAAACGACTCTTGTATGTAAAACGTCAATAAGGCAATTGTATACACAACTAAAAAAGAGAATACATTTTTTAAAATTTAGGTAACCCATCCAGCCCCCGTCTGTCATATCGAGGCCGCTTGTTGCGGACATTTATTTAATAAATAAGTTAACAAACTCTACAAACAATTAGGAGTCTATCATATACCTACTTTTCTAATCGATTAATTTAATTCCTTCTCAGAACGCCAGACTGCTTGGCACGCACAATGTTAAATATACATTATGATTATCATATCTAGTATGCAGTTTGCAGTTATAATAACTACAGCCTCCCCAAAATACCTATCAGATTTGCAGACGAGGAAAGGTCCACCCCTCGGCCGCCGATTCACCCCTAACAAACGGGTATAAAAGTAAACACAGCTATCCCTATAGGACACTGCAGCTGTCTGGACTCTATGCGTATCATTTGCGTATCTACATACATTGAGTTTGATATAGGAGTACATTCATATTGACCAAATTATTTATCAAAAATATTTTTGTGATCGTGTTAAAAATATGCTAAAACTATTTCAAAAAAATTGTGTATATCTGGCGGTATAATTACATGATTTTTTTGAAAAATTACCAAACTTTTGATCCCTTAATAGTTAAAAATCTTTTCAACCCATAAATATTGAATATTACTGTGACTGAAAAAAAATTGAATGCTTAAAAGTTAAGTTTTGTTGTCGCCTTCAGCTCCAAAAAATATCCTTCCCTCCTGCTAATTAATATTTAGCGTGCGTATAGTGTGTTCGTATAAAGGTCTTACCTGGTGTGTGTATGGGCGCGGTGCGTCCGGGTCGGAGGAGAAGGGATCGTGGTAGCCGCTGCCGGTCTCCGATGGGTTGCCGTTCGCGTTGCCTGTCAAGTACTTGTCCATCAGTGACAAGCTCACTGGGTGATAATCGTACACCAGCACGAGAGCTGCGAATAAATACGTCTCAGCTATAATTGGGATGTGGACAGCAATCACAATTAATTTCAAAATACTCGTATCTTTCGAAAACAACATTAAATTGAATTGAATTTTCATGACATTATTCGGGCTCTTTGAACCCACTTTATTAGGTACGTTATTTTGCTTTTTTGACAGTTCAGTATTTTTCATAGCTTTTTATTAGTCATACAAAGATTTTGTATGACTAAATTGGACTGTGTGATGACTGTTCATTGAAAATGTCTCAATGGTCTTGGTCAACCTATCTAATTGAGGCACTAAAGCAGAAAACTCGACTATTCGATACTCTGATAGCTTAATGTCCCAGAGGTTAGGCTAACGCAATGGGCCTCTCACGTAACATAAATCTTGTTTGAGAGGAGACAAAATTGACGGTAATAGATGTTAGCTGGATGTTCGTAATTATAAATCCTTTTATAAGCTACTAGGAACGTTTAATTTCAAAAGTAGTTCTATCGCATTAATTATAAAATGAAGGCTTCATACTGCGTGACAGCGTGTTAAATTAAAACGTTATTAAAAGCGGGGCTATACAGAAAGGTGCAATTTGCGTGCAGTTCGATGTATCCTTTCTACACCCACCTTCTACCTGTTCCCCCTCCCATGCATCACACATCGAGATTGTAGTTATAACAGTGAAATCAATAAACGAATAAATGTACACATGACAATAGTGTGGTATAAATTCATCATATCCGCGCAGGCGATGGCGAGACGATTCCCGGGAACGCTCCCCCCTCTCCTACACGCTCCCCATAAGCTTGTCCCCCCGACCCTCGGATGACCCGTCCAGGGCACGCCCTGGCAAGTCTAACCCGCTGTTTGTTATACCAACCTGTTTAATTACCATATAAACAGCGCATTTATAGGTACTTCATTCAACTTTTCACACTACCTACTTCGATATTAGCCTCACTCTTGCAAGAAGTTTTATAGAAAACTTCGATAATTTAATTGCACATATTATTATGGCACACAGAAATGCCGAAGCACTCGTACAAGACAGGTAAAGCAATTGCTGGATTTTATTTGAAGATCTGTGATTGTCGGCATACTGGGCGTGTGAACTTTATTGCTTTAACTGAACGTTTTCTGAACGAATTGTACTCTCGATACTAACTGATATTTATTCCTTTAGCCTAATATCCTTCCTTTCTTCCTACCTTTCAGCCCTTGGTAGTCCACTGCTGGACATGGGCCACCCCCAATCGACGCCACTCCACCCGGTCCTGGGCCCTCTGAATCCAGCGGTTTCCCGCTGTCTTCTTCAGGTCATCAGGCCACCTGGTCGGAGGATGGCCTAATACAATGGGAATAATTTAAAAAAAATTAAATCGACTTCAATCACGTATGAAATAAAATTAGATATACGATACTTTATACTATATTTCTATTTATCTTATTATACGTGTCAAAATGTTAGTTACCATACTCTGACCGATTTTTATATATAGGTAATTTATATTTATAATCATTTTTAATCCCGCTCGATAGCGTATATGGCAAAACAACGTTTGCGGGGTCAGCTAGTATATTAAATATGTATGTATTACTGTTTTTGAAGGTCCTTTGTATCTACCAAATATTTTGTTTTCAATTTTGGTAGCAACCTCAAAAATAGTAAACCTAAAGTAAAGTATGTGTAGGTCTAAGTATATAATAGGTCAAAGTTTTAAAAGAGAAATCAAAGATTTATGTAATAAATAACTGTTGAAGTGTTTCTACTTGCTCTAATTCAACTGAAAAAGAATGAAACAACATTGGTAGCGGCTCTATAAGCGGCGAGACAATCGTATATTTATATTCAGGTAGAACAGAGGGGTGGCTGTCTAGATATATTCGTATTTAGCTATAAGTAATAATTTAGGCATCGCCGATCGATGCGACGGGAGTTCGGAACCCCATCCAACACAGTTATTCGCTAGGTGGCTAGAAGATTTCAGGCTAGGGTGCAACGCGAGGGGGTGCGCACCCTAATGAACACGTCTGACGGATTTAACAAAATTATGATATTGAATTTTAGGCAGCTTAGATAGAACCATATTTTTTTTGTACATTCATGAATTAACTTCATCGCCAGACCGTGGCATGGGCACGGCAATGATGGGCTAGCTTTGTAAACTTTGAAAATAAAAGAACTGCGATAACGAACTTAAAAAAATTGGTACTTACAACCGAATCAAAAGTCTTTCCCCACTTCCCCACCACACTAACCTTATAATTTTCTGAGCAGCGAAAAAATAAAAGGAATATTTGCAGACGGTAATTAAATGAGTTCAGCGGTGAACCTTAAAGAGTTAATGCATGGATAGAGTATCGTAGTTTGATGCAAAGGAAGACTCTTTAGTTAAAGTTTGTTTCATGTTCAGCGGAATAAATAGCAGCAAACTCTTCAAAGTAGTGTCATGATTTACTAGCTAGTAGGAATAGTTGTCCCTAATCATTGAACTTTTAATCAATCATATAGTTTAACGGTATTTGTTGAATTTTTTGATCACTTGCAATCTACTCAAGAAGAGCATTGCTGGTATTTCAATTTGATAGTTTTATGGTGTTTGTATACTTTATTCAAAGTTAGAAATATACTAAAGTAGTTTGGTAAATTAAATTCGGCTTAGTTCTAAGATTTGTTGTTATACTGTTATAGGTAACAGTAGACAATATCCGAAGCTGAAACCGAAATGGTAATCCACTATATTATATAGGATTAATTATAATTGTAAAGTATAATTGTAAGTGTAAAGTATACACATACGCGTCAACTTAAAACGTCTTTCGGTTTTCAGTCAGTCAAAGTTAAAACTTAAAACGCAAAAGGGCGGCGCGGCGCGGTTATTGAGCTAAGCCCGGGGACAAAATGGAGGAGGCATAAAATTCCAGGCTACGGTCACATTTAAGGTTCAACGACATGCCTAACTTACGAGTAAGTATTTTGCTTTTTACCCGACTGAGGCTAAGCAAGAAGGAAGGTTTTTATTTTTTTATATTAAAGCAAACGTGAGAAACAACGTGCGTGCAGAATAATCAATGTGACACAGTCGCTGAAGATCATGGATGTCCTCACACAATACCGAATACCTGTCTTGATTTTGTGATTCTGTGGAATAACTGGAATAATACGGTATCCTCAAATCTATTCTTATCATCACTAACCACGATCGTAGCAGCTTCCGCGTAACATTGGATCCTAATTTGAAATACGTTGTTTTTAAATAAAATTGTGATTTATCTAACAGTTGCTTCATCCAAGCAAATAAAGATGAGAAAGCGCAAGAGCAATTTTTCAAGTTAAATTGTAATGCCATTTACATTAATTTATTTGATACATAAAGATTTCTCATTCATTTAAAAATCAAAACGCAAAAGGACTCTGGTCTTTATTAGATGCACAAAAGTATAATGCTTTCCATCCTACATTACTCATACCAGACCCAAAGCCAATACCATAAAGCGTAAACCATAGTGTAAAACCGCAACACAACATTGATTCACGATGTTCCAGTGCCATGGTTCCGTATGCTCTGCCAAAGGAAATAGGCTTTGTGGCGGACGTTTCTGTCTCCGTCAGTGCATCTTGAGAAACTAAAATAAAATATCGCATCTCTACGATACGACTTACTATATCAATTCAGTCTTATGCCCTGCAAAACTTTGAGCTTTCGGAGCGGTATCCTAATATAAGTAGGTATATTATTATTTACCTACATTTATTTTAATATGCTTCCGTAAGCTCAGAGGTAAAAGGCCTCGAATTGACGACAGTGCAAACTAGCTTCTGAACGGGTGGATCGACGAAGCAGAATACCTGAAGACGACGCAGCAGGCAGACGCATTCGGAACACGAAGGACAGTTTGAATTGGGTTATATATAGGTTTATATACATATATAACAGCCTGGCTTCCGCCTTTTACTTCGTCCAAGTGGATCAACAATTTGAAAAAAGCACCGTAAGGGGTTAAAAGTATCCTTTATGTTAATTCAGGTTATAATCTAACTGTGTATCAAATTTCCTCCAAATCTTTTCAGCCGTTTTTGCGTGAGAGAGTAACAAGCATCCATCCATCCGCACAAACTTTCGTATTTATTTATTAGCAGATGGATACTCACAGTGATCACCAAACGCCTGAGTGGTGAAGAACTCGTACAGCCGAACGATGTTGGGGTGATCGATCTGCTTCCACATCTCCACTCTCTTGGTGAGAACCGAGGAGTATGAGTGCAGGCGCCTCAGTGCATAGTGGTCGCCGGTCTGGCGGTGCGTTGCGCGGAACGACGAAGACATCGCGTGAGGAGACCAGTTCTCCAGCGGAATCAGTTCCGTATACATCTCCACGTTTTCCGGCAGGTCTGGAATATCGTTGCGATTAGATATCATTGTCGATTAGCATACGTCAAACCGTCAAACGTACATCAATGTACGAGCGTATTTCAGATTTTAGACGCTTAAAAATTCTCTCGGTATTTAACCCTTAAATAAAATGTTATGATTTTTATAAAATTTACAATTTAAATAAGAAACGCTTAAACTTTGCTTCTACCTTGAATAAAAAGTGCTTTATGTACCTGGGTATGGAATGATTTCGGGCTGAATGTAGTTTTCCTCACTGCGCGTGAATACTTCAGTTCTTATGGTTTCCGGCATATAGAATGATGCAGCAAGACCTAAGATTATAAAAGCATATTAAGTTCAAAAATGCAGGGAATTTTTTTTTAAGTAAATCTTTAATTCCAATAACATAGCTATTAGAACATCAGCTACTTAATGCAAGCTTGCAACTAAAAAATGTAGGTTTAATAATTTAAATGGAATCTTGCTTAGCCAGAGCTTCAAACTACTACGTACTATTCTTTTAAATAATAAGATATAGTGAACTGATTATAAATAAAATAGATAATGCAAATTTAATAAAATTACACTTGCGTATGACCTTCAACTGCATGCGACATGCGAGCAATAAATCAATTTCACCTAAAATAAAACAATAGCAAAAGCAAACCAAACATGATTTTTGAAGGAATGAAAGAGTGGATAATTTATACAACAAAATAGTGCCCCTTGCTATGATTATTCTCAAAGAAAATTTACAAATATGTATGTATATACAGATACTTATTTTCTATAAGCAAAACGCCGGGCCACGCATTGTTAAACGTGGTATAAAAATATATATGGTATGTATTAAAATCTTAATATATGTATAAATTCCATTTCCTGTAACTGTACTGTACTGTACTGATAAAATATACCTAAGTATTATGAACATCGAATGGTTCACATAGACAAGTAATTCATTAACTAGGTTTCATTAGGTACTCCTAGGTGCACTTTGCACTTTAATTATGGAAAAATATTTCTCTAGAGCTTTAGTGGCATTTAAATAGGATTAGGTTCTTGGAAAGTTATTTACCGGAGTGAACCATCTATCGATATTAATCAATTTAGAATTTTATTAAATAGAACCGCGAGAAATTGAGTCACTGTTTATTTATGTTTTTACTTTATGAAGCTTTTAAAACTTTAAAACTTCAATTTTCTATTGAATTGCTTTACTACGCTAAAATCCTATAGACGCGAATCATCTTGGCGCGCAGTGCTATGTGTAAGTGTGCTTGTAGAAACCGATTAGACTCATCCACACATAGCACTGCACACCAAAATCAGTTAAACGGGGGAAATATGAAGAATTATAATAATAAAAATTATTCTTTGTCATCGGTGTTATTCAGAATTTTCTTTTCGATTCCCTTGATTATATACAGATTGATCAGAACAAAAAACCTTTGTACTTTTTTACTTTACTTTTATATAAAAACGAATGTTCACTACTCTCTCTCCCTTCCCGTCTCTTTTTTTCCATCTGCTCATCTAATTGCTCATTTAACGAGACGCGCATATAAATGATAGAGGATTTGTTATAACGTTACACACCTGACTTAGCAGGGCCGGCACCAATGTGTGTTGGTGTCCCAGAGAACATTTGCGGAACGTATGGGTTGGGAGGGGGTGGCCCGGGAGGGACACCGGCAGCGAGACATTGCTCTGGGCCTATGAAAAAATAATTAATTTTACTGATTTTGACGTCTATACGTCATAATTATAAGCTTTAATGAAAATGTGCATGCGCAACGTATTACGTCAGTTGCATTTACGGTTGTTGCCCTTTCTATGAAACTGAGATTTAAATTTATAATGTGGGGTAAATGCCATGGAACTATATTTATGTAAGTAGAATGATCTCTGAATATATTAACTATTTTTAAAATCCTTCTTATTTTACCCATTAACTATTAATTTCTGAATTTTTAAATAAATTTATTTTTCTATCAAAATGGCGTAGCTATGAGCAAAGATTTTTTTAAAGCCAGTTTCAGGAAAATAATGAACTTAAAGCAAGTGCTGATTTTATGTATTTTTAATGATTAAAGGTTTATACATATAATTAAAGGTTTATATAAAATTAGCACTTCCCTACTGCACATAGTAGAAGTAAAAGCATTTTATTTGTGCAAGGAAAAGTAACATAATAAAACATTATAAATATTTATTATCAAAGATCTATCTGTGTTAAGTTTTATCTCCGAATCAGCCTAGATACAAAAGCATGTAGTGCATAAGCAATGAACAATTATTAGTATTAACACTTGAATCAATATAATGGAATATAATCATACCCATAGAAGAGGAAGAGTTTAGGCCCCCAGAGTTATTGAGGCTGTCGGAGTTTGTCGAGTAAAAATAAGTGGTGCCACCAACATTCTCCTGTCAAAAAACATTACTATGAAGGCGAAGGTATGTATTATGAAACTAAAACGTTATACGTCATTATTTTAGATAATGGTAAATGAGTATTTTTATCCGAGTACAAAGAATACAAAAATATTCCACTCTCTATTGCACAAAAAAGATTATCAATGTTTTTCAATTTTCAAGTCTTTTTTACATCCACTTTCAAATTTTCGTATCCATAATAGATTCTTTTTTTTATTTTTAAAGTGATTTCAAACTCTATTCGTACTATTTTTTACCTTACCTACTTTAGGATTCTCATAGTACCTTAACAAGTGGTTTAACCTTAACATTTTCAAAAATACTTTTATTCTTATTGAATCTATGTATATGTCATAGATTTTTTCTTACTTTTACTGGAACTATTGCAACCTAGGCTAGGGAACACGGAGCGTAGTGGATAATTATTATAACCGATTTTTCTTCTTCATAGAGGAAGCTTTGTAACGGTGAATGTTGTTTACATAAGTTTCGCGACAGGACGCCTTCTATTTACATGGTAAACTGTTTGAAAAAAAGTTTTGGAAAAACTTCTATTTAAATTTGTGCAGAATTTTCCTGTAAAAACTAAAACTTAAATAAAAGTGATAACGCTATACTATAATTCTTTCAGGTCTAAAGCTAAAAATATTGATTATAGGAAAAAACATTCATATGACCAGAATTGTAGGGAATTAAATTCCAAACAACTTTTTTCTGGTAAAATTGAAAATAAACGATTTATTCAATAAACAAAAATTCGCCCTCAAATTGCAGATGACGCAACAGTGTGAGAATCTCGAAAATTATAATGTAGACTAATTATGATTGACGAAAATCGTAATGAAAATCTACATTACGATTTTCGGGATTCGAGCTAGTGAGCCCCCCCAACTATTTTCGAAGGAAAATTGCTACTTGTAATTTTTTCGATGTGAAATCCTAATTCGATTGGCCTAAAGTTACAACGGCAGTTTAAGTGGCAGTTTTGCTACTTCAGATGTCGTCTCTAATCTTTCTCTTTTATTAAGTATGTATTACCTACTTGCAAACTACCATTTTTCGACTCAGTAATATTTAATTGAGGAAGCATTTTTTTATTGAATATTGAATAAATTCGTATCTACCACCTATCTATCCAAAATGGTGACAAAATGCCGCGGTGGCCGTGTAACATTTGCAGGATTTCAGCGATTCTGGTCAAATTTCGTTTTGCTAGAAACTTCAGGCTTTAAGGCACTTGATTTCATAAATTTGTGGAGAAACTTATTACATAGGCTATATTAATTACTAAAAATTTGGTGAATGTTGGTAATTAATATGCAATATTTTACTTAAATACAAAAATAGATAAACCACGAACACACGCTCCAGTCCTTATATCAACAACTAATCTACATATGTAATATGATGGTAAAATATTTATCGTAGTTAAATATTACCAAAGAGAAAGTTTGGTAATTTAACTGAAGAAATTCAAAGTTCTAAAACCATATTCTAACAGTTTCATGCATACCTATCATCTTCACCACTACTAGGGTTTTGTTAGAGTGTCGCGCTAGTCTTAAGCCGTTAACGCGCAACTTCCTTTTATCAATACATAATAGGACGTTTTGGCACATCCTTTTTAGGTGCATTCATACATAAGAACTTGTTGGAGAGCCTCGGAAGATTCAAGAACAGATCTGAAGTACCCACTCCTAGACACACATGTTAAACAATCTTATGATATACGAGTATGTACTAAGGAAAAACTATCTATGTGATGAAAAAATAAATTATTATTTCATTTGTACAAATATTTTAAGGGTCTACTTATTCTAAAAAATTAGTCAATCATTAAATTCTACACCCCAACTTAAATTAGTACTTACTTTAAATAGTCCAATTGACTAAAATTAAGTCAAACCTAATAAGTTCGTTTTGTAGCTATTGAGGTTGTTAATTCCTATCAAAACCTAAGAGCAGGTGAATGTGATGGTATGCTTAGGGTTTTCAAGACAGAACTTTTTGAAATGTGTATATTGTGTGAAATATAATTATTATGTTATACATGAAAACAAGTTCCTTGAACTTAAACCTTTAGGAACATTATTTTATTACCATTTTTATGGTCCAGTCAAATTAACTCAAAAAATAATACTATACCCAAAATTTGTATTCAAGGATAAAATAAGCAAGAATGTTGAGTACTACTAAATCTATGAACATGAAATTGGACATAGAGTAAGTTTATGTGCAGATGATACAGAGAGTGGTACAAGTGAATTTTGTAAAATTAAACACTTCAATAGGTCACCTATTGAAGTGTTGTATAATAAGCATAAAAAAGATAAATTAAAATTCTTAGACTAGAACAGCATAGCTTAGCTGGAAAATATTTACCTTTACTTACCTATCCACTTAACATCATTGTCCTAAATATGAGTGAATTATGTTGTACCTCAATGGTTCCATAATAATTATGAAAGTTTATTTTTTGTGAAGCAATAATTTTTTTTAAATCGATCGGGTGGTGGGATGGCGTTGCCAGCGTTAATTAAAAGTAGGTTCAGGGAAGTAGGTAACGGTGTTTTAATACAGCTGAAGCCACATGACCGATTTGGTCGCCAGCTCTCCGTCTATTAGTGCTCTCAACATTCCTAAAATTTCAAGATGTACGAAAATGTTTGGAAGCTTGAATTTTAAACTTTTTAAAGATTTAAGGACCACCAGGTACTAACCCATACAATAATATGCTACTTCTGACCCTTGTATTGTAATATACTATTAGTAATGATGTGAAACCCCAAAGCTTAAAACAAACACTTTATATCGCAATTAAGAATTAGATGTCCAAAATATAACCAGAGGATAATAGTCTCGTCAATAGATTGAGAATGGTTTTAATTCAACATAATGATGCTAAAATTATGTGATTACACCAATACACAAGAAATACATATTCAATCATCTTTTTTATTTTGTGTGAATTAAATCTTTATATTTATTTTATACATTAAACTTAAGGCAGTCTTGATTTTGGCCTTACACTTTTATACAACATTAATATTAGTTTTAGTTATTCATACTTTACATTTATCTGGAGGCAAATCCAATATTCTGAAAATGTCACCAGAATTTAATATGCAGACTGGATATTGTTATAAAAAATAGACGTAGATACATAAATTAAAATAATAATTTGAAATATAACACATACCTGGTGCACTTGTGCTGCAGGTGCTGGTCCCGCAGCCATATTGGTTGGGGGAGAGTTTTCAGGAGACTCCGGCATAATGTTTGGTGATGGAGCGTAATAGTTCATGGGAACAAAGTCACCTATCAGAACCTACAAAATAAAATAAACATTATTTGGCCCGTACATAATTCAAGCTTCATAATTGTATTAAAAAAATGTACCATTGGAATACAAATTTAAACACAAAAAATTTACAAACCTTCTTAGCAGCAGTTGGAGATGACTCCAGACTAAGTTTGCCAATTGCTTGGTTAAGGGAATGTGTAGGTGTAGAAGTGTTGCGATTCTGAAATAACAAATTGATTATAATATTTCCAAAATTAAATATCAACACACAACAGCACAATGAAAGCACCAAAAGAAGCATAAATTCACTGACCATATATGTTGCCAATTTTGACTCTTGGGGAAGGCCATTAGGGGGCGAATACTGCAAGAAGATGGACGGGTCCATCTCGTCTGGAGCAAGACAGGGCCAACTAGTAGTAGAAGGGCAAACAATTAAATAAGTTACTACGGAACATACAAGACACTCAATCACATAGAAAAGCTATATTTAACGTTGTCTTACCTGGGACTTAACGCCATTAAAGTTTTGCTCCCTTTTTAATTTATGAAGTATTCACATCACTTGATAAGTCAGGAAACGAAGTTGTACTACTATGGTCTCTGTTTAACAACTTACTGCCTACTTGAAGATCGAAACGAACAATCGAGGCTTACACCGTAAAACTTATTTACCGACACATTTGGATCATTTTCATATGAGTAATCAGAATAAAACTGTAAAAGTTCGTTCGTTTGCGAAGTAATTCAAGAATATGGTGAATTATTGAAATCTACACCAGCACTGAGCCGAACTGCCGAGGACTAAATAAAAAATACTGGATGGTGGATGCGTAGGCGTACTTATATATTAGTATTTATTATCAATGCTCTGGATAGGGACGGGGGTCGGGGACGGACACGAAGTCAAACACATAATGTAGTTGTGTGGGTTAAAAGATTGTGGATGTTGTGTATTCCATATTAACCATTACCATAGACAAGATATTATGCTACTAAGTTACGGTATCAGCTCACTCCGATAACGTAAGCACAGTTTTTACAGCTTCTTTTTTCGAGGTCATAACATAATTAACCACAGAAATAAAATGTAAAATAATGAAAAAAAATTACCTCGCCTAGTCAGTTAAAAATATTGTGCTGAATAAATTTACTTGTAAAAAAGGAATTTTTATGATACATTTAGGAAGGATAATTTACTTTACAATTCATATAAGTACCTAACTGTTGAATCACAAAAATTTATTTGAATCAATATAAAGCGTAAGCTACGTTTACATAAGGAGGAGCGGTGCCCAAGAAGGTAAAGTTGGAACTTATGGATTATTTTTAAAAAATATCTGAGAAACTAGCCATTTCCAGGTTGGTTGTGAAGGTTGTGAACATGATAAAATCGAGTGCCACCCCCATTTTGCTATGGCCACATCAATATACATATATGTATATATCTTCTGTATCGTTTTCAATAATATTTTTTGTAAGCTTTTGGCTCAAAAACATGGCACTATTTATTACTTGAATAAATGCCATTAAAATAAAATTAGTTCAATACATAGTTTTGAACTAATTTAACACCCTGTATTATTATACCATTCGATAGTGTCACTAATAAAAAACAAATTCTGGAATTTCTCAGACCTATTGAATATACATATACAATTTCATAAAAATCGGTCAAGCCGTTTTGGAGAAGTATGGTAACTAAAACTGTGACATGAGAATTTTATATATAAGATACTAATAATAATATTATAAAGCTGAAGAGTTAGTTTGTTTGTTTGCTTGAATGCGCTAATCTAAGGAATTACTGGATCGATTTCAAAAATTCTTTCAGTGTTTGATAGTCCATTTATAGAGGAAGGCTATAGGTTATATTTTATTTTCAAAAAAATTAGGGATTCGTTAGAAAATTAAATCGAAAACCTATTTATGCGTGCGCTGCAAACACTTTTGACAATAGAACAAAATGATGTATTACGGGTACAAAAAAGTCCGCGAGAGCACATATTTTACTATCATAGTTTAGTCACAATAACCGCTTTTATGTTCATAAAAAATATTAAACCGTCTGAAGAAAGAAAAAAGAAACTACGCTAAATCTGTGTTGTAATATTGACCCTTATCCAAATTAAGCATTATGTTATCAAGGGTATTTATGTAGAAGTAAAATACTTTTTGTTTTATTCCAATCGGACATCACGAGTACCTATTATAAAACCGCAAAGAATTATTGGTACCTAATAATGAGTTATTTGCCAAATTATAAATGCGAATGTAAGTTTGTGAGTATGGATGTTTGTTACTCTTTCACTTAAAACGGCTGAATAGATTTGGATGTAATTTGATACACAGATAGATCATAACCTGGATTAACATATAGGATACTTTTTACGGCACGGGAACAGTAAAGTTTAAAATAAAGATGAATAAGTTATAAGTTTAAAACATTTAAAAAAAAAGCTTTTATTTTTTCGAGTTACTCTTAACAAACACTTTCATTTGATAGGTACCCATATTGTAGAAATGCATTAAAAATAAGCATTCCGATATCTTGGATGGTCCGCCATATTGAATTTAGAACGACGTCACAAACCATATCGTGCATTGTCATTCAAACTAAACGTGTATACAAAATTTCAGCTCAATCGGTTGAAGATCTACTTCAAAATTGAGTTCAAAGATTCCACCCGAACAAACATAGCGACCCGAACAAGTTAAATAAAAAGCTTTTAATTAATAATAAAAGAAGTTATCGATAGTAAAATGTTTTTATTTGTTATCTATGTCGCTTAACGTTTTTGTCAATGTGTCATCCTTCTCATGTCACTGTCAGTTTAACGTTTAAAATGTCATTGATGTTATTCATTCAATTCGAGACAATTCGAGTGTCTAGCTGTCTACTGAACTGACTGAGACTGATTTTTACAATTTTTTAAATTGTGGTTGATGAATAGGAGTTAATTTTAATAACAAATTTAAAATTTATCTATGATTCTTTGTTTTAATTGTTGAACTTTTGTTATCAACAACAAAGTTTTTGCAATATTCGATATCGATCGAGAATTTATTTCTAACTACGACACTGATAGAACAGGTAGGTAGACGTCATAAATTCGTTGTATACCTTTGAACAGTAATTTGATTAGTAAGTGTTATTATGTTATAGTAATTGTTCTAGTACTGTATAGTTAGACAGGTTTTTGAAGATTATTCACTGTAAATTATTTGTATAGTTGTAGTAATCAAGATGGACACGTCATACCAAGGAGGTGTGTCCTATGGGGAGACCGACAACTTTGAGCGTTTGTCGCAAACACTTGCAAGCAATATAAAAAAGATTTCGCAAAATGGTAAGTCAATGTTCATTGTTTTTATCATGTTTATGCATTATCTCGAACTAACATTCTTTGTGCTGATATCTACCTCTGTTATCAAATAAAGAGATGCTATTTCAGGCAAACAAACTTTTAGTACGAAAATAATGAAAGTGTAAAATATTAATTGCATTTCAATGTCATTTTAAGAGTGATCTTACCAGAAGCCATAATGCATGTTGAAGGCACTTAACAAGTTAAAAAGTCAAATCTACAACTTCTGGTGCAGCTGTTAGGTACATTTACTAGTAGACAAACAGGCTAATCTTATGAAATAGGCAATGCCTAATCCCAAGAAATCATCTACTAAGATTCATTTATTTAAGCAAGTAAAATTTAGAACCTATTAATGAAGCATGAAATTGTACCCAAACATTCAACAAACAACTACCTCAATAAAATAAAATAATGTTTATTATTGATATATCATGTATAGTATAAAAATCTCTAGTCATAGAAGGACATCATATCAATGATGAAGTGATATGAACTCCTAACTGAAATTTTAGCGATTTTTTAAGTAGATAGATTTTAATTAATTGTTTGCGTGAGCTGGCTTCGTTTCCTGTAAAATTATGTTTTGGTAGATAAAGGTTCATGCCACTTCATCATCAATATACAATATGTGAAGCTAATATTGATATTGAATGAGACATGTGGTTAAGCCTCAAGGGAGAAAGTACTTTATAGCTTACAACTACTCTCATAATAAAGGCTGAAATATCTAGTTCTGCATGTTTTCTGCTTTGGTTGTGGATGTGTAGTTGTCAGGGATAATTAGGATGAGGTAACCTATAATAGTTCTCTACTTAAAAATCAGATATGGTGTTTGGTTCAGTTCTCTCATGAGCAATACACATAAAACCTGACAGTTTGTTTTAGTTGTGGATGATTTAACAATACCTATTTAACATTAACTTACAAGAAAAAAATTATTTCGTTAGACAGAAGATTTTTAACCATCTTCAAGAAAATATAACAGCAGAGTCCATGATAATTGATGCCATAATCTTGAATTATATACCTCCATATGTTTGTAGATAATCATATGTATGCTTTTTCACTTAACAAACACACTTTTATTTGTATACAGTTTCATCAATGTCAAAGATGGTCAACCAGCTGCAAACTCCGCAAGATACACAGGAACTTAGAAACCAACTGTGAGTTGTTTTGATTGCAAATAATAGAATTTTCTTTTGTCTGTTGAATCAGTAGCATTAGCATGGTAGTGGCCCCATAAAGTTAAGCAAATAGGTACAGGAGTCTCATCCTTTTCTTAGTCATTGAAATTATTAGACTGTAAAAAGAAAACAATGTGTTCTCCATAATGTTCTTAAAGACTTTATCCAACAACACACTAGGCCAGTGTGGTGGGCTAAAGCCTACATCCCCCTACTGGTGAGAGGAGACCTGACCCTATAATAGATTCCTAAGGGTTATACACAGACATCCAAAATTACATTGTGTTTGAACTTATAGTTAACACACTATTTCAAGTCAAAATTCCTAAGTTATCATTGCAACACTCAGCAACTATTATATCTACTGGATTGGTTATATTTTTCCAGGATTATATATTTTTTATTTTTGTTATCATTATATAAAATCCTTTGTCCTGAATGACTGGGAACCGACGCACAGCCTAAACCACCGAATGTACCTGAAACTTGGAGGGTGGGTTCTATGTATGACATAGGTATCCGATAAGAAGGGATTTCCGGAATTATACCTTTAAGAAGGTGAAAAATGGGTGCAAAATTTGAAAGGCACAACATGATTTCTTGGCTTCAAATTTTGCACAACTATTCTGTAACAGAGTTAATGGAAGATGCAATTCATATTTTATTGAAACTCATCGCCTAAGGGGATTAAAAAGGGAGAGAAATTTATTTTGCATTGAAGTTGATATCAATACTCTGTTATTGAAATAAATCTTTAAAATGTTATGATATTTCAACACCATCTGTTGACAATACATGTCTGTGATTTTTTTAATACCTTGAAATTGATATAGATCTTTATGATACATGAATTTGTGTAAATATTTTATCCATTATTCATGACATAGCGCTGCTTACTTGGTACGCAAGAAACAACAACTAATTAAATTTATTTTAAATTTTTAACTATTGATGATAAAACAAAATTATGTATAGTTAGGGCTTCTCAATTGTAGCTAAGAGTTTAAGTTGTTAAGATTAACAAATTAATAGGAGAGGTGAACAGAATTTGTGGTGAAAGTTTCTGACAAAAAAAACTAAAAATAAAATAATTTAAGATACCATGAATAAGTTGGAATAGATAGGCAAAATTATTTTGGCAGAGCGAAGCCTCCCGGGTAAGTTAGTATTATAATAAGTCATTCCTTCATTCATTGCCATAAAATCATTTTTTATTCTATTAATATCTACATCAAAATATTTCTTATCCAGGCGTCAAATACAGAATTACACTCAGAAGTTGGCAAAGGACACATCATTCATGCTGATGGAATTGATGAAACTGCCCACTGATAAACCAGCAAGCAAGTTGACAAGGGACCGTCTCCGTGACGAGTACATGACTACTCTTAACGCCTTCCAGGTGAGCCAAACAAGGATAAACCGAACTTTACAGGACATATTTATTATCACTGATAGGCTTTACTTGTTAGAATTTTAGAAATGATAAATAAATAAATATGTTCAATTCAAAATTTCATAAACATAATAATCTCAACAAACTTAAGTACAATCAGTGCATAAAATGTTCGACAATAGTCTTGGAGTTTACTTCTGCACGCAATAGGTGTTATTGTTTATTTGAAATGGCACTTAACTACCAATATCGCCCCAACAGGCCACTCAGAGAACAGCTGCACAGAAAACTAAGGAAGATGTCAGGAAAGTCAAGGCTCAAACCATCAACATAGGAGATCCCTTCGCTTTAGGCAGTGAGTACCCTTACAATCTGTTTAATATAAGGTCAATTTGGTTAACTTTACACCAAACCCTAAAGAAATTAGATTTTTGTTGTTACCCATAGATAAAGTCAATAAAAAAAGGAAATCTCAACAACATTTAGAGGTGGTTCAACGTTACTCCTCATGAAACAGTTTTACTAACCATGACGTGCATTTGTTATTTTAACTTCTCTTTATTTAGTTTTTATTGCAGTTCATACACATTGCTTTATCAATACATATTTGTTTACATTTTCCTCGTTATGTTTTCTTATTTATACATATAACATGCTATTAAAATGTAACAATCAATTATTTTTTATGATTGCCACATGCATTGTTAATTTAAATTATTCAAAAGCCTTACATTTGATAAAATTTGTGGCTCATTATTTTGAAAGATAAATGTATTGATTGGAACACACAAAATAATAGTAGATTGTATCGCAAGGGAGCAAAATGATATGTTTACGGCGAGGGCGTTTTTTGAATCCAGGGCGACGGGTTTCTTTTGTAGAATCCTGAATGTAGCGACGGATTCAAAGTATGCCGCCCGAGCCAAAAATATATTTTGTCCCGAGTGATACACTACTTTTCATCACCCTCTATGAGAAAATGAAAGGGGCCTCATATTCTAATCTATTGTAATATTATTATTTAATAAAACAATAACAACTAAATTGAAATTAAAATGTATTCTGATAATAAAACAACTAAAAGTTATATTTACATTTGAGACATTTTCGCAATTATGAAAATTTATTGTTACTTACAGTTTTATTAGGAATAGAGATTGTTGTAGATTTTATATTCTGAATAACGAATTCTGAATAGATTTTTGATAACGTCTAAATCTGGCTAATTTCTAACAATCTGTTCTGTAGTTCCTTCGTCTTTATTCAAACAATATTTGCGTTCAAATTTTTTGACGCTGAACACTAAGATTTTCCAAATTCAAAAAGTGTGCGGAAAAGGTAATTGCCGCGCACTTTTTGAACTTGGAACTTATAAAGAGAGAGGAAAAACCCATTCCTGCCCGCTAAAAGTTTCTTAATAGAAAACACCAACTTTGGGCGCACTTAAAGGGGAGCAAAGTGTACGACTAGAATAGATGGGATGAAAATTATGTTTACAACTGTATAGTACCTGTGGTTTACCAAATAGGGAAAGTGTAAAAAATGGACTATAGATTCGAATAGGACAAGGCATCGCCTGCTGGATTAGGTTTGTCCAAGTGTAAAATATGCTAAGAAGTAGGTACTGATGATTGTAATTGTCACAGACAGCAACAAGGAGCTGGTGGAGATGGGCGACACGAGCGCACGCAAGCAGGAGCAGCTGACAATGCAGTCGGAGCGCGAGCTGCTCGAGCTGGAGGAGCGCGAGAGGGACATCAGGCAACTCGAGGTGAGAACCCAAAGAACGCATAACTTGGTGCCGAACGCACGGTGTGGCAATGTCGCCAATATGGAAATTTCGATTCGATTTGTTTGGATAGGTGCTAAACCTAGTGAACAAGCAAGTCATTTGTTGGTAAGTGGTAAACATTGCCTATTGAAAAGAGCAAAACAAGGCTTTCATAGAAATCTATTTGTAATTGTCAGTAACCCATTAATGACCCACTACAGGGTCGGGTCTCCTCTCACAATGAGAAGAAGGCCTACATGCCTTAGACCACCACGCTGGCCTAGTGCGGGTTGGTGGACTTCACATGCCTTTGAGAACTTTTTTTTTTCTGAACTCTCAGGCATGCAGGTTTACTCACGATGTTTTCCTTCACCGTAACAGCAGGTGATATTTATTTTTTATAAAGCGCACATAACTTTTTTACAAAGTCATTGGTGCGTGCCACTGGGATTAGAACCCGGACCCCTCGATTCGAGGTCGAATTCTAAGCCACTGGGCTATCACCGCTATTGAAATCGGCCCAGTAGTTTTGGAGTTTATTCGTTGCAAACATACAAAAATACAAATGTTTCCTCTTTATAATAATAGTGTAGATAGTGTAGATAATCGCTATAATAAATTACTTTCAGTATTTTATTTATATTATTTGAATCACGACGTTGTAGTCATCTTAAAGACAGTAGGCGGTAAGGTAAAGTTATTAGAATGGTTTACATAGGCGCGGCTGAAAGTGCGATCTCGATACATGTGTAATTCTGCAGCGTTCCACGAAACGTGTCGTATGTTCTTGAATGCCGATCGATCGACATTAATGATTCTTAATTGCAGCAAGGCGTGTAGGCAGGCCACGGACAATAATGGGCCGAGGAAACGGGGTTGGGGGTAGCATGAGTTCGCTAGTTGATTGAAACAAGATGGACAATATAGTGTCTCAAATTTCGTTCGGACTATAAATTTAAAACATGCTTAGAACCTGAAAAGAGTGTATTGAGAAATAATGAGAGAAACCTGGATTGCTTTTTCGATGTCCTTTAAACATGATTTTGGATTTGGTTAAGGCCTTTAATAATGTTGTTACTAATTTTAATGTCAAAAAATCAATGATACCTTTTGGCAATTTATGCAATGTACCAATTCTTGATTTTGTATTCATCTCCTATAATGTGGGAAAGCTTGACCGTATATTATTATGTCGTTCTAAGTATCTGTAGATATTTTTTATCTTAGAGAAGACAGCTTTTACAAAGAACTTATTGGCCAAACAATTTTGCGTTTAAGTCGATGTTCATAATAAAGGGCAGAACAATGTCTGGTTCTAATAAAAACAAAGGTAAAATAAAATATCAACACATTTTAAAATTATTACTAAACATTCCTCTTAACAAGCTTTTAATAAAATTTGAAATAATTTTCAGAACGACATAATGGACGTGAACCAGATATTCAAGGAGTTGGGCACTATTATCCACGACCAGGGCACCGTGGTGGACTCCATCGAGTCCAGCGTGGAGTACGCTTCTCACAACGTGGAGAGCGGCACTCAGGAGCTACGGCAGGCTGCTAACTACAAGGTAAATAGGATCAAATTCTAATATTTAATACCAATCGAAGCGCGCATAGCCCCGCCCTTTCAGTAGATCGGAAGCGGTGGCGAATAACACGCGCGTTTCCGCGCTTAAACCTTGTCGGAGGCCCTATGGGCGGTTTGAAATAACAAAACGGGTAAATAACGTCATACATGTAGAAGGTGATAGATCAACAAAGCGTGACATTGAATAAGTGTTAACGACTTAAGGTCCATTTGTATCTAGCAGCACATAGTGTATCAAGCACGTTTGTTGCTTAAATATGAATTACATATCAGTAACAGTAATATCTTGAAGAAGCTAACAGCATTAGCTTCTTCAAGATATTACTGTTAGTGGCAGACACTGAACTGACAAAAGTTTTCACAACTACCGCGTGTATGAACAGACGCCATGATCGAATAAGGGAAAAATATTATTTGAAATCGATATTATCCATTATCCAGTCGGTGAAAAATTAACGAATGTTAATTTGATACAATACTCACAATGTAAATGTTACAGATATGTCGTATTTTATGTCTTACTCACTGGACTAGATAACGTATGTATAACGTAAAGTTAGTTAACTTTACGTTATGTCAAGAAGTAGGCCATGATAATAAAAAATGCTGTTTTAATTACCTAATTGATAGTTGAATTTTTCCTTGAATTTCAGAACAAACTAAGAAAGAAGAAGGTGTATCTAGCAATCATCTTAATCATAATTGTGTCTATTATACTCATCATCTTTTTCAACCGCTGATTTTGGCCGAATGGAATATCATGTGTGATAAAGCAGACGTATCACCATATAACAGCAATATCTATCACCTCTATTAAGTAGAATTTTTAATGGTTATTATAATAACAATCATGTTTTATTTTGTAAATAAAATTATAGCATCAGTGAAAAAACTTTATTTTTAATTAAATTTGGTGCGATTACATTAAAATAAAATAAAATCTAACAATTTTATTAAGTTTAAACAAGCCTAGTGTGATTGCGTAACGTTTCCCAACTTTCAGGATATATCTTTCTGTTATGTAATTACATTAAAATTGATTTTAATGATAGTTTAATATATATTATGTATTAATTTAAATTATCGTAAACTTATAATTTGCTTAAAATAGTAAATAGGTTCAACTACAATAGTAGTTGAGTTTAGATTCTAATTTTTTTCTCAAACTATTTTTAACACAAATGTCTTGATAGCCTAGCTTGCATTGCGATAACGTATAATAAGCCTCTAATTATATGTATAAGGAGATGTTACTAAAACATTGTAAAAACGTCAATACTTAGGAGTTGAGGAGAGTATTACTATGTTGAGAGTATTACATAATTATATAATTTTATGCAAGCTGTGTGGAGCATGATTTGCTCCAGGTCTCCTCTTGTAGGGAGAGACGCGTGCCCTACTATGGGACATTAAAACGGCTGCAGCCATACAGTGAATATATATGTATAATTGTATAGTCTTTATGAATAAATCTCTGAAATAGCTTCTGTATTATTATGATAATAGCATCTAAATTGTTTATTATTATTAATACTTTTATTTTTTAATGCAGTAATACCTTTATTTTTTAAATGATAATTGTGCAATATTTTTTTGTAATGAGCGCTCTTTCGAATCGGCGCTGTTGCAGTAGGCGGCAGGTTCGTTGTCGCGCTGCAGTCGTGCTGCGAAATTATATGGAGTTCTAAATCGATAAGCAATATTTTAAAATTCGCTTTTGAAATGCACTGACTTGTTTATTTTAAAATAAAGTAATATAGTTAAAATCATAATTACACCATTATTGTCTAGTTGTTATTTAGTTATTTTGAGTAGAAGCAAAAATTAATCATGTCCAAGAAATAAAGGTGTAGATAAAAATGTACAATTATCTAATAAGAGATTGAATTATCACTTATCAACTTTGTTAAATTTAACCGTCCGGCTCAATACTCTAATGTAATGTAAGTTTATCTGCACTATTTACGGATTTCTTTTAACATTTTTTATGTTTTAAAACTTTGCTTTTTATCTCCAGTAAGCATTCATGTTCAAAGCGCTAAGAAATATATAAAAGTACTCTGTTGTGTATATTATAATTATTTAAATTATAGTTTCAGCATAATATGCTTTTTATCAGTAAATTATCACCATAACTACTACACAATTAGGCTCTGAAAATATAGGCAAATATACATTTTCAAATCGTTACACCAATCTGAACTGTTTAGTAGAAAATTATAAAACATAAATTCATTTTTTTTTGTTATCTGGGGGAAATCTTCTAACGACACTTAATGTCTTGGGGTAGACATTGAGGTATGCAGGAGCGCATACAGGGACGCCCTGGTATTCCGAAGAACGTACCTCCCCAGTACCTCCCCTGCGCCTTTTCCCCTAAGCACCCTTAGGCTCTACTTAGTACGATTGCATTCAGTAGCTTGCTGTCACAGCAAGCGGCTGTCCATACCAGTATCAGATGTAGCAAACAGAGCCTCCACTCTGGATACTACATTTCAGGAGCGCAAATCAGGACTACCGCGGTCCCGTTGTGCCCTCTCCCGGGCGCGCTCTGCGGTCTCTTTCGTAACCATGACGGCTTCACAGGAGTCTACTGCCTTCCAAACTGTCTTCTTCGCCAGCATATTTGCTACAATTGCAGACGGAGCGAGATTTCTACCAACGTGGCTAATCAAGGCGCAACACTCGTATTCCCATGCAGGGCACATTTGAAGGGTGTGCTGGGCGTCATTTCGATCTCCATTACAATAGTAGCAATTGGATGTTTCCAGCCATGCGCGGTGAGAATTTGTGTCAGTCTGAAGGTAACACTACCTTCCTTTCTAATCATCCAGCCCTCGAAATTTGGTAGAATTGCGGCTACAGCTCTTTGACCTGCATGCTTCTCCTCCAGCCGTTTGCGCCATTCAGACAAAGCTTGTTTATGTGCCTGCTCTCGTAGAAGACTTGGCTCATCCTTAATTTCCCTTTGGGGAATAGCCCGTTTTTGTAAGTATAACTTGGTATCCATGTCCGCCAATGTCGAGGGGCAGAAAGCGTGCCAGAATTGTTGCTGCCTTAAAACTGCCTCCCGTTCCGGCGTTGCGTACGGTAAATTTTATTGCTCTACAGCGCCGGATTTTCATCCGACTGAATTGGTCGTTAACATCATTATCTATGAAAAAAAACTTGCTTTTCCTCATATTTCCTGCCAGCATATAATAGCATTACTTCTTCAATAACAATCACTTAATTATATGTCAAGAATGAATTTGCTAAGTTACACGTTAAGTATGAAAGTTTATATGACCGCCGGTTTGACTGAAATAATAAAGCAGCCATGCTATGTCTCATATAAACCCAGTATGGATGTATGGACTCTATCAAAACTTATTAGGCACGAATATGTATATTTTAAGGAGGTGTTGAAAGAACGCACCTATTTAACGCGGTGTAGTTTATGATGTTATAAAATATAGATTTTCTATCCATCCACTGATATTTTATTTTATGTGTTGACTTCGATAAATAATAAATTGCATTTTTGGTGGTACTGAAATCTCTGTTAAATTTTATTTCCGTGATTGGATTTTGATGTGATTAATACTATTTGTCGTCTCTTTTATTGAAAACTTTTGTATAATATCAGTGTTGTGATCTGAAAATGTACATTGCCGTTTCATCGATGTTACATGAAAGTGCGCCATACATGTACATATCAGTTGGTGATTAGAAGTAATATTGGGAACCTCTTTTCAATTTTTTTCCATTTTAAATTACTGTTGCTATTTCCCGTTACTTCATGTGTATTGTGTATCCTCCATTATGTTTACAATGCATAGAATATGAGTTGTCGGTAAAAAGGATACGAATTGTAGATATCTTGTACCTACTACGAAGAAATATATCCATCGATCGATTTTTTTGTTTTATTTCTCATTTCCCGCCTGTAATTTAATAATTAATAATAGGAACAACTATCATTTTTACACCTTTTATGGGTGGTAGGTCCGTGTAGTAGTTTTTATTAAATTTGTAATATTTATTTCTTGTCTTACGAGGCACTTTTAATAGTCCGGGTCCGTTTGCTGGTCTGATGACCTTGGAAGGCAAACGGCATATACGGCGTGCTCGTATGTCTTTAAATTTAAATATATTTGTTCTTAAAGAAGTTCTTTATACGGCATTGTGATTGCTTGCAGCAAAACTGCTAAAGTAATAAAATGTTGCTTGTAGTTGGGATAGAATTGAAAAGCAACGCAGTAATTGTTGCACAACTGAAAAAGAATATTTAACCTTCAATTTATTACCTTACGTTGGGTAGACGGTATCCCCACTTATATATTTTTTTTTTGAGCACTAGGATTAGAAAACATGTTTTCAAAAGAAAATATAATTTATAAAGTTGCGCGTCTGCCTGCGTTTTATAAAGGAGTACAGTGTGGCTTTTAAAAATTTTAATGGGGTAACGCGAAATAATGAGATTGAAAAAAATTTGTGTTTAAAGAATCAGAAACAGTATGAAATTTTATTAGGAACTCTGGAAATGGAAGTGAAATGAAACAAATACTTATTAAAAATCACTTTTATTATTCATGTTATTAAATTCACACAAATAATAATAAATTATTTTAACGGAATAACATTTTTAGCATTTTCAATTTGAGACTATAAACGGTGTTTTTGACAATAGGTTGTACTTCTACGAAAGCGTTATAAGTAGATACCCTTTGAGAAAAGTCGTTTGTGTGACGCGCACAATTGGGCGTTTTTCGCCAATAAAAAAATGGATGCATCGATACACTCAATGTATCTCAAACTGCAAATAAATAGATATATTTTATAATTATATTCAAAGGTATTTATTTAGGCGTCTTTATAAGCGGAAAATATCGCATCACACAGACAAGTTTTCGTGGTATATACAATCAGTTACAGACTACTCAGATCTAACTACAGATCGAAGCTATTCTAGCTACGAGAAAATTTCCTTTCATAGACCTCGTGATCGCGTATTGAATTACAAACGATCAATACTATCCCGACACGATACGCGACAACCGTCGCCACAGATACTTTGCACTGCGAGTTATTAGAACTCTCTCATTCCTGGGAAAAACATGGAATAATGTGTGCATAAATCCAGCAAGCCCACGCCTTTCTATAAAATACAAGTGCATCTATTATGGTATTACAATATGCTGGTAAACGCTGTGATTGTTGTGTCTGTCGGCGACCGCCCTAAACAGCATCTACTCTGTGCTTTTCGGCTATAACTAACAAAATTTACGTAGATATCATACTTACGATTTGAAAATGTAAATCATTTTCTGTATCAGGTCATTATTAGATAAGAAAATGACGCACATATCTATATTGGCTATTCTATTCTATAACTGGTTATCGGTAAACATTAAGTTCAACGGCGGCTTGCTAGCTTTATGCAACGGTGCATCAAACGTGTGCAATAAACAAGCAGTTTTGTTCAATATAAAATAAATTAAACTTAACTTAGGTTATTATGAACGTTGCCTATTTTTAGATCCTATTTTTTGTAATGGGATCCGTCCTTCGATTAATTAAATTAAATTTAATACTGATAAATAAATTTGACTAAATAACTTACTATAAATAAATAACATAGAAAAGTCTCACTCTAAGAGATTAATTAATTATATTTTATAGACCGCGAGTCAAATAATATGGAAGATATAGAACTTCAAAACAGCAAAATATTCTTACAAATGTTTCCATTAGGTAATTAAAAACCTATCTTGGTCTTAGCATAGCACCCAGCGACGTCCTTAATGTACCGCAGCCCCTCAAATACCGTTCTAATTCCATAGTTTCAAATTTCGCATCAATTATACATAAACACTAAGGTGGGGTAAAATCGCTGCCACCCAGGTCAATCTCAGACAAGACAAACTTTAACTTACAATAAGTATATAACAGTAACCCAAATACTTCATACAAATTAGACCATGTAAAATATCAGACGGCATCAAATCGTTTATTATTTACAGTTTACAAATATGTAATAAAGAACTGCCAAAATTCGTTGTAAGTTGTAACTGATAAAATCAATGAATATAAACATCAAAAGTACTCAGTATTGCAGGGCATGGCGACTCTGGTCCCACCTTTATGCGGCTGCTACTTAAATGATACTTCATCGTGCGCCGACTTCAGCTTACCTGATTATTGATAATATAAATGCTTAATAGTCGTGTACATAATAATTATATTAATCGTGGATTCTAGTAAATTTTTCTTAAAATTATATAATGATATACTTCAAACGTGCGACTCCGCTCTCTCGAGAGCCCGACCGGCCTTGCGCTGCTGGCCTGCCTCAGCTGCTATGTTTTAGAATTCTGTTCACTATCATCCTCTAGATTTTTCTTCTCTCGAGATATGTACACTTACAATTTGTTTAAATCACACCTTCGCAGTCTGTCTTCAGACACTAACAAGAGACATTTCATCCTCCCTTTAAAATTGTTACGTTTATCACTTCTGCCAAGCTGATGCAAGAATCAGCCGATTCTTATCTTTAATCATTATCATTTAAACTTTAAAGCGTTACGTGACAAGCGGCTTGTTAGGGAACTATATTCTGATTTTAAACAAGCGTGTCATCTAAATACTTAATATTAAAGTTGTAATTTCATAAAAATACTAAATAAAACCTGTTATGAAGTTAACATTATAAAATATTGAAAAACAGTGTCAATACAACACACAAAAAAAATTATGTTCCTCCTGTAAGATGTGCTTAGGTACCTATTTCTTATGTTTGTGCATTGCAATGTCTCTTTAAATAGATGCATATCTATAACCTACATTTTCCTCGAATGATCGAAGCATGTTAAACTCTGATCGTCTGAATGAACATGAAAATGAGTAATTAATTTTTATGGTATTTCGAGAATGATTTTCAGATCAGTACAACAGGTTCCGGCTATATAATCAATGTCCTTGCCACTAAAATTTTCAGTTTAACGGCTGTATTATGTAGAACTAGCAACAAATCATCGTCTACTGAATTATCAAGAACTTTAGTTTCGGTAATAACTATTTTTATATCTCTTACTACACAGGTATTACGCACAAAATATGTCAACATTTTCAATATGAACATTCTTTTATGGGGCACGGGACACTCCCTGACAAATGGAGTGACCCAAAATACTTAATACATTTATAAACTAAGAACCAGAGAGGCTTTCATCTATTTCTTGCATATAAGTTAAGGATTGCATCTAGTACGAGTGTTGAAATTCCCACCGCCCCTATGTTGTTAGAGAAATTATAAGAAGAATAAATTTAATTTCATAATTTCGCTTCAGGTGTAGTCGTATTACATTTTTAGCATTGCATGGGAAAGGGGCAAGACACCTATCACACAAGCGATTCTTAGCTTAGTCGAAGTCGTGGGTGGATCGACATCATTGCGGATTTGGCGCGCCATTGAACTCAACAAAACAGCTCGATCATCAATTCATCACCGCCGTTAGGACGAAAGTGAAGTGAGGCAATAAACATTCAAACGGACTCCCACAACTGAAATCGCTACGCCTAAGCTGTCCTCAGTGAACGATTTTGTTCACAAAATTAACACACAGTTTACAATGTAGAAAACAAAGTGACAAGTGCGTTAAATAACCGTTTAACCAGTGAAACATTGATCGATAAAGTTCTGTTTTCTTGCGTTAATGGTGCCGTCATGCAAATGGCGGCACCGCTTTTTAACAGTTACGCAAATGAAGGCACCTTTATCCTAGGAACCCAAAGCTTAAAACACTTATGCCGGAAATTATCTACCGATCTTCAGATTACGGACCGTTCTAAATGACATTCGGTTGCTAAGCAACATTTGTTTTTGTACCATTTACGAGTATCTCGGCAACCAAACAATCTCAATCCATAATCCTGAATATCAAGTGCTCTGACCGCCCTAGGCGATTATGAGGACGCGCCCCGCCAGGTGTGTTACAGCGGCCTAAAAAGTAGTATATTAGTTTTGACTTTGTTTAGGTACCTATTAGTGTGAAAATTTTAACAGGATTATATACTACCTATAAAAGTGCTGCGTTAACTTTTAGTGCTTTGTCTCGGTGTAGTTGAAATATGTAGGGTACATGCAATGATGCCAGATTAATAGTGCATGCACCAATGTGAAGACACGATTTCAATGCGCCCGCCCGATCTCGGCGCCCTGGGCTGCAGCCTTATTAAGTTATAAGCCTAAGGGTTAATGGAGCCCTGAGGGTCGGTTATTAATTTCGCAGTTGGTGAATCGCATATGTGACAGGTATCGATGAGGGCGAGGGTGTGACGGCGGTGGGTTGTCGTCTAGCAGGCGACGGCCTCCGAGATGGGGTTCTCGGTGATGCGGATGACGGGCGAGTGGCGGCACGGGCGGCGGCGCGCGCCGTCCGACAGCCGCCGGAACGCCACGATCTTCGTCGGCGACAGCGGAGCCACTGCACACGAGAAACACAGTGTTAGATTTATGTTTTCTCAGTAGACTCTTTGAACTTTGGTAGCTTTGAACGTTTTTGGGTAACATTGAACCACCTTTAGATCCAGTTTTTACCGACTTCAAAAAGGTGCCAAAAGTAGGAGTAAATAGGAACAAAATATTTGATACTAAAGACACCGACCTCAAAAATAGTAGGCCTACACAGTATGTAACAAATTTTATTTCGTACTTTTTTGATGTCTGTTTATTTTATTACATTATTTTTTTATTAATCCATTTTTGAATTTAGCCCTTTTGATGTTTGGGTGTCAGGCAACATCTGTTATTTCACGGCAATTAAAAATAATAATTGTATCTTGGTAACCAAATAGTATCTTCCAATCCATATCGGACGATCGGATGTAGAAAGCCACCGTTAGGCAGCGCTTAGTTTGAACTCGATTTCGTTCGAATTAAACTCGTGCGTGTACGATTAATTTAACTCGTACGTAGTCGTATATTTATACGTTCGAATTAAATCCGTACGTAAACGCGTCCAAACTGAGCATGGCCTTAAACGTCGTTTATGTCGAAACTTTTTTATTGATTTATATACATACTGTTTTTTTGACTACCAAATTTTGATTAACAAAAAAAGTTAATTCTATTCTTTATGCTGTGGTTCAAAGTTACATTAGAGTCTCAAAGTTACCAGAGTTGAACGCATTGGTAAGCATTGTACCTACGGCTCGCTTCAAGCATATTCGCATTTAAGAGTCTTTTCGGAGTTATACGAAGTACTTAAACTAACTTTGTATGGAGTGCACGACATGCTAAACGGTATGAGCCGCTCGATATTAAGAAAAATTACGTATTCACGCGACCCTAGCAGGGCAGAAGCACTTAATTATTACTAAGGATAACGAAGCTTACTCCGGGTATCACGAATGCGAACATGAAGTGAACAGTAGGTATATAGGTACCTACTATAAAAAGAAAAACACACACATACATAGTTATAATCGGACATTGCTTATACATTATTCCGGATATCCCATCTAGTTCCCTAGTTTGCCTATCCTGAACAATATACCTACGTTATAGTAAGTAGCAACCTTCATTAAAATTAAAAACACACAAACACATGTGTGTGTTTGTGTGTTTATATGACCAGCCGTTTCACTCTTTAGAAATATCCCACCAAGTCCAAAACGAATCGAGTTATTCTGAATAATTGATTTAGGCCTGAAGTGAGCTGGATATTCAATTATTCACCGACTCACATGATACATGAGTATTTTGTTGTTTCGACCAAAATTAACTCAAGGAGATAAAAAACCAAAAAAAATCAAAGTTGTAGGCACCTTATAAAGTAAGCAACAATTCGTAAATGGTCTATGTATTAAACTGACAACGCGGCCAAGTTCTGGTGTGTATTAGAATGAAGCACGATAAAATGTACGAGGTTATTATTAGGCACAACACAGAATTCTTACAAGCTTATATCAGAACTTGAACATACAAATATTTATAGTCCATTTTTTTAACACTTGTCCAATTTGGTAAACAATCTAAGCATGTCTTTTTATTATTATTTGTGATTAAAAATAATGCGGACACAAAATTATAAAATTTTAAAAATAATGACAATAAATTGTAAATACAGAAACAGATTTCTAGAAACTACAATTTATTTTATATAGCAATAAAAAGTAGTGCCAAGATTGTTTACCAAATATGACAAGATAATAAAAATGAACTGTATATAAACTGAACTGTATACTGTGATATGAAATTAGTGATTATTTTTTTTAAGGTATAGTCAATAGCAGTAGTAAATATCTTGGTAGTGTCATAATGTTATCCTGAAATCTGTAATGCTGTTTGAAGTCTATTATGAACTTATTTTCCATCAAATAAATATCCAAAATTCACCTACGCTATATACATTATACATATAAAATAAATTCATTAAAGTTGATAGAGTCGAATATACCTAGTATAAAAATTTTATATGACTACCGTTAAGGCAAACTATTGTTTTACAATTTGTATGTTAATATTTTATTTTTAACAAATTTAAATTTTAGGATAATTAGATGTAGGTACTTGTTGTGTTGCTATATAAGTAAAATTTTAATAATTTTATGTGAAGATATGAGACGGGAAACATTAATGACAGTCCAAAGTAACTTTTCAGATTATCATAAAACAAAGTTAGTTCATAAAATCAAAACTCCGTAGTTTGTAAAAATACTCAGTTTTAGTGTTATAATTGTTTATTTTGAACGTGTATGTAAATAAATGTTTGTGTAGGGTTAAGGTTTCATTATGTGAAAATTTGAAAATAATTATAAGAAAATTAGTGACTTGAGACATTATAACACACGTAAGCTTAGATATTTGAGCTTTAATCATAATTTAAGCATAGTACACATGATTGATGAGTGAATGAAAAAATTAATAATAAAATAAATTGGTGAAGTCTGTTCGGTGAAGTAATAATTACAAGTGATATCATACAGATAGCAATACCAATATGTACATACATAGTCGTTATTACAAATCATTTTAATCTTGAGGTACTCACAATCATTACCTCTCACCGAACTATTTGTATGAGTACAAACATATAATTAAAATCAAACAGTCGTTTATAACCAGAAAACATAAATAAAATTGTAATTCATTTAACACGTTATAAAATCTTTAAATAAAATTATGCGGAAGATTTTACAAAAGCTATGACACATTAATTTAACGGATTTAAGAATAAACCATTCGTCATTCATAGAAATCAATCATTTCGATATATTTAAGTACATTAAGCATGGCTTTTGCAAAATCTATTGAATGGGAAAATCATAGAAAATAAAATATAACTTACTGTTTCTACTTAAGCTTCAAGTTATATACTGGCTAGTTGGTCGAACTGGATCTCGAAACGGTACTAAGGCGGCGTGATTGAATTTTTTGCAATGCCAAGACAGCTATCGAGTGAAAGAAAACAAAACAAAAATAAATAACCAAAACATAAACATGATTATTGCGTGCTAGTGCTACTTCACTACTTATAATTGGAAATGAAATAAAATTGATATACATCGTGAATTTTTCAAGTGTGCGTGGATGGGGAAATCTGAAACTATGAGGAATAGCGAGAAATGCAGAGTCTGGGAACCGATTTTGATGAAAACTAAAACTGTATCATTAGATTGTTGAAAAATCAATAATCAAAACAAGCCCAGCCAGGAATCGAACCCGTTGATTTTGAAAAAAAGAAATCACATCCTGTATAATTACACCATTCGATAGTGTCACTAAATAAGGAACAAATTCTGGAAAGTAATGACATAATCACGGCAAACTTGAGGATGGAGCTAATTTTTAACGTAATACGTTTTTTTTTTCATACAAACCTTAACTAACTACTAAACATTTAAAATTATGGCTATTGTTGTGGATTTTTCGCTATTCCTCATAGTTTCGGATTTCCCCATCCACGCACACTTGAAAAATTCACCAGTACAGTCTACTAAAAATAACAATTTATTGATACCTATATAAATGCCTCAAGAAATTAATTAACACTACTTATTAATTACTCATTATTTTCGAAAATTCTATATATGATAGTGATATTACGAGTAGGTATAAGTATTATCTAATTCTATAGCAATGATAAAATTTGAAAATAATTTTATCTAGTTAGGAGTTAAGAGTACGATAAACACAGGTATTTTTTACATTTATTAGTTGCGTGAAATTCAAAGTTTAAGTCGAAATATACGCTATTTATTGTTAAATATTATTTACATAATATCTGTTCAAATATGATTGTACGACTTTAAATAACGAAGATGATTTTCGAAACTACTGGGTATATTTAGAAAAATCTTACAGTATTTGAGATTTAATAAATAAATAAAGAAATAAATAAAACCGCAGGAAAATAATATCTATAAATATGATTAAATTCATATGTTGAATATATTCATGAGACGGCAAACAGTATAAACGAAAGGAATCTTAATTTAATTTATACGATTTATTCTAATATGTATATTTTATTTGTGAACGAATCAGTTAACTGCAATGACAACGATAGTCAGCAATAATTGCAAACATGTACAAATTATGCTAGTGTTACGTCACAGGTGTAATAAGAAACTCTATTACAGCTTTCTTATATTCTGGCAGGTAAAGTAGCGACTATGGTGTTAAACACGTAACAGAAACATTAATAGTAAATGCGTACCTTTTTGAAGAACTTGTTGTTTGAGATATCGAGAACAAAAATAATATTAATTAAAAATATAGCTTTACAAAAGTACAAATATATCTAAAATACAAAAAGCAACAGTTGCAAATATTTGGTCTAGCTTTCACTTAAGATATTGTAAGTAATTTCTACTATTTAAGATATTATACTCGATATACACAGAGTTCATAATGTAAATGACTACATAATTATCCTCAGTGCTGTTGGTCCAGAAGTTGCTAACCATTAACTACAACCCGACGAGAACAAAACGTTATAAATAAACATCTAATGAATACAAGTAAGCTAATGTACCAAAGACTCACTAAACAAAGCAAACAATTTATACTCATCTACAAATTAATAGACTTGACGACTCTGAAGGGCTTTTACACTACAACAATCAATGTGAATAAAACTACAGGTAAGCTAAACTACAATAAAACCGAGTAAGGAATAATTAAGCATTTCATTGCAAATACATACCACGCAGGGATGCCGCGGAACTCAATCGCATATCCAGGCTCAAACATAACCGCGGGGAAAGAAAAACGGAGATTCAGAGGAATCGTACTCAAGATTTGTGAATATAACAAACAGCTAACTAACAACTTCTTAAAGGGAAACAAGCTAGCTATGGTCTTTTTAACTGATTGATAACAATCTTATAATTGGTTAAATTGAAATTATCGATTTAACTACACTCAAGACAAATTCATGGGATTTATTAAAACGCTATTAAATATTAAAATTATTTAATCGTATCTAAAAACAAACAAAATTAAATGAGTTTGTATGAGCCAATGACTTGGATTGGCGCTGGTACATAATGGTGTTCGCTATATAAACGTGCATTCCAAACTTAAAGCTATATAAATGTTTGATTATGTAAAAAAATATATAATTATTAAAAGAGTCATTTAAGGACCTAATTTATTTATTATTTTCACAATCTTATGCTACAATGGAGAAAGAGAGTAACATAATATAAACAAAAAATACCTAATAAATCATAGCAGACGAATCCTCTAAGACTTCCATTGTACGTACCTAGGTATCTATTACTTAATAAGTTAATAAAGGAAGTCGGTTTTGGATCAGAATCGATATCGCAACTAAAATAGAAGCGTTAATGGCATTTGGGCATTGCAATGCAAAGCCACGCTCGTCTCCCGCTACTCTATACAGCTGTGACGAGTGCATTCATTGTTACACGTACAGTGAGTACTACAAGCTCTTCTAATGTTGTTTATAGAAAATAATAACATCATACAGTAAATTATCAAAAAATATATAGAAATTAAATGCTCATTCAATGACTTTAGACGTTATGTGATTAAAATCAGAATCACTTTCATATAAGGCTTGCATATTAAACGGTTGTTTTATTTAAAAACTTTTAGAACCTTGTAAAATTACATTACACAAGATTATAATAAAAATAATATAGCCAAAAGATATATTTGGCGCCGTTTTATAGGCCTATAGTTAACCCTGATTTATCGTTAATATACAATATAATAAGTATTATAATTAGTACTACATTATTATTAGTATATAGGTGAGGTGTTTTAGTATTCATATATGTATTTACACAACTTAGGTTATGATAAACAGTGTTCACTGGTTTTATTTGTGATTGAACCAAAAAATGGTTTAGAATCGTTTAAATGGCACTAGCATATGCAAATAATTAATTTACAATAATAATATGCAAATTGGCATTAGGTATAAAAATGAAAAGATTTGACTGACATATTTAAATATAACATATTCCTAACGTACAAAACGAAATGCAAAAAAACAATAGTATTGACGAGAGTTTTGTCACTGTGAACAGTAGGTATTATTAATATGTAATTAAAACACTTCAGTATTTTCTTATTCAATAAAGTGTTAAAATTATTAAAAATGTGTTAGCAGCGCACACAACGAACAAAAAAGGTCTTAAGGTTTATAAATGTAATTTGTCGAATCATTTTAAATCAAAAAGTGAAGGTAGTGTGCTTAGATAATACATCAGCAAGACTCCTGCATTATCAAATATGAACTGGAGTCACTTAATGCCCCTGTGTCAGGAAGGGCTATAATAATAGCCAATTATAATTATTGGCCATTGATATTGGCCCACGGATTCTCTATTTAACTCTCCACGTTGATAGAAATGCGGCCTTAATTTTTAGCTTGCTGATGTATACCCTAGGGCCGAGGGGGTGGAGTGTTAGTGTTGACAAAGCGGTTAGTTGCCCGCGGCGGCGGCGGAGGGCGCGGTGCGGTGGGCGATTACTTACCGTAGCCCTCGCCCTGCAGGAACAAACGGAATGCTTCAGAGATCTTGCTGGGCTGCTCCTCCAGCACCATGCCCGAGTCGGAAATCTGGAATTGGGACAATGACGCAGTTTAAGCCTAAGTACATACTTATGAATAGGCAAAGAACAGAAAATGTCAGTAAAAACCTGAAAGGAAATAGAAAATCATCCTCGAAACACTTCTAACGAGCGTTGATGGACTAAACTAGTGAGATGGTTATAGCTATATTACATGCCTCTTTCAAATCACTGCTGGAAGACGTCGATACTAACTGAACAGAGAGTCAAAGATACACCGCTATTCGGTGACTGCAGATTTCACTACGACGCAATTTTTTTGAGCGGGCCTTGTTGTGGGAACGCCAACCCATACAGCCGTCAGTACTGACTGAATAGGCATGATGACAGTAATCAAGTATCGCCAAAATATTTATCTGATCTAATGAAATAGGATTCAAAGATTTTGAAACATGTATTTATTCTCTTATTAATGTCGAGATTAATAATTTATTTGTTAAAATAAATCTACAAAATACAGCAATCCGCCATGATAGCTTAAACACCCATCAGATCGAATTACGTCAAATTACGTCACGACTTAGTAAGCGTCATTTTTTTCGTAAGCATATTACACGCGATCTGGCATTTTTTACTGAGCCGTGGCGCAATGACAGACGCCATGACACGGGCGAGCGTTTTGGAATGAATTTGAAATTTAAAATTTAAATGTAGTTTTATTGCACAAAAACCTTAATTTTCTACAAAAATATGATATATTTTAGACATAATAGAAACTTCTGAATATCACAGAAGAGTTTTTGAAAATTAGTCATCATGCCAATTATATTCTTACTATAGGCCCTCATGACCTCACCGTTGGATTCGGAAAGTCCAGGACCAAGTGACTACGGGAGGGATATGTCCAGCTGTGGACTTCAAAGGGAGACTCGGAACAAACTGACCTTCATCCAAGTGGAGTTGGTGGGCTGCAGACGTCCGTTGAAGGTGACGGTGTCGTCCACGTGAGGCGAGAGCGCGCCGGTGATGTTGAGGACGGGCGGCTTGATGGTGCCGGTCTCCCGCGAGATGCCCAGGTCCGAGCGGCGCACGTACGAGTCGATGAACAGCGACAGGTTGGCGGGGTTCACGTTGCGGGTGAAGTACGTGCGGTACATCTGGGCCAGGTCGTGGTTGCGCTCCTCGGGGTACTGCGAATGTGGTAGGGGAACAGTGAGCAATGAACGGTGTCCGCAACCGCAACTATTAGTGTTAAAGTAAATGGATAACGCGACTCTCAGATTTCTTTTGGTAAACAAAATGTCGTACTAAAAATCGTTGGTTGGAGTCTTTTACAGACGAATAATTTATTAAATGTCACATTTACCCTTTCGCCCAGAACCAGAAAACGACACAGCAACAGGAATTTGATAAATATTTTTTCATGAAATTAAGAACTGAGTACTTTTCGGCGCATAGCATAAAGAAGGCTTGTCATATTAATTATACTCTTTTAAGATTATTATTATAAGTTAGTTACTTCCGACCTCTGTGCATCATGATCAGATTTATGACTAACTATCGATGAAAATAGAAAACTAGTCTAGTAAGAAAACCTGTCCAGAATGATTAGGAATCACGATGCTTTTAATGCATGTGTGCATACTTTATGAAATGCCTAATGTATTTTACGACATTTAAACTCGCGATGTACGCATACGCATTATTCGCTTTCGCCTGCTGACCTCTATTGTTGCATTAGAGATGGCATTACGAGAGATGCGAGATGGAAACTTAATGTTTAATGCAGATATGAATGGTGAGCAACATATACTCGTATGTATCAAAATAACAAAAACAATTGTTGCATTAGAGATGGCATTACGAGAGATGCGAGATACGATACGAGATAGAAACTTAATGTTTAATGCAGATATGAATGGTGAGCAACATATACTCGTATGTATGAAAATAACAAAAACAATTGTTGCATTAGAGATGGCATTACGAGAGATGCGAGATACGATACGAGATAGAAACTTAATGTTTAATGCAGATATGAATGGTGAGCAACATATACTCGTATGTATGAAAATAAAAAAAATGTTCTAAAAGTACAAAAAGCAAGCGCAATCGAAAATAAACAAAATTGCAATAGTCAAAAGCTGTAAAAACATAGCAGCGTACAGACATAATACTTTAGTGGTAATAATAGACATGAAGCGATGTTATGATTCGACTATGTAATTTAAATGAATATAAAAACAAAGAAGTTCAACAATTAGCACCAGCAATTAAAAATAATAAACAAAGTAGCAATCATGAAATCATTAAAAGACGTAGCAAATAATATAACTATAACCAATATAAATATAACTAAAATAAAAGAATAATAAAACTGAAGATCCTAAAACAACAAAAACAGACTGATAACAAACTCTTATTAATTATGTATCATACATAAATGTTCGTTTTGACTAATTACTGTGAAAAATATTGTGGTGCGGAGTTTTCACGGAGAAACATTTCAACAATAAACAAAGTACAGCACCGAGAGTCGCCATAATTTATTACCTCGCACGAAGTTTGTCTCATAATTCCTTTTATGAGAAAGTGTAACTAAATTAAACAAAATCGTTACCATCCAATTTTGAGAAAGGGAAAATTGACACCTAATTCTAATTCCCTTTTCGCAATTCTCATGACGTCCATTAGATAAATACGAGTAAATAATATTCTAATAGTGATTGATTGAAATAGTTGTCATCGATTCGAGTGCTGTTTAGACCGAACCATGGTAGGTGTCGATAAACGGAAGTCGTTAAATCTTGTCTTAACACAGGGAGGGCTCAAACCCATCCCAACCCATTTGTTGTCTGATTTTCAAATTGAGCACCCAGCGCGAAGCCAGCTCGGGCACTTTACACAATGCAACAGCTGCTTTAGTTCTGAATTCGCAAATGAAGACTACACATAATACAAACATTTGCATAGCAGTTATATTATAATCAGATGTATTATGATTAAAAATGTGAGGAACACGATTCTGATGATGATATTAGAGGGGGGAGGTTACAGGTGGCGTTGAAAGGAATATAATATGTCAATATAAAGCAGCAGATGACCAGATAGATAGTATCTATCTATTAGATACTAATAAGTCTATTTTTCGATCCCGTTAGCGTAAACTCAATTTTTAAATTTGTTAGTTACAATCTCCTAATAACACCTCAAAAAATCTTGTCAAAAAAAGCTGTGACAAATTTTTACAAAAGGGTTTTTAGGTTAAGTGTATTATATTAAGCCATTAGAATTCTTCACAATCTCAAAATTATCAAGCAACACATAGAACCACATGTCCAATCTCAAATAAAATTGAAGTCAACATGTCAGTCTGACTTCAACAAAAAAACCTCACTGGGTTATATTTGTAAAATAATACATTATAACATTTTTCAAAATAAAGTTTATTATTTTTAATAAATGTCATGCAGCATGACGGGCCCCGTGAATATCTAAATAGATATATCCACCAATATACAATATAAACTGTATGTGAAATTGTATTGCTACTGATCGAGCTGCATTACATAACTTCACTTAGAAGTCAACTGCAACTGCTCTGGTTTAAAATTGGGTCAAAGGAAGGTCGTCAATCAGGTCAATTTGTAGTTTTAAAGGTCGTTTCAGTAATCGGGATTTTTTCTTCTACTGAGAAAACTACTTAGATTTCCATCTAGTACCCATCTTGTTCTTGGTCCATCGTGAAATTTGTGAAACATGGAATTTCTTGCTTTGACTAAATAAGTCATATTTGGTATCGTAGTTTTCTTTAAAAAAAGAACCAAGCAAACGATTTGTAGATTTTGTAGTCAATGTTGCATACGGATATGGATATGAGTAGTGAGCACCACCAGGGTGGTGTTTATTTTCTTCATTCTTTTATGTAAATTAGAGCACGGCTAAACAGTGTAATAAGACTAAGAACACACGATGTGGTTTTTCCCGCGGCCATTGCGGTAGCGTAACAGCCGATTTATTTCCAAACTCACGAGACCGGAGTTCTGTGCGATTCCGTAGACGTCGCCGTTGCGACTTACGATTATCGCAAAACGAGCGGTTGCAGCACGGGAGGATAGCGACCACTTGAATTTCAGACCGCCGACGCCAACCGACAGTAGAGTTGCCCGCCGTTGCAACGGGAACCGCATGCAACCGCGCACATATAGGGCGCAAAACGCGGCGTGAAATATGCTTTATTGTTTTACATAATTTTGTAGATACAAATTTGAATTCGACGGGTGTTGGGGGCGCGCAACCGCGACGGATGCGGGTAGTAATCGCATCGTGAGTTCTTAGTCTAAGTCTTCGGTATTGTTTATCAATACTAGTCTATGATCAAAACAAATCATATTGCGTGTAATGTACCCGTCCGAAATGATGCCACATGAGGTAGTCGAGCACGGCCTGCGTCATGCCGCGGGAGCGCAGCGAGCGAGAGTTCATCTTCTGGTAGGCCCACTCGATCCAGCCCGCCTGGCTCGACGTGCAGTTGATCAGGGCAAGAGCGTCCACCTATAACATTTATTGTTTAATAATACTTTCGGCACATTAAAAAAACAAGCATTTCGTCGTGTATGTTACTGTACCCCTGAACTCGATAGATAAAATGATATGATTGGGAAATGGGTACCTAAAACAAAATTTGATTGAAACAGAATTAAATCGAACATTTATATTCATATTCATTATTTAAATTGCTTCATTGAGGTAACGATGCCGATGGAACGGAATAAATTATACTGTAACAATATTTTTTTGAAATCACTGCTCGATTATTGGGTGATTACAATTGAAGTGTTGCCGGAAATCCTGCTATTATTCGCGTCAATGTTGCTTCACGGGGGTAGCAACGAGTCCACATATACGGATCTACCTGTGAATACGCATTTAAAATTCAAAAGTATAATTTCCAGAGGCACGGTTTACTCGTGTTTAGGTTAGACAACATAAACGGAGGAAGGACGGCGAGTTGCTGGTTAATTTCAAACGGGATTACTTGCATCATTTATTTAGTTGCCCCCAGTTAACAAGACTAAATAACTATGGATTTAAATTTTAAATAAAATCACTTAGATTTAATCTCAATAATTGAATAGCAGATGTCTTCTTCTTTAGTCGCAATCTAAAAACCAGTTCTATATGCCTACGAGAAAGCAATATGCTTAGTTAGTTAAGTAATCAAATTGTTATTTACAGTCCTTTTGTATTTCGCTTATAAAAGAACACAATTCAAAATGCTAGAAAAGGAAATTTGGGCTATTGTAGTCAACCTTACTACGTTCAATGTAGGTTACGTGCATTCGTCCGTCTGATGTGTTTCCATTGACCCCGGAAAATAGGAAAAGCCCGGCTTTAATGTTTTAAAAGGTTTTAAAATAAAATTAAGCTTGCAAACTTGCAGTAGGTACGTGACGCCATTGGAAATAATGTAAGGATTTTCCCAAAAATAAAAACAGAAACAGAATACTGGAGTTATGGCACAATAAGGATTTCATTAATTACCAAAATTGTACCTAATGTTGACAACATAATTAACAAGGAACATTGATTTGAAGGACTAGAAAACAAAATTGACTTAAGAATGAAAATTGTTTTCACCAAAACCAAACTGAAAAATGTTGGTAGGATTATCCTCAAAGTTTCGATTTGTATGCTATTCAACGCTGCAGTATGCACACGTAACCCATTCAGTTGCAGGCTGCCGAGTGCACATGGCCAATTTTTAGGTCATATCAATAAGGTCGCGTTCATCCTGTATTTACGATAATTTATCCAAGTTAACACTTCCTCCTTTTCTCTTTTGGGTAACAACTTGCTCATTGACTACAATTCGGTGGAAAAGTTACAACACTAATGACTTCAATATTCGTATAATCCATCGAATAAATTCGTTCAAACATGTTATTCCTTCAATTTCGTATTCCTAAACTCAATTTTATGCAACAACAGCTTGCACCACGCCGTAGGACATATCCAATTAGGCCAAATCTGAGCGCTAGTTTCAAATCGTATAAATTGCCAAGATCGCCGGAGCGCTGAAGAGTGAGCTTCTCAAATATACAGCAGTTGACCTCGTTTCTCGCACAGACGTACGAGACGTTCGTGTGTGACCGAGTAACGGCAAATTCAAAACTTTACAGCCGTCACCGTCACTGTGCCAGAGCCAGGCTGAGATACCTTCAATTTAATAGGTACTTTAACACTACTTTAACATACAAGAGCTACGACCATAATTTAAAACGTTCTTCTACGCGGCCAATAAATTTAGAACAATTTCATACCCGGTTAATACGAGTACGTACCCGATTTGATGTATGTAAGTACTCAAATTAATTTCTGTCTTTAAAGCTTAAACGACGTCTAGATACGATATTTGAAACGATATTTATTATTTACATACATACACATGGACTCCTCCTGTTGAAGCAATATAAATATCACCACCAAAATTTACCACCGGCCAAAACTTAAAACGTCATGAATAAAGTGTACAAGAATAATCATCAAAGTTACCTTTTGCGAATTGTGGAGGGCAAACCTAGCGAGGATGTTGGCGCCTGCGCCCACGCCGAACCCGATGAAGGACTTGATGCCGAAATGCACCAGCACATAGTTCAGCTGATTCGCCAGCTCGTCCATTGTCGGGTACACGTAACTGTAACAAATAGGTTCGTTTTAGAATAGTAATTCATTAAAAAATATCACTTCACACATATGACCACACAATCTAATGTTTTCGGATTTTTCGTGACTGCCATAGACATTAGAGCAGATTTAATAAACTCTTTAATATAAAATAACTGCTCACAGGGATTGAGCCTAGGACCAGTAGGACCTTCCGCACTTTATACGTACGAGCATGGGGAACAGTGAGCCTCACAGGATTTTAGAAGTGATGATAGATTGTTTAATTGTCTTGATTGTAAGGGTATTTAGCAAATAGGCAAAAATTTACTGAGGATTGAGTGTGTAAGTTGTCACTTGTCTTGAATCCAATAATCTATCTCTTACCATGACTAACCATTCAAATTACCACAGTTTGGGTACTCGATAAGGGCACTGAAAACGTCTCAATACAATACCTACAATACTTCATCATAATAATGGCATTGCAAAGTGGAATGAGCTCAGTAGGTAACTTCATGAATGCAGCCTTCATGAAAAGTTTCTTCGGAGGGTGTGAGTAAATGGCAGCTTAATATTTTAAACGAAGACGGCACACGGCGGCAGTTTTGCGCAAGGAAGATAAGTCTCTAGCCGTGTACAATACGGCTTTTGAATACAAGATATCTCGGGCGGAGCAGCCCAGGGCTTAGCACGGAGATGAACGAGGATTGTACAAACACTCTATCGTGACAAGTAAGCGTACTCATAGTGTTCATACATTGAACGACGTTACGTAATACTGCGGCAACAAACGAATCTACTTTCTTGCATTAATAGATAATACTGGCCGTCACCTGTGCAGCTACTACGATCTCTACGCACAAGTACATATTAGGTACATCATGCCCATTACGATAATATGAACGGACGATTTAATCGATAATATCAATCGCTTTACGCTATACTTATGGCGTTGTAAAGGGTTCAAGGAATTACAGGTACATACATGGTTACAATGAAATGAAAATGCTGACAAAATCCGCTTTGTATTCTGTATTGATGTGTGAAATTTTGTGTAGTATCAAACACACCTTATATATATTCATATTAATTAATTAATTGATCTGCGATGCTGGGACAATATAGGACCTGATTACAGTAGTACTGACTGCTGAATATAATATGTTGGCTTCATACCGATTTGGTATGACTGAACATAGAAAAATATTTGCGGTCAATGAACTTTATCCCTTGTCGCCTGTTCCAAAACAACCAGCAATTAAAAAAACGTGTTCAAGCATCGAAAATTCGAAATCGGCCGGCGACTACGGCAGACGATGTCGGAACCACGGCCACGTCTGAACCGTGAATGGGCGAGTGCATTTAATAGTCGTCCAAAATAAGTAAAACAATTTTCCGGTGAGCGATTCCCCAAGTCCCCGAGCACATAAAGCGGGCCGACCAGACGTCGTAACTTACTAGCCCGCGCGCCGTCCTAGTAACTGCCGACTCTATCGAGCGGCCGGTTACATAACACTGCGGTACGAAACACGACGCCGCTTTTATTCCGCTCTCCTACTAATAACCGATATTATTCAAATATTTGACGATAAAAATATTCGTCGAACGTAATGTAATTTCATTAATGCAAACAAAATTCCTGTGCTTCCTGCGATTCTTTCAAAACATATGAAATCAAAGACAATGTTATTCTTTTCTACTAGAGAACTTTTGACGACTTGTTTATTTGAGAGCTACGTTAATCAACATGATGCGATTATGTTCCAAGAATTCATAATTTACTTCGAAAGTTATTGCAAAAATAAAATAATTCAATTTGTAGCTGAAAACAAAGTATAATATTATGTAATACTTGAAATAGCAAAAGTGTAATTGCGAGGAATTTCACTTTATTCGTGTGGACGCGTCTAGTCCTAGACCTAGTCTAGGCGTGTCCTGTAGCGACATAATTCCCATAGATCGGCTAGGTGTGTGACATGTTTGACTTGCGCGGCCCACTCGCTGAAAGCGGGCGCCAGTCTGTCGCGACGGTCGTATTGCAGTTTATTCACCTACCCGCGGCGAGGAAAACAGTTTTTCGATAACCGTTTCCTTTCATTACTTATTCTCGCCTGATGGTTTTGCCATCATAGTTATTTCATCAATAAAACTAGGAGTTATTATTCATACGCATTAATTTCATTATCGGCTTTGATATAGCCTGTTTTATCAACCGTATCTGTTGAATTAAGTACCTACTTACTCTAATATACTTGACACTGTTAAAATATACCTCATTGTAAAGGTAGATAAATAATATGAAACCTGTTGTTGTTTTTATGCATTTTTTTAAAATTATTATTGAAGCTACAAATGTCAAGTATTTAAAAATAATAAAAAATCCCAATCTTATTAAGTGATTTTCATTATTATCGCACTAGTTAGCCTAAGTGACTTTTCTTCAAGTTCAATCAAACTCAAATATCTATGTCGAAAACCGTTGATGAATGAAAAATGAAATGGAAAATCATGAAAAATTTTAAATGAATGTTCCTGATTTTTATATTAAACCTTACTATGATAAGGTTATGGACCTTAAGGTATGGACCATAAAGTCCACGATATCTACGACTATGTATACATATACTAGGAAATCCGTATTATTATTGTGAAAATATTACAAAGAAAAAATAATTTCAAATCAAATAACATTGGATCACATTTCATCTAATTATAAACTTGATTATATATCTATCTTAATCCTATACACATAAAATAATATAATACATATGTAATATTATAATAAACTGTATAAATGAATGAAAGAAATCCCGTTAACACTTAATCATGGTCACTACTGCTTCACCGCACCATGCACGGAGCGGCAACTGGTGGCGGGAACGACGGACACAAATAGACTCGGCGCGGTCGAACGATAGCGCCTTATGAGCGCCTCGTAAGTGTAAAGCCAAGGATTTCATGCAGCGCCGTAATGATTACATCAAGTGGAAAAGCGGGATACGTTTCCCTCTCCCTGGAGATAAATGGAAACTATCTATCATTTAAAAAATAGGTTTACCTAGTTTCAGTTTAATCAAACGTTTTGTATACAGGATTACCCGTAAAACATGAGCAACCTCGCAGCACTAGGTAGCTAACACCATAAGCAACTTGTGGTACGACTTTTGGTAATTTGTTAATTTTTAATTCCATACAAAATATTTAATAATTTAATTTCCCCTTTGAATGTTTCTAACTCTACGCGCATTACGTAAACAAACCGCGTAAAAACTTCGCGGGGGGGGGGGGGGATTGAACTTGACCTATTCGCCCGCCAGTCGACCGTCGGTTGTTGCACTGATGTGACTTAAAAATGTCACATCAGTGCAACAAAAACTTGTTTAACCATTTATTTTTTATGTATTGAGTTATGTTCGAACTCATAGAACAAAAGTTGTTGATTATGGTGTTAGCTACCTAGTGCTGCGAGGTTGCTCATGTTTTACGGGTAACCCTGTATACGTTGGATATTCAGATGAACCTAATAAAAATTGGCAATATTTTCGAGCGAACGATGAAGTACCGAATATGCCAACAAAAATAAAAAAACAACGGGTTGCACTCCGGGAGTGCCGGTAGAAGTGAAAACTTATAAGATGTGTTTCCTTAGTGATTTGGACGACAGTTGAATTAAAACACTAAAGTCAAGAATGAATTTACACGTTAAGTATGAAAGTTCAGATGTCGGCCAAATTGGCTGCCGTATTTAATAAAGCGTCCAACTCCACGCCATTTCTCATAATACCTATATACATAAACTCTGACGTATGAACTCTATCAAAACCAAAGTTTTATAATTTCTGTAAGTATCTTACGATCTGTCGCTAGTTTAACAATTTTTCCCCATACCAAAAAGTGCTCAGCGCCGCTAAAAAGTTTTCACTTAAAAAAAAGATGTCTCAAGCTTCGTGAAGTGCCTATTGGACAAGTAGGTAAAATATAAAATTTATATTAAATTACGCATACTTGATACCGGTAACAGTATCTTGTGTATGACTATAATAAAATCTCGATACTATGAACACGTTTGTAGCCTTGATCCGATTCTTCCTAATATTGCGGTTGCCGTGTACAAATACTGTTTCACTCATGTGTTTCTGTTGCTAAAGCGAAGGCCATGCAAAAGTTTTCTTTTCAGGCCTCGTGAACTCATTTGTCAGCATTGACTACTTTGATCTATAAAAATTGTTATAATTATGTTTCTCATAAGCAATGCAATGGAGTCTATACCATGCGTAAACCTCATTGTGTACAGGTACAGGACTTATTGAAAGCCTTGTTGACGTCCTCGTTGCTATGGAAACGAGTGTACCGCATTTAACATTCATTCGCTGTTATTCTGGTGCACTACGGCTTGAGTATTGCGACATGTGGTTGGCAAAGACCCAGATGTCATACATTATGAATGTAATATTATAAGTATTTTCTTTCACTAATAAAAGACATAATAAAGACAATACCTACCTAATCTAACAAACATTTGTTTGTGATACCAATACGGTACCAACCTATGACCGTATAACCTTCTTACAAAATTGTATCATATCTTTTGATTTTTAACCCCCAACTAAAAGAGCAAGTAAAATATCAGGCACCCCTTACTATAATATCAGGACAAACTTATAAGTATAAACTGAAACCAAGTTCTACTTAGTTATGAAAGATAGTAGAGTTACGGTTAATGTAAACATACTCTTACAGTCTGCAGGAGTTTCCCGGGGATATACAAATTGCAGTGTCGAAAGACTCGAGTTGATAAACTCTCGTTAGCTGTGTTCTGAGGACATAAAACAAAGAGAAGATACCCATCATCTTTATAAAGCAACGTTACTTTTTATGTAACGTTTTCTGTTGATTCGCTTTAAACCAATATTTTTTTAGGGTTTCCCCATCCCCACTCGATTCCTTGGAATCGGTAATAACAAAACAAGAATAGGTATCTCTTATATATTATATTTTACTCGATAATTCTTAAATATTGTTACTTATTGATTTGTTTACTTTTGTCATTTCATTTCCTTCCTTCCTTTCCACCCTTCGCAGTCCATTTATTTTCGGTTTAGTTAGTTTTATTTCTTTGTTATCACTTCATTCAATTTGTAACTGCGCTGAGAAAATAAACATGTGGTTTCATAAAGTTAAGAGTTATTTAATATAACGATTTTCCGCGACTATCAGATGAAGACAACAGTTTTGCAATGTGTTCCGAAATTGTGTGCAAATATTTGAACTTTAGGGCAAATTTTTGACTAACGAACGGTATTAACGGACAGTTAGAAGCGAGATTCCGCCTAAAACTGAAGTGCCGGCGGCGGAATCTTAATGACTCTCCGGGTAAACTCTCTCGTTACATTTGTTTCGACATTCAACCCCATCACTGTCAATAGTACTGTCGACAGTAAAAAATAAGAGTAAACAAAAAAAACTTGTTCGTTTACTCCTCTTTACATCGTAAGGAATCTCTCCTTGCTCATGTCAACACTTAGCCTATCCATTTTCACTTTCCCCTTTAAAATGTATAATTATTTCGATTTTAACATTTACATCACTGAGAAATTAAAAAACAAACAAATAAAAACAAAGTAGAGACCACTATTATAAATCACATATAAACAAAACCTTAAATAGCGTAAGGCTGCGAATACTTTTGATGTTGTAACAAAATAATATTTTTTTTACTTAGACTGCCAATAAGGAGGGTTTTAAGAAATCAAACTAACTAAAAAGGTAAAGCAGCCCTATGGTCGTCCACATAACCCGCCATGAAAGAGTCTGCCGGCCACACTGATGATAGAGGTATTTTTGTGATAAGCTTTGTCCTCCGAAGTACAGTAGCGACACATCCCAATCACATTGTCACTACTTCAATCTGCATACACGCTAGTTTGCTACTTATGTACCTACTATAAAAGTCATCAAAATAGTTACTACACGTTACATGCAACAATGATAAATGTTTTATAAATGTTATTCCTCTCCTAATTCTATTGTAAAGGCCCCAAAGTAGACTGATAGGTACTAGAAGTCAACTATCGATTGTTCTCTTTCTGTGCATCAACTACAAAAATTAAACGTTATGTATGTCTATCACGTCGCATCTAATAGGAGATTTACTTCGCTGAACGGTTAGTCATTAATCAGGTTGCCGCAGAAGGCATCGCGGTCAACGTCATTTTCAAAGTCGACGAAATCGCATGCTGCACGTTCATTAGTTAAAAAAATATAAAGCAAAAGCACGCAAAGCCTGAAATGATTCCTTGCTGTCTAGTTCTTAAAAAAAATTCGTTTTGAACTTTGCACTTTGTGCATGCTGTAGTCCTTTGTATTTGAGTTGAAATGTAATTTGTATTTCTAGATAGATATTAATTTCCGTCCTCGAAAACCCATAGGGCCCGGTCCCGGTTGTTATCCATAAATAGCAGTCGTTAAACCTCGTCGGTAGCCCAAACGTTGTCGTGGAGAAAGATTCGAGGCCAGTAGCGGGAAATAAACAATTCAATAAATAAATGCCGACTATGCCATCAGGGTCTCCTCATTTCGTACTTCTAACTCACAGCTTATTTTCTAAATCTATATTTTCTGTTCCACGGATTAATTGCAAAAATTACACGGCTTAATAACACTATTTACTAAATTTCCCCACCTGTCGATTTTACACACTACCATCCCCAATCCTCGATTTTACCATCGAAGTACTAGGGTTACATCAGTCATGTAGCGGCCTGCCCACTCGCTAATTAAACTAGTTCTATTTTCGCGGCCACGCAGCTCGGTTAATATCGATTCTTGTAAGAATGTGTATGGTATTCATTTGCTGAACGAGCGACGTGGCCGATTTTATTACAAACGACCATAGAAAACAGAATAGATAGAAAGGAAATAATAACATATTTTCTCCGAGTCCACTGTAGCTATTTCGCCTAGCGGCGAGGCAGACAATGAAAGGAATTGACCAAATGTACAGAACAAGTCATGTCTGTGCAATAATAGACCAGGGATATTTTTGAATCCAAAAATATGTAGGTAACTTGAAACCCATTGGAATGGGAAAGGAAGATAATATAACAAAAATGAAAAAAAATTACGGGCGATCTAACGTCGGGAAGTGGAAGGGGGTGAGTTTTTAAGGGTAAAAAACGGTTCATCTTGATTTCCGGCAAAACTATAAATCCTATAGAAAAAAGTTAAATAGCAAAGTTGTACGAGTAAGTAGGTCATAAAAATGTTTGTATTTACTCTTTTTTTCCCATAATCTTAAAAAACCAAGATTTTGCTCAATTTTTATGATTTACAAAAAAAATATCCACGTAATTTGGTGAAAAATTACCTTTTTATGTTCTTAACATATGGTAATTTTTTTGATTTGAAATATTTATTATTTCACCTTATTCAGACAAAAATATCAAAAAAGCATCCTAATTTTCAATCGAAAATTCTGTCAAAATATCAGCTTTTTGAAAACAGTCAGTGGGTTTTTTGTTTGTTGAAATCTCTACTTTCTTATGATGCAAAATATTGACTTAAAACTAAAAATTTAACGATAGATACAAAATAGCTCAATACTTGAAACAAGACACCAAAAAATAGTAAGCCTAAAGCACAGGTTCCCTAAGTGGCCCAGGTGCACCCCAGGGGGTCCACGAAAATTTATCTGGCTTCGATAGTGATAAAATATTATAATATGTGTTTTGGGTGAGAGGATGTTTGTGCAAACCAATGTTGCCATGTATCTTCAAAACTACTAGGCCGATTTTGATGCGGTTTTTAGTGATGGATTTAGATTTGATTAGTGCATGTTCTTATTATACTTATATGTAGGTGTTACGGTGACAAACAACAGGGGACGCTGCAGTAAACATTTAATTTTGTTTGTACAAACCGGATGCGGTTTTCATTCAGTGATGGGTTCTGGTTTGATTGGTGCATCTAATCTGCTATTATAAAGAGGAAGGATTTGATTTTTTTTATAATAATGAATGAACAATCTGGAAATTTGAATTTAGAGCATCACAAATGTATAGGTAGGGTAGGTAATAGGTATGTATTAGTGAAATTTCACTGTGTAGTATACTCATACGTGACGCGTGCCACTGATCCATTTCCCGATCCGTGAGTCATACATGCCCGGGAAGACAGTAGCTCATCTGAATGATTCAGTACTGTCAAAGAAATAAATTGATAGCAATAAATTTGTGAGGCAATCGTAGTAAGGCCACATCAATTTATTCATGTTATGAACAGAATGATGCGTGTTGTGTACGGATTCAAGTGAAGCTAATCTTATCGTGGCATTTAACTAAAACGAGCAACACTTATGGGAATTAAACTCTGGCAAGATCTGTGAAGTGAAGTAATGACCGGCCCATTAGGAGCTCCAGACGGCGCGGCGAGGCGAGGCGTTACGTTGGCTAAGTTGCTGTGTAAATTACGTTATCGTTGCGACTATTTTACACCTTTTCCACGTCACTTGTTACTGGATATAAAATCATATCGATTTCTTTGATGAAACGTTCACCTAACAAGATTAGATAAGGTATACTTATACGTAATAAGATTACATTTATCGTATATTCGTATCGTATACAACGCGTGCCGTATTCAACAAGCTATCACAACAGGCCCTATATTGTAATCGGTAAAAGTTAAAATCTGATGAAATTTAGATACCTATCTTAAAAGATAATGTAGTCCTCTGTGAGATAAAAATCTGATTTGGCTTACAGTATTTCCTTACTAAGTATACCTAAATACGATTTAAAAAAAACCACTTACGAAGAGATTTAGAAAAAACGATTTAAAAAACCATCGAAACAAAATTAAATTCGAAACTGTTACATAAAATACGCGAGCATATTTTTTCAAGATTGAGTCTCGTTTATTACAATAAGCACTAAGAACGTTCAGTTACAGTTATTTTAGTATCGAAAAAAATGTACGTTTTGGATACCAACATACCATAAAAATCCCATCTATATCCTTGGGGTTGGCTACTAAAGCGACATTATAAACAAACGAATAACCTTAGAACTGCAGTCGCACGTGTCTTCTTTTATTTACCTTGCGGACACACAGCAGACATTTTATTAAGAATATAATAATAGGACGTCACTTAATTGTAAAGATGGATAAAAAATTTGCTTTGTTGGAATCCAGCACTCACTAGATCTTTATATTTCCTTATGTTCTTGAATTTGATAACTCAATCCTTGAAGAAAGTTTATTCAACAGATTTTCTAGGAGATTTCAATGCGCATCGCGCGCATCATGGAAACATAGTTGTTCAAACATACTTATTAGATTATCTAAAGCAGAAGACATAAACTACCAATTAACTCACGTATTTAGTTAATATTTTAGATTGAACTAAAACTGTTTTTGTATAGTGTTTTGATTTATCACGTTCGTAACAAAGCTTAATCAAACTGTATCTTTGTGTAACAACTCTGTTACTTTACGTAAATTGAATTTTGCGATTTCATTAAATGTCGCGTGAACTCGTCGTGTAGGCCATTCCTCCAATTAATTATCACTGTCACTGATTGTAATTCGAAATCATTCCAAAACGGATACGAGCGTCAAACGAACTTCGGTAGAAATTAACTACCTACGAGTATGTACTGCCTTTTACTAAAGTACTGACCATAACAGATATAATGTTACACCGTTTTACTAAACTTAATTTCTTACTTAAAAGTCTGAACAAAAAATATATATCTTATTTGTAAAAGTAAAGAACGAGCCTTGTTTATCTTTTTCAAACATTAAACCATTCAAACTATACCCAAAAAGTATTCATTGTCAAAATGCATGTTAAGACTAATGTAAGAAGCCCAAACATATTTAGACTAGCATTTAGCAGCGTTTCCAGGATTATGTATTAAACTATAGTATCGTCATCAGTGTGTGGAAAGTTTCAATGATATCCGACGTCTCGGTCCTTTTGTTATAAACTGCGCCATAAAAATAGATTAGGCTGAGACGAAGCGTGTATTTTGTAAATTTTTACGGTCGGCTTTTCACAATGTAATTGTATTCCTGTCAGATAAGCATTGGATATAGAGTTGTGGAACGAATATAGAAAACCCGTAGGAATCTAATCAAATCTCGTTCCGGTCGGAGCATTACCAGATAGAGGAACCGCGATACCGGCGAGGAAATACAATATTGATGTACTTAGTATCTACTACAGATACTTTACAATTTATTTGTAATATCGCGTGAACCCAGTAAAAATTATTACTTGAATATCCCACTTGAGTAAGTATTTCCAATTTTCAAGTTATTTCTAAGCGTACCTACTATAGGTCATGTTCATATCATCATACTTTGTCTTAGTCTTATATTCAATAACGTTAATTATTTATTAGTCATATTTAATTAGTGATATAGAAGCAAAGTTTTAAGGAGCTCAATAATAGTTTAAGACCGCCAGCTCCATAGTTTGGCTAACGTTGCTTGCCCGCCTGAAATTCTAAAGGTGCGTTTCCACGCTTGCCAAGGCTCGTCAAGCGTCCACAAGCCCCAAGCGTCCACAAATCTCGCTTGGCATTTGGAAGCCGTTTACACGCTTGTGAGTGAACGCGTCAGTGTGCTGCGTACATCCAAGCATGTCGGACACCGAACTTGTAGCGGCCATTACGTTTGGTTTAACCTACTTTTATTTCAAACTAGCTGACCCCGCAAACGTTGTTTTGCCACATAAGTTATCGAGCGGGATGAAACATTATTAAATTACTAACATGACTTTTAAAAAATATGGGCACTAACCCTTATTTTTTTGAAGGGTGAAAATGTAGATTTCATAAAAATCGGTCAAGCCGTTTCGGATGAGTATCGCAACTAACAACGCGAACAATCGCGAGATCACAGCGGCGACTAAGCGCGCGCGCCATGTGAATGCGTCGCAAGCGCTTACCGCAAGCGCCCTTTGATCTGTGTCCAAAAACCGACACTAGACCGGATCGGATATAAGCGTTCACAAGCTTACGCAAGCCAAGCCAAACGCCTTCTTTCCACGCTTGCCCATGTGGAGGCTTGTCAAGGGTTGGCAAGCGTGGAAACGCGGCTTAAGATTTCAAAACTTCTAAGCGCTAGACCGTGCTATGTTCTAGCAAGCTTCGCGAATACAATACAAGGACTTGTTGTCTCGTTTGTTACTTAATAATACGTATTGATAAAACGGTGTCTTCAAATATGCGAGTTTGAGGAGTGCGTCTTCCCTTACAGAAATAATGTGTAGCGCCGTAGTTTTATTGGAAATTCAAATGAATAAGTCAGCAGTAATACGAAAACATGAGTTTTGTTAGAATGTTAACCTAGCTTCAAAGTGTGTTGCTACAGAAATTATACTCGACCGGTCATTTTTTCAGGCGGTAAGTTCTTTCAAGGAACATAAATAACAATCATAATATAATATAGTAAGCTGAGACTTTCCTTAAATGTTAATGCTTAAACGAAGAACGGTGGCGCGTGCCGTTCAAAAAATCAATATAACCTGCACGCCCCGACTCACTCGCGCTCGCAAGGACATCGGCCAAATACTTAATATCGACCAATTAAACGTCCCTAAAGTAAACGTATGTAGGCACTATAGAGTAATGATGTTTATTAAGTGGCGAGATAGCCGGTTTGTGTAGGCTATTTAATATTTACTGTACTGAAGGACTTTCGCACGCGGCTTACAGTACAATATACCTATACGATTTTACGATTACGATACGTATATCATCCCATTGCATATGTGTATAGAAAACACATATCCTCGTCTATATTAAGTGCCGTCGGACATAGTCAGGCCTTGGATGACAACAACCGTGGAGTCAAATTACATTGTCGGCGTGGTTTCATTCGTTATTGATAGACTCTACAGCAATCGATAAACTATGTCAGTGGTCATAATTATGGGCAACACTACTTGCAACCAATTGATGTAGCGTGGACGACATGGACATACAATACCTTGGTGTCCTGTGCTCGAGATTTTTAGTTAATAATTCAGAATTTCTAAAACCCTTATTATTCTTTTTGTTATCATAAAAGCGTAGATTCGGAAGCTATACAGTAACTTCTACAGAAAACGGATGCGGCAATAGTAAAAATTGCAAATTGCATTCAAAGTGTCTCTCAAAATGTCTACCTGATAATACCACCGGGTGTATCGTAGCAAGCGCTACGCTAAACATGAGAATTTCAAAAGATCATTGATCAAGTGGTCGACGACGAAGTCAAGAGCATCCATGTAATATTCAGCGTGCAACCCGCTGCAAAATACTTTTTGCGGAAAGAAATTTTACGATGAAAATTTTGCTGTGTACAAAAATCATACTCTGAATTTTTTTTAAATTGAAGGTATTATCTTTATAAATTACTAGTATCTGGCGTCAGCGTAGTGATATATTTTTGTTCTTTTCTATATAAATAAATCATAGTTTACTTATTGATGAACTGATGATATGTGAAATTTTGGAGCATACATACATACATACATATGTGGAACATAATAATATGTGGCATTTAGGGCTAATATCGAAACTATCAGATGCCCTAATCTTAATCATGAGCTCCCATTTGAGGGAGGTCGCGGATTGTAGGTATATCAATGTGCTTAATTAACAAAAAAAAACTGTTGGAACAATCTTAATAAGGACATAAATCCGAAACTGGGTCTGTGATTTGAAAGTTCCGGTAGGTTAGACGGCGGTTTATCCGAGCCAAATATTGGCAGGCGGCCTTCCATCTACCATATGTCCAGTGTGGACGTCGCCTAATTTGATTTATGGAGGCTTGATGTTGTCAACAAGCGGCCGAGACTTAGGTTCATCCCCAACGTTCCTCTGCTGCTAATATTTACTTGTTACTTGTATTCGTTTTACAATGCCGGCGGCCGGAAGTGTATAGTGGCAGTGTTTTAGTTGCTCATTATACGTGTACACAACTCTGGAGAGGGCTAAGAAATGTTGAATTATATTGTATGTGAAATTAGTTTTGAATTTGTAATTCGACGTCGTTTATGTTGGAACTGTCGACCTAATCGGTATTTGCCCCCAGTGAACCTCTTGCGGGTATTCGACTGAAAGGCTAAGCCTTCCTTTTCAATGAGGTAATCCCGCAAGCGTCTTGGGATACGTCGTATGGGATTAATAGAGAAATAATTTTTATTGTGAGATTATATTTATGCATTTACAAACGTGGAATGGATTCCTAGCTACTGTCTACGGATCTCAGAGTAATTTTACTTTAAAAAAATCATTAATTGTTATTGTTTAAAAACATCACATTCGAGACCTACAAATAAATTGATGTTTGAGGAAGGCATTTCATTTACAACTTTCCGTCTACATTAAATGTATTGACACATCCATTCATTAATTTCGTCCACAATTAAAATTAGCAGTAACAAAATAATTTATTTTAAACGTCAGCGCAATACGGTTTTGTATAATTATGTAGTCGATTGTTAGTAACTTGAACTTCTGGTCTAGTCTATATTTGACTAAGTTTTAATTCGGTTGAATAATAAAATTCTCCACAAAATCTTATTTTATTAATTGTACGTATAAAAAATGATATTGCATTTGATTTAAATGAATACAGAAAATTCAAAGTATTACGTAAGTAAATCCAAATAGTAACAGACTCAAGCTCGTCTTCCAAGCTGTAATTTTAACCGAGAGCGGACGGGGGTTTAAATTTATCGCCGTTCATCCATTCCTATATACAAACATACAGTTAGGTGTAATTAGTTTATAAATCTGTGATGTAAATGTATTTCGCTGATTGCTATTAATGTCGACATATATTCTGAAGAAGATTAAATTGCATCTTTTGTTCAAATGAAGTCAGATTTTAGCTTCGGGGCATCGCTGAAAGGCATCGGAATGTTATCTTTTTTAAGAGGTAAGTGAAGTGCTCTGCCTCAAAGGCTCAGAACGTTTTATTGAAGCCTGAGTGGGTGCTTAGAACTCGAGATGCTTGAAGACAATGCCAACAGCCTGGAAAGAACTAAAACATCTCAGCGCTTAGTACCGAATACGTGTATTATGATATGCCATCAAAAATATAACTTGTAAAAAACCCAAGTCTCGCAACTCAGTTGTTGCACCGTCAAAAGTTGTGAGAGCCATGTATGTACCCCAAAGATTGCCTTGGATTGAATTGAATATATGGTGTTTATACAATGCCTGCTTGGTTACTGATAATTCAGGTTTCTAGTTTTATCCACAACGGGGTCGAAAATAGCCTGAACTGCTTCGAGAAAAGAATGGTACCTACGGCCGTGCCGGCCTGGGACCGAGCTTATTGCTATGGAATCGTGAACAGTGTACACCAGCTGAACAAGTTTCGTAACGCTGCTTTGTTCCGCAACGACCAATAACAAGTGAACCGACTGAGGTTGAGTTTGTCCCGCGCATATACTCGTAAAGTTCAAGATGTATAAACTTTTAGCTATTTCGGAAACTGGAAGTTGCTCGGTTGTTTTGAATTCATTCGAAATTCTTTGAGAGCCTTAAACAAACTTTTCGTCTTGGCGATAGATACAAGTAACATAGTCTTTTTCGTCCAGACTAGCTCTTTTATATTTTCACAGTTCCAGTCAATTCTACGACCATAATTAAATTTATTAAGCTTTAAGCAACAGGCTATTGTATGCGTTTTGGGTTTCGAGCGCTTTCTTATTTCGCACCACTTTTGAAGAACAAAAATTTATTTTATTTAAAAAGATATTAAACTCCAAAAATTTTCAAAACTGTATTAAAAATGGTTTAAAACATATCAAAGGTTGAGAACGCCGTAGGTAGGCACCACATCAGCGTCTCTTTAGCGAATTGTAAATGTCAATTAGCACTTTACTCGTATGTATAAGACATAAGTATAATCGCTAGCTGCGCCCCGGGACTTTAAATAATATATAAATCTGGGTCCTTAGCTATCTACGAACCAAGTTTCAGCCCATTTGGATCAGTAGTGTTCATTATTTTTTTGTTAAAAATTTCGTGACCGCCCCTATGCACGTGCCTAGTTTGCCTTAGGAATAATTAGGAAAGGAACTGGGTTGGAATCACGGTCACTTTCTTAAAATAATTATGTTCGTTTTATAAAATTTAATATCACCTTCTGTCACGGTGAACTCCGGTGAAGGAAAACGTTGTAAGGAAATCTACATGCCTTCTTTGAATGGCAATGTGAATGTGAAATCCACCAACCCAGTTTAGGCCAGCGTGATGGGCTAAGGCCGACATTCTTCTTATTGTGAGAGTAGGCCTAATCCTGCAATGGGTCACTAATGTGTAACAAACTTGTACCACGATGGGGCCGCATAGGGACCCAACACTTGATGAATTGTATACGATATTTACGATACAATACGAGAATTTTCCGAGCACTCCTCGCACCAATATAGCAGCTTGAGTACTACGAGCACTGTTCTGGTTGCGATAGCGTGTAAAAAGGGAATTGTATAATGTTACATTGCATAATGTATTATTTTTTATTGTTCCTGAAAGGGTTCTTAGTTGTTTGGTAAGGAAATAAGGTCTGTTCATAATAACCGTACTGGATTCATTTTTTTAATATAAGCTTTCGCTTGTGTGAACTTTGGTTAGATACTCTTTGCACCCCTTTATCCCTTAAGTAAGGCATTCTCTCGCCCCAAATTTGATAAAAAGTTTGGAATTATCGTTGTTATAGATACAATAAAGACGGCGTTCTATTTTTATGTTCTTGTTCCTTTCTTTTAAAGGTTATTAAAAGAAAAAGGGGTATTTTCCTTAAAATTAAAGAGTCTAATTATCATTTTATGAATTCATTTTTACGCGCGCCTTGATATGAAAGTACCTTTACATCTTCTATCATTTGTGATGGTTAAGTATTTTATCTACGGAATGTGAGCGATGTGTATTCCAAGATACAAGAATGGGTATGAAAAAACTTATTTTGCAGCTGTGTTTTGTAACTTCTATAAATTTCATATCCCATCTCTTGTCGAAGTAAAAACGACTGTCGCCGAACTAGTTTTCTTCTCGTTCTACTTTGTACTTGTTCTTCGGAGTATACTTGGAACTTCGTATACGAAACTTAGATGAAAGCTAATATAGATAAGTAATTAAAAAATTTGGCGTAATAACATTTATGCAACGCTACCGATATTTTTGACATATAATATATGTATGCAACCACCATAGAAATGAATAATGTGAGTTATAATTATCCCTCGGCCTTGAAGAGTCAGAGATTACGGAAAACGAAGGAATGATAATTGTTCGTGAATCTAGGCAGAACATACAGTCCACGACACAATAGCTCGGGAATTCGCCATAAACAAGAGGCATCCGGCCTTCCTTTTATATTGTTTTACGCGACATTTATAGTCTTGGTACCGTGTTTTTATGTTTTATCTGCCATTTACGCCTGTCTGGTTTCAGAAGCCGTCCCCGCGAAGCGAACTTTTCTGCACTTTATTTTCGTAACATGAACAGGCACTTAAATTAAAAGATATTTGAAAGAAGAAAAAAAGTAAGTTTCTCTCGTATTATTTGTCTTTTTGAAACATAATGATGGATTCTCAAGCGAGCAGCTGGTATTCTAATCTGGCTAGTTTTTTATTCGCTCTCGAATAGTGTTAAAGTCCTCTTTCTTAAAACTTGAGATTGCCCAAAAACCGGAAGTCCTGTAGATATTTGTTAAAGGTTGGAGAGTAATGGTTGCCGGAAATCCTGTATTTTGGTGGAGAGAAAATTTTGGTGTCGTCTATGATGACAACCTAACACCTATAGTGATTTGCACGTTCTTTTGCTATATTAATATATCGTATTATATTCTGTACTTTAAATTGAAACTAGTATTGTATACATTAAACAACAAACAATACGAAGTAGGCAGGCTAATAATAATTAATAATTCAAGCCTACACTAAACGTACAACAGCCGGCCCATTTGCTAGTCCGTTTACACGTCATGCAGACAGCCCTGCTGGGAATACTGCTCGGAACGGGAAATGTTGCATAACTGGGATGGAAATGCTCTTTTAAGCTCAAAGCGACGTTTAGAGTGTCAGAATATTTCTGTGCAGCCGTTTTGTGGATTTTATTGTTGAGTATAATGTCTCATTTTAATAAATAAGTATACCCGGAAAGTTCATCGGACGAAATTATTATAATGTTAAGCGGAAAATCTGTTCCATAAGCTTTACACTTTAGTTCATCTGCACATTCTTGTTATTCCATTTTGAATGTACATATCGTTTTGTATGTTTATTTTTTGTCTCAATTATTTTATTAAAATAATACAGTCAACCGATTCTAGTCCAAAACAATATCAATATCATTTTAAACATTCAATTATCTTAATGTGATCTTAATCATAATTCAAAGTTCTACTATCCAGTTTACCAGTTTACTTATCCAGTTTTAAATACAAGGCCTCCCCCTGGTGTGGGGAGAGACCGGTGCCCAACAGTGGGCAGTAAAAGAGTAAAATAAAGTTACAGCTTATACACTGAAATATCGCTTTAAATCTGTTAATCGGTTCAAGGTTTTCTCGTTTTCCATCAAATCCAAAGATTGGCTCGTTTAGCTTGTAATAAAATCAGGGGCAGAGGGGTTAGTTAGTAGGTACTCGACTTTGCTTTTACCGGAGATAAGTTAAATAGACCGGCTCCTTGAAGCACTTTAGTTAGCATGAGGTGCTAAACGATTGATCATATCATTATTATCAGCCGAAACGTTGAAGCGTTTTTCAATCGGTGGTTATTTCAAGAATTATGATTTTAATTATTTAAAGGATTATTAACAAATTACTTTCATAGTTTCACACTAAAATACCCTATTCCGTATGTGTCACACTAGCCAAGAACACTCACACATACTTATTATTATTTTATATCTAACATTCAAATTTCTGCGCCGTTAACAATTGATCCCATGGTCTCCATAGTCCTTTAAGCCCTTACTGCTACTCCATAATGCACACCATTTTAAAAACTTACAGAATAGTTTAAGCGCGCATTTATTTGAGAATTGAAAGTTATATATACGTAAGTTTTATATAGAATTGGCTCAATAATGAAACAAATTAATGTAAAATCGTTGCACGAAATTACATTTAAACTTGATATCAATTAGACCGTTGTTGGCCACAACATTATGTAGAGAACCGCGTTCTAATTTTTTTTCAAATTTTACGTGTTAAAGAGCATAGCCATTGTAGATCACAGGTAGGGAATAAGGCTTCGAAATGAAATTTCAGTTGATGTGTATGGTTGTCACATTAAACATGAATAAGGGGCAAGCATCTTACATGGAAGAGAATCTTGTGATTAAGTTTGTACGCCACTTGATGATCACCGCCGTATTTTGTTGCTTCTATAATTTCGTAGCCATACAAACGTTAAAGTGTGTGTGGATGGACGAATGTTTGTACAAATTTTACGTAAAAACTGCCGACAGAATTGGATACAATCTGGCACACACATTGAAAATAACCTATACATAACAACCTACAGTAACATAATTATAATATCTACCAAATCCTCAGAGTCGCGGAGAGATGCGAGTATTAAAGTACAATAGGGTTGTGTGTGCCCTACGAGTCAATTGAGAGATAAAGTATCTAATGAAATGTTTATACACTACCCCTTGATACATTTTGTGTGGCGAAGGCACGGGGTAACGTCATACTTTTCTCGACTCCACTGACAATTGTTTTATTGTTTTGACGCTGATAAAAATTCATTTTTAGACATATTGGAAGGTGGGCTAGATTTTCAGAAAGCCGTGAATGCAGCTTTTTAGCAGCACTACATTTTGAAATCGTGAATGGTGGAAACATCCCCTTACTCATCACTTAGGTGTATACAAGCTAGGTACTCACTCCTCGGGCAGGCTGGGAGCGCCTTCCTCCTGGCCCGGCGCGTTCACGTGGTACACGCAAAAGTTCTCTAGCAAGGCCCGCATGTCTACGAAGTTGAAGAACGGTTGGAAGCAAACATCTGGAAAGATGAAAACGTTTGTAATTTTTTTATTTTCTCAACATTTCATTGGTGGCAGAACTACAGATGTTCGCCGAAAGGCTTCTTTCACACGTACCGCAACCACACCACAACGACGCATCAAAAGGCGGACAAACTCTGTAAAGCGTGAGTAGCGTCGCTGCAGCTTCTTGCGGCTGCGTTGTGGTTAACGAAAGAGACTATTGGTTGTGATGTGGTTGCGTAATGGGCAGATAGTTCGACGCCAACCGTCGCCTTGTATTTCGTATCAGGAAGTGTGATTTTCGAAGCTACTGTTTTAGAACCGACTCTGTTAGTTGTCATGGATGGGAGGCAACGCACCCCATAGGATCTAAGACAGGATATTAATCCTTTTTGGGATTAGGAGTTGACGTCCATAGATTACATTGACCACATAAAATAAAAAATTGGGTGGCTACATATTTCACGTCTGTACGAAAAACTGGCCCAGTAGGCCCTGGCCCAATTTTAGGTACTGTTTGTACGGCCTCGCTTTATAATACGCAGAAAAACGGCAGAAAACAAGCAACTTTTATGCCTTATAAATTTAGGTTTTGTTTTATTTTTAGTTTGTATAGTGCTAATAGTTTAAATTTAAGTGGCGATAGCACAGTGGCTATTAAATCGGTCTTGTGGGGTCCGAGTTTGAACTCGAATCTCAGTGGCAGCACCAATTCATTCGGGATATTTGACTTATATCAAAAATTATTTTAAAAAATTTACTACTATTTTTTGAGGTTGAAGGTGAACCTCGAAAATAGTAACCCGTATGTAACCAATTTTTTTTCATACTTTTTTGAAGACGATTTAATCTTTTTAAATTATTTATTTTCCATAATTTTTAGTTTTAAGTCCATATCTCAGAAGCTACAGAATCGATTTTGATGAAACTTATACCATTCCCTAAGTTTAAAAAAAATACAAACAAACAAAAAAGAACGATCACAATCCGTCAATTAGTTTCGGAGATATGCAAGGACAAACAATCTACATACATACATACGACGTTGACGATTTGACATTTTTTTATTTAATTTAGCGATCTTTCTATTGGTATAATAGAAAGGTACATAGGTTAAAATTAGTAGAATTTAAAAAAAACAGTTAATACCTTTCTTCACTTAGGTACCCAAATTACCTCCCTTGCCACCTCAAAGGTGATGCTTGCATTATATTGTTAAGTCCAAGATTCCGTTTCTATTATATTCGAAGTTTACTATTGAAGAGTGTCGTTGCTAAATATGAAGTAATAGTAATAGTATAGGTATACTATAGGTATAGTAGCTACGCATTTCGGCTACGACGTGAGTAGGAATGTACCCTTGTCGCTCATAGCGAATACCTTTTTGTACAAACTACGCAATAAATTGTTTGTAGTTTTCAGATATCATAACATCAAACTTATAGTAGCTGTTCTCTGGTCCACATTTAATACCGAACTGAAAGATCTTCTCTACTATAAACCTGTAAAATAACGAACCACAAAATACCAGTGGCACGGCACCTACCTATCATTCTTTAAAGTAGAATCATCGTTTCTCATATCTATTTTATTTCATAATTGCACGTCTTTTCCCACAGCTAAATGCATAACTCTCTCCGTAGGATGCGCAGATACCTGAAGCTTCAGAATTAGGCCACGTAGCCCCGCGGCCTGGCTGCAGATGTCATTACACCGGTACGTCATCCGTATTTTTTACTCGTAATTTTCTTTTTAGGTCGTGCCTAGTAAAGAATCTACGCGTTTTATTTAAATAAGGATGACTTATTTTAACCTCTTTGCCAAATGCGCTAAAACATTTGTGTTTCCGTTACATAGGTAAGAGTTTTAGACGTACACTAAGCATCGAATGAAATTAAACATTATACAGACGGCATTGCCCTAAAACATTCCTAATTCCTCTAAGTCATTCAAAAATGTATTCATAAGTTTGAAATACCTTAATACTAATGACATATGTATTAACAGGACTATTGACTGCCTGGTGATATAAGGCGACCAGCCCTAACATTTTAGATACGGAAACGTGATTAGCGCAAAAGCATCCTCAACAAGTAAAGGTAACAAGCTTACTTTAAACTACAAGGTTTTCATTAGAAGCAGTATTTCATTTAGAGTAAGTATGATGTTTGTGTATGAATTCATCTGAAAGAGCAACGGGCCGGCACTGTTTGTGATGAAAAGCTCTAGCAATTATGTCGAAAGCGACACTTTAATACCCCGCAAGCACCTTACTTTAACATTACACACATTTATTCTGACATCCGCTCGGCTCGCGAATATTTTAACACGCTTTAATTTGTTACTTAACTATACCTAAAGGCTACATGAACTTTAATGTTCACAATTATCATGATCACTTCCCTGTGACATTTAAATATTACTTTGATATGAAGTGTGATTGTTTAAACCAACCAACGGCGTCAGTGCGCTACATTGGAAGATTGCTTTTGAAGTTTGAAATCACAAACTTATTACTGTGAATGTCACATATAAATTGTTTTCCCGGTTTTTGTGTGATATTCGAATATAAGAAACACTGACGATTTTATTATATTTTATTATTTTATGATTTAGAGAGAAATAATGTGTAGGATAGAGTTTGGAGCTCGTAAGCGGTTGCTGCAGATGGCTAAAGCCATGGCCTTCATGGTCGATTCAAGAGTTAGGACTGGCGCAGAGGAAGAAAAAGATTTTCAAAATAAAAAGTGGCATTATTGTTATGGACGTAATATAGAAAAGATTCAGTAGTTGTATATTTTCATTTCATTATTACTGATTCCGCTAATCGTAGATATGTACATATTTACATTTAATGGTTAAACGTTTTCTGCGTTTACCTTTTGGCTTCGCAGAAATCACTTCAGGCGGTGACAAGTAAATAAGGATATTCTATATGGCTCACATTTTGGAATAATATCTCATTACAATCTGCTGGAAATTTATAAATAGATTTCCAATGTACCGCTACCGGCGTAAAGCTTATCGTAAATTTAACACGAAAAATATTTAACACGTCATAAATAACACGAGTTATGATCACTAAACCTTCATCACGTTCCCATATCAACATTTTATGTTACATTGCCTACACAACCTTTTATGGATACTATCGATTCGTTTGGTCCAGTCCAGTACCATAATTCATTTCATAGTGACAATAGATGTCATTAGCACTGCTCATCGCAGTATAGGCACATAATTCAAGCAAGTTTACTATGAAATATTTAAATTAAGCGAGAGTAGTAGCAATTGTTCTTTTTAAAGGTGTAACGACACACTATATTGAGAGCTGTAAGTTTACTAGAAGCGGTCTGAGCAGACAAGCTGGACATCGCATGAATACCTTAGAGATGAAAGCAGAACCTAATTTCCCTATAAGTACAAGAGCTATATCGGCGGCAATATTCATAGCATAAGCTTTTTGAAATTGATATGAAATTGCAAAACCTCGTTCAGTGCATCGTTTATATCCATTCGCAAACAAGGAGATCGTGCTTTACAATTTGTTTGAATAAACGACGAATTGAATAATCTAATCTACGATTATCGTGTCACAAAGTTAGTTACCATACTCCTCCGAAACGGCTTGAAAGATTTTTATAAATTTTTATATGCATATTCAGTAGGTCTGAGAATCGGCCCTAAGTGTTAAGGGTTGATAATTTTATTTAATTTTTACTTTTTTTAAATGTGGCATTGAAAATACGTACAACCCTAAATTTTCACCCTTCTATCACTAATCCCAATTTTAAATAGTCATTTTAGTCATTTAATAATTTTTCATCCCGCTCGATAACTTATAAAACAAAACAACGTTTGCGGGGTCAGATATACATATAGTAATCTATACATATAATCGAATTTGTAGATTGTAAATCGACATCTCTGTAATTAATTACAAACATTCATTTGAAAGTTTGTGCCCCAGGGTGTGGCTAGGGGAATAGCGTCTATGATAGCAACTCTTCAAAAGAGAAGAGTTGTGCTTTTATGAAGCTCATTTGGTATTTGTTCAGAATCTCGGGATGCAAGGTATTCCATTATACTATTTAAACCGGAGCATCCAATCTACTAAGTGCATTTATTTGTAACACGATTTCACTTTCCACTACACTTAATGTGGAGTTTTATTTTATTACCTTCGTTTAAGATCACAGCTTGCTACCTACATTATTCATGTAATAATGTTCAGTAGCGTGAAGCTGAAGGCAATATGCGGAAATATATGTTAAAAATCCATTGTAATTGTATAATAAACACCAATTGCCCCGATATGAACAATTCTAAAGGTCACGTCAAACCGGTCAAACCCAAGCCGAAATTATAAATAAACATGTTTATGAATTTAGATAACAGTTGGGATCTATCATATTTTTTATCTCTATATACCTAATAATATAATATACTCTTTGCTTTTTTTGTAAAGTTTTAAAACTATATTAAATTAATACGCATTAAAATGGATGAATTTTTCACGGTGCGTCCATTGGATCGGCAGCGCTCGCTTCGGATAAGCCGACATAAGCACCACCATACGGATTGACGATGCCAGTTCATTCGGATTTTCGTAGTAAGCGCACGTGTGGACTCCGTGACATAAGTGTTTGTGAGAATGGAGGAAAGCGATGAAAACAATAAAAAAAATTAAAAAACAAAGAAACAGTTCAAGGAGATTGGAACATCGGCACTGTGCGTCACAGTGCATCCACTGATCAGCATTCCGTATGACGTCATCGGCACGCATCACAAAAGTTGCCTCTTGGAGCATCGGTGGCGGCATTGCCGATGAGGGATCCGTACGGTGTGGATCAGTGTTGTATGAGTTTCTATACAAGGCATACTAAAATCCGTTATCCGTCGTAGGTATACACGTGTTCACCTTGCTTCGACATTGTCGATACTTATTTTTTAATAAATTTTCCTTTTTTTGCACATCAACACCTTTCAGTCTTTAGGGGTATTTTTGTAACACGTTGTATATCAGGTATAGTATATCAAAATCATGACAAGTAAGTCAAAAACCATCGCACGAAAGTGTACTTGATTTTCTGACACCGTTTGAAGCACGAAAACCCGTTTCAAAAAGTCCTTTTCAAGTCTTCGAGACGCTGTAGTTACTGCACTACTTTGTTGAAAAGACTCGTTCCCGGCGGCCGCTTAAGCGACCTAGAAAATCTTTTCTGAAAACCGACCAGCTAAATGAAATTCTTACTTTTCAAATCCGATATTTCAGTGACAAAATAATGAGGCACTGAACGTGCATTATCAACGCGTGCATTATCAATCAATTGTGAAAGTTCAACCAAAGGCGACAAGGATGTATTGTATGCCTATACAGATTAGCCAAAGCATTTACGAATGTTCCGTTATTTCCTTATTACTGAGGATGGTCCGTAAGCTAGCGACAGGTTTTGATGATCAAGTCAATAACTCGTACCTATAATGCTTGAGAAGTTTAGCCAAGGGATTGGAATTTTCATATCTCTTTAGGATCTCTTTGCTAAATCCCTAAATAAAACATTTCACATATCACATTGTTAACAATATACCTTTAATGAAACAATTTGTAGTTAAATATGACGACCTGTCGTATTTTTGAACTCTATTATTAAATTACAGTTGTTTTTCTAGAGAGGTCCAGGTTTTACAAAAATATCATATCGGCGAAAATCGTGAAGAAAACATGTTAAAAGCTCTTCCTCGTGTTTTCAAAGGCTCGTGAATGCCCACAGATGGTGGATAGTGCTCCATCTCAGGAAAAATCAACCCTGCAGACGTAGAGCCCTACGTTTTAAACTACGATTTTTTACCTATAGTGCCGCTTAATTATAGTGATGAAAGGGTTTAGTTTCCGTAAAACGGCAAACACTGTATGTACTGTATGTACACACAATACAATGTAGTCTTGAAAATTGCTATTCAACGAGGCTCCGCAGCTCCGGCCGGAAAATTGTTACTTTTTTGTCGCTTGTCACATTTATCTATACAACCATTGAACGGTACAACGTTTAGGACTCGACGCTGAGGTGCCACCGAGATCGCGTGTAAGCGAAGCGTTATAAAAAATAGGTAGGTATATGTACCCTTATGAAAAAACACTCGAAGATTCAACCCTAAAAATCTAACTATACTTTACTATGTTTATTATTAAAAATACACTCCTCGAGCTCAAGATGTATTTGTAAATACCTATCATATACCAAAGTTACGTTATAGATAAATTCCATAAATGAATGCTTTCAGACAAAGAGAGTAATTTTCTGAAAACCCAGATCAACTTAAAAAGAATATCTTTAAAAAATCAATTTTAATTAGTAGTACATGCGAAAACAACAATATCTAAGTCAGTAATCGAGGACTTCACAAGTCGCATACGACATACAAAATCTATGTATTAAAATATTTTACGTTATAATATCTCAATTGACTCTATGTAGAGGACACCATTCTGATACAATACCTATGAAACACAACCTTAGGAAATATTTTCAAAGTGAATCTGTTTAGGTTGACAGCCCTTGAACGAAATGAGCAAGTTTCGGAGAGTAGGTACGAGTAGTTACATCACCAAAAGGAAGGACTGTTTTCAGGAAGGACGGAGCAGAAACTCTTATTTGGATTGAAAGTAATTAACTTTTCTTGTTCTCTTATCAAAGAATGTGTAAGAGAAAATGTTGACAGACATTTTTATGTGACTGGGCTATTCCCGAGACTCCATCTTTGATCTCTTTGGTCTTCTGCATTGCGCGAGTGTAGACTGGCGCTACAAAGTTAAAAATTGGCATTTATTCCGCCTAGGATATCGTAATAATTCATTTCCAGACAAAGGCTGCCTTTGTGTATTTTCCCATTGAAAGAAATTAAATAAAATTTTAATTTATTTGGCTCTGAGTAACAGAGGTTTATTTAATGCATGTTTGAGGATATAAAATATCACGATTATCATATACCTACTGGTAAGATTACTGGTGTTTGTGATAATAGCTAATAATCAAGTGGAAACCCATTTTGTTCAATATCACTGAAAATAGGAATACGGTCCCGAGACACTCCCGGATTGTTCCATCTACATAATTGCTAGAATAGAAAAGATCTTTTCTCTACATAACAAACAAACCAAAACATTTCTTTTTTGTATTCTCAACAAAAATGGTAAAAGAAACCATTTAGCTTTGTTAGTCTGTATGTGCACTTATCCCAATTTATGTCTCATGTTCTACATGGCTGCAATATTTTTGTGTTCCTGTGCAGGGGACAGGCTTTCCACACTACGCGTAAGACACACAGCAGCAGCATAAGGCATACACAATCGCACTAATTGAATGGAAATTGACGGCTGGTGGTCACCACGTGCCGCATTTTCAAACGGATTTTTCAAAAGGATTTTTGCTATGTGTTAAAATGCGGATATTTGCCACTATCGACGTTTATTTTTGATTGCATGCAATCTACTTAGTCGGAGAGCTATGCTCGTTTCAATTTTATATAGTAAACATTTTTATTCCTAGATTGTAATTAAATAATAATAAAAGAAACTCAGTCTTAAAGTACCTAAGTATGTACGAGTAAGTATCTATTAATACATAGATTTTTGATGAAATTTCCGATTCCATCCTCATTTTCTCCCCACCACATAATATATTTGCAGATGTTGGGTATTTTCCCCACATTTACTTCCAGAGTTTTTTCAGGGATCTACAGGGCGATGCGCCTTCATTTGAGACCCCACTCGATTATATTTGCAGACATTCGGTTATTCTACCCCACTTTCACCCCCCACAAATTTTAAACGACTCAACCGATTTTCATCATACATGTCTAAGAACACTAGCCCGTAACTCACCTTTCATACAAAAAAACTAAATTGAAATCGCTTCATCCGTGCACGAGCTTAGGTGCCACACACAAGACAGACAGACAGACAGACACGTAAAATTTATAACACCCCTCCTTTTGCATCGGGGGTTAAAAAAGGAATAAATATTAGTATACAAATAAAATGTATGCATGGGACAGAACTTTTGCGTGATCATTTAAGATTTCGTTATATCATTCTCAGTCACAACGAAACTAAGAAAGGAGGCAAACAATCTAAGATAAATTGAGGTATACAGATATTTCACCGATTTAGGAATTTATTGAGATGAAAGTAAATGCGCTCGACCTGAGATGGTAGCCACTAACGAGCAGTCCCAACTAATGAGATTTCCATTTAATGATGCTGAGAGGCGTAGATGCAAATTGCTTTGGAAATACTGCTATTCAACCCACATCAAGTTCAGAATGCGAAAAAATTTATTCAAAAGCACCGGCACCAAAATAGCAATTGTAAACCGTGTTGCATTTAAATTTTCCTCTATTATGTATAACACGAATCTATTTCTCGGGAAATATCATAAAATAAGGGACAGCATATGTAATGTAGAATTTTTAAATCGAATTTCAGGAAACTGAATACGACACCGGAAATAAAAAGCTTCACGACACACATAAAATGCATCTACTTTCCAGCGTGCCGCCGCATGCCGTATACGTATATATCAAAATATCATTTCTGCTGAAACGTTTCACATCCGATTTCGAAGGGTGGAAGAATTGGACAAGCTTCTGCCGTAAGTTTACTCGGTGTGGATTTCAAATTGGGTTGTTAACAAAATGTAAATCATTTTATGACTTATGACTAAAAAGATCGACGGCTATTTTCATTTAAAACTACCACAAAAAACGTATTTTTATATTTAAGACATCTAATTATGAACCGAGATATGATATGTAATTAAACTTTGCCCTTTGTGTTTGTATGTTAACGAAAACGAAACTGAGTTGGAAAATGTGACCGGACTTACGGACATCGCAGCGTCAACCGGTCATTTGTAGCATATAACTTTTGCTTTGAGTTGCAATCGGTTTGTTAGTAACAGTTTCATGAACTCATAAGCCTTGGATGACTTGGTCGATCTTTGATGTATGGTTGTAGTACATACTTTACAAACATTATGTTGCTTGGTTGCTCTAATTTGAGAAATTGTCCTGAATGCCTACCAAATTGGTTACAATTGTTTTATTTTTAACTCTACATACACTTACGCATGCGACATTTCACGCTTATCTACTCGTAAGTCCAGGTTATAAACTCCATTTGTGTACTCGTTTGTAAGTAACGTCGGTAAACCTAATAATAGCAATAACCTAATAGTGCACAAAACGAATCATAATCATATAAACCTAGGATAAATAAAGCCATAATGGGACGATCTAACAAACAAAGGCATAACCAACAGTTGTCCAAATGAACGCCGAACGTCTTGTAAACGCTATCGAATTCACAAAGAACCGAAAACAAAGAGAATATAGAACTAGAAACGACAGGGCAAAGCTTTGAGAATAGCAGCGTCGTTACACCAAGAAACATAATATTCCATTAAATTATTGCAATTCATATTTGCTATAGTCAAGTTTTTTATATCAACATAAAGCGAAATCTCTTTTCTTGGAATTGTATTTCTATATTAAAGTACTTATAATAGAAGATATTTTGTACTTGAGTGCGGAGAGAAACTGAAATTTGCGTTGAAAGTGTGAGATCCAAAAAAATCAAATAAGTCTGCCGGTTTGACTGATGAAAAATATTTGCTAAATGTTAACAACATGTAGTTAAAGAGTTAAATTTGCATAATGCGTATAGTCCTCTATTTCTATTTTCATCCAAATTTCAAAGAATAAACTCTCATAAAACACCGGCTCTCATTAGAATGCTCCGCTATCAGTGCTGTGAGCTTTGTTGAAATCACTTCAATTTTTATTCTTCCATTTACAGAGCACAATAAATGACGATTATTCTCGAAGTTTTTATGAACTGGGAAGTTCAATTTATATTCATTTCTATAATGAACACTTGAAATCTTGCTTGTTTAAAGCTTACTTGTGTCCTCATAGGTACTCCTATGAGGACACAAGTAAGCTTTACCTATGCCATCAAAAACATAACTTGTAAAAAAACCCAAGTCTCGCAACTCAGTTCTTGCATCGTAAAATGTTGTGAGATCCATGTCGTATGTATCCATTGACTTGACTTGATACATACGACATGGATTGACTTGACTTGGCATGGCAGATGAAGAAAATAAACGTACTTACCTATATGCGCCGCAACCAAAGTACTGGAACGATCTTTTGTCTTTATATTTTACACAGTCAAATTTATAAGAGGAACCCGCAATTTTCACTTGAGCAATAACGACGCGGTCGTTATAGCCTTTACTATTAACGGTGGTAGCACACCTCCGCCGCGAAATCGCGAAATGCGCGCGAAATCGAGAAATGATTCAATGTTTCGCCCTTATTGCAACGAACAAACGATGGCAAAACTCAGCGGTTTCGCTATTTCGCGATTTCGCGGCGGAGGTGGGCTAACGCGGTAAAGAACAAATTTTTAAGTCATTTTCCTTCAGCGTTTGACATTCAATACCTCACTCGCTCGTAGCGTGTAGAGTTCTTTGAACAATAACTGATGCAAATTTTAGTAATGAAATCGATATTCACTATCCTTCACAAGCTTATTACTAATTCTACTTGAATGACTAGTGAAATTTTTAAAGGGTTTTGAATTTTGATAGGTATTAGACATATCACGACAATTACATTAATTTATCATTGGACTTTTCTTCGGGTAATTATCGTTCATAGACAAAAGACAATTTAGAGTAGAGTAGATTCTACGACCTGAATTCAGCACATATAATTATCTATTTTCTACTTTCTATCTACTTTTTAGGACCTACTAAGGGAAATTATCAACAAAATCTTCTTGACATTCTTAGTAAGCGTCCCCGCATGTGTAAATCTACATTTAGCAATCTGTGATATCCTGCTAAGATGTCTCGTTATTATAACAGTACCACTGCTATCCATTAACGTAACAGAGCCGACGTTCTGTCTCGGGTTGTACTTAGACGTGTTGCTGCTCGCAAGTACTAAGATTTGATGGTCACTCCTAACTGAGGAGTAGGTAGGTATTTGTCGGGCAACAACAATACGCTAATGAGAGCGGCTTTGCACTACAATGGCTCACTCAACCAATAATAGAATGTAAGTAGAATATACAGGATGTCCCGTAATCAATGGAGCAACGGAAAACTGATTATAGGGGGGACCGTTATGTATCAAAATCACTAAAATATTTCATAATACAAATTTTTTGCACAAGCTTCTTTCAAACTTCATATTGCAGTAAAATTCATACTTTAAGTAATGTTTAAACAGATTACTATTATATCTTTTAAACCAATAGGCCTAGGACGATAAAATTTAGTAATTTTGATAGATAATGGTCCCCTGTATTACCAGTTTTCCGTTATTCCTGATTACGGGACATCCTTTATATAACGGATAGGCCCTTGTACATGATTTGAGCCAGTAGTTTAAGAATTATAACTACTCGCAGTTTCATAATTTTGTCACTCACTCACCGATCATCAAAATTATAAGGCACTTCTAGCAAACAAAGAAGCTTCAAATTAAGTATACAATTTTATTAGTGTTTAGGGTATAAGTCGAGGAAAAACCAAAAAAATTGCAATTTCGGTCCAGTTTTCTAGATATACCAACTGCATAAATAACCATGTAAACCCGTACAAATGTATAGGATTACAAAGTTACATTTACAGTTAGATTGACAACACAAAAAGAAAATATGAGATACCATCGAAAACATAACTTGTAAAAAAACCATAGATATGTATCCATAGATTGACTTGGCAATCGCAGTAAACAATCTAATTTAATATACATAATTATTATACCTATGTATTACGTGGGAGAAATTGTGCTTTCATGCGAGGGTCAAGTCAATCTATGGATAGATACATGGATCTGTTGCGAGACTTGGTTATTTTACAAGTTATGTTTTTGATAGTATTTAAGATTACATTTCAACAAACATACCTAAGCTACTCTTCCAAGCGTTGCTGCTAGAGTTTCAAAACGAAGGGGATCAAATTTTTACAGAAATATTTAGCGAGAAAGGTCGTAAATAAGGCCTGGAAGATTTTCCATGAGCAAAACTTGCGCTGTACAAAGTTAAGTTTGTCTAACCATTAAAGAATAACTAGAAACTTCAGGTTGCCTTTACGTCAAAGCATAACTCGGGGACCGGTAATTTTAACGTGGCATTTACATGTAAATAAGATGAAATAAATTTTAATTGACGAGAAATACTAATTGCTTCCAATGAAATACAAACTTGTTAACGTAATACTGTATGATGTTGTGAAAATTACTAAAATGAAAAATATTTTGTAGTCATTATGTAAAAGTGAACTAATAAATAATTGATTTGTGTTATTTAAGCATCAACTTATAAAATAATCACTAGCTTAACGGCAAAAGCCAGTTTTCTAAATAGATCTCGCAAATCTGATGTTACTCACAGTTGAGTCCAAGATCGTGGTAGGTGAAGATGGCGGGCTTGGAGCGGTCGCCTTGCACGGCGACGACGATGTCGCCGCGGTCGGTGCGCACGCGCACCTCGGTGCAGCTGCTGTCGCCGCTAAACCGCCGCGCCGACGGGAACTGAAGCTGAATGTTCTTCAGCTCGATGTCGTCCATGCTGTCAATAGGCAACAGGCTGTAGGAATAAACACACGTTATTCAACAAACGGCCGATTCCACTGCCCCGCGCTAGTCATCCAACGGAAAACTAGTTCAAATTTCTCAATTGTTTTTATTTCATAAACACACAGATATTATGTTTATTCGAGGACACATTATAATATATCTGGCACATATGTATCTAATATTCGTACGGATTGTGATCGTTCTTTTTGTGTTTGTTAGCATTTTTTCAACTTAGGGATGGGAAAAGTTTCTTCAAAATCGGTTCAGTAGTATCTAAGATAAAAGGACTTAAAACTAAAAATTTTGAAAACCGACTTAAAAAAAAAGTATGATAAAATTTGTTACATACTTTAGGCTTACTATTTTTTGAGGTTGGAGCCAAAATTTAACTTCCAAAATACTTGATACAAAAGTCACCAACCTAAAAACAATAGTACGCCGAAAGTATATAGGTAACAAAATTTTATTTCATACTTTTTTGAAGACGGTTTATTTTTTTTTAATTATTTTTATTCAAACAAATACAACCAACAATATCTAGCGTAATTACCAGAGATGCTTCGGATTAAATGAACGAGCCACATGGTATTGTTATCGCAAAATGGAATTCTCGCCATTAAGCATTGTTCTCGGTCCTTTATATAGATGCACTACTTTTGTATTGAAATATTTTATGAGACTATTCGAATTTCATAGCGAACAATAAGTAATGGGGCTAGGATCTATACCATATTCGATATGAGATCGCTTTCCAAGAATTGTTTTGCTTAAGCTCTGTCTATCGTATCATCACGGTAATATGAGCCTCGATCGAGGAATGTAGTGGAACCACTACAATACCTTTGTAGTGGTCTACAAGTATGTATAAAATAATTAAACACAAAAAATTAAGACCGAAAGAATTGAAATTCCACACAGATAAAACGATTGCAACAAATAAAACATCATTTGTAGAAGTGTCAATTCCATGATAACAAAATACGATATAAACGATATAAACAATTATATGATATAAACGACAAAAATTAATAAACATTACATTGTTACATTAGTAACATTTCCAGAAGATATCGCTTGCACATTATATTTTTTATACTAAATATATTTTGCATTATAAAACAAACATTAAAATAATATGCGGCAGTAAATGACTTCGAGCCATGCCCACAAAATAAACTTTAAAGCCGCCAAGTAACGAGGTTCACGTGTCGCGTAAACTAAAGTACAGCGAGAAAACATTTTTCATCAAGATTTTAGACTGCAGTGAGTTTTAACATTTATAGTACCAACAGCATAAACACTGGTCAAAACTATCTACTAATACTCGGATATGATTTCGTCCAACAAAACCTAACCCAAATAAAGGGAAAGATTTTAATATATAGGTATGTACTCCTATTGTTTGCCTCTGAGTCGAGATAAAAATAAAACGAATATAAGAGACTTTCAGTTTCTTTTTATCGGTGAAGTAAATGCTCAATGATGTCAAGTAGAAAAGTTTGTAGCAGTTTGTTATTGACAGAAATGAATATTGGAGTAGGTACTTCAAGAAGTTGAATTGATTGCACAGTTCCCCTAGTTTCGCGAAGCATTTGAGAACGAGCACCGAACGTTGCTCCAGTTCGAAATCCATCTATTAGGAACCGCAATCGGTTCCTTTGAAGAGTTTACTGAAAGAACAGAAACAGAATTATTAAATTCGAACGTGATATCGAAGACTAAAATATCCCCGAGGAATCATCGTAACACAGGTTTGACTATAGAAAGAATACCTGCTGAAACAAAGCCCCGAGTAAAATTACATAAGACCTAACCTACTTTGTTAACCCACCGGGCAAAGTTGTATGTCAAGAACTTTTATACATAGCCCAATCGATCGGATATTCTCTGTCACGTCCACCTACAATTTTATGTAGAAAACGGTTAAGAAGGGAAAACGGGTCTTATCTCTACCTCTTTTTGAAAAGGTGACATTTTTATACATTTTCAAACAAAATTGTTAGTATTTTCGATTTGAACTCGATTATACACATATATCTACACTACGATTATATACAGAAAAGTTAAAATCGCCGGTCGAAAACTTCAATATGCGTCAACTAAAACTCACTTGGAAAAATGTCTTTTCGATAATCATCAAACCAAAGTGAACCCAGCCGATGTCACTTACTTTCAGCTTTACCAGACACGTTCTTATAAATATTCATGAAATATTTACTCGCATGTCACAACATATTGTTTATATATTACCCATAAGATTTCTAAGAAATTAATAATTACCAAATTTTAGCAACCACATTTTTTTAAATTTCAGTGTAAAGTCCCTAAATTTGTCACTCACCACCACAAATCACCTTTGGTGACCAATTTTAACAATTTTACTGAACGTCTTCTATTAAGTACATAAATAAAAGGGAACGGGTTTCGATAGGTGCTTTTATTGCATTTTTAGAGCGGGTGCAAACGATAATTACAGAGGAGCTGTTAAAAGCTGGCGGCAAAACGTGCACTAGTGGTGCTTCAAACGCTCTTCATTTCTATGATCAATGGCGGGACTTCTGAAATAGCGTTCAAGTGCCGCTCTTTACACAGGACTACAAATTTATAAAGAAGAAATTTTGCACTAATTATGTTAAAATGTATTAATTAGTTGAATAAGTTCAACTAATTAATGGAATAATTTCTCTGTAGATATTCTCTATAGATAAAAGTATGATATATGATAAAATAAAAACTAATGCTTTTTATAGAGATATGAAGAAAAAAACTTCGAAAAACGTTCAGACTAAAACGAAAACCTAATTTATGAATTACTAGCTGACACCGCAAACTTTGTTTTGCTATATAAGTTATCGAGCGGGATGAAAAATTATTAAATTACTAAAATGACTATTAAAAAATAGGGGTTGATATAAGGGTGACAATTTAGGGTTGTATGTATGTATTTTTTTGACGCCACATTATTGATAAATAAAAATATCAATCATTATGTGGACTATTTATAAATTGTTTATAGGTATGATATAAGTAGAGAGTATATATAAGTAGATATAAGTATCAAGAGGAAGGAACCGAAATAAAAGTCTAAACGATATGTTAAAAATTACAAATGAACAATAAAAATTGTAAATCCCTTACAAGTTTATTTATCAATTTAAAGTAAGAACTTTAAATTAGTTCAATGACTTGACAAAATTATTAAAACCAATACCATGTTAAATGTACTATAAGTACAGGATACAAACATCGCTTGTAATGTTGTCCTACATTATCAATTGCTCACTGACACTCAGATATTGTGATTTGGGTCAGGAGCAAAACTATTCATCTCCAATTTTCTACTCAACGAGCAATGCTTCAAGCTAAACTGTGATAGGGTTAATTTATTGGTGATCAATGAAAAACCTTAAAATACCGATCAAAATCAGTAAACCTATTGCGCACTATTTACCTAATAATTAAAAATAGTACTTTTTATTAAATTTTATAAAATGCTAATGATAAATTATGTTCACGGGAGTATGATCCAGTATACGTAGTAACGTGTTAATATAACAATATTACGCTATAATACCTCAAAGTTAGCGGCAAATGATATATTGATTAAAAATTAATTGCCTCACTCCGGGGCGAAGGAAACAAATTTCCTGCGTTCACTGCAAAGTGGAAATGCAAAGGGGAAATTTTTTTCGACGTGTGTTCCTTTAAAATAAGGCCAATGTGGAGGCGAGGTCTAAAGTCTGTGCCCGAGATGAGTCGTCAGGGCACGGCGATCGACCGCTCGCATTGGCAAGTCGCCAGGACTAGAGAACGGGAACAACAGCACCACTTTCAATTTGTGAATGACTGTGCCAAGCACGACCCCCTATACCGTTTACCTAAGTTTGCACTAATTGCTCTCTTTGCTTATTACAAACCAAATTAAAGAATCCCTTGCTTTAAGTTGACGACAAAAAATTATGTGACTTTCGTCATTCAAATATTATTATACAATTTTTCGTAAATAATAATATTTACTATTATAAATAGTAATATTATTATAAATAATATATATAAATAGCTAAAGAACAAGACACGAATTTAAACGATAGACAGCGTATACCGTTTAAATTCACGCCGCAGCGCAATTGTTACATTGTGGTCTCATTATAACTTTGAACGAAAAGCGTTCATTAGTAACGATCGAAAATTCCGAACATACAAACCGAGTTAGAATCGGCTGAATTTTGTTTAGTCCGCCGATGAACTATTTAAACGGGTATCCATTTCATGTCAATAAAATGTAGGACATTTAGAGTTATGTTTCATAAGATTTCGCAAAAAATGAATAAAAGGTAAAAGTTAAAACTAAAAGAAGATAAAAGGTACAGCTTTGTGCTCGACCTAATTTAATAGAAACAGACACTCTTGAGACAGAGATAGTTATTAGTTATAATATACTAGCATGACTACTATTTCCTAACAATCTTGTAAATGTAAAGCAAAAGATAACACTCAATGTGAATCAAAGGCGGTAGTTATGTACATGGAAAACCTAGGAGGATTGATTGACTGGAGGCCACAAATCATGATTTGAAGCGTGCCAGTTTTCAGTCACTGACAAGAGGTGTTCCGATTGTATGGACCTACCTTTAACGAACAGAAATCGATTTTTATCCTCAATAATCGGGTATTCGGTTTATTGAAACGTATGGATATTTTTTTTAGTATGGGTAAAAATTGTTAAATTCGCGACAGGCGACCCTGATCGTAAGGAAAAATGCGTAGGATGTTAACTATGGAAACTGTCAAAAAAACGGAACGTAAGATGGAACGATGGGTACATTCATAATTAATAATACCTAAGAATATTTTGTTATAGAAGCTAAATATTATAATTATTGTGATTTTGGATTCGACATTGCGATTATTAGAATTGTGTTTTAACTGAACTGTCGTCCAAATCACCAAGAAAACACATCTTATAAGTTTTCACTTCTGCCGGCACTCCCGGAGTGCAAACCATTGTTTTTTCCTCATTTTTAAATTTTGCGTGGATAAACATTATTGTTTATTTATTTGTTCCTAAAGAAAGCCAGAAATAATAATTGCTCATATACAAAACATTAATGAAGCAGGGTCTTAAACAATATATACATTTTTTAATATAAGTTGTTGTAGAAAAAAAAAGTAACATAAACATTAAAATTCTAAATTCAAAAAATCGATTGTAAAAATCGACTAAAGCACTAATAAAATATCATATTTTCAAATAGTTGCACCAATCTGGACTGTTTAGTAGAAAATTAAAAAACTTAATTACCTATGAAAAGAAAGCTCTTGCTTTTCCTCATATTTCCTTATTTATCTGCTTATGAAGCCGTAAACAGTACATAAAATTACTTCTTCAACAACAATCACTTAACTATAGTCTTTTTAATAAAGTCAAGAATGAATTTTCAAAGTTACACATTTGTATGAAAGTTCATATGGCAGTCTAACAATCCTAATATTGATTTGACTGAAATAATAAAGTGGCTGGAAAAACCTAAGTTTTATAATTTCGCTAAGCGAAAAACATGTGCTCATTTTCTACGCACATGGCAAACAAACAAGCAAAACATAATATAGGCTATACATAACTTGGGCAAGGCGGTTTGGACCATTTGGGTGTGTTGTTTTAAAATATGTATGTTGATAGGAAGAGGTCCGCCAATAGAGGCTTAGTTTGGGAATTTCTTCTTTGGAAAGTGTATTAACACAACACACACTATTTACCAAATTATTGTAGGTCCACATGGGGTATACTTACTGCTTTAAACATTATTATAATATTGTAAATTTGTAACATCTTTTGTGTGTAAAAGTTGTTAATAAACCTTTTCTTTTTCTTAACAACTAGTTATAAATATATCTTATATAATTTATATAATTTTTTTTCTCTTAGTGTAGCTATAAGATTTGCATCATTTTATGCTTGAAATGTGATTAAAAATCATAGGGTAAGTTACATACAGTGAGGAACGCAAGCTAAAACTTGTAAAAATTGACATTAGCAATGATAATATTATTATTATTGTTATCAGAAAAAGAATCAAAAATAAATTCTCCTGGCCTCAGAAAGATAGTAACTATTTTCCTAGTTATTAGTTACTGTTATCTTTACATCATACTTTGCAATTCTTTATGAAAATTTGTGTGCATATTTAAGCTGATCAGAGATTTATGTGATAGTGTAGCCATACTTCATATTTCATCATTCAGCTACATTATCAATCATTCATCGATCATTGTAAATATTGCATCGCATCGCATCGATACCATAACCATCCGTCCGTCTCTAGTGCACAACCGCGAGCAGCGCGTTGCCTAGAGACGGAATAACAAGCAAGTCATTATTCAAAGATTTTTCATTCAGTTCGATATTTTAATAATCTTGTATATATTCTTTAATTCTATGAATTTATAGTGATCCCTATTGTAAATACTTTTGTGTACATAATTACTGTGTAAATATACAAAGTGTAAATAACATTTTTTGCCGTTTTCAATCTCCACTCCTTCTACAAAATTAGTGCCATACCAGCAGCACTAAAATAGTTTACATTCAGAATTTGCTCTACTTCTTATCTTTGGGTTCACAACATTTGAACATGACAACATATGTTGGGTTTGCTAGTTATTATTATAAAAATCCTTTTATACAAGGATGATTGTTAAAACAATATTCAAACATTCTGAAAACAAAGAGTATTATGTATGAATGAAATGAATTAGAGCCCTACTGCATTGTTACCTGGTTGTGAATGAAGATTGAGTGAGATATTTTACAATTAATCTCCAGCTACTGGGCACAAATGTTTCCATATATATTCATAAAAATTAAAATATCTTCATGAATTTGTGTAATGTTATATTGACAGCAAAAATAAAGTAATGTTACAAAATTTTATTACAAATGTTAACAGAGTTCTGACTTAGAGCATCAAAGTTGTAGATAGATTCTTCACTTACCTCAAGAGAGCAGTCTCCTCGGCATTCATGGCAGGCATTTTCTCAGGATCCTTTTTTTCTTCTTCTTTATAGGTTTGCTCTCTGAAATAGTGCATCATAGCTTACTTGATGTGGCATGGGGTGATTCTATTATTATTAATCATACTCATCTATAACATTAACTGATCAACCCAATAATATGTAACTAAATATATAAAAAAATTAAGGAAATTAGTTTTAAAACATTTCATAAATTATAATTAATATATGTATATTTATATATAATGTATGTATATAAGTATGTATTTGTTACATACATATTACACGAATTGCATGCATGAATTGTGCAAAACCATATCTAAATGGATAGATGGGAGAACAGAACATGCAAGAACAGTTACTCACTCAGTTAAGACCTCTGACATGTCGGACAAATTTTTATTAAATAATGGCTCTAATTTCTTCCTTGCAGTCCCTCCTAGGCGAAGTATTTTCTTTACCTCAGCCTTTTTGTTAGGTACTGTAGTACTTCGGTACACTTGACCAAGAGACATGTATGAACCTCCATTCAGCAAACCCCGATGCATGCCAACTTAATATCCAAACAAAAATAAAAAATAAGCTAACTTTCATAACAGTGATGCACATGCATTTAGTGAGTGCAGTTGCAAAATAATTTTAAAAAGTAACTAAAAGTTTAAATATTGCTTCACAACTACAAAACTAGTTAGTTAGGTGAAAATCTAGAATGTATTAATATTTAAAACTTAAGGATTAACATAAAATATTGTTATAGTTCTTACCTGTTTAATAGTGGATAAGTGTTGCGTGTTTCTTGCGGAGTCGGAGCACACTCGATCTCTTTCAGAATATAACGTTTAGTGACCACTGCCTTCGCTGTTTCGACGACTAGTGGAGAAGAATACTTCTGAAGTATTACTTCACTTCACCAGTCGTAATGTAGCTCACTTCTCGTCGTTACAAAGACGCATGCGCGTCAATTATTCAATAAAAAACCCGGGACCGGGAATTTAGTACAAACGTTGATCTAATAACACTCTCTAAGTACTTTAAAAGTACATAATTATGTAAAAAACCATTTTAATGCGTAAATGTGGACCGTTTACAAGCCTTTGCCATGCCGACTGGATGATATTACAGAAGTTGCATAACAAAGTTTCTTTACATGAAAGAAGTAATTTAAATGATAAAAAATCAAAATAAAAAGATTCTTTCCACTACAACTTCAATATTCAATGGGATAAACTTAAAGAATTGAATTAAAGTTAACGTTTAGATCATTATTGTTATTTTGGTCGATTTTCAAATCAATCGGTTTCGGCGGTTCGGTTTTATTAACTTTATTTTTTATTGTCAGTCGACTCAGTCGAGTCGACGGCGGACAGACTGACAGATTGTCATGTCAAATTGTCAACAGTGTTTGACACATGTTTGACGTGATGTTTGATGTGAGTCTGTGAGATTATTTATGCATAGAGATATTGTAGAGCAGAGAAGCCAGGCTTCCAAGTTCTGCCTTCGTTTAAAAGGAGAGAAAAGGTTGCCGTACCTCCTCTTCTCGCGCATGTGCAATTAGCGAGAAACAATTTTAGGTATTGAAAGTGTTTAATGCGCATTCGTGAAGTGCGCGAATGCACTAAGTTCTTTAATGCGCACGCGTAAGCAGAGAGACAGATAGGGTATCATAATCTTATATCTCTTTCTAAGTGTCAGACATTTCCACTTACAGCAGCCGTATGTCTCCCCTGCTCTACAATATCTCTATGGATTTGTCAGATTTGCGTCAGACGTCAGATCTGATTGACTGTCAAAAATGATTAATGACATAAAATTTGAAAGGGTTGCCAATGCACATTATTAAATTTCTTGTAATTAAAGCTATATAATATATAAGTTTAATAAAGACGAGTAATATAAGTTACACAGTATTACTATGAGTACCAATACTAGCCAAAAAAATATTTCAAAGAAGGTGGTGACACATTTACCTTTTATATAGCGATACCAAAACCTGTGTTTTGCAAGCTCTTGGCTCGAAACCGATTCATAGTTTGATTAATCATTTATTATTTTATTAATTTTATTAGATTAGTAGAACCCGGTCAAGCTATATAAATTAAATATTTTTATAGTAGGAGAAACGCAACCCTCCCATGGCGGCACTTTTATATGGCTACACCAATGTCTGTCTTGGATATTGTATTGATGTAGCAATATTTAATAAACGCACCGATGTCATAATAAGATTAATAAGTTTTATAATAGGTACCTATATAAAATTCTCATCAGTTTGAATTACCATACTCCTCCAAAACTGCTTGACCGATTTTTATGAAATTTTGTATGCGCATTCAGTAGCTCTGATAATCGGCTATAACTGTATATATTTTTTATACCCCTAAATGAAGGGTTGTCCTCACCTAACATATTTATTTTATTTTTTGGACAAATATTTTTATTTTTATTTTTGTGGCATCAAAAAATACATACAACCCTAAATTTTCACCCTTCTATCAACAACCCCTATTTTTATTTTTCAATACATTATAGCAAAACAACGTTTGCGGGGTCAGCTATGGGTATGGACGTAATAAATTATACTACTATGGGTCAGCTAGTCATTTATAATTTCCCTGGGGTAGCCTCAATGCGCCATCTATAGAGTGTTTATTGAAACTTACGTGCTGTGCCTATAGCGCCATCATACGGTCTAATTATGAAACCTTGATCGCATGAATAAAGTTCAGTTCTTAGATAATTATCTCTTTTAATCATAGATGGCGCCGCTTAAGTCTAAAAACTAAATCAGATGGACTACTCTACTCAGTTCATTTAATTTTTTATAGGTACGTACGTACCCAAAGGAGAAGACCAACTAGGTCAACTAAGAACATTGTTTCATTCTAGAGACAATAATAATAGGATGGAATTCAACCTGTTGTTAAGTTATCTATACTAATATTATAAAGAGGAAACATTTGTATTTTTGTATGTTTGTAACGAATAAACTCAAAAACTACTGGGCCGATTTCAAAAATTCTTTCACCATTGGAAAGCTACATTCAGCCTGAGTAACATAGGCTATTAAATAAAATAAAAATTATTGGCAGAGCGAAGCCTGCTGGGTCAGCTAGTTGTTGTTAATTTTATTCTAGGTATCTTATGCAGGCCCGCCCTGCATAATTTTGATTTTTTTTAGTTCTAGTTTCTACCTTAAGGTACCTACATGTCATGTCAGTACCCATTAATGACCCACTACAGGGTCGGGTCTCCTCTCACAATGAGAGGGATGTAGGCCTTAGTCCACCACGCTGGCCTACTGCGGGTTGGTGGTACCTACATACTTCGCCACTATTTGTGTTCTTCTCTATCCTCTCCTAACAACTACAGATTAAGGTTTATGGATTTATTTAGAAATCATAAGCCATATTGCCTATACATATATTATACAATACAATCAAAAAATATAGGTCTATGTTTCTAGGTACATATATATAATAATAAAATATTGTTTATACAGTTCATGGTACATTACCTCATGCTATCAATATTTAATGCCTCGGATCGTAAATGACCACCAACTTGGTTGATCTTTAGGTAATTGCATCAGGCGACGATGAGAAACTAGTTAATACACCCCACGAGGAGGTATCTACATACTCTTTGACTATGAGAGCTTTCCCATTTTGCAGTGTCTGTAACTCTTTAATGACCCAATTCAGGGTCGGGTCTCCTCTTACAGTGAGAAGAATGAAGGCCTTAGTCCACTACGCTGTCTTAGTGCGCTTAGTGACTTCACATGTTTTGGAGAACATTACGGAGAATGCCTGTGAGTTCTTTGTAATGTTTTCAAAAGCATACGCAAAAAATGTTCACACGATGTTTACCTTTAAGGTAAGACCGCACTAGACGGAACTGCACTGCAGCGCAACTGCGCGACACGACGCGTAATTTTTTGGTAAACCGCACTTGAACTGCAGCGGCGCTACAAAAATATATTCTGTTGCTAGCTAGGCAACCTTTGAGCAAGATGAACGACGAAATAGATATGATTATTATTTCTTTGTTGTGCGAAGAAGAAGAAAGGATAGAGCAAGAACAGGCAAGAAAAAAGCAAAGAATATGGCTACATGACGTATCAAACTTTTTTTTTGGAAGTGTTCATATCATGACGTCATATATACCCGGATACTAGCTCACGAGTACAATTAATTTTTCTTCATCAATCGACATTTTTGACAAACGATTACGCGCCTCCGAGTATCTTGTTTGACTGACTATGAAAATGAAATTTGTCAAACCGCACTAAGCGGCAACGGAACTGCACGTCGCGTAGTTCTGATGCAGTGTAGTTCCGTTGCCGCTTAGTGCGTCTTGTCTCATATAATTTCATATAAAACAATATTTTGACGCGTCGTGTTGCGCAGTTGCGCTGCAGTGCAGATCCCTCTAGTGCGGTCTTACCTTTACCGTTACAGCAAGTTTTTTCAATTTTTTTCTCATTTATGTAGATGTTGTTAGGAACCAATCTACTATAATTACCTACTAAACTTAAAACTCATAAAATTTCGAAGTACATATGGTTGATTAAGCATAGAGGTACTCTTTTTCAGATCAATTTAGGCGATCTCCCGTCTTGTAATTGAAGGGAATTTCTATATTTGTCAATATCAATTGTGGATGGAAGCTATTTTTAAAAATAAGTTAACACGCTCCTTATCTCAAATCAATGAAGAACTTATACATTTATTCATGGGATTAAAAATAGTTGTACCTACTACCTATTGCAACCGGTTTTAATATATGTGTATAAGATGTCTCAGAATATTTAACCTATCCAAGATCAGTTAAATATTCTTGATTTTCTGTTTGTTTCAGTGACTTGACTAACATATTTGACAGTGTGTTATTATTAATATGAACTTACACTTACATTTTTATTGCTTTCACGAAGCCCACTGGATGCTCCTTAGACGAGACGCAACCGTCGTAAGCGGAAAACGCTAGACAGCGGGCAATGTGATTTAATTTCTGCGTTTCCAAAGTGGATACACTATCGTCGACAACAAATCCCAAGTTATCCATTTTTTTCTGAAAAATTGTGGCAGACAAATCCGTACCACGTATGGTTTGATGTTTGCGTATAACTGTTTTTGTTCGCAGATCTCACTATTGATGTACCTAAAGCTCAGCGGACGACTGACTGATTCATATCGACGAGTTCTAGGTGTGGTGCATTGTTAATTCAGCATTTAGCATTCATGTGGAAAAAACGTGTTTATCCATATACAATTGTATTTACCGACATTGCAATCTAGAGTAAGTCAGTATTTTTACAAGTATTGCATTTTAATTAGCTTATTAGGCCATTAGATTGGGCAGATGACAACGTTACGTTGCAAATAGAAAAATAAAAAAATGTGAATGTTGTCATTCGGCCAACATAATTAGAGTCAAACATTATATTATAATTTGTCTTGTAAGTTATCGATTAAAATTTTAAAAATCAACGAATTTCTTCTTTCAATCTGTTCTTGTTCTCTGTTAAAATAATTTTGCCTATCTATTGAAACTTATTATAAATACCTTGAATTTTTTTTTTGTCAGAAACTCACCACAAATTCTGTTAACCTCCCCTATAAATACGAAAATCCAAACAACTTAAATTTGTTAGAGAGCTACGATTGAGAAGCCCTAACTATAAAAAACCGGCACTCGATTTTACTATTTAGTAAGAACTAAAAAGTAACTTCAAAATTCAAAATAATCCCTTCATATCTGACGCCTATGTCATACAAAGAAAACACCCTCAAAGTTTCAGATTTTTACGATCAGCAGCTTAGGCTGTCCGTTGAATCTCAGTGTCATTCAGTACAAAAGATTTTATATTATTAGATTTATTTTAAGTACTATGCCAACTGGCCTTACATTCTAAATTAGCTTTTCTGAGGGCAAGACATACAATAGCAGAATTTTAAAAGTTGTTATTAGTGATTACTACGTAGATCAGCTTATGACAAGTACTAGTATGAAAATAAATATAAGTACTATATTTGTAATTTGAAGGGATTCTTTACAAGCGCTTATTTTAATGATCCATGGTGTTTGCAAAGTTGTGGAATTATGAAATTAGCTCTGAGAAATGTTTTACGCAGGGTACCCCCTGGTAGGCAAAGAGGTTTAAAACATTTTATAGCTATTGCGGGGCACATTAAAATTGAACTTTGTTAAAAGTCAGGGCAGTCTATGTTATCCATAAAAATTATAAATGACAATTTTTTTGTACAAAGACTTTTTAAACAAAAGCACATTATAACATAGTTATGTGCTGATATCTAATAAGTGTTGCTCGTGCAAAAAAACATCTAAAACCTTATATGAAATACTGCTGCAGAATTCTGCCACAAAAATCAAAATAATGAGTAGCACAGCACCAAAGTGTGGTGAAATGCCTGCCCAATTATTATTTGGACTCCGTAATTGTGAAATGTGACGTCTTAATTGAGTGGACACATAATCGCAATTGCATGTAACTAAATGGCGCAATCAATGGAAATTGGTTGATTTATCAAATAACAGAGCAGCCGTGCCTGCGCTCGGTGTTGTAGGTACGGTGACGACTGACGAGGACATATGTTATTGGCTAGCCAGTAATTTATTCTCGGTTTAATTTGTAACAAAGAAACAAAATCCTCATTTATTTAATTTGTTTGGTGTGTTTCCAATTTCCATGAGTAGGTACGTACACGATTAAATTCAAAAGCAGTTTTATCTGTTTCATAAACTATACAATGAAGTAGAGAATAAAATATGCTCGTACATTCGGGTAATCTATAATGTTGTTAATATTTTTTAATCTATTTAAACAGAGTAGGTACTTACCTACTATTCATAAACCAGTGATCAGGCACTGCTCAATTAGGATATTATGTGTGTTACTTTGTTTTAAATATATAAGTTTGTGTCTAAAACAGTAAATTTACTCTTTACAAAATATAAATATAATGATTTTTTAAATTAACAATGAAAATGGAAGTTCGAGAAAATTGTGTTAACTAACAATCGTCTAACCTGTTGAAAAATTAACTTTAAGATAAATAATAATTTATAGGTTAAAACCTACCTACCTACCTACCTTAAAACAATTATATTGAGCGTGGCGTGACGGACTCGAATTTGATGCCACGGGCGAAACCTGAAACAACCGCGCGGAGGCCCATTTTCAGCGTTTGGATCAGTTCCGGGAGCCGGGAGTTATTGTTTGGAAATTTCCTCTTCTTTAAGAAGCTTTTTGTAAAATTTCTTAAATACTAATAGTTTCGGAGTTATTACCAAAAAAAGAAATACCTTTTTTTGCAACTAAATTTGTTAATAACTTTTGCAATTTTTCATGTGCTAATAAACGCTTCCGACACATTTAGACATTAGACATCATTCCGGACAGAATGAGCTATCGCACGTATTTTTAAGACGAGTATGTCTATTCGTCACCAATTTCAGCTTATTGCTTAGACTAATACTAGAATATCAAGCATTATCCTCAAACATTGTTTAATTTCACGCAATAGAGTTACAGGTGAACTTAACGTGTTAAAATTTGAGGGAGTTGAAAATTATTTAAGGACAGTGTAAGTAAAATAGGAAAATTCTCCTTTTCTCCGTCGGAATCCCTGAACCCCGATCAGAATGTGAGGTGCACATTTGTCGGTGGGTTCACTGTTCAGTTACATGTATTTTGCCGGTAAAGGCTGCGCGGATCCGAGGCAAAGTGATTGAAGTTCGTCGTCTGACCCTCCGTGGGATAATAGGTGTAAGCCCTAAAGTAAAAACTGAAGTACCTGCGCAAAAACATTATTTTGTTATTATAAGAACGCCATGATTGGTGTTCGATTGATTTTGTCATTACTTTTTACATTTTTTGGTTTTTTACTTTTACATTACGATTTCCACAGTATAGGCGTATTCTATCAGGAGGTAAGATTACTTCCTTACCATATGCAGCTTATGAGGCTTCTCAAAATAGTGTAATACATTAGGAAGACTCGGTAATGAAAATCTTGTCGTTGATGTTCGGAGCTTATATGTAACTGAACCTCCATGCTTCTCGGCTAAAACTCATACAATTACCTTACTTAGGTAGGTACTAACTGTTGCACTTAACTAACTTGTAACGAAAGTCGGAACTATGCATTTAGGTAGACGTACGTGAACGCTCGTACCTGTTTAAGTATATGTATATGTAATAGTTATCTATCAACAAGAAGTAGAAGTTCATCTAAGCATATCAATCAGCAATCGCCCTAACCCACCGCATAGCAAGTTTATTAGGGCTCGTTTTATGAAGGGTTTTTGCCAGAGAAATCATAATATTTCAGACAAATATTTAAAAATGTGAATTTGCATTCCAATAAAGGCCCTAGGCTTTTATCCTTATCCTCTCGGACTAGTTTGCAATATTTAAATTAGATGCTTGATGTATGTAAATGCAACATTTGAATAATGTTTTTAGGCATGTAAATATCTAGGGACACGAAAGTTTATAAAAAGTATCATTAGGTTTGTCATTCTCTTTTTAATTTATTACAGTTATTCAATTGGTACCTAGTGATGGTTTTCCTTAGCTATCGCGAATCTCGCGAATCTAAAAATCGCGATATCTCTTTGCTTGGCACACCATTTAAATAGCGCTTTATCCGAGTTCCGCGCCGTTTGATCCATTTCATACATTTATTTCATACAGTTTCTCTTTTTGCGTCCTATAACACACACAATATACATACATATGTGTAACAGTGAAATGTTTTATGTTGAACTTTACTTTGTTTACGAATGATGTGGTCGCGCATCGACAAAGTCCCTTTAAGTAAAATAAAAAAAATCTTTAATTGGTACTAAATATTTAAAAGTATTTACAATAACTACTTTTGAACTATAAGTGTAATCATAAATATGGTCTAGCGTTCTAGTTTGGTAAATATTAATCTTATAGTATAATTAACATTTTACTGTACAATAATTAGACACATTAATAGTCAAACAATGGGTATGTATCACATATGACTCACGGGATATCATAAGGCATTTGTGATCATGACGACCTACTTACGACATGACTGACTGCTGGAAAGCTACACATTACAAAACCCGCGCAGCTTTTTCTTTACCCGGAATGGACGCAGACTCTGAGCATAGGCGCGTTCCACTAGAATGTTCAGAGTCCAGAATCAATCCCCTACCCATAGATATAATACACTCTATGTTGATCCCCTACCCTCGGTTGCAAGTCGCTTCCAAGAAAAGGTTATAAAAATAAAATGCAGTTAACTGTGTTAGATCTTCAGAATAATGGGAATGAAATTTTTCAGGCAAATTATAAATTTCTGAGGTCCTCACAAAATTTATAATTTAATAAGGACTAGAAGTGAGTTGCAAACACATAACGTGTTAGATTTTCAGAATAATGGGAATGAAATTTTTCAGGCAAATTATAAATTTCTGAGGTCCTCACAAAATTTATAATTTAATAAGGACTAGAAGTGAGTTGCAAACAATAAATGTCCAAGTAGATAGAAAGAGTTAAAGTTAAAGAAAGAGAGAGTAAAAAAAATTAAAAAAAGAAAAATGAACTTTTATAATTCACTTATTTCGCACAGGAAATTGGACACGAAGTCAGTCAATTTGACGATTAGTAAGTACTTATCACCTGTAAGGTGATTTAAGAAGATTAAGTTTTTTTACCGACTTCAAAAAGGAGGTTATCAATATTGGACACGTACGAATGTATGTAATATTCTCAGAAATGCACAATTTTTACATATTATGTTGGCCTATTACGGCTTCCAAACAAGAATACCAAATTTCATGGGTGCATATGTATGTATGTATGTAATATCTACATACATACATATCTCAAAAATATTATGTTTGTCCTCGCATATCTCCGAAAGTAATTGACGGATCGTATTCGTTTTTTTAATTTGTTTGCATTTTGTTCAACTTAGGGAATGATAAAAGTTTCATCAAAATCGGTCCAGTAGTTTCCGTGATATGGACTTGAAACTAAAAATTACGAAAAAACATAATTAAAAAAATTAAACCGACACCAAAACAAAAAAGTATGAAATAAAACTTGGTACCTACATACTTTAGCCTACTATTTTTTGAGGATGGTGTTTTTAGTTTCAAATATTTTGTTTCTATAGTTAAGTTTTGGCAGCCATCGTCAAAAAATAATAGGTCTTTTGGTATGCAATGAAGTGTTCAATATTATGTCTATACTAATATTATAAAGAGGAAACATTTGTATTTTTGTATGTTTGTAACGAATAAACTCAAAAACGACTGGGCCGATTTCAAAAATTCTTTCACCATTGGAAAGCTACATTCAGCGTGAGTAACATAGGCTATTAAATAAAAAAAATAAAAAAAAATTCACTGGCAGAGCGAAGCCTGCTGGGTCAGCTAGTCTTATATAATATAGGATTGGACTGTCGTAGATAACGGAAAAGAGGTGACGAAATGCATAATCGTTCCTTGTTAAAAGTCTAACTTTTATTGTTCTACTTTAAATAGCCGAGAACGTTGAGGTCACGTCTATCTCAAGGCGAATTAAACGCGTCTCCCTCCGTCAGCCATATCCCAGGGTATCACCTGTCACTGTTCCCACTCCGTACAATAATAAGATTATTACACCAGAATTTTTTTATGAGATGCCATCATGGCCGGGGCTACATAATTTTCATATTCCTATTTTAATTTTAAAATACTTTGTCCGAATTGTGTAATTAGCCGGCACTTAACGACACTGCGGCAATTAATTTTTGCGACCGTCTTGTACCTACATTTAATATTTATTGTATTGCTTCCGTTGACTTGGCGGGAATCAAGTATTAACTACCTAAGTACAGACACCTACCTAAATTACAAGTGTACCTACTCAAAGTCAATTATTATTCTTACTTTGTTTATCGATTTTTTAATTATTTATAACGTGTAAAAATGACCAAAAATTTCAAATAAAAATGATAGTTTTTTACCATTTCGAAAATGTTTGCATCTTTATTACAATCGGGTCAGTGGATAATAACACATTGGTAGAAAGTCATGAACTAAAAGTATCGACACAGGTAGGTAAATGGAATATAAAAGCGGTAAGTAAATAAAAATAATACTTAGTCTTAGTGTCCAAGGAACCTACATCACAACACATTACATTTGAAATCAAATCTGGTCACTCAGTTGAAGCGGCAATGTGGGCAGATACAGACAGGCATCTACAAATCTATAAACATTTTGCTTTATGGATTTTCGGATAGTCGGGATGTGGGGTGAACGAAAATCCTTTCAGCGGGCTTAACGTCGCCTTTGTGACCCATCAGTTTTATAAAACAGCGCAATAAGCTAGCTACGTTGTTTCGTTAGTCTGACTTTGTACATACATACCTACAACGGAAGGCTTGAAGAGGGAAATATGTAAAAAAATACTGTACGAAAAATAAATACACTTACCTAGCCAAACAATTCGAAAATAGTAGTCTCAAATGCTACCACGTCCGGAGGCCTTAACTTTCAAAACTTAAGTTATTAATTGTTGCACTGTTTGATAAATAGTTAGTGCCGAGATCATAAACAGTATCGTAAAGGAAACGTAGGTATGTGTCAGTCTTTCTCAATATCTTCCCATACTAATGGTAGCCCGATAGGATTACTATACGGAAATGCGTAAGTTCGTGCTCGAGGCACAGGTTAATATATATAATATATGCATTTCATTTATATTATTAAATTATTAAAAAAATTCGTTGAATATAGATACGTCGCACGTGTCAAATAGCGAGGGCTCCTTTTCAGTCACTAAACAATGTACAAAATAGCTGGAGAGTACAAACTCTAAGCGTATTGAAAAAAAGGTTCATCCCATAAGACATGGGCGGCCGCCCCACATAGAGTGACCTAGAGCGTAGAAATCCGACTGTCATTTACAGGCACAGCGTACCTAATAAAATAATTGTGTACCACTAGACTGTCTCTCTAGTTAAGTTTCAGTAATCCCTTTCATATTATATTTTAATTGTAGATAGGCTATTAGACTTTACTGTTCTGTATGCGAAGTGTAGGATGAAGGTTCAGACAATTTCATTGCATACGCTGACTGTAATGGCTCGGTTAGACCGTAGGATTTGACACGTCAGTCATGCCGGGAGCTAATTTCATTTCGTTATTTCATACTGAGTGTCTCTTGCAAATTTGATAAAGCCTACGTATGTATATTGTATATTCAGCCGCATGTGCCAAAACAAAATCAGTAGGTAGGTACCGTGCAAACTGAACGACACGTCGGGTAGCGACAATCAGAACGAACTTAAAAACTAGGTGAATATTAATGCCATACTAAGAGAAGGTACCTGAGTTATAACATCCTGCGTTGCAGGGCATAGTAATCCTGGGGACGATACAATTTTTCATTCGTAAAAAACTGTACTGTACAACTGTACTTTTTAATGAAAAAAAATTATAAAGAAAAAACTTCATTGCAAAACGTTGATGTAATGTTAGCTTTCACCATATACTCGTAGATTAGTAACATGTCTTTACTAGGCGTTGTAGACAAGTTTAAAGAAATTTTAAGACCATCCAACGTTCAGTGTAAGGTTCTGGAGCAGACGGCGAACACAACCCACTTCTAAACAATTTACGATTCCATAAAAGTTCTGTTATAAGTGGGGGAGGCGTTAGTGCCAATAATTTCATGAAGGTGCTTTAAAAGCTGCAGGCCATCGTTGGCAGGGTGGTTAGCATTCTTTACTCTTGGCTAAGTAGTGCCGCACTTTATTCAGGGCAAATTTGCTTCTTTGTGCAGTCAAAAGCATAACGATTAAGTTATAAATGGAACAATTTCATATTTTTTAAAAGAATGAAAAATAAAGGTTGTTGTAGTTGCACATTTACTTAGATGGAATTAACCTACTTATATAATATAGCAAGTAGAAAATAGTCTCTAGACGGAAAGTAATCGAAAGACGATAATTATTTACCTAATCTTCGATCGACTGACGGCGCGACGATATGCGTCGGGCGGCGGCGGCGGCGGGAAGTATCGTAACTGGATGAGGAGAGCCGAAGATCGGGCTCAGTGGCGCGCCTTGGGAGAGGCCTATGTTCAGCAGTGGACCAATGTCGGCTGAAGAGATAGAGAGAGAACATAATTATATCTGCCTATCCAGATCAATAAAGGGTCGTTTCAAAAACACCCTGAGGCGCCTAGGGATAAACGCAAGTTTATTTCAGTACCTTGGCAACAAAAGTCCGGCTTTGTCTTATATAAACTTACGATAACCTAATCGATATTCAAATTATCTGCATTTACATTGTCGCATGTTTTTTAAGTGCAGCGAAAATGTTACAATTTTAATTTATCAGTGCTACGAAGGTGAGCGGTGGGTCATCGGACATCTGATGTCAGATGCATAGGATACCTATCACGCGGCGCAACACCGCCTGATATTTTACAGCGGCCTGCAAATTGGCGACAACGTGCACCGTCTCACCTTAGAAAGGGGCTAGATAGATTCTTGAGTGCTGGTGTCGCAGACGTAAGAGATAGATACTTGAGTGTTGGTGTCGCTGACGTATTTCTTTGTTAAAGAGCACGAGAGTATACTATAAACAGTTGAATAAACTAGCTTGATGAACCGCGTGGGAACCCCTTTATCTGCAGTTCTGTGACTGTAACGGTAACGAGAATTATTGAGAGAGCTTATATTATATTATTGAGAGATAATAAATCATTGCATTCGTTCTTAGTAATCGAAAACATAAGTAGTTTTCGTGAAGTATCGGCAATATCATACTTTCTTTGGCCTAAATTTTATCAGGTTCAAAATGCCTGATTAAGACCGTCTAATATTAAAGATCGTCAACGATACATTGTTTTAGTACAATCGAGCTGATGCTGGCGACAAAAGGTCAATGATGGACCTCCGTAACTGATGTTCGTTGTCTAAACGTGCTTGTGTCTGTCTTTAATGATGACTGCTTTATGATCCCGTCTGACTGGTCTCACTAAGGTGAACGAAACCTATTTATAGATTTTAAACCATGAATAATTTTATTAGAGTGATTCTTTTGTTAAAATTGCGAATTTATTTTAATATTGTAGTGCGCATGGAACTTACCAAATAAATATTTTACTTCCTACTTCTATTTCTATACCTATTGGTCTAGTTTGAGGTTGCATGGTAATCCAGACCACAATAATCCACAGAGTTGCAGTGGCCACTTGACAAGGTGGCCGTTATTACATTACGACTAAAGCAGCGAACACTCATAGTGTTTGGTAGTTACGGCATGTTACGGTTATGGAATTCGCTTCGGCATGAGATAGGTACTAATGTACAACTGCTTTTCAGCTTGGGTGATAGATAACTGATATCTTCTGCTTCTCATACGAGGTGACTGTATATGGGTTGTAGCCGCGTATGCTGCAAGAATGTTTACTGAAAATATAAAACGTTAATAACTAACTAACTTATAGCATTTGTTTGACATTTAGATCACACCGTATTCATGTTTTAGGTATCTTTAAAAATAAAGAAACAGCTGCCTACTTAGAACTAGCTTACAGTTAAATATGCAATAGACAGAAGACAATATTCCTCTTTTCACGTAAAAAAATTATGAAACGTTTATTTGCATGGCTTTTGTATGGCATTTATATATTAAATATTTATATTATTTATTAGTCTTACATTGAATAATATGGCATGATAAGCGTTGCATTGCTTTTCCATATTTGGAAGAAGCGTTACATGCCGTTAGAGGCACATATTATTTCATCACAATTATACATACATAAATAATTATCTATAATTTCATAGCGTAAAATATAAGTAAGTCTAAGGTATTAATAAAGTTTTACTGCGTAAGACACACTACAATATTTACCTGTCCGATTAACTCTATCCTCTTAAATAATTGTAGGTGTAAGTGTGGGTGTAAGGTACGAGTACGATATCAATTGTACAAAGTTGTGTTAACTTTTGGCACTTTTTCCCAAGAGTCGTCCACATTTTATAATGACATTACGATCTTCTCCGCGACAGGCACTTGTTCCTTCATATTTAATGTTACAGTTACAAAATATTTACATTATTCATTGTGCAAATACCTATAAGTACATTTTCTTTTAGTTTTTTTTATTTTTGAAGTGAAAACTTCTTTTGCGGCGCTGAGCACTTTTCTGTATGGGTAAAAATTGTTAAATTCGCGACAGATCCCTGATCGTAAGGTAACTATGGAAACTGTCAAACATTCACTGAGAGAAATTATAAAACTTTAATTGGTTTTGATAGAGTTCATAAGTCACTGGAATTCACTGGATTTATATGATAAATAAATGACTTGGCCGCTTTATTATTACGGCAGCCATTTTGGCAGCCATCTAAACTTACCATACTTAACGTGCAAATTCATTCTTGACTTTACTAAAAAGATTTTATAGTTAAGTAATGGTTATTAAAACACATCTTATAAGTTTTCACTTCTGCCGGCACTCCCGGGGTGCACCCGTTGTTTTTTTTAATTCTAGTAGGAGTAAGTTAACATGATGTTTTTATGTGGAGAAATAAGTTGCTTTTTTCTAGCAAATTATTTTTTCTGATCCTTTTAGATTCAGCGTACCTTATCAATGAAAATCCAGTAAAATAAAAGTTAAACTAGATGCCCTAGATCTTTGCATACCGCTGTTGTTGCCGTTGTTGGCAACATCGCCGCTTAAGTCCTAAATGAATATCACCTAGTCGTATGTAGGTAGTCTCTTTGATGTTCTGGAGCATCGAGTATGTTGTTTAAGAACTGTATGAACGTATACGCCAAATGTAGGTATACCTATCTGCCTCTCCAGCTCAAAAATGACGTAGGTAATATATATATAACCAGTAGAAAAATGACCTATATATTCCTACGCTTTTCTTTTATTATACCAACTAAAGTAATATTTTGTAGAATGAAGAGACCTTCTCTTATGCTATGTACTAATGTGTAATGCCAGCCTGTAGACCAAGTGACCAAAATTAAATAAATATGCCATTATAGAGTTTGTAACAGTCAACATGCCTCTTCTAGAACCCATGGACTTTTTTTTTTTTTTTTTATAAATGGAGCAAGCAAACAGACAGACGGGCCACCTGATGGTAAGTGGTCACCGTCGCCTACTGACACGTGCAACACCAGTATATTTTTTTATACCAGACTGTATTCATATTTAGGTGTGAGAATGATGAACATGAGAATAAAATAAAATTCTTGTGTTATGTTGGCTATTTTCTCAATGGTCTTGTTTTCCGCTGGAAACAACACTACTGTAACTTGGAAATAAACATATACCTAGGAAAATAAAAAAAATATCGGTGTAAATTCATCTCAGTTTATTTAAAATAGCCGGTATGAAATAAGCGTGGCTTAACTCGTAGGTAGGTACTTAAAGATTACAAAAGGTTGTATAACACTGTATATCTTTGTATAATAGGTAGGTATGTACCTATGTAATTTATTTATTTATTCATTTTTATGAGTACAGTGACGAAATGAATATGTGCCTATTAGGTTCCTAGTTTCAAAATAGCAGGTGTTTAATGGCATGTAGGTAGGTACCTACCTAACGCACTACAAACAAATGTACAAACAAACTAGCAAACAAATGTCATGGGCCATATAGTGTGTAACTTGTCTACGAAGAGGTGTTGTGTAAAATATTTTTTCTGCCAGAATCAAAGCTTCTTCTCCATAGATGTAGTTGGGCGTTTTAGACACGTAAGTTATTCATGGAGATTGATAATTAATTTTAAAAGTTCTCATCAAGTTTCGGGGTAAAAGTTTCGGCGTGACTACCGCGAATGAGGAGATCAGAGATCACGTCATCGTTCGCGACGCGCGACGTTCGCGTGCGTGGCAAGCGCGATGAGGCGCCGCGTCACTCACGTCTACCGTAACAAACAAAATTATGCTTATCTCACTCCGATGTACGTGAACCGGATAATAGAAAAAGAGATGCAGAACCCTGACTGATAGTGCAAGCGCGGCAAACGGCAAAGTTTTACCAATTCAAAGTTAGCGGAATCAGCTCAGTTCGTTCTCATCCGCTGCTGGGAGCGTACACGTTTTCTGCATAGCCTATAACTTTTCGTAACTTCACAATGACGTTGCGCTGCGTTCTTGTGGTGCTGGCGTTAGTTGGGGCCACGTTTGCCGGCTCTGAGGTCACCGAACTTAAAGTCGAGACCGTCAGTGTGCCAGAAGAATGCACTGTCAAATCCAAGCAGGGCGACATGCTGACCATGCACTACACCGGAACGCTCGATGACGGACACAAGTTCGATTCCAGGTATGTATTGTATTAAAATATCTGTGTTATCCTATTTTATTTGCGAAACTTTTCTCTTGCCAGTGATCACCTCCTAGCCTATTTATATAACAAGTTTTATGTTTTGAATGTTACAAATGCATACAGTTTTTATGGTTCCGTATCGGCGTCGACCTAATTTGCTATTAGAAGAATGTTGCAGCTATTGTTTTCCATTTAAAGGAATACTTTGAATTGGTTTATTACACCAAGTATTCCTATTAGTATAAGTATAAGTTATTATGTATCTTTATTAGTATCAAATCTATTCATATCAGTCGCTTATCTTACTTATATAATTTATTTAAATATCAAATTAAACAATGAAAAACTATTCTTCAAGCGTTCAAATTTATTTACTTAAAAATACAAGTTGTGTATAGGTATGTCTAAATAATTATAAGTTATATTATTTAATACCTTTTCAATGTCAATAATTAAATTAAAAAAATAAAAAAATACCTGAAAAAGGTTTCAAATAGGTACATTTTTTTACCGATTTCAAAAAGGAGGTTTTATCAATTCGACACGTAGGTATGTATGTAATATTAATGGAATTGCGCAATATTTACATTGGTGTAATGGTCTAAATTACACCAAATTTCACGGGTGTATGTACATTATGTAGATATGTTTGTCCTCGCATATCTCCGAAACTAATAGACGGATCGTGATCTTTCTTTTTTTTGTTTGTTTGCTTTTTCTCAACTTAGGGAATGGCAAAATTTCATCAAAATCGGTCCAGAAGTTTCCGTGATATGGACTTAAAACTAAAAATTATGAAAAAACAAAAAAATTAAGCCGACTTAAAAAAAGTATGAAATAAAGTTACTTACATACTTTAGGCCAACTTTTTTGAGGTTGGTGACAAATTTTATCTCAAATACAAACAAAATACTTGATACAAAAGCCACCAACCTCAAAAAATAGTAGGCCTTAAGTATGTTACAATTTTTATTTCATACTTTTTTCAAGTCAGTTTAATTTTTTAAATTATTTTTTCTATTCGCAGTCAGTTCGCTGTCTCGATCGTGAACCTATTAGATAAAGAAATGTTAAAGAAAGTAATTTAATTAAATTTCTTATAAAATAGTATTATAGTATAGGAGAATAGAGGCATCCTTGGTGAATTACATCCAGCCACGTGGTTGAGTCTCTGTCTACCATGGAGGTACATTATGTATATACTAATAATGATCGCTATAATAAAAAATAATTTAAAAGAACTCTCCTTTTAAGTCAGTTAAACATAAATGCTAAATGTTGGTTTGGTTTAGTTTTTTTTTAATAGATGTATAAAAAACCATCCAATTTTAACCGATTTCAAAAAAGGAGGAGGTTTATGAGAACTAAACTTCCTGTATTCGTGTTCTTTTTACACGCTTTATATTATCTAAGTACACCTGTATGTTTGCTTGCTTGTAACCGACTCCTTTGGGCGCGATTTTTACCCACTTTAAACGGCCAGATTGCGTTCAAACTTTATAGATTTATCGAGGAAAGATGACAATGCACTAATTTGATAAAATTATTCCATATTATTATTTTTATTAGCATAATAAGATTTTTTTTATTTACATAATTTTTTACAATAAAATTTGTTTTATTTTTATTTTAAATATTTTGGGCAGTATTGAGATGAAAGTTAGACTCTTATGAAATTTGGCAAAAGTTGATACTTTTTAAGTTATAAATTTTTGAATATTCAAAAATTTATATCCTCGATATTAACCAACTTTGATGATTAATTACAAATTAATTTATTATTTAAGACTAGATTTCCTTTACATAGTCGTAATAAAGAATATTCATAGTGTATATTAAAACAATAATATCCCGTTACAGTTTGTTTTAAATAAACAAAAAAACTGATATAAATCGAACTAAAGAGTGGAAAAAAAATATACCTAGTTTAAAAAAACTAAAAAAGTTTTAAAAAGTACGCCCAACTATTCTGCGTTGTAACTTGTAGTACTGCAACTACTGCAAGTGTTATTTAAGGGTATCTTTCGGATAACTTAAATGTTTAGATTCAGTTAAAGCTACACAATTTTCCCTTAAATGACAATAATGCGAGCTCTATACATTTCTCGCGCCTTTGTTCAGTTCATGTTAATGTCAACATATTTATAATACTCTTTGTTTGAAGAATACAATATACAGGTAAGGACTATCTTCATCTATCTATACTAACAAGAGAGTAGCTGGACAATTGAAATAGACGAGAAGATGAAATTGAACTTACTACAAAAAAGTTACGGAAAAATATAGAATTCAAAGGTATTAAAAATTAAAATCAAGCGCTTCGACTCGTTCAATCTAGAATTCTAGATGGAAAGAAACTGCATGGTATCAAATTACGAAATCTATTTTTAAGTCTACTCGAGTGATATCTTGATTCTTACCTAGATCTAAATCTAATTTCCACCGCCCAGATTTCCATCTGACAAATAAGTTAAAAATAGAAATTGATACCTTATTTATACGATATAGAGCGAAAACGTCTTCGGATTATTCAACCCTTAACGCTTTCAGCATGTTGCGGAGTTTTGTCTGAGAGGAGTTAAGTAGTGTTTACTGACTTTAAAATTAATTTTGCAAAGAAAAATGTGTAGTTCCACTCTATTTAGGGTCTACTCTCACTCTAAAAGAGGTATATATCCCTTTTTTTAGTGAGAGTAAACATTTAGTAGACCTTAGTCCATCTAACTAGCCCATTTCGGGGTGGTGAACTTCCCATGTCATTGAGAACATAATAGGAAACATTGATAAGTTAATTATTATAATCACCTTAAAACCCAGTCGTTTTCTAAACCAACTCAGTGTAAACAACCACTTGATAACAAAACACAAAATATTAATTAACGTACAATCGACGAAAAGGGCTCAGACAATACGAGCTATTTAAACGTCTCGTTCAAACTGAAACCGAAACAATTGTTATGTATAATTCCACGAAGGAGAAACTTCACAATAAGTAGTAAGTACAGTGTAAGATTTTGTGAGAACACAATTAACAAATTAATTTGAGCTTTTAATTTACAAAAGTTCAAAGTAAAATCCTACAACTTCGAGAACTGCCACAGTGCGTTAAATTTGTTGCAAGGTGAAAATTATACTGAGTGTAGAGATGCCTTACTCGTAGGAGCACGCAGTGTGAAATCCCAAAATTTCGACGAAGATGTGTGATTACCTAGCAAAAGTTGTTCTTGTTACATAAACTCCGCACTAACTTTTGTTATTACCGTTTATATTATGTGAGTGTACGAAAATTTTGTGTATAATTACCTAGATTCTTAATTTTACGCTGTTGGAACAGCACAGTCGTGTTCCGTTTCATCGCTTTCATAATCTTACCTAGTTCTTTAACGAGCACTTTGTCGAGATATCTATTAAAACTACTTCAGATTACATTGTGTTGAACATAGACTATCTAGTTGAATTATTTGGCGGCGTTTCGACAACAGCATCTGCGATTATTGCCAGGCCGTTGCATGTTATCGCGATTCCAGGGGACCTTTGATGTAATTTATCTACATTGATATGTGGTGTTAGGTAGCCGGGCGAGACTGAGGCGCAGCGCTAATCAATACGGCATAAGTAAATTATAAATTAGTAACTCTAGTTATGTAATACCTACGGTTCAGATTAGGAAGTCTAATACTATCTAGGAAATTAGGTCTCTCAGGAAGCAGGGCAAAGGGGATTTAAGTATATTGTTTTAAAGTTTTATTGAATTGGCCAAATATTTTAATGACGCTAACATCGACCATCTAAATATTGATTGATTTTCTTTCTACAAATGTGTTACACGTTACACTTTTGTGAATTAAGTTTTTTGAAATTTGAATAGATTTAGGTACAGAAGAATATGTTAATATGAATTCCTAATTATAAGAAAGATTTATGACAGCTGTATTTGACTAGCATTTTGATTAAGTTTACCTTTATCACTCGGAGCCGGTCGTTACCACTGCATTAAAGCAATGTAGTGGTACTGCTTTCTTTCAGATCCGTTTACATGCTACTGATTTTCATTGTATTAGGCTTTATTTTAAACTATCTTTGTAAAACTTTATTTTAAGAATCTTTGTACATATTAGCAAAAAAATGTGAACGATCAAAATCGTCGTTTTATGGTTTGTCTCTAAAACTTGACCACGTAAACTGCAATATCATGGTTTTAAAAAACCACAAGCCTGGCTCATCTGCTTACGAGGTTCGACTGTTTTGCTTATAGTCGAATGCATCGAGTCGCAAGTAAAACCGAGAACTCTCTCTTCTATAACTCCCAGTTACGAGCGTGCGTCGATCACCTACTAAAATCTGTCACTGAGAAAAATCTGGAACTTGTAGCTCTAAACTTTCTCCGAATTATCGTACAATACGAAAGAACGCTGTTCTTGCGATCCGTCTCGTATAACCGGTTGTGTACAAAACTTTTAACTCACCCAAAGGATTATCTGGCGGTACCTTTAAATGAAATGCTAAAGCTATTGTGAGATGTTTTCAATGATCTACCTATATAACACTTTAGGTGGTAGGTACAACGATAATAGTTCGCCCAGGAGAGCCTCGAAGCGATGTTTTTATTATCTTCATTAATTAAAATTTTGTAGTTATCAATTTCCACCGAGTGTAGCATTCATCACAAATGGGCCTCACGTCATACGGTGTATAATTAAATACTTAGCACCATTGTCATTGTTACCAACAACGTTTTGCTGTCAACAATTCTCAAGAAAGTACAATTCAAACGCTTGCATGTACATTGTACACGTACCTACTCGTGAATGCACGTACAGTACAACATAACAATGGAAGTGGAGAAGTAATACTATTTTGTTTTTGATACACTTTTCTGCAGGCCGTTGCGTTTTGTCTTGAATGTGGTCTGTTGAACTATACTCGTAATTACTGTTAGTAAAAGTATATTCCTTACGAAGAACGCGTTTAAATCCCACCATATTTAAAAAAACACTAAGATAAAATTCGATGCAAAATAATCGCCATAATCACCTAACGGGGTTCCGTTAGGCGATGAGTTCCAATAAAATATGAATTACATCTTCCATTAATTCTGTTGAAGAATGGTTTGCCCCCATTTTTCATCATCTTATCGGACACCCACGTCATACAAAGAACACACCCTCAAAGTTTCAGGTCTCTACGATCAGGGTTTTAGGCTGTGCGTTGATTCTCAGTCATACAGGACTAAGGATTTGTATAATGATATGATTAGTGCAACATCTGCTCGTAGATGTCCATCAAGAACAGTTCCTTTAATACTTCTATTAAACTAGAGACGTGGTTCGATGTTCTCATACGAACACCAGAAGTCACTTCTAAGAGAACTGCTTACATTAAACTAAGTAAAATTCTCGTCGATTTCAGTTCCAGTTCCTTATTCATAATGAAGGTACAGCTATAATGTAGCAAACTTAATATGAAACTTATATAGGCACAGGTGCCTATATAAGTTGCACTGCATATAAGTTGCACTTCCATTATAGTGAATCAGGATTCACTATAATGGAAGTGCAGGGAACTTTAATAGTTACTCTTATAAGACGATGTAAATTTTCAAAGGCCTTATACGCTCTTACAAGGTACCTAAACCTTACGATCCTCGGTCGCGCGATAATCTATGTCGCCAGTAACTGTGCAGTCGTTTGAGACAAATCTTCATCTTTGCATGGCTCGCATTACCACCGTACTGAACGTTACTTACAATTTGCCTTTTCCCTACCACACACCGTTACAGAATCTATACCTACGTATAATGAAATTGTGAACATAGAATATTATACATATACATACATACATTGACATTATACACATTATGATTATTATAAAGTATGTAATGTACAATATGTCCTTAGATATCATGAAAATGCGATCGTAAAATGTTGCTTTGAAGACTTTGCCCGCGGCTTCGACCGCGTGGATTTTAGACTTTATCATAGAGAAGAATAAAAAGTATTTTAATCTTAGTCAAAAGTCAAACTTTTACATTTATAATCGTAGTAGGATTTAAAGGTAAATTTGGACACATTTTATGTGTCCAAATTTACATACATTTGATGATTATATACATTATTTGTGAATAAACTATACCTGACTGAGGCCTACGTACAGCTCGCAAGTACAAAATTGCTACACCCAAATTGAGTATACGAGTATGTAAACGTACAGGCTATACAGTAATATTATACAGAATGTATCTATGTACCAAAGTCATATAAGCAAGTAAGTAAGGTAATACAAGAAGTGTAGATATATTACTAAGACTTTTTATTCTCTTGAATAGTTGAAACTATATCAACAGTCGGGTATAGTTGTCTGAATGAGAAATGGAGTCTTACTGACTTTTGGAATAATGTATTACAAACTATGCAACTTTCGTCTCTTTTCCATTGTGCATTTTTTTCTGGAATATTATTAAACATTTGATGCTTTTTTGTATATCATTACTTTTAAGTAATAGTGCCTATACTTTATGTAGAGTACAAGATATCATTGGAAGTAGTTTATTTAAACTAAAACTAAAGATTTAATGTTTAAAAATTTGTTTTTCCACATGAACCTATAACACCAAATTTTAAACTGTGTAAAATTTTAAAACTATGTAAAATTTAAAGTATCTTTTTTTATAGGTACGCGTTTCGTAAACTTAGTTTCTTGTTTTTTGATCAAGGTGTAAAATCAATAGTAAATACGGTAGGAAGATAACAGCGATGAACATAAAACAGCAAACTAGAGAGTACAGACGCGGAAGCACCTCTCTCTGGTGAAGTTATATGACAAAATAGATAGGTACCTACTGTTGCTAGAGGACCGCGGTGCAATCCACCTACTCAGATCACGAGTGCGATCTCGCCACCGACAGCAATTAATTTTGTTCGAATTCAGAGGTTTCATTAACAATTTTGATTACTTTGTATTTGTGTTTGTACGATCGCCGGCGCACTGATAGAAATTTAATGAGAAAGTTCCCACTCGCCTAAAAGAAAATTAAGTTTCAAATGTGAAGGGATTTAGGGAAACGTTTCGGTAATTAATTAGGTAAATACAGCGTTCCATGTATACATCTAACTACATAGCACAAACAATCTGAGTTTTTTAAATTTACACTTACGAATGTAATATTTTTAATTCAAAAATATTCTTGACAAGAATCCTCTGTGTGGTAATAGAAACGCGCGTTGGTTATTGTGAAAAGTTGAGAGTTATATTTTCAGATTTGCAGTCATATGAATTTTAGTACTTTACCAATTCCATTCTCGATAACATTTGCAATTTATAAATATGAATCTGTTATGAGTTAGTACCTTTTGTAGGTACAGTAAAATATTGATCGATACCTAACATTCAGATTTAGATAATGATGCTAAAATTTGTAAGGATGTATAAAAAGTTAAAATAAAAGCAAGTACAGTACAGACCTTAAGGTTTAATTAAATTGTTCGGACCCGAATCGCTTATAATATGCTAAAAAAATGAATCTCCCTGGATAAAACTTTGAAATAGTTTTCAGAAGAAGAAAATGTTGTTGGAAAGAAAGTCGTTCTTCTCCTTTCCTTCTCATTTCATCATGTTACCCATATCCATCGAAGGGCATTAATAATTTTATCTACTGCAATATCGTTGTTACTATGTGATTGTGCATATAAAACTAAAATTGAGGTAAATTTGGGTATATTTTACTTTCAAACTTTTATAGCACATAAAAATAATTTTATTACCTTCTACATATAGTGACTTTTAGCAGCGAATCCAAATAATTGGTTTGTTCCATGTATTAGGAAATATTTAATCCTGTACATTTAATTGTAGTGGAATATTGTTCCGCTTATATTTTTATTGACACGTACATTAATATAATATATCGTGTATGTATACATATAGTGTATGTTTCTTTCTTGACAAAATTGTGTGCAGAAATATGGCGTGGCCATTGTTGGGTTTATTACTGGGCAGATCGCCCCATATTTATAATTATGTATTAATATTACCGTGAAATTCGACAGACAAGCAAGTGAACGGTATTAGTATAGTAAGGAGAGAACAAGTGTGTAATCCAAGGTACTTAAACAGGAAAAGTACGAGATGTAGGTACAGTTTACACCTATCGACTTATGTATATAATATCTTGGCCAAAACAAAAGTTCGATAGGTTAATCGATAGTACCATTTTTGTCGTGTTTGTCAACCTCTTCTCCTTTTCCATGCGGTTTTTAGATAAGTCAGAATACCTAGTCAGTTAGAACTTCAAAGGCCATTTTTTATATGGCAACGTACCGTTTTATGGTACAAATACAATCGATGTTTGTGTCTTTTATAATTTGAATAGGATTTAGGACTCTTGGACTTTTTGTTGCGGAGTGATATTTGTTTCCAACTTAGAGTCGAATTTTAATTTAATCAAGGTTGGAAATTCGACCATAGAACGACCATTCGTAGGTATTATTATGAAGAACATTTTCCTCTATAATATAACGTATTGACCAACTTCAAACCTCAGTACAGGTAAATAATAGTTAGGTATGGATTTAAAATTCGGCCACAAACGTAATATTCGTTGTTAGTTAGTAATTAACATTGTGAGATAAATTTGAATTTATCAAAATGGGATTTTCCCAAGAAGTTTTGGCAAATGCAAGAAGCTATTTTATAGATAAAAGAATAAACGAATCTGTGTGTGCCAGTATTCAACGTAGGTAAATTAATTCCATCTTTTAATGCGTTAGTAATCGATTAGCGGAAGTGAAACAGGCGGGCAAGCAGTCGTGGCAACGTATCGGATCGATTACCACTTCACAGTTAACCTGACGTGTCTCAAACGATACTGATAAGCCTTGTGATAAATTAAATTTGGCCGATAAAACATCGCAATCTTAGCTGCACCTATGACATTGCAGTTATTCAGCCTCAGAGATAGTGTTGAGATATTTTTATTAATGAAAACTATACATAATCTTTGTTTGCCCAAATTAATCAAGATAAAGAATAGACATTAAAACATAAAATATTGTAATCTTTGCTTATAAATAAATATTTCGAGTATTTCTTATTTAGATTTAATGAACGACGAATTTGTTTCCTCCCCTTTAGGACCTCCATTGGAACCTACATAAAATATAGTTTCTACTTAATTATGTATAGATAGGTAAAAAAATCGCGATTCAACATGGTAACCACGTGGCACTGTGTATATTAATATAATAAAAACATTTATTTGTTTTGCTAGGTAAATAAAGAAAAATGGTTCTAAACTAATAGGTTTAATGGATCTTTATTATCTTCATAAAAATCTTTATTAATAGTTGTAATACGTAATAACTATAGGTTTTCTAGCCACCTATTCTCTTTCTGAAACATTATCTTTCCCTATCGCTAAGGTCAATCCAGCGCCGACAAGTTTACAGATAAGATCCCGATGTTTAATTACGTGCTTTAATTGAACGATCGTTTTTGAGAGGTCACTGCTGATAAACTTTCATACCTAAATATTGTTGAAGTTTCCATTCAACTATTAAAGACAAAGCAATATGCAGGAGCCCCCAGTCGGTGAACGGCAGCCGATAACTTGTTTGTGACCTTGAATGCTCATTTGGTAAATGTCAGTTTTTCATGTTTCGCCTCTCCGTAGGAAGTGATAATAACTTTCACTTGGTCTGTTTGTGACTGATTTGCGCCTCGACATTTAGGAAGGTTATAAGATCGCAAACTAGTTTAACAATTTGCTGTTTTCTTAACAACACCTTTTTAACTGCTACATATTTTTTTATTAACTTTAACTTGACATTGACAAGAGCTGTGCGAGTTTCGTCAACGCAAGTGAAGTTCGTAAGTGATTCGTATAAAAATTAAATTTGTTTGATTCTTACGTTAGAGAAATTATTATTATAAAAATTTGGTTTTGATAGAGTTCATACGCCATTGGGTTTATATGAGACAAAGCATGGCCGCTTTATTTCAGCGAAACAGCGTTAGGATGCCATAATATTATGAACTTTCATTAGGTATTAACGTGTAACTTAGCGAATTCATTTTTGACTAGTAAAAAAACTTTATAGTTAAGTAATTGTTATTGTTGACGTTATGCGGTGCTTATGGCTTTAAAAGCAGATAAATAAAGAAATATGAGAAAAAGCAAGTTATTTTTTCATAGGTAAAGGTTTTCTAATTTTCTTCTAAACGGCCCAGATTGGTGTAACAATTTGAAATTGTGATACTTACGTGTGATAAACAAGAATAATTAGGATTATAGTCCTTTTTATGGAATTAATACGCGAAAATCAGTTAAAATAAGGTTAAAAGTGTTGTACCCCGTGGCGTTTTAGTCGATTATCACAATCGATTTTACGAACTTAGATATTTACTCGTAAAAACGTTTAAGGACGTTAACGTGTTTAACGTTTATGTTACTTTTAACTTTCAGCACACTGATTATGGAAAAAATGAATATATTGTTTAAGACTCTGTTTCATTTATTTTTTGTTTATGAGTAAAAGTACACCCGGAACACCTCTAATGTCAATGACTAAATAGTGGCACGCTTCAAATCATGTTACGCGGCCTCCAGTCAATCAATCCTCCTAGGTTTGATTAAACTAGTCAGTTAGTCACATTCAGATTAATGATCTGAAAGATGTCTAATCAAACCGCCTCTTCCAAAAAGCATACAGAAACGCTGGCGACGCGACGCGATAAACAACAAATGCGAATGGCTTTGCGTTTTCATCTGAAAGCGAAATAAGATGCTTTTTGTTAGATGGTGTTGGAGCACTGAGAGGTGCGGAAAATTTCCTGACACTGGATGAGGTGTGTATTGTTATACATTCTTATTGCAAAACGACAAATCAAAGATTTAATGAGTGTTGGGGTTTTAATTTAATTAGCAGATTGGCTATATACAGTCAGCGCACTTATCCATTAAAAAAATTATTTCTTGGAAGCAGAAGACTAAGCAAAGACATAATTTATATTATATTCAGAAGGATAAATACAAGTATATATTTTAAACAGATATTATCTGTCTAAAGTTATTGCTAGGCGTACCGCTATTGCCGAGATGTAGCTTAAAACAAAATTTATTGCTCAATCAGGCTGCAACCTCGATGGCTTTTGGCAGCCAATTTGTTGGACATAGAAACAATGAAGGTTGACGTGAAACACGGGAGACAACAGCTTATAAAATATTGTGAAGGATTGGTGTTATTTGTAATGAAATAATTGCAATATACATCGAATAAATTTTATCAAAAGTAAATTTCGCTGTAACTGTAGCTTATTTCTCTTTTAAAAATCACGGTTTTTGAAAATAAATTTGTTCTGGTACGTGATGATACTCTTAGTGCAATATCTGAGTTTTTAACAATTTATTTGGGATTTTATATTCAAGTAAAAATACCTTAAAAATGACATAAAATTCCCTGCCTACGTACATACTTTAAGAGTAAATTCTATGAATATACATTTTACATTTGGAAGAAAAGGTGGACAGGGTAAAAAAAGGTCAGAAAAATACATTTTTTTGTCTTGTAAAACAAAATTCTAAGAAGTAACTTCTGAATTGGCTGCATTTAAATACATATCACTAACTTTGAAAAAGAAAGCACCCAGAATTCAGAAAAGTGAATTGAATTTATAAATCCGTGTCTTCAAACGTCTTCGTCTTTCCTCTTGCTCTACAATGTCAAAACTTTAAAACAAAACAATGCTTTCAATATAATAAATAAATAATTTGGACTGCTGAACAAAATAACTTAGAAATTTCCATATAATTCCATGAAATTAAATTGAAAATTAAAAAAAAAAACCCCGACACGATGACGACAATTTTTAACCCCCGATTTAGTTTTTTTTTGTATGAAAGGTGAGTTATGGGCGAGTGTTCTTAGACATGTTTGATGAAAATCGGTTAAGTCGTTTAAAAGTTGTGGGGGATGAAAGTAGGGAAGAATAACCGAATGTCTGCAAATATAATCAAGTGGGGTCTCAAATGAAAGCACATCACGTGTACATTACACAATATAATTAAGGCGAGTTTTAACATTTATGTATAAGTTTTCCTTTCGTTTTTCGATGAATGTATATTTACCGTAGAAAAATTATAACATCATAGGTACCCGTAGATATATTTATTTCTGTTAACTTCAAATGTGCCTGCAGATGAAACGCTTTCCGAGCACATGTAGAGAGACGCATAAGACGGGTAATACAAAGCGTAAATTATGTTGATGTCTAGTGATTCACGAGCATATAGTTTGTCAGCTATTCTGCTAATTCAATTAAAAATAGTGCCAAGTTTGTTTACCAAATAGGACACGAGGATAAACGGAATGTAAATGTTGCCAAGGAGTAACAAATACATGTATTTTTCTTATATTCCGAAATTCTTTGTTCATCCATATTCATAGATATAAGAATTAACACCGTTATCTCTTTACAACTTACAGTCAAATAAACCTAAAATTCAATATTCTCCCCGTTCTTAATTTTTTATGTTGCTAATTTACTTTTAGCTCAGAAAATATTTTGTACAAAAATAACATAATGTATTTAAAGTATAAAGTATAAATACCCTTTTGTTATACTTATGAATTTTTGAAACAGGAAAACCTATATCGATATTTAAGAGTAGTAAAGAGCAACACTAACCAATAAAACGTGACTGTAGATTGCGGGTAGATGTGAAGGCCCAGGTGATACATACCGACCAAACTTTATAGCTCGGGCGAGGTTTGCCGCCCTTTAATATTTAATATTGAAAAAAATATATACAACCAATCCGAATGTTCACTTGAATCGAAACTTGTTTATTGCAGTGCTCGCACCACCCAGTTTATCAAGTTTATTGAAGACTTGAAATGCGGAACTCAACTATACATAGGTAGAAAGACATTAAAGATTCGTATACTGTGATTGCTATTGGAATATATTCGAATTATGGCAACTTATACTTTTGAATTAGACAGAGTTTAAAAAAACTCCTTGTTTTAAAAACAGTGCTGTAGTAAATTTCATTTTAAGACCCTTTTTTGTCTAGTTTCTCAGGTTGGTTGTACCTATTATAAAAATGTAAAGTGTAACTGATAAATATTAAAGACTGCAACGATAAATCTTCCTTTAATTGAGATGACAACAGCACAAACCCCACAACCAAATCAGGTGTGGTTCGTTATACCTAAGATGGGTTGAAATTAATTAAGTAAAGTAGTAGCTGATCAGCTGATTTGCCATAATCCACTGAGTTCTTTCGAGAAAACACGCACAAGATAGTTCGATTTCATGTTTCATATTTGTAGCCGCACGATCTTTTTATGAAGGTATAGGAGAGGATTTAGTGCATTTATGGAATTCGTTACTTTTAAGATGATCGGAGGGGTTCAGAATGGGGATTTTTGTAGGTTGTGTGTGAAATGTGTTTGGTAAATTGATGTCAGACTGGAGTTCACGTGCGCGATCCACGTGCTCTCCGCGGGAATTGCGTTGAACACTCGTAAACCGTCTTGCATGTCTGTCCAAACTCTTAGTTTAGGTTACATATTTTATTTACTAGATGATAAGCTATTACCCGACTTGATACAAATTCATCATTTAGTCTTACGTCGTCCAGTAAACCATTGTTGGGTAACCTTGAGAGGTATTTGTTTGATATTTTTATCTATAATTGACTAGGTCTTTGTAGAGGGGAGTACTACTTTGAACATACATACACTACGCATGTATGTTCAAAGTAGGAAACGTAGGAACAAAGTAGGAACATACGTACATTTTAGTAGGTAAACTGGTAAATTAGGTGAAATTCATAATTTAACTTACCGACTAAAAGTAATTTCCAAAAACCTAAAGGCACTCTCGTAGTCGTAAACAGTTAATGAACGTTTCCAGTTTGGGTCTACCTCTGCGATGAAGTTGAAACCGTAGCCTGCTGGCGCGTACCGGTAACGATGCGGTCTCCCCTCCCGAATCTCTGAATTATTAACACGTGCCATTCAAGAAGTTGAATCGACAGAATTAAAACTTACCGAGCTCTTTCATATTTCACCTAGTTAAGTTGTTTTCGCAACGTTCAACCCATTCGGGGAGCCTCCCAATTAATGAGAGCCCCAGAAAGACTGTTTCGAGTGTAAACGCCAAAAAATGGCGCAATAAAAAGGAGCCAGGCTAAAGTTGACGATCTCATTTTATATCTCTCATTACGATACATTTGTAGGAATTAAATGGTGACGATCATTATTGTAACTTTTCCACGGTTAGCCTAACTTTCTGTTCACTACTCACAAATACGATTCATCCCAATGGAGTCGTATATAGAAAATTTGCATATCTATGAACTCACGGCTTGCTCTCTGAATGCGTAAAGCGTAATATTTTACGTTTCGATATCTTAAATGCAAGCATGTTTTACGTGCCCGACATTACTCACTTCCCGCCGTAGCGTAAATCTGAAAAGATCTGGACCTCTATTCGTGCGCAATTTACCTTGGTTAAGGGAAAAAGTGTAATCCTGTTAAAATCACATTTTACAAGTTCTCCTTCCATATGGGAGGAAAAATATAGTTTCCATCGCGTTTCAAGTATGTACGCGGTCGACGCCGAATTGTCAGTGGACACATGTGCCCAACTCCGCCCGCCCTGAATAATACACGAACGATGTTCGAGGCTGCGATCTTTGCCTGTTTTATTGCGGACGATTGGCTACACAATTCCACCTTCTATTGCTTGTTGTGTCTCTCGAAAAACTTTTTTGGGAAAATAAGTCGGCATATGTAGGGCAAGTTTCATCGGTTATTTTACAGTGAAAAGCATGGATAAAGTTATATAAATTAATAATTGTTGGTAGTAAGTGGTAAGTAAGTTGAGTGGTACGTAAGTGGAATCGCAATTAGGTACTTCGGATATATTGCACCCCATACGTAAGTTCCATTTTCCATGCAAAGATCAGAACCGACAGCGGAACTTAAAAGGAATATACAATAGTTTTGCGTTCATACTATTGGAAACCATGGCTTCAATTTATTACTTTCACGGCGATGAATGTAGAATTAATAATGAGAAGCTTAGCATCTTTGATCTAACGTCGACCGCGTAGCGTTGCTACGCGAACCAGTTTCTTACGGCGCTTTTACGAAGCGGTTGTTGCGTTAATAATTAAGAGCACTTTTCTACGGCGCGCGTCTTCGCTGATCGTTCTCTCGGCCAAGAATGTTGGTTAGGCTAAGGTAAGCTTTGCACCACGGTTGAGCTGGAGCCACACAAACAGCCAGTTACGTATATACATATTATTATGTATACGCGTTATGGAACCAAGTTATTTTTAAACTTCCTTCATGTTCATAACTTTGTAGGTAAGTACCGTTGGGATCGATGGACATACATTCTGTATTTCGTAGAGCTTTTAATGTGTTTATGAGATGTTATGGCTACTTATGTCAAATCAGCTGGTCTGCGTGTTCTTTTGCTGCTTTTAGTATAATTTTATTACTTGTGTAACCTACCTACTTATTACTCGCTGTATGCTGCGGTTTAAACCAGTTTTAGTTTTGCCTATTCTTATTACTATAAAACGGAACGGAATTACGGAAATATATAAAACTATAATTAAAATTCGAACCAGTATTTAGTAAAATAAAATCGATAACATACTAATGAATGCTCCCTTTGTAATAGGTATCAGTAGCTATCGTCAATGAATGAAAATCGACTGGATGTAAAACGATATGAATTGGCGTCGGCTCTTCATTCTTTTTCAGCATGGCCGCACGCATTTTTGGGAAGCGAAATGATAAGAGAGAAATAATAAATTGGAGTACTTTATGCTAAATGAACTTGCCCACTAATTACTCAGTGCTTTATCTGTTCCCTTTGTAGTAATCAATTACGGCTAGCGAGTAGGTACGGACATTTCGGTATCGAGTTATTCAGCCGATGTGATTGGAGTTATTCGGTTGATTTGTGGCGGAATCTGATTACTATTTTGACGAGAGCCCGCGAGCTGTTTAATCTTCTCGTAAGCAAACATAATAATATGCGATTGCACAAACGATTCGAGGATCTATCATGTTCCACTAACTGCAAATTTTGTAGTTTCTTGAAAACTAATATCGGATTGCCTTTAACTATCTTCGCCAGTGCTATCTTTACTTACCTTCTATATGAAATATTACCTTCATATAAGTAGTCATTTAACATTAAATATTTATTAATTGCATTTTGACCCGATAATATTCAATATGTGAACCAGGAAGCACACTGTTACATTTTACATAAAGCACACAACATCTTATTCATATTTCATACCACCTCTATCTAAAAAGACGCGTGGAAAATAGCCCATACTAATATTAATGCGAACTTACTTGTTTACGACTGTTACGCTTTTATGACCAACCACTGAGCCTATTGCATTGTAATGAAAGTTATAAGATATGTAGATAGATCTACTTGGAAAAGCACGTAGGGACATTATCTTCAAATTCAACACTAAACAAAATATCTACTTGGAAAAGCACGTAGGTTCATTATCTTCCAATTCAACACTAAACAAAATTAAAGTCAGGTCGCTCTGAAAATTATTCGATTTTTTTAAATGTCAGACACAACAAACCTTAAAGCGAATAAGTAATAAATATTAGGTATATAAAACATTTATTTGGCGTTATTTTTAAATTCCGTCGCACAAGTAACGAAGTAAACAACTTTTTCTACTAGACGCGAAGAGAAATAGCTAGCAGTTTTTTTCTTCGTTAAATCACAAAAAACCCACTTGCATTTTCTTAAACAGGTAAATGTCTCAAACGTAGACGCAAGGTGAGGGTAAGCATTTTTTCAGCCTACGTATTTCCCTACTAAGTTAACGTAAGCCGCTCTTGACAAATGTTTAAGATGAACGGTTATTTTACCCACTGTCTGTGCTGTACATGTTTTTATTTTATAAATAATGTCTCTTTATTTGTTGGGTTTCAAGAAAGATAAAGAGATATATTTTTATAGCGCTTGCGTATGGCGTAAACCCTTACGAAATGACTACACGCGTTTTTTCTTACATTTTCTTATGTATATCTACGTATTGCTGATCTCATATTCGTAATGGATACGAAGGGATTCTAAGTACATATTCAGTATATTGTTGCTTATCATATCATTGTATAGTCATCATATCATTATATAAAATCCTTTAAATCATCCTTTGTCCTGAATGACTGACAATCAACGCACAGATTTTCTGAAATTCTACCCCTAAGGGCGTGAAAAATGGGATTATTCCTATTTGTCCCCCGATTCTGTCCCCTGTAGGGGACAGATAGGAATAAAAAGTTCGATCTGTCCCCCATTTAACGAAGAGGTGACAGATCGAACTCTATTCAATGTTCAACGGTTCTATCTGTCCCCAATAAAATATAATAATTGTAAAAAGTAATGACACACGCTACAAGCAACATTTCATTAAATAAAAGACTAGTGTGTTTTGGTCTAAAATCATCTGTATTTACAAAAATTACAACAATTTTTCTAAAAATCACATTTTTTTAAATCACTCATAGGTAACAGTCAGTCTTCTAATTTGAATTAATTGATCTTATAAAGTTACAAAAAATACTAAAAATAAAATATATTTTTTGTTTTTCTATTAATTAGTCACCGTTCATAAATCACACTTAAATCAAGTTATAAAGTAAAAAAATACTCAATAGTCAAATCCTTGTCAAATAAGAAGACTAAAATATATTGTAACCTAGAAGTGTTCAATACTTACTGTGATTTATAAACGGTGACTAATTAATAGAAAAAACAAAAAATATATTTTATTGTTAGTATTTTTTGTAATTTTATATGTTAAATTAATTTAAATTAGAAGACTGACTGTTAACTATGAGTGATTTAACGAAATGTGATTTTTAGAAAAATTGTTGTAATTTTTGTAAATACAGATGATTTTAAACCAAAACAAAACATACTAGTCTTTTATTTAATGAAATATTGCTTGTAGCGTGTGTCATTACTTTTTACAATTATTATATTTAATTGGGGACAGATAGGAATAAAAAAGTTGTATCCGTCCCCCAATCGCCGATCGGGGGACAGATAGAACCGTAGAACAGTGAATAGAGTTCGATCTGTCCCCCATTTAACGAAGAGGTGACAGATCGAACTTTTTATTCCTATCTGTCCCCTGCAGGGGACAGAATCGGGGGACAGATAGGAATAATCCGAAAAATGGGGGCAAAGTTTGTATAGGATAACGTGATTCCTTGGTCGAATCTGCTTCAAATTTTGCATAACCATTCTTTAACAGAATTACTGGAAGGTGTAATTCATATTTTATTGAAACTCATCGCCCACGGGGTTAAAAAGGGATGGTTTATTTTGCATCGAAGCTGATATCAATACTCCTCAGTGGTTTTGTTTTTAAATAACATTTTATTCTGACACAGTCATGTTTGAAAACTCATTGTAGAGGAGGCCCTTTTGTCCAGAAATGGACTACGAATGGCTGAAAATAAGAAGGAAGGACTGAAAAGACGGCTGAATATTAGGACGCGTTGCTGGAATGAGTGTTGGATGGATCAAAGAAATTAACGATGCCTGCCGGGACAACTAATACAATACACATTACAGTTTGTTGAACGCACCAATTTCTGAAACTATCATCCTGATTTGTTTACTATAGCCACATTTATGAGGAAAGCTACGGGTAACTTTTCATTGCGGAAAATTTGCTTTTATTTGCTTAGAAATCCACTTTCTTATTTCTTTCATTTAAAAAAAACTTTAAACCATCTTTAAACAAACACAGGTTTATTTTAGGATCTTAGTATCTTTAAGATTTTTGCAGAATTATTTCTGCAGATCGAAGCCTGCCGGGTTAGCTAGTACACTTACAACTTCAAAAGAGTCCAGTAAAATGTTTTGAAAATGCCCGTCATGTAAGAAGCGATGTTCATACATATTTTTAAGCATGTTAAAAGTCAGCCCACAGGAATCCTCCTGTCTCCCTAGAAAAGCCAAGGCATAACCAGCCGAATAATACCTATGCTGTAGGAACGGGGCGACTACAAATTTTTTTGCCTACCTCGCTTAACCACCTCGGTAGCTTAGTTAAGACTTATATTTAACTTTAAAGTAGGTATTTTAAGACCTCTGATCGATTTAGTCTTAAAACGTTAACAAAAATTCTAACATTTCCCTCGCCCTGCCATACATCAAGATAGATCTTAGGTATATCCGGACCGGACTACGAGTCAGAATTTGAAAATAGAAGAAAAGACTAAATGTTTTAAAAAAGGATTTCAATTAAGAAATCTTAGACGCCAGCTGGGATGAGGCAGAGGATCCACCAATGTGCGCTCGTTCGGTTGATTGATCGCGTACCCTTCTCTCCTATAAATATTAAATAAAGTAGTGAGCAATTTGTCCGTCTCACTTAGTTACTACGAAATGATATATTAATACAGCAGGAAGATGCATTGCTGCTCAGGTTATAGCTTGGAGCGGACGTGATGATGGCACCAGCTCCCACCCCACCGCCCACAGCACAGAAAACGAAACAAGTCGTATTCTTGTAGGAAAATAAAAGCATAAAATAGCATTTCTTTTTTTTGTACAGTAAATGAGCACTGAGGCCGCCTGCAGGCTTCTACAGGAATTTTTTTTCGTGGGGCAATTCTGCATGAATACATTAGCCAATGCTGGGTCGAGGGTAGAAGACCCCGGTGTTCTACTCACCTCCATTCTTTTTCACTATCTCATTCTTTCGCGGCCCACAAATTACTTCACTACCACACCAGTTGCATCGACAACTTACTTGAAATACAATTGTTTTATTTCATCTACTGCATACTCCAGGTCTAAGTACATACCTACTCGTGTATCAATGAGCAATTAGGTATAAGTACAACATTTTAAGTTCAATAAAATCGAAAATCCGCTTTTAATTTTTGATACGCAAATTTTATTGATTCGTTCATCCATAATTTACCCTTATTTATTTATTAGTCAGCAGGTTTCTATAGATACTAGATCATGATCATAAAAATTCAAAGTAATAAGATGGGTTAAAACTGAGTGCCTTAATTTAATTCAGTTAAGTACAATTCAGTTTTGTGTTTTTCAGAACTACAGCGTACTATAATAATAATCTTTTGAAATGTGCCGGCACTGACACTGGCGCGCGGCTCTTTCATAGCCTATCGACTGTCTTTGAACGTCTTTGTAATGCTCCTTCTCGTAATCCTGTTAGTGACTAAAAGCGGCCAGTAAACGATGAAATAACGTCTAGGGTTTGTAACAAAATGTTCGGAAACAAAATATAAGGTACATTACTACGTTATATACATTACTACAGTAAGAAGGTACATCTTAGTATAAAGATGTACCTTCCTACTTAGTAAATATTTATTTTGTACTACTCGATTTGAATTAAGGTGTGCAAAAATCTCATTTAGATACCTCACAATATGATATTATTCGTGTTATTAAGTTGTCCGCATGCGTAGATATATTTTGTAATATTGTATCGAATGGTTTGAAGATAAGAAATGAAGTAAGCTAATTAATAAACAACTGATAAACAACCATTCTGAAAATCGGTTATAAACGCATTGGCTCTACAATCCATGAAATGTTCTATCTTTTCTTTGTACGCTTGCATCCTTCAGAAAATTCAATCAAGAAATGATTTCAATTTTCAAAAGACTCGCTTATTTCACGGTTATTTGAGTCACCGGAAAATACTGAACTAACTTCGCCCAATGGATATTGCGACATAGTCTGTTTTGTATAGTTTATTTACCCACAATATGGAGTTGCTTGGATAAAGTTGAATAAAAGATGTTGCATTGTTATACCTATTGCCAAAAAATTTTACTACCTTTCGCGGTGTACGATTGTTCTTATACCCACCCATACTCATTATTATATTTTTAGTTGTTTACAATTGTGAAAAAACATGAAATTTCATTTTTGAAAGTTTCATGCTTAAGTAACGTGTTATCTTATTAAAGACTTAACTTGGGTTAAAAATTAAATAATGCATGTAAATTAAGAGTTTTAGTCCTTTTTGAATACAAGTAAGTTCACTTAACCACGATACTCCATTAACGACTAATGTAACGATTAAGTGGTTACGGTTTAAAAAAAATTAATTCCGTTCTCTTATTAAATTAACCAATTCGACATTAAATACCATCCTTATCAAATACTTCATCTGAACTAAGTATGATAAAATACATTGATTTTAAAAGATAACTTTAAAACCGTTGTTTCTTATCACAAAAAGTACTAATTACGATTGTTAATAATGCCTAATCCTGTGTCTATAATTTACGCACATCCAAATAAGGAGTAATCGTAAGTTAACCTATAAAGAATTCAATTATATGGTGATGGCTCGTGCTACAAGTATCAAACGGGGAGTCTTGAAAAATTGTAGCCCAGTTCCGCAATGTCTCATAACATCGCAAAAACAAGGTGTGTTGCTAGCTATAAATATTAAATTTGCCGTATTCTCAGAGTTTGTCGGCTAGCACATCTGGTTCCTACACTAACCGCGGCGTTAAAAATTCAACGGGACGTTATCGTCGTGCCAGCCTTTGTCCTCGATTCGATCGCCTTTTCTTCTTTTTCAATTCTAAATTTGACTTTTTACACTAACCACCAACGTCCAGAGCTGTCACCAGATAGGTACTGTTAGGTATTATTTTCAGCAGAAAAAGTTTTTATCTTATTTGTAGTTCACCTGCAAGATTTATTTATAGTCAAATTTAATATCTACCCACTTAAAAAGGGCATACGTTTATATATATATGCTAATTAAAAAAACCCTGAAAGCAAACAATATCGTTTGTTTGCACGCTGTAATGGACTGCACCGTTAATTTTCAAGTTGCCCCAAACAAAGGCTTAAAGGCGCACTTTCTATCGCGACATTGTTGACTCACCACTTTCTTCAAGAAATCTAGATATACAGTAAGTCGCGTATCTATAATGAATGGGAATGATTTATCAGTTCTAAGCATATTTTCAAGACACGCATGGCAATAGTTATATTAAAAAAGCTAAACTTCATGTATACCATAAATATCTCGCCTAATTTTTGACCACGTCATAATCCGGTATATATGAAATATATTAATTTGAACATTTGTTGAATGAGTCTTTTCGTACACTTTGATATACTACGTTTCTTAAACAAAACCTTCTTTTATAGTAGCCTAGTAGGTACGTGGAAAGCCACTTGTAGTCGTCGACTAACCGGTAACATTGATCAATGAACTTAACATTTGTTTTAGTTCTATACGTATAGTGCCGTATAAGCATGTAGATAAATCTATGTGAATAGTCAGATAAAATTTGACGTCATTTATAAATTTGAAATAATATGTTACTTAAGTACTTTTATGATTAAATTCATATAATTAAAAACCTTTTAAAATATAAAATCATTCATGTCGGACATTAATTAACGTCATTCATGCGATTATGAGTTGCAAAGGTTTCCAAACTTTTAGAGTCTCGGATTAAACGGTACAACATATCTACATAATTATATGTACATTAGTGACGGTAGGTATGGTACCTCCAGGGAAAATTCTAATTGTCTTGCCATCCATGTTTGCAACCCATTAGTGACCCATTGCAGAGTTAGGTCTGTATTGCGAGTTGGAGGACTTCACACTCCTTTGGAAACACTATGTGCAAAAAGAGGTGTGTTATAAGTTTGACGTGTCTGTCTGTTTGACTGTCTGTCTGTTTGTCTGTCTGTCTGTTTGCATTGTCTGTGGCACCGTAGCTCGCGAACGGATGAAGCGATTTCAATTTAGTTATTTTTGTATGAAAGGTGAGTTAACGGCTGAGTGTTCTTAGACATGTTTGATGAAAATCGGTTGAGTCGTTTAAAAGTTGTGGGGGGTGGAAGTGAGGAAGAATATCCGAATGTCTGCAAATATAATCAAGTGGGGTCTCGAATGAAAGCGCATCACCTGCACATAACAAAATAATATGTTCAATGAAAATCGGTTGAGCCCTGAAAAAACTGTGGGAGTAAAAGCGCGGAAAATACCCAATATCTGCAAATATATTATTGTGTCGGTGGTTTTTTTTAAATTTTTAATTTAATATTATGTATAACCGAGTATGTTCGACGGTGGAGGCTTTCACAGCATTAAAAAGCTAAAGTATTTTAAATGTGTCGCTAAAAAAGTTTATGTTTTTGAGATGTGACGAAGTCTCTCTGATATTTTATTAAGTAAGGCGGGCGGAGATGGGTGGTGGTGTGAAAAATTCAGCGCCGCAACCGAGCCCGGGAACCCTCTTGCAAGACGTGATGCAGGTTTTATAAAAATAGTTATTTATAGCCTGTACTTCTCTGTGCTATTTCTCGTAACTTAAACGTAAACAAATCGCTTAGAAGGTCGCAAGTACAAGAGCTTGTTGTTGATCCAGTTTTTAAAATGACTAAGGTCCTAGCAATACCTACATTTCGTTAATTTTCTAAGTACATACCTATCTAAGTGCTCACGGCTTTGCTTGCACTAACATAGCCCCGGTCGCCACGCCAATATGCCACCTCCAAGCAAAAGCTGTAGCAAAACAGATTTATTTTAAAACTGTTGAAATAGAAAATTAAAAAAAAACCCCGACACAATAACGACAATTTTCATTGAACATATTATTTTGTTATGTGCACGTGATGCGCTTTCATTTGAGACCCCACTCGATTATATTTGCAGACATTCGGTTATTCTTCCCCACTTTCACCCCCTATCCGATTTTCATCAAACATGTCTAAGAACACTCGGCCGTAACGCTCCTTTCATACAAAAAAAATAAATTGAAATCGCTTCTTCCGTTCGCGAGCTACCGTGCCACGAAAGACAGACAGACAGACAAACAGACAGATACGTCAAACTTATAACACCCCTTCTTTTGCTTCGGGGGTTAATAATAGTAAAATAAAATCAAAGTGGTATACGATCTTGGCTGTTATTTAAACATATCTTTATCAGTATGACGTATAAAAACTGTGTTAAAATGTAATACGTGTAAGTAAGTTGTTTATTTAATAGTCGGTAAATTTTTAATATTTTGTACATAATAATTTCTACGGTAGTCTTACTTCTTTGTTTTCTACTTTTTAGGGCGCTTTTTTATTAGACGGGGTTTGGTTTTGAAACTTTCTTTTTATAATATAATTCAAAGACACAAATGTATCATACTCGTGTATAACATTTTTATTGAGAAACACAAAACTATGTTTTTAATTTGAATTAAGGTAAAATAATTTAGTCACTTAAAAATTTCTCATATGATGGTTCTTGTAGCGAAATGGATTTTAACATTATATTTTCTAGTACCATATTCGATTTTATTGCAGAAAATATGCCCAATATTATTGTCTAATTAGTATAATAATTAATTATTTGAAGTAATTACGCGGGACATTGCTGCAAATCAGATTTGTTCGCTCTCGAAACATCCAGCTCGGTAAGCAGGTGACGATGTCTCGATATCAGTGAAGCGAAGTCACAAGTAACGAGGTAGGGAGTTGAATCATCTGATTCTGCTACTGTGCGGACATTTTATCACTGCTTTGGAATATTCTTCGATCAACAATTATAGCTAGGTGACGTGCGTCCTTTCTTTATTTAATTTTACTGTCTCGATATGGTCAATGGATACATTAATCATTTGAACCTCGTTTAAATGTTTCTTACGATGAAACTTTCTGTTTTATTGATTTAGATAGTGTTTTTTAAACTAATACTATCTTATTATGGCTTTATATAATATTGGCGCACTTATGTTTATGTAGGTACCACATTTTAATTACAAACGTCTATATGTTTTCTTTAGGCTGTGTTCTAAGTACAAAGATTCGAAGATGTTGACTCTACATGTGCACACGTGTAATAAACATTATACGTATTGATATTTATAGGCTTTTATTTTTAAGCAAGCTTCCATATATACCTACATAAAAACCTTTTAAATGTGACTTTAGTAGTTAAGTAGCTCCACTAGGGGATATTAATCTCCTCATGTAGGGGTGTTTTTATAGCAAAACCTTGAGGGTATTTCCAATATTTGACGTCAAAAATATTTGAAAGCTTATTAGGCTTGAACTACGGCAATAAGTGTGGATAGAAATAAGTCTGTTCGAAAGTTAAAAAGGGGGGTGTGTAATATTTAATCTCGTCCGGGCTTTTCCTACTTTAAACTGAGTGCAATTCACCTGGTTTATACGTAAGTCACATTTGAAGTTGAACTTGATAAAGTTAGAGCAATCAGACCTCCTTACATAGCACCTACATACACACTCGTGCGTGGGTACGTAGCTTTGAGCGAGGATACGGGATCAGGCCTTGATGGTCTAATAGCTCCTGTAAATATTTGATGCTAAAGTCGTTGCTTGCTGAGTAACTCAAGCTTCATTTTGAATTACGCAGTCGTAGATAGTTCAGTGTAAACACAAGCCTAATTATGAATCGAAATTTTCGTGTAGGTATAACTATCTATTGAAAAACCTTGTTCTACTCGAATCAGATTTTGAACTTTGTATTGCTTCAATATAGATTATTTTGTATATTATCTGGCCGTTTCGTGTGTAATTAGTACGTCAGTAAACTTAGGTATACTAACTACTTCCACAGAAAAAGCTTATTCCTAATTTACATTGCACCATCTAACATGCTAAAGTAATGTTCAAAAATATATATTTTTAACCCCCGACGCAAAAGAAGGGGTGTTATAAATTTGACGTGTCTGTCTGTCTGTGATTCGGTCGTGGCACCGTAGCTCGCGAACGGATGAAGCGATTTCAATTTAGTTTTTTTTGTATGAAAGGGGAGTGACGGCCGAGTGTTCTTAGACATGTTTGATGAAAATCGGTTGAGTCGTTTAAAAGTTGTGGGGGGTGAAAGTGGGAACGAATAACCGAATGTCTGCAAATATAATCTCAAATGAAAGCGCATCACGTGCACATGACAAAATAATATGTTCAATGAAAATTGTTGTTATTGTGTCGGGGGTTTTTTAAATTTTATTTATTCTATGTTATTTGAATAGAATAAAAACTGAATTCAATAGCGACTATTTCAATTTTTGAAAGCGGCTAACAAGTTGTACTGTCGGTATCACTGGCAGTAGTTAGCGCGTATAGCCAATTATTGCAAATCTGACTATGTAGGTAACGTTAAAAGAGGAACTGTGAAACAAAGTTTGATAGGTAGTTAACTTTGGCCAGCGAATTTTTCATATATCAGAGAGAGAACGGATCGAATGATGATAGAGGAATCGCATTCGTTTTTGATTGCGAATATTGCATACGAAGGCTTTCGTATCATCACAAGCCTTTTATGGACGGAGTTACGACTGAAAAGTGCAAATGTCAATGAAATAATTTGAATATCCCAATTTCATAATAAACAACAGATGGTTGTTTTTACCGGCTTCAAAAAAGGAGTTAATCAATTCGACACGTATGTACGTAAAGGTGCGTACGCTACGGATAGCGCGTACACTGTGGTACGCGACCGCGTAGTCAGTTAACGCGTGTCCGTTCCGGAACGTTATGTCCGTTACTGGCAGCTACGCGTGCCTACTCTTTGGGGAACGCGTACCGCGCGAGCTATAGTAACCGTCATGAGACGTGAGCACAGATTATCAGTGGTAGGGATAATGTATACTGTCGGCCAATGTACAGCAGCCGAAAAAACGTGCTCTGCATCGATTGACCTCGCGTACAGGTTCGCGGCGGTGCGTACAGGAGCTGTTCGCGTATCCAATGTACGCGTGGATAGTTTCCCAACTACGCGTAACACAGGAACGCGCTATCCGTACGCACCTTAATCAGAACTGCACAATTTTGACATATGTTGGTCTATTACGGCTTCCAATTAATTTCATGGGTATGGGTATGTGTGTATGTATGTATGTGGATATTATGTTTGTCCTCGCATATCTCCGTAACTAATTGACGGATCGTGTTCGCTCTTATTTTTTTATTTGGATATTGTTCAAATTACGGAATGGTAAAAGTTTCATCAAAATCGGTCTAGTAGTTTTCATGATATGGACTTATAACCAAAAATAACGAAAAAAAGATGATTAAAAAAAATTAAACCGACATCAAAAAAGTATGAAATAAAATTTGTTACATAGTTTAGGCCTACTATTTTTGAGGTTGATGTCAAAATTTAATAATAGAAACAAAATACTTGATACTAAAGACACCAACATCAAAAAATAGTAAGCTTAAAGTAAGTATTATAAAAAAAAATATTTCAGACAATTTGATTTTTTTAATTTTTTTTAATTATTTATTTTGTGTATTGTTTACGCTTCGCAATGTGACCGGTTATTTAATTAGGTACTTGAGTCACAAACAGAATGGTACGTTGCGCGGCTCCATAGTAAAGACCACGTGATAAATTCAATCTGGCAAAGTAATTTCCTCGTCGAAGGTGGCATACACCTAGTCTTTGGTTTAAATATCGTGGTTTACTTAAGAAAACAGATAGTTATGGGGACAACCTGCTAAAGCGAAACTTTGTTTTAAGTAAGTTCAACTGTTTTTATTTTTAGTTTGTCATCGTTATCATCAAAATGATAAGGTGCACGAATGAGATATTGATAATTCACATAGATAGATGAATTGTCATTGGAATAAATTTTTAGAAATTAGCCATACCTACGTAACATTATTTTTAAAGGTATTTCTTGTAGACGCGTTTTTCTAAAATTTTAGACTTGCTGAATACATTATGAAGTGAATGCGAAAAATAACAAACAAGCCTTTACAAATCAAGCTCGGTTCAGTTTCCCATAACGTCTCATTGAGTAAATCAATAGCAAAGGAAAAAAACTGAGTGAAAAAGTTGAAAGGATTTCATCATAAGAATGCAACGTAAAATATCAATGAGTATTTTTTCACGTGCTACGCCTACAAAATGAGGATGCAAATTTTACTTAATTGCTTACATATTCAAATTTGTATTAAATAGGTCTGGTACATATTTTAAATAATTTTATTAACTTCTTCCTACCTGCTCTAAAAGATCTTGAGAAAATATTTAGTGATGCTCAGAATATTCTCCAACATTGATCCACAATGTCTCACATCTGCAAATATATTGATTTTCTTCTCCATAAATGTAAAATCCTTAAGATACTTTTCCATTTTGTATAATCCATGACAGAAGTGCCTGTACTGTACCTTAATTTTCAACTGACTGAGCATATCAATTCAAATTGAGTAACCGAGCTTGTTTCCTGAAATTTTTGAGCTTTTCAATTTTGGATTTATTTATTTTTAAAACTGTCTGAAATTTCAGATTTGTAAGCAGAAAGCTTTTTTGAAAGTGAAGCCTGAATACCTGCCTGAATTTATACCTATACTATACGGAACTCCACGTAAAATTCAGTTTCAGGGTTGGAATGAACTTTGCACCTGGTAAAGGCATTTTCATTTCCTCTTTTGCGATCACAAATTGGAACGTCAAACGTATTCGATTACCTAAGACTTGTTGTAGTGTTCAAGAAACTACTCATCTCATTCCTATTGTAAAAATATACAATAGGAAAGCAAATGTACGCAAAGCTCTGAAACTCTAGCTACCTGCTCCACTCTACCGCGCAAAACTTTTGTCCATCCATATAATAATATATAGGCACTTAAAAAATTATATCTATATATCAAATGTATTGTACAATATAGTATACAGGGTGATTTGTTATGTGACGTATTCTCACTAAGAAGGGTGTGTATTTAAGTTCAAAAGCAATTATTTAAGCCTTGTGAAGGTCTTCCCAAAATTTTCGAGATATTTTACGGTTTTCGAGATATTTGAGTTTTATTGAATTTGAAAAAAGTCACTTTTAGGCTAACTAAAGTACGATAATAAAAACAACCACTTGGATTAGATTGGTACTATAAATAGCATATTAATTTTATAGAACCTATACGTACAAGGGATAACAAAGACATTTATATTTAATTATTTATTCATCTGAAAAATTAAAATTATTTAATTGAATAGTAAAGGATTATGAGATTATCTTAAAGTGATAGCTGATAAAATCTATTCAGCGTATTGTTCGATAATTTCAGAAACAATGCTCCGGTTAACTGCTTCTGTCAAGTATTTCATGTACGAACATTAGATAATCATATTGCTAAATAGTAACTGATTTTGTTTGCCTACAGAAATGTGTTTGAAGAAATTTTCGGCTGGATATGATGATTTAATTTTATTTACTTTAATTTTTGCCCCCAATATAGAGCTCAAAAGAGAGAATCATTCCAAAACGCAATTACAATAAGTGCGTGAGGCTACAGCAACCCAAACATGGTTAGACTACGTTGATTTAATTATTTATTTACAGAGTTCTATTATATTTTCCATTTTCAGCATCAGAAGTTCGATGGTGGGTAACTTTACTATTGCGTTATTGGTAGTTTTTTTTTTAATTTCCTTAAAGTCAGTAAAAGCAAAGTCAAGAAAGAATTCCTAAAATGTATTTATGTGATATGTATTGATGTATATGAAATAAAAAATCATTTATTTCATTTCATTTCCTTACAATGTGCTTACATAATGTATGTACCTAGAGGAAGCATATAGAATATAGATGAATATTACAAAACCGTGTTTTTAATAATCAATTAATTTAATTTATCAAATGATATTTGTAAGTGACAAATAGTTGTGAGTATATAAGTACAATTGCCTGTTACAAACAATTTTAACAATATGATAAACGTTATCTACTTCGACGCAACGTCAAGCGATCGCTTCCATGCTCACAAAAAATATTTCAGATGCGGCGGAAACGTAGGGTCATATCTTTTTAGATATAACAGCTTAGAATAATAATATGTATAACAGAAATATTATTTATAAAAACTTTAATTTTAGAAATATATAGTTAAATTCCACGCGGACACATTCGCGGGCACAGCTAGTTATATTATCAATGCGAAAATTTGTGGGAATGGATGCATGTAATCTGCGAGAGTCACTGTCGAGTCGAGCTAAAAAGCGGCACATACTATCCCCCCTATAACTTTGTTGTGGATAAAACAAGAAACCTCAATTTTCAGTAACCAAGCAGACATTGTATAAACATCATATATATTTAAAATTTCATTAAATTTGAGCCAGTAGTTAAGAATTACAACTAGTCAAAGTTCCTTAATTTTGTCACTCACTCACTGACCGATCATCAAAATTCTAAGGCACTTCTAGCAGACATAGAAGTTTCAAATTTAGAATACAATTAGCGTTTATTGTATAAAGTCGAGGAAATAGTCTAGTTTTCAAGATACACAAGCTGCATTAATAACATTGTAATTATGTATAAAATACCTAGGACTACAAATGTTGCAGTTAAATTGGCTTGACGACATACATATATGTATATACATACACCCATGAAATTTGGTATAGGTACTTGTTTGGAAGCCGTGATAGACCAACATAAGTATGTATCTAAATATTGTACAGTTCCGTTAATATTACATACATACGTCGTGTGTGTCGAATTGATATTTTGATAACCTCCTTTTGCAAAGTCGATAATAAAATAATGTTTACTAATAAACACCTCAATATTATTGAAAAAAATGTCGAATGTGAGGTACGATATATAAATAAAAATAAAAAACTTTTGCTAGTATTTTCGTGTCGGAAATATAGTTGGCATTTTCAGAGACGTTGTTTGACTTCAAACGAATTTTTGTGTGAGCAAATATCGCTGTCGAATGGTAAGTATAGGTAATTTCCTGTACAAAATGTAGGGTACTGTAACATAAAACATATTTTGCGTGGAACCACTTCACTTGCTGCAATTTTTAGTATTCGTATTCGAAACATTCACCTATTTCGCGTTTTCACTATCAATGTTCAAGTTATATGTTTGTGTAAGTTTTAAGTTATACATACAACGGCTATGCTTATACTGTTATTTACTTATCTTATTTTAGTAATGCGTCAATCCAATCTGTGAAAAATCTCAGGAAATTCATATCAATAGCAATTTCAAATAACAGGTTATCATGGCCATTTATTATAGTATAACAGTCAAAGGAGAGTATTAGTGTCGAATCGTTGGCATTCTCAACTCGAATCTGCTTTTGAACGTGATAAACCGTAATGGGTGCACCAAACTGTACTTTCAAACAAAGGCCTATGTAATAGTGTTATTCTACGAGCCGACTTATCTGATGGTCTGGTCACATTGCCGAAATATATGGACAAGCCGCCTCGGTGCAATCGCTATATAACCTGCAATCTATGCTGTAGGTACGCCTACGTTGTCTCTTTATTAGGAACGGATAATCATATCATCATTATTTATATTATACTCGTATAAAATTTACGGGTAATTTAATTATGGGTACATTTTTTAAGTTAAGACTTTATGTTTCTCTAATTATTATTAATGTTTAAATGTAACCTGTGTTGGGTGTCATAAAATAAATAAATAAATAAATTTAATCCTTTATCCTGAATGAGAATCAACGCATAGCCTAAACCGCTGATTGTATAAATCTGTAACTTTGAGGGTGTGTTTTTTGTACGAATGACGTACGCGGCGTCAGATAAGAAGGGATTTTCAGAAAATGGGGGCATAGTTCTACAAGAATGTACGCAATGGTCTAAATATGAGGAGTATAACATATATTACTAAATATTGGAATCGGATGTCGGTCTTAATCGTAGCTAACGAGTTTAAGTTGTTTGTATTATAGGGGAGGTGAACAGAATTGGTGGTGAAAGTTTCTGACAAAAAAAAACTTAAGCTAGTTGTGTGTAAAATTAGTCTCCGATATGCACACCGCCTCCACCAAAACTACAGAACGCGGAAATAAGGAGTGTTATGAATGTACCCGGCAAACGATAGTGCTACCCATCATACCATACATGGTATATATTCGTATAATGTATGGTAGCTAAGGTTTTATTCGAAATACAGTTTGTGTTATTTTGTTACAGTTATGACCGAGACCAAGCCTTCACTTTTCAATTGGGCGTAGGACAAGTGATCAAGGGCTGGGACCAGGGACTGGTAGACATGTGTGTAGGTAAGTTATATGACATTTACTATCATAAAATGTATCTAATGCCTAATTCCTGAGTACCGTGTGAATTATTGTAATGAGATGCTCAACATCTTACTTATTATTTGTAAATAGGTCATGAGTCGATGTTAATTTAATATTGGGTTTCCTTTTATTTCAGCAAGTTCAATATTGAGAAGTACCTCACAGAATTTCTATTTATATCTTTAATTGTGGCCGCATATTTTACTATAAATCATTTTAATTAAGATGTCTTTCTAATGTCCAAATTTATCTGAGTTGCGCTGCTATTCATTAGTCAGGTGATCGCTAATTGCATTTGGTCACAGCGATTTTGTGATTTGAAGAGAACACAAAGCAATCGATCCTCGCTTTCATTATCAAATGACAGTCATTAAACCTTTGGAGGGTTTTAATCTCCAGCTAGCCTTTTTCTGTCCTTTTCTATTATTTCTAAACCTCTACGGAAGAATGAATTCAAAGAATCAAAGGCTTTTAACACGGTATTCGATAAAATAGGTACAAGACCTACTCGTATGTTTAAACACATATTTTTGTGCAATCGTTGCAGTCGTTCGGGCTGCATTAAATCTGGCGTATTTAAACGTGTTTACTATTGTTTTGATCTTGCAATAAAAAAAGCTTTGCGATTTAACCATTTCTAAAACGATACAATTCTTTTCCGAGTCCCGCTGTCCCGCTGAGTAGTCTTACCTTGAAACGTAGATTGGTTTTAGGTCCACCGTTGAACGTAGGGCTCCATTTGACATCACTTCGCCTGATCCTGGGCCTGTCTGGGACATTCTCTCGCTATCTTCTATAGTTCCCTCTTTACGATAAGTTTAATTAAAATTAATAGGTGTACGATTCCACCGTTTAACGAAAGATGTCCTCACCAAGAGGTTACCTACGTTAAAATCGTCAGATGACATGTGATATCGTGAGTTTGGACATCTAGTAACAAATGCATTAGAGTGTTAGTGACTCTTTATCCGTATCACATATTTCTTTTTGTGCAAAAATGTCAAGTTTTGTACCGAATAAGCGTCATTTGCGTTGACTGTCACTTTACTTGTTTAATTTGAAGAAAACTGCAGCCGAGGCCTATCGATTACTTGTTGAAGCTTATGGTGAAGCTGCTTTGAGCGAGAGAAGTTGTCGTGAGTGGTTACTACTACTCTAGACATGACAAGATTATTCTCCTACATTATAATGCTCGTCCGCATGTTGCGGTGCCGGTCAAGAATTATTTAGAAACACTTAATTGGGAAGTGCTATTCACCAGACATTGCCCCGTCTGATTATCATCTATTCCGGTCGATGGCACATGGCCTGTCTGAGCAGTGCTTTACATCATACGAAGATACTAAAAATTGGGTCGATTCGTGGATAGCTACAAAAGATGAAGAGTTCTTTCGACGTGGTATTCGAATGCTGCCAGAAAGATGGGAAAGGTTGTGGCTAATGATTGACAATACTTTGAATTAAACATAATGTACTGTTCTTTCAGAATAAACCTCTATTTTTTTTGTAAAAAACGGCGGAAACTTATTTGTACACCTAATAAATACCGCACATACCTCACCTGCACAGCATTTAGGTAATATGAGGCATGATGAAACTGTTGCAAAAGGCCAATATTGAATGCGTTTGTGCTGGGTAAAAGGATTTTGAGCCTTGTTTTGTAAAATGGAGCCAAAATTGCATTTTTGATGTCTCTTCATGCCAGGTGCAAAACTCTTGTGTGCAAATTGAAAAATGTTTTCGATTTTTTTTAACGTTTACATTAGACAGGGCAAGCGACACTAAATGAAGTTTTAGCTGGAAAACAATCCTTTTTGGAAAAAAGATATGTCGGTGTAGGCTACAGAAAAGTAAATGAATTCATTATGAACTACAATTTTGCGAGCCGTTGGGTCTGTGCGATATATTATGGTCCGTCCGACTAGTTTTTCTGAATGCACCTGAAAAGTTTAATGCTGAACGTGTGTACTTCCGAACTTGTGACTAAACATTTTAAATGAATGAACATTCACTTTTAAAATTTTTGCCTCGTATACATTTAAGCAACGATATAGCAAGACATAGATATTTTATTTTGTTTAATGGACATACGCCAACGTAACACCTTCTTAAAATTTAATTTGTTACAGGTGAAAAGCGCAAGCTGACAATCCCATCCTCTCTCGGGTACGGCGAGCGAGGGGCTGGTAACGTGATACCACCGCATGCCACCCTACACTTCGACGTGGAACTGATCAACATCGGCGACTCACCACCGACGACCAATGTGTTCAAGGACATCGATGGCGACAAGGACAACTTGTTGTCTCGCGAAGAAGTGAGTATAGAGTTTGCGTTCCAACTCATGGATACAGACAGTGACGGCGAGCTGTCACGAGAAGAGGTCAGTCTCTGGAATAATAAGTTGTAATAACTGTACTCACTACTCACAAGCTTGGTGGCGGGATCGCTAGCGGACTTCTTAATGGTGACTAGATAGCAGCGTTGGGATCTACCTTACGCGTCTATTCTCTTTGTGTACTTACTAAAGGTTCACCGTTCATCTCAAAGGTTATCTTCATTTAGTTATGAAGGTTATAAAACTAACTACAATATATTATACGTAGGTACGTATTTTACAATAACACTTGTTTTTCCTTGTTATCTACCTATAAACACAGTCCTCAAATTCTGCTTAAAAAATAACCTACAGCACTGGTTGAGATTGCAACACAATACATAATTAAAGTTTAGCTACTTACACATTTTGTATAGGTACGAGTATGGTTACCTCCTTCATAATTAGATAGTATCTGGCTGCTATGTAGTTGCCTACCACATACTCGTACGATGTAATTAGTTTCACAGGCGCGGGACAGTTTCATTTTACACTGCATGTATTAGCGATCTACGGTGTCCTAATATAAAAGATAGGAGCGCGGTATTATATTTTATGCGTATTGTTTAGATTTAGGTACACTTTATAAATCTTTAAACACAAGTATGTCCATGCCATGAATTTCCATATACTTATATAGTTTTATTAAAACATAATAAGCATTTATAACTAAAATGCTCATTTTTAGGAATTAAAACTTAAATCCATACGAACATAAAAGTACTATTAACAATATATGCTAAGTGCTAAGTAATATATGCTAAGTGGCCATTGAGATGATACCAACGAATCGCATACAACTTAAAATTGTAAGTAGGTAGGTACTCTCTGAGGCTGAAAGTGGATGCCGTGCTAATCCTGGTCTCTGGTAATCACGTCTTCCGTATTGAAATATAAAAAGGTCTTGCTTAATGGTGGGCTATGAGAACAGTGGTGGAATCTTCCCGGGTGAGCCACAATGGCTTTTCCACCGAAAACTTACTTTACTATTTAAGTTGGTAGCTTAAACTAAGCGCGAATAGCCCGTTGCTTGAGATCGCAAGGGATCGAAAAAGTTAACCAACGTTGGGTGCAGTCTGCAGATATTATCTAGTTGTAGATTATAGGTACTTGGTGGTCGGTACATAAGTAGCGAAATACTTATGCGCTTTCGTTATTCGGACTATACTTAATGGATGTCATGGATAGATAAGAGTCGGTATATCTTGTTTTGAAACCCTTTAGGGCTTGAAAACATACGACACTGGTTGGCCACAAGTGCTAATTTCCACCAATCCGATTTGGAATCCTTCCTTCCTTTCAGCCCTTGGTAGTCCACTGCTGGACATGGGCCTCCCCTAATCGATGCCGTGCCACCCGGTCCTGGGCTCCGGTTCCCCGCTGTCGACTTGGAATAACGTAGTGCAATATGCTATATACCCTTTAAGACTGGTGCCCAAGCAGGACATAACCCGCGTTGCAGCCAATTAAGAGGCTTGTTTCATTGTCCACAGGTCAGCGAATACTTGAAGAAGCAGATGGTGCCCCCCGACGGTGCTGAAATGAGCGAAGACATCAAGCAGATGCTGGAAAGCCACGACAAGCTTGTCGAGGAGATCTTCCAACACGAGGACAAGGACAAAAACGGCTTCATCAGTCATGAAGAGTTCTCCGGCCCCAAGCACGACGAACTCTAAACGATATCGTTAGACAATCATCTCCTAAGCTAAACCACCTATTGTGGAAATCTAAAGACCTTCGAGTGATCTTAGTGCTCTTTGTAATCATATCATTATAATATTTAAATGTCCTTTAGGTACTTTATAACTTTCATAATATAATGTTGTCCGATTTACTACAAACACTATTTTTAAGCAGTTTATTAGTTATATATAATATCTTTTTCTTTTATACCTATTCACCTAAGCGAATTGTAGTCGTTTCTTTTATTAGGTGTAAATTCGTTAAACCAAGTCTTATGTTGAGTCTTTTGTACTTAGTTTACTTGTGTTGTTGGTGTATCTATGAGTTTGTTATTGATAATGTTAAGGTAGTCCTATAAAGTTATCATGGTAATACACGCATATTAATATTAACGAAAAACAATGAATACATTTAGTCATCGTACAATAAACTAAAACTTATTGTATGATGATGGCGTCATTTTTATTTTTCAAATCACAAAGATTTTATTACATACAGAAAGGTAATGCAATTTACACGATTTACTTTTTATGATTTATATAAGCAATACAGCAAAAATTTTGAAAGACTGAAAATTTTGTTTCTTATTAAATTATTTGATTCTTATAAAACTGCTGTATGTTACCTATTTTTACCATTTAATGGCTAAAAATAACACCAGTCCTTGATTAGGGGGTGTTTGACTTCAAACTAGGGATATTTTAAGAACATAAAAAAGACAAAATTTCATCGACGGAACATTAATTCATCTCAGTAGAACATTTAGGTTCAGAGAAATCGAAATTATCTAGTGGACCAACAAAAATATTTAATGCAAAATTCAAATGGCTGTCATTTCAAAAGGCTAGACCCTATATGGGGGGTGTTTTGTCAATGAAATTTGGTCAATTTTATGTCCTTAAAATATCGCTAGTTCGAAAGCCTTACATTCTGTATACTCACCAAAACATTTATAAAAGGAAGATTATTATTATTTTAATAAGTTTTTCTTTAGAATAAAATTTGTCATGTCACAATTCACTATTTAATATAATTATGCTGAAGATATTAGTAAGTGTACATTTGTTATAATTTAGTAACATATTCACAAACTGAATTGTCATTCGACGATAATATCTCAATTCAATAAATAAATGTACCTACCTAAATATACCTATGTGAAGTTTTTTTCATTAAATATACGGTATCAACATAACCAACAGTTGTTTCTGAGTGACACACTCTTTGTAGTGGGTATATAATTATATCCTACTTACTATCCTTCTTAATTTCTCACTTAATAAAAGTTTGTAAGGGTGTATGGTATGGATGGAAGAATGGATGGATGTTTCTTACTTTTTCACGTAAAACGGCTGAACAGATTCGAATTGAATTTGGTTTGCACGTCATACCTAGGATAATTTTTTCCCTCTCTGGACCTAGTTCTTAACTCCACGTGGAGAAACATGTAACATAATTATCTAGATTCTAGACCATTATTTGCGAAAGAAACTTTAATACATCAGTTTACTACTGTTAAACAATTGTTAAAACTTTTTTCTGGGCTAAATTACTTCGTTCGAAAAGCTAACTTTTTGAAAAAACAGATTGACGTGTACCACCAATGGTCACTAGCCATTGAAAAAAGAACAGAGTAGGTAATAATAAAAAGCAAAATTATATAAAAATTTTGAAAATACTCACGAGGACGGTTAAAATGTAATTGAAAAAGGATAAAATAATTAAAAAACCCCCGACTTGAAAAACAAGAAATTGAACCCAAGAAAATCCGTCCGAGACTGCCATTAAATGAACTAGTTTTGTAACGTGAATAATCTGGCTCAAATGAAGTTTGTCTATAGTACTGAGTGCAAAAAAAGAGATCCCTAATATTTTTGAAAATCTTATATAGCCTCAGACTGAACATAGGTCTATAGGTCTAGGCTTTCTATAGGTCAAAATTTTTTCAAGATCGGTCCTGTAGTTTCATAGCCTATTCACTACAAACAAATAAAATTAATAACCCATCTCTGAATGAAAACCGCATCCGATTTGAATAAAAAAATGTTTACTGTTGCGCCCCCTAGTGAGTTGCCATTGTAACATTCAACAACATTTTATACACGACACGACCTACAAAATAAATATATATGTTTCTAACCATAATAATGTATGAAACCGATGCGATGTGCTTCTGGCGCATCACGACACGCCAGCCACGACACATAAATGTATTCCAGCCTAAAGCCTTCCGAACGTTGCCCAGCCATGTTGGATTATCTAAGTTGAAAGTTGAAGTGAAGTCAAAAGTTTCTGAGCAATACGCTGCCAGTGATGACCCACAGCGCCAAAACAATCAGAATGAATCAGAAATTATATTAATATTTTTACATCTGTGAGAAATTTTTTCTACATTGAATAAAATTGGAAACCTGAATTGGTAAACATTTGGGGGATCGCGTGTCTGCCATCTGGCAACACTGGACCAAACGCTGTTAAGTTTAACTGTCAAATTACTCAAATTTATTTACTGACTACTGAGAGTTTTGTCACAAAACTTTTGTGACTTTTGTGTGCGGTCGCTAGTCTCTAGACTGCACAAGAAAGCCGCATATTGGACATAATTGGACGTTAAGCCGGTTATGGTTGTTCAATACAAAAATGTTGTCTAATAAACGTCTAGTAGCCATCTGCTCTATAGCATTGTGTTGTAACATCGCGTTTTTAGCAGTTTATGTGAAGTTTAATATAGGCGAAAGGTGTTATGTTACCATTGACGAACATCAAAAAGCTGTTGCTATAACACCCAATGATTTCCTCAGTGTGGGCATCGATACTTCCGAAATTGAAAACTATGACAGAATTGATTTTGCAAAACCAAGATTTCGACAGTTGGCTTCTGCACTGGCTCCGGCGAGATTGCGGTTGGGTGGCACTATGTCGGAGCGGCTAATATTCAGCTCCGAAGACATACCTTCAGTGTCGTGTAAGTATTGTCCAGTGAAGAACAGCACAAAATCGGCTTGCTTGGCAGTAAAGAAGTTATGCAGGCATAAGTTTTTACCATTCTTCCTCATGACCGGTGATAAGTGGACGCAAGTCAATGAATTTTGTAAGGCAGCCGGATTAAAGTTACTATTTAGCTTCAACCTTTTACTTCGTGATGATCATGAGTGGAATGGCCATAATGCAGCAGAGCTTCTGGAATACTCGAAACACAGAGGATATGACATAGACTGGCAGCTAGGCAATGAACCTAATTCCTTTCGGCATGTGTTCAATATAAGTGTAACTCCACAAATGTTAGCTCATGACTTTCATAAGCTCCGCAGACTGTTAAACCATTATGGCTTCAAAAAATCATTATTAGTGGGTCCAGATACTACTCGTCCTCAGCCAGGTTGCCCCTATTGCCTAGAGTTTATGCTTGAATTTTTAGGCAATGGTTCTACTTTTATAAATGTACGATCCTGGCATCAATATTACTTGAACAGCAGAACTGCCAAACTGGAAGATTTTTGGTCTCCAGATACATTTAATTTATTAGAAGAACAGATTCAAACTATGAAAAATCACACAGCTAAGTACAATCATATTCCTATGTGGTTGACGGAAACTAGCAGTTCATACGGAGGCGGAGCACCTGGTTTATCCAATTCTTTTGCTGGCTCTCCTCTTTGGCTAGACAAGCTAGGTTTAGCTGCTAGATACAACATAACAACCGTCATAAGACAAAGCTTTTTTGGTGGAAACTATAGTCTTGTTGATGACCAGTTAGACCCCTTGCCAGATTGGTGGATAAGTGTCATGTACAAAAAACTGGTTGGTAATAAAGTATTAAATGTTGATTGCAACTGTACCCAGCTGCAAAGGATGTACGCTCACTGTGCCAATAGCCAGTATACAAATGATACCACAGCGATCACATTGTTTGCTATTAACTTGGAAATGGATAAGGCTCGGTTCCTGCTGAATGGGACAGCGATACACGGGAATGACCTGGACATTGATGAATACATTGTCAGTGCTCCATCAAATAATAGATACAGTAAGACAGTGCTTCTGAATGGATGGCCATTGCACTATGAGTCAACTCTACCTGAACTACTGCCCAACCACATTAAATTTGGTAACCATATATCCATGCCCCCTTATTCAATAGGATTTTGGGTAATTAAGAATACTTCTATAAAAATATGTCACTGATATTTTATTACAACTGTTATTTTAATCTTAACCCTTTCCATGCTTTGATGCTCTTTATAATATTAAAATATTGTTGCCATTCAGATTTTGATTTTAAGTTAACCAATGATCTCGATCATATTCCTTCACATCTTGATACAGGTTGCAAAATATTATACATATTTAAAATTACATTGTTTGTATTGATTATTGTTGCATTTGGAAGATTTAATATATTGTGATTTACATTGAAAGGGTTAAGATATTTGTGTGTTATATTTTATTTTAGAATAACATTCCAGTGATCTTCATTAGCACTAGAATTCTATTAGATCCACCTGCAAAACAGTGCATTTTGTATAAAACTTCTTAAAATACTTGTAATTGTAGGAAGAGTGAGTCTTTATTTACTTTTGTACAATTATTTTTTATACTCCTTGTGCCATTTAGGACTCTCTTTGTTATATCTATATAGAATATTTTGCAAGTTTATAAATATTTCTTAATACATTTCAAGAAAGGGCCTGCCTTTATCCAGTACCTTTGTAAAAGTTTTTTGTTTGGCTTCGAACTAGCGATAATTTAAAGGCATAAAATAGACCAAATTTCATCGACAAAACACCCCTCATAGTCCAGCCCCCATCATTTTGAAACAGCAGTCATTTGAATTTTTGTATTAAAAAAATTGTGGGTACACTAGATAATTTCGATTTCTCTGGACCTGAATGTTCCACAGAAATAAAAAAAATCTTGTTTGATAGATAATATTACCACCTGTCAGATAAAATATAAAATTTTGAAGATTTTTACTCTGGTCACTGATTTTAATCAAAAAGGTTGATTGATGTTTTTTCAGTTTTTCTTACATTACTCAAAAACTCGCTCATTCACGTATGTTTTTTTATTGTTTTTGGTACGTACGGATAATAGCTACAAAAAGTGTTGGATATTATTTGCTCTCAGTTGCATAACTTATAAAAAATTATCAAACAACACCTATTTTTATCTCTGTAGAACATTCAGGTCCATAGAAATCAAAAAAATATTTTTTTTATTACAAAATTCAAATGGCTGCCAAAAGGAGGAGCGCTAGACCCATATACCTATGGGGAGTGTTTGGTCGATGAGATTTGGTCTATTTTACTCCCTTAAATTATTATTGCTAGTTCGAAGCCAAACCCCCTGTATATGGGGGTTACAAGCTAAAGATTGTTTAAGTAGGCTTACTGTAAGTCTAGATCTATCTAAGAAACAATTAAACAATTCCTTGTTTTTCAATTGGAGGACTTAAGGTTAATAGAATACATAATAATTTTGAGTTTCATGTTATTCATAGATTTCTTTGAGAATTGATATTATGAAGGTCAATCCACAAAGATTCTTAACTTCTAGATCTGGATCTTAATATGTTCAGTGCAGTATCAATATTTGTGGGTGCTTTAGCTTGCTTAGGTAGGTGCTTCATCTCATTACCTGTATTTTGAATGGGCCAGGACCGTCACCAGCACTGCTTACAAGGACATTTTAGGCATGTCAAAGGCACTGAACATGTTAAAGAACTGAATTGTCTATGTCTATATAAATGGATAAGTCTACATACAGATAACTACTTAGTAATAATACTTCTTTAATCTTTTGAGTGTTATTGTAGGATCTCATACTAATTTAAATAGTTTTTGAAATAATAACTAATACTGCCTGATAATTAAATGTGTTGTAAATTCTATTGGTAACTAGTTGGTCTAGTGGTGAGCGACCCTAACTATTACGCCTTATTACGATTATATGTGTGATGAGTACAGGTACTTGTTCTGTGTATAGGTGTCAATTATGTATGTAAGTATGTATTTAAAAGTATATATGTATGTATGTTTACCAGCTATCTGGTTACCATAACACAGGCTCACTGCCTACTTTGGGATTAGAAAGCCATGTGTGAGTTGTCCAACGATATTTATTTAATTATTTATTCAGATTATTATATTCTGAGATACAAACTATTTTAAATTTAGTAGTAAGCATATATACCTAAGCCTATTATACCTATTCATATGCAAATAATAGATGTACCTACTCTATTTAATTATTTTCTTATTGCTCGTAATAATGAGTTGTGACAAATGCCAACCTCGTTCATTGCTCAAGGAGAGTTCTGCGAGTGACATTGAACTACATGCCACCTCTAGATAAGAACATGTATTATGTTTATGTGCCTTGATCATTGTACGATACATGGTCCTTATTGAAATCTTGTGATTTGTGTGCATTGTTTTACAATGACACACTTAAGATAATATTGTCCGAATGATTTGTAGGTAAGTATTGTTGTCCCACCGCTGGGCAGTGGTCTATCCTCACAACAGGGGGAAGGTCAACCACGCTGATTAGATGCAAAATGGTGGAGTGATCGAGGTTAATGGCCAACCCATGCTAGATATTCTATAACTATGTCTATTGTATCAATAACAACCAGGACTACCCATCGATTCTAATAGTCACTCATTTCAATACTGACAGCGTTTAGTGTTCGGTAAGTTCGTATGCGATCTACACTCATCGCGTAGCGTCAATTCCGATTCGACTTACTTTTTAATATAGATTGCAACAAAACAATAGTTACCTACTGAAGACTTGGCAATGCTAATGTATATTTAGCTGTTCAAGGTAAACTACTTTTTGTTATAGGAACTGTACAAATTTTTACTAAAAAAATTTACATTTATAATAGGTACTACAACATTTATAATTTCATATTTTATAGATATTAATGGTAATTCAAAATCACACCCAATCATAGTACACCAAACTGACGGACGTATAGTATATGCATGATATACAAGTATGGTTCGGTCCATAGAATGGTAGGATTTATTATTAACTCAAGCGAATTACTTAGGACTCTCAAAAAAGAAAAGGTTTATAATGCTTGACTGAGGGTAAGTCCGTCATACGACGGTCTTACTCCCTTCACCCAGACGGACTTCCCCAACATACGCTTCTCGGCTATCAAAGAAAATAAATGCAGATATTTCAAAAACCAAACCAATTTTTGTTTCGTAAATGTTATAAATCACAAAAGTATTTATTAATAAAGAGATTTTAGTATCATTTTCATGACAAATACTTTTAAAACACGTCAAAATTATAATTTTTCAGAGGTCGTGTAGGTCGAATTAACTCTACAAACACCATAAATTTTTGAGGGCAATATTTATTACAAATAACGCCTAATAACCCGATTATTTTATGTTAATTCTAAGAAGCATTGAAGACTGTCTAATTTACTGTACCGCACATTGTGGTATAGTTGTTATAATTTGCAAAAACACAGTAGACGGACTTACCCCCCGACGGACACCCACAATGACTAATGTGTAATTTATACTTACTGTTGTGAAATTTGAGGTGCCTAAAGGTAAGACTGAGAGATAAATTATGCTTCTTCTAATATTAATATGCTATAAGTATATAGAGTTATTATGTATTCAATTTTAATATTATTCTATTGTGACATAGGTATATAATATTAGATATATTTTTCTTTACATAATTACTTAAATAAATATACACTGAATCAGATATGCACATTTATGATTTTGTGTATTTTTGATATATTTATGCGAATATTAACTGACTTTTCCTTAAAATTTATATTTCCTGAGATAATCTTGATAATCTAATGCTAAGGTAATAATAAAATAAAACTATTCTGTGATTTATGTAATTAATGGTGCATTTTTGTAGCAACATTCTCTTTTATCGTTGGGCCTACTATTCAATTAGTTACTTATAGGATTAGACTCCTCCAAATTCTATGTTCTTCATCATTTCCTACGTGATTTTCTTGATTTTAGATAAATATCACTAAGATTAAAATTTGCCCCTACCCTTTGCTAAAATATAAACAATTTACAAGTTTGTTTGTTATTAAATATAGGTATAATTTTTAACATAAATAAAAGCATTTTACAATGGACATTGTAACAGAATTATACCATAGAATAGGTAGTTTATATTATTTAATTACCGCCTTCTAAAAAGGAGGTTATCAATTCGACACGTATGTATGTAATATAAACGGAACTGCACAATATTTACATACATATATTATGTTGGTCTATAACAGCTTCCAAACAAGTATAGCAAATTTCATGGGTGTATTTATGTATGTGTACTAGCTGACCCCGCAAACGTTGTTTTAGATAATTATTATAAGTTACTGTTATCGAGCGGGATGAAAAATTATTAAAATACTAAAACGACTATTAAAAAATAGGGGTTGGTGATAGAAAGGTGGAAATTAAGGGTTGTATGTATTTTCAAGGCCACATTATTAAAAAACAATAATAAAAAAATTGTCCCAAAAATAAAACAAAAATATTAGGGAAGGACAACTTTTATCACTTAGGGGTATGTAAAATATAACATATAGCCGATTCTCAGACCTACTGCGTATGCATATAAAATTTCATAAAAATCGGTCAAGCCGTTTCGGAGGAGTATGGTAACTAACATTGTGACACGAGAATTTTATATCTACACTTCTACATCTACACTAATATTATAAAGAGGAAAAATTTGTATTTTTGTGTTTATGTTTGTAATGAATAAACTCAAAAACTACTATGCCGATTTCAAAAATTCTTTCACCATTGGAAAGCAACATTGAGCCTGAGTAACATAGGCTATATTTATTGCTAGAAAAGATTAGGGATCCTTACTAAAACTTAAGTAACGTAACCCAAGGTGTAAAAAAGTGCCCTAAAACGTCTTTCGTCGCATGCGCTGCGGAAACTATTGATGATAGAACAAAAGTATGTTTTACAATATTAAAGATCATATCAATATCTACAAAAAGAGCGAAGCCTGCCGGGTCAGCTAGTATAAGATATATTATATGTAGATAACTAGATATATTATGTTTCTTCTCTCATTTCTCCGAAACTAATTGACGGATCTTGGACGTTTTTATTTGTTTGCATTTTTTCAACTCAGGGAATGGTATAAGTTTCATCAAAATCGGTTCAGTAGTTTCCGTAAAATGGACTTAAAACTAAAAATTACGAAAAAAAATTATTAAAATAAAATTAAACCGACCTCAAAAAAGTATGAAATAAAATTTGTTACATACTTTAGGCTTACTATTTATTTTTGAGTTTGGTGACAATAGAAACAATACTACTTGATACCAAATACACCAACCTCAAAAATAGTATAAGCCTAAAGTATGTAAAAAATTGTGTTTCATACTTTTTTCGTACTTTCTTGAGGTCGGTTTAATTTTTTTTAATCTCCATTACATAAATTTGATGACAAATAGCCCAGTGAAAATCTAAAAGACCAAATATCGATAAGCGGAAGGGCAGAGATTATTTACATTTAATTTTCTCTCCCTATTGAGTTCTGCAAGGGCTGGTGTATCTTTTTGAAGCATGTCTATTACTAAACCGCTTGCAGAATTGCTTTAAGAATTTTGTTATGGGCATTATAATTTCAAATTCACATTAAACTATGTTCTATTTATATTTGTTTTAGTTTACATACTGAAAATTTAGGTATTTGAAATTATTTTTATAGAACATGTGAAAGTGTTTTTACGCTAACTGCAATAGTTATTTATTTTGTTTAAACGTAGGCATGTGAAACCACACTACAGCCACAACACGTAGGCCCTATTTTTTTTAATGAAAATTTACAGTTGAATTCACACGAACCATATTTTGCCGTGTTGTTGCGTGTATGATACAGACCACATCGCGGCAACATCGCAATCAGAAGCGATTCCATTAACTAGCGGCCAGTCACCTCGCTATAACGTTGTAGTTGCAGCTGAGCACTTGCGTTGTCTACAAAATCCGAACTGTCTGTACGATGCACAACCACTAGCAATAACCAATCGCATAGTACATTGTAACCGCAAGACGTTGCAGCAACACTACACGTAAATTGTAACCACACCATAACTTTTGTCGAGACACGGGATGTGGTTGTGGTACTTGTGAAAAAAGCCTTAGCTATCTTATGAATTTTTAATTATAAGCGCAATGAAGCTTAAATTTTGTAGGAAGTATGATATTATAACTAATAATTTATAGTTATAGGAAGTAATAAGGTATATTACACGTAATTTAATTTTATATTATGTACTTTTGATTTATCGACAGTGCCATCATGTTTTTTTTTATAAAATAATCTGAGACGATACATAAACCTTTTACTTTATATATATATCTTAATCATAGAATTCATAGTTCTATTAATTCATTTCTTTATTTCCCTTTTAATAATTAGTTAGGTATACATATATTTCGTATTTAGGGTTTTTACTTGTCCAATTTTTTTTTGTTAAGAAATGTATAAACTGACACACCAATGTTATTGTATTAACAGTACAAAAAATATTTGTCTAACGGTAGTCGAAGCGAATTAAATTATATGAATTGTATGTACTTTGTGCTTTTTTAAACGACCCGATTGAGAATAATGTCCAAAGCTAGAATTAGGTATTTGTTTATACATGGTTTATACATTTTGTTCTCTCGCTATTGAACCCTAAATATTGTGTTTGCTATAAAATTTCAACACCTTTTCTATCATTCACATTCGCAACGGACATCTCAAATCTGTTCAGCCGTTTCTATGAATCAAAGATTTCCACGGACAAACAGAAGGAAAGACAGACGACAAAAATTAAAAAATATATTTTATTTATTTCTTACTTTTTAGTTTAACCCTTTTACCGCCGGCCTTCGTATCAGTTATCCGGCCCCTGACGCCAGGCACAGTAAAGTCTAAATAAATACCTACAAAAAAAAGGGATGTGCCCTGTGCCCTTTTTGGAAATCGATATTTCGTAACAATGATATGTGTTTATGTTAACACCTGTAACACCTGTTCATGTTAACACCTGTAACACCTGTTCATGTTAACACCAAAGTACAAATTACGATATACATACCTATACAGGTTTTCTTTAAAAGTTTTCTACAAATCAAGCCCCAGGGTCATACAAAGTTAACCAATACCCTTTACTCAATTTTAAAGGAATTAAATGAAAAACACAAATATCTGTAGAGATGCGTTTTATTCACAATTGCTGTATTTGTTTTGGGACTATTTTATTTGTATTACTAAACTTTGGCATAGGCCCCATCCCTAATGTCGGGTTTTGCCGTCGCTGGCGGTGTAGGTTAATGCAAATTTCGAGAAATAATACGAGTAATTTATCGAACTGTTGACATTGTTTTTAGGGCTCCTAATTAAAAAGAATAAAGTGTATTACATTGTAAATTATCATTTAATTAACTTTTTACCTAATACAAACATATTTTTCTTAGAATACAGATTAATGAAATAAAAAATAAAGATTAAACGAGATGGTGTATTTGGTCGTGAATATACGACGCTGGCGAAATGGACACGATTATGTTTGTCGGATTAATCCGACTTTGGCGGTTAAAGGGTTAAAGAAGTTAGATGAAACTTTTACAAAAAACTAAGCATTACACAATTTTTCAGAAGTTTTCCTTTTTTCTACCTATTTTGAAGTATTTAGGTAACTATATACGTACCAAATTTAATCGGCACATTATATTTGTTTTTTGACTTAAGTGAAGAACAACAATGTAATAAGTACCTATCATTAAAAGAAAATGTGAAAAACAAATTAAGTAGTTATTTTAACAGTTTGCATTTTTCACCTTATATAGGAATGCACAATATAAAATGCATCCATAGATATTTTGTATTTCGTATACGTTATATTAACCACTTCGCTGTCTCGTGAGTCATATGTGATACATAGGTACCCATTGTTTAACTATTGTATCTATTTATTTGTCAGACAACGTGTTATTATCATTCACTTTATTATAAAAGCTTTGGTGATAAGAATAGCAGCGTTTTCTGCTTATAGCTTTAATCAAATTCTATGTAAACAAGCGCTTTACAATTACATTGTTACAATATTTTTCATGTATGTTAAAAAATGTTCTTGTATTAAAGAAAGTTAAATTAAATGAGGTTCTTTATTCAGTTGACCCCAATAATTAATCCCATTTAGTCACGGACAAATCTAAAAAATAAAAAAATGTTTCAAGGTTATATTTGTACCAATTGATGGTCCGGGTCACCTTTCAAACTACATATACAACGTTTTGCAAGAATTTTCTATTACTAAGTACATATAAAGCAAGAGCCCGTGAATCCCAGACCTTCGTTATATTATAAAAGCTGAAAATGTTTCTATTATAGCCACAAAATAGGTATGAACGGACCCTGAATATGGTCGCGGTGGCTTCGGCAAATTACACGTGGTAAAGGTGAGTAAAATTGTGCCTGAAATTCGTTCAAGTATAAAGCTCAGTTATTATATATTTTACTTGTAATAATGTTAAAAACTGCCTCGTTCATTGCCAGACATCTAGGACGGTGGCAACCCCCTCCCAGACACCCTTAAAGTACCTATAATGAATTATAGGTAATTATACTTTCGCCATAGTATAAAGGCTGACCTTTATATACGTTAAGTAAGACTTAGGTATGTTATTTGGGCAACTATAAAATGATGTTTCCTCTTAAGCCAGACAGTTTCGATGGTTCTTCTATCTTGCCAGACATATTGGAAGTCTCCCTAGGTGCCTGCGCTAGGGATATATACTTAGTGGGCGCGAGTGAAATAGTGCCTTCTATTTGCTAGATTTACCAAGAAAATTGATTTTATAAGTTTAAGTTGGCTTGAAGCCTTAGCAGTGCCTGAAGTCGAAAGTTTTCGAGCAATGTGTGTTGCCAATGATGACCTACGGTGCCGAGACGTGGTCCTTTACTGTGGGCCTAATCCACAAGCTCAAAGTCGCTCAGAGGGCAATGGAGAGAGCTATGCTCGATATTTCTCTACGTGACAGAGTCAGGAATGATGAAATCCGCAGAAGAACAAAGGTAACCGACATAGCTCACAAAGAGGGCCCCAGACCGGCTGGAGTGGCGTCGATTAGGGGAGGCCCATGTCCAGCAGTGGACTGCCAAGGGCTGAAAGGAAGGAAGGAAGTTAGCCTGAAAGTGACTTTTCTTCAAATTCAATCAATCTCAAATATCTCGAAAACTGAATTTTGTATTTTGTGTCGCATAACAAATCACTCTGTTATGATGATATTGTGTGCAGATAAATGAACTTAAATGTAGGTAAAAGTTTCAATGGTTGTCTATATAAAAAATCATTGACATCAATCTAATGCAAACTGGAAGTGACTTGGCTAACTGGAAGTTCCTTTAGCTATTTTTATTCGCCTGATTCTGATCAATTTATTAGATCATGTTAACCAGCTCTAAATACATAGGTAGTTACGAAACGAACAGCTGAGTGCATAGATAAATACTAATGCTGAGTGATTTGTGAAGCCGAGTTCACGTGACATGACAGCGATTTTTTTTTATGAAAGCTACGCGGCACTAATTTAAAAAAATGTAAACGGTCGTTGTCGGATGTAATATTAATATAGTACTAGAAACACACTACGTGGCAAGCGATGGGTGGCGTGTATGTCCTCCAGGCAACTCGCTGATCGAGAAGATATTTCCGGATGGGAGTTGCTTACCTTATTGCGTATAAGGTAAGCAACGTGTATTGTTATTATTAAATAAGGACGAACTAAATTGATGAAATTGGTCAATTTGATGAGTAGGGATGTAGTTCATTCAACCATCCTAATTTTGACGTCATTAATATCATGGAAACATCGGATGACCAACTGTCATAATCCAGTGTTACCGTTATTATCATCTAGTTTAGACAAACTATATAAAAAGTTGCCACTTTTGCGGGCTAAAGGTTGACAAGCTTAAAAAAACAAAAAACGTGAATTAAATAAAATATGATAAAAATCGATCAAATTAAATCTGTGAATCTAATTTTAGGAAGTAGTAAGTATAATAATAAGGAGAGTGTGACGCCGATGACCTAATTTTTAAGGAACTAAGGTATAAAAGAAGGTTTAGACAGCCTTAAATGGCCTTAACAATACATTTATACAGTGGTCTTGGTCTATCTGTGGTGACTGTTGTTTAGTATAATTATTATAATACGTCCATGCTGTTTGTTGTGTGTTTCTGTTTCTGTGTTTGCTTGCCATCATTTGCTAATGCTTTAACAGTTAACTCGTGTAGAATTTGTTATACCTACCTATACAGAGACGTTCACTTCGATCACTGCGATACAAAAGGCATGTTGTAGATAACGCCAGGATAACAATGATGATAACGTTTTCTTGTATCCTTGCTCTATTTACGTCGGCAGTATTGTGCGATGAGGATATCGTTACTTTTCCCCCAGGTGAGTTATGATACTTCTAGTCTCCCAATATCTTAGTTTCTGATCCCAGACGTCAATAATTACTTTTATAAGTCTGTCACAAACAAGGTACCTACAAATATAATTACAAAAAATATTAATAGGAACACCTCTATTACTGTTATAAATAAAATTATTAATGTGAATATGTTTGAAGTACCTAATCTATTTCTTTTATCTTGCAGATGAATTCAAATGCTCCTTGCCAGATGTTACCAGCCTGGATGATAATCTTGACGTAACACGATTTAGATCTGACTTTTCTAAGATATCTGAGGTAAATTTTTAACTTTAAAACCATTTAATGAAAGTATAAAATGTTCAAAAATTCTATTTAATTCCTATTTATTTTTAAGGTTAAATTCCCTGGACTAATTGGACCTCTTAATGAGAGGTTAATATGCAAAATTAAATGTATAGATGGAAATTGGGTTGGACCTCTGTGTTCGACTACAGCAGGTTAATATTTAAGGTTAAATAAACTTTTCTATTACCTTCTTACATAGTCACAGTATGATCATACACAATCAAAAATCTCATGATTTAAGCTATTTTAATTTTTTTATGAAATTGTAATTTTAAAATGCAGTGCTCATGTTGTTATAAATATCATTTATCAGCTTTGCAACTTTCTGTAAAATAATATTCAGAATAAATTGTGCTAACTCACATGTTTTCTCTTTCTTGTCAAATGTTATATTTATTTTATTTTTTTATATGTAATTTCAAACTACCTTTTAACTTAAATTCAGTAATGATATAATGTTCAATTCCAGATGGGAGATTTCAACCTATACTTCGGGAATGTTTGTATCGTTATGAACATCCATTGTTGGCTATTTCATTTAAGAATTCCTCGATTGAAGTAAGTAATATAAGTTTGTAACATTTAAGGACTTACACAAAACTAATTGTATTGAAACCAGGAATGTCCACAAACATGTATTCCCAAAATGTTGGAATGTCCGTGAGAATATATACTAAAATTCCAATAGAAATTCAATCCCTGCCTTTTCACAAATTTAAACAAACTATCAAATCAGTCATGTGCCGAAATGCCTATTATGAAACTAAGGACTATTTAGAAGATAAGAAAGCGTGGGATTGAATAACTTCACTATAGGCTATTTCTATACACCATGTAATAATATTTATTTGTGAGCGGATGGTAATTGCAACAATATTGACACACACGATAGCTGTCATGTGTGTTCCTTTATTGGACCTAGTCATACTGCACTATAGACTAAGTTTTATTTACTTTTAAAAGAGTGCTGGGAGTTTTTTCCGCCCGCTTTTTTCTCCCAGTCGATGTTTTGCCTGAGGGGTGATCAAAGCGGATGAATGTAGAATGTATAATTTATCTGTATGACTTTCATTAAGTGTGCACAAATTGTACCTAATAATGAATAAAATCTTTTGAGTTTGAGTTTATTTTTAGTTGTGCAAGCCAACAGTAGTATCAACTGCCACACTTACCTTTATTGCATATGAATGTGTTGATAATTCACAAGACTAAGGTAGTCACCACAAATATGAAAATATCAGGCAAATACTGTGTTTTGTGTATATCTTGTGTTTTTGTTCAGAATATGTATTTTCAAATGACTTGCTTTACAAGATATTCCTTCAGGCAGGTATACTAGGTATCCTCCATTCATTTTTTTAGTTTTCATATTCTTAAATTTACAGAGGGAGACTCATTTCCCACATGGTTCCATAATTGCAGCCAGATGCAAACATTTTGGTCTATACAAGATGAAAGGTGAAGGCCATTTGAGGTGTGAGAACGGTGAATGGATCCCAAAGTTACCTGAATGTGTTCCCACCACTGTTGTCACCAACTTTACTGGTAAGTATTGATAGTAACATTTAAACTTATTATAATATTATAATACATAGAAGCATGTCACATATTATTTTCCTTTATGTAAATGATATTCTTTATTCTGTAAAACAAAGAGTCATGTTAAACCAAATTCCCTTTTTAGAAAATACTGATTCATTATTGACATTGACACACAACTTATGGAGTTTCAGTAATCAATATTTGGATCAATCTTTGGATATTAATGATTGTTTGTTATTATTTTTTTAATTTAAAGCAATTAAAGAGTATCTTGGCAGCTAAACAGTATCTATCTCAATCCATATCCAAAGATCTGTATCCATATCCAAAGATCTGTTATTGAAACCCACCTTTAGCCACTTGCCTTGACCAATAAGATCATAGTAAATTGGAAAGCTGTATTCACATTGACTATTGTATGCAAGAAAATTATTAATAATTAGTTTCCAAAATTGCAATAAAGGCCTAATAAAAACATTTACAGTTTATGTTTTTAAATTAATTGTATGTTTATCAGGTGACGCTCCACCCACTATACAATATGTGGTGGTGAGTGGATCAGCGGTGGTGGAGCATACTGGTGAGCTGTACGTGTACCCCGACAGCACGATATGGCTCAATTGCGTGTCCCCCCGAGCGCTCGGAGACCCCGAATGGACATGGACTCAGGCACTTGGGCAGCATAGCGCTGGTAATGGTTAATAATTGTTAAAATTATTACAGTTTTAATTCCTTTTTGTTCATAATTTATAAGTCACGTCTACAACGCGCGCCGGAATGGATTATATCGCCAAAGCAAATACAGTACATTACAATATTGTGGGTTAAATAGCCCATTATTGCACTGCGTGAAGTATACACCATACAATTGGCCAGTCACAGTCTAAATTCAAATTCAAATTCAAAAGCTTTTATTCATTATTTATTTACTTTAACAATAGTTATTACATAATTACAAACTATTGTTAAAGTAGTAGAAATCCCAACTAAAATGTGTGTGAATACTGAATTCTGAATTTTACAAGGTCTACTGCTGACCTTGTCCATTTACTTGAGTACGAATGCATTATTATAATTATTTTAACCTTAAAAGTTATTTAATACCTTTATCTGTTAGGAAAAAAAGGTCTAAGAAGAATAATATAGATTATAGAACACAATAAAATTTTTATTATTTTCCCAAAAATAAGGAAATTAAACAAAATACAACATTAGGCGACTAAAGCAGTGTTTGGATTTGTTGTTGCTTTAAAATACTAAGATGGTCGCCTCAAACTTGCTTTTGTGGAAACTTCGCTGAAACTCAAGACCCACCATCACACCAAGCTGCATCACACCCAGTTACGAGACAAATCCTGCTGCCTAAAATGGTTCTGTGCAATGTGTTATTTTTAGTACCTTTTATTATTAAGTAGCAAACCCGCATGTAGACCTCCTGTATGCTGCTGTCACGTTACTGCAATCCATAGATACCAAACGTCCAATTACAAATAGGAAAAAAACCTGATCCGATCCGATCTGATCTTACATATTAAAGTGAGAGACCAGAGAGACATGAAAATGATTCACTGGGGTTAAACGGGTAGCGGTGAGGTCCTGCTGGCTACGATGAGACCTATAACTAAAAATAAAATTTTAAATTTTGATTGGAATTTACACTTAATTTTCAATTCCGTATTTCCAGCGTGGTCACCAGACGACGGCGAGCGCGAGATTCACTACCGACTTGTGCTGAGCAAGATGTCGGCGCGCCACAGCGACCAGTACACGTGCACAGCGCCCGGCGGACACACCAACACTGTGCTCATTAGAGTTGTTAGTGAGTCCTCACATTTCTATGACGCTATTTTAAAAAAGCCTCGGTATCCTTAACATAGCTAGGACATACTTCACTGTATGATAGCTTTTTATGCTTTATTAAAAATTGGGCCTGTATATTGTTGCCTTTAATAAATAAATTATAATTATTAAAGCGCAAGTAACTACCTCACATGGAGTGTTGCTCCCATTTCTGAACAGGGTCACCTTTTGAACTCAAATGACTGTGTCCAGAAACTCGTTATTTGTATTGTTAATGACCTAAGATGTCCTGAAAGGTTAGAACCACTAAGCATACAAAGGGATATAGCCTCCCTATGTGTGTTCTACCAACTTTACTACAGTGAATGATCTTAGGAACTATTTAACCTAATGCCTATGTCGCCATTCTTTCATTGTACCACCCATCGAAGACTAAGGTTCCACGAAGGTCTGGTTTCCAAGGGACTGCGTATGGTTTTTCAAGAAAGGCGTAGAAGAGAGCTCTAAACCCTCAGTGTACTGGAGATTCTTCTGGTTGCCATTAGTACATGAGTGACCACTTGGCTTGTTTGCCTGTTTGTCTGGTTATCTATGTATAGGTAAACCTGTTTGTTTGGTTATCCACTTGAATATAAAATTAATTATAAAATCTAAATGGCCGTTTACATTTTACCCAGTAAGCACTTAGAAATTCAGAAGAAAGCAAGTTATTAATTTGTATTTATTCCATTTGTAGATGTTGTATGCCCACCGATAAATGTGTCATCAACCAGACTGCGACAGTTCTCGCAAGGCAATCACCTTGGGCACGCGGTCCACTTCAGTTGTCAGCCTGGCTTTCACCTCAATGGCTCTTCTATCTTGACGTGTATGGGAGATGGTGAGTTATACTCTTTTTCTGTATAATTATGTTAAGTAAATATCATACGTCAATTAGTGGCACATCCCAATAAACCTATGTGAAATTGTGATTTGATTTGTAGTCAATACAACTCAATCCATTTAAATTTTACTATTTAAAGGGTTAGTCCTTAATCATAAACATAATCCAATTTTAAAATGTGATTTAAGACCAATTCATACATACAAAATAACCCATAATTATATGTTCAAATATTTTTCATTTTAATTCATTTCATTGCATGCAATTACAAGTACTCAAGTTGAATTAATCCTTGGAACCTAAGCTTAAACACTTTAAAAATAAATTATTTTTAGTTTTAACTAGCTGACCCGACACACTTCGTTTTGCCACATATACAAGTGTCATCTTTTTAAGCTGTTTCAGTTTTTCGACTCAAAAATATGTATATCACCTTTCTCTCTATTAAACCTGAAAGAAAATCAAACACACACATTTCCGCAGTAAGAATTATGGCTTAGCTAAGTATAGTAGCCTTCCTGATTAATGTGGCTATCATACAATATTTTTATTATCATACAATATATTATTTTAATAAATTTAAGTCACAATGACATTATCATTGCAGTTGGCATAATAGATAAAAGGCCGAACCCTATTGCCCTATTGCCTGTCACTCTATTGATCACGGATATTCATTTCTGAACGACAGGACGAACATCAATTAATGTTTGACAGATAGAACAGTTTATATGGAAAAATGAAATTGTTGTTTTTATTATTTTCCTTACATTGTTTCTAGATTTTCTCACCGCTTAAACCTCTCCAGGACCGACACGAACATTTCGAAACTAAAACGAGCCAAAACGGTCCTGTCGTTCTCGAGTTTTAACGGACTTAACGAACGGCGATTCATTTTTATTATATAGATTATATTTTTATTATATAGATTTTATAGATAACAAGACGGACAAAATAGACAAATTAATTTCAACAAAATAGACAAAGTTGTATGCAAAGTGTTACAATTGAAACTAACATGAGGCATACTGGTTTACAGGCAGCTGGTCGTCTCCGCCGCCGACCTGTGAACAGACATTTTGCCCGACGCCTCGGTCTCTTGGACCACACCTAAGCCTGGTGGAGTATAACTCTTCTTTCGGAGGTCGCGCGATGTTCGCCTGCGCATGGGGCTACAGACTGGTCGGGGCTCCTGGTCTAGAATGCGAACACGACGGCCGATGGTCCGGTGAAACACCACATTGCTTACGTAAGTGTCCATTGAATGTAACAATGTGTTACTTGGAGGTTTATCTATCCCATAGATCTTTAATACCAGCGGCATGCACCAATTGCTGGTCTAAGTTAAGTGTTTAAGTATATATAAAAATAAAATGTCACTTGTAACAGTGAAGGAAAACATTGTAAGTAAACCTTCACACCTTCGAATACTCCATAATGTTCTCAAAGTCATGTAAAATCTACAAAATAGTCGTAGCTACGTCCAAGTTCAAGGACTGGTATTGATTGATAAGGTCTTAGAGTCTAAGACTTAGACAATTGGCCTCCAGGCGCTTTGGTATACTAACAAGTGACCAGACACAAACAACAACAAACAAGTGTCACACAAACGATCCTGGCGTCTTATATGTTAAGTGGTCACGGTCGCAATTTTTTTTGTAGATCATAGATATGGTGGGTCAGGGCTGATAGAGGTGACACTGGACTCCACGGATTAAACCATACTATGTTGGTTGGTTCGCTTGTGGATCTCTCCACTTTGGGTATGGAGTTGGGGGTTTTTCCATTCCATCTTCTGTATGGGAGACCTATTTTTTTTTATTTTTATAAATAGAGCAAGCAAACAGACAGACGGGCCACCTGATGGTAAGTGGTCACCGTCGCCTACTGACACGTGCAAAACCAGGGGGTCGCCTAATTATATTAATTATTTATTGAGCGGTGGCTCCTCCGTTGACCACCTAGAGATATCTACCATCACATCTCATATGAGTCATCACTTAAGGGGATTGGAAGGTGGATCTTTCTTCTGCGATAGATTTGTTCGTTAAAGGAATCACGTTTTTCATGATTCCTCGCTTTAAATTGCGGAAGTTACCACAACCAGAAGCGAGAGGTAGTTCCACAGTTGCGACTAGTTCACGACGTTCACTGGCCTCTCCGACCGGAATGAACTGGAGGTTTGATAGTCACCAGTAAAATAGATGCCTTCAGTTCCCAGAAAGGAGACCTGGCCAGCAATCACCCTAGCCCATAGACAACAACATTCATCCACAATGAGGACCAAAGCATGTTTAACAACTGCATAACTTTGCCTTAAAAAACTGAATGTTGTTGTGGCCTTCACAATATCAACTTTCCATTAGTTTACTGACCATACTGACCGACTATACACCAGTTATAGCCCAATAGCTTAGAATTCAGCCTCATACTCTAGGGGTTCTGGGTTCCAAATTACTGTGGTATGCACACATGATGTTTATAAAAGTTATGTGGGCTTTAAACAATTAAATATCCCACTAAGGGCTACGTCCTTCTCATTATGAGAGGAGACCCAACCTGGCAGTGGGTCACTAATGGGTTACATACAATGCTTTTGTTACTGCGAATAACCGTATAATATATGTATATGACATGCAAAAATTAAGGGTTTATAATTATGCTTGTGCGATTTCTTAACTAACAGGAGCAGGTATGCTCCAGGCCTCCCCTCTGTGGAGGGGAGAGATTGTCTTGTGCGATTGTGTGGTTTATGTTAATGATATTTTGTTTTATTGAAAAAAATGATGGTTAGTGATTACCGTCGCCTACTGACAAGTGCAACACCAGAGGAGTCGCCAATGCGTTGCTGGCTTTTAAGGAGAGCTCTTTTTAGAACTTCATGTCATAGTCCTGATAAAATACATCACTAAGAAGACTGTTCCAAATCTCTCTCCAAATGGTCTCTAGAAACCATGAACTATGTACATTATGTGAGGAAGAAATAAGATGGTCGCTGAAACATGACTGCCGTATCCACAAATTAAAAAAACGCAGATTAACTTTCTTACACGATTCAGAGGGTGGTACTACGAATCTAAAATATGTATTATCGGTTTAGCGCAATTTAACTAAAACAGTAACCGTTAAGTAATGGAAAACAGAAACGTTCGATCGGTAACAGAATTCTAGTGCTGTATTCCATATTCCAAGCATCATATTAGTATTTGTGAAAATCAGTGAAAACGACGTTTTGCACTCGCACTAAATGTAGTTTGATGCATTTGTAATTTGCATTCGTTCTTCTAAAGGACGTGGTTGGCTTGGTGGCTGTAATATCGCTGCGATGCTCTGATGTTAGTACTTCAGCATTTGCTCAATGGTACTTATCAAGGTTGAGTGGGATAGTTTGAAAATTGCGTTCTTATACTAAAATGTCAGGATTTTTAGGTAGCGGCAACCTAGCTGTGTTCTGGCGTTCAATTTGTGAATATTCTCCGCTTGAATTGTGCATTTTGAAACTACGATGTAATGATTTTTGCGGTAATGTGCGATTTTCCAGCAGCTGCTGCTGTGTTCTGCTGTGTTCTGGCGAACAAATTTATGGGAAAGAATGCTACGCTTAAAATACTTAAGAAAAATAAAAAACAGTAGATCTAGAAAATTCAGCCACCAATCGGTCCGTCTCGTCGATCCGCGTCTTTTTAGACCCGTCACGTCCCGATACATGTAGAACTTTCCGAGATATTGGCCTTTGTCACAATTCGCTAAAAAGGGGTGACATACAATGAGGATAAGAAAAGCATTTTCAATGCTAAAACTTAATTTCACTCAAAAATATGACGTACAGAATTCATAACTCAACAATTTTATTATATGTATACAATAGATGTAAGTGCTGTGCTCGCGGTAGTTTATATTATGTAAACAAGTACTACCTATAATTAAGTTCAGACTATCAAAAAATCATAGAAAGGTGGAAATAATGTTGTGAGCTGGCATCGAACTCATAGACTCATGTTTTAAATTCTATTTCTTGCATTGCAATCTATTGCAATATTTGTTAAGGTTTGGTTATGAAGAACAACTGCGTTCTGGCCATAGGCCATACATCGGCCATAGCCATAGTGAAGTATGCTTGAGTTATCGCTTGCTTTGCGGTAGCTCTGAAGGTTCTTTTGTACTACTTATTGCTGTGTCTGCGTCTTTATACCCGTAGTACGGGTCCCGTACTTTGCTTGCGTCAAGATAGCATCAGAAGATAAATTTTAAGCTGGCGTTAAAACCATGCTGTGTTTTGAAGTCGAGCTCATCGACTATACGCTCGAGCTGGTTCTGGCGACTAGCTCGTGGATTACAATGGCGCTTCTGTTGTCCTGTCACTTGATTTGTGGTTTTTAAATCTTTTGGGTCAGATATTTCATCGTATAATTGCGTTGTGATATTAGTACGTAAAGATTTTCAGATGGCGGCGATAGTGTTCCTGTGTTCTGGCGTTTATTTTTGGGGTTACAAGTGTGTGTACACTTGTGTCATCTTTGGCTGGCGGCATAATTATGTCTATACTGGGTCTCATAGTTGAAATTATATTTGCATTATCTATACTTGAAATTATATTGACACTTGCATGTAGAAAGATCAGGCGGCTATAATAAACTGGCGAGTTTTGGCGTCAATCTCGCAGGATATCAATGTTTTGCTTGCGTTATTGCTTGCTCTGCTTTATTTTTTGTAGTATAATCGTCTACTGCTAATAAGATGTAAAGTTTTTTCAGTTAACGTTCAAAATATTGCTGTGGAGGTTGAGTTCCTCGATTTTACAGCTTTATAAACATCGCTTGCGTTATCACTTCTTATGCGATAATTGCTTTGCTAGAGTTGGATACATATTTTACAAACATACTTAAGATTTTTGGTTGCCATAAAATATCTGCAGTTAGCTTATGTTTAAAAGTTGGTACTGCATTCGTACAAGCAATATATTATATCACCAGAAATAAATTCTTGTTGAGGAAATGAGATTCGATCGGGCAAGTCCAGTTCAGTCCAGTATTAACAGTTGTTGGTTTATATTTTGCTTTTGCCGGAAGCTATTATTGTTAAAATTGCATAAATTGGAGATTGGATGGATAGATTGCATTGAATTGTACATAAAATGTAACGATGAAAATTGTAGACAAATGAAAATAGCAAATATAGCCCTTCAAATATTAACAGCCTCTTCAAAAGGCCCAAAACCAATCAGGGAATCCCCGAATTACCACGAATGTCTATTAACAGATAGCTATGTTCTAAAAGCTGTTCAATTGGTTGAAACTTTTGTATCCATAAATTGGTTAGTTGGAAGTACAATCATTAGATTATATCAGCAGTGTAACCGTAACCTATAAAGACTAGTTTTAGCACCTAGCGATAGTTCAATTACCTCAGTGCTTATATTTCGGTGATAGCCCCGCTGCTTCAGTAAATCGCAAGCGATTAGAATTAGAAAAAACTTAGCAACGTCTGGAGTACTTAGTATTATTAAAATTTAGTGGCAAATTACATGCCCGTTTCCGAAGCGAAGTCCGCATAGCTGCCATTTATTTCAATCTCTGGTGATTTGGTGTTTCATTATCTGATAACATGATAATGAAAATCATACTTCATAATAATACATAATATCAGGCAAGGCGTTGGTCACTATCACTATGTTCACCAATCCGTATTGGAGCATCAAGCATTGCAAGCTCTTATTACAACAAAAGGACGCGTAAAGAGGACATGCTTATATTGCGAGAATATGTTTGCTGGGTGTAACGGTTTCACTAGATTGAGAATTTTGAAGCACAAAGACTGAACACATTCTGATGCTAATTATACAATTAGGCGATAGATGGTTGGCGATAGAATTTTGAATATAAGGACGAAGATAAATCCGACTTTACGGCTGTGGCTGGTATGATTTATTCCGTCTGAATTATAATTATCGGTATTGATAGTATTTAAAAAAAGGGAGGTAAATTTCGCCTCATCCAAATATAATGCTTTAAGAAAGCTGTAAAAACTGACGCTAATTAATGTCGCCAAGCGCTTTTGCTATTGTTAGAACTTATAACCGTCCGTAAATAAATATAAGCTTATTGCTAAAAAATTATATAAGCCTATATATAATATATAATATATTTTATTCTCAAAAATAATAAAAATGCCGCGCCTAAATTTAAGGAACAAAAGTTTGGAACATAAAATAAGGTATGGTTGCTGGAGCTACTTTATATGAGATGATCATTTTAGTCCTGATAAAAAGTATCTACTTATACCCTTAGATAGGAACAATAACTTACGCCGCCTCTTAGAGCTCGCCACCCAGAGTCCCTTTAGGCCCTAGGGTAAATACAGCATTCATATAAATAATTTTCTGCTACTGCGACGTATCGTTACGCCTGCTTAATTGTGTTCTTGTTGTTTTAAAACCAAGGACTAAGATATCTGATATCGTTTCATTTATATGGTAAGATCATCTCCACTTAAAACGTACCATTTGTACGCTTCGGAGGCCACGTTATACCGGCGGTCCTGTTTGGCGTTGAAAAGTTAATAGTCGTTAAACATTGTCGGAAGCCTTACGGGGTTTGAAAATATCCGATACGGGTTAGCCACTAGCCCGTTTATCTACCAATGCGCACTGGAGTGGGTGGATGCCTTTTGGTGGGGAGAGACCCATGCCTAACAGTGGACCATAAGAAGGGTGTCAGCCAGTAGCCAATGCAATAATTCAATATCATTAGCAGCGTATCTTAAATTTTAGCACCCCGCGCCACCATTGCCTGTAACAGTTCAGAGCCCTGGTTATGCCTTGGTGGAGCCTATAGGTTTGCCCATTTTAGCGTCCAGTGCCAGCAATTTTGCCCGGTTCGCGCAGTTTCCAGCAGTTTCCGACACCCATTTTTGGCTTAGGGCACCATGGCACTTTTGGACCAGATTTATTACGCGCCTGAGTATCATCAGACAAATCCTACGCTGCAACCGGTGCAACCGCTGCAAGAGATGTTGGAATATAGGCAACCGGATAAATACGACGTAGTTGATGTTGAGTTGGCACAAGCAGTTCTCCCGGCGCAAAAAGCCGCTGAAGGAAGTGCGCTGCAGACTTCAAACCACTCGGAATGTGGCTTAGCGCTGTCTTTTGTTCAGTTCCTACATGGATCTGAATATATTGATACGAATGCAGTCACGCACGATGAGCTCCCTCGCATAAGCTCAAGCGCAAAATGACGCCAATCCAACCGCCATCGTAGTTAGAAGTAGCGATATCATCAGCAGTTTGACGGTGGTCGATTTTATTCTACCAGGGAATTGAGACGGGAACCGCGCATTGTAGTTTGCGGCATACAAAATCAAAATGGCATGGGAATGGCATGGCAATCTGCATTATGGTTTTCTCGCGTGCAAGGCCGGGTTTCCCCCCTTCTAACGAGAAGAATGCAGGCCTTACTCCACCGTGCTTAGTCTAATGCGGGTTGATGGATTTCACTTGCCTTTGAGAACATTGTAGAGTACTATAATGATTTCCTTGCGATATTTTCTGGGGCTCCTGAATAGATGAAAACTAAAACTGCGTCATTAGATTTTTAAAAAATCAACACGCCAAACAGTAGTCGAACCCAGTGACAATGAAATCACAACCGTGAGATTTAAGATAGTAGCCTCGAATCCCGAAGAAAGTATTTCGAGTACAATCCCTATTGAAACACAACCCATGAACGTGCTGTTAGATTTATGAAAGAATGGGTGGGTAAAGCGCTTATGATAGATTAACAGTTTAGATAATTATGGGCACCAATAAACTACAACGAGCTTTCTGCTCTTAAACGAGGTTTGTATGAATACGGTAATTCTGTGCAAAAAAGCATTACATAGGCATTTAAAGTTGTATAACAATCACAACCAAATATATAATTTTCACCGCTCGTTGGCTGTTAGGTAAAACATATTGTAACTTTATTTATTAGTGAATTAAATAGAGCGTGCCGTCTACTGTGACAGTGTGCACTAAAAGGGCCACGGGTTAACACTGTTTCCAATTCGGCCATGAAACTATTGGAACAAATGGTTTTCTGCATGTTGTTCTGCACTGTTCAATCGCCTAATAACTAATCCACTTCAACACGTCAGGTCGCGGAGTTGAAACCAATATTTTATATCCTGCAGCATTTTGTTCGGTTTTACCTTGCAACCCATCAATAATGCTCCACATAGTTTAAGCGCCTATTGAAAACATAATGGAAAACTTTCTTTGCGATCTTTCTACTCACCAATAATGTAGGTACTCTACTTATAAAAGTACATAAAGCGACATTTCATTTTATAAAATGCAGATAAGTTAGAAATGTCACTGCTGCGTGCCATTGGGTAGTACTCTTATAACCTACGAGATGGAATTCTTAGCTTCCCAATTCCGCGTGGTATATTTATTCCTTGGAGAAATGGTTCTCACTTTTGATCATAAAAAATTCCTCTAGAGAGAATACACATTTCTTTTTGTTCGGTATTTCTTTTCAAATAAAATAATTGCTATAAGTGGTTCAATATGGTTTTGTGAAAACATATTACGTTGCTTAGTAGATTTTGTGGCCATACTTTTGAGAAACCCTCAGTAATTTCGATCTGATTATAAGGTCCACGCGGATGATGTGCAGTTATAAAATATACTCGTGTTATTCCATACCATATGCCGAAAGAAAAATACTGATACAGATTTTAAGCAACAAATTACCAAGATCCATGGATCCATACTTATTTTTATGGGTACCTACTAAAATCAAAATCAAAGTCTTATTCATTGTCAGGTACGAGTTGTGTACTCTTAATGAACGTCATACATGATAAAATGTTATCTTACATCTAACATCCGCTTTCGGTGCCCCTCAAGCTATCGTAGACCAGGAGAAAGCGGGCGGAAAGAAACTCCCGGCACTCTTTTAAAATCAATTATGAACTATATTGCAGTATTTTCGACCGTTAAATGAGCACGCGTGACAGCAATCGCGTGTGTCAATATCAGCCTACTGTTATCTGCTCACAATTTCTTAAATTATACATGGGGTATAGAAATAGCCAAGTGAAGCCTATTCAACCCCATGCCTTCTTATTTTAATAGTCCTGTATTGTATAAATTATGCCTTTCGGCATAGGACTGTCTTTATTGTTCTCTTAAATTTATGGAAAGGCAGGGATTGAATTTTGTCTGGAATGTTATAATACATTCTCACAGACATACCTATAAATGACTGACGTTTTTTATGAAGCCTGCATTTAGGAAATACTAGTTTGTGGCTGTTCCTAGTTACCATACAATTAGACTTAATATTATGTAAGTCCTTAAATGTGGTAAATATTTGCTTGTTTTTATAAACATACATGATATTTTCAAAAATATACTGTGATGCAAAAGTTAGTATATTAATCTCCTTAAATTTCTCTCCAAGTGACTCCCTACATCCCAATTTATAAATGGCACGAATAGCCTTTTTCTGCAGTACAAAAATCCCTCTAGAGAGAACTGATGGGTAGCTCTGAATAATCTGCAACAAAGAATTCAATTTGTTGTAAGTTGTAACCAAAATATATGTATAGCCAACATGTGTGCTACCACTTCCTCTTCAATACTACAGTGACCTATCATAAATATTTTGTCCACAGCCATTTACTGCCCTGACCCGCTGATTCCAGAGAATGGACGTTTGTTGACGTCACCATCATCAAAGGACGGAAAATATCTGGTGGGTGACCTCATGATATACGCCTGCAACGAAGGTTATGAGGTGGTAGGGGAGTCCTCCATAGTCTGCACTGAAAATGGATTCTGGTCCCACCCACCTCCTTTCTGCTTTCCACCATCTGAAGTACGCAAGGCTGATACAATATACATAGAAAACACTACACTTGTATATTTTGAAGAATAACAATTGTAAGAAAAGAAGAATACAGTAGAAATGTAACAATACTCATAATTAAGAGAATACTCAATACTCTAATAGGGACATTTAAAAATTTCTCTGAGGTACCTTTTATAGAAAAACTCAACACAGGCAGGGAATCTGCTAAATAATAATACTGATACTAAACTAATTTGTCTCCTGTTAACCAGTGTTATTATTACTTTATGTAGTACAAAGGCAGCTGAATATCGTTTTCTTTTATTTGATGTAGGTACCTATTAAATATAATGTGATAAGGAAGCCACAACCTTGTATAGATAACAATAAGTTATCGCACATGACTGTGTTTTAGGCGTTCTGAAACTAGGTACCGGTAAATCTGTTTTAAAAGTTCAGTGCTTTGTCAATTTTTGTTGGCGCTTTAGAGATGCCGCCTATTATAATTATATTATTACCTATGTTATGGACACGCCAAACGTATCGAAGGCACTGAATGTGATTAATTTCATTTTTATTCTGTCTCATTTGGTAAATGGTACCTAATCAATCTTGGCACTACTTTTTATTGAAAAAAGTTTTAAATTGCTTTAGAAAAATAAATTATAATTTCTAGATTTTTATAATTTTGTGTCTAGGCATTATTTTTTAATCTCAAATTAAAGTAAAAAGACATGCTAAGATTGTTTACATAATATGACAAGGGAATAAAAATGGACTATAGGTTGAATAACTTACCAACAATGTTAGTACGAATAAAGTTAAAAATATTGTGAATTGCGTGTAGACTCAGCATGAGTGAGAAAAATTGTTCCTCTTGAGTTTAAGTTACCTATGATTCGATCTCATTTATAAATTGTTAAACTTTTATTTGTTGTTAAAATGCCAAAGTTTATATAATTTTAGCAGTACCTATTTTTAAAATTATGTATACCTGGTTATTGTGTAATAAAGAATATTCTGAAGCTTTAACATATTTTTAATTTCTAACTTATTGACTACGGGTTTACTTTTGAGACGGGGAACAGTTAAACCGCTGCTACATGTTGATTGTTGACATCAAAAACCATAAAAATGGAACGCACATTTTGTGTCGTGTCATTTAGTGTAGTGTCGCTGTCACTGACTGAACCAGAGGAATTGGAATTGGAGGATAGAGCTAAGGTAAGGAGGAAGATATTCTGTCTGTACATATGAAAAAGTGCCCGTCAAAATAAAATGCACTAAATTTAGGGTGGCGCCACTTTAGCGTGAGGTATAAATTTTGAATATCTGAAAATTTATGTAATTATATTAATAATTGAATAACAACTCTTTAAGTTTATATTTACTACACTTTTTTGTACTACTAAGTACTTGAAATTTTCAATAAGTAAGTTCTACTTTAGTCGACAATGATATTAAATTAACTCGGCGAACTTCAATTCGTTGACATTCATACCATACACTATGTCTACACCAGCGCCATCTAATTCGTTCATAATTGCTAATTATGTAAATTGCTACATTCATACGATACCTTTGTCTTCACGAGTGCCAATTTGGAAGGCTTTGGAACTGTTATTTATAGCTTACAGCTGGGCACCTTTTTCAATTTTCTATTCTCCATGATTTTGTATATTGAAATTGTGGCATTATTCCTGATCAAAGCTGCAGTAAGCTGTCTGTCATGTCATCTATCAATTTGACAGTGTCAAATGTCAAACAGTTTCTTTCGTGAAGGACAACCGTCGTGTATACGTGTGTCAGTGTGTGTGATTTACGTGTTTCTTTTATGATTTTTTGCCGCTCAGCCTGATTCTGCGCAAAGTGCAAACACTGTCAATCGATGGTCATCGAAAAGTTTTCGGCGCGTCGGCCAGACGATTACTGCATGTCAGACGGTTCGGTCCGATAGTTGTCCGCTGACTGAAAAAAATACTGTGAAAATGTTAAGTTTCGTGAAAATTACTACTTGGATCTTTATACTATTTAATGTTCCAGCTTCTATAGCTCTGAAACCTTCGAAGCCTTTACAAACCGCGGACTATAAATGGCCCACCGTGGCCGTTACTGTCCTAGTGCGAAATAAGGCACACACTCTACCATACTTTTTATCCTGTATAAGTAATTTAGATTACCCGAAGGAGAGAATGTATATATGGTAAGTTAACATATTTCTTTCATAATAACCAGTAAAATCACCAAAAGTGTCCACTAGCTTCCACTTGTCCAGTTGACCATGGTCCACATAAAATATGAGTAAAGTTCCTCCTGAGATCATGTCATTCCTTTTTTCATTAATAATGAATACTTCAAGTAAGTGCCAGTAATTATTCTTTATTATTATGGTGGATGGAATGGTTGGCACAGAGGAAGTGACCCAGGGTTTGTCGCTAGGCATTTACACACACAAACTGTTGCATTTGAAGACAAAGACAAAATATGTATTTGCACAAATATAGGTACCCCTTGAGTTGTTACAAAATATTTAGATCAATCTATTTACCTACCAGTTTTCACTAGCAAATATATATATATATAATTACATGAAACTAAATATATTAAATATATTAAATATATTAAATATATTAAATATATTAAATATATTAAATATATTAAATATGGTCATTTATTTTTATTTCAATTTGATTTTTTCATATACACTACTTGACAAGTAGTGTTTAGAATTCATTTATTTAGTTGTTATACCTAATGGGACTCATCTGTTCTATTGGTGCCATCCACTATTGGGTCGAGAGAGGAAAAACCGGAGAAAAAAAACTCTCAGCACCTTATGTTTATAAATTAAAATTTTGATTTTACATGCGGACACAGTAGGGTTTTATTAAATTTTGTTATCAAATTTAATATTTTATTTCATTGCCAATTTTAGTCAGTACATTCATTCTCCCTATACTCACCATTCCATAGACACCAGGAAGCATTGGGTGTGTGCAGCTTTACAATAATTGTAAATTTAGCCTCATTATTATTTTTAATTAGGTAATTAAAGTTAATTTAAATCAATTAATATTTGTCTCTGTTTATTTTAAATGTACAGGTTTTATTTGAACAATTACTATTTAGTCAAGGTTTATAGAAAAAAATTAAAAATTAAGCCATTAGTAGATTTGGGGTGAGTCTACAAATTTGCTATTATGAAACCATTCCATTTCAATCCTCAATGAATGACATATTTTTATATCACCAGCTGTTAGGGTGACGGAAAAATTCGTGAGGATATTCAATTGTTCAACCAGAACCTTTACAATATTTAGCAATTTTATAATGAACTAGTTATGAATGAAAGGAATTCTACTTTTGTGGATATGTGATTAACAAAAGCCAAATAACAATACAAAAGCTTTCTGTAAGTACCAGTATTGATTCTGTAAGAACCGGGATTAAAAGTATTCAAACTTTCTTTAAAGTTCAATGACCCAGCAAGCATAGCTCTTAATTTTTGTTGTGTTTCTTAGGCCTTGTCCCAATTGGCTAACATATCCGACTAACAACAACACTTAAACACAGGGCTTGTCTAAATGAACAAGCAACAAAATGTATGCTGACATAATAATGTCATATGAACATTTTTAGTGTGTGACATGGAAATTGGTACATGGTGTTAGATAGTTCAAACATATTTTTAACAGTGGCAGGCAAACTGCAGAAGTAGGTACTCCTTGTTCTAAATTATTTTTTTGTAAAAACAAGTGTACAACTACATGGCAGTAAAAATGTAGGTTAATAGGTGCTTAAAGAAATAGAAAATAGTAACAGCAGCCTCCATCCAGTACCAATATGAAAAGAAGTAGGTACTAGTGGAAACGGCATGTTTAGAGCAACCACTACATCTAAAAGAGAAATCACTAGAGTTGGTAATCACCAATCACTGATCAGTGCAAGATGTTAGACAAATATTACTTTTCTTTCAAGTTGTAGATTTTATTTAGACCTCCACCGTTATTTTAAGTTAGTCTAGAAGAGAGATATTATTAGCATTAAATTTTCGTATAAGAATTGTCGGCACATATAATAAATTAGGATATGTTTGGCCGGCTTTTACTTCATTCCCAAAGCAACAGTTTGACCTTTAGCTCGGTGCATCACGCAGTCGCATAGCACCCAATCGATACAGCCTAATTGTTTTATCTACCTGTCTAGAGCAGGCGTAATTAAATGCAGCCCAGACTCTGTCAATTTCCCCTTTGCGCCCTGTCGTTATTGCATCGGGAAACCATCAGCGACGTCGTTTTTTATGAACGCCGGATGTTTTCGTCTGATAAACATAATACATACATAATATTGTCATTAAACGTTAATTTTTTGACGTCGACTTCGGTCAAACGAAATATTAATTAACGATAGTTTCCTAGGCCTATAAAGTGTCTAGATCCGTTGTGATTTTTTAAACAGACGACCAATATTCATTTTTCAATTTTCACACCGGAGAAATCAACCCTTTTTATTATTTGCCGGCTTGAGGGCGCCCATAATTCCAACAGCTGATTACGGCGACTTTTCAACATTTCTTTTTCTTGAGCAAAGATACTTAATGCCCCAGTTCATAAGATCAAAGTCGCTCAAAAAGAAAAAATGCAGAGTGATATGTTAGTTATTTAGAGTGCTATGCCCGAGAGAATACGTAATGATGAAATTAAACGTTAAGACGTAATAATCATATTATACTAAAGTGGTAGAACCTCACCACTGCATTTGTGGCCGACGTGTGGATAATATCGGTAGACATGGTCTGTCCTGCACCAAAAGTGCTGGTCGCCTATATTGTCAAGGCGCTATTAGGTAACGATGTGATCCGCAGATCTCTTGGCACTGTATCCGTAGCATCCTCATCGGAACCCAATGGATTGTGTAGAGATTGTGCCATGGCGATTGGGGCGCACTTTGGTGTCGGATGTCTGTGGGATGGACGTGTGTTGATACACTGGCCCCCTCATACATACATGAAACATGAAATTTTTTTTTAGGATCTACACTGACTACAATAGCGACAACACCATTGAAATTGTCCAGGAGTGGGCGAAAGTTTTAGGCGATGGTTACAATGGCGTCAACATTACGGCCGTGAACGACACTGGTCCCTTCCATTCCGACGAGGAAGGCCCCGTTCACTGGAGTCCGATGCACTTCAAGCATGTCATCCGCCTACGAGAGGACGCAATGGCTTTCGCTAGGAACAAGTGGGCTGACTTCGTTTTTGTGAGTAGATCGGCCCATATTCCTTACATATCCTTTAGAAATTTGTATGGTAACTAACTATGTATATTAACAAACATTTTTAGATGATCGATGCAGATGCCTTCATAACGGATCCTAAGGCGCTTCAGACCCTGGTCAAGAAAGATCTCACCGTAGTCGCGCCAATGCTTGCTACCGATGGACTATACTCGAATTTTTGGTAAGACGCCCTTAGCACCTTTTTTTTGGTTTGAGTTCTTTATTCTCACAAGAAAACAAAAATTCACTTACGTTAGAAATTCTTATAACTGTTTTGTTACAAAATTCGGCGTACTAAGACATGCCACAAGTAAAATAATTTTAAACACAAATGTACTTAGAAATAAGGTAAAACTGATGTAAGATATACAAATCATTACTTTTTCAACCAGAAATATTTAATTTTAACCATTTACACTTGTTTATTAAACTACTACCGTTATATGTACCTACTCGTATATTAGAATACTGACTAATTTATCATTCTTTTCCGTTCTTTCTGTTTGTAGGTGCGGAATGACTGAACAGTATTACTATAAAAGGACCGATGATTACAAGCCTATTTTGTATGGGCATGACGTGGGGTGCTTCAGTGTCCCGATGGTGCATACAGCAGTGTTAATATCACTGCGTCACGTGAACTCTGATAAACTAACATACAATCCCCAAAAACTCAAAGGTTATGAGGGACCACAGGATGATGTCATAACATTTGCTGTAAATGCAATTAAAAATGGTATATCTCGGAAATTTACGAGTACATTCATTTAATGCATGTTATGATTTTCTCATGTTTCCTGACTTGTAATTTTCTGATACATATATTCATTCATCCAAGTAATAGAGTAAGTAGGTGTATGATTTTATACATTTTTCAAATAATTGATCTCTTAGAACTAAAGGGCATATCGAAAGATAAATATATTAATGCAAATTATTTACGCTTTCTACGATATATTATGATAAGTATAAAATAATTTTTCATTTTTATGGTGTATTTCTATACTACACGCTTAAGGAAATAAATTATTTTATTGTATTGTGTAACTTCTACTTATAGATAAGGATTTCAAAATTTAATATATATTTTTAGGTATAGAACTTTTTGTGTGCAATGACATTTCCTATGGGTACATGGCGGTGCCTCTGGAGGAAAAGTCGGATCTTAAGGAGGATTTTCAACAAATGAGGAATGTCAAATTAGAAGCCCTTAGTCGTGGTGTCGTAATGCCACTTCTGAATCTCTTCGTAAAACGCGTAACTTTTCTGAAACCAACAAAGTGGGGTCTCAGTGAGATATTTGTGATCAATCTTGCAAGACGTGAACAGAGGAAAAAGCTAATGGCGTTGAGTTTCGAGGAGCTCGGAATGAACGCGACGTTCTTCAATGCAGTAGATGGAAGGTATCAAACTCGCCCCACTTGACAGATTCCTAAACGTGTATAAAAGTGTAGCAAAATTATTTGCAAGTCTGTTTGAAGTGTTATATCTGGTTGTGACATTTAAATTTTATTAATTTCAGGAATATCGACCTGAATAATTTGAACAAGCTCTCCGTCACGCTCATGCCAGACTATGAAGACCCCTACCACAAGCGGTAAGTGCATCAGCAATACGAGGATATAGGGCATCGATATCTAAGCGCAGAGAATATTATTATTTTTCTGTTTTCAGGCCCATGAAAGCCGGCGAAGTTGGCTGTTTTCTGAGCCATTACCGGATCTGGCAGAAGGTTTATAAACAGCTTTGATAATAATCAAAGTTTGATATACTTTTTTATATATACTCTCAGTAATTTTAATTGTGTTTACTTAATATTGAACATTTTTCGATTTTAGATTGTTAAAAAACGCTACTCGGTTACTTTAATCCTGGAGGACGATATTCATTTCGTGTCGAACTTCCGTCAGAAGTTCCAACAGGTTCGTCAGGAGTTGAACACGCTTGATTGGGATCTGCTGTAAGTAACTACAAGGGTTTAAATGTTAAATTATGTGATTGTGTAAAAGTAAGTATTGTTGGTGAGATTGGTGCGTAATAATTGTTTAAAGAAATAATGTTTAAATGTTGTCAGATTTTTTGTATGTTTTTTATGTGATACATCAAAAAACAATAAACATTAGTGCGAATGACGACGATTTCATGTTTTGAGCCAACGAACGTACAAAAACTTGACATCGACTACTTTACAAGACAGACATTGGCGTGGCCATGTCAAAGGTATTTTATTCTTCTGGTATAGTTGCAAATTTTTCAGGTACCTGGGGCGTAAAATCCTCCTAGATGGCGAAGAACAATTCGTAACGGAGCATATCACCCGACCTCTGTATTCGTACTGGACCCTCGGGTACATGATCTCGCGCCGCGGTGCCCAGAAGCTGCTCGATGCCAAGCCATTGACCAAGATGCTGCCCGTCGACGAGTTCTTACCCATCATGTTCGACCAACATCCCAAGTGAGTTATAATTGCAAAAAATAATTTTAGAAAAATTAAACCGACATCAAAAATTATGAAAGCAAATTTGTTACATACTTTAGGCCTAAGTTACTATTTTTCGAGGTTGGTTTGTTTAGTATCAAGTATTTTGTTTCTGTTGTTAAATTTTGGCACCAACCACATAAAATAGTAGCCCTAAGGTATGTAATAAATTTTATTTCATATTTTTTTATGTCGTTTTAATTTTTTTTAAGTCCATATCACTGAAACTCCCGGACCGATTTTGATGAAACTTTCACCATTCCCTAAGTTGAACAAAATGCAAACAAACAAAAAAAGAACGAAAACGATCCGTCAGTAACTTTCGGAGATATGCGTGAACAAATATATCTACATACATACATACACACATTCATACACCCATGAAAATTGGTGTTCTTGTTTGGAAGCCGTATTAGATTAACATATGTAAAAATTGTGTAGGTCTGCTGAGAATATTACACACATACGTGTCGAATTGATAAAATCCGTTTATAAATATGCGTTAGTTATGCACGCTAATCTCAGGAATAGCTGAACAAATTTGAATTCGAAAGGAAAACTCTCGGCAACATAATTATAAGCTATAATATTTTAATTAAAAAAAACAAGGGATTGTAACGGAAATCCCAGTTTAATAACTGGGCTTATTTTCGTCTGCTTCTTGCAGTGAGACGTGGAAGTCGCTGTTCCCAAAGCGCAATTTGATTGCTTTCTCCGCGGCTCCGCTTCTGATCAACCCCACGCACTACACCGGCCAGGAGGGCTACATCAGCGACACCGAGGACTCCGATGTCGTGGTGAGTGCCACGTACCAGGACGTACCATTTATCAGGACTGATTTTTGATGGACGCCGCGCCAACCGTACCGTCAGAAAGGACACTCCTTTTAGACGTCAAGTAGTAAAGTTCGAAGACCAAAGATATATCGTATATGCCATGTTTGTATAAGATCTATGTTAATTTGAAAGCTCACATCCTGGTGGATGAAGTCATCGTATGTTTAGTATATGATTCTCCAAAAATGTTTTTCGACCCGGTCCAAATATTTGGCTTTGCGGTCTTCTAAGATGATTATGATCAAGCGTTTAGATTAGGTTAAGTTAACACAAAGATTTATCTACTCTCCGTAAACTGTAAGTAACTATGCATTTAATCAGTAAAATTTTATCCCAGTAATATATAAATAGAATTATGTGGTAGGTACCCATAATTAACAGTAGACTTTCAAAGAATATCTTGATGTGTTTAACTTTAATATAAGTACGCCTATAAAAGTAGCATATTTAGTAATGATTCTGTTTCCTATATTTTTATATTAATTATAATATTCTACTTTTCTATGTAAATTTCTTTATTTTTATAGAGTGAGTTGCCTTCTACCTCACTTTTATTTTTATACTAAAATTTTACTTAATGCTAACCAACTTTATATAAAATTACCTACGCGAAAACCTCTTTTCTTAGACATGTTTGTATTTCTCGTTAAGTTATATAAATTAATAAGAAATTTTATTAGGTATGTATCATTATGATTAATTTATCAATGCTGCCATTTTTTGTGTTGTCGAATTTTATGTGTCATAGCTAGATTATGTTTATTGGATAATAAAGAATGATTAAAATCAAATCCATTGTTTTCTCTTAGCCATATAGATTTAAAATAACCGGCTTTTAAAAATATCAGTTTACTTTCAGTATAGTAATTATTAATATTAATGTTTTAATATCAAAATCTTAATGTTTTAAATCAAAATCTTTGTAAATAGTCCATGTATAATAATATTTCGAGTTATTTTAGTGGCACGCAGAATGTACGTAAAACAGAAGAACAAGAGGGTCACAAGATTGACGAATGTGTCGTGAATTCTATTACAGGGCTTTATAGTGAGCTCAGTGGTTCGATCAGAACAATAAATAATCTTATCAACATTTTAGAGAAAAATATCCCTACATTCAACTACCCTTGTGAAAGACAGAGATTAGAAGTTATATGTTGCTATCAATCACGAGGGAACGTAAGTTTAGAGTGTTCTGATGCAGTGAAGCAGTTTGTGCTATGTGCGAATAATTTTGTAAGAACATGCAATTGCGAAGAAGTTCAAAAATAACAGTTTGTAATTGGAACTATTAAAACAAGTGGTTAATTTAAATGTGTTTACTTATCGTATTTATTATAATACATCATTTGTAACCTTAAACATCCAATTTACACCCTCTCAAGTATACATAAATAATTAAAAGCCGATAGTAAGATTAACAGACAAATAGGGTATGTTTGACAGATAGCAAGATTGTGCATTTTTCAATGGTTAGAAAGGACTTATTTGACGAATAACTGCGATATCTGAGGAATAAATCTATCTGCCGCTTTATTCGTCAGATAACTGCTATTCGATATATTATGTTTTGTATATACGAGCTGAAAATTGCTCCGAGTTGCATAGCTCCGAAGTAATTGCTTTGTGAACATGAGCGTAGTGTGAGCGCAACCAGTACAATAATCTCTTATCAAATCCCTCTATCTCAAAAATGGTTGGGCGTATGATGAAGAAATGTTTTCAACAATTCATTAATATATGTTAACATTATTAGAGCTACAAACCATAGATAATCGCGAAAAACTGATTTTTTGTGATATTTGACCTTGAATAACTCATGACAGACAGACTAGATTTTGCTTATTTGACTGGTCTACTAACCGTCCTCCGTAACCTACCTAGGTTATATAAATAACAGACGTGATGCTATTAACAGACAATATTATTATTTTTTATTTATTAACTTTCATACAAAATACACAGTACATAGGCTTAAATAAAAGGCGTAGACAGCGTAGACTCAAACTCCATAGGGTTATACCGTACATCCTGTCATCGTCAACTAACTTTGTACATATACTTTGTTTTATAAATATACATGTAACAAGTAGTACACACAACAAAAATAAGATACATAATGGAGACCGTCTTAAGTACCTTGGTGAATGAGAGATACCTAGATGTACTTGAGCCAATACTATAATTAGGGAGTCTGACTTGCTTAAACATTCGCTAAGCTATACATATATTTGTCTCACCTATCTGATCATAGATCATGATCATTGAAATGTTAGGCCAGATAGTTATCAATGGAATTAATGATTGAAATTATTATCATTACTCTTGACTCTGATAAACAGCTAGATAACCTTATTCATCACATATTTACTTGACTGTTTACCTGAGGATTGAAAAATCGGCCCTTGAAATATAAATTTGCTGTTTTAATCTTTCTTTTATTTTGTACTTTGTGTACCTACAGACTCCTACTTGTTTCACTTAGGGCACCCCGAGCCTCCATGGACTTAGTCTGCCACTAATAGACTACAAGCCCAACCAGGCCTGTCCCACTCCCCGTGTAGGTATCAAAAATGTACCTACGCACAGCGGCCGTTCCGAAACGGCTAGAAAGGAAAATGGAATAGGTAAGAGTAACGCGCTAGAAAGAGACGCAACATGTGCGCGGGAAAGTGGAAAAGGTAAGACTTATGCGCTAGTAAGAGTCGCAACATTATCGTAGGTGATTAAGCGGTGCGCGATCTGAATTGAACTTAATCGTATCGTAGCTAAAGTCTGTGTTTCTTGAAATGACTTTTCGAAGTGGGCCTTCTGTACTTGTACTATTATGTATTCTGTGCCCATGGACAAAATTTACCTGTGAAATGAACCAAAAGTAAAGTTCATTGATAAGTTTCTAAAGGTTTAATGTCCTATAGGTCATTTATTACTGTACGCATTTGTGTAATTCCTTTTGTATACATAAACAGATACTTTATCAATGAACGCCGTACATATTTCCAAGGGAGGGCTCGAAAGCCAATGGTCGCAACCCTTATCTCTGACCATGACGACTCTTATCATGGTACCAGGTGTACCGCTCAGAAATGATCGCATAGTGCTCTGCGAGTTATTTCCTGATATAGGAATAGCCTTATTCACGTTGGTTCATTTCACAGGTAAATTTTGTCCAAGGGCTTGTCGTCTATAATCTTATCCTACTATTTTACTGAATGTTTCGGCTAAGTGATGATACACTGGAAGAAATAATAATACTTAATAAGTTAGAAGGTTTATTAGACGTAAAGTGAAAATTTGTGTCTTACAATTTTTTATATTATTACAGAAACTTAAAATTTTACTATGAAAAAGAACATTGTTGTTATAATTTATTATTCGTTACCATCTGATTAATTAGTTCGATTATAGTTCTTGTAGGACGACCAGTCATTCCACGGTTCAAGTAAGCGAAGTCACTTCCTTCAGTGTAGGCAACATTGTATGTGTCTAAATGAACCCATTTGCTGTCACATATGAATTGCTTGAGAAAAGCCGCGCAATTCGGAGAGTCTCCATACTGATAGCGCGCAGTGTTCGCGATGTCGGCTGCGGCTGTGTTTTTAATGCGTTCTTCGTAAAATTTCCAGAGTGGCATTCGCCAAATTCTATCGCCTGTCTGACTGCTAGCAGACTCAATATAACAGTATAATTCTTCAGAATTCGTGTAGCAGCCGCATGCAGATCCACCCAAAGTATGTATCAATTCCTTCGACATTGTGCCTACATCCAAGATAAACTTAGGCCAATAATTCCTTGCATATACCAGACTGTCAGCAATCAGAAGACGCCCTTCGCGGGATGGCAACCTTATGTGAATCGATTTCCCATTAGCACTGTAGACAATGTCGCCGAACTTCGGACTTTTTCCGTTTGGCATCAACTCACAAAGTGGCAATATGCCTCGAATGTTAATTGGCAGTTTGAGTATCGCTGCAGCTCTCGTTACTGCTAGAACGCACGCAGCTCCAGCCATATCGCCTTTCATGAATTTTAAATCTTTAGCAGGTTTAAGGTCTAGACTCCCACTGTCAAATGTAACACCTTTTCCAATCAAAACTATTGGACGTGAGCATTCATTTGCACCGTAGTAGCTAATTTCTACGTAGAGAGGTGGTTGGACTGACGATTTTCCAATTGCAACAAACCCACCCATTTCGTGACTAGCCGCCCAGCCTTGAGTTTTGACTTCAACGTTTACATCTAATTCGCAAAGGAGGTCGACTGCGATTTTTGCAAAGTATGTTGGGTTGAGTATGTTCGCTGGCATTTCCTGCAGATATCGGGCTAGATTTTGAGATTCAGCTTTCAGTTTCCCAATGCGCCAACTGTAATGGTCGCAGTCATCGTGAAGGACAATATTTGATTTAGGGATGATTTCTTTGCTGGAAAGACGTTTATATTCCTGAAAATTCCATGTAGCCAATTCTGCTCCTTCCGCGGCGGCTTCGGCGTTACCGAAAGATTCAACATGAATAACTGAGGGCCTAAATTTTTGAAGAGCCCTCGTTCCAATTCCGGATGCAATTCTTATTGCTTCCTTGCTTTCGTCTAACTGCTCTGCTGTATTAAAAGTCAAGCATTCGGTTCCAAGGCCTGCCACTGCGACGTATCCGAAATATTGGTCTAAGTCATAAAAAATTCTACATTCTCCCAGTTTTGGAATGGGGGTTAATTTTAATAATTTCCAAAGTTTACCGTCACACTGTTGATCGTATTTTTGAGCACTGGCAGTAAGTATGGCTGCTTCCCCTTTAACGTTTTCATTGTAATAAACACCTAGAACAAGGCCCTTGTCCTTGATGGTACATGCCTTAGGATCTCTGACTTTTCGAGGAGGTACAAATGGCACACAATCTGATCGCGGAATTCGAAACTGTGATATAAATCTTACACATTTTTGTCCCCATCGAAAATCAAACATGTCTATCAAAACTTTTAATTTGGTAAAAATAACTTTCAGAAATGATTACTTATATAGGCATTGCCTACTAGTTTACATAATTCTTAACCTTTTAGAGTGAATTCTATATAATATTAAATTAAACACGAAGTTTTTATTATATTAAAGAATTAAATAAATTACAATATCACACACAACATATATTTCACAAAACAGGCAGATTTCGCACAATATGTCTTTTAAAACTAGTCAAGAAGTTTTTTTCTTGAGCCAACTAGGTGTGTGTCGCGTTATCCATTCAGGAATATTTAAGAATAGGGTTTCTTGTAGTTGTCGATAAATAATAAGTATTAAAAATGGGATCGCTAGTCGCTCATCTTTAAAAAAGTATACCCAAAATGCCAATAATAATAAACATACGTCTACAGTATAATCAATCGCAGATCTAACGTTAATTTTAGCTCTTTGTTCGAGTTTTTGGTAGTCTATAGGGATAACGATAGTAGCTCGTTCAGCTTTTCTAAGAATTATTTGTGTTTCAGAAGTAATTTTGTCTCCAGTCTTAGTAGCTATTGCAGGTTTATTTATTTTTTCAGGAGGTTTTGGAGGCGAGGAATTTACCTTCTTTTCGAGAGTCGATTTAGTAATATGTGGTTTACTTTGCTTTTTCGGAATTGATTTCTTTGGTTGAGGATTCGCAGCCGTAATATTATTTTCAGACTTCTTTATGATTGTTTTCTTTACTTTTACGGTTTTCTTTTCTTCTGGTTTTTTGTCCGCCTTAATCATTTGCTGCTTTTCAGCCACGTTCTTCAAATCTTCTGTGTTGAGATAAAGAGGTACAGCCGGTTTCTTGCTACTTCCATACTCTTTCACTATGTTGCCATAGTAGTCTATAACTGTTTTACCTTCGTCTCCAAATTTCTCCTCTATATCTTCAGTTTTTTTAACAGCTTTCTTTTCTGTTTTTTGTAAATTACCATTTGTATTATTTTCAGTTTCTTTTTTGTTAAGAATTTTGGGGAATGGGAATGGCTTTTGAACAGGCATTTTAGTTATTTTCTTAAATATTGTCATCTTCTCTTCTTTCTTTTTATCTTCTTTCTTATCTCCATTCCTAAATGGTTTCTCATTTTTCACATCAATATTTTGTTCAACCGTTTCCCGGCGCTTAAGTATGGGTTTAGGTACGAAATTGGGATCAGGTAAACGTAATGGCTTTAGGGGTTCTCTTTCTGATTCCTCTTCTTCTTCCTCAATAATTTCAGTAGGAGACAGTGAACGAGCGGTTTTATCTCGTGGGTTATATGTGTCTTCTTCATTTGAGTATTGACTTGCTCTATCTATATCGCCATTGAGACTGCCTTCATCCGAATAGTCTCCGTCGGTTGATACAGTACTAGCCGTGTAATCTTCATCAAATGACGTATGGTGCCATTTTCCTTCAGAATTTTCTGAGTCTTGACGAACTTGTTGAGGGGTACTTTTGAGTTCTTTTTGTTCAATGGAATTTGATTTGTTTAAAATTTCTGGTGTCTTAGTGACTTTTTCACTGGTTTCTTTTAATTTCTGATTTTCATGACGGTCATATATGTTGTTGTCAATATTGTTGTACGGAATGTGATTTTGTTCAGGCTTGACAGGTGTTTCGGTTTTTTGCTTCGATTGTTCCTCTTTCATTGCAACTGCTTTATAGAATCGGGCCATGGCTTGCTCGTGAAGTAACTCTGTAGAGCTCACAGCATTGCGTAGAGCCTTAAAAGGCATCACACAACGAGAACTGAGCTCTGGTGCTGATAAAGAAATAGGTGGCGGTGACAATGCATCTTCCAAGTCCAGTTGAAATGATTTTCGTTTCTCTGAAAATTAAAAACACAATATATGTTTAAATTATATTTATTTTGTAAACGTCGTTAAAATTTAATACGTTTTCTCTTTTAGCAATAAAAAAAATTATGAGATTTAGGTCGCTTTTGCTTAAAGTGCGAGTAATAGAATATCATTAAAAATAGAAACATATTTTGATATATTTTCTCGCTGGCAATCCATTTTATGTACAACATGACGCCATGTGCGTAAATAGTTCTTTGCGAAAAGTCACCACAGCCCGCTGGGACTGGGCAATTAATGTACCACTAAAAGCACGGGCATTTTAACATCATTGTCTGTCAATAGTGGTCGACCTTTCGTGGCGTGACCGCACTCTGTTTGCTTTTACGCTGACAAAGTGCTTTTTGCTCTGATTGAGCTAAAAGCCTGTTATGGAATGAGATATTTTTAGCGGAGCTTGCATTCTATTAAATTGATCCATCGCCAATGCTTGATGCAGATAATTCGCTTTAGCTTTTAAATTATTTTTTATGGCTTGTTATGTTTGGTCAACAGTTCAACACACCGGGTTAGTGTGCGCGTAAAATCGCATGAAACCGCAGCGTGTATTTATAGGCCAAATATGCGTCTAATAATGTTACGTCCAATAACACTTTCAAATATGAAATTTTATTGGCTAGGGTTTAGCAAAATATTATTTATTAAAGTTAAAATGAAAATAATACTGCTTATTGTATACTTAAATATTCGTAGATACTATTCATAAATTCTGAATACACATATTTAAAACTTTTGAAAATGAAATATTGTTGTTAGCAAAGAGTGATGAGTACCTAACTATATTACTTTATTTAATATAAGAAATAATAAAGTTATTAAAATAAATATAATAAAAAGTACCTGTGTACTGGTAATGGTACAGCCATTACTGTTATGATTTTCAATTTATAATGTTTATAAATAAAATAAATAAATAAAATGAAAGTAAAACATTTTGAAACTTATAATACATATTATAATATAATAATACTTTCGCTGTTGTATTTTTATTTCATGATGGTTACATTTGCCTGATGCACACATTATAAACATTTCACTATGATTGACCTAGATAGGTACATCATAATACAGAACATAAATATAAAAATAGACCGAATTGATTTAAGACACAATTCACTATTGTATAGAGTATAGAGTAAAAATAAATAGAACAATGTTATCCTTACCAGCTTTATCCGCCGACTTAGTTCTGTCAGGATACAGGACTAGCATAAATTCGCTGCTGCCGGAATGGTCACGCGACGGGGACGCTCGGACGGCGCGGTCTGGCCCTGGTCTCAGTAGAGCTTTCATCGTGGGATCCGGGACTCGCTTGGGTGGCGGCTCTGCCGGCTCTGGCGTGCTGCATGCCACGGGCGCTGAACCGGACATACGCTTGCGACGGGGTGCCGGCGAAACCGTCAACACTTGGCTATCCTCCTTTTTTAATACTTCGTTTATAATGCGTGATTCCACCTCTAAAAATTCCATATCGACACTGCGTCCCGGTATCTTTACAGGTGCTGATTCAGCGCTTGGGGCGCTCATACCGTAGGGACTCTCAGCTTTCACGCGAAATTTGTACTCGCTGCCCTCTATGAGATCGAAAAGAGTTACGTTTGTCTTACGACTGGTTGTCGCTTTCAGCCAAACATTCCAACCACTGCGGTAGTACTCTATGACATAGTTGCCGATGCGGCATCCACCGTCATCCTCTGGCGGCTCCCAGTCTAAGGTGACTGATTTGTCCACTTGGCGAGTCACTGAAACGCGTCTCGGAGAATCGGGTGGAGCTGTTATAGTTACCAAAAAGGCGGCTGTGTCTTCACCGATGTTATTTTTCGCATGTATTTGATATTCACCGCGATCGCTTCTTCTTGCAGATTGAATTTTCAATACCGAAAATTTGGGCGTGTTCGTAATTTCCACACGACCATCACTGACTATAGGCTGTCCATCATGTCGCCACTCAATACTTGGCGTTGGTTTTCCTACTATTGTGGTTTTGAGAAAAACAGTTTCGTTAATTTCGTATAATAAACCATCTTCGTATTGGCGTGGATATCGTAACTTTGGAGCGGCTTCTAAAGCTAATCGTGCTTTTGTGACTGCATGCCCGACTCGGTTTGTAGCAGTACATTTAATTTCACCTTCGTCAGTCGATAGGGTCTGATGAAAGATCAGGACACTCGAGTATTCGTTTGTTGTGATAGCTGTTCTTCGACTACTGAAAATTTCATAATCGTCTTTAAACCAGGCAATAGTCGGAGTCGGTGAACCCGAAAAACTGACTCTAAACTCTGTCTTATCATTTTCTAACACAGTTACATCTTCTAATTGTTGAAGGAATAGAGGCGCTTCTTGTGAACCTCGATCGGAACTTACAGTAAGGACGTCGGAAAGTTCACTATATTCGGAACGGCCGACGACGTTCAGTGCAGCTACTCTGAACTGGTAGCGGTGCGGAGGCTCGAGCCCGGAGAGCACTAACTCTGGGCGCAATACTACTGGGGGTGCTGTTCGAATCCATTCCGCTGATCCTAGTCTGTTGCACTCCACTTGATAACCTTTTAATGGGGCGCCTCCGTCGTGTGCTGTAGGTTCCCAGCGCAGTGTTATCGCATTGGGCTCATCGTCCGACAGTATCGGTATAATGTCCGGCTTTCCCGGCGCCGCTGGCCGCCCTGAAATAAGAAACGAACTGGATGAGCAACAAGAAAAAATCTCGATAGCGTAACCCGTGATTGCCTTCGGTTCAATAAAAGTTGCGTTCCATCAGTAAAGAACGATTTGGCATTATACTGCCTACAAAATTAGACGCGTGATAATCGTTACATGAACGCAGACCGTCACGATTTGTTTTGTTGTGCCACGCCACGAGAATCTCAGCGAGCAGTCTTTTTAAAAATAGCCATATATTATACTGGGGGTTTACGACGGCCTCTCGAGTGGACATGGAGGGAGTAGGCGGTCGGCGGCTTAAGGGGGTGAGGTGACGCTGGAGTCGATATTCACCTGCTGACTTCCAGTGCACGTTCTTCCTGGGTTTGAGGACAGCGTGTGAGGTGGAGTGCTGATTGCCCATGGCGGCGGCGGCGCGCGCCGACACACTGAGCGCGGCGCCCGCGCGCCCCCTCCCCCGCCGCGCCCCGCCCTCCCGCGCGCTGGGAATAACTCACCGTTGCCGTACGCCCGGATGCGATCTTGATCTGTTTTATGGATGGCTTTTTATTAATGATCTATAAGAGGTTAAGACCTTTGGCGCATTGATCGATCGATACGCCCGTCAGTCAATGTGAAAAAGAAACGCTGCCAAATTAACATTCTGAGACGCTTGCCCATTGGTGGTTTCCTCTGAATTATAAATGTTCCGCTCGCGTGGGACATTGTTTATGTGTTGAATTGGTAAAGCTAATTTTAGAAGTAATGTCTGTTCGACGCCGCCGCCATCTCGTGGCGATTTCTCACATGGTTTGTCCCATGGTTTGAATCTAAAATTTGTGTACGCGTAAAATTTTATTGTATCATGACCCGACCATAAGCTTATTTATTATCTTACTATTCAAAACAAATTAGGTCGATGTTGTCTAAATATTCATTGCCTTTAAAACTATCTATTATTATATCCGTTATGTATAGTAACGATCAGATCGGATCGGATTTATTTGCAATATGTATTTGTTGTCAACATGATTAAAGAACCATAATAAACTGAATAAAAATTTAACTTTTACTTAGTTACCGCCAACCTGGTTAACTTAAAATGTAAAAATTTAGTTATTATGTTAAATTAATAAAAATGAATTGTTTTGTCTTGCTAATTTAATCCTGGCTATGGACAATAATGCTGAATATCACAAACTTTTCAGTAATACATAATTTCTAGTATAATTTATTTTAATTAAAGAATTAAGGTAATCAATGATTTATTTAAAAATAAAATAAAGTGCGAAATTAAATAAAATTAAAAATAATTGAGATGGAACATTATTATAAAACCAATAAAATTACATTTTCCTTAAAATTTACATTTTTCGAATATAAATTGTATTTATTATGCAAAGTAAATTTTATGTTGAAATATCTGTACATATCGATTCGATCTGTCCATTCTATTCATCCAAATATCTGTACATTCTGATCGATTGGATTCGCCTTTTCAAACGAGAAAGCGTTATCAAATAGTTTGATTAAATTAAATTAGGTACGAAACAAAAACATTAACATACCTAGTACCTACCTATGTATATTGTATATAAGTATCTTATAAAGTCATAAAGGTTGTCCACTTGTTGGGGTAGCCCTAACATTTTTATTTTTTTGGACAATTTTTTTTTAATTTTATTTTTAAAAATGTGGCATTAAAAATACATACATCTCTAAATTTTCACCCGTCTATCACAAACACCTATTTTTAATAGTCATTTTAGTAATTAATAATTTTTCATTCCGCTCGATAACTTATATGGCAAAACAACGTTTGCGGGGTCACACAAAAAAAAATTACAAAAACAACGATGTACAACAAAGTACAAAAATTTATTTTTTTCGGAAAATCGAAAGAAAATATTCTGTAAGTACTTCACTGTTCACCGATTTATTGTTTATTATATTATTATGTGAGAATGAAATGAAAAAAAATTTTTTTCGTTAATATTTGGATTTTTAATTTTTTGTTCTACTTATAAATAAAGTTATTATAAACAAAGTATTCAAATTTGTAAAACTTTTATGGCGTGATCTCGTAAATTATGTATACATATAAGAAGGGCTCCACGAAGGGAAAAAAATTTTACGACAATTATTTAAACCTTTTTTTAATTAACAATGAAAATGGAAGTTCGAGAAAATTGTGTTAATTAACAATCGTCTAACCTCTTGAAAAATTAACTTTAAAATTAACTTTAAAATTGTAAAACAATTATTGAGCGTGACGTACTCGAATATGATGCCGCGACCGAACCCTGAATAATGGAGCTACAACTCCGGGAGTCCAGACTTATCTTCCTAGAATTTTCTCCTCTTTTAGGATCTTTTTCAAATTTCAGATAACTTTAATATTTTTGAAGTTATAGTTACAAAACCAAGACTCCCCTTTTTCCTCTTTGTTTTTTGTTTATAACAAATGAAATTTTTATTGGCAGATAAATTAAAAAACATACTTTTTTTCAGAATTAAATTCTGCATCTAATGCAATAATCGCCATATTTTTAAGAGCCCTGTAACGATTTTTCACAGGAAACTTCACTTCTCGACTACACTATAAGTACCTAATCTTTTGATGTTATTTCATTTCGTTTTTTGTTCTCGGATCAAAATCAATTGTCTTAATAATAATTTATTTTTATGGCGTTATGCCAACGTTTTGCATATCTTTTTAACCGTGAAGATTGAAAAATAGAACTTTTACTGTTAAGTTAGTTCATCGTTAGTTTTTAATTAAATAAAAAAGAATCTGCTTTAGGTATACCTATTTTTTTCAAAAAGTTAAACGAAAATACCTACTTCTAATGCAGCGATTTTGATAAAACTCATAAACTGAATTCTGGAATTTGATCTGTCTGTCGTACCTTTTTTTAAGATATCGAATCGATTAAACAGTAGGTACCTACCAAAAATAATTTTCGGGTGCTCGTTATACGTACTGAAAAACTTTAATAATATAATAGTCTTCGTGAAAAACCAAACTAGAATATCCAGCTTGTAGCGCCATCTACTGGTATAATTTTGTACTGCATTCTCTTACATCTATGTTACTTACTCGTTGGGGTTTGAATCAAGAAAGCTTTTCTAAAACCACGTCCAATATGTTGACTGTACTATCCGGTAGATGGAGGCATAGGTAGAGATTACTACAATTTGTAAATAATAAATTCTGATTAATTAAATAATGTCTATTCAATATTCGTTTCAAATTTCATTAATTGGTGTTATATGTTTGGATAACTATTGGATAGTTTAATTAGCCTGAGATTTTTATGGTGCACTACACTATGAACTTTTTGTATTTAATTAATTGTTCATTTATTGCGTGTAGGTTACTAATTATTTTCTACAGTTAAAGTAGGCATGCACCTACAATCACTGCTTACAATGTGGGTTATTTTAATTAAAATAAACTAAGTATGCCTACGTTCATTTATTTTATAAAAAGTAAAAAAAATAGAATTAACTCTTCGTTTATTAATTCTATTCATGGAAATATAAAATTTGTCAATGTTACGAGAGAAACGTTAGTAAAACTTTAGTTTACCCCACTGAGTTGAGATACTGAGATTCCACTGCATTTACCTACATCAAGGTGCATATTTTTTTTGCTTGGAAAGTCTTTGTAGCGACAATCCTGTTGCCTTTAATGTACAGTACATGTGTTATTTCAAAATTATTAATAAAGATAATATCTTGGCAACCAAACTGTAGTGGAGCTAGCCATATTCCATATCTGACAAGTTATGAAAAACGGCTTTTGCAACTAGACTAAACTTGAGAAGGAATCCAGGCAGGACGGACTGTCTGAGGTATTTTCAATTAAAATAGATATTAAAGCACTGACCTGTGAAGAGTTGCTTTTGTGTAGTAACTTATAGTACCTAATATTTTAAATGTGACCTGAAATATCTGTAAAAATTAACTATTAACTTTTTGTTTGTTCTAAAATAGTGTTCTATGCCACGGGGGCCTCTTAGGACCATAATCGTCCCTATGTGCAAAGGGCCTCCAATAGCATAAACACGGACCTGAATCATGCCTGAATTTAAGAACAGGAATCGAATATCAAATCTTCTTCCCGAGTACTTGATGGCATGGGCACCTTTTGCACCTACCCAGTACAGTTTTTTTTTAATATTTTTATCTTCATTTGGAGGTCAATTATTGATTAAAATCGACTACAACAATATCAGAAATTTAAACTTGACACGTAATTATGTCTAAAGCATCGTACTGTGCCTAGGACACTAAAAAAATTGGGAGATAAACCATGGATTAATCCTATGGATTCTTGAACCATAGATCAATTCTCCCAATTTTTAATAGGAAACTATTCACTGTATCTATACATTTATTTGTTCAGTAGATTTATTTTATTATCTACCCCAAGAGATTTTATACAATTACCTATATACAAAACTGTTTACTTTGTGTGTATTTGTACCTATTACATACTAATATGTGTATGTTTAATAAAATCGCTTTATATAAATTAAAGATTATATAAAGCGTTGTTTATTAAGCATCGGAAGTAGGAACCTACCTATTTTTAACGACAGAAGAACGTTTTGGTTTTTAATTTTTTAGTATCTTAGACTTTTCTATATTACAAAAGGGGTTTAGATATTTGGGTTGTGCATGTGTATAGAAATATTTGAATCAGTTTATTGATTTAGCTGTGGTACGAGGAATACAATGTCACCTTGACGTGGCGCGCAAGCGGCGGAGGCGCTGAGTATTTCTGCCCGCGTTGGCGCCGCTCCAGGGAGATGTAGGTCGAAACGCGCGACTCGTTCTTACACATCCTCACTAAAATGATACATTTTTAAGTACATTTCGGAGAAAAATCCGATTCACATTGGAATTCCAGCATGTATATCCCGCTGTTATGGTGTGAAATTTAAAACCTTGATGTTAATCATGAGTTTGTTACCACCCACTTCAACGAAGATATGCACAGGAGATATGTTACGGGTAACAGTATGTTTAAAAAGAGCGTCATAAGTACTCATCAGACATGTTTTTGGATCAATTTGTCAGTGCACTAACTAACGCACAGTACCTTTACTAAAAAGTAAAGTGTATGGATTCTGTGGAAGAAGACATAGGCCGTGAGAGTCCTCGAGGTCCTATTACGTTAAAAATAACATGCTCCCAAAAAATAAAATACCTAATGGATCATTTTATATTAGTAACAAACAAGTCTGACGCTGACATCGATTCTTTTTTTAGAGTTTCATTACGGACTAGTCAACAGATGGAACATGTATGTTTTCACTGCTCTTATTTATTGAACACAAAAGCTGACGCCGCCGCACCGCTCTTAAACTTGGATTCAAGAAAATATGTCAAAAGTATTAAAGCTCCTTTCTGTAGTCGTTTTACTTATAATTAAAACAATTTAACGGTGTACATTACTGCACATTTTTAAGTGTAGGGCCATAGGCATGGGCTATGTTTGCAATCTAACTTTCTATTTCATTCGATGTCACTCTATTCCGATGCCGTAAATCGTAGTCCGTAATTTCAGTGGTTTTAAAGTGAGACTGATATCGTCAGACACTGTCAGACTCGTCTCGTTCGACATTGTACTATGTACCTATAGGTAGGTAGAAGTTAATTACAGTGATCATAAAGCCCATCTATTCCACAAACGTTAAAATTAAGTACTATATCCTACTACAATTATTATAAATGTGAAAGTTTGTGAAGGTGGATAATGGCTGGATATTTGTTCAAAAATGTCTGAACAAATTTAGTTGAAATTTGGTATGACCTCGTACGTTGTTTATAAACTGGATTAAAGATTTAAAGATTTTAAAGAGTTAGGTATACCTCGCTGGACGGAGTTTTAAAATCAACGGACTAGTTTATTTATAAACTAGATGAAAACCCGGCTTCGCTCGGGTGAAATGTGACTCATACTCATAATACACATAGATCTAGGAACAAAATGTAGGTAGATATTTCTGTAGTCATCGGTTCTAAAGGAATATTAAAGGTAAGCAAGGCATAGCTAGATTCGTATAGCTTCGTTCATTGTGTTTAATAATATAGTAAATAAAAACTGCAAAAGTTTTTTCACTAATAATTTTTATTTTAAATCAACATTCAATAACGACAATTTTCATTGAACATATCGACGGTTCCCGGGCTATTTGTATTAAGCGACATTTTGGGCGAAATTGACTTATATACATATTCGGAATCAGCGAATTTTTCCGCGTCTATTGAGCGGGGTTTGGTGACGATCTGAGCACTTTTTTGTCGCTTAATACAATGGCATTTTTGGAGCCCATTTTGCACTACGATGTATGAAGCGACACAAAATTTTGACAAATTTAGGCACTGTGTACTTAAGCTATACTATGAAATACCAGAGAGTTATTTAAACCAAATAGCCTCACCTGATAAATATTTTGAAATGTCGCTTCATTCAATTAGCTTTACCTTATAAATACATAAGAATGTCACTTCATACAATTAGCTTTACCTTATAAATACATAAGAATGTCACTTCATACAATTAGCTTTACCTTATAAATACATTAGAATGTCACTTCATACAATTAGCTTTACCTCATAAATACGTAAGAATGTCGCTTAATACAATTAGCTAGATACTTGAATTTGCTAGATGTGGCGAATAAACCCATGTTTCTTAATATTTTATTAAACTAGCACTGTCGCTACAGTCACTACAAAAACAAAATTTTAGTACTTCAAACAAATTTAATAATAGCAGTATACACTTAATACAATCAAACTTGACTATGGATTGACTATTGAGGCGTCGGTTAAAACATTGGTTTTAGCAAGGGCGCGCTGGCGGCGCATCCATCTAATAAGGGCGTCTAATAACAGGGCGACTAGTTTTAGAAATTTAAGGGGTCTGAAATTCTACAAAAGGCGGGCATTCTACGTGGGGCGCTCGGGGACATGGATGTCAAAATTGCCCATCCCACTAAAACCGGAGAAATAAGAATATTTAATTTGGTGGAATCCGTAAGCCGCCAGGAAATTATGGCAGCGATTGCGGACCTGCGGTTGCCCTTGGAGGACATAAAAGTTGGCGATATTCGTTTCACCCTACCGCACTGGGAATGGTATGGGCTCGTTGTCCACTCACTCCAGTTAAAAAACTGTCAGGGCGATCAGGGCAAGAGTTCAAGTACTAGCACCACGCAAGCTGCAGTGCTTCCGATGTTTGGAGTTTGGACACGTGCGACAACAATGCACGAGCTCTGTGGACAGAAGTTCTCGCTGCTAAATGTGCGGTGAAAAAGGTGACGATCACAAAGCGAGGGAATGCTCAGCTAAGTCACCTAAATGTACCGTATGTGCTGACATTGGCCTACCTGCAGACCACCGAATGCGAGGTAAAAAATGTACTCCGCCTTGAGCAAGAGCTTGGCTGGAAGTTCTCAGGATTCTTCTAACCCATCTCAGGATTGACATAGAAAGTCAACTAACGACTGAAGAAGCAATGGAGATTTAGAATTCACAGGATTTCGGGTCCTCCAGGGCAATCTGAATCACTGCCGCGGGGCTCAAGCTTTATTGTTAAGGTCCTGTGCGGAGTGGTCGATTGCCATGGCAGTGGTGGCAAAGCCGTACGATGTGCCGAAACATCCTCTTTGGTTCGGGGATATCGATGGCTCTGTTGCCATTTACTGGGGTGGAAAGAGATACCCTTCGTACTCCCTCATTGATGGAGGGCAGGATTAGGCAGGTGGAGTGGGGACCTCTCGCATTTGTAGATACTCTGCTACATACTCGTATCTCCCAACTGTGGAATTGGTGCCTATGAAGCATACCTAGATAGACTCGCAGTTTTTACCCGTAGATGCCTACCACGCCCTATTATAGTGCTGGGTGATTTTAATGCTCGCTCAAAAGCATGGGGTGACACAAGGGGAAACAGAAGAGGAGAAGTTATCCAAATGTGGGCGACAGGGTTGGACCTTCGGCTTGTCAACACTGGATTCATAAGTACCTGCGTACGGTAGCAGGGGGAGTCAATTGTGGATTTGACATGGGCTTCAAATGATATCGGGATGGAGAGTCGCAGAAGAGTTAGTAAGTCTATCCGACCGTCGCTACATCATGTTCGCTGTGACATTGCGACCCCCTAATAACAGACACGTTGGTCAAGCACGACGATGGTCTGTTAAACAGCTTGCCAGTAACCCATTAATGACCCACTACAGGGTCGGGTCTCCTTCTCGTAATGAGAGGGATGTAGGCCTTAGTCCACCACGCTGGCCTACTGCGGGTTGATGGATTTCACATACCTTTGAAAACATTTTTTTTTGTGAACTCTCAGGCATGCAGGTTTCCTCACGATGTTTTCCTTCACCGTAACAGCAGGCGATATTCAATTTTTTTTTATAAAGCGCACATAACTTTTTTACAAAGTCATTGGTGCGTGCCACTGGGATTCGAACCCGGACCCCTCGATTCGAGGGAGGTCGAATTCTAAGCCACTGGGCTATCACCGCTCACGCTGGATTTTGAGCAGAAACCCTGACCTTTTCTGATCCCGAGAATGAATCAGTCTGGGTACGGGAAGTAATGACATCTATATGTGACGTAGCGATGCCCCGATGTAGGGCCTCTAATAGAAAAGAAGTATACTGGTGGTTGGTGGTGGTACATTGCAGGATTGAGAGTTAGATATCCTTTGAAGCGGCAACAATCCTGACACGCTTTCCACCCCTCGACATCTTGGCGGACATGGATGACAAGATTTACCTGCAAAGTCGTGCAATTCTCCCAACGAGAAAATAACGATGAGCCAAATCTTCTGCGAAAGCAGGCACATAGACGGGCTTGGACTGAATGGCGCCAACGTCTGGAGGAGAAGCATGCAGGTCAAAGAGCTGTTGGAACAATTCTGCCCAATTTTGACGCCTGGATGGGAGGGTAGTGTTACGTTCCGACTGTCACCGCGCATGGCTGCTTTGGTGAGCATTTGTGTCGGATTGGACGGGAAGAAAAACCCCATTGCTACCACTGTGATGGAGATCAGGACGACGCTCAGGACACCCTTGAAGCGTGTCCTGTATGGGAATATGAGCGTTCCGCCTTGGTTAGCCAAATTGGGGTTAACTTCGCTCCGTCTGCAATTGTAGCAAAGATGCTGGCGGAGAAAACAGACTGGAAGGCAGTGGTCTCCTTCTGTGAAGCCGTCATGGTAAAGAAAGAGGCCCTTGAGCGCACCCGGGAGATTGTTGACAAGATAATAATTCCTAGGTACCTTTAAATTCAACAATGTTTTAACCGCCCATTTCAGTAAACTTCATTACTCAGGCACGATTAGAAACAAATAAGTAAAAACAAATCTTCAATTTAATGCATTTAGCCTGGAGCTATTATTTTCAGTTCTAGGTGGTTAGGTCATTTAACCTGGAGCAAGAATTAACAAACCTAGGCGGATAAGTCAGTTAGCCAGGAACAAAAAATACTAATTGGAGGCGGTTAATACATTTAGCCTGGAACAAAAAATTAAAATAAAAGGGTTATTTTGTATTAAACGACATCTAACTTCGTTAATAATAGGAATATCACAAAAAAAACCTAATCAGATTATGCAGACTATGTAACCTTATCAATAAATATCCATCTTTTTCTAAAATTTTACAAATTGCGGAAGTTATGAATTTTTTTTCAAAAATCAAAACTTTAAACTGCTCTGGTGTAAAGTTTACAAAATGTCGCTTAATACAAATAGCCCGGGAACCGTCGATATTATTTTGTAATGTGCACGTGATGATGCGCTTTCATTTGAGACCCCACTCGATTATATTTGCAGACATTCGGTTATTCTTCCCCACTTTCACCCCCCACAACTTTTAAACGACTCGACCGATTTTCATCAAACATGTCTAAGAACACTCGCCCGTAACTCACCTTTCATACAAAAAATACTAAATTGAAATCGCTTCATCCGTTCGCGAGCTACGATGCCACGACCAAATCACAGACAGACAGACAGACAGACAGACAGACAGACAGACAGACAGACAGACAGACAGACAGACACACACGTCAAACTTATAACACCCATTCTTTTGCGTCGGGGGTTAAAAATATAAACTAACATAAATTAACAAAACATATACCTAACTTTTAAGGTTTATTCTCTGAAACCTCTTTGTTTTAAGCACTCAGTCTTTTTCTCTACTTTGGCAGGTAGATATGTAGGAACTTACTAATTTTTTTAAAAATAAAAAAAATAATTTGTTCTTTCATATATTTCGGAATATTCATATTATTCATATATTTCGGCATAATGTGTGTAATCCAAACAAAGTAAATCACTATGCAAAACTAAATTAAAGTAACTAAATTTTATGACATTTGAATTAAAACCTTTTATTGTCATGGTTAGTGTTCTTTTTTCTATATTTTTTTTTAAATAATGGCAACCACATCTCTTGTGAGTGAGACGTACCTATTTGGCCAACTACGACGTTATAATGAAAGTAGTACGCAGGAAAATTCGGTGTTTATTTTCCATGGTTGTTATCGCAATCGGCCAATCTCAGGTTTAAAGAAAAAACACATGCATAACAAAGAGTAGGTATATATATCATAAAAAAATTGCAAAAACGATATTTTCGCGAAACGTCAACGACTGAAGAAAAGTATTTAATTTTGTTCATGGAGGATAGAGATAAGGAGGATCATCTTGTACATGAAAAAGTGTCCGTCGAAATGCATTAAATTAGGGTGGCGATGGCGCCACTAGCATCAGATATAAATTTTAAAGCCGCATTAGGCGAGCGTAGTGGACTAAGGCCTACATCCCTCTCATTGTGAGAGGAGACCCGACCCTGTAGTGGGTCATTAATGGGTTACTGACAATTACTTTAGTCGACAATAATATTAAATTAACTCGGCGTACTTCAATTCGTTGCTACATTCACACCATACATATATCTACACTAGCGCCATCTAATTCGTTTACAATTGCTAATAAATTGCTATATTCATACCGTACCTTTGTCTACACCAGCGCCATTCTGGAAGGTTTTGGGACTGTGTACACTTTTTTCAATCTCTATCCTTCATGGTTCTGTTTTATTATTTAGGTAAGGTTTCGATCGAGTCTACCGTGCCCCCTGGACGAAATTATTAATATAGATACATACCTATCTACGTAGGTATAGCAAAATTGTAGATTAGTATTAGTTTGTAAGAATTTTCTGTAGATTTTGTTCGTCCTCGCCTGCAACACTCACCCATATCTAATTCCTAGTATCTACGATAACTATTGTATTTCATTATTTCCGTGAATAAATATGTATAAATTCATTATGCAGGGTGTTTGGCTTCGAACTAGCGATAGGTAATTTAAGGGCATAAAATAGATCAAATTCCATCGACAAAACATATAAGGGTCTAGCCCACCTCCTCCTTTTGAAATGATTTCCATTCGAATTTTTTATGAATTTTTTTGTGGGTTCACAAGATATGTTTTAGCACCACAGTACCTATAATGATTTGGGTGCTAGCACCCAGCGCTTTTAATTTTACCCGGTTGGCTATATCTACTTAAAATTGCTTTGCACCTATTTCTATTCTTAAGTAGGTACCTATACAGTTAATTTATAAGTAAGCTATTTAAGGCTTAGGTTACTTTAAATAGTTTTTTTTTATAAGTACAGCAAGCAAACAGACAGACGGGCCACCTGATGGTAAATGATCACCGTCGCCTGACACGTGCAACAACCACGGGGGGTCGTCAGTGCGTTGCCGAATATGAAGGAGAGCTTTTTTTATGCCCGTCTTGAAGAATCCCATGTCATTGTTAGTTAGTCCTGTGAAAATAAATCAGCCGGAATCGGAAGAACGTTCCAAAGTTTGCATGTACGAGGCAAAAATGTGCGTGAAAAGTGGACTGTAGAGGAACGCCACATATCCAGGTGGAATTTAATCACCAGTTATTATAAAAAGAAAAAAATAACATTTATTAAATATTATTTCGTTAACGACCATTAATAAGGTCGGCGGAGGTGCCAGAGAGAAAGTTGTGAAGCGATCAGGAATCGAAAACCATCCGCATACTTTAAGATCGTTCTTCGATTCATTTTGAGGTTTGGTATCGTTACATTATAAGTACAGTATGTTTAGCTTCGAACTAGTGATAAATAAGTTTAAGGGCATAAAATAGACCAAATTTCATCGGAGAAACACCCCCCATAGAGGGGTCTTACTCCTCCTTTTGAAATGGCAGCCATTTGAATTTCGTATTAAATTTTTTTGTGGGTCCACAAGATAATTTCGATTTCTCTGGTCCAGAGTGTTCTTCAGAGATGAAAAAGGGGTTATTTGATAGAATAATATAACAATTTATGAAATAAAAAAGAAAATTTTGTTAATTTTTAAATGTAAAATGTCAAAGACCTGTAATGTCGTGTGGACCCTTATATCGGGAGTGTTTTGCCGATGAAATTTGGTCTGTTTTTTGCCTTTAAATTATCGCTAGTTTGAATCCAAACACGCTGTACAAACCTACAAGCCGTCAGGCAAAAAAAAGTGTTTTATCTCCAAGTAGATATTTACCTATAAAATTACATCGCAAAAAATCACACATTTCTCCAATTTTTTCTCAGACACATTAACAAAATAAACCGGTTAAGCGAAAATAGAATGCACAAATTATACTTATGATTGTATATTGGTCAATTTACAAATGTAAGTAATACGTACATTACATTTAACTCGTTGAAATAAGTGCGCAGTTGCCCTAATTGCATTTTAGATTTGAGTTCACAAAATATAATTTATTGTATTAGATGCGTAGCCAACATGCTTTGCGGTTCTGGTCCTCGTTTATAATTAGATCAAGAATGGATGGTTTGTCAGTGATTTCTTGCCACATGTGTTTTTCCGTGAATGAGATTTCACAATCCATAGAATCCAAAGGAACATTCTAAGCGTTCGATGGAATCTATACATCTATTATGGACCTCCTCCTTTTTAAAAATCGTTCAAAAATAACATCGCTCGCAATAAACAGTTGAATTTTAAAAACAACAAGCTAGGTTTTTAAGTCTCTATAGTAGGTATTCCGAATGATTCTGGTCTGGATGGTTCTGGTTCTGAAAAAGAATGTTATTATTGCTATGCTTTGAACGAGCGATTCTTGTTTATTTTTACCTTTATATATTATAATATTTATTCATTCACCGCCGCGTAAAAAGAGAAGGGATGCGGCCATTCCAGCTTTAGCGCTATAGGGCTTATGGAATGCGAATGTGTGCTTGAGGCACTGTCCAATGATCTTTAAAATTCTTACCTGGCAGTCACGTAAGAAATCAATAATGATTTAAATTTTTATTCATATCTTTCATGTTATCATGTTAAGGTGCATAGCGTCCGTGACTAAACTCTGTATAATAATTTTAGAGGACGATCTTGTAGCTACGCAAAATAGTTTGAACATTTGCCAAGTGACCACCCAATATTAGGCGAGATTGTAATCATAAAAAATGATAATTCACTGAACGATTGTTGTGCGCAAGCCGACGGATGTGCAAGGGGGTGAAATGCGCAAGAGCCGGTATACCGCGAATCTTGGGGTATGAAAGTGGCCTGCCAAGTCGAGCAAGAGATACCTCTTGCTCGACTTGCTTTAACGGTCGCTTTTCTTTAGGCGAACTGGAAATATATTATGTTTCCTGCTAAGGTAAATTCTAACTATGATGTCTTTTATTTTTAAAATAATTTCGTTATTTTCCGAAAAAAATTCAATACTGGCTGTGCCAGCAGGCTTAACTCTGCCAAATAAAGGTGTTACAACCTCTTTTAAAAGTATCTTATAATATGGCGTCGTTGCTATTTTAGTGTATGAAAAACAAATAGATAATATATTTAGCCGAACAACTTTTTAATCAACACAGAATATGTTAAGTTTAATTCTTATTTATTAATTAATTAAGTTAATAGGATAATAAATAATATTGTCTTATTTTTAGATTTAATTCGAAATATAATACAGCATGTTTATTTTCAGAATTGCACGCTTTATTAGTCGTATTGCACAACATTACGCCATACGTATTTATCGGCATGAGCTTTCTTACACTGATTCTAAAAATTTACGTGTTAATAATTTTCATCAAATCGACAATATTTAAATATAGAATCACAAAAAATGCAGCTTTCAACTTTTCTGGGCGAAGATTTTAAAGTAATATTTTACAACGATTACAGATTATTTACTACCTTATGCACATCGTCCTCGTGTGAAATTTCGTCTTCTTAATATATCTTACTAACGAAAAGCCAGTAATTTTAACGCTTGCCAGACACATTTAATTGCCCGTCATTAAGTTATTTTGGCAGCAAAACGACTTCGTAAAGTCTTCGATTTCAGGCAGATTCTTCCCAACGAACAAAACAGTTTTTATTTATTTCTTTGAAATGATACTATCACCTGGTAAACGTATAAAACTATGTACTCGACATATTATACGTTTCGACCTAAATTAACACGTAATAACAAAAAAAAAAAATATAAGTAATATTTCTTCACTACATAGTATAAAACAAAGTCGCTTTCTCTGTCCTTTTGTCATATACTTTTTACGACAAACAATGGCTAGTTTTCAAAGCGATTTTAACCAATACAGCATTAATCCTTATCCAATTAAATACCTTAAATACATTGTTGATTTAATATACATCTATATGGCTCTTTACAGCATAATATATGATTTAAATGAATATTTTCGAAGATATTACAGATTTAAAAATTGCGGGACGTAGCGTTTGCGGCGGTATCGGCCGGCCGGAGCGGCGCGGCGGGAGCGTGCCTTTTATAATTATTTCTTTGGATTTTCGCAAGGGACTTGGTGGTAATAGTTTGTGACTCAAAAATACTTTGGGTATTAGTCAACTTATTGGCAGAGCGAAGTCTGCCGGGTCAGCTAGTATACATATATAAAATTCTCATGTCACAGTTATAGTTACCATACTCCTCCAAAACGACTTGAATTTTATATGCATATTCAGTAGGTCTGACAATCGGCCACTGTCTATTTTTTATAACCCTAAGTGATAATTTATTGTGATATTTTATACCCCTAAGGGTTGTCCACACCTAATATTTTTATTTTATTTTTTGGACAATATTTTTATTTTTATTTTTCAATAATGTGACATCAAAAAATACATACAACCCTAAATTTTCACCTTTCTATCACCAATCCCTATTTTTAAAAGTCCATTTTTAACGCTCGATAACTTAATTATGGCATAACAACGTTTGCTGCGTCAGCTAGTAATATATTTTATAATATATAATAACCGTATAACAGTCATTCGGCATAAAGTTTGCTTTATTGTTTTAGAAAAGGCTGTCTGTAAACAGTGCTTTGTTTTCTAATACTCTTTCTATCTCGTTAAACATATAGCCCAGTCAGCGCGAAAAAAAGATCTTTTATACCTGCAAAAGGTGTTGTAGTTACAATTTTTAAATATTATGGTGTTTAGGTTCATACGATATGTACTCTGATGAAAGATCCAAATTTGTGGAGGGAGTGACAGCTCCGGCCTCCATCTCGAATAGTAACCCATTAATGACCCCCTCCAGGGTCGGGTCGCCACTCACAATGAGAGGGATACAGGCCTTAATCCACCACTCTGGCCTAATGCGGGTTGGTGGACTTAACATGCTTTCGAGAACTTTCTTTTTACCACGACTAAACTTAGATGCATCGAGTTATAGCAGCGTAAAGATAAAAATTTGCTTGGAAATCAATTTTCCAGTTTTACAGTTTTACACGATCTCGAATTCGCGATGAATTAAGGATGATTAAGGATGATTTAAGTCAGTGTCCAAGGGTTGGGCCCACAGAAATATAATCCTGACATCCTTGTGATGTATGATGTATCTACAAATAATTAGTAATAGATTTCATACATTGGAAATTAGACATCGAATTGACATACCTACGCTACGTATTGAGCAGTCATTATAATTATTTAAGGCAATGTAATGCATCGATCGAGTTAACAGATGTTACATTTATGAAGATTGCCAGCTTGTAGGTGGTCGATATTTTGGGCGAAAAATAGAAAAACAAGCGTACATCGCCCACACGACCGCACCCGCGCCCGTCCAACTCCCGATCAGCGCTGACTATAACCTGTTGGTATTCTGTGAGTAACTACTTTGCGCAATACAGGTGATTTATTTTAAGAGGAATACACACTTTTCACCTCAGATTTGTTTATTGGAAGTGGTTTAGAACTCGGGGCGGTCGTTGCAAGACGCGTGCCTGCCAGAATTTGGCACCGAATATATGTATGATTGGCACGATTGGCATGATTGACAAATTTGTGGATAATTTACGACTGCAATGAGTCAGTGTGTCTTTTGACGAAATATTTATCATTATGCGTCATATTCCTGTCAGAAACCCATTAATGACCCACTACAGGGTCAGGTCTCCTTCTCACAATGAGAGGGAAGTAGGCCGTGGACTTCACATACCTTTGAGAACATTTTTTTAGTGTACTCTCAGGCATGCAGGTTTCCTTACGATGTTTTTTTTTGCTTGAACATTTATATTTTTATCCTTCACCGTAACAGCAGGTGATATTTAATTTTATACAGCGTACATAACTTTTTTACAAAGTCATTGATGCGTGCCACTGGGATTTGAACCCGGACCCCTCGATTCGAGGTTGAATTCTAAGCCACTGGGCTATCACCGCTTATTCCATATTCCTTATGATTGTAATTTTTAGGCTTACATTGTCGAAGATCTTTTATCTGATCTTTAGAAGACGAAAGTTACATGAGAAAATCAATCACAAATAAAGTGTACTTACTTTTGATCCCTTTACGGAACGTATCGAATAATTAATAAGTCTGTATAGGTAATGTGTACATTTATATATAATAACTATAAGTGACCGATTTTTCATGTCGATTATCATTTTCATTTTCAAATTCAAATGGCTGCCATTTCAAATGGAGGAGGGCTAGAACCATATATGGGTTTTGTCGATGAAATTTGGTCTATTTTATGCTCTTAAATTATTGCTCGTACGAAGCCAAACACCCTGTATAATGCCTCATATAATGCTTATAATTCAATCGCTTTTATTTCATTTTTGTTTTTTTTCACGCCCAGATTTCAATTTAGAACATTTATATTTTTACAGAAAACTTTCAATTTTCTTAGGAAAAAGTTAAAGGTTGTTTGCTACGTATTTCAAATATCAAGATTCGATCTTTATTTAATTTTATTTTTTGTGTAATACAACTGGCTGGAATGGCGTAATGGATAGTTGCAATAAACTTGGTAAACTAAATAAATAGAAAACAAGTTAAACGAATACCATGGATGTAACATGATGCGACCTCGCGAATTCGTAGTGGTTTTAATATAGCTGTGCTTTTATTAATACTTCGCACACCTAGTGACTAGCGGCAGCGCATTATCCGTGTACCTGGCCAACCCAAGCAACACTCGTTCCAAAATAGCTGGAGTAAGAATATAGACACATCTCCGATTTCCAACGGAATCATTGTGATTAAGACGATTTTTTGCATTTGGCACAATTTTTGTATATGATTTCCGGTTGTTTTATGGTCATCGTAATGTCCATCGTTATAAGCTAGGTGTTGGACTTCAGCCAACTGTCACATTGCAAATTGTGAGACTAATCGATGCGTAATCGGTATCGGCGTGTTGACAGATTATCGCTAACCTACCACATTGAAATTTTAAGATGCCGGTTAATTTCCTGTAAATGTTCATTTGTATCTTAACTAATCTGTAGCTACAGATAGTAGATAAAAGAATGATATTTTAATCAGCTGATTAAAATGATATTTTTTACTATCCACTGAACAATTAATATGCAAAGAGGTATTTAATAGGTATCTAGCACCTTGCACACCAAGGAGTATCGAGTTCGAGATAATTATAAAAGTCGAGGCTATAAAAATATCTTTACTCATGCAGCGCCAACAGACAACACCGCAGGGAATAATTATGGGAATGATGCGATCACTTTGTCTCCTGCAACGATAATCCGCCCCTGTGTAACTCTCGTTTGCCTGCATTTCAGCTGCAAATAGCTCACGAATATGCGTCACAGTCGTGACTGATCTCATGAGCATAATTTTGCACTTTACGTCGACATTGGTGAATCAATACTGCATCGCGCAGTTCGTGTTTTTTCTTGTGAGTTGTTACAGTCATCGAAATTATGAAACAGGCAAAAATAATAAAAGTAGTAATCAATGCATTTACATACCACGAAGAAGGTAAAGGGAAATGCAAAATGCAAATGTAGATTTTTAAAGCAACACAAATGTGTATGGACTCATAAGGATATTGACATGCTTTTTCGTGCACAAAGATTTTACAGTTTGTCGAGCAGTGAGTTTAATGGATTTGGAATGTAGGCAAGCTGTCGTCAGGTCTTTTATGCCGCGCTTCTCTCAAAGAGCTATCAACGGGCCGTGCGCTGCGTATGGGAATAGGGACATTAGGGACGGCTACATCCATACAACGACATGAAAAGAATGGAAATGTAGACTACTTTTTCTTGCTTTTCACTATACGAATGTACTATAATTATTAAAAAAAAACAGTTTTACTTACAATAACTAAACAAATTAATATCTATTATTGCAAATGTTTTATAATACTTTTGCACGATCCTGTAAATATACAGGAGTCTGGTATATGGCTTTTTTTTTCAATTTATAGATTATATATACAGATTGATGCAGACAGTACAATTTTCAAGCGTGCGTAGATGGGGAAATCCGAAACTATGAGGAATAGCGAAAAATACTGAAATGAGTCTGGGGTCCGATTTTGGTAAAAACTAAAACATTGGATTTTTATTTTTGCCTAGCCAAGAATCGAACCCATTGATTTTGAATAAAAAATCGCACTCTGTATTACCTTAACCTTTACACCATACGATAGTGTCACTAATAAGGAAACGAATTCTGGAAAGTAACGATATACAGCAATCTTAAGGATAGAGCTCATTTTTAAGAAAATAAGTACGTTTTTTCCATACAAACCTTACCTAATAGTAATTACTTAGCGTTCGAAATTATGGCAATTTTCTTAGATTCCACGCCTCATCTAGATAGATCATTCTTATTTTAAAAAAATATGCAGGTAATACAAAGAACACCGAACCATGTCTATTTAATTGAACGGTAACTTTCCTATTTGTTTTTATTTACATACAATATCTCTATAGGTATACCTACTTCAACTGACCAGTTGAACCATTTGTTCGAAACGGGATCGAAACATCGAAAATTATTCATTTGTGTGTATAAGTAAACACTCAAAGATCGCCAAGTGGCTTTGGTATTGAGGGAGAGAATGTAGGCTACTTTTGATAAAATCTCGCCACTTTTGCCGAATTGAAAACAAAAAGCTCATATTTATTTTTTTAAAAGATAGACGTGAGACTATTGTTTGACATTTTCATTCTACAACGGGACATTTTGTGTCCCTACAATGTTCTTGACAACACCGGGACAGAGTAGCTAAATCCCGTATTTACCGTATTTACTGTACCGTTCGAAACAGGACGGATGGTCACCTTAGGTATACTTAGTTTTCTTAACTAAATATGTATGTATAAATCAAGGTATGATTGTTTACAAAAAAGATTGTTTTGTCTATTAAACAATTTAAACAAATTAAACAATGTCATAAATAGGTAGCAATTTAATCTATTTCTTTATATATTTATTCATTTTATGCGAAGTGTTTATTATATCCATTCCACTTTAATATATGTAAGTATATGAAAGATATGATAAGACTTCATGAAATTTATAGTGATGAAATTCAAATGTTTTAAATTTGTGCAGCGAAAGTTACCTACAATAATCTACTTACTTTCGTAATACTTATAAAGATAAGACAATGGTTCGTATTCCGTCATTCTTAATTAGGCACTTAAGTATAGAACTAAAGTTTTGTTTTCTATTCAAAATTTCCTTTTACTTTATATGCTTATTTATTGGTTCATTTCCCCAAGCTACTTTAATTGATGATTTTTATTTCGATAAAATTTATACAAAAGTAAAATCTGTACACTGACAATAAGTGAAAATGGCACATAGCTTCCAGTACACGTATAAAACTATCAGACGCATTTTAGTGGCTTATATTCTTTTAACTTGCAAAGCTTGTAAGTATGTATTGTATGTTCGTTTTGCATACTCTTTTATTTTTCTTGATAATTTATCTGAGTGGCGTTACTCTAAATAAGAGCTGAGTCTGGTAATATCAAATGAAAGGGCTTGCTACGAACAATACAAAAATAATAATAGCTTTTATAAAAATGTTTTTATACTACGAATTTATTTCCGGTCATCAAGATTCCATAGGTATATGAGCTTACATGCACTGTTTATGTTATCTGGTTATATGGTATTCGTTATCTGAATTAAGAAGTAGTATAAAAGTAGTCATACAACTTTTTAATACATTATACATTGATTGTATTTTCTTTTAATTGCGGAACCAAACGATTACAAGACTCCCTAACTTTAAGGAATTAAAACCTGTTATTTTCTTAAATATTGCATCCTAACCAAATCTACAGATAGATAGGATTGAGGATCAAAGTAAATATGTATATTATATTTTTAAGTCTCCAAGATGTAACGATGTTGTTTTTGGTAAATAATACATATTCGACAATGTAATTTGTTATAGGTAATAACAATTAACAATATGTACTTACCTACCGCCTTTAATATTCTTCCGCCTCTAATACTGTAATTAAATAATAATAAATAACCCCGCAGTGGGGCTCGGGTTGAGCCTTTGGTGAGTAGCGACCTATGTTCCCGGGGAGGTGCCCTGTTCCGTATCTCCGGTAGGCGTAGTGGAGACCGAGAGGATCGGGACCCCTCTGAGTTGCCTTAACTGGCCGGCCAGAGTGGAGCCACTATAGCAGTGGTCGGCAGTTCACGATGTAACTTCTTGTTTTGTGAATTATTTCATACTATACTATACTAGCTGACCCCGCCACTTTTTGATGCCACATTATTGAAAAATAAAAAAAATGTCCAAAAAATAAAATAAAAATGTTAGGTGTGGACAACCCTTATCACTCAGGGATATGAAAAATAGATGGTAGCCGATTCTCAGACCTACTGAATATGCATATAAAATTTCATAAAAATCGGTCAAGCCGTTTCAGAGGAGTATGGTAACTAAAACTGTGACATGAGAATTTTATATATAAGAGAGATTAAAATAAATCATAACTATAAACAGTAAACAGAACAAAATTTGAGCGTTGCTAACGTTGGTGTTTTAATTTATCCTCCAAAGCAACATTCACGTGAAACATCCTCGTTTGACATTTGGTCAAACATTAAATTAGGACTTGCCTATCCCAGTTTAGGTTCGAGCTTAAAATTAATAATTTTAAGTTCATTTTGTGGATGTCATCATATTTGCATTTATTTATGTGCTAGTTTCTTAACTTGTGTAAGAAAAAGTAAAAAAAATCAGGCACGAAAATACATTACCTAAACATTTTCTTCGACTAATAAATAGGTCGTAATAGTAAGTATGAAACAGTAACTGTTTTTGTGTCCAGTGAAATTTAAATTGTCTTGTAGAACTGTTCACCTGAACAGAATGAAAGCGTTAGTTTGCCTGCCACCGACGACTTTCCTATGGAATAATAAATAATACATTTTTAAAATAAAAGAAGAGATCCCCTGTCCTGAAGGCTGTCATATTTTTTTGTACAAGCGTCGCTCAAGCTTCTCGTTGCAAATTTTATAATTTCACTTTTCCAGAAATGCTGCTTTATGATTTTATGTAGCACATAATTACGCATGTTGCAGGGAAATGACAGAATCCGTGATTACATCAAATCACTAGAGATTTCATCAAATCTCTTAGGAATTTAATATTCAAATAAAAACTCTGTAGGATTAATATTCAAATAAAAACTCTGTGTGACATTTTAAAATGATACTAAAATTGCTACATCTTCCTTTTAAACCACTAGGCTTAGAGTGTTTTCGATAGGGAATGGTTCCCCCGTAATCAATTTTCCATTAGTCCATTACTTCCAGGACACACAGTATATAACTGAAAGCTACAAAGAAGCACTTTTCCAGGTACCGTGTCCGATTGTGGGGTAATTAATAATAGATAATAAAACTAAACTGTACCCATTTGATTTGTTTGTTGATAACATGTATTCGCATGGATGTAAATAAGACGGCATTTCGGGAGGCAGAGATAGCACCGAGAGGGAGCGTGGGGCGCGTGGGGAGGGTAGGGAGGTGCGCGGGAGTGCTCGTCTCAAAATAACCCGTCGTATTTCGGTCGAGCCGCTCCCCGCCGCCGCCCTCGCAGCGCCTGCGCAGCGCCCGATCCGCCGGCTCCGCACTATCCGCTAACTATTCGCAATCGACCGACGTCTTGGTTGTTGGACTTGGGTTATAATGACTTGACTTCTGCTAAATGAACCCGTGGACTAGTATAAGTTTATCGCAGTGGCGTATTTATTTAATTTTAGGCGAGCGCCGAAGCGACCGCTATAATACGATAAGGACGAGTAGCGTCGAGTGAGAGTTTTTTTGTGCGTTGTGCTGCGGTGGCGGCGTGATGGAGAAGCAGTCCAGGTGGTCGGAGCAGCGCTCCGAGAGGCGCGAGCACGTCGTGCAGCAGCAGGAGCGCGTCCAGCGCACCGAGCACCACTATACACATCAGATGCTCACACAACAACGAGGTATGCACCTACTTACCGTTTACTTACTACTCTTAATCAACATTTCTCATAATCCTAACCGTTAAAAATTTGCCCTTGCGATTTCTTTTGATATGGCCTTAAAACCACGATATCGCTGCAGGCGGCGTTTGAGCGAATTCGGATCTGCCTGCGAGGTTTCATCTTGACGAGTAACTTTACCTACTCTGCAAAATTACGTGTCGGGAAACTAAAGACATGCACAAATTTGTGCATAGCGGTTTTCCTCGCGAGCGAGATGGAGTAGCTATTCTGGGGCGTGCGTGGGCGCCGGGCGCTCGTCCCGCGAGCCGCCCGCAGGAATGTGCTCCCGCTGCCGCTCCTTTACTATTCAGAATTGTTTTTAATATTATATTTCGAGGAGCATTAAAAGGAGCTCACTGAACTTATTGCGGATTGAAGTCGAGGCTGCCGACTCCACCTCGATTTGGTACTTTTATGCAATATTTAAAACTTAAAAGGCGATTCAGATGGTGTTATCGCACTGAGTTCACTTGTCTGTTGCTTATGGTTGCAGTGCGAATTGAAGCATTAAAACTTGTTTACTTTTAAGGCGTAATGTTCGTTGCCATTTATGGAACCAGAACAAATATGTTTCGATTCAAGGATTTTTTTCTCAATATGTAGTTTAAGTTACCTATTAAGAAACTAGGCTGAATATAATATATTAATGTGGATAATTTTCAATGCATCGTGCATTGTGCTCTTAATGTTTATACGACTAAACACTATCTTCTAATTATAATCATAGGTCCTTTACGTATAATTATATGTATATGATTTGACATGAAAGAAGTAAACAAAATGTTCAGGGCAATAACTTAATGATTTATAAGTTTAATTACACCTTGTAGTTTGAATGATTAATTATTAGAAACTCATCAGAGATGTAAACAAAGCAATTGTTGGATGCATTATACTTTTTATGTACCTACCTAATGTAGGTATTCATCGGATAAGAAATAATGAAAGTTAAACTTTTCAATGAAATTTGCATTGATAACATCCATTACCATCAATTAAAAAGGCTACTTAATATTAAGATAACTGATAAATAAGTAGTACAAAATTTTGTTGGGGATTAGTTTTTTGGTTTGGTTCACTACAATCGTATACATTAAATTTACTAAGTACCATTACCATTTAAAAGGTGTTTTTTACTCAATTCAATCGAATTAAATTTTAATTTTATTTAATCGATTATTTTTATGATCAGAGAAATATTTTACAAGAAACTTGATCCAAAAATAATGTCAGCATTTTTACTAAGAGTAGGAATTTCTTTTTTTGTCAATAGTTTTTCTTTTTACGTACATAGATTTTTAAGGTCAATAAGTAACATATTCGGGGCAACGGTCTCTTGTAGGTAGGTCTCTCGTAATATTTAATTAACGTAATTTTCTGAAATTCTGACGAAAATAAACAAAAACAGTTGTTCAAACATTTCATGTGAAAAATGGAAAGAATGAACGTTCAAAGGCTGCCGAATGACAATAGAGCATGACTCATACACATTTTCGTATGTAAAAGAGATATTGATAAGATTGTATTATTAATTAAGAAGATTATTTAAGCTGAATATTCAGTATTAAAAACATACTAAATGTTTAACTTTCTGTCTCATTGAGTAATTGACACGTTATGTCGAAAAATTTTTTCGCCGAGTCGCGGTTTCAATAAGACCTTATTAGAGTGTCTAGTCTTCTTTTGAGTATTGCCGTCGGGTTAATAAACGAGTATCAATTTGTTTATCTTACCTTAGTCTTATAATGTTATGTGAATTTGCAAAGAAAATAATCGAGGTGAGGTGAATACCCATACGATCATTCTAACTAAATGATGTGTGGTGTACTAGCCTTGTTTTTGCATTCTTTTGTTATAATTATCGGTTTTCTATTTCAATGTACGACTGAGAACTACAGAATAATAGCATCATTACAGTGTATAACGCGAAAAACAGTGGTTACGCTCGTTACGGTGTTTTCACTCTTTCTTAGCGTCTACGATCAATGAAAACATCACCTTTTCACCAACCTCGTTTATTATTTTTTTGATGAGGTCAATAACCAAACTCATACATCTATAAATTTACTGCATTCCTACGGATTTCTGCAAAACACCTACTGCTATCGCAATTTTTGTGCTACGCCAGTTCCCTTGATCGTTTTATTGTAATATGTACTTATATTTAATTATGACCCCCAATCATGGATAATTATCCTAATTTCCCACATTAGGTTACGTTTAAGTTTTTTCGTAAACTTTATTTTTTTGAATAAAAATTGTAATCGTCGTAACTAGAACCAGCTTTGCTTTTGATTACATAATAATATGTGACATGCTTGCTATATTTTATAACAACATTCCATAAATGCAAAAGCAAGATTGCGAGCTTGTAGTACATACGAGTAGTTCTTGTATGGGTCAGTCAATGCTTTACTATTGGCGGTTGTGGACTGTGCACCGTGGTGGGGACCGTGCGGGCAACGGTAGTTGACAGGCAAATAGTAGATGGTCACCTAGTCGTGTTGTCTGGTTCCGTCCACCGCGTAGGTAGAACATGCTCATCGCTCATTATAACGTAACAGCTTAACTGTAGCGCGTCTCGGTGGTTGCCCCCATCTTACATATACAAAAAACATAAAAAAACACATAACCTAATCTCATACCTCCGTTTAACTACTTACTAGAACAACGATTATTATTTTATCCAGGTAAAAAACGGTAGAAAAGAAGCAGAAAGTTTGAAAGGAGAAACGGCGGTGATTTTAATAAAGTAATCGTTAACATACTTTACTGCCTTAAAGTTACTTCTTTGTCGGTTTAGTTGTTTGTGCAGAGATGTAATAAAGAAATCTTTATGCAATAAAATATTTCAACTGTTGTAACTCGTAATATCAAAAGGTTCGTCAGATGGAACTTCTTGACATCTGTGTGTTCATTGTGTTCTACTTGTTAGTAAACTAATTCGATTTGCTGCCCGCCACTTCATTCGCGTGGACCTTAAAATTTGGCTCAGAGACAAATAAAGTTTACTAGACTCGGTTTCCTATTCAAGTTGTAAACCAAATTCGGCTCAAAAAAGGTAGGAAAAGTGAAGGACGAAATTGACGAGGCTTTCTACTTTCTTGAATTAGCATTAGCATAACAATCTTGGCAAATTATTCATATAATATACGTTTACCTAATAGGTAATTTTATTGGTTATTGTCTCAATATATTCCATCGAGGTCCCATATAACACAGATGAAGTTAAGAAATTAAGAGTTTCACGTAATTAGCGTAAGACAGAATAAAAAAATAAATATTGTGGGACAACTCACACACGACTTTCTGATCCCAAAGTAAGCAGTGAGCTTGTGTTATGGTAACCAGATAGCTGATAAACCTATAATTATATATATTTTTAAATACATACTTATATAGATAACTAGACAGTGCGCGCGGCTTCGCCCGCGTGGATTTTAGAACTTGCGGAAATTGTGACTAAACTATGATAGTTAGATATGTGCTCTCGCGGACTTTTTTGTAGATCTTAATAAGACCCATAAACCGTAGTACATCATTTTGTTCTCTTGTCAATAGTTTTTGCAGCGCACGCAAAAATAGGTTTTTGATTCAATTTTCTTACGGATCCCTAATTTTTTTGAAAATAAAATATAGCCTTCCTCTATAAATGGACTATCCAACACTGAAAGAATTTTTGAAGTCGATCCAGTAGTTCCTGAGATTAGCGCGATTAGCGCGTTCAAACAAACAAACTCTTCAGCTTTATAATATTAATATATAATATAATATTATATATAGTATAGATTTACACCCAGACACAGAACAAACACTCGTGCTCATCACACAAATATTTGTCCTGGGTGGGAATCGAACCTACGACCTCCGGAGTAGTAGATAGGATCGCTAACCACTGGACCAACAGGCCAGTCATATGATTTTAAATTACATTAATAATTAATAACAACACAATTCGTTTCAAAACAAGTGTAGATTATTAAAGTTTAAAATTTATAGTTAAGTACGTTCAAAACGTTAACTTCTAAAATAATAATAAAATTCTTGGTTTTTATTCCAATAAATTTATTGTTGTTGAAGCAATGAAGTACGAGTATCGTACTTACGTTACGCGTCTGCCTAACTGTTATTCAGCGATACTTACTGGACGTTGGCTTTTACCACTACGCGGCAATTGTGCTGTATCTAATACTGTACATAATAAGATTACCGACATAGTAATAAAATGATCCTGAATATGGTCGTAGAGATTATGGCAGATAATTAAGAATAATATTAATTAATATCTATTTGGTCACATAATTTTTTTAATAGATTCTGAAGTAAACCATTTTTTTTCAAAGCTATTTTGGAATGATTAAATTTTTTTTTTAAATATTACACAATTTAAAAATGACTTTCTGAAACAAAGACAAAGACAAAACGTTTATTTGCACAAATATAGGTATAAAGTTGTTACAAATTATTTAGAATAAATACATGTTTCAAAATTTTGAAACATGTATTTATTCTAAATAATTTGTAACAACTTATTACCTATATTTACCTAATTATATACCTTATTACTTATATCATATTTCATTAGATCAGATAAATATTTGGCGATACTTGATTACTGTCATCATGCCTATTGCTCCGTTCGCGTGGTTGTAAGTTGGTTTGTAAATTATACCCAAAATTATCGCTTCACGTATTACATAAGGTTACATAAAAAAATTATGATTAGTTTTGTTGTATAATTTAATAACAATTTTATTCTTATATACCTATAAATAAATTTCCCGTTTCAACCACAATATTGAATGTAAAAGAATTGACTATTTTATTATTATTTACTACTTAAATATATAATATATATAAAATAAATCCGGCCCCAGACTCCTTTATGCAGTTTTCGCTACTCCTTATAGTTACGGACTTTTTACCAAAATCATAAATATGACAGACATACATGCATTCAACTCAGAGTAAAAGTTGTGTACGCGCTGTACGTATAGTCTAAGATCCCACTCATCGATGCGCTCATCTGTTTGTAGCTTGAAACCAAATTTCTGTGTATATTTATAATTAGGAGAATATATACGTACCTGGTTGCCTATAAAAATTGGCTCCAAGTATTTTTAATTAAATTATTTTTAATTTACTTTTGGGAAAAGATTTCGTTCACTTGTTTATGCAATAAAATATCGTCTACATAACGGTAATTTATATGAAGATTCTAAAAAATCATAGGTGCCGTTGCCCACTTGGCCGCACATCTTTGCAGCCAGGTGTAAAGAGGTACTATTTCGAAAGATTTTTACGTTCATAACGTACATTTATAAAATATATATCAAATGAAAGCTAATTTTTTCCTATCAATTATCATAAAAGGTGCCTTATCAAATTTGGCCGCAAATAAAGGCTGCAGTGGGATCTTAGACTAGTAGTATAATATATGTATACTCAAAGTTAATGTTATGATTCATAAGAGTAAGTAGAGTGCCAGTGACCATATGGCGTGCGGAATGTGTAAAGCAAGCTTGGTCAGGCGCCCGCGTCTATGAGAACCAAATTACCGTGTAAAACAGAAACATTATGAAGCAGTGTTTGGAAAAGTTATGTTTTTTGTCTGTATCAAGAATCTCATTCACTTTGTATTTTTTTTTTACAATAGGTACACTGCATTATCAAATACTCACTCACACATGTTTACAAAATAAACTCCTCCTCATAGGTCAAATCACGCCGATTTATGTTGTAGTTGGAAGCGAAAGTCCATGATTGTGTGTACAAAGTTTACAGTACAGGTTTCCTTGCTACTCGGTATTTAATAATTATCAGTGATTCACAGGCCCAGCCCCTTTTATTTTATGAGGATATCCTCATAAAATAAAAGACAATCATTACTCAAAACTTCCTGTTTTTATAATTAAGTACCTATAAAATATGTAATTTTAAAATCACACAAAATGTTTTTATATAAAGTTTTTTAATGATTACATTTTAATTTAATTAATAATATAATACATTAAAAAAACGCTATCCTATATGTTTTCCTTCGATAGTACCTGGGCGACCGAGCTTCACTCTGTATACATTAGATGACCAAAAAAACTGAAAAAAAAAACAAGTCCGCCATTTTACATTTTAAAGTAATGTATTTTTTTTATTTCATTTCCCAATAATATTCCGAAAACAACTACTCATACCCAAATAAAAAATTGTGTCCAACATCTTGGAATTGTAGATGATATTTTTCATAATTGTTCTTCCAATAAAAAAACGTCGGGTCATGGCGAGACCTGTGCCATAAGGCATGAAATAAAAAAATACATCTCTGGTTCTCATTTGTTCTATTTTATTACAAAAGGCAATGACCTACATGGGGTTATTTCCAGGCATTAAACCTATCTAGATCTACTTTTGCCCCCGAAAACCAAGATTGTGCAAGTTTAATCGAAATTTATCCAGTAATTTTCGAGATCAGCTGGCAAAATAGACAGGCAGATAGTGGATGGCGAAATCCGAAACTACTAGTATGAGGAATATCGAAAATTGCTGCAAGGAGTCTGGGAATCGATTCAGATGAAAATTAAAACTGCATCAATGGATAGGGCATCACATGGCTTAAATGATTGCTTCATTTATTCTCGACAGTCATTTATTTAGATAAGGATTAAATCTAAAGTGCTAACGTAGTTTCTCAGGACGTTTCCTGAAGAAGCTTCTATTAACTTGTTAAACTTGGAAAAGTGATTATAGTATCAAGATAAAACATATCGATATAATTATGTCGTCTCGAACTTTTTTGTAGACCTTTATAAGAGTAACAAGGGTTTAAGCAGCGTTTTCGATTAAAATGTCCACTCAGCTTAATTTCAGCAATCATCATAATATTTCAACGAATTAACTTAACCAACTGTACATAAAAATCTACCTTTTGAATCACTTTGTCCATTGATGAAAATTGAATTAAAATCCGTTAAGTAAGTAGTTTGCAAATATACTATGTGTTGTGGCTACAACCATTTTACGTCCCAGCAGAGGACGCAGGGGAAGGTCTGGAACATACACCACACGCTGCTCCAATGCGGACTGGTGGAGAACTTTAATATGCATACTCGTATAATAGATTTGAGTGGAGTTTCTAGGTAACTGTGTTCAAAACTTCAAATCGAAACTGATCATCATTAACTTTTTAACAAGAAATATAATATTATAATAAATAACTCCGTTTATTTTTAGGTTGGAAATAATACACACGCAGTGTTAAGTCCAATGATTCTAATGCAATTGTGGTTTTGCGACATCTCATTTCTGTCATGAATTACACAACGCATTACAGTTAGTTATGATACAAGTAACTAAAACTTTACAGGAAAATTTATAGATAGTTTTTAAAGAATACATGCGTATTTCTTTAAGTCTCGTTAAAGAAAATAAAATAGGAGGAGTAATATTTCTCTCTCTTGCTCTACAAACTGCTATTGAACTAGTCATGATGTTGTACGAGTACATGTAGTATAGATCTACATAATAATATGTACTTAGCTATAATCTGCCTTGAACGCACCCAATACCATTATTTTATTTTTTGCAGAAGTTTGATGTGTGTTTATTTAAGAGGCCCTTTTTTATTTAACAACAGTAAACATTGATAGCTATGCTTATTGTTCTAATAATTGCAAAAATCAATGCCTGTATAATATATGTTTGCAAAATCAGTTAAAGTAACAGTTAAATTTAAGTACCTATGGATATAATATAAATACCTATCCATGTTTAGCACAAATTACTGGCGTAAACCGCAATACAATTGCCATATTGTACCTATCATAAATTTCATACTTATAAATGTTGTGAGGAAATCAGGAGTAGGTTGACTAATTCGGTTTTGAACTTAACAGTGACACGATGAATGAGCAAATAAAGACCATACTTTTTATATATTTTTTTTTGTGACCTTGACCTAAAAACATTACTTAATGCCAAAAAGACGACGGTTTTTAGCTCCTATAAACTTTCCTATAGCGAACATTTTGGGTACAATTAACAGCTAACTACGTGAACGAAGCCGTTTGAAGTATGGCCCAATTATAAAGTTTATAGGATGAAAAATGCACGAATTCAAATATTTTTAAATAGAATGCATTAGAAAAACATGAAATTCATCAAAAAACCATAAGTTTGCGTACTTTGACATATACGTGCACATAGACAAACGTGACGTGCATGTAGGTACGTTCCGTTAAATTACAATGTTAAATTTAAATTTTACTAAATTATAGTCGAATTTCGAATTTGTTTTAAATTGTTTTACATGTAATGTATAATATAATCATAAATATATATACCGATTACAAAATTATTATAAGTTTACTTAAAAGGCACAATATGATATAGCTGATGTGTAAAATACACAGTCCTATTTTTAAATTTAGGAAAAAGGTACTTTCTATTTTTAATTAAATATCACAGAAAATAAATCAAGAACCTACCTATTGTTTGCTGGTCTTTTTATTAAAAGCGAAGAGTTGGGTTCCCCAACATACTACTAAGGCGCGCTTAACTTTAAATAATAAATAAATTTTTGAATTTTATGCATGAATGCTCAGACTTGGCTCGGATCACACATTCACGATAATAATTAATATAATTAGTAGCAGAATTCGATATTAAATAAATTAGTACAAAAAATTTTTAATACAAGTTTTTATTCAAAGATCTAATAAAATTAGAAAATAATTTCAATCAAATGAGACTTGTCCTCGTAATATTTTCCATTTTTCTACACCGTTATATGAAGTATCATTTCGAAAAATGCACATATAAATTTATTGGTGCGTGCGCGTGCCCAATACGTGTCACTAAGATTTGGACCTCTCGAATTAGAGACAGGCTACCAGGTTGTCATCGTTTGGATAAGAACAAAGGACTAAATGAAAAAGTCATGTTAGGTATATTTTCATAAGTACCTAGGTATGTTCTTATTTAAAAAATATGCGATAAGAAGTCCGCCAAAATGGAGCATGAAATAAGATCCGAGAGGTGTAGATGAAAATAGATGCGCCAGAACAGTTCGCGCTTGGTCACGTCATGGCGTGACTCATGCGCGTCCGAGAAACGCGGGTTATGAAGTACCTAGGTACTCCTGGCATTTCTCCTTCGTTCTAGTCTACAGATTTATACTTAATTATTATGTCTCGATTGGAAAAAATTTCACAATAAAAAAATACAAAATGTTAAATTAAATGTATTTATATTATTACTATGACCCCGCAAACGTTGTTTTGCTATATAAATTATCGAGCGGGATGAACAATTATTAAATTACTAAAATGACTAGGTATTAAAAAATATGCGTTGTTGATAGAAGGTTGAAAATTTTGGGTTGTATCTATTTTATGATGCCACATTATTGAAAAATAAAAAAAATTGTCCAAAAAAATTTTGGTGGTGTATGGTAATTAAAACTGTGACATGAGAATTTTATATAGGTATAAGAAAGTGAGAGATGTAAGAACTTTTTCAACAATCTGTCACGATTATTTTTGTTCGGTAGGTATAATTATGGTACTATGTATGATACTAATAAAAATATGATAAATACCTCTGTATCTATCTATCTATACTTAGTTATTTTGTTTGTTTATAATGCATAGGCTTGGAAACTACTGGATCGAATTTTAAAATGTTTTCACCAATAAAAAGCTAGCTGTATTACTTTATTATTTATCGATAAGAAATAATAATATACTCTATATTACATTAAAAAATATTAGAGACCTTTGCGGAAAGATCAATAATGTAAATTAAGATTTAGAAAAATGACACAAAAATTCTTTCCCCGCATCCATCGTACTCTGCGGAAACTATTTTTAACCCCCGATGCGAAGAAGGTTTACATTTTACATACTCGTATTATTAATTAAACTTTGCATAAAGTTTTGAATCTTTGTAATGTTTGTTGTTGTGTATAAACCTTGACTTATTACGATTATTAATATCTTATAAAATCATACGCATCTATTTAAGATATAAACCTGTAATAAGTATTTTATCTATTATTAAAATAGTCAATTAATCTATTCCTTTATTTGTTGCAGTGGAGAGCACTGGAAGCGATCGGTTACCCATCACTACTGGCAAACCCGGAGATCCATCTCCGCCAATATTTGAACAGATATTCAAAAATGCGAGGTTCGCTCAAGGTGGCAATGCTAAATTTGAAGGAAAGTTAAGAGGAAATCCTACACCCGTAGTATCATGGACCAGAAAGAAAGCTCCTTTAGTAGAATGCAATAAATACAGCATGACTTACAACGAGCAGACCGGTGATCTGTCATTACTTATTAAACAGATTGGCCCTGGTGATGAGGGTGAATACACATGCACCGCCCGCAATCAATATGGTGAAGCTATATGCTCAGTATACATTCAACCTGAGGGTGTTCCTATGCCGGCACAACACGCGTCACAGCAACAACAAAGTTATCGTCATGTTAGTGAAAGTGTCGAACATAAATCTTACGGCACACAAGGATACCAAACAGAGCAATCTAGACAAACACAGAAAACTGCATATACTAATGGGAGTGACTACTCAGCTATTGAGGATTTTAAGGTCGATACTTTTGAATATAGGTTACTTCGCGAGGTATCATTTAGGGAATCCATAACTAAAAGATATTTTGGAGAGTCTGATATTCATATAAATACAGAAATAGACAAATCTCTTGGACCAGTATCACCACCAAAGATAGCTCAAAAACCAAGAAACTCGAAACTAACAGAGGGCGCCGATGCTCAGTTTCAAGTACAACTTTCTGGTAATCCCAGGCCACGAGTTACCTGGTTCAAAAATGGCCAAAGAATTGTTAATTCTAACAAGCACCAAATTATAACCTCACAAAATCAAACAATACTAAGGGTGAAAAATACTCAAAAATCTGATTCTGGTCATTATACGTTATTAGCCGAAAATCCTAATGGCTGTATAGTAACATCAGCGTACCTTGCAGTAGAGTCGCCTCAAGAAACTTATGTACAAGATCAAAAGTCACAATATATTATAGATACCCAACAAGTGGGAATAGAAGAACGAGTAGAAATAAGTGAAAAAGCTCTCGCTCCGCAATTTGTAAAGGTCTGTCAAGACCGTGATGTTACGGAAGGAAAGATGACGCGATTCGATTGCCGCGTCACTGGCAGACCTTATCCAGAAGTCACGTGGTTCATTAACGATAAACAAATTCGAGACGATTACAATCATAAGATATTAGTTAATGAATCTGGAAATCATGCACTTATGATTACAAACGTCGAATTAAGTGATAGTGGTGTAGTTACTTGCGTGGCACGAAACAAGAGTGGTGAAACATCATTCCAATGTCGTTTGAATGTCATTGAAAAAGAGCAAGTTGTTGCTCCAAAATTTGTCGAACGTTTCACCACCTTGAGTATTCGTGAAGGGGAACCCGTAGTATTAAATGCGCGTGCAGTAGGCACACCTACACCTCGGATCACATGGCAGAAGGACGGCGTACCGATTATACCCAATCCAGAATTACGAATCACTACCGAAGGTGGAGCCTCGACACTGGACATTCAGCGAGCTAAGGCGTCGGATGCGGCATGGTACCAGTGCACCGCCCAGAACGTCGCAGGTTCCACGGCAACACGAGCAAGGCTCTATGTAGAAGTTCCAAAAGAGCCTCCGGTCGAACAAAAACGTTTGCACTTACCGCGGCCTAGTAAAATAATTGAACCAGAGTAAGTCTAATTCATTATAATATGTATTATAATTTTCCAAGTTTTACCTGACGCGGCGATGCAAAAATATATAATGTTTGTCCAATATGTATGCTCATCTGCTCCCAGACAACTTCTAAACTATTTAATATACTACATAATAACTTATGCCTTGTCGTAAAATGCCACCATACGCTGGCCTACATCCCTCTCTTGCGAGAGATGACCCGACCCTGCAGTGGGTCATTAATGGGTGATTAATAACTTGACCTAAACTTGAATGCAAATAGGTAGACCAACGCGATAAATAATTCGCATGTTTAATATTCTCCCATAAAGTTCATTTATTAAATTGTTAAAATTGGCCTACTTTTATAGTAATTCATTTTTTTAAATTCATATAAAGCCATTTTACCAATCAATTCAAAAGTTTTAACAAAGAGTGCAATCGGTCAGCAACAGGTACCTTACCTTACCTTATAAATGTTTCGTTTCAATATTATCGTAGAAGTAGGTACATAGAAGTAGAAAGTTTTAGTAAATTATAGTCGAATTTCGACTACTTGTAAAATAATATTTAAATCAAATCAAACCCATCCATATTTAGCATCGTGGGCTCTTCTACTAATAAATTGTTTCCTAAATCATCGTAGTATAACCTACATATTTAATAATTATAATTGTATTTGCTTTTATTTTAGACTAGCTCCTGGGCCTGAAATCATTTATTTAAGGCATGTTGAAAGAGCAAGACCATATGTGCCTCCAGGAGAAGAGGATAGAGTATATCCTCCTCCACAATTCATAATACCACTTAAAAGTGTAAGCCAAATCGAAGGCGGTAAAATACATTTTGAGACTAGAATAGAGCCTGTTGGCGATCCATCGATGAAAATAGAGTGGTTGAAAAATGGCCAAAGTATCGAAGCAAGTAAGTACAAACTATTGCATTAATTTAAATTAAATGTCTGTCTTTATCCTATACTATTAAACGCGCTTTATTTGTATACATATTAGTATGTACAATTGTACAGTCCGTTTTTTCCCCTTGTCTTATTTGGTAAACAAACCCCACCTCTCACAAAAATCACATATTTTCACATGAACCACATGTTTTGAGTTGGTAATAACTCGCTAAATAATGCGCCGAATATTCGTTTGGTATCGGTATTCGGCGTTTCCGGCATCATTTACACTGTTTGTATTCAAAGACAACGACAAAACATTTATTTGCACAAATATAGGTATACCTATTGTTTGTATTCAAAGACAAAGACAAAACGTTTATTTGCACAAATATAGGTATACCTAGAGTTATTACAAATTATTTAGATCAATCTATATTTTTCATTTGTAGGTATGTAAATAAGTATTAAGAAAATAAAACTAACAAATTAAATTTAAAAAACACTTAATTACATTAAATTAAACTCTTTAAATACAATCATTTCTTTTTATTTAAATTTGATTTCTTCATATACACTACTTGGCATATAATGTTAACAATTAATTTATTTAGTTGTTTTACCTAATCGGACTCATTAGTTCAATTGGTGCCACCCACTATTGGGTCGAAAGAGAAAAATCTGGAGAAAAAACCTCTCAGCACCTTATGTTTATTAGTTTAAATTTTGTTTAACGCGCGGAGACACAGTATGGTTTTATTAAATTTTGTTATCAGATTTAAGATTTTATTTCGTTACCAATTTTTGTTAGTATATTCACTCTCCCTATACCATCGTATAGACCATAAGGAAGCTCTGGGTGTGGGCAGCTTTACAATACTGTAAATTTAGCCCCATTATTATCTTTATTTATTAAAGTTAATTTAAATCAATTAGTATTTTATTGTTTGTTCTGATAGTAATTCGGCTACAGAGTAATACGCTTTATCTGTTAGATATGGTTTTAGTTCTTTTTTAAAATCTACATACTAGGTTATCCTTAATTTTAATTTTCGGCCGCATATTATAACGATTATAACTGAGTAGGTATTAACAGTTATAATCATCATCTCATCATCATCTTACTAGTAATAACTGTTTAGATTTGTGCATTGTTAGCATACGAATCGAATTACAACATATTATTATATTGTTCTAAAATCACAATTTTATTATGTACATTACGTAAAAACGAAATTTCCACAAAACTGTTACAAGAATTCCACATTCCTAGAGCCATCTAGCTGTTATTTGTAACACTAAATAATAGCGTAAAAAATAATTCTTAATTTTGTAGATTACCGATTCTATTTTGTTTTTTACAGAAAGAAAGTACAAATGAAATATATCTATGATAGTAACTATTTCGATGAATATCATTCATTTTATTCAGTCATTTCGTTCACTCCATACTTCATATTATCCTTATTTATTGTCTATGTGAGTTACGAGTAGCGCAACCCGCCATGTTTGTTTACCAAATAAGACTGGGGAATAAAAATGGACTGTATATATACCTATATTTTTCGGCTGGTCTCGAAAATTATTGGATAGATGAAACTTGCATGGAAGGGGTTTTCGAGGGCGAAATAACGATCTAGATAGAACTCATGTCTGGGAATAGTCAATTTAAGGCAAATGACAACTAGAGATGTTTTTTAAACACGATTAGCTTCGGTCGTATGTTAGTCCGTAGGGGAAACTTTGAACGTGATTTTGAAAAAATGCATGGTGTCAATAGATGTCTTAAAAAAATATTTTAAATTTCGAATATATTACTATGGTGTCATGGTGTATATGGTGTTCGTTCCGGTTTCGTGTTGGTTCCAAAAAGGCGTATTTTTTACTTTTTTGGTCATGGGTACGGTTTTCGGTATATTTTGGGAGGACAATGAATGTCGTTTTCGGGATGACTATTATGAAAAATACATAGTGGATTTAGTTCACCGTCTTCTATCTAACGAATTTTTTTGTATTTGTAATGCCTCTTTTACAGGTTCAAGGTTCACATCAATATTCCGTTTCGGATATATATCCCTTGATATGCTCAGTCTTAATATCCAGGATAGCGGAGAATATACATGTCGAGCTATTAGTGCCACTGGTACTGCTGAAACGAAAGCGGTATTACAAGTGACACCACGAGCTACTATTGAAAGAACTAGTCAACATCCAGAAAGTTTGCAGTATATTCAGCATCTTGAGGATTATTCAAAATACCAACATCAAGAATCCATTGAGGAACATATTTCACAAAAGCCTCAATTTATAAGACATTTACAAGATCTCGGAGAACTTCAAGAGGGTAGAAACGCCCACTTTGAAGCTCAGCTGACTCCAGTAAGCGACCCTACCATGAGAGTTGAATGGTACAAGGATGGTAAACCAATTACAGCAAGCTCGCGAATCACAGCAATCTTCAACTTCGGCTACGTCTCCCTTAACATCATGCACCTACGGGCTGAAGATGCAGGTTCGTATACAGTGAGAGCTGTAAATAAACTAGGTGAGGCTATTAGTACCGCAACTATTAAAGTAGCAGCAAGGAGCACAGTAACTGCTGATCTTGGTATCCCAGAACAACGAAGGTATATAGAAAAGACTGAGCAACTTGAGGCTTATCAACAACAACAACACCAGAAGTATTATCAGGAAGCCCCAGAGAGTACCCAACGACCGGAATTTAAAACACCAATCAAAGATCAATTTAACATCAAAGAGGGAGGTTTCGCTCATTTTGAAGCTCGACTAGAGCCTATTGGCGACTCCACTTTAAGAGTAGAATGGTTAAAAGATGGACGCCCTGTCGAGGCTAGTTCAAGAATAACGACTTTCTTTAATTTCGGATACGTAGCTTTAACAATCAAATCCGTTACTGTTCATGATGCCGGCCACTACACATGTCGTGCATTTAATGCGTTGGGTCAAGCAACGACTCAAGCTAACCTTACCATCGTGACGAAAAAAGACATTATTGCTGAATCCCAGCATCCGGGAGGTCTCGAAAAAATTCAGTATTTGGAAGATTCTAGTAAATACTCCAGAAGAGCTGAAGAAGAAATAAGAGTGACTCAGAAGCCAAGATTTTTAGGTCCACTTAAAGGAACGAGTAAAATAGTAGAGGGTCAAAATGCCCATTTTGAAGCCAGAGTCGAGCCTCAAAGCGATTTAACAATGTCTGTTGAATGGTATTTTAATGGAAAACACATAAAATCAGCTAATCGCATCCAAACGTATCATGATTTTGGATATGTAGCATTAGACATTTCCAGTGTGCGAGCGGAAGATTCTGGCGTGTATACAGTTGTTGCACGCAACGCGGCTGGAGAAGCACAACTTAGCGCGTCTATGGGTGTTGAAAGTAAGTACACATTTCTGCAAAGTTTTTTAACATGTACACACAAATTATACCACGTTTTGTTCATTTGATTGTTTCTGCCATTCATAGGAAATACTTTTTTTGAGGCTGCCTAATTGGGTACGGGTAACTTTTCATGGGGTGGTCCTGAAAACGATACTGGCTTATATAACTTGTTCACTGAATCAGAAAAGCACTTCTGAGACATTTACTACCTACTAGCAGTCTTAACCCCTTGTCATGCAACTACTGACCGCATCTGTGAATATTTAACTTTTCTAATGTTGTAATGATAAGTTACATTCGATATATGGGGTTTAAATTTTTAATTATCATGTATAGTAAGTAATAATAACGAGCAAACAATATACTTTTATAGCCTAGTGTACCTACTTAGGCTACGGTTTTCCGTGCGGTAAGATGTACTCTTTTACATGGTCATTTTGGTGGGCTAATGTCACTGGTGCAATAAAATAGTATATGATAATTCTATCCTAAAGTAGCTTATTATAGCACGGTGTTTAGCATCTTGATAGATTACTTAATCGCATTGTATTGTACTATTTTATTTTTTGCCTTTAATTTTTAATTTAGTAATCAATATAAATATATTTCCAATTACAGCAAGATCGAGCATCGATACTTCGAGTATTCACCATGGTTTGTATGAGAAAACACGCCATATCGAGGAATCAAAATTTGTTGAACCAATGTACCATATTGAAGAAATATCTAAATCGAAACCGGTATTTGTCCAGCCATTGTCCGATCCGCCGCTTGTATCTGAAGGCAAAAATATTCACTTAGAATGTAGGTTAGAACCTATGGGAGATCCTACAATGAGAGTAGAGTGGTTCCACAATGGACGAGCTGTTACAGTGGGTTCTAGATTTAGAACTTACTATGATTTTGGCTTTGTTGCATTAGACATTATCCATGCTACTTCAGCAGATTCTGGAGAGTACACCGTAAGAGCAATCAATCACCTCGGTTCAGCTCACACTTCGGCTATGGTTCGAGTGATTGAAAGGTCAGATATTGTTACTGAAACACAAAATGAACAAGCCGTTGAACAAATACAAATGTTAGAGGATGCATCAAAACGTTCCAAACATGTTCAAGAGGATATAACTATAATGCAAGCACCTCAGTTCTCACGAGCATTGCATAATATTGAAACTGTAGAGGGTACCAACGTTCATTTAGAGTGTCGTCTACAACCTGTCGGCGATCCTACTATGAAGGTTGAATGGTTTTGCAATGGCAGACCAATAAAAACTGGTCATCGTTTTAGACCCGCATATGAATTTGATTACGTTGCCTTAGATCTTCTAAGTGTGTATCCAGAAGATTCGGGAGTTTACACGTGTCAAGCAACGAATCAGTTAGGCGAAGCAGTAACATCATGCGCTCTTCGTGTGATTGCTAAAAAAGATTTAATTTTTGAATCTCAGCATCCCTCGGGATTAGAGAAAATCCAATACTTAGAAGATGCTTCCAGGTACAAGAAGACAGAGGTTGTTGACGAATTTGTTAATATTAAACCAAGGTTTGTTACTAAGCCAAAATCAATTGAAAATGTCAAAGAAGGTCAACATGTTCACTTTGAATGCAAACTTGAACCAGTAACAGATTCTAACTTGAAAGTGGAATGGTTCAAAAACGGACAACCTGTTACTATTGGCCATAGATTTAGACCTATTCATGATTTTGGTTATGTTGCACTAGACATAATCGACCTAATCGCGGAAGACTCTGGGATTTATACATGCAGAGCTGTAAATTTAGTAGGAACGGATGAAGTAAGCTGTAGATTGACATGCCGAAGCACAGCTGATATTATTAGAGCTACACAAAATGAAGCTGGCTTAGAACAAATACAAGTGCTTGAAGATAGATCAAAATATCATAGAACTGATGTTGTCGACGAAGTGACTACTCAAGCTCCAATATTCACAACATCGTTGAAAAATATTGAAATAAAGGAAGGCCAACGTGCCCACTTCGAATGTAGATTAATTCCTGTATCTGATTCAACGATGAAAGTGGAGTGGTATCATAATAACAAACCTCTTAAGAGTGGTTCTAGGTTTACAGAAACAAATAACTTTGGATTTGTAGCACTAGACATTATGTCTTGTTTACCGGAAGATTCGGGAACATATACATGCAGAGCTATAAATGCTCTTGGAGAGGCTGTAACATCTGGAATTGCGATTGTACACTCTAAAAAATCTATTTATTTAGATTCCCAACATGAAAGTGCTTTGCCACGATTAAATCAGTTAGATGATGGGACTAGGCATCAGAGACACTCTACTCAAGAAGAAATCATTACTCAAGCACCCGTATTTACAATGCCTATGAAAGATGTACGAGTTGCAGAAAATCAAGCAGTCCATTTCGAAGCCAGACTTATTCCTGTTGGTGACCCTAAATTAAGAGTGGAATGGTTGCGAAACGGAGTACCTATAGAAGCTTGTAAGTAGAACAAAGAAATAAAAAAATAAATAAATATGAAATTGTTAAAAAAATATATTAATTTAATTATTATTTTTAGCAAATCGTTTGACTACAATGCACGATTTTGGATATGTAGCTCTCAACATGAAATATGTCAATCCAGAAGATTCCGGTACATACACGTGTCGTGCTATAAATGAATTGGGAGAAGCAGTTACTTCGGCAACAATGTTTGTACAATGTAAGTGAAATATATAATTGCAATCAACATACGGCTTAAGTTGTTATCCTAATTAAAGATATCTTAAAAACTAATTTCATAATATACGGTCACAGTATTATTACCTATAGCTCACCGATAGTTTATAAAGTGTGCCATTTCAGCTCATTGTTGTGGATCAAAAGAATATAAAATTGTGTGATTCATCCATAGCTAGCTGGCGAATAAAAATATCTTGGATTGTTATTCGCTAGCTTCATAAAAAAGTTGGATGATTATTTTGCGAAGGAGATAATATTAATAGAGTGTTTACAGTATATTAATAGTTTTTTTTTAATAAAAACAGTGGCATTAAAATGTATCGCTCATGAAACACAGTTGAATAGTATAACTTATAGGTTGTAATAAAGTGCAGATGCACATAGAAAGATAGGTGAAATATAACTAAAAACAATAAAATAAGGAAAGGAGGTATATCATTATAAAATATGTGTATAGTAATAATGAATATTATTTATATGTTTTCAGCCAAAGCTTCTCTTCAGTTAGAGTCCCAACATGAAACTGCTTTAGAAAAAATACAGCAGTTAGAGGATTCTTCACGCTACAGGCGCAAAGAAGATATTGATGTTGCAGTCCACCAAGCACCCCGATTCATTACCCAACTTAACGGACCTACTAAATTGGTAGAAGGGCAAAGTGCACACTACGAGTGTAGAATTGAACCATATCCTGATCCGAACATGCGTGTTGAATGGTATTTTAACGGTAAGGTCCTACAGAGTGGACATCGGTATCGAACTGCTTATGATTTCGGTTTTGCAGCACTTGATATTCTTACCGTTTATGGTGAAGACTCTGGTGAATATACATGCAAAGTTATTAATAATTTGGGACAAGCTACATCTTCCATTAAACTCAACGTACAATGTAAGTATTATGAAAATATATAATTAAAATATTGGTAGGATGAATATTTATGATTAGTTTGCATAGTAATAGCATTGTAATCATTAACTTTAAAGTAAATTAAATGTTGTTTTAGCAAAAGAATCGATAATAAGAGAAACACAGCATGAAAGTGCACTAGAAAAAATTCAATACCTCGAGGATGATAGTAGGAATAAGCGTGTTGTACGTGATGAAAGTTTCGTCGCTGAAAAACCACAATTTGGAAAACCTATAAAAAATGCTAGAGTACCCGAGGGCCAACCTGTACATTTGGAAGCAACACTTACCCCTGTTAATGACCCCACTATGCGTGTCGAATGGTACCGCAATGGAAGACCCATTCAACAGGGTCACAGATTTAAAACAACCTATGATTTCGGATATGTGGCCCTCGATATCCTTTACGCATATTCTGAAGACACAGGTACATACATGTGTAAAGCCACAAATGCTGTCGGTGAAGCGGTCACAACGAGCTCAGTACAAGTAGATGGTAAGCATTGAATTAATAAATACTTCTAATGTTTTATAGAGAAATTTGATTGATTGAATTTAAAGAAAAACTACTATTAAGGCTAACTAAAGTTTCATCATAAAAACAACAAAATGTAGACATAATCTTTGACTATTCATCTAGTAGATAGGGAGCTGGCGAGCATTTATGTATATGATTTGCTCGTACTTCGTATTGATAGGCATTAAAGTTGGGATCAATACGACAAAATTTCGTAATGAATGAAGGTCATACGTTGCTGCGTTTTTTCTACAGGGCTACAAATGTGTAAAAAAAATTGCCTCTGGGGTTAATGGTTAATATCATTTGGATAACAAAGAAAATCTATGAGGCAGACACCCAGGGCTTTGCATTAACACACGAGGTGGATGCAAAAATGTTGAAAAAAAAACTCTACTAAATCATTTGCTCGTAGCTATAACTGGGTCCATACGATTTATTAGAACTCCCTGAATACAAAAAAAATTGGCAGACATTTTACTTTGAATTTCACGTTTTGCTAACGCGCATTAAGATTTTCAATTTATTTGTTTCGATTATTATTTTGTTAACATAGACCTGTTAATTGAATGCTTCACCCAAGCGTTGATTTAAAAAAAAATCAAATGGTCTGCTTTCGGAATATCAGTGACCTGGGTGTCTGCCTCATTCTATTTTCTTTCTTTTATAAGCAATATAAACAACAGTCAAAGAGGCAAACATGAGCAAATGATATAGCACAATTTTTTGACGACATTTTTGAAGCGCTATTAATTGAAAACGCAGCGCTGCGATGGTGGCAGACTATTTTTCTGCGATCGTTCAAGGGATTTTGCAGTGTTGCAGGTCTGCCAAGCGTGCAATTCATATATTTTTTAATATCATAAAAAATCATAACTTCCAAAATCAGAGTCATAGATGTCTAGATGCCTTTTTAATTTTCTTCATTTTGACAAGGTTTATAAACATCAGCCTTAGAGGCATGATAGAGACACGAGCAAATGATATGGTATAGCTGTTATTTTTAAACATTTTTAAGGGGCTGTCAATTGACAACGCAGCGCTACCAAGGTGGCAGACGCGGTCCTTAATATTAATTTCTTATCGTATAATATTCGCTATTAATAAAGTCTGCCACACGAGCCGATCATATAGATTTTTTGCTCGCCAGCTCCCTATCTATAGTTTAAACACACGATATTTATCTAGTATCTATCTAATTCAAAACTGAATTTTCATCTTTTACCTTTTGAAAACGAAATACCTAGTCTTTGTTACTCAAAGATAAAATTGCTAACAATAATTTATAAATTCTCTTATTTAAATTGCTTTTTAATGCAGATATTTTTTTTAAAGTAGTTTTCGAGCTTTTTTTTATTACAAAAACTAAGTATCTAATCTTTCCATTTTTACATTAGAGCCCGTATTAGGGATCTATTATTTAAGAAAATTAAATAAATAACGTTTAACACGATGATAAGAAAATAAATAATTGACAATCTGACTAATTTCAAATAATAAGATGTAAAATGTAAAATGTGTATGGCCAGTAGTCACATAAAATAAAATCTTCTTTGACATTTTTAATATAAGTAAATTGTACGGATAAAGATGAAAAGTCTGGGATTTAGTCGAATGCTACATCCATTATGATTTAAAAAAGTTTTAATGCATAAATTTGAAGTCGTGGTTTAAACAAATCAATGTACAAAAATAATATTGGCAATAAAAAAATATATGTATGTAGGTTAAATTAACGTTGTTTTTCTTTTTTCCTTTTAGCCAAAGCTTCATTATATTTAGACACCTTAGACGAGCAACGTTTGAAAAAAATTCAAGAACTTGAAAGATACGAAAGACCTAAAGCAGTGGAAGAGGAGACTCCTGGTCAGAGACCAGTATTTTTGACTGCCTTGACTAGTCTTGAGAATTTAAAAGAAGGTGATCGTGCTCACTTTGAATGCAGAGTAGAACCTATAAATGACCCTGTTCTAAAAATTGAGTGGTTCTTAAATGGGCAAAAGATAAAAACCGGACATAGGTATAGAACCACCCATGATTTTGGTTACGTTGCGTTAGATATTTTATACACATACGCTGAAGACTCTGGAACATATATGTGTAAGGCCACCAATAATCTCGGTGAAGCAGTTAATACATGCACGTTGAAGGTTGCAGGTACGTGTTAAACACAGTATTAAAGTATAGTTGTATATAATAATAAGCAATAATTTTAATACTGAAATTGAAACCTATTACACAACATTTAAATAATTTTATAGTATACGAGTACAGTGGATAATCAAAATATTATGAATCATATAAATGCGTACGATAAAAGAATTCTCAACCACGTAGGTACGTTCGTACTGCGACGAAAATGATTTTGCATTATTTTAATCTCGGTTCAGCTAATTTCAATTAATTGGGTTTTTGAAAAACTTTTTTTTATGATAAATGAAAAGATATTTTATAACAAAACTATTTTTTATTTTTTCGAAATAATTCAAAAGGTATTTCAAAATAAAAAATAATTTTTGAATCCAGTACCGAAGACACGCCGGCAACTCCCGAACAAACCCGAGCGCGTGTGAATAAAATGTTCCCCAAGATAACAAACTAATGTCTAGTCACGTGTAGACGTAAACGCTGTACTGTCAGGGCAAGGCTTTTTTCGCGCAGTTACCAGCGTACCAACACGCACTGAGAATATAATTTCTAGCGATTTTTTTCAGTTTCTACGCAGTTCTCCGAGACGCACGTAATGGACAACAGAAAAACAATATAGATTTGCCTTTAATACGGCGTAAAAGGGGTGTCAAAAGATGTCACCAATACTGGGTTCACCCTTTTACGGCATTAAGACCAACCTATTATTTTATGGCCAACCGCCCGCGCCGCGCAAATTTTTTTCCGCAGTGCGGTCGGACGCATACACCTCCCACAAGCATAAAACATTCGCGCGAATTAAAATCGGGATTCTGCAGCAAACATTATAACGTCACAACTATGGTGACCAATCATGGCGCGTTTATAGTCACATAATTTTTATTTAAATTTCATCAATTTTTAATTGTTAATTAATTAATTAACAGAATTTTTTAAAAAAGTTTTTTGCATTTAATATCAATATTATTAATAATAAAGTTTTAAAATACCTACGTAAAAAATCATTTTTTTTTCAAAAACCCAATTACAGTTTATTTTATTACGGCAGTAAAATAAAAATAAATGTATAAGTACTTATATAAAACATGTTTGGCGCTGGTACAAATACACCTAATTAAAAGTTCAACATTTAATTATATTTTAGATGTAGTCGAGGCGATGGCTTAAAATAACTATACATACTAAAATATACTATACACACTTTCAGGGCACAGAAGCATTATTTTGGATACACAACATCCAAACGGTCTAGAGAAAATAAGACAATTAGAAGCACAGGGACATCACACCCGGATGGAAGTTGAGGAACCTAAAATATCTCCTCCGAGATTTGTTACAGAACTAAGAGGCACAACTCATGTTTTTGAAGGCCAGACCGCCCACTTTGAATGCCAAGTTGAACCTGTTCACGATCCTAATTTGAGGATTGAATTTTACCACAACGGCAAAGCCCTGCAATCTGCGTCACGGTTCCATATCACTTTTGATTTTGGTTACGTGTCATTAGATATTCAGCACTGTGTACCTGAAGACGCTGGAGAATATTCTGTTAAAGCAATTAATGCTCTTGGACAATGTACTTCTGCCATATCAATGACAGTAACCGCAAAAGGCAGTATTATATCGGAATCTCAACGTCCAGAAGGTCTAGAGAAAATCCGAGAATTAGAATCAGCAGAACCGTTCAAACGGCCAGAAATACCAGAACCAGTTACAAGACAACGACCTGTATTTACTCAACCACTGCAGAATATCGATAACATACAAGAAGGCCAAACAGCCCACTTTGACTGTCGCTTAATTCCTGTCGGAGATCCCACACTAAAAGTTGAGTGGTTTAGAAATGAAAAACTAATCGAAGACAGTTCCAGAATCACAAAAACACACGATTTTGGATATGTTTCTATGACAATAACACACGTGCGAGATGAAGACGAAGGCGTCTACATGTGCAGAGCTTCAAATCTTCTGGGTGAAGCAGTAACAACAGCAGCAATGAGAATAAAAAGTAAGTTGAAGAGATCAGTGCAGCATATTTACGTGTATATAAATTATCATTACATAAATTCTTTCCAAATATATTAATTTTATTATGTATATATAAACTCAAGAATTATTATTTGATTTATTTTGTTTAAACATGTGTTTCTTATATAAACAATTCTAAATAATATTATATACTAGTCAACTGAATGATTATATTATTAGGTAATGTTTAAATTTTTTTCTTGCGTGACTGTTATAGTTTTTCAAATTTATATTGAATATCTTATCATCAATATTTGAATTTTAGTAGTTTAAAAGTATTGGTTATAAATGCTATTTTTTACACTAACAGCCAAAGCAGCAATTCAAATGGATACGCAGCATCCCGAAGGAATGAAAAAAATTCAAAGGTTAGAAGAACCTCAGCCTAAGAGGACTGACGAACCTGAGCGTGAATTTGAGAAACCAATATTTACTCAGTGTCTAACTGGTCCTTCAGAACTGTGGGAGGGTCAACATGCTCATTATGAGGCCCGTGTTGTTCCTGTTGGTGATCCAAGTTTACGATTCGAATGGTATATCAATGGAGTGGAACTTAAAATGGGTGAGTTTATCAACCAACAATTTACGACATTATAAGAGGAACGTGATTGTATTTAATCATTTTTATATAAAAATGCCTCTGTGGAACCTACGGTAATTGATGATAAAAACTTCATACCGTGTTTTCAACAGTGTTTGTTTGTACTTTAAACCTTGATTAATTCTGTTTATAAGGTACCTAGTTCTATACTACTTTTTATTTGACAGGTTCTCGATTCCGTACAACACACGACTTCGGGTTTGTCACCCTTGACATTAACTCAGTTGTAGCAGAAGATGCTGGCTTGTATATGTGTAAAGCAATTAACAAAGCCGGCAGTACTGTATCATCAACTTCATTAAAGGTTAAAACTAAGTCAACTATAGTAGATCAAGCCATGCGACCAGAATCTTGGGAACAAATTCAACTAAAAGAAGCAGCGATGAACAAAGTACCAGAAATGTTTATTGATTCCGGTGTACAACAGGCACCCATTTTCACGACGCATCTTAAGAGTTACGATAAATTAGTTGAGGGGCAGCATGTTTATTTGGAGGCACAAGTCGAGCCCCGTACTGATCCTAATTTGAGAATTGAGTGGTTCAAGAACGGATCTTCGCTAACCACAGGATCAAGGTTGAAGAGTACTTTCGATTTTGGTCTAGTCACTCTTTCAATAAACTCATTGAGAATTGATGATTCGGGTATATACACTTGCAAAGCTACTAATTTAATGGGCGAAGCTGTTTCAACAGCGTCCATTAAAATTGAGGACCGTCACTGGCTATTAGGAGAATCACTTCATCCAGAGTCTTTAGACAGAATCGGTGCTTTGGAACAACCAAAACCTTCCAAACTAGAATCTCCTGAACCCGTCTTTGAGATACCGGTATTTATTTCACACTTAAACAATATTGTTTGCAAAGAAGGTGACAATATTCATTTTGAATGCAACGTTGAACCCTCTAGAGACCCTACTCTGAAAATTGAATGGTTCTTCAATAACAAACCTCTCCCATCTGGTACTAGGTACAAGAGTACTCACGACTTCAGTTATGTGTCCTTAGATATGGTACATACATATGAAGAAGATTCCGGTATCTACACTTGCAAGGCTTCTAACAGTAAGGGTTCAGCTACAACCTCGGGTTCTCTAAGATGTACAGGAGACAAAAACATTTACTTTGACACGCAACATCCACAAGGTAAAGCTGGATTGGAAGCTGTTGAACAGGCAGAAGAAGCTAGACTTTCAAAAACAAGAAGAACTTCGTTACCTGAAACAGATTATCCAAAACCAGAATGGATTGTCCCGATTGCAGCCGAGCATCAGTTAGTAGAAGGACAAGCACTTCACTTTGAAGGCCAAGTCGAGCCTAAAAACGATCCTGATTTGCGAATTGAATGGTACTTTAATGGCAAAGTGTTAGAACAAGGTTCTAGATTCAAACTTACCAGTGATTTCGGTTTTGTGACATTAGATCTTGTGGATGTGTATGAAAGAGATAGTGGAATTTACACATGCAAAGCATATAATAAGAAAGGTGAAGCATTTACTTCTTCTACTGTGTATTGCAGTAGCAAGGAAAATTTAATAGAGCGTACTCAACACCCGAAGGGCGTTGAAGGATTAGAAAAGATTCAAAATCTAGAAGATTCATTGCGTAAAGAACCTGGTCAAGGACCGGAAGATGATACTGGTAGGGCACCAGAATTCACTACTGTATTTCAAGATATTGTTGATATCAATGAAGGACAAATTGCCCATTACGAAGCTTCTTTAATTCCTACTGGAGATCAAAGTATGGTGATAGAATGGTTCTTTAATGGTAAAACTATAGAAGCTAGTCATCGTATCCGTACTGTTTATGCGTTCGGTATGGTAGTTTTAGAAATTTTGGGCACGAAAACAACAGATTCGGGAGTTTATTCTTGTCGAGCTACGAACCGGTGGGGACAAGCAGAAATAAGTGTAAAACTTGATTGTGTAGACAAAAGCAAAGGGCAAAAACCTAGGTTTACTACACATATACAGAGTATTGACGGGCTTAAAGACGGTCAATCTGCGCACTTTGAATGCACAGTTGTCCCAGTGGATGATCCTGATATGAAGATCGAATGGTACCATAACGGTCAACCACTCAGACATTCTACAAGAATAAAAACTGTCTCCGATTTTGGATTTGTTGTTTTAGATATTGCCTACACCCAAAATCATGACACAGGTGAATATGTTTGCCGTGCTTACAACAAATATGGAGAAGACTTTACTAGAGCTACCGTTAATTGTTATGGCAAAGGAGGGGTTTATTTGGACAGCTTGCAACCAGATTCATTGGCTAAAATAAGAGAACTGGAAAGCTTGCAAGGAGCCCAACACCAGGCCCCTGCACCTGCTTCTGCAGAGCCACCTCGATTTATCACACAAATACAGGATGTAAGTAAATTGGTAGAAGGACAAAGTGCACATTTCGAGGCGCGTTTAACTCCAGTGGACGATCCCGATCTTAAAGTTGAATGGTTTTACAACGGCAAAAAGTTGCCTCATGGACATAGATACAGAACTTTCCATGACTTTGGAATAGTTATATTAGATATATTATACTGTTACGAAGAAAATTCCGGAGAGTATGAATGCATTGCCACTAATAAACTGGGCAGAGATTCTACTAAGGCAACACTAAAATGCAGTTCGAAAGAGAATTTAATCTTGGACTCGCAACTCCCGCGGGTGAGAATAAATTAAATTAATTTATTTAGTAATATATTTTACTAAAAGTAGTTTTAACATATCATCATGTAATGCATATTTTTATTGTTAAAGGGCATGGAAGGCGGATTGGAAAAGCTGCAAAACTTGGAGGATTCCATGATACGCAGAAAAGATACCATGGTAGAAGAGAAACGGGGTAAAGCTCCCGTTTTCACAGTTCCTCTTTCCAATATAGAAAATCTCAGAGAAGGAGAAAATGCACACTTCGAAGCTCGTTTGACTCCTACCGACGATCCGAACCTAAAGGTTATTAAGTTTTTATATATCAATATTAACCGTGCAAGTGCACCCTCTGCTTGAGTCAGTGTAAACGGCACACTATTGGGCACGGGTCTCGCCCCACAACAGGGAGAGGCCAGGAGTTTACTCCATCCCGCTGCTCCAATGCGGGTTGGTGGAGAACGGGCTAGTGGCCAACCCGCCCATTTTCGAACCGCCCATAGGGCTTCTGACAAGGTTTAATGCTTAATGCTATCGTATCGATAATAACCGGGATCGACGGCGTAACATGCCCTCCGAAGCACGGAATTGCGCACTTAAGTCGCCGGTAGCGGTCACGCATCTAGGTACTGACTGCGACCGACGTTGCTTAACTTTTTTGATAGCTTGCTCTGTTGAGTAGCTTCGCTATCATGTATACATAGTGATTTGTTATGTGACGTATTCCCACTAAGGGCATGTAAATAAAGTCAAAAGCGATTATTTCAGCCATGTGAAGCTCTATCCAAAATTCAACGGTTTTCGAGATATTTGAGTTTGATTGAATTTGAGGAAAGTTCACTTTTAGGCTAACAAAAGTGCCATAATAAAAAGATACAATTGGAATTTGGTTAGGCACTAATTGCTTTATTTATCAGTATAAAAATTCTATAAATAATTTATGTGGTCGTCTTTTTTTCATTAAAAGTTGCACTTTCCATATTTCAATATCCATATTTTAAACACTCTCCCTCCGTCTTACGATATTTCGATCAGGTCACGTGTCCCGTCTTACGCATTTTCGATCAGGATCACGTGTCCTGATGCGCGTTTAACATTTTTACCCATACCCAAAAAGTGCACAGCGCCGCTAAAGAAGCTTTCACTTCAAAAATCACAATAAGATTAGGATTTTTTATTACTTTGGAGTTTTTGACAATCCTTAGCTTGAATAATAAATCAAATAAATGCATAAACACTGCAACAGGTTTGATAGTATAGCCTTAGAAGTAAAAAATTCAGATTTTTTTACTCACTTTCATACAAATAACTGCTGTTTATTTAAAAAAGTCTAATAAATTAAATGTGCTAACTACGCCATAATGTAATAACATACTGTCTAATGTTGCCCATGTGAGCAGGGGGTGGATATTTATAGTCGACATGGCTTGTCCTGTACCAGGAGCGCAGGCCGCCTATATCGGCACGGTACAATGAATGATTTGGTCCGAAATTGAAAATACATCTACTACGTGAAAAACTTCTTTATTTATTTAGCTTTATAATGATGTATAAAACAATATCATTCATCAACAATCATTCATTTTGATGTAGTCCATTGAATTATAATTTTTTTGGAGTTGCGTTTGTCGGAGAACGCAATTTTATTTTATAGATATAAAATAAAATAAAATATTAATAAAATTAAATAATTTGTAACAACGCTATATATTTGTGCAAATAAACGTTTTGTCTTTGTCAAACTAATTTTCATGTTTTTTTAGGTGGAATGGTATTGGAATGGAAAATCTCTCAAAGCTGGGTCTCGATTCAGGACTTTCTGTGATTTCGGATTCGTCATACTTGAAATATCACCTACTTACCCGGAAGATTCTGGAGAATATTTATGTAGAGCGTATAATAACTATGGCGAAGCTGTTACTACGGCTACAATGAAGGTGCAAGGAAAAAGGAATATTATTTTGGAGTCCCAGTTGCCAAAGGGCATGGAAGGCACTATTGACAAAATTGCTGCTCTTGAAGGTTACACTGGTACTGTTGATACAACAACACCTGAAACTGAAACTGGAAACCCACCTGAATTTATTACAACTCCATCCGATCTTATTCTTTCGGAAAATTCTTCAGCTCACTTCGAATGCCGATTGGTACCTGTTAACGATTCTAGTATGCGAGTAGAATGGTTCCACAATGGAAAGCCTCTATTGACAGGATCTAGAGTCAAGACCATCAACGACTTCGGTTTTGTTATTTTAGAGATCGGAGGTATATACCAACGTGATGCAGGTCTTTACACGTGTAAAGCTACGAACCGTCACGGAGAAGCTACGGTATCATGCAAACTACAAGTCAAAGGTAGACAAGGAATTATTTTGGAACCTCAACTGCCTTCATCTTTCAAGTCTGGTACTGAAAGCATACAAAAATTGGAAGAAACTTTACACAAACGTGAAGAAATCACCATCGAAGATGAAAAGCCGAATCCTCCAAGATTTACAGTTGAAATTCAAGATAATCTCGATATTCCTGAAGGAGGTCCAATACACTTTGACTGTAGAGTTGAGCCTGTCGGTGATCCTACCATGAGAATCGATTGGTTCTACAATGGTAGACCCTTTGCTACAGGATCTCGCGTACACATGCTTAATGACTTTGGTTTCATTGCTTTGGATATTGATTACATATATGCTCGGGATGCAGGAGAATATACATGTCGTGCGACAAACAAATGGGGATCTGCTACAACAACAGCTAAAATAACGTGTAGTGCTAAACGTGATATCGTTTTCGAATCGCAGTTACCACAGGGTATGAGTGGAGAGAAGATCAAGGAATTAGAAAAGGGGCGTGTGACAGATACCCCTAAAGAGGAACCCGTTGTTAGCACGCCACCAAAATTCATAACACAAATTCAATCACATACCGTAGAGGAGTCCGAAGCTGTACGTTTTGAGTGTAGAGTGGAACCCAAAGAAGATCCAAAATTGCGTATTGAATGGTATCGTAACGGCAAGCTTTTGCCATCTGGACACAGATACCGTACTGTCTTTGATATGGGATTTGTCTCTCTTGATATTTTGTACGTTTACGCTGAAGATTCTGGTGAATATGTATGTCGGGCAGTTAACGATTTTGGTGAAGACTTCACAAAAGGAACTGTATCGTGCAAGCGTAAGTATTCATGAATTACTTAAAATTTTAACAAATGTTCATGTCTACTAAAAAGTATTAAAAATTAATTAGTACTATCTACTTGTGGACGTCAGTCAGTAACCCATTAATGACCCACTACAGGGTCGGTTCTCCTTCTCACAAGTCCTCACTTTTGAGAAAAACGAATAAAAAAACCCGAAAAAATAATAAGAAAAATTAAAACAACTTCAAAAAAGCATGGAATAAAATTTGTAACATACTTTAGGCCTACTATTTTTTGAGGTTGGTGTCTTTTGTATCAACTGTTTTGTTAAATTTCGGCACCAACCTCGAAAAATAATAGGCGTAAAGTCTGTTAAAAAATTATATTATACCTTTTGGAAGTTTTTTAAACTATTTTTCATCGTAATTTTTAGTTTTAAGTCCATATCTCTGAAACTACCGGCGAACAAACATAATATCTACATACATTTATACATATAAATATACATACACACATACCCATGAAATTTGGTAGATTTCTTGTTTGGAAGCCGTAATAGACCACCATATGTAAATATTGTGCAGTTCCGTTAATATTACATACATACTCGTACGTGTTTAACAGAAAACAATTAATACCTAAACGTATGTTCCTCTTGAATAAAATAAATAAAAAATATATACTGGTCTACTATTATTTCATTTATAATTTTGTACATACGTGTTGTAGGATTGCCGGATATAATCCTACAAAATCAAGTGCCAAGAGGAATGAAAAAATCCGAAGCTCTAACGCAAATGGAGGCAACGATCAAAAAATATACATCAGAAATATTTTTAACCGAGGATGATCTTTATGATGTTGATAAAAAACAACCTCCAAGATTTGTCACACAAATTCAAAGCCAAACTGCTTTAGTAGAGATGGAGTCTACTAAATTTGAATGTCAATTGGCGCCTGTTGGAGATCCGAATATGAAAGTTGAATGGTTCTTTAACGGCAAACCTCTACTTCACAGTAAGTATTGTAATCATAATTACTAAGGACACTTTTTTGGACTTTATTTTAAATGGACTTGTCCACTTTAAATTAGTAAACAACGAAGGAGCGGACTCCTTATAATCAAATTTTTCGTGGGTATTTTTTGGCGATTTCCTTTGTGCTATCAGCAATTCAATCACAGTGCGGTGACGAAAAATGGTAAACTGATGAAAGTTTCATATTGTCACCTTGGATAATGTAGTCACAGGACCATAATAACAACTTCATTCATTACTATTATTAGTACAAAAAAGTACCGATACGGAAAAGACTGAACGCGCCTTTTTTGTACATACTCGTATGTTGCGGGGAAATAATGAATCCCGTTAAGACTTTGCAGATAAGCTCAAAAGTGTAAGTGTTTTTTATTACGGCAATTGAATTAGCCTAAAAGTGATTACTTATATTTCTTTAAATTCAATCAACCTCAAATATCTCGAAAACCGTCGAGTTTTGTATGCGGCTTTCCACGTTATAAAATGATTGTATTTGAGCTTATTTACATACCATTAACGGGAATACATCATTTAACAAATCAACCCGTATAATTATACATTACAATACTACTATTACATTTTGCATAGGATTAAATATATATCAGTTCGTACAAAGAAAGACTATTATTCACCCTACCTAAAATTAAATTTCTGCTTAAAGCATTAGGCATTCATTTGTTAGGCCTTGTGCAAATACATTTTAAGGTAGTGAAGTAATAATAATATAGGAATAGATAATCTACTTATTCATAGATAATGGTAGAATAAGAATAACTGTAGGTACTTCCCGTGTAACCGTACGTGAAACATGCAGCCTCTTGTGCTCCATTTAGGAAGCCATGGTAGCCGAAAAGACTGAGATGTCTAAGTTTGGTTGCATGGCTTATCGGTGTCCTCTTTGAAAGATACTACTAACAACCTCAGTTAGTTTATCTTCCTCTGGGGTTGATGTGACTATAAGTGGCCTGCAGTGATCAACACTCAACTCAACCTCAAGAGGACAGCACGCTCGTTTCCTATTTTAAACTAATAACTTGTTTGCAGAAAACCGTTTCACACCAATTTATGACTTTGGTTACGTCGCAATGAACTTTGGCTGGGTGTATCCCGAAGACAGTGGAGAATATGTCTGCCGCGCTACAAATTTGTACGGTATGGACGAAACTAGGGCTATTATTAAAACTGCTGGTAAACCAGGCATCGTGTATGATTCGCAACTACCTAAGCATATGAAGAGTATTGAAAAGATCAGAGAAATGGAGGCTTCTTGGCAAGTGTGAGTGTATCAAATAATTATGTTTTGCGAAAATTATTTTATAAAGATACAAGAATATCACCTATCAACTTTGCGTTTCAATTATTCTTTCATTTTAAATCTCACTTTTTTTAAAAAATTGCTTTTATGCTTTAAATATTATTTATTCATCATATCAGTCATCATATAACACATATACAGGGCTCCTGAGCAAGCTGTAGAAGAAACAAAGGCTCGTTCGGCACCCGTGTTTGTCAGTCGTCCAGAACCCGTTACCGTGGAAGAAGGTGAATGGGCCCGATTCTGCTGCCGCGTGACTGGTCACCCTAAACCTCGTGTTATGTGGCTCATCAACGGAAACACCATAGTGAATGTAAATATTATTCCCTTCCCACCCTCTTCCCTTATTTTTTTAAGTAAGAGTTTTTAAGCCACGCTTTCAAGATCGCCGATTAACTGGTCAATGTTGAATTTATGTTTTTTTCTTGTAACCGTGAAGAAGAGATGTACACAAGGTCTTACATATGTACATATTATCTACTAGTAAAATAATAATAATTGTTGCATAGAAAAACGCCTGTAAAAGAGAACGCTATCTGTTTATCCATAGATCGAGTAAAATCCGTATATCAATCACAGGAGAATTGATAAAAACAAAAACGATTTTTACATTGTTGCGCAACAGCAACAGCAATTTTAAAACTGGTCTGTGCTAATACATACTCGTATGTGTGGTAGCTAGAAGCTTTGCCATAGATATTAATGCCAAAGATAATAATGAAATTCTCAGTCGGACTGTGGACAGTATGTTTATTTGCCTTATTTTATTTTATTACACAATAAATTTGTATTTATAGGGGTCGAGATATAAGCTTACTTACGATGGAATGTATCACTTCGACATACCTAAAACAAGACAGTACGACACTGGAAAAATTGAGGTTATCGCACGGAGTTCTGCTGGAGAAGCTCTAGCCACAACGGAATTAAAAGTAATCCCAAGACACGATGATTACCGAGGTGTTCTTAAGAATGCTCCAAGGCGTAAGTATTTAATTTTTCGATTAGCACACTACATACATTGCAGTTTCTTTACCGAGAAGCTTTTTTTGCACAAAGGTAATCTAAGTTATTTCAAAATGGAGTAATTTTGATTACTTGTATAAAATTAATAGCTTTTAAATGTGCTGCATTAACACACATCCACAACTACTCAAGCACACACCCACATACTGCTTACGCACAATAAACCCCTCGCATCCTTATTCCACTTCCTGGTCCTGGATATGAGACTGCTGCTAAATCACCTGCTTCTACCGGCTTATCATCGGATTCCTGCCGAGGTATGTTTTAAAGTTACAGACATATATTATAATTATTAAAACATATGTAATTCATTAATGTATTTTACTGATCCCGTAAACAGCTTGGTATGATGAAACTACCCAATATCAGCGATCTGAAACAGAATTGGAAAAAACTTTTGAAGAGAGGCATGTCATGCAACGTCAAGGAGTTATTGACCATAGGCCTGAACTAAAGCCTAAAATTATCAAAGAACCGGAGACAGAATGGCAGCAGACAGTGAAAAAGAAGAAACGCGAAGAATATTATAATAAACTGCAAGAGCTTGAAAATGAACAAGTTGTAAAGGAAAATAGACTCAGGGAGTCTTCTCATCAATATGCTATTCCTGGTGAAAAAGTGACGAGTAGTTCCGTTGCTAGATCTATGGCACAAAAATATGAAGACACTCTGTAAGTATAATGACACCTTAGTAGCTTTTTAAACAAACTATATAATATATAATATACACACAATATATACACAATCAAATATAACTACATATAACAGCAGTTATATGTATGAAAGTGAGTAAAAAGAAAACAGAAATTGATACTTCTAAGGCTGTTATATCAAACTTCTCGTATTTCTAATACATTTTGGAATTATTATTTAAGCTAGGAATGTCAAGTACGGTACTTATTAAAAAACTCTTTGTTTTGAATTCCAAAGAAGGTAGCTGAAAATGTCCATTAGCGATTTCATTAAAATGAAATCAAGTAGTCCCAATATTCAAGGTCAAAAATAAATAAAGGTCAAAGCTTAACAAATTGGTTAAGTACCTACTTATCTGATTTTATTGGGGTGACAGAAAGTTTTACGATAAATTTCAATTCATTTTCCCATAATAGGTATTAACTGTTCTATCAGTCAAACATCATTTCTGATTGAATACTGCATATGGCAATGTCCATGCATTTAACGTCAAGTTTTTTCTTTTTTGATGTTTCTTCGGCTTTTTGGTGGCAAAGCGAAGTGTGCCGGGTCACCTAGTACATAATATAATTGTAAAAAAAGCCTTGCCTAAGTTACTCCTTATAACATCAGCTATCTTCCAGTGAAAGTCCCGTCAAAATCAGTCCAGCCGTTCCAGACATTAGCCGGAACAAACCAACAGACAGACAGAAAAAATTGTAAAAACTGTTATTCTGGTATATGTATCTTGTATACATACATACATATACATTTATTTTATATTATAAACAGGCACCCCAATTTTATTTATTTGTATAAGTAGATAGAGCGTCCACACATGGCCACACAGCCAAATAACAAATACACATACGTACGTTTTACAGCCATCAACGTATTATACTAACTAATACGTCCATGTGAACAGCTTGAAGGATTGATTGACAACATGATTTGAATCGTGCCAGTTTTCAGTCACCGACATTAGAGGTGTTCCGGGTGTACCTTTAACGAACAGAAATCGATTTTATATTCAATAATCGGGTATTCGGTTTATTAATACCTATTGATAAATTTTTCTTCTTCTTTAACTTTTTCGTGGCTATTTCCATGATTAGTGTGATGTATTAAATAAAAGAAACATGAACGTTAAAAACTTAAACGTTCCTAAATGTTTTTAAAAAATCTAATATCGTAAAATCGATTGTGATAATCGACTAAACTCTACGGGATACAACACTTTGAACCTTATTTTAACTGATTATCGAGTATTATTTCCATAAAAAGGACTATAATTTTTATCTTGCTTAATTATTAGGCTCTGAAAATATAGGTAGGTCACGTTTTCAAATCGTTTACGGTAAATTAACATGTAAAAAACATTCAATCTTCTTCTTATCTCTTATAATATAAAATTTTCATATCACAGTTTTAGTTACCATACTCCTCCAAAACGGCTCGACCGATTTTTATGAAATTTTATATGCATTGTCAGTAGGTCTGTGAATAGGCTACTGTCTATTTTTCATACCCCGAAGTGATAAGGGTTGTCCACACCTAACATTTTTTTTGATAGTTTTTTTAATTTTTATTTTTTAATAATGTGGCATTATAACTCTAAATTTTCACCCTTCTATCACTAACCCCTATTTCTTAATAGTCGTTTTAGTATTTAATAATTTTTCGTTCCGCTCGATAACTCATATGGCAAAACAACGTTTGCGGTGTCATATAGTATTATTATAATTTTTTTTTCAAATGAACATAATAATAATTTTAGTATAACCCTAAACAAAGATTTTATACGCATATTTCTTAATGTTAACGAAACGTATTATAAGGGGTTCTAACTTTAAAAACTAGTGGAATGAAAGAACACCAATAAAATGGATTTTGTATCAGTCATAAATGGTCCTATTCAGGTCCATTATGCACATAGTCCTTTTTTGTGTGTGTTTCTGTGTCTAAATAGTTTACCAGATAAACAAAAAACCATTTGCATATTTATTTCCGATCGCAACCCCAAATATAACTTTTCAATGGGCTATAATATAGAGTGCGGTGAAAATTAGAGGTACTAATATCATATTGTTATTAATTATGAAAATAACAGTTATAACATTTTATTAAACCGCACTCTTTATTCTCAATTTACACTCTTTAGACAATTACTTAATGCTTAACAAGCTTGTTACAATTTTAATGATTTTGGTGTATTACAGTGAGCAGACAGAAGAGATCGTAGAGCAACAAGTTCAAAAGAAGGTGAAACCTAGAATTCCTGACCCATTGGAATCAACGGTACATGGGAAAGAAGTTCATGTCGCCAAACAAAAACAAATCCAGAAAGAAGTTGTTGGAGACACTGAAATTACTCGTAAGATTACTTCAACAGAGACTACGGAGGTTGAACATAAAGCTCAAACACAAGAAAGGCTTGTAGAAGGTCCCGTTAAACCAAGTTCACCTCCAGTGTTTACCAAAAAAATGCAACCTTGTCGTGTCTTCGAACATGAACAAGCGAGATTCGAAGTTGAATTTGACGGAGATCCTTTACCTATGATCAAATGGTATCGAGAAAATTTCCCAATTAAAAACTCCCCCGATTTTCAGATACATACTTTCAGCACAAAATCAATTCTTATTATAAGGCAAGTATTCATTGAGGATTCTGCAGTATTTGCCGCTGTAGCTGAAAATAGAGGAGGGACTGCAAAGTGCAGTGCCAATCTTGTCGTGGAAGAGCGTAGACGTCAAGGCCGAGGTGGCATTATTCCACCTAGTTTTACTTTGACTGCACAAAATGTTAACGTAACTGCTGGCCAATTAGTAAGGTTTGACACAAAAGTAACAGGCACTAAACCTATTGACGTTTATTGGCTTAAAAACGGCAAAAAAGTTCAACCAGATATAAAAAATAAGATCCTGGAAGAAGACGGTACTTATACTTTGCTTATACTAGAAGCTTATCCTCAGGATACAGGAAAATATGAATGTGTTGCGATTAACAGCGCAGGTGAAGCTAGATGCGATGCTGAATGTGTAGTCACAGTTCCAGCTACTAAAGATAAACCTAAGCCACAAACAAAAACCGCTAATGCGCCTCCAGAGATTATAGAATCACTTAAAGACAAAGTGGTGACTGAAGGTCAAGCCATAGAATTTAGTTGCAAAATCATAGGAAAGCCAATCCCAACCATTCAATGGTATAAGGATGATAAATTAATCAAACCATCAAAGTACTTCCAAATGTCTAGAACAGCTGATGACTATACTTTACGCATTTCTGAAGCTTTTCCGGAAGATGAAGGCGATTACAAATGTGTTGCTTTTAACTCAGCTGGACGAGTAACTGTTTCTGCTAAATTGAAAGTCACGCAGCCAGATCACTCGGAAAATCTTCCAAACCTGACTCCACTGCGTGATATTGTTGTTTACGAAGGTCAACCTGCACAGTTTAAAACTCATATAACAAGCAAAGCTAAACCTACCATACAATGGCTTCGAGAAGGTGCTCTAATTCCTGAGACTCCAGATTTTCAAGTAAGTTTTATTTTCTTAATAATCTAAATGAAAACCGGTTTGTATTTTATTACATTTGCAGCGACGCTCAATTTCCACAGAACAGATGTAAATTGTCAAATACTTTGTAAAAATCTAACGTAGCTAAAAAATTGCCATACTTTTGCATTTCAAATTTACATACCTCGACAAAGTTGCAATAATCTGTACTCAAAATAAATAAGAAGCGAAAAATTAATTAAAATAAACAAATATTTATGCTGTTTTATTTTCTTTTAGATGATCTACGAGGGTAACAACGCCGTACTACTTATTGGCAACACGTATGAAGAAGATACTGGCACTTTTACCTGCCGTGCAACTACGGCCGCCGGCCAGGTCGAGACTTCGGCAAAACTAGTCGTCAAAAGTAAGACATAGACACAGGCAGCGAGTTCGCGTCGCGCACTCTTAATCCATTAATGTAGTGTTTCTTTGTTTCATCTCTATACCTCAATGAGATCGGGTGAAAACTACTACATTAGATATATTAAGTTGACAAGCGAAAATAATAATCCCAGATGGCTTCACACTATCGTAGCGGTTCCCGCAGTAACGATTCCGCCCGCTTCCTAGACCTCGCGTAGTTGCAAGTCATGATATTATGACCCATAGACTGTATATACATACTCGTACATACATTCACGTTCTAAAAACAATCGTCCCAGTCTCCATAATAAACAGTAACGCGCGTTGTACAGCCGATCGTTAAGCGCGCATTGTCTAACATAATTTACAAGTGAACATTGTAAACTTAACTCCGTAGAATAATATTCGCGAATTTCTGCATCTAACAATGCTGTAAATTATTAAGCTTTTTGTGTAAATAGTCTTTCATCGACGAGCCCGAAGACAGCTGGTGAGATCTACAAGGATTGAGCGACGCGCTTCTGTATATTTGGATACACATAACATGTGATTAACATGAACACGATTATACTTTACGATGGTTTTATTTTGCTTTTACCGCTACGATGTACCTATAACTAAGTAAATCTGAAATTGATATATAACTGTGAAGTAAAACACATCAAATGATACACCTGACGCGTCTTTTGACGAATGTTCAAATGTAATTTTCACCCAATACTCTTCTATAATAATAAAAGCCTGAGCTGAGTTTCATAAAAATGCCGCATTAACAGATATTATTGAAAAAATAATTATGCTTTTTGTGTTTCATTGATCTGATGTTATAAAATTATGTGAACAGCCTCGAGTGACTTATATTCGTTGTAAAAGCAGCTTTTATTTTAAATATAGAGTTTATCAGGGTCCATGAAACTGGGACTTGAATCAGAATTGTGTGGTTTAAGGAAATGCCCTGATTAACTATTATTTGCCTCACAATTTTTATGAAGAAAGCAAAAACCAACAAATTGATTTAGTCCTAGCTTCGACCTTAACCCTTAGCATGAATCACTGTTTGTCTTGACTAGTATAGATTGGTGTCGCTAAGGCACTGGTGTCTAACTTTGTGCACGTCTGCTACGGTGTGTCGTGCGCCGTCTTCTAATATCATTTAACAGCTACGACTAACTTTGTCATATCGAAACATTTTCATACATTGATTACGCCGTAACGTCGAGGAAAGCTCTGCGTTAGTAGGTGCCGCAGGCTTCGGGTGGGTCGTACTCGCAAAGTTAATCGTGGTTGTATTACAAGACGAATATTTCTTTCCGCTGTCAACACCCCTAGGACAAAGAAACATAATGTGTTAGTCACGCCGCTATAGGCGTTGCATTCAAATTGAAGTACGCACGCACTACTTGCCTTGCCAGTTTCTATGTTTTGATAAACACTGCCGATGTTGATGACCTAATGTTTTCTGCAAGTACAAATCCGAATTGAATGAGATTTTATAGTTTAACGTTACAGTGATCTTTAACTTAGTTTGTTTTAAGTGCACGATATTGTTAAAATTAAATTGTGTTGTATGTTTCACCTAAATGTATTAAGTTATTAGGCGTGACAGTATTTTATCACGTATTTCTCCTACCTATCATATATTTATGAAGTAAACTTGTATGTTACCTTAATGTGAAAACTGTTTAATAAATGCTATAAATTAATTATCATTTGGCATTATTCTACACACACAATGACACATTAAATCATCCTGGAATCATACCTCCTTCTATGCGCCAAATACACTGGGGTACGAAGTTTCGTCAATGAACCGTAGTACTTTATAGAATTCACACTATGCACTTACATGTAGTAACTTCACTATCCATCAAATTACGGAATTTAATTTGTGCAAATGAATATTAGCCTTGGTTTAACTGTGTACCTATTAGTGGTTACACTTACAGTTGCGTGCGTTACACATTGGATGGATAGAGAGGCTACCACTTAGTTGCTTTTATTCATCGACTGGCACACCTCTATCTAAACCTATACTCTATTCATGCCATGGTGAACTTAGATTTAATAAACCATAGCTACTGTTGTAACTAAACAGTTAATTAACTTTTTTCTAATACGTTTTGTCACACTTTGCCAGTGAATTTACGTTAACAGATTTTACATTGGTTAATATAACTATAATTATAGTCGATAATATTCAACAAAATTACTTCAATAACGGAGGTGTGTAATTACTTGAAAAACAGGATAGGTGTCATACTGTGGAGGTCACGATGATAAATTATTTTTCGCATCGTTTTATAATCTTCTATTTGTAATATTGCTATCAATTTCACTTGTTATTTATCATAATAAAATATAGTAGGTACCTTTTACTTGATTCTCGATTTAATAATTATAGTTTTTTATATGAAATGCCACCATACGTGGACCGTTTAGTTTCGATGCGGAAAGTAGTTATTATTATGAACATTAGCCAGTACACAAGTATCTTCGCCTGTACTAAAATTAGGCTCGACACTTGAATAATACCCTACATACCTATAGAACAATTGATCAACACGTGATTAGCGTTGTTTTAAACAGGAAGATAATGGTAAGTAAGTAGTAGACATAGGTACTAAAGCTACTTTAATTTAGTAAAGTACTGAGATTCAACATTTAGTTAAATAACGAAAAAATAGTGAAGAAATGTATTAGATAGAATTAATAAAAATAGGGATAGATACTATATGGCACAGATACGAAATTTTCAATGCGTCTGTCCTTAAAATAAAAATCAAATAAGTATTTTCTTATACACAGGACGACTTGTTATGTGACGTATTCCCGCTAAGTGTGTGTAGATAAGCTCAAAATAAATCGTTTTAGCCATGTGAATTCTAAAACTTTAATTTTATTATTTTATACCTCATTAGAAAACTGGATAAATATTTTTTTAACAACGGTCAAAAGGGACAAGCTCAGCTATTGTTGCCACGAGATTATTCCTCGTGCAGCGCTGTTTTTTAATCTATTAAGATATTTTAACGTATTTTGCACATAATGTAATTATTAAACTTTATTTTTAATAAACAGCAGTTATTGTAGCAGTGCAGCAGTATGAAATGGAGTAAAAACGGAATTTTTTACTTCTTAGGCTGTAGCTACAAACAAATGTCTAATACTCCAAAATAATTAAAAATCACAATGTTATCAAGTGTTTTTTAATAATGACATTTTTGGTGCCTTCAAAGGTACTTTTCTTCAAATTCAATTAAACTCAAATATCTCGAGGACTTCACACGGCTTAAACAATTTGTTTTCAGTTTATGTACACGCCCTTAGCGGGAATACGTCCTATACCATCCTGTATAAATACGTATGTGTAAATACGTGTAGTGAAAATTTTGGGTACAATTACGCTCAGTAATTGTATTGAAATTTGGCACAGTTAAAATTTATATGGAGAAGAATGCATTTATTGTAATAGTTATAATGCGTTTTTTAAATTACTTGATATTGTTTAGAAATAATAACACAATTGTGTTGTATTTGTGCTGATTACATGTTTTTAAATAAAAAGTGACAGATATACATGAAATTCATCCAAAAACACGCCACGCACACTACCGTAACTTTGAAACATGCACAATTGCACACATGACGTAACGTGTACGTACATTCCGTCACGTGTCAAATTTCAATAAATTATAGTGAAATTTCGACTACATGGCGGTCTCTAGTTATAGAAAATGTAAGTATTCGAGAAATGGCCGGCAACCACGTTCGCTCATGATTGATATCACAGGCTGTTGAATATCGTTTCAGAGAAACTAAAAAGCAACTGGATACGTCAAAAAGAATTATGGGACGCATTATACAAAGTACACCAATGCCTTATTACATCAGCTATTTTAAATGTAGTTAGTGTAGTATAGCCAATTAAAGAACATGTACCTACGTATTCGATACCTAAGTGGCCAACAACTTTTCTTACGTTGACCAACCACATTCACTCATTCATTCACATAAGCTGTTGAGTTCTGTTTCGGAACCTAAAAAACAACTGGATAAACAAAAACAATTTTGGCATGCATCATACAAAGTACGTCAGCGTCATTGGCTATTTTTAACGTAGTTTAAATGGTTTTAAAGGAGATTATCAGTATTGAAAATTTAAAAAGTAAATTAAAATGATTGATATTTTTATGGATTCAGTCATGTGGGGAAGTCCGTCATTGTTTATTTTAATTTATTTTTGAGACTTCAATGTACGAATCCTATTCCTTCTACAATGACGATATTTAGAGATGTTGAACAATGGTCCTTTGTTTAAATTATAAAAAATTCAAAACGTCGGTACATAAAATAACTTTACAGATATTGATGGTAATTTTTAAATATCATCGGGTAGACAGACTTACCCCCCAGTTGGGGGTAATTCCGTCTGGCTAATGTATTTTACAGTTAGCGTACACCAAATTGACTACAAACTAAATTTTAATAAACATACGTTACTAGGTACTTATCAAAAAAATGTGTTAATACCAATTTAATCAATAGTCTTTCAAAAAATCAAAAGTCAATTTTAAGAAATCGAACAAAAAGTGGCAGAGGTATTAAACGTTTTTTTTAAGAAATAAAAACAATGATATGTCATGGGACACCATCCTTGAATGAGAAATCCTTGGGTCCGGACCAGTGTTCACAACCGTACGATAATTATCGTACATGTACGATAATTTCATACGTACGATGTACGATGGTACACTCCTATCGTACATCGTACGAAATATCGAAAAAAAAATATCGATATTTCGATATTTCGGCTTTATTCAAAATAATGTCCTAAGTTTTCATATGATTTTTTAATGCATTCCAATGATTCTAGTCATTTTCCTAGTGGATACGATAATTTTGATCCATATACGATTAAATACGATAATTTTACGGCCCTGGTACGATAGCTGCCTGGCTTCAAACACTGGTCCGGACTAAGAGAAAAAAAATTGCGACTTCTTAATTCGTTTAATTGAAAAATGTTCTAGAAAGATCGATACAGCTCTTTATATACATTAAATAGGGCGACATCTGTGGGCAAGCAGTTGAACCACATTAATAAACCATATACAATAAATCAATCGAATACCACCAAATTGTAGATGGTATTTTAGTTTAGTAGGTATCACGTCCATCATAATTACTAAAATTAAATAAATCCTGGCTGTTATTTGCAATGTTTTACTCTGTCACAATCACAAATGTGATTTAAGATCATTAAAAAAAAGCAAAATAGGTCTTTGAGTACCAATTGGATACGCCATATTGCGCGGGAATATCTTGTTGCATATAGTGAAAATAACGTTTTCCAGGTACCTAGTTATATCGATGTTTCGCCCCCAATAACTCCTGCACTGCAAGTTTCATTGAAATCCATCGTGCCACTGTACGGAATTATAAATATAGATATAATTATGAGTACATTTACATTTACAGTTTATATAACACTAGCTGACCCAGCAGTCTTCGCTCTGCCAATGAATTTTTTTTATTTTTTTTTATTTTTATTTAATAGCCTATGTTACTCAGGCTGAATGTAGCTTTCCAATGGTGAAAGAATTTTTGAAATCGGCCTAATAGTTTTTGAGTTTATTCGTTACAAACATACAAAAATACAAATGTTTCCTTTATAATATTAGTATAGATACAAATGTTGCTCGTTTCATAGAATAGTAAGATTTTTTATTGTAATGTCATGTCAGTCACCTCTCACAATGAGAGGGATGTAGGCGTTAGTTATGCGGGTTGGTGGACTTCACATATCTTTGAGAACATTTTTTTGAACTCTTAGGCATGCAGGTTTCCTCGCGATGTTTTCCGTTTCCGTAACTGCAGGGGATATTTAATTTTATAAGGCGCACATAACTTTTTTAAAAGCTCATTGGTGCGTGCAACTGGGACTTGAACCCGGTACCCTTCGATTAAGAGGTCGAATTCTTAGCCACTGGGCTATCACCGCACCGATTTTTTATTAACTCAATCAAATTACATAGGACTCTCAGTACAGAAAAGGTTTATAATGTCTGACTGAGGGTAAGTCCGTCATATGACATAATATTATAATACTTCTTAAAAAATACCTACTGATTGTGCTCGTGATAGGTTATGTTCAAAAACATTCTTATGCAACTGAGAGCAAATAATATCGGAAACTTTTTGTTGCTATTGTCCTTGTGTACCAAAAACAGTAAAAAATATCTACCTTAACGAGTTAGTTTTTGAGTTATGTAAGAAAAACTGCAAAAAAAAAATCAACTTTTTGATTAAAATCTGTGAAAAAAACCTTTTTTAACCCCCGACGCAAAAGAAGGGGTGTTATAAGTTTGACGTGTTTGTCTGTCGGTCGTGGCACCGTAGCTCGCGAACGGATGAAGCGATTTCAATTTAGTTTTTTTTTGTATGAAAATTGGTCTATTTTATGCCTTTAAATTTTCGCTAGTTCGAAGCCAAACACACTATATTTACAACCGAAATCTAAAGCAAGAAGTATTTGACACCAAGAAAAAAAACAAAAGAAAGGGTTGAAATTAAGAATTGAAATTTAAAGAAATAAAAATTAACAAAACAATAAAAACTTCTTAGTGGTCGCTACAATGTATTTTAAGTTTTTATCAAAATCAGACCCCAGAATCCTTTCAGTATTTTTCGCTATTCCTCATGGTTTCGGATATGACTCGGATATTATTCGGATATCCTCTCGAATATAACTGGATAGATTTCAATTAAACTAGATCGGTAAGGGTTTTTGGGAGCGAAAAATCGATCTAGATAGGTACCGTGTCTGCAAATTATCATCTTCTTCAGATTTCAACAAATTAATAGGTCATTGATACATAGAAATGATTTTTTTTTATTTCTCGAATATGAATTTTTATTGGAATGAAACATAGATATAATATTAGGTAGATCGGCTGTCAAACGATAGAGGTGAAAACAGAAATGTGCATGTCAAGTAAGTAGTGTTTTCCACGCTCAATTTCGATATTGTGGTTCGTTGTATTTTATTGTTTTTTTCGTATTTGTTACTATCTTGTAATGAATTCTTACGCATTCCAAATATTAATGTGATCAAACACTATGACTTTTTTAATATATCGGTCCAATAAATCTTTGGAATTAAGTTTGTGTGTGAATGTGAGTTTTCTTACTTTAAGCGGTTACAACTAGGCATTGCAAGATATAAATTAGAACATTTTTTCTTGTAAAAACGTACTATTAGCTGTAGGTACTTTGTTTACTGTATATTTATCCGAGTAACGCTCGTTCGCCCAGGTACTTTTATACATATTTTATTAAAAGCTTAAATCTAAATTCGTAGGGTTGTGGTTGTGTTTTTATGGTTAGACTAGACTGTGCGCGCGGCTTCGCCTGCGTGGATTTTAGAACTTGCGGTTATTGTGACTAAACTATGATAGTTAGATAAGTGCTCTCGCGGACTTTTTTGTAGATCTTAATAAGACCTACAAACCTGTAGTACATACATCATTTTGTTCTCTTGTCAATAGTTTTTGAAGCGCACGCATAAATAGGTTTTATATTAAATTTTCTTACGGATCCCTGATTTTTTTGAAATTAAAATATAGCCTATAATCTTCCTCTATAAATGGACTATCCAACACTGAAAGAATTTTTGAAATCGATCCAGTAGTTCCTGAGATTAGCGCGTTCAAACAAACAAACAAACAAATTCTTCAGCTTTATAATATTAGTATAGATAATCTGATAAACTTTTAGTTTTCTAGTATAAGAAAAACGCAAAATAATAATTTTCACTCCTTAACGAGGTACCTGTCACTCCGGGCGTTGTTATAAATGTACACCGCTCGACGCACCCCGAGAGCGCAAGATCAGATTAAGTGGCGCGTACATGACATGGGATTTACGCGGTTTATCAGCTGGCTGCGGCACTCGTCATACTCAGGCACGAACGTGTTTTGCTCCATAAAAAATCATATTAGTAGGTAGTTAGAGTAGCAATTTTAGTAATTAAACTACATGTTGTGAAAAGATCTGAATGAATTTGTTGCTCGCAAGAAAGTTGTCAAAACAGAAAATTTTACCACAGAAAATCTCAAAAAACAAATACCCTGGAAATGTCTTGACTGCTCAATATAACTTCTTTCTGTTCAGCGTAAACAAAGTAATTTTGACTCAACAAAATGTGACTAACACGGAAGAAACCTCTAAAAGCGACGTCAAATATGTAACCACCAGGATCAGTCAGGACTTTACGCGTTACGCGGTCTTACGCTCAGAAATTACTTCTATTTTGCGAAACGAGCTCAGATCTGTTATTCGGAAAGTGTTGGACTAAGAATTTTCGAAAATAATGTCTCAATTACAGCGATTCCAAGAATCATTAACTCACATAAATCTAGATTTGCAGCTGAGAATATACTGTTTAAAAATAAGCTCCATGATATGAAACTGACACTGTCACAAGTTGAGCAAGATGCTCGGCAAAACAATATTGAAATCTAGGTACTGCTTGCCAGAGCACAAGCAGGAGAATCTCTTAAAAACCGTAACTCAACTGTGCAGCGTTGTGTCCTTTCTTGCAACAGAGTGCAAAAATCGAACTCCACGTTGAAGATGCACAGAACGGTAGTGTGCAAGTTAACCAACAAGCTTAAAAGAGACAATCTACTAACCGCTCTCTTGATATATAAAAAAGCAAACCCCAAACAACAGCTTAATACCAACCTTTTGAACTTTGAAGAGTCTCCAGTGAATGCAAGCGACCATCTCACGCCTTCCAATAAAGCGCGCACAAACAAGGTTAAAAGCGAAGGAAAAACAATACAAATATTATTATATATTTTTGTACGGAGAGATGAAATGTCACCAGCGCTTCTCATCACTCACAAAGACTTTTTGCAAAAATTGTAACTTTTATAACGTTTTTATTCACAAAATTATATCGTATGATTCGTCTTTATCCTCCGTTGAAATACCAGCAATAATAAAACCTAATAATTTCAACTTTATGTAACATTTTAGTATAATCTATTGTTCTTTTTCGTTAATGACGTCAAAATGGCAGAGGAATGCGTAGTAAACTGCAAGAGATATACAAATATACGCTGTAATGTGTAATTTATGTAACACCATGTAATTCATATAATCATAATTCTAAGTGAAACTTGGCTAAATGACTCTATTTTCACGGCAGAAGTGTTTCACGCCATTGCCATCTCAAAATTATTTAGACCCGACTATCCCAAATAACAATGTATACACTGCTCTTATTGTGTTTGTCTCAAGTGCCTATCTGAGAAAATTTAATAGTATTAAAAACAAACTATATAAATACTAGACTAGACTAGACTATTATTATACCAAAAAAGCGACCATATCACAATAATTTCCCTATTTGGTACACTAGAAATATTATCAAGCTTTAGAAAGAAAAAGAAAAAGATGTCTGACACGTTTTTCTTAAATTTCCCAAAAGTACCAGAAAAAATGTCAATATCAACATTTTGAACAAAACATTAATAATTCTTAACTGCAAGTTTCATGATATAATTTGATAAGTATTTTAAATCAGACAGGTCTTAAGACGATTAAGTAATCTGGGTAAATAGGAATTTAACTAAAAGGTTAATTATAAATTGATAATTAACTGAACTGACAATAGTTTAAATCCACAGTGCTTATCAAAGTCGTTATTGTCGGGCTGTTTAAGTGGTGGTACTTAAGTGGCAATAAAAAAGCTGAATTATTTTTTTCAGACTGAATATAACTGTTATAACAAATTTTAGAGATTTTTTTGTACTAAATTTAAGTAGGTAATACCATAAAAATACACGCTTTCATTATTATCGATATATCAATTCAACATATTTTTGGGCATCCCTAGTGCAAAATAGTGTCGAATTTTTATACCCCCATATATTTTTTTTAATAAACAGCAGTTATTTGTATGAAAAATTGTAAAAAAAATTAAAAAAAATTAACTTCTTAAGACCTAAATAAAACCCAAAGTAATAACTAATCCGAATCTTATCAATAGTCTTTTTACCCGACTAAGGCAAAGCAAAAAGCTTAAACTTTAAGCCATGTATCCAAAGCTTAACGATTTTCTCGAAAGTACCTACACGACATTTGTAATTTCAATAAAAAAGTATATAATACGATATATTGAATATTGCGCCGTTAATTTTGTGTGAAAATTTAGTTCGGAATCACTGAAATCACCCTGTAGAATGAGCGAGCACATTTGAGCCGCGAAGTTCACCGAACCGCTCAGGATGACGAACATTTGAGTTTCGGCGCCGCCGATTTTTTAACCCCCGACGCAAAAGAAGGGGTGTTATAAGTTTGACGTGTCTGACTGTCTGCATTGGTTGTGGCACCGTAGCTCGCGAACGGATGAAGCGATTTCAATTTAGTTTCTTTTGTATGAAAGGTGAGTTACGGGCGAGTGTTCTCAGATATGTTTGATGAAAATCGGTTGAGTCGTTTCAATGTTGTGGGGGGTGAAAGTGGGGAAGAATAACCGAATGTCTGCAAATATAATCGAGTGGGGTCTCAAATGAAAGCGCATCATGTGCACATTACAAAATAATATGTTCAATGAAAATAGTCGTTATTGTGTCGGGGTATTTTTTTTTATTTTCCATTTAATGTTTTGATTATAGGTCGAAACCGAAACTAAGGAAGAGAGTAAATTTTTAGTTAGTTTAGAAGAGAGAGTGATGAGAGAGACATGAGAATAACGGATGAGCCTACAATTACTAACGTTCGCTTTGTGATGAACCCGGAGGACCAGACGTTTTTTCTCTGTAATTGCACCAAAAGCGATAATACATACGTAATGTACGGACGACGTCACTGCCACGCAAACTGCCATAAAATAATACAATGCGTCTCAAAAAGCGACCATTTAGTCCAGTCAAATTAGAATTTCACATCGAAAAAATTATACCTAGCAATTTTACTTCGGAAATCATTGAAGGAGGCTACTGACACGATATTTTGATTTTCGGGACTCTCATTGCAATTTGAGGTTAAATTATTGTGTATTGAATAAATTGTTTATTTTCAATTTTACACGAAAAAAGGTCATTACCAAAGTTATATGGAATTTAATTTCCTACAATTCTGTTCTCCATTAATTATCTCCTAGCATCGATATTTTTCGATTTAACCTGAAAAAAGAGGGTCACATTTTAGTGATGCGTTATCACTTTCATATTACATTTTACATGAATAATAAACAATAAAAAAATAAACAACGTTGTTTGTTTATTGTTTTGTGTAAGATTAATAAAAAATATTAAAAAGAATTAAACCAACTTCAAAAAAGTATGAAATAAAATTTGTTACACGCAATTTTTTGAGGTTGGTGTTTTTGTTTTGTATTAGACACATTTTGTCAGCAACCTCAAAAAATAGTAAGCTTAGTGTGTAAATTTTTTTATTTCATACTTTTTGAAGTTTTTTTTTAAGTCGATATCACAAAAACTACTGAACTGATTTTGATGAACCTTTTAGCATTCCCTTAGTTGAAAAAAATGCTAACAAGCAAAAAATTATCACGATCCGTCAATTAGTTTCGGAGACATGCGAGGACAAACATATACTGTACATACACCCATGAAATTTGGTATACTTGTCTCGAAGCAGTAAAAGAACAACAAATGTAAAAATTGTGCAGTTCCGAGAATATTACAAAACAACAAAATAAAAAATATAATTAAATTAATAATAAATTAATAATTTATTAATAATTTATAATTTATTAATAATTAATAACTTATTAATAATAAATTTTTAAATAATAATTATAATTATTAAACAACATTTCTAGATAAATTAAAACAGGAAGTAACATATAACAATTTAAAGCAACATAGAAAAGTTGCACTGGAAAATACAGTAAAATCACACAATTACAATAAAAAACAATTCGACAAAAATAGGATAGATTGTGAATTTAAGGTAGAAGATTATGTTTATATTGAAAATGGAAACCGGTTGAACAGGAAAAAATTTGGATGAACTGAAAATTGTGGTCCTTATGACATTGTGGATCTATCGAAGACTGTCACAGAACAGGGCAAGAAATGCAAATCTAATCTTTTTCCCATTACTAAACTTGTTCCCGTAACAAATTTAATATTTATGAAGAATATTTTTTCTTTTCAAATGGGTGGGGGAGATATATTAAAGTAGGTTTTACTTTATTAAGATTTATTTTTTTTGGTTTTGATGTTTGTATGACAAAGAAGACATTTTAATTTCTATTTTAATTTTGTTCAACAATAATATGTGGAAATATGAATTTTATGTAAATGTTAAGCAGTGAAAACTTAATGAAATAATAGCTCTAAATGTTGTTTATCTTTTACAAGTAAGATAAGTAGTTTTGGGTAGTAATTTAATCTAATTTTTTATGAGAAATATTAATGAAAAATATATCTTTTACAGATCAACACAATTGTGTTAATTATTTCTAGTGTTTTAAAAACACATAATATATGTTATGGACCAATTGATAAATCGAGCATTATGCATATTGCCCGGGCAATATAAAAAATGCCCAATATGAGAAAGGGAATTTGATAATAATTATTCAAATAATCAAATTGTCTGTGCATTATATGTATAATATTCTGGGCATTATGTAATGCACATCACCTTTTGGGCAGAGTAAAACAAACATATTTAATATCCTAACCATTGAAGGGATTTTTATGTTAAATTTAGACTTCTGTCACTGACCCTTGCTCCGTTTCGCTTCGCTCGGGTAAGAAAGTTAACTTGAACCTAACCCATTGAAGGGATTTCTGTGTTAAATTTACCCTGAAACTGACCCTCGCTCCGCGAATGAAGTGTCCTTCATGAAAGTAGATATACCCCAAAATGTCACGCGTACTTCCCTTCCCGCATTTCCCTCCCCACACCGCGTCAAACTTAGCTCTATTATCAAACTGCCAGTTTGTCATATAGCAATATAATAATGACAGGTCAATATGATAAATAATGAAGTATAGATAGTAATTTATCACTTAGCCCGACAGAGATAGACATACTTCATAATGCCCGGACATTATATATAAAGCTCGCATTAATCACTTGGTCCATAACATACACATACGTGTCGAATTGATAGTCCTTTTTTGAAGTCGGTAAAAAAATAGACCAAATTTCATCAACAAAACGACCCCCATATAGGAATCTAGCTCCCCTCACTTTCAAATGGCAGTCATTTGAATTTAAGTGGTCTTAAGTGGTCCATCGGTGATAGCCCAGTGGCTTAGAATTCGACCTCGAATCGAGGGGTCCGGGATCGAATCCCAGTGGCACGCACCAATGACTTTGTAAAAAAGTTATGTGCGATTTATAATATTAAATATCACCTGCTGTTACGGTGAAGGAAAACATCGTGAGGAAAGCTACATGCCTGAGAGTTCACAAAAAAAAATGTTCTCAAAGGCATGTGAAGTCCACCAACCCGCAGTAGGCCAGCGTGGTGGACTAAGGCCTACATCCCTCTCATTGTGAGAGGAGACCCGACCCTGTAGTGGGTCATTAATGGGTTACTGACAAGTGGTCCATAAGAAAATTTCGATTTCTCTGGGCTTAAATTTATACTGATAATTATTATTATGAAAGGGGTATTATTTGATAGTTATATTAGCACCTGTCAGGTAAAAATGTTTTGTTTTAGCATCTAATTAATATACGTGGAAGTAGAAAAAGAATTAAAAAACGAAACCGATGTAACAACTAAATAAAAGCGTGTTAAAAACAATTTTCTTGGATTTTCTTTAGTACTTATATAAGCACTACAAATTCTAGAAGGACATAACAAATAACAATGGAGTCGACGGCGAAGAAACCGCAACTAAACAAGTTAAAACCATTCATATTTGGTGGTCTGAACTTCTGTAATAAAGTATAAATGTTAGGGGTGGACAACCCACATCATTTAGAGGTATGAAAAATAGATAGTAGCCGATTCTCAGACCTACTGAATATGCATAATAATATGCTTAGACTACAATGGAACACTTCTCGAAAATATCTACCAACTCTTGGACTATAATCGTCGTCGTCACTTCGAAGTTCAAATACTCGTATATATCGTCACTTCCGTTATATATTTTTCTTACGGTTTGTCTCACACTTTTTTCAGTTCGGTCGCGCAGCAAAATCCATATCTCCTCCAAGCCTGCCGAAAAGAACTTTCGTTCCAAACATACAAGTAAACAAAATAAGAACGATCGCGATCCGTTAAATAGTTTCGGAAATATGCGAGGACAAACATATCTACATACATACATACTAACGATGGGCGATTGTTTGAGAAAAAACTATCGACTGAATCAAAAATCGTGCTATCGACTGTGTCGAAAAAAACTGCGCATTCGATTGTCGATTTAGTAGTTCCCGCCGCCATGATTATTCGTATAACAATCGACTAACTACTAATTTTATTGTAGGCACACTTGTGCATGCATGCGGTCGGTGTGAATTGCGGAGGCACGCGCGGGACGGTGTTGTGTTCAATGTTTACCTATTATTATTAATTACTTATTATTTGTTTGTATTAATATATGTATACTAGCTGACCCCGCAAACGTTGTTTTGCAAGTGGAGTGTTTTTTCGTTCTTTACCTATAAAATTTCTTATTTTAAAGGTAATTTCTACACCTTTGGTTACATTATTGAAGTTTGCGTAGGGATCCATAATATTTTCAAAAATATAGTTTATTTAATTAAGTTAAATTTAGTAAAAACTATCTGCACCTTTATTTGCAAGAGGATGGCGGCCATTGGACACGAGAATTGGATTTAATCTTTCACTAACCTATCTTTGGCATTTATATAATTTACGACTTTAGCAACGGAAAAAGCTTAACTAAAATTTTACATTTTACAATTTAACGATGATAAACGTATTAAACCTGTTAATACGTCAATCATCAGCAATCATCGATAGTAGCAGTTACGTTTTTATGTTCACTAGAGATTGCCAGGTAGTTGAAATGCGACTATAATTTATTGAAATTGACACATAACGGAATGTACAGGTAGGTACACGTCATGCTTGTCTATGTGCTCGGGCGACGTACTTTGAATCCGTCGCTACGTTCAGGAATCTACTAAAGAAACCTAACTACTAAATTCAAAAAAGAGCCCTCGCCAAAAATATATCCCGAATGATACACTCTACTTTTCATCACCCTCTATGAGAAAATGAAAGGCGCCTCATATTCTATTGTAATATTATTTAATAAAACAGAGTAACAACTAAATCTATACTAATATCATAAAGTTGAAGAGTTTGTTTGTTTGTTTGAACGCGCTAATCTCAGGAACTACTGGATCGATTTCAAAAATTCTTTCAGTGTTGGATAGTCCATTTATAGAGGAAGGTTATAGGCTATATTTTATTTTCAAAAAATCAGGGATCCGTAAGAAATTTTAATCGAAAACCAATTTATGTTTGCGCTGCAAAAACTATTGCCAATAGAACAAAATGATGTACTACGGGTTTGTAGGTTGTATCTACAAAAAAGTCTGTGAGAGCACATATCTAACTATTATAGTTTAGTCACAATAACCGCTTTTACTTTTTACCCTTCTCTGCACCAAGTTCTAAAATGCACGCGGGCGTAGCCGCGCGCACAGTCTAGTTGAAATTATAAAGTATCATTTGGCTCCCTACTATTTTAATGATCCAAAAGTTGATTATTTTTTCAAATTTTCTTAAATAACTCGAATACTAGCTCGATGACACTGTATAAGGAAATAAAGTCTCCTGTAATTGTTTACCGACATATTTTTTTCGCTGTTTCTTCCTTACAAAAATACAAACTTCATAAATAAATATTCATGCTTTATATATTTTAGTACAGTTCAAGTGTAAAACTATTTTAAGTAATTTTGTTGAAAATTAAATAGTATTTTTTTTATAGGAATTAAAAATTACTTTAACCCAAATAACAAATTTGTTTTTTCCTTTTCAGAGTCAAGGCAAGAAATAATAAGACAAACTTCCCAAGAAAAAACCGATATAACTACAAAACAATCAAAGGATTCCACGAAGATCTCTCAAAGTAAGATGCTGTTTAAAACCACAGAGGAAACCAACATATCAAAAATGGAAATTAAAGAAGACATACATGCGAAAAATTTATCAAAAGATGTGCCGTGGCGCGTGAATCGTCGACAAGACAATACAGAATCTAAATTAGAAACTAAACACTGGAGAACTGCGAGAAAAGAAGATAAACACATTGAAAAATTGACATCATCCGATGATTCGAATATACTTAAAATAAATCAACGAGATGAAATGTCTGAAAACAAACAACCAGAAATCAACTATTGGCGCAAGTCAAGAACGGTGGATAAACAAGACAACGAAAATTCTGTTTCAGATGAAGCAGAAGTAAAACAGTTGAGGGCTTTAGACAAAGCAAAAATATTAAAATCTAAACAAGGAACCATATCAGAATCGATTCCATGGACTGAAGAATCAATAAAACTTCGCCCATCAAAAGTTGAAAAATTACCTTTATCAAAAGAAAAGATTGAAGAAGTTATGTTGAAACAAGTAAGAAAGCAATCAAAACTGCAAAAATCAGAAACTTTAATTCTAGATGAATCGCTTGCGTCTGAGGAAGACACAATCATTCTTAAAATAATAGATTCACAAGAAAAAGAAGAGAAACCTGAAGATGTACAACTTAAGCATGTAAAGAGAGTTAAACCAGTAGAAGATGAGAAACCCGAGGGGCTCACATGGCCCACTGGAAAAAGAAAACCTAAGGAAGAACAACCTGTTGAAGAAGTCTTTCTCAAGCCTGTCCCGAAGCAGAAGCCACAAGAAGAAGAGAAACCTGAAGAGATACAACATAAGCCAGTAAAGAAAGATAAGCCAGTGGAAGACGAGAAGTCTGAAGAACCTACATGGCGAGCAAGTAAAAGAAAACCAAAGGAAGAACAACCTATTGAAGAAGTTGTCCTCAAGACTGTTCCGAAACAGAAGCTACAAGAAGAGGGGAAATCTAAAGAGGCCAAGCTTAAGCCAATAGTGAAAGAAAAGCCAGAAGATGACGAGAAACTTGAGGAGCCCACATGGCGAAGAGGAAAAAGAAAACCTAAAGAAGAACAAACTGTTGAAGAAGTTGTCCTCAAGCCTGTTCCTCAGCAGAAGCCACAAGCAGAAGAGAAACCTGAAGAGGTACAACTTAAGCCTGTAAAGAAAGAAAAATCAGTAGAAGACGAAAAACCCGAGGAACCCAAATGGCCAATTGGAAAAAGAAAACCTAAAGAGGAACAACCTGTTGAAGAAGTTACCCTAAAGCCTGTTCCAAAGCAGAAGCAACAAGAAGAAGAGAAAACTCAAGAGGCAGAACTTAAGCCATTAGTGAAAGAAAAACCAGAAGAAGATGAGAAACCTGAAGAGCCCACATGGCAAAGAGTAAAAAGAAAACCTAAGGAAGAACTTCCTGTTGAAGAAGTCGTCCTCAAGCCTGTCCCGAAGCAGAAGCCACAAGAAGAAGAGAAACCTGAAGAGGTACAACTTAAACCTGAAAAGAAAGAAAAGCCAGTAGAAGAGAAGAAACCCGAGGAATCCAAATGGCCAACTGGAAAAAGAAAACCTAAGGAAGAGGAACCTGTTGAAGAAGTCGTCCTCAAGCCTGTTCCGAAGCAGAAGCCACAAGAAGAGAAAGACAAAGAGGTGCAACTTAAGCCTGTAAAGAAAGAAAAACCAGTAGAAGACGGAAAACCCGAGGAGCCCACATGGCGAAGAGAAAAAAGAAAACCTAAAGAAGAACTTTCTGTTGAAGAAGTTGTCCTCAAGCCTGTTCCTAAGCAAAAACCACAAGAAGAAGAGAAACCTGAAGAAGTACAACTTAAGCCTGTTAAGAAAGAAAAATCAGCAGAAGACGAAAAACCCGAGGAGCCCAAATGGCCAACTGGAAAAAGAAAACCTAAGGAGGAACAACCTGTTGAAGAAGTTGCCCTCAAAGCTGTTCTAAAGCAGAAGCAACAAGAAGAAGAGAAAAATCAAGAGGCAGAACTTAAGCCAGTAGTGAAAGAAAAACCAGAAGAAGATGTCAAACCTAAGGAGCCCACATGGCGAAGAGGAAAAAGAAAACCTAAGGAAGAACTTCCTCTTGAAGAAGTTGTCCTCAAGCCTGTTCCTCAGCAGAAGCCACAAGAAGAAGAGAAACCTGAAGAGATACAACTTAAGCCTGTAATGAAAGAAAAAACCTTAGAAGACGAAAAACCCGAGGAGACCAAATGGCCAACTGGAAAAAGAAAACCTAAAGAGGAACAACCTGTTGAAGAAGTTGCCCTCAAGCCTGTTCCAAAGCAGAAGCAACAAGAAGAAGACGAGAAAACTGAAGAGCCCACATGGCGAAGAGTAAAAAGAAAACCTAAGGAAGAACTTCCTGTTGAAGAAGTCGTCCTCAAGCCTGTCCCGAAGCAGAAGCCACAAGAAGAAGAGAAACCTGAAGAGGTACAACTTAAGCCTGTAAAGAAAGAAAAGCCAATAGAAGAGGAAAAACACGAGGAGCCCAAATGGCCAACTGGAAAAAGAAAACCTAAGGAAGTACAACCTGTTGAAGAAGTTGTCCTCAAGCCTGTCCCGAAGCAGAAGCCACAAGAAGAAGAGAAACCTGAAGAGGTACAACTTAAGCCTGTAAAGAAAGAAAAGCCAGTAGAAGAGGAAAAACACGAGGAGCCCAAATGGCCAACTGGAAAAAGAAAACCCAAGGAAGAGGAACCTGTTGAAGAAGTCGTCCTCAAGCCTGTTCCGAAGCAGAAGCCACAAGAAGAAGAGAAACCTGAAGAGGTACAATTTAAGCCAGTAAAGAAAGAAAAGCCAGTAGAAGAGAAGAAACCCGAGGAATCCAAATGGCCAACTGGAAAAAGAAAACCCAAGGAAGAGGAACCCGTTGAAGAAGTCGTCCTCAAGCCTGTTCCGAAGCAGAAGCCACAAGAAGAAGAGAAACCTGAAGAGGTACAACTTAAGCCTGTAAAGAAAGAAAAACCAGTAGAAGACGAGAAACCCGAGGAGTGCAAATGGCCAACTGGAAAAAGAAAACCTAGGGAAGTACAACCTGTTGAAGAAGTCGTCCTCAAGCCTGTCCCGAAGCAGACGCCACAAGAAGAAGAGAAACCTGAAGAGGTACAACTTAAGCCTGTAAAGAAAGAAAAACCAGTAGAAGACGAGAAACCCGAGGAGCGCAAATGGCCAACTGGAAAAAGAAAACCTAGGGAAGAACAACCTGTTGAAGAAGTCGTCCTCAAGCCTGTCCCGAAGCAGACGCCACAAGAAGAAGAGAAACCTGAAGAGGTACAACTTAAGCCTGTAAAGAAAGAAAAACCAGTAGAAGACGAGAAACCCGAGGAGCGCAAATGGCCAACTGGAAAAAGAAAACCTAGGGAAGAACAACCTGTTGAAGAAGTCGTCCTCAAGCCTGTCCCGAAGCAGACGCCACAAGAAGAAGAGAAACCTGAAGAGGTACAACTTAAGCCTGTAAAGAAAGAAAAACCAGTAGAAGACGAGAAACCCGAGGAGCGCAAATGGCCAACTGGAAAAAGAAAACCTAGGGAAGAACAACCTGTTGAAGAAGTCGTCCTCAAGCCTGTCCCGAAGCAGACGCCACAAGAAGAAGAGAAACCTGAAGAGGTACAACTTAAGCCTGTAAAGAAAGAAAAACCAGTAGAAGACGAGAAACCCGAGGAGCGCAAATGGCCAACTGGAAAAAGAAAACCTAGGGAAGAACAACCTGTTGAAGAAGTCGTCCTCAAGCCTGTCCCGAAGCAGACGCCACAAGAAGAAGAGAAACCTGAAGAGGTACAACTTAAGCCTGTAAAGAAAGAAAAACCAGTAGAAGACGAGAAACCCGAGGAGCGCAAATGGCCAACTGGAAAAAGAAAACCCAAGGAAGAGGAACCTGTTGAAGAAGTCGTCCTCAAGCCTGTTCCGAAGCAGAAGCCACAAGAAGAAGAGAAACCTGAAGAGGTACAACTTAAGCCTGTAAAGAAAGAAAAGCCAGTGGAAGAGAAGAAACCCGAGGAATCCAAATGGCCAACCGGAAAAAGTAAACCTAAGGAAGAGGAACCTGTTGAAGAAGTCGTCCTCAAGCCTGTTCCGAAGCAGAAGCCACAAGAAGAAGAGAAACCTGAAGAGGTACAACTTAAGCCTGTAAAGAAAGAAAAACCAGTAGAAGACGAGAAACCCGAGGAGCGCAAATGGCCAACTGGAAAAAGAAAACCTAGGGAAGAACAACCTGTTGAAGAAGTCGTCCTCAAGCCTGTCCCGAAGCAGACGCCACAAGAAGAAGAGAAACCTGAAGAGGTACAACTTAAGCCTGTAAAGAAAGAAAAGCCAGTAGAAGAGGAAAAACACGAGGAGCCCAAATGGCCAACTGGAAAAAGAAAACCCAAGGAAGAGGAACCTGTTGAAGAAGTCGTCCTCAAGCCTGTTCCGAAGCAGAAGCCACAAGAAGAAGAGAAACCTGAAGAGGTACAACTTAAGCCAGTAAAGAAAGAAAAGCCAGTAGAAGAGAAGAAACCCGAGGAATCCAAATGGCCAACTGGAAAAAGAAAACCTAAGGAAGAGGAAACTGTTGAAGAAGTCGTCCTCAAGCCTGTCCCGAAGCAGAAGCCACAAGAAGAGGAAGCCGAAGAGGTACAACTCAAGCCAATAAAGAAAGAAAAGCCAGTAGAAGAGAAGAAACCCGAGGAATCCAAATGGCCAACTGGAAAAAGAAAACCTAAGGAAGAGGAACCTGTTGAAGAAGTCGTCCTCAAGCCTGTTCCGAAGCAGAAGCCACAAGAAGAAGAGAAACCTGAAGAGGTACAACTTAAGCCAGTAAAGAAAGAAAAGCCAGTAGAAGAGAAGAAACCCGAGGAATCCAAATGGCCAACTGGAAAAAGAAAACCTAAGGAAGAGGAACCTGTTGAAGAAGTCGTCCTCAAGCCTGTCCCGAAGCAGAAGCCACAAGAAGAAGAGAAAGCCGAAGAGGTACAACTTAAGCCAGTAAAAAAAGAAAAGCCAGTAGAAGAGAAGAAACCCGAGGAATCCAAATGGCCAACTGAAAAAAGCCTTTTTAAAGAGGAGCAACCTACTGATGAAGTGTTCGTTAAGCCTGTCCCGAAACAGGAACCACAAGAAGAAGACAAAACTGAAGAAGTCCAACAAACAGCAGGAGATAAAAAACCGCAGGAACCTAAACGGCCATTTGGAAAGAGGCAACTTAAAGAGAAGCAATTAGTAAAAGAAGTAGTAAAAGAAAAGATTCAAGAAGGTGAAGAAATCAAAGAACTGCAAGAAATGTCACAAAAAACTGTATTAACATCCAAACAAAAATTGCACAAGAAGACATTACAGCAAGAGCATCTTGGTGAGCCCATTTCCCTTTTCTTTTTTAAACGCCTTTTGAATATTAATTTAATCATTTCTAAAATGTTCTTTAAAATTCGGAAACAACAGATGCATGGCTAAGGATAATATTTTTTTTTTGTAATAGTAGTATCAGGAATATTATTATGTACAAAATTGTGTTGTAAAGAGTAAATGATTTTCAAAGCAGGTACACATAATCAACCCGTAACTTATAGCATGTCCTAAAATTTAACTTTAGGTTTTTGTAAATTTGTGTTTCCCTTATTTTTAAATCCAATCTAACTTAGAAGGTACATATTTGCTTAACTCTCGGTAATAAAAAAACGGGTTGCACTCCGGGAGTGCCGACAGAAGTGAAAACTTATAAGATATATTTTCTTGGTGATTTGTACGACAGTTCAATTAAAACACAATTTGGGTATTTCAAACATTGATTTTTTATGTATTTTAAAACTTTATTATTAATAATATTGATATTTAATGCAAATAACTTTGAAAACATTTTTTTCAATTAATTATAAACAATTAAAAATTGGTGAAATTTAGATAAAGAGCGCGTGACTATAAACGCGCCATGATTGGTCACCATAGTTGTGACGTCATAATGTTATAGCTATTTAGTAACAGTACAGCATTTTCGGCTATTACACGTGACTAGACATTAGACATTACATAGTTTGTCATCTTGGGGAACGTCACACGCGCTCGGGTTTGTTCGGGAGTTGTCGGCGTGTCTTCGGTACTGGATTCAAAAATTAATTTTTATTTGGAAAACTTTTGAATTATTGCGAAAAAAAAAAATTGTTTTGTTATAAAACAATTTTTATTATTATGATCGTTTCATTTATCACAAAAAATGTCAAATACCCAATTGAGTTTCTCAGTAAGAAAAGAAACGACATTTATAGCCGTTTTATAAACGACATAATGTCGTTTAATAATTGCAATGTCGAAACCAAAATCACAATAAATATAATACTTTTCTATCAAAAAATACACTTTCGCCGCTATTCCTAGGACACTTAAATTTTGGTATTTACGATAGGTATTGGTTTACCATTACCAGTTCCCTGTTAGTCGTACGTATGGGGCACCCGGAACAGTGCATTAATTGTTTTAAAAATTGAACACTGTTCTATATTAATACTATATACTATTAACACTACAAAATATAATAGACAAAACACCATATGACACATTTATATATATATATATTATTTGATGGCCGAATCTACACATACATACGATTACTGTACGAATAATTTATGTACAATTATGTTGCTCATCAATAGCCCGGCCTCTTTATTAAACAGCACCGTTCAACTAGTGGCGGGTACTGTATGAATAAAATCGAATAATTCAATTAATGAATAATTTCTAATTATTCACCTGGGTACTGTTACTAATGTACGAATAATTTATAATTATTCTTCCGGATACTTCACATGTACAATTTTGTCAACAACAGCCTAGCCTCTTTACAAACAGCGCTATTCAACTAGCGGGATTTCCGTGTTAAAATTAGACTTTTGTCACTGACCCTTGCTTCGCTAGGGGGAAAAAACCTAACCTAACCTATTGAAGGAATTTAAAAATTGTTACTGTGTTAAATTTAAACTTGTACGAGTGAAAACTTAATCAAATTATTGTTTCTTTTTTGATACGGGTACAGTTTTAGTTTTAAGATAAATAAAATAAATGTTACATGCAAAATGTTACTCAAAAATAATTACTGAAAATAAAAAGAAGTAATCAATTAGCAATTCAAATAAACGGATCATTCAACTGTAGTTATACATAACATACATTTGGTCTTTAGATTTAAATTATAAATTATATTACGACATAAATTATAATAAGAGTTCATCTTCATCGCGAGACTATTAATAAAAACTATTTTACAGACATTGGGCCGATTATACATGAGACAGTAAAAGCTGTTACAGTGACAGAAAACAGTGATTTTGAACTTAGCGTTACATTTAAACCAGAAGATGAAAACAGAATAACATGGTTTTTGAACAATGAAATTCTTGTCAATTCTGAGGATTGCGACATTATAAATGAAAATGGTAGATCAACGCTGCTTATTAAAAATGCAGACAGAAATAAAGTAGGAAAATATGAAGTAGCAATAGAAAAAAATAATATTTTAGCAAAATCAGCCAGTTCTGTAAAACTAAAAAAAGATTCCAGTGAAGGTGATGTGAAGCCCCCTACATTTATCAGACCAGTTCGACCAACATATGCGAGGCTTGGCGACATTGTACTATTTGAAACTGAGGTAATATCAAGTCCGAGCGCATCTTTCCAATGGTTCATAGGATCTAAAGAAGTCGTGTCTTATTTGAAAGAAAATAAAATAAATAATATATACGTGACGGACAGGGACAATGTATCCTGTCTTTGTATAGAAAACGTAACAGAAGATGTGGTAGGAATTATAACATGTAGAGCCGAAAATTTCGCTGGATCGGTGACTACATCTGCTTCATTTAATATTTTGCCTTATTATATCGAAGAAATAACTGGCCAAATCCCAGAATTTATTGTCCCTTTGAAATCAATAACTGTAATGGATGGAGACCCAATAGTCCTCAAGTGTGGAGTCCAAGGCCGACCTTGGCCTAAGATTGATTGGTATTATGATGGTAAACCTATTGAAAGAGCAAGAGACATAACAATTGGCCGACAAGAATCTGGATTGTGTGAGTTATGCATAAAGGAAGCTTTTCCAGAAATGACAGGCATTTATACTTGCAAAGCTGTTAATGAGTTCGGATCTTGTAGCTGCGAATGTATTGTAAATGTGGAAGGTAGTTAAAAGTATCGGTTTACAAAATGCATGTGCAATAAATAAAATAAGCTTAGCATGCATATTAGAATAACTTATGCGTAATACACTGAAAGTCTACACTGCACACTGCACGATTTTACACAACTTTAGTAAAATTTTTGTTTATTAAACCCGCCATGCATCTGTCTTTAAGTTTGCAATGTTAAGTACATTAATATTTATAAGCACAGTGTGCCTTAAACCCGCACTTAAGCTTACTTAAGCCACACGTATCGTAATGTATTAGTATCTAGTATTTCGCCTAGCAAGAATATTTATATTTTCTATTACTTTGGTTGATAAATGTTAATTAGTTTACCTGTAACTTCTTTGTATGGCCTTGTCCTAATTGGCTGACACAACACATGACCAACCGACCAATCAACACGACAAAATTAAAACACTGGGCTCTGTGTGAAGCTGGCCCGATTGAAATAAGCACTGCTATGCTACAAATGATGTACGTTGTCGTACGAGCAATTTTTGCGACCGATATGGCAATTAGGACAAGGAGTAACAGTGATGATAATATTTCCAAACCAAATTTTGTAATTTAAGCAATTTGGAGGAATCTACGAATGTTAAACAAAATCCAATTCATTAAGCTTTATATCGCTAATTAGTACGTATAATAGATACCTTCTGTTCACGATATTACTTTGTAGCTTTTATGCTTAATATATTTTCACATTTGTGTCCATCAATATTTTTGATATATTGATTAATTAACTTTTAATTTACTCCACAAATTCTTTACAGCTTACGAGTACTTGCCCAGCGCTTCGGAAGAAGATATTTTGAGTGACGAGGTTAGTAATTATGTATATTATATTGTAATATTTGGCTTCGAACTAGCGATAATTTAAGGGCATAAAATAGACCAAATTAAATCGAAAAACACCCCCCATATAAATAACCCTAGCCCTCCTCCTTTTAAAATGGCAGCCATAATTTATATTTTCGATTTCTCTGGACCCGAATGTTCTGCAGAGCTAAAAAAGGATTTGTTTAATACATAAAATCCTTCCTTCCTTCCATTCAGCCCTTGGTAGTCCACTGCTGGACTTGGGCCTCCCCTAATCGACGCCACTGAACTCTATCCTACTTTTTACGGAACCATTGGGACTGATCCAAGTCCACTTGCGCTGTGGCTTCTTCTTGAAGAAGGAGTTCACCGCTTGGATATTCGTATAAGGTACGCTACCCTTGCCGACACGCTCCCGACTTCCGTCACGTTGTTGACGAGGGGCCTGTGGACGAAAAACCAGACACCACCTTGGGACAGATGTTCGCCCGATAAAATATTTTTTTTATAAAACATCAAAAAATAGGTTTTTTACTGATTTCAATCAAAAAGTTGACTATTTATTTCAGTCTTTCTTACATATCTCGAAAACGAGCTCGTTAAGGTGAATTTTTTTTACAGATATTGGTACGCAAGGATGATAGCTATAAAACATGTGAGATATTATTTGCTCTCATTTGCATAACTTATGAATTATGGTTTTGGAATATGAACATAACGTAAGCACTAAAACATATTTTTCAAAGATGGCTAACAAAATAAACGAAAAGACTTTAATATATATGCAGTAGTAGCAATATATTTAAAAAAATACTTAAAATGCCCGTTTTTGCTCTGAAGATGGACTATTGTACTGATTGCGCTTACGATAGGCTCATGTTCAAAAACCATTAACGCAAAAGTTATGCAACTGAGAGCAAATATTATCCGACACTTTTTGTAGCTATTATCCTTGTGTACCACAGTTAAAAATATCTACCTTAACGAGCTAGTTTTCGAGCTATGTCAGAAAAAATGAAAAAACAATCAACTTATTGATTAAAATCAGTGATAAAACCTTTTTTATGACATTTTACATTGAAAAATTTACAAAAATTTCTATTTTACCTGATAGGTGGTAATATTATCTATCAAACAAGACCTTTTTTTATTTCCGTGGAACATTTAGGTCCAGGGAAATCAAAATTATCTTATGTACTCACAATTTTTATACAAAATTCAAATGGCTGCCATTTCAAAAGGAGGGGGGCTAGACCCGTGTGTTTTGTCGATGAAATTCGGTCTATTTTATGCCTTTAAATTATCGCTAGTTCGAAGTCAAACACGCTGTATATACCAAGTGCCTATCAAGTATTAAGAAAAAAACACTCCAATTATTTAAAAAATATTATCTTACTAAATTCTTTTAAGTGTAAAACGGGGTTGACATCGAAAAAATTATAAGTAGAAATTTTCCTCCGGAAACTTGTAGGAGGGTATACACTGGTAGTCTACGTTTCGAGTTTAGTTGAAATTTTTATTACATGAACTACAATATGTTTTCGATAATTTTATCAATAACTAAGTCCTTCGTAAAAATCAAAAAAAGAAATCCAACTTTGACCTTAATTTTTTTTTGCAAACATGGAATCGACGGGATCTTCAAACAATTTCACTAAAATAATATTGCTCAGCATTTTTGGAATCTATACGGTAATATGTTATTAATAGGTCACTCTAAGAGAAGACATAAAAACAATAGTTTATCTTTAACAGAAAACCAGTGACATTGAAGAATTTGCACCAAAAATCATAAAGGCTTTACCGACAGTCGTTTCCACCGTCGAAGGAGATCTTACGAGGTAAGTCTCATTAGAAAACTTGTTTTATTCATATAGTAATCTGTGTTATGTATCGGTAGTCAAAAATTAAACTTGACGCGACGCGAATGTGGCTTGATACGCTTGAATACCAAGTGATCGAGATGCGAACCCTTTATCGTGGGACAAAATACTGATGCAGATCGGGGAACAAGGGTAAACGCGCGAAAACCATCTACATTTACGTTCACGTTTGTTTGCCGAGCTCTTGTTTGACAATCTACCCTAACCGTGTGCACTCACACAAATATCAAGTTGAGCTTACTAGGGATGCGACGATCCGATCCGATGTTTCGAAGATCGGATCAAGGACATTAAGATCCAGTCGAAATTTGGATCGGATTGAATTCATACGATCCGAATGCGGATCGATACAACACGTATCGGACCGACGATCCAAACTTTGTGGTTCACACAAAATGTATTGTAGGCATGATGTTATTGGGCTATCAGTCCAACTTACCAAAGTAACTTAAGATTTATTTATTCAACACTTAAACAATTTAAGATTTTTTTATGTTACAAATATCAAAACAGAATATCGATACTTTACATCTTTACTATTAGTGGCAATTGATTGTTAAGGTGGGTAGAAAGATGACTCGATATAAATGAAAGTACATTTTTATTATTTCTAGGAAACATTGTGGGTAGGATGCAAAATCGTGAAAAATATCAATACGACTAATTTTTACGTTTCGATTCGTGGATCGTATTGAAGCGTTACGATCCGTATCTACCCGCAGTATCGGATCGACCTCAAAAAGTCACATCCCTAGAGCTTACGCCTTACGAACTATATGGTATAAGCAGCGCCATTAAAGAAACGAATCTAAAATGGCGTCGCTTATCATTCCCTTTCACGCCAGGCGGCCGTAAGGTAAGCAAAAAAAAATCAGTCTCGAATAAATTTTTTGGGATTTGACCTATGTTCTTTGGGAAAAGTTGTACGGTTTTATGGGCTTATTAAGAGTGTTAATAAAGGGATACTTTGTTACAATCTGTAAACATAAATAACATAGTATAATACACAAATACCAAAACATAACAAAAATGTGACTTCTAATTTCATAGTGATGCAAATCTGGATTAAACGATTATTATTATTATTATTATAACAGTTTGTCAACAAACAAATTAAAATAAATAAATGAAAAAAAAGAAATTAACCATTTTCGTAATTTTTTTCTTTTTTGCTGACCCTACAATCTGTCAATATCAGTTTGGGACGCCATTTTAAATTCGTTTCTTTAAGGCCCGGCTTATACATAATTTTAATACAATATCAAATAGTTTTCACAGCATACGCGATCTCATGAATTTCGAGGGTAGGTTACTTAGGTAATTTATTGGGAAATATAACAAAGACAATGTGCTGAAGTATGGGGTGCATAATATACATTACAACGGACTAATAAACTGTATCAATTTTCAAAAAGCCTTTGAAATAAAAAATTTACCAAATATAAGGCTGACGTATCTTAATTTATTTGGAAATAATTATAACAAAGACAATGTGGTGAAGTCTGGGGGCATAATATACATTACAACGAACTAATAAATTGTACAAATTTTGAAACATAGATTTTATCTTTTAACATGGTGTATTACCTCGACATCTGTTATTAGAGATTATAATCGGTTCTGCATAGATCTGATTCGGGTATGTAAGGAACCACGTGAGCTTCTAAAACAGTTTCAACGAACTATGTCGATTTAGGTACATTTTTATACCTACACGGAGAGTGGGACAGGCCTGCCCGCACCATAAACGAACCGCCTCCAAAAGGAACACGCTCCTCAAAGAAACCTTAAACGAGCTTATCTGTGAGCTGCAGACAGCTCTGGACCATTTGCTGGTCTAAAAGGGTTTATTGCCGCTTTCTTAAGCCTCCACCTTATTGTTCGTGCACTCACGTTTAACTACAACTTTGTTTTGATTGATGTTTACTGACGTGAGGAAACGACTTTGTAGGGAAGTTGAAACAATACGAGTAGATCGGTCATCACGACGGGTGGTTGTTCGAGTTCTGTCGTTACTGGGTCCCCTTATATAAGAACTTGACTCTATAAACCTTCGGTATACTCTAGAAATCGTAGACTGGTTTAAATTTAAATTCTTAGCAATCCCCTGATCCAAGCCTTCCCGTACCAATTCCAAAATTTTAGCGGTTTGTTTGGACGAAGTTTCTATATTTATGGTTTCGAAACTTTTGTTGAGTTTAAAATACTAATAAATAACTAATACTATTGGTAATAATAACTTAAATTGCAAATGAAAAATAAAACAAAAATAATTAATTTCAAATATCATGATGTTTATTATAGAAATTAATAAACATCATGATGAGACTATGCATAAATTTTATATTTTCGGTTATAATTTTATCTTTTACAGCAGTTTTATTTTTGAATTTTGTTTTTTTGTGATTATTAAAAGGACGACATTTTCATTTACCTAGTTTAATCAAAAAAGTTTGCATACTTATCAAAAATATTAATTCGAAAGTTATCCTGAACTTTGATACAGTTTATGTGTCCGTCAGTGTATATTATGTCATTATACAGGATACATAAAACACACACATGACGGGCAAATAATATGTCACTATAAAGTGTCACTATAAGAAAAAATAAAACAACGGGTTGCACTCCGGGAGTGCCGGCAGAAGTGAAAATTTATAAGATGTGTTTTCTTGGTGATTTGGACGACACTTCAATTAAAACTCAACATTTGAGATTCTCTGTAAGAAAAGAAACGACATTTAATGCTAATAATCGCAATGTCGAATCCAAAATGACAATAATTATGATAGTTAGCTTCTTTCTATAACAAAATACACTTATTATTAATTAATGTTTCCTTTTGACAGTTTCCATAGTTACCATCTTACGCATTTTCCCTTACGATCAGGGTCACGTGTCGAGAGTTTAACAATTTTTACCCATACCAAAAAGTGCTCAGCGCCGCTAAATAAGTTTTCACTTCAAAAACATTTTTTTTATATCAATCAACACTTAAATTATATTATTTATTAGATTGGAGGCCAAGGCAATTGGCATACCCAAGCCAGAAATTCGTTGGTTCAAAGATGGAGCAGAAATAAAACAATCACATGAGTACCAGATAGAAGAATTAGAAGATGGAACTTCTATATTAATAATACCAGAGGTATATCAAGATGATACCGGTGAAATTAAATTTGAAGCTTTCAATTCACTTGGAGTGACGTGTACAATAGCTGCGTTATCAGTCGAAAGTAAGTATATTTTCGCACTATTTTTTAATAAAAAGTTATTCTATTTATGATTTCAGTACTTAATTGATTATTATTTCAATTTTGACAGGGCTCTTATTTTTTTCTACAGGAAGATCCAGCAAAATAGTGATAATGATTCCTACTCCTTATCTTCTTTCTCTCCTCTACAAACAGTCCAAAACAAACACATAAACACAACGTTAAATAAAATATGTATTTATTTTATATGTACCATACATTTGTTTATCATATTTACAATGCGTACATATATAAAAAACTATACAGGATTATTGGTAACTCGATATATTCCTTTTCGAGGGTGAGAGTAAACCTTATTTGCGATTGATTTTTTTATACCATAGCAAGATATGGTTAATTTTTTAGATACTTTAAGTTATTTAAAATAATTTCGTATTTCATTTTATTTTAATTCGTATATAGTAAATAAAATATATAATAATAGTAAATAAAATAATTAAGGAAGTAATAAAAAATAACGTAAATAAAATAGATAAATAGGTGGCGAATCTATAACTACTATAGTAGGTAATAGTAGGGTATGATATAGGGTACAGGGTATGGTAGTAATAATAGGGATGTCAATAAGAAGAACAATTAATTTTAATATTTTTACTATATGCCGTGCGGATAAAGAAACAATCTGTAAATGGCAGACGGTCTCATGCTATGGTCGTTCATATCGTCGCTCTTTCTATACTCGCACGCAGTGGTGCGACGTACAAAAAAAAAATCAGTTTGAATTAGCATTCGCGCTGTCTCGACGCACTCCATTTTGTAAAATTTTAATTCTGTTTAGTTACAACTACTGTTCTGTTATTTGTTGTTTTTGTTTAGTTTAGATCTTTAGTTGTTTAAATGGCTTCTAGAAAACGCGGGAAGGTTCTTCATTGTGATGCTCGACAACGTAATTAAGTATTTTGAAGAAGAAAAGAGATTGGAGCGTTATCACCCTTTGCAATTTAGTAACGCACGGGCAAGTATGGCAACCGGTTTGGACCCCAGCACGATATAGAAGAAAAAGGTTAATATTTTACTTGACCTTTTTTACTGACGCTAGCATAAGTACCGGCCGCCATTGCCAGATTGTTTCTTTATCCGTTCGGCTTATAATAATTATTGTTCGTAACATTGCGCTTGCGCTGCGAATTCAATCAGCGCTTCAAAACAACTCGATCAAAAGTAGGTATTTTATGATCATAAGTAGGTATTATGTGTTTAATTCGATTATTTTTGACTAACCTCATCAAATATTGAAAACAAATTAATTATAACCGAAAGGTTAAGACAATAAAACTCGATAGGTTTTCAGTCTACTTCGGGTTTTATAGTACAACAGATTCAACAATGTAATATTATAACATTTTTATTAATAGTAATTAATCTGTCTTAGGCATAATTGGAACGAAGCATTACAGAAAACCAGAGTGGGTGACACACATGGAAGAGCTACAGGCTGCTTTAAAAGGTATTGTATTCGTATACACATTTCACAATACGAATTTAAAATAATCTGCTATTCGTTACTGAACACCTGATTGAACAAAACAAAACAATTTAATAAAAGAAAATAGCAAATTCTGTTAGAGACAATTATTTTTAACCCCCGACGCAAAAGCGGTGTTATAAGTTTGACGTGTCTGTCTGTCTGTCTGTGATTCGGTCGTGGCACCGTAGCTCGCGAACGGATGAAGCGATTTCAATTTAGTTTTTTTTTGTATGAAAGGTGAGTTACGGGCGAGTGTTCTTAGACATGTTTGATGAAAATCGGTTGAGGCGTTTAAAAGTTGTGGGGGGTGAAAGTGAGGAAGAATAACCAAATGTCTGCAAATATAATCGAGTGGGGTCTCAAATGAAAGCGCATCACGTGCACATTACAAAATAATATGTTCAATGAAAAAGCTATTTAATCATTATTGGTACTGGCCAAGTCCAAAATGGCTGTTGTCCTTTTAGTTTATTTAATTTCAAGACTTTCTAGTCGAATGGTTATCCATATTCAGAATATTTCCTTTTAATTTACAGCCACACAATCCGTACCGACTTTCGTTAAACAAATTATAGGTGAAAGAGTCCATGAAGGAGAAACCGTAATTTTTGAAGCCATGTATAGCGGTAATCCGTCACCAGGTATGTTTTTTTGCTAATGTTTTTAATTATTATTATCGCTAGTTCGAGACCGAAAAACTGTACAGAAAACTGGAAAATTGGCGATTTGTAAACAATTTTTTTATTTTTACGCTGCTATTTACATACATGTGAGACTCACAAAAATATTCAAACAACAAGTTTAATTCAAGCTAAAACTCTTCAAGGTTACAAATTTGGATTTCTCATTCAAAGTACAAATCTAAACATATTGCAAAATTATAACAATACCCTTTGCAGGGCAAAAACCAACAACCGTACGACGACGAGTATAGTCAAGTAGTATTCGACGGCAGAATTCGATATACAGGGTTACCAGTAAAACATGAGCAACCTCGCAGCACTAGATAGCTAACACCATACGCAACAACTTGTGTACTACGACTTTTCTACGAATGTTTCTAACTCTACGCGCATCGCAAATATTACGTAAACAGACCGCGTAAAAACTACGCGGGGGGGGGGGGGGGGGAGCATGAATGAAACATACTTTCATAGACTTACAAATGTCACAACAGTGCAACAAAAACTTGTTTAAGTATTTATTTTTTATGTATTGACTTATGTTCGAACTCATAGAACAAAAGTTGTTGCTTATGGTATACCTAGTGCTGCGAGGTTGCTCGTCTTTTATAGATAACCCTGTATAACATAATTGCTTAGATTAATAGATATAATATATTAATAAAAATCGCGGATCACTGAAGCAATTTAATAATTTTATAATAAAGTTAAACTTACGTTATACCTAGTATAAATTTTATTAAATAATTATGTTAAGTGCTTACGGCCTCACTCAGAGACGTCATTTAACGTTATGTTCTACAACTATCTATAACGTTATGTATACAAACAAATGCAATCATCTTAATTCTTATTAACATAAATGTCATCTTTATTTTCGTAAGTAACCATTAAGGTTAATGAACGTCTGTGAGTGCGGCTGTTTGTGAACTTTAAAAAAAAAGGTTACTTAAGTAGCCAGTCTTGATAGGTTTTACAGCTTGCCAAACACCTCAAGAGTATACCATAGCTCGCAACAATATTGGTACCATAGATAAAAATTTAATTGGCCCTTGGACCACTTAAGAATGGGACAGACGGAGTTACTGCTCAACAAACTCAAACAAAGCTTTTAAAAGGGATGCTTACGGAACTGATTTACATGCTACCGCATTGACCTCTGCCAAAGGTACATGACGACCTGAATAGAAGCATCATGGTCTTATCTCACAATAAGGGACATAAAATTTTAATCAAAACTTACGGCCCATCCCTCTTCTGAGCCATAGGCTTGTTCTCGAGGGTAGTTTGGAATGAATAAATGAGAGTAAAGCTAAGAGAATGAGTTTGGTCATTACATTACTTACGAATATATTATGGCAATTTTTGAACCAAACGCGAAAGACAAACATCCTAGCTTGCAAATGATTGTTTATTCTCTAATACATAATTTTGATGTTTAATAAAACAACCAAACTAAATCAGATATTAACCTGACCTTAACCGTTTTAGGACATAAAAGAGGTATTCCGGGATATTTAAAAATGTATAATGCTCTGGATTTCGATGTTGTCTTCTTAATGTTACATTATTTTGTCATCTATAATATACTATAAATTTAACGTCATTTTCCAGTTTCATTTTGTTAATGTCGCAGCGAAATGATAGAAACAGATATTCGATTTAAACAGTCAGAGATTTGATCAAATCACGCAGGACCTGCCTGCCATTTACCTGCGACAAGTTTCAGTCCTGCTATTATCTTATTAAAAACTACTTTTAGCCATTATCCTTTATCATGGCGCGAGCTACAAAGATACACATTGAAATTTAATAAATTAGCCGTTTAGATAGTTTTCTAGGTAAAACTACAAGATAAATTTACAAAAGCTATTCTTTTGGGCTTGAAATATGATGATTATTTGTGTCTGTAAATCACTGTGTATTTGGTAGGACAAGAGCGTCTTTAGCTTTTAGTGCAGGGGGTGCCAGCGCTTCATGAGCCAGAGACGCCCTTGTGTTAGAAACTAATATGAAGAAGTATTTTTTTAATTTCAGAAATTCTATGGTATAAAGACGACAAAATAATAAGAAGTGACGAACGTTATATAATTGAGTGTAAGAACAACCGCACAGTTTGTAAAATAAAAAAGGCAGTTAAAGATCTAGAAGGAACATATATGTGTAAAGCAGTAAGTGATATTGGAATGGCTACCACTAAAGCTAAATTACAAGTATTTGAAACACATGAGAAAGAAGAAAAGGTTGAAGATCTTGTGTCATCACATGGTTATGTAATTTCAACACAACAAACCAAAGATGAAGTTGTTGAACCATTTGAAAAAGTATCTCATACACCAAAAAAAGGCATAATAAAGATGGTGGAAAGTGATACTCGAATGGTTGCTGAAATAAATGAATTGCTGGAAGTTATCAACGCTAAAGAATTTGGCCCTGGCGAATTGCCTTTAAGAGAATTAGCTAAAATTGGTTATATGTTAAGAAACGGAGTAACAATTGAGCAAATTGAAAGTTTGTATGACTCTGAGTACTTTCCGGCTCTTAGAGTTCCACAGTCGCAATCAGCTTTAGTACAGTTAGTTGAACGACAAGGGCATGGTGCACTTATTACTGAAGTTCTTACCGAAGAAACAACGCAAAATGAGGATTTAATAGCAGCAAAAGCAGGATTTCGGGCATTTTTAAAAATGGTAGAATTAAGACATTCTTCTGTAGAAGAAGTTATAGCTCATTTCTATCCAGAAGACTTTAAACCTGGTTCTTGGGAACACAGTAAAGCTCAAGAGGTAATTTAAAAAAAAGATTATTATAATTTTTTTGTCTTTCTAAATTTTTTTAAAAGTCCATCTAATTTTATTTATCACTAATTTCAATAAAAAATACAACATCAATATTAAAGGACATAATAGGGACCTTACCACCGGCTACGTGGTAAAGCCATAGTAGCACATCTGAGGAGGCAAATGCAATGTTTCGGCTGGGGAGGTATGGTTGCCGAAGACACTTTATTTAAGGCTTTATTTTGACGACTTATTTTGACGACCTGAGTGGCGCAGTGGTTGAGACACCGGTACGCTGCGCGGAGGGTTCCTGGGTTCGATTCCCAGCAGAGCAGGGATTTGAATGATGAATTTGAGTTTCTGTTTCTGGTCTGGGTGTGTTATATTCTTGTCTTGTGTCTGTCCAGGGCATCCACGACACAGGGAATCCTAGTGTGGGGCTATTAGTGTGAAGCGTTATTTATTTATTTATTCATCTTAGTCCTCTTCTTAGTCTTAGTATAAGTAGCATAGCATCCGCATATGCGGATAATCTCAGATGGGATTTCTTCACTATTTGAGGTTGGATGTGGGTGGCCTGCATTCCCTACTTATCTACTACCTTTACTACTTAATTACTATAAAAACATAAATTTATTTAAAACGTTGATGTTAAAAAAAGATCAAAGTAAAATATTTATACAAACATTTTGAAATGGTTATATGTAGGTAATATTAAATGTATGTATGTTTATTATACTGTTTTATTATTTTTCTACTAGGTAATTGTTGAATCACCTGTCGGGATTGCTGAAAAACACGATGCTACAATAGTACAAGGTAACATTTATTATAATATTATAATTAAGCAGTTATAACACGATTTCAGTTATTTAAGCTCATAATTTTATCTAAAGGTTCTCAAACAAAAGGGGGCCAAAGATTTTTTCTGTCTGACATAATTCACAAATTGTTTGTTCTATGTTATCCATTAATGTCCAAAGGGACCATTAATGACCCACTGCAGGGTCGGGTCTACTCTTGCAATGAAAAGTCACAATGTCCTTAGGCCTTAGTCCACCACGCTAGTCTAGTGCGTGTTGGATTTCACGTGCCTTTGAGAACATTATGAATGACTGCCCTCTTAAGAATTCATGTTTCCTCATGTTGATGTCTTTACCATTATATACAGGCTTATGTGACGTATTCCCGCCAAGGGCGTGTAGATAAGCTCAAAAGCAATCATTTAAGCTATGTAAAGCTCTATACAAAACCATACATAACCCAACGGTTTTCGAGATATTTGAGTTTGATTCAATTTAAAGAAAAGTCACAAGTTTTAGGCTAACTTAAGTGCGATAATAACAAAAACCACTTGATAAGATTAAGATTTTTTAATATTTTGGAGTACTTGACATTTTTAGATTCAAAAATAAATAAAATGCATAAAAACTACAACATGTTTGATATTATAGCCTTAGAAGTAAAAACTTCTGAATTTTATTACCGATGTTCTTATAAATAACTAAGCGGGAATACGTCACATAACAAATCACCCTGTATAAAGATACCTATATAAAGGACACATAACTTTTATTTTATTTTAAGCTACTTACCGGTTTAATTTAATATAGAACTGGACTAAGATGTCTCACCTAAAAAGATAGAATGATTTCTTTATTAATAAATACTATAAAAACAAGAAATTCATAGTAGGCCAAAACCTGATAGGCTGTCTGATAGTGGAATAATGTTTTACCGAATTACACGATAATTCGGTAAAATAGCACATGGAAATAATATCACTAGTTTCTTCTTTAAAACTTGGTTTGACACTCAGCTGTAGGTTAAGATGCAAGAAAAATGTTGTGCTCTAGTTTTAAACAATAATTTACATTTTATTAGATACCATTAACGTGGACGAACACTACAACCGAGGTAAGATTTAATATTTCAGGGGGCTGCTCATTTTCTTTAAGCTTCATTTAACAACTGTCCTCGCTATGCTTTTCTTAATGTAAGCACATGAGCTTACAGTACATTTATTAATTTAAAGTATTGCGCTATGGCAATATTTTAAATTAAAAAATGTACGATACGATAGAAGCACATGTTATAAAGGTGTTTTTATTGTTAAGTTTTCTTATACTTATGATAAATACTAATCGACTATTTGACACATTTTCTAGACGTGTTTCGTTGATATATTGACATTTTAGTATATTAACATCGGAAATTTTGAAGCTTTTTTGTGATGCAGCTTTCACGACAAATTATGGCTTTCGTAATGTGTGCTTATTATGGATATATCACATATAAAATTGATATATTATAAGTGAAGTAAGTATAATTTTGTTTATTAAATCGCAAAATGTATCAGTATTAATATATATTAAAGAATACAAAACAACACTAACTTTTATAGCTGGCTTATGTAACACATTTTATTGCTTATTGAATTCTTACTAAGAACAAACATTTACATATTAAAAAAATTATATTCTTTTCTTACTTAACTGTCATTTCACAGATTACAATGAACAGCAACAAGCCAAACGCAAAACATATGTAAAGCAAAAGATAGGTTCAAACGAAACCAAGCAGCAAATTACAGACGATATTTTACAAACGGCTAAAACTAAATTTTCGAAAGAGGTTGTCGAACACTTTGAACACGGCCAGACTGAGATTATAAACGATGAATCTTTAACATACTCATCCACATTTGCAACTGGTATAAGCGAAAACAAAATCGAAATTGTACCTGCAAGTCAAGTTACTAATATTGTCCCAATAAGAAGTATAGAGGAAACAAAAGCAACAGTAAAATTGGACAGAAACTACCCAATAGTCAGCAGTGAGCAGCTTTGTCAAGAGAAAGAAGAAATATTACATACAAAAGATAATCCAACGATTAATATTAAACCTTCTCTAAATGAAATACAACCATTACATATTACAGAGATAAGCAGCGAATCAACGTTAGAACCATATAATATCAAGGGGAATGAGATCCATAGGACAGCCCAATCAGGGGTTACCTCAGTAGAGAGTTGCGTGACATCAGAGACTACTGTTAACATGTCAGTATCAGAACTTTTGAGTTGCGATAATCAGTCTCAAAATGTCAAAACATCGTATATATTACAAGATGCTTTAAATGTATCGCATCAAAATGTGGCTGTTAAAGAAGAGTCTTTCGAAGAAAGTCCCATTAACCATTCATTTGCCGCAATATCAATTTCACCCATGACAAGCTTAAGTGTTACTGAAGTAATTGACGAAAGCAAAGAACAGGATTTACAATATACAAAGAGTGATAAGGCAGTTACACCAAACCTGCAATTCAATTTGTTGGAGTCCATTAAAGTTGATGAAGTTTTTGTCGAAGATAAGTCAGGAAAATATTATCCTGAATTAATCGTTCCAACTGAAAGAGCGCGCAAGGATGTATTAGTATCCAATCAAATTATTACGGAAATTCAGGACGTTCAGGAAAAAGAGGGTTCATTGGGGCCTTTAAGGCCTCCCTATGTTCAAGAGGCAAACGTAGATGTAACTTCAAAAGATAGTGTAATAGTATCTATGTATGAACTGCAAGAAAAGGAAGGTTTATTAGTTAATTTAGAAAAACCAAGTACGGCTATAGTTGATAAGACAATAACGTTTCATAATAGTTTAAATAATTTCATGACAACTTCGCAGGTAAAAGAAACTGAATTAAACGCTGATAATGTAAGTCATAAGAAAGCTTGTGTTACAGTGAACGAACATCAACATAAATTTAACATTGAAACAAATGTCCATGATTCTGAAGCCATACTGTCAGACAGCAAATCTGATGTTACTTCGCGAGCCCAGATATCAATTGCTGCATTGGAAAAAAATACTGTCGAGGAAATACAAGTTAACGAAAGTGAAAAGGTTTTGGAGGTACGAGATAAAAAACCTTCGGCAGTAGCAAATTTTGACCTTAAATCAAATGAATCAATTGTAACATCAGAAATACAGAAAATGTCTTCCATATGTGAACTTAAGTTAATGGACAAAATACCGGACGAAACAGCTTCTCAAACAATAATACCAGAAAATGCTAAAACAGTAACACTTCCCACTGTACATGAACAGGAAGTTTATGCAGATAATGTTTCTAAATTACCCGAAAATGTTAATATTTCAGTCGTTTCAAATGTATCTTTATCTGTTTATGAAATGGAATCCACGGAATCTGAAAGTAAATTAAATGTACGTAAGATCCCGGATACTTTAACAACCAAGCCTTCTGCAACTCACCATTTGAAAGCACCTCTAACTCAAGAAATATGGACAGCTGACCAAGTTGATTTGATTAAAGACAGGGAAAGTTTACCCATCAACGCATTACAAGAACTTGAAGATATGAATAAAGAACTATCAATATCACAAGTAACAACAGAGGAACGAACAGAAGAATTGGATACTGATAATGTGTCGTATCGAAAGGCTGTGACTAACTGCACTGAACAGCAATGTGTCAAGATTATTGAAACTATACCGAATGTCACTGGGTCAAATTTAGAAATTGATAAACCACCGGATATTCAGTTTGCAAGGTTAGATATAAACACTGACCACAAAATAGCAATTACATCTGAAATAAATACGAGAGATTCATTTAATACTTTGGATATACTCCGTCCTCGACATGAAGAAGTTCAAGTATCTTCAGGAACAAATTTACCAATTATAGTGTCTGAAAATGAAGTTTTAGACAGCCAAAATTACTTCGGTACAAATGATCAACCAAACACAAAACTATTGACATCCGAAATTACTTTAAATGAAGATTTAGTAAGTATTACAGAGGTTATCGAACATGAAAAAGAAGGTGCTTATGTACCTGAGAGCACTGTAAAATCATTTACAGCATATCCAGATGTTATCAGTCGTCCAGTGGCAGTATCGAATGAAGTAACAATCGAATCACACGTAGTATCTACTAATGAGTCAAAGACCAAAATAAAACCTGTGAAAGCAAATTTAGCAACCGAAACTCATAAGCAACTTATGATTGATACAATAGTTAGCAATGAAAAAGAAAGCAATCTCATTACAGCTACCCTTGACGCCGTAGCTGCTAAATATGACTTTAGCGCTAATGAAGCTTTAATTGTAGAAAATAAAACAAGTGAGTTTTTGCCTTCAAACTTCAAAGCTCCAGAAACGTTACCGTTGGCTAAAGCCGAAAAACTAACTGAACCTAGTGAAGCAATAACACAAGAAGAATATTTAATTCATTCAGCCGAAGGAATACTAAATATAGAAGACAAGTACAAGCTACAGAGCCCGTCCCTGTCGTACACACCATATGTTGTTCCACAGTGCAAAGAAGAAACAATTATTGATATTGAAAAACAATTAAACATTTATGCTATGCCAGATGAGCAAAATGTAATTTTTTCAATCACCCAAAATCATGGTGTAGAAACATCAGAAATTCTTACCCAGTGTGATAATATTAAATATCATACCAGTATTGAAATAAACGCTAAAAAAGCGATCACAAAGCTTGATGACATATATGGTAAAACTGCAAGTATTGAAGAAATTGTACCTAGCCATATAACAGCAGAGCTTGAGAAACAAAATACAGAAATACAAAGGCCTAGTGTAACATCATTAACGTTTAATACTTTACAACAAACTGAAACGATGATAAGCGAGAAGGAAAATATATTACTTGAAGAAAAGCTTCCTATATCCATGGTATCTTCGGGTATAACCGAAATGCAAGCTGTTATAACAAGTTCTGTGGATACCATAGACAAAGAAAAAAATTTCGACAATAGTTACGATTTAAGAACACAAGAAGCTTCAATTGAAATCATACCACTTCATAACAGCACTATAAACACGCAGATATTGGTAACAAACAACGTTGAAGATCTGCCTGAACATCCACAGAATAGCAAACAAGCGACATTAATACTCGATTCTTTACAAGAACACGTTCAAAGAACAGAAGTTTTTGAAGGAGAAATAGAATCAACACTTCACCCCTCGCCTTCTATTTATAATTCAATTAGAAATGTTAATTCTTCAATTGTCGAACAACGTTCTGTTTCTGAAACGGAGATAATGACACATGAAAATCCTGTTGATCTTCACATTTGCGGCAGAGCGGTTTCAAACGCGAATACTAGTCATGAGACACAGGAGTGCGTTCAAATGTCTGAAACCTTCATCGGTGAAACTGAAGATTCATGTGAGAGTGCTATTCCAAGAAAAATCACAACTAAAGGTGTGATTGAGAGTCAGAAAACTATAGCAATTTCAGAAATTATTCCTGTTGAGTCTGAATCGCCATTGGCTGAACACCAAAATATCTTGAAACAAACACCCAAAGCTACTTGTGAAAGAACCCTTCAGTCAAGCTTGGGTGTGAGTGAAACAATTTTAATAGAAAAAGAGAATGCACTTATACCAGAAACCAAAATTAAAGAACATCAAGTAGAGTTACGTTTCAAGACAGCACAACATATTAATGTTAATGAAGATGTGTTGGGCGAAAAAGAGGACAACTTAAAGGTATCCTCTATGCCCAAATCAATTCAAAACAATTCAACTATTACTGTGTTCGAACATTTAAATATTGAAGAGAGTTTACCATCTGAATCAGAAGTGATAACGGATGTAGTGAACATAATTCATAAGAATATTGACAACGTGACTATTGAATTACAAGAACCAATCCACATCAGTGAAACAATATCAGAATTAAAGGAAGAACAAATGGTGCCTAAAGAGAAATCAAAAGGATTGAATGTTTATGTTAATGTAGATTCTGATAAATATATTGATATAATCGAAGTAATGCCACTCGAAAGTGAAAGAAGTGTAAACAGAGTTGATCACGAAAAATCCGAATTAATATCACCAAATATTGAAACCGCGAAGTCCCTCACAGTAAATTTGGTACAATCAATGGATAAGGAAGCTATTACGAATATTCATCCTATGGACACTTCAAAAATAGCTCTACCAGTAATTGAAACCAAGTCTTCGTATGAAGTTCAGCACATAGTTCCTAAGGAGCCGAATCCTACTATCATACAAGATAATCATGTGAAGCAAGAAAATGTAGAAGTAAAGATTGAACCACAACAACATGTCACAATCGAAGATACTTATATAAAAGAAAAAGAAGAAAATTTACCATCTTCTCTTTCGCTTTCTGCTGAAGTCCTGGTTGTAAATGTTAATACAGTGCAACATGTGACTACGTACGAAAATATTTTATTAGAACCTGATTCAAAATCTTTAATATCAGAAAGTTTCAGGGAGGAAATAGTGCAGCCAACCCAAAAAGAAACTGAAGGTTTCCATACAGAAGAACAACAAATTATCGAAACAGTCATGGATATTCCAAAATATGCAGTACCAACAGTTAATCATGCCAAAGAAGATGTTACAAAATTATATAATCTACAACATCTTGAAATTGAAACGAGAGAATCTTTGGAGCCTTTCATACAGCACATCCCTAAGGATGACAAAGCACTATTTAAATCAGTAATAGAAAATGAACTTTTAAATGAAGTTCCACAGGTGATTGAAAGCACCAAAGAATTTTCTGAAAAATATATACCCGAAGAAACAGTAGCTCGTTACGCTTTAGAAGCTTTCAATAATTACACAACCCAAGAATGCTCCATTGAAGAACTATCACAAGATATTCAAATTAAAATCAACAAATGTGAAAATGCTACAAAAAATATAACAGAAATGAGCTCAATTGTACAATCTGAGATTGCAGCTGAAGAAAACATAAATACATTAAACGAATTAATATCTCTAGCTAAAGTGAAAGCTAGTGCTACCCGCGATACACATAGAAGTATATCAAGCATGGAACAGAAGGCACTGGAAAGCACAGAAGATCTAACAGCATTTAAAAAAGAAGATAATAAAGCAATATACAACATTGAAACACATTTAGGGTGCATTGTGACAGAAAATGTAACTGAAGAAGAATCAAAACAACTAGCGACAAAAGAAATAAAACCGATAAATGTGAACGAAAAAATGTTGGAGAGTAATCCTATACAACAAACACAAATTATTTTGGAAGAAAAGGTTGAAGCACTTCATTTACAAAAACACATCACTCAGGAGAAAAAAGCAAATACACAACCTCCTATTGAACCAATAGAGCAAACAGATACCTTTGTACACGAAAGCGTCATTCACAATAAATTCATTAAAAATCATGAAGATACTGCATTGGTAACATTAGATACTTTAAAAGAATTAATCGTACTTGATGTCACACAAGGGGAAACACAACAAAATTTGTTTGCTACGCCTAAAACTTCAGTAACTGCAAAACAATCTGTCACAGAACAAACTCACTTAAAATGCACAGAAAATGTTTTGGAATCAACTGTAGATGAATTTTTAATTAAGCCAACAAAACTTGAAAATACAAACGTTACAAGTGATATCTTATCGCCGATAATAGTCACCGATAAAATAATTCATCAAAACGATTCAACGCTACTTGAAATTAAACCTGTTACACATACCACGCGCGAAGTTTTAAGGATATCCGACGTGGGAGAATTTTTGGACACTATTTCAGATGTGCAAACACACGTGCAACGTTTTAATATTCAAGAAACTGGAAATATTGAAACATTTAGCGGTAATGGTAAGTAAAAAGGTACTAAACATTTGTGTTTTTGATACATCTAAAATTAACTATTTTTCGTCTTTAATCATTTTATAAAATTAAACTGTGAATTGTGTATTTTATGTGTTTCCATATTGCTGTGTGTTTGTTAAGTACTAAGAAAAAAATGCATGCAATATCGTGTTTGTCAATACCATGCTGAGGTAGAATATAAGAAGATACTATTCGAAACATTTTATATATTTTGAAAAGAAGAGAAAATTATATCTGCTACTATTTTGTAGGTCAATTCTGACATCTTAAAGTTATAAAGCGTTCTTTAATAAAACCTGATGAGAATTTGTTACAAAGGGCAAAGCAAGCAAATACAAATCATCATTCGTATACATAAACGTTAAATCAATACAATAAATATTTGACAAATATTTTGCAGAACATACAGACACACTATCTCCAAAATCATCAGATATAGAAGAAACCGAAGAAATAGTAACGAAATTTATGCAGGCGCCAGGAGCTGGAGAACCTATACAAATAAAAACGAAAAGGACAATAATCAGAAAAAGGCAAAAAATTAGCAAGGAAGCAGAGCAGACTGGTGATATAGTTATAGAGGAAACAATAGATGACGAAGAAAAAGATTTAAGAAGACCTGAAAATATCCATGATGTAAAAATTGAAGAATACGATGGAGAAGAAGCACCAGAAGACGACACCGACATCAGTACAATAGAAATGCCGGATGAAAAATTGCATATACCTAAATTGCCAACACAGGTAAAGATTCAAGAAATGACTGAAGACATACAAAAAGATGAAGAAACAGAACATAAAGAAGAAAACAACCAAAGGGATACACCCTATTTTGTAGAAGAATCGCCCGAAGAAAATAAACCTAAGCCGAAATCTGAAAAAAATAAGGACGAATATATTGATACTATTGAAAAGACTTCAAAGAAAGTTAACACAATAAAAAAGATTGTAAAGAAAAAAAAGGGTGCTAAAGAAGAAATAATTGAGACTGTTACGAAGGAAAGGGACGGTGACGAACCAATAACTCTTGTGAAGGTGACACAGGAGGAAATCCTTGAAGACAAACTGCAAGACCTAACAGATGAAACTCCCGAAAAAGACACTGCGGAAGTTACCGAGGATTTGCCTGAGGAAGTCAAAGTAACAATGGTTAAAACGGAAACAGGTGATGTGAAAAAAGTCAAAATCACAAAAAAGGTTGTCAAAAAGAAGCTGGGACCAAAAGTAGATATAACGGAAACTGCTATCGAGGAAAGTGATGGTGAAGCCCCCGTCACTTTAGTGACTGGGACACAGGAGGAATTCCCTACAGATATAATGCAAGACCTAACAGATAAAACTTCTGAACCAGAGATAGCCGAAGTGATTGAGGAATTACCCGAGGAAGTCAAAGTAACGAATGTAAAAACAGAATCAGGGGATATAAAAAAAGTTAAAACTGTTAAAAAGGTGGTGAAAAAGAAGAGGGGCTCGATAATAGAAACCAAAGAAACCGTAACTGAAGAGAAAGACGGCGAAGCCCCGAAAACTTCTGTGACGGTGACACAAGAAAATATCCCTGAAGAAGGTTTGCCGGAGCAACAGGAAAAGAAACCATCAGACGAAAAGGAAATACCTAAAGGTAAATCAAAACCAAAGAAAACACCAACACAAGAGACACCCATACACGACACACACGAACAAGACACTCCTGAAACCATTGAAGAAATCCCCGAAGAGGTGAAGGTAACGGAAGTGAAAACAGAATCGGGAGATGTGAAACAGGTAAGAGTCATCAAAAAGGTTGTCAAGAAAAAGAAGGGATCTAAAGTGGAAATAACAGAAACGGTCACAGAGGAAAGGGATGGTGAAGCACCCGTCACTTCCGTTACGGTAACACAGGAGGATATCCCTGAAGACAAACTGCAAGACCTCACGGATGAATCTCCTAAACAAGACACAGCCGAAATAGTCGAGGAGTTGCCCGAGGAATTCAAAGTAACGGAGGTCAAAACAGAAACAGGAGATGCGAAAAAAGTTAAAATCATTAAAAAGGTGGTCAAAAAGAAGAAGGGCCCGATCGTAGAGACCACGGAAACAGTAACTGAAGAGAAAGACGGCGAGGCCCCAAGAACTTTTGTAACAGTGACACAAGAAAATGTGCCTGAAGAAGGTTTGCCGGAGCAACAGGAAAAGAAACCATCAGACGAAAAGGAAACACCTAAAAGTAAATCAAAACAAAAGAAAACACCAACACAAGACACACCCGAACAAGACACTCCTGAAACCATTGAAGAAATCCCCGACGAGGTAAAGGTAACGGAAGTAAAAACGGAATCAGGAGATGTGAAACAGGTAAGAGTGATCAAAAAGGTTGTCAAGAAAAAGAAGGGACCTAAAGTGGAAGTAACAGAAACTGTCACCGAGGAAAGGGATGGTGAAGCACCCGTCACTTCCGTTACGGTAACACAGGAGGATATCCCTGAAGACAAACTGCAAGACCTACCGGATGAGTCTCCTAAACAAGACACAGCCGAAATAGTCGAGGAGTTGCCCGAGGAAGTCAAAGTAACGGAGGTCAAAACAGAAACAGGAGATGTGAAAAAAATTAAAGTCATTAAAAAGGTGGTCAAAAAGACGAAGGGCCCGATCGTAGAGACAACGGAAACAGTAACTGAAGAGAAAGACGGCGAAGCCCCGAAAACTTCTGTGACGGTGACACAAGAAAATCTCCGTGAAGAAGGTTTACCGGAGCAACGGGAAAAGAAACCATCAGACGAAAAGGAAACACCTAAAGGTAAATTAAAACCAAAGAAAACACCAACACAAGACACACCCATACAAGACACACACGAACAAGACACTCCTGAAACCATTGAAGAAATCCCCGACGAGGTGAAGGTAACGGAAACGAAAACAGAATCAGGAGATGTAAAACAGGTAAGAGTCATCAAAAAGGTTGTCAAGAAAAAGAAGGGACCTAAAGTGGAAGTAACAGAAACTGTCACCGAGGAAAGGGATGGTGGGGCACCGGTCATTTCCGTCACGGTAACACAGGAGGATATCCCTGAAGACAAACTGCTAGACCTCCCGGATGAATCTCCTAAACAAGACACAGCCGAAATAGTCGAGGAGTTGCCCGAGGAAGTCAAAGTAACGGAGGTCAAAACAGAAAGAGGAGATGTGAAAAAAGTAAAAATCATTAAAAAGGTGGTCAAAAAGAAGAAGGGCCCGATCGTAGAGACAACGGAAACAGTAACTGAAGAGAAAGACGGCGAAGCCCCGAAAACTTCTGTGACGGTGACACAAGAAAATGTCCCTGAAGAAGGTTTGCCAGAGCAACAGGAAAAGAAACCATCAGACGAAAAGGAAATACCTAAAGGTAAATCAAAACCAAAGAAAACACCAACACAAGAGACACCCATACACGACACACACGAACAAGACACTCCTGAAACCATTGAAGAAATCCCCGAAGAGGTGAAGGTAACAGAAATAAAAACAGAATCGGGAGATGTGAAACAGGTAAGAGTCATCAAAAAGGTTGTCAAGAAAAAGAAGGGACCTAAAGTGGAAATAACAGAAACTGTCACCGAGGAAAGGGATGGTGAAGCACCAGTCACTTCCATTACGGTAACACAGGAGGATATCCCTGAAGACAAACTGCTAGACCTCCCGGATGAATCTCCTAAACAAGACACAGCCGAAATAGTCGAGGAGTTGCCCGAGGAAGTCAAAGTAACGGAGGTCAAAACAGAAAGAGGAGATGTGAAAAAAGTAAAAATCATTAAAAAGGTGGTCAAAAAGAAGAAGGGCCCGATCGTAGAGACAACGGAAACAATAACTGAAGAGAAAGACGGCGAAGCCCCGAAAACTTCTGTGACGGTGTCACAAGAAAATGTCTCTGAAGAAGGTTTGCCGGAGCAACAGGAAAAGAAACCATCAGACGAAAAGGAAACACCTAAAGGTATATCAAAACCAAAGAAAACACAAACACAAGACACACCCATCCACGACACACACGAACAAGACACTCCTGAAACCATTGAAGAAATCCCCGACCAGGTGAAGGTAACGGAAGTGAAAACAGAATCAGGAGATGTGAAACAGGTAAGAGTCATCAAAAAGGTTGTCAAGAAAAAGAAAGGACCTAAAGTGGAAGTAACAGAAACTGTCACCGAGGAAAGGGATGGTGAAGCACCCGTCACTTCCGTTACGGTAACACAGGAGGATATCCCTGAAGACAAACTGCAAGAGATACCGGATGAATCTCCTAAACAAGACACAGCCGAAATATTCGAGGAGTTGCCAGAGGAATTCAAAGTAACGGAGGTCAAAACAGAAACAGGAGATTTGAAAAAAGTTAAAATCATTAAAAAGGTGGTCAAAAAGAAGAAGGGCCCGATCGTAGAGACAACGGAAACAGTAACTGAAGAGAAAGACGGCGAAGCCCCGAAAACTTCTGTAACAGTGACACAAGAAAATGTCCCTGAAGCAGGTTTTCCGGAGCAACAAGAAAAGAAACCATCAGACGAAAAGGAAACATCTAAAGGTAAATCAAAACCAAAGAAAACACCAACACAAGACACAACCATACACGACACACACGAACAAGACACTCCTGAAACCATTGAAGAAATCCCCGACGAGGTGAAGGTAACGGAAGTGAAAACAGAATCGGGAGATGTGAAACAGGTAAGAGTCATCAAAAAGGTTGTCAAGAAAAAGAAAGGACCTAAAGTGGAAATAACAGAAACTGTCACCGAGGAAAGGGATGGTGAAGCACCCGTCACTTCCGTTACGGTAACACAGGAGGATATTCCTGAAGACAAACTGCAAGACCTACCGGATGAATCTCCTAAACAAGACACAGCCGAAATAGTCGAGGAGATGCCCGAGGAAGTCAAAGTAACGGAGGTCAAAACAGAAACAGGAGATCTGAAAAAAATTAAACTTATTAAAAAGGTGGTCAAAAAGAAGAAGGGCCCGATCGTAGAGACAACGGAAACAGTAACTGAAGAGAAAGACGGCGAAGCCCCGAAAACTTCTGTGACGGTGACACAAGAAAATGTCCCTGAAGAAGGTTTGCCGGAGCAACAGGAAAAGAAACCATCAGACGAAAAGGAAATACCTAAAGGTAAATCAAAACCAAAGAAAACACCAACACAAGAGACACCCATACACGACACACACGAACAAGACGCTCCTGAAACCATTGAAGAAATCCCCGAAGAGGTGAAGGTAACGGAAGTGAAAACAGAATCGGGAGATGTGAAATTGGTAAGAATCATCAAAAAGGTTGTCAAGAAAAAGAAGGGACCTAAAGTGGAAATAACAGAAACTGTCACCGAGGAAAGGGATGGTGAAGCACCCGTCACTTCCGTTACGGTAACACAGGAGGATATCCCTGAAGAAAAACTGCAAGACCTACCGGATGAATCTCCTAAACAAGACACAGCCGAAATAGTCGAGGAGTTGCCCGAGGAAGTGAAAGTAACGGAGGTCAAAACAGAAACAGGAGATGTAAAAAAAGTTAAAATCGCCAAAAAGGTTGTCAAAAAGAAGAAGGGCCCAATCGTAGAGACCACGGAAACAGTAACCGAAGAGAAAGACGGCGAAGCCCCGAAAACTTCTGTGACGGTGACACAAGAAAATGTCCCTGAAGAAGGTTTGCCAGAGCAACAGGAAAAGAAACTGTTTGACAAAAAGGAAATACCTAAAGGTAAATCAAAACCAAAGAAAACACCAACACAAGAGAAACCTATACACGACACACACGAACAAGACACTCCTGAAACCATTGAAGAAATCCCCGACGAGGTGAAGGTAACGGAAGTGAAAACAGAATCGGGAGATATGAAACAGGTAAGAGTCATCAAAAAGGTTGTCAAGAAAAAGAAGGGACCTAAAGTGGAAATAACAGAAACTGTCACCGAGGAAAGGGATGGTGAAGCACCCGTCACTTCAGTTACGGTTACACAGGAGGATGTCCCTGAAGACAAACTGCTAGACTTCCCGGATGAATCTCCTAAACAAGACACAGCCGAAATAGTCGAGGAATTGCCCGAGGAAGTTAAAGTAACGGAGGTCAAAACAGAAACAGGAGATGTGAAAAAAGTTAAAATCGTTAAAAAGGTGGTCAAAAAGAAGAAAGGCCCGATCGTAGAGATCACGGAAACCGTTACTGAAGAGAAAGACGGCGAAGCCCCAAAAACTTCTGTGACGGTGACACAAGAAAATGTCCCTGAAGAAGGTTTGCCGGAGCAAGAGGAAAAGAAACCGTCAGATAAAATGAAAACACCTAAAGGTAAGTTAAAACCAAAGAAAACACCAACAGAGGACACACTCATTCAAGATACACTCTCATCTATACACGACACATACGAACAAGACACTCCCGAAACCATTGAAGAAATACCCGACGAGGTGAAGGTAACGGAAGTCAAAACGGAATCAGGAGATGTGAAACAGGTTAGAATCATCAAAAAGGTTGTCAAGAAAAAGAAAGGACCTAAAGTGGAAATAACAGAAACTGTCACCGAAGAAAGGGATGGTGAAACACCCGTCACTTCCGTTACAGTAACACAGGAGGACGTCCCTGAAGACAAACTGCAAGACCTATCGGATGAATCTCCTAAACAAGACACAGCCGAAATAGTCGAGGAGTTGCCCGAGGAAGTTAAAGTAACGGAGGTCAAAACAGAAACAGGAGATGTGAATAAAGTAAAAATCATTAAAAAGGTGGTCAAAAAGAAGAAGGGCCCAATCGTAGAGACCACGGAAATAGTAACTGAAGATAAAGACGGCGAAGCCCCGAAAACTTCTGTGACGGTGACACAAGAAAATGTCCCTGAAGAAGTTTTGCCGGAGCAAGAGGAAAAGAAACCGTCAGATAAATTAAAAACACCAAAAGGTAAGTTAAAACCAAAGAAAACACCAACAGAGGACACACTCACTCAAGATACACTCTCATCTATACACGACACATACGAACAAGACACTCCCGAAACCATTGAAGAAATACCTGAAGAGGTGAAGGTAACGGAAGTCAAAACGGAATCGGGAGATTTGAAACAGGTAAGAGTCACCAAAAAGGTTGTCAAGAAAAAGAAGGGACCTAAAGTGGAAATAACAGAAACTGTCACCGAGGAAAGGGATGGTGAAGCACCCGTCACTTCCGTTACGGTAACACAGGAGGATGTCCCTGAAGACAAACTGCAAGACCTATCGGATGAATCTCCTAAACAAGACACAGCCGAAATTGTCGAGGAGTTGCCCGAGGAAGTTAAAGTAACGGAGGTCAAAACAGAAACAGGAGATGTGAAAAAAGTTAAAATCGTCAAAAAGGTGGTCAAAAAGAAGAAAGGCCCGATCGTAGAGATCACGGAAACCATTACTGAAGAGAAAGACGGCGAAGCCCCAAAAACTTCTGTGATGGTGACACAAGAAAATGTCCCTGAAGAAGGTTTGCCGGAGCAAGAGGAAAAGAAACCGTCAGATAAAATGAAAACACCTAAAGGTAAGTTAAAACCAAAGAAAACACCAACAGAGGACACACTCATTCAAGATACACTCTCATCTATATACGACACATACGAACAAGACACTCCCGAAACCATTGAAGAAATACCCGACGAGGTGAAGGTAACGGAAGTCAAAACGGAATCAGGAGATGTGAAACAGGTTAGAATCATCAAAAAGGTTGTCAAGAAAAAGAAAGGACCTAAAGTGGAAATAACAGAAACTGTCACCGAAGAAAGGGATGGTGAAACACCCGTCACTTCCGTTACAGTAACACAGGAGGACGTCCCTGAAGACAAACTGCAAGACCTATCGGATGAATCTCCTAAACAAGACACAGCCGAAATAGTCGAGGAGTTGCCCGAGGAAGTTAAAGTAACGGAGGTCAAAACAGAAACAGGAGATGTGAATAAAGTAAAAATCATTAAAAAGGTGGTCAAAAAGAAGAAGGGCCCAATCGTAGAGACCACGGAAATAGTAACTGAAGAGAAAGACGGCGAAGCCCCGAAAACTTCTGTGACGGTGACACAAGAAAATGTCCCTGAAGAAGGTTTGCCGGAGCAAGAGGAAAAGAAACCGTCAGATAAATTAAAAACACCAAAAGGTAAGTTAAAACCAAAGAAAACACCAACAGAGGACACACTCACTCAAGATACACTCTCATCTATACACGACACATACGAACAAGACACTCCCGAAACCATTGAAGAAATACCTGAAGAGGTGAAGGTAACGGAAGTCAAAACGGAATCGGGAGATTTGAAACAGGTAAGAGTCACCAAAAAGGTTGTCAAGAAAAAGAAGGGACCTAAAGTGGAAATAACAGAAACTGTCACCGAGGAAAGGGATGGTGAAGCACCCGTCACTTCCGTTACGGTAACACAGGAGGATGTCCCTGAAGACAAACTGCAAGACCTATCGGATGAATCTCCTAAACAAGACACAGCCGAAATTGTCGAGGAGTTGCCCGAGGAAGTTAAAGTAACGGAGGTCAAAACAGAAACAGGAGATGTGAAAAAAGTTAAAATCGTCAAAAAGGTGGTCAAAAAGAAGAAAGGCCCGATCGTAGAGATCACGGAAACCGTTACTGAAGAGAAAGACGGCGAAGCCCCGAAAACTTCTGTGACGGTGACACAAGAAAATGTCCCTGAAGAAGGTTTGCCGGAGCAAGAGGAAAAGAAACCGTCAGATAAATTAAAAACACCAAAAGGTAAGTTAAAACCAAAGAAAACACCAACAGAGGACACACTTACTCAAGATACACTCTCATCTATACACGACACATACGAACAAGACACTCCCGAAACCATTGAAGAAATACCTGAAGAGGTGAAGGTAACGGAAGTCAAAACGGAATCGGAAGATTTGAAACAGGTAAGAGTCACCAAAAAGGTTATCAAGAAAAAGAAGGGACCTAAAGTGGAAATAACAGAAACTGTCACCGAGGAAAGGGATGGTGAAGCACCCGTCACTTCCGTTACGGTAACACAGGAGGATGTCCCTGAAGACAAACTGCAAGACCTATCGGATGAATCTCCTAAACAAGACACAGCCGAAATTGTCGAGGAGTTGCCCGAGGAAGTTAAAGTAACGGAGGTCAAAACAGAAACAGGAGATGTGAATAAAGTAAAAATCATTAAAAAGGTGGTCAAAAAGAAGAAGGGCCCAATCGTAGAGACCACGGAAATAGTAACTGAAGAGAAAGACGGCGAAGCCCCGAAAACTTCTGTGACGGTGACACAAGAAAATGTCCCTGAAGAAGGTTTGCCGGAGCAAGAGGAAAAGAAACCGTCAGATAAATTAAAAACACCAAAAGGTAAGTTAAAACCAAAGAAAACACCAACAGAGGACAAACTCACTCAAGATACACTCTCATCTATACACGACACATACGAACAAGACACTCCCGAAACCATTGAAGAAATACCTGAAGAGGTGAAGGTAACGGAAGTCAAAACGGAATCGGAAGATTTGAAACAGGTAAGAGTCACCAAAAAGGTTGTCAAGAAAAAGAAGGGACCTAAAGTGGAAATAACAGAAACTGTCACCGAGGAAAGGGATGGTGAAGCACCCGTCACTTCCGTTACGGTAACACAGGCGGATGTCCCTGAATACAAACTGCAAGACCTATCGGATGAATCTCCTAAACAAGACACAGCCGAAATTGTCGAGGAGTTGCCCGAGGAAGTTAAAGTAACGGAGGTCAAAACAGAAACAGGAGATGTGAAAAAAGTTAAAATCGTCAAAAAGGTGGTCAAAAAGAAGAAAGGCCCGATCGTAGAGATCACGGAAACCGTTACTGAAGAGAAAGACGGCGAAGCCCCAAAAACTTCTGTGACGGTGACACAAGAAAATGTCCCTGAAGAAGGTTTGCCGGAGCAAGAGGAAAAGAAACCGTCAGATAAAATGAAATCACCTAAAGGTAAGTTAAAACCAAAGAAAACACCAACAGAGGACACACTCATTCAAGATACACTCTCATCTATACACGACACATACGAACAAGACACTCCCGAAACCATTGAAGAAATACCCGACGAGGTGAAGGTAACGGAAGTCAAAACGGAATCAGGAGATGTGAAACAGGTTAGAATCATCAAAAAGGTTGTCAAGAAAAAGAAAGGACCTAAAGTGGAAATAACAGAAACTGTCACCGAAGAAAGGGATGGTGAAACACCCGTCACTTCCGTTACAGTAACACAGGAGGACGTCCCTGAAGACAAACTGCAAGACCTACCGGATGAATCTCCTAAACAAGACACAGTCCAAATAGTCGAGGAGTTGCCCGAGGAAGTCAAAGTAACGGAGGTCAAAACAGAAACAGGAGATGTGAAAAAAGTAAAAATCATTAAAAAGGTGGTCAAAAAGAAGAAGGGCCCGATCGTAGAGACCACGGAAACAGTAACCGAAGAGAAAGACGGCGAAGCCCCGAAAACTTCTGTGATGGTGACACAAGAAGATGTCCCTGAAGTAGGTTTGCCGGAGCAAGAAGAAAAGAAACCGTCAGATAAAATGAAAACTCCTAAAGGTAAGTTAAAACCAAAGAAAACACCAACAGAGGACACACTCATTCAAGATACACTCTCATCTATACACGACACATACGAACAAGACACTCCCGAAACCATTGAAGAAATACCCGACGAGGTGAAGGTAACGGAAGTCAAAACGGAATCGGGAGATGTGAAACAGGTAAGAGTCATCAAAAAGCTTGTCAAGAAAAAGAAGGGACCTAAAGTGGAAATAACAGAAACTGTCACCGAGGAAAGGGATGGTGAAGCACCCGTCACTTCCGTTACGGTAACACAGGAGGACATCCCTGAAGACAAACTGCAAGACCTACCGGATGAATCTCCTAAACAAGACACAGCCGAAATAGTCGAGGAGTTGCCCGAGGAAGTTAAAGTAACGGAGGTCAAAACAGAAACAGGAGATGTGAAAAAAGTTAAAATCACCAAAAAGGTGGTCAAAAAGAAGAAAGGCCCGATCGAAGAGACCACGGAAACCGTAACTGAAGAGAAAGACGGCGAAGCCCCGAAAACTTCTGTGACGGTGACACAAGAAAATATCCCTGAAGAAGGTTTGCCGGAGCAACAGGAAAAGAAACCATCAGACGAAAAGGAAACACCTAAAGGTAAATCAAAACCAAAGAAAACACCAACACAAGACACACCCATACACGACACACACGAACAACACACTCCCGAAACCATTGAAGAAATACCCGACGAAGTGAAGGTAACGGAAGTCAAAACGGAATCAGGAGATGTGAAACAGGTTAGAATCATCAAAAAGGTTGTCAAGAAAAAGAAAGGACCTAAAGTGGAAATAACAGAAACTGTCACCGAAGAAAGGGATGGTGAAGCACCCGTCACTTCCGTTACAGTAACACAGGAGGAAGTCCATGAAGACAAACTGCAAGACCTACCGGATGAATCTCCTAAACAAGACACAGCCGAAATCATCGAGGAGTTGCCCGAGGAAGTCAAAGTAACGGAGGTCAAAACAGAAAATGGAGATGTGAAAAAAGTTAAAATCATTAAAAAGGTAGTCAAAAAGAAGAAGGGCCCGATCGTAGAGACCACGGAAACAGTAACCGAAGAGAAAGACGGCGAAGCTCCGAAAACTTCTGTGACGGTGACACAAGAAAATGTCCCTGAAGAAGGTTTGCCGGAGCAAGAGGAAAAGAAACCGTCAGATAAAATGAAAACACCTAAAGGTAAGTTAAAACCAAAGAAAACACCAACAGAGGATACACTCACTCAAGATACACTATCATCTATACACGACACATACGAACAAGACACTCCCGAAACCATTGAGGAAATACCCGACGAGGTGAAGGTAACGGAAGTCAAAACGGAATTGGGAGATGTGAAACAGGTAAGAGTCATCAAAAAGGTTGTCAAGAAAAAGAAGGGACCTAAAGTGGAAATAACAGAAACTGTCACCGAGGAAAGGGATGGTGAAGCACCCGTCACTTCCGTTACGGTAACACAGGAGGATATCCCTGAAGCCAAACTGCAAGACCTACCGGATGAATCTCCTAAACAAGACACAGCCGAAATCATCGAGGAGTTGCCCGATGAAGTCAAAGTAACGGAGGTCAAAACAGAAACAGGAGATGTGAAAAAAGTTAAAATCATCAAAAAGGTGGTCAAAAAGAAGAAAGGCCCGAACGTAGAGACCACGGAAACCGTTACTGAAGAGAAAGACGGCGAAGCCCCGAAAACTTCTGTGACAGTAACACAAGAAAAAGTCCCAGACGAAGGTTTGCCAGTGCAATCAGACAAGAAACCATCAGAAAAACAGAAAACACCAAAAGGTAAGTCAAAAACAAAGAAAACACCAACACAAGACATACTCACTCAAGATTCACTCACTACTATACAAGACACACATGAACAAGACTTTACCGAAACCATTGAAGAAATACCCGACGAGGTGAAGGTAATGGAAGTCAAAACGGAATTGGGAGATGTGAAACAGGTAAGAGTCATCAAAAAGGTTGTCAAGAAAAAGAAGGGACCTACAGTGGAAATAACAGAAACTGTCACCGAGGAAAGGGATGGTGAAGCACCCGTCACTTCCGTTACGGTAACACAGGAGGACATCCCTGAAGACAAACTGCAAGACCTACCGGATGAATCTCCTAAACAAGACACAGCCGAAATCATCGAGGAGTTGCCCGAGGAAGTCAAAGTAACGGAGGTCAAAACAGAAACAGGAGATGTGAAAAAAGTTAAAATCATCAAAAAGGTGGTCAAAAAGAAGAAAGGCCCGAACGTAGAGACCACGGAAACCGTTACTGAAGAGAAAGACGGCGAAGCCCCGAAAACTTCTGTGACAGTAACACAAGAAAATGTCCCAGACGAAGGTTTGCCAGAGCAACCAGACAAGAAACCATCAGAAGAACAAAAAACACCAAAAGGTAAGTCAAAAACAAAGAAAACACCAACACAAGACATACTCACTCAAGATTCACTCACTACTATACAAGACACACATGAACAAGACTTTACCGAAACCATTGAAGAAATCCCCGACGAGGTGAAGGTAACGGTAGTGAAAACAGAATCGGGAGATGTGAAACAGGTAAGAGTCATCAAAAAGGTTGTCAAGAAAAAGAAGGGACCTAAAGTGGAAATAACAGAAACTGTCACCGAGGAAAGGGATGGTGAAGCACCCGTCACTTCCGTTACGGTAACACAGGAGGATATCCCTGAAGACAAACTGCAAGACCTACCGGATGAATCTCCTAAACAAGACACAGCCGAAATAGTCGAGGAGTTGCCCGAGGAAGTTAAAGTAACGGAGGTCAAAACAGAAACAGGAGATGTGAAAAAAGTTAAAATCACCAAAAAGGTGGTCAAAAAGAAGAAAGGCCCGATCGAAGAGACCACGGAAACCGTAACTGAAGAGAAAGACGGCGAAGCCCCGAAAACTTCTGTGACGGTGACACAAGAAAATATCCCTGAAGAAGGTTTGCCGGAGCAACAGGAAAAGAAACCATCAGACGAAAAGGAAACACCTAAAGGTAAATCAAAACCAAAGAAAACACCAACACAAGATACACCCATACACGACACACACGAACAACACACTCCCGAAACCATTGAAGAAATACCCGACGAAGTGAAGGTAACGGAAGTCAAAACGGAATCAGGAGATGTGAAACAGGTTAGAATCATCAAAAAGGTTGTCAAGAAAAAGAAAGGACCTAAAGTGGAAATAACAGAAACTGTCACCGAAGAAAGGGATGGTGAAGCACCCGTCACTTCCGTTACAGTAACACAGGAGGAAGTCCCTGAAGACAAACTGCAAGACCTACCGGATGAATCTCCTAAACAAGACACAGCCGAAATCATCGAGGAGTTGCCCGAGGAAGTCAAAGTAACGGAGGTCAAAACAGAAACAGGAGATGTGAAAAAAGTTAAAATCATTAAAAAGGTAGTCAAAAAGAAGAAGGGCCCGATCGTAGAGACCACGGAAACAGTAACCGAAGAGAAAGACGGCGAAGCCCCGAAAACTTCTGTGACGGTGACACAAGAAAATGTCCCTGAAGAAGGTTTGCCGGAGCAAGAGGAAAAAAAACCGTCAGATAAAATGAAAACACCTAAAGGTAAGTTAAAACCAAAGAAAACACCAACAGAGGATACACTCACTCAAGATACACTCTCATCTATACACGACACATACGAACAAGACACTCCCGAAACCATTGAAGAAATACCCGACGAGGTGAAGGTAACGGAAGTCAAAACGGAATCGGGAGATGTGAAACAGGTAAGAGTCATCAAAAAGGTTGTCAAGAAAAAGAAGGGACCTAAAGTGGAAATAACAGAAACTGTCACCGAGGAAAGGGATGGTGAAGCACCCGTCACTTCCGTTACGGTAACACAGGAGGACATCCCTGAAGACAAACTGCAAAACCTACCGGATGAATCTCCTAAACAAGACACAGCCGAAATCATCGAGGAGTTGCCCGAGGAAGTCAAAGTAACGGAGGTCAAAACAGAAACAGGAGATGTGAAAAAAGTTAAAATCATTAAAAAGGTAGTCAAAAAGAAGAAGGGCCCGATCGTAGAGACCACGGAAACAGTAACCGAAGAGAAAGACGGCGAAGCCCCGAAAACTTCTGTGACGGTGACACAAGAAAATGTCCCTGAAGAAGGTTTGCCGGAGCAAGAGGAAAAGAAACCGTCAGATAAAATGAAAACACCTAAAGGTAAGTTAAAACCAAAGAAAACACCAACAGAGGATACACTCACTCAAGATACACTCTCATCTATACACGACACATACGAACAAGACACTCCCGAAACCATTGAAGAAATACCCGACGAGGTGAAGGTAACGGAAGTCAAAACGGAATCGGGAGATGTGAAACAGGTAAGTGTCATCAAAAAGGTTGTCAAGAAAAAGAAGGGCCCTAAAGTGGAAATAACAGAAACTGTCACCGAGGAAAGGGATGGTGAGGCACCGGTCATTTCCGTCACGGTAACACAGGAGGATATCCCTGAAGACAAACTGCAAGACCTACCGGATGAATCTCCTAAACAAGACACAGCCGAAATCATCGAGGAGTTGCCCGAGGAAGTAAAAGTAACGGAGGTCAAAACAGAAACAGGAGATGTGAAAAAAGTTAAAATCATCAAAAAGGTGGTCAAAAAGAAGAAAGGCCCGAACGTAGAGACCACGGAAACCGTTACTGAAGAGAAAGACGGCGAAGCCCCGAAAACTTCTGTGACAGTAACACAAGAAAAAGTCCCAGACGAAGGTTTGCTAGAGCAACCAGACAAGAAACCATCAGAAGAACAGAAAACACCAAAAGGTAAGTCAAAAACAAAGCGAACACCAACACAAGACATACTCACTCAAGATTCACTCACTACTATACAAGACACACATGAACAAGACTTTACCGAAACCATTGAAGAAATCCCCGACGAGGTGAAGGTAACGGAAGTGAAAACAGAATCGGGAGATGTGAAACAGGTAAGAGTCATCAAAAAGGTTGTCAAGAAAAAGAAGGGCCCTAAAGTGGAAATAACAGAAACTGTCACCGAGGAAAGGGATGGTGAGGCACCGGTCATTTCCATCACGGTAACACAGGAGGATATCCCTGAAGACAAACTGCAAGACCTACCGGATGAATCTCCTAAACAAGACACAGCCGAAATCATCGAGGAATTGCCCGAGGAAGTAAAAGTAACGGAGGTCAAAACAGAAACAGGAGATGTGAAAAAAGTTAAAATCATCAAAAAGGTGGTCAAAAAGAAGAAAGGCCCGAACGTAGAGACCACGGAAACCGTTACTGAAGAGAAAGACGGCGAAGCCCCGAAAACTTCTGTGACAGTAACACAAGAAAAAGTCCCAGACGAAGGTTTGCTAGAGCAACCAGACAAGAAACCATCAGAAGAACAGAAAACACCAAAAGGTAAGTCAAAAACAAAGAAAACACCAACACAAGACATACTCACTCAAGATTCACTCATTACTATACAAGACACACATGAACAAGACTTTACCGAAACCATTGAAGAAATCCCCGACGAGGTGAAGGTAACGGAAGTGAAAACAGAATCGGGAGATGTGAAACAGGTAAGAGTCATCAAAAAGGTTGTCAAGAAAAAGAAGGGACCTAAAGTGGAAATAACAGAAACTGTCACCGAGGAAAGGGATGGTGAAGCACCCGTCACTTCCGTTACGGTAACACAGGAGGATATCCCTGAAGAAAAACTGCAAGACCTACCGGATGAATCTCCTAAACAAGACACAGCCGAAATCATCGAGGAGTTGCCCGAGGAAGTCAAAGTAACGGAGGTCAAAACAGAAACAGGAGATGTGAAAAAAGTTAAAATCATCAAAAAGGTGGTCAAAAAGAAGAAAGGCCCGAACGTAGAGACCACGGAAACCGTTACTGAAGAGAAAGACGGCGAAGCCCCGAAAACTTCTGTGACAGTAACACAAGAAAAAGTCCCAGACGAAGGTTTGCTAGAGCAACCAGACAAGAAACCATCAGAAGAACAGAAAACACCAAAAGGTAAGTCAAAAACAAAGAAAACACCAACACAAGACATACTAATTCAAGATTCACTCACTACTATACAAGACACACATGAACAAGACACTCCCGAAACCATTGAAGAAATACCCGACGAGGTGAAGATAACGGAAGTCAAAACGGAATTGGGAGATGTAAAACAGGTAAGAGTCATCAAAAAGGTTGTCAAGAAAAAGAAGGGACCTAAAGTGGAAATAACAGAAACTGTCACCGAGGAAAGGGATGGTGAAGCACCCGTCACTTCCGTTACGGTAACACAGGAGGACGTCCCTGAAGACAAACTGCAAGACCTACCGGATGAATCTCCTAAACAAGACACAGCCGAAATCATCGAGGAGTTGCCCGAGGAAGTCAAATTAACGGAGGTCAAAACAGAAACAGGAGACGTGAAAAAAGTTAAAATCATTAAAAAGGTGGTAAAAAAGAAGAAGGGACCGATCGTAGAAACCACAGAAACCGTAACTGAAGAGAAAGACGGCGAATCCCCGAAAACTTCTGTTACAGTGATACAAGAAAATGTCCCCGAGGAAGTTTTGCCAGAGCAACAAGACAAGAAACCATCAGAAGAACAGAAAACACCTAAAGGTAAGTCAAAACCAAAGAAAACACCAACAGAGGACACACTCACTCAAGATACACTCTCATCTATACACGACACATACATACAAGACACTCCCGAAACCATTGAAGAAATACCCGAAGAGGTGAAGGTAACGGAAGTCAAAACGGAATCAGGAGATGTGAAACAGGTAAGAATCATCAAAAAGGTTGTCAAGAAAAAGAAGGGACCTAAAGTGGAAATAACAGAAACTGTCACCGAGGAAAGGGATGGTGAAGCACCCGTCACTTCCGTTACGGTAACACAGGAGGATATTCCTGAAGAAAAACTGCAAGACCTACCGGATGAATCTCCTAAACAAGACACAGCCGAAATCATCGAGGAGTTGCCCGATGAAGTCAAAGTAACGGAGGTCAAAACAGAAACAGGAGATGTGAAAAAAGTTAAAATCATCAAAAAGGTGGTCAAAAAGAAGAAAGGCCCGAACGTAGAGACCACGGAAACCGTTACTGAAGAGAAAGACGGCGAAGCCCCGAAAACTTCTGTGACAGTGACGCAAGAAAAAGTCCCAGAGGAAGGTTTGCCAGAGCAACCAGACAAGAAACCATCAGAAGAACAGAAAACACCAAAAGGTAAGTCAAAAATAAAGAAAACACCAACACAAGACATACACACTCAAGATTCTCTCACACCTATACAAGACACATACATACAAGACACTCCCGAAACCATTGAAGAAATACCCGACGAGGTGAAGGTAACGGAAGTCAAAACGGAATCGGGAGATGTGAAACAGGTAAGAATCATCAAGAAGGTTGTCAAGAAAAAGAAGGGACCTAAAGTAGAAATTACAGAAACTGTCACCGAGGAAAGGGATGGTGAAGCACCCGTCACTTACGTTACGGTAACACAGGAGGATATCTCTGAAGAGAAACTGGAAGACCTACCGGATGAATCTCCTAAACAAGACACAGCCGAAATAGTCGAGGAGTTGCCCGAGGAAGTCAAAGTAACGGAGGTCAAAACAGAAACAGGAGACGTGAAAAAAGTTAAAATCATTAAAAAGGTGGTCAAAAAGAAGAAGGGACCGATCGTAGAGACCACGGAAACCGTAACTGAAGAGAAAGACGGCGAAGCCCCGAAAACTTCTGTGATAGTGACACAAGAAAAAGTCCCAGAGGAAGGTTTACCAGAGCAAACAGACAAGAAACCATCAGAAGAACAGAAAACACCTAAAGGTAAGTCAAAACCAAAGGAAACACCAACAAAAGGCAGACACACACAAGATACACTCCCACCTTCACACGACACACACGAACAAGACACTTCTGAAACCATTGAAGTAATCCCCGACGAAGTGAAGGTAACGGAAGTTGAAACGGAATCAGGAGATGTAAAACAGGTAAGAATCATCAAAAAGGTTGTCAAGGAAAAGAAGGGTCCTAAAGTAGAAATAACAGAAACTGTCACCGAGGAAAGGGATGGTAAAGCACCCGTCACTTCTGTTACGGTAACACAGGAGGATATCCCTGAAGAGAAACTGCAAGACCTACCGGATGAATCTCCTAAAACAGACACAGCCGAAATCATCGAGGAGTTGCCCGAGGAAGTAAAAGTAACGGAGGTCAAAACAGAAACAGGAGATGTGAAAAAAGTTAAAATCATCAAAAAGGTGGTCAAAAAGAAGAAAGGCCCGAACGTAGAGACCACGGAAACCGTTACTGAAGAGAAAGACGGCGAAGCCCCGAAAATTTCTGTGACAGTAACACAAGAAAAAGTCCCAGACGAAGGTTTGCCAGTGCAACCAGACAAGAAACCATCAGAAGAACAGAAAACACCAAAAGGTAAGTCAAAAACAAAGAAAACACCAACACAAGACATACTCACTCAAGATTCACTCACTACTATACAAGACACATATGAACAAGACACTCCCGAAACCATTGAAGAAATACCCGACGAGGTGAAGGTAACGGAAGTCAAAACGGAATTGGGAGATGTAAAACAGGTAAGAGTCATCAAAAAGGTTGTCAAGAAAAAGAAGGGGCCTAAAGTGGAAATAACAGAAACTGTCACCGAGGAAAGGGATGGTGAAGCACCCGTCACTTCCGTTACGGTAACACAGGAGGACATCCCTGAAGACAAACTGCAAGACCTACCGGATGAATCTCCTAAACAAGACACAGCCGAAATCATCGAGGAGTTGCCCGAGGAAGTCAAAGTAACGGAGGTCAAAACAGAAACAGGAGATGTGAAAAAAGTTAAAATCATTAAAAAGGTAGTCAAAAAGAAGAAGGGCCCGATCGTAGAGACCACGGAAACAGTAACCGAAGAGAAAGACGGCGAAGCCCCGAAAATTTCTGTGACGGTGACACAAGAAAATGTCCCTGAAGAAGGTTTGCCGGAGCAACAAGACAAGAAACCATCAGAAGAACAGAAAACACCTAAAGGTAAGTCAAAACCAAAGAAAACACCAACACAAGACATACACACTCAAGATTCTCTCACACCTATACAAGACACATACATACAAGACACTCCCGAAACCATTGAAGAAATACCCGACGAAGTGAAGGTAACGGAAGTCAAAACGGAATCGGGAGATGTGAAACAGGTAAGAATCATCAAGAAGGTTGTCAAGAAAAAGAAGGGGCCTAAAGTGGAAATAACAGAAACTGTCACCGAGGAAAGGGATGGTGAAGCACCCGTCACTTCCGTTACGGTAACACAGGAGGACATCCCTGAAGACAAACTGCAAGACCTACCGGATGAATCTCCTAAACAAGACACAGCCGAAATCATCGAGGAGTTGCCCGAGGAAGTCAAAGTAACGGAGGTCAAATCAGAAACAGGTGACGTGAAAAAAGTTAAAATCATTAAAAAGGTGGTAAAAAAGAAGAAGGGACCGATCGTAGAGACCACAGAAACCGTAACTGAAGAGAAAGACGGCGAATCCCCGAAAACTTCTGTTACAGTGATACGAGAAAATGTCCCCGAGGAAGTTTTGCCAGAGCAACAAGACAAGAAACCATCAGAAGAACAGAAAACACCTAAAGGTAAGTCAAAACCAAAGAAAACACCAACAGAGGACACACTCACTCAAGATACACTCTCATCTATACACGACACATACATACAAGACACTCCCGAAACCATTGAAGAAATACCCGAAGAGGTGAAGGTAACGGAAGTCAAAACGGAATCAGGAGATGTGAAACAGGTAAGAACCATCAAAAAGGTTGTCAAGAAAAAGAAGGGACCTAAAGTGGAAATTACAGAAACTGTCACCGAGGAAAGGGATGGTGAAGCACCCGTCACTTCCGTTACGGTAACACAGGAGGATATCCCTGAAGAAAAACTGCAAGACCTACCGGATGAATCTCCTAAACAAGACACAGCCGAAATCATCGAGGAGTTGCCCGATGAAGTCAAAGTAACGGAGGTCAAAACAGAAACAGGAGATGTGAAAAAAGTTAAAATCATCAAAAAGGTGGTCAAAAAGAAGAAAGGCCCGAACGTAGAGACCACGGAAACCGTTACTGAAGAGAAAGACGGCGAAGCCCCGAAAACTTCTGTGACAGTGACGCAAGAAAAAGTCCCAGAGGAAGGTTTGCCAGAGCAACCAGACAAGAAACCATCAGAAGAACAGAAAACACCAAAAGGTAAGTCAAAAATAAAGAAAACACCAACACAAGACATACACACTCAAGATTCTCTCACACCTATACAAGACACATACATACAAGACACTCCCGAAAACATTGAAGAAATACCCGACGAAGTGAAGGTTACGGAAGTCAAAACGGAATCGGGAGATGTGAAACAGGTAAGAATCATCAAGAAGGTTGTCAAGAAAAAGAAGGGGCCTAAAGTGGAAATAACAGAAACTGTCACCGAGGAAAGGGATGGTGAAGCACCCGTCACTTCCGTTACGGTAACACAGGAGGACATCCCTGAAGACAAACTGCAAGACCTACCGGATGAATCTCCTAAACAAGACACAGCCGAAATCATCGAGGAGTTGCCCGAGGAAGTCAAAGTAACGGAGGTCAAAACAGAAACAGGAGACGTGAAAAAAGTTAAAATCATTAAAAAGGTGGTCAAAAAGAAGAAGGGACCAATCGTAGAGACCACAGAAACCGTAACTGAAGAGAAAGACGGCGAATCCCCAAAAACTTCTGTTACAGTGATACAAGAAAATGTCCCCGAGGAAGTTTTGCCAGAGCAACAAGACAAGAAACCATCAGAAGAACAGAAAACACCTAAAGGTAAGTCAAAACCAAAGAAAACACCAACAGAGGACACACTCACTCAAGATACACTCTCATATATACACGACACATACATACAAGACACTCCCGAAACCATTGAAGAAATACCCGAAGAGGTGAAGGTAACGGAAGTCAAAACGGAATCAGGAGATGTGAAACAGGTAAGAATCATCAAAAAAGTTGTCAAGAAAAAGAAGGGACCTAAAGTGGAAATAACAGAAACTGTCACCGAGGAAAGGGATGGTGAAGCACCCGTCACTTCCGTTACGGTAACACAGGAGGATATCCCTGAAGAAAAACTGCAAGACCTACCGGATGAATCTCCTAAACAAGACACAGCCGAAATCATCGAGGAGTTGCCCGATGAAGTCCAAGTAACGGAGGTCAAAACAGAAACAGGAGATGTGAAAAAAGTTAAAATCATCAAAAAGGTGGTCAAAAAGAAGAAAGGCCCGAACGTAGAGACCACGGAAACCGTTACTGAAGAGAAAGACGGCGAAGCCCCGAAAACTTCTGTGACAGTGACGCAAGAAAAAGTCCCAGAGGAAGGTTTGCCAGAGCAACCAGACAAGAAACCATCAGAAGAACAGAAAACACCAAAAGGTAAGTCAAAAATAAAGAAAACACCAACACAAGACATACACACTCAAGATTCTCTCACACCTATACAAGACACATACATACAAGACACTCCCGAAACCATTGAAGAAATACCCGACGAAGTGAAGGTAACGGAAGTCAAAACGGAATCGGGAGATGTGAAACAGGTAAGAATCATCAAGAAGGTTGTCAAGAAAAAGAAGGGGCCTAAAGTGGAAATAACAGAAACTGTCACCGAGGAAAGGGATGGTGAAGCACCCGTCACTTCCGTTACGGTAACACAGGAGGACATCCCTGAAGACAAACTGCAAGACCTACCGGATGAATCTCCTAAACAAGACACAGCCGAAATCATCGAAGAGTTGCCCGAGGAAGTCAAAGTAACGGAGGTCAAATCAGAAACAGGTGACGTGAAAAAAGTTAAAATCATTAAAAAGGTGGTAAAAAAGAAGAAGGGACCGATCGTAGAGACCACAGAAACCGTAACTGATGAGAAAGACGGCGAATCCCCGAAAACTTCTGTTACAGTGATACAAGAAAATGTCCCCGAGGAAGTTTTGCCAGAGCAACAAGACAAGAAACCATCAGAAGAACAGAAAACACCTAAAGGTAAGTCAAAACCAAAGAAAACACCAACAGAGGACACACTCACTCAAGATACACTCTCATCTATACACGACACATACATACAAGACACTCCCGAAACCATTGAAGAAATACCCGAAGAGGTGAAGGTAACGGAAGTCAAAACGGAATCAGGAGATGTGAAACAGGTAAGAACCATCAAAAAGGTTGTCAAGAAAAAGAAGGGACCTAAAGTGGAAATAACAGAAACTGTCACCAAGGAAAGGGATGGTGAAGCACCCGTCACTTCCGTTACGGTAACACAGGAGGATATCCCTGAAGAAAAACTGCAAGACCTACCGGATGAATCTCCTAAACAAGACACAGCCGAAATCATCGAGGAGTTGCCCGATGAAGTCAAAGTAACGGAGGTCAAAACAGAAACAGGAGATGTGAAAAAAGTTAAAATCATCAAAAAGGTGGTCAAAAAGAAGAAAGGCCCGAACGTAGAGACCACGGAAACCGTTACTGAAGAGAAAGACGGCGAAGCCCCGAAAACTTCTGTGACAGTGACGCAAGAAAAAGTCCCAGAGGAAGGTTTGCCAGAGCAACCAGACAAGAAACCATCAGAAGAACAGAAAACACCAAAAGGTAAGTCAAAAATAAAGAAAACACCAACACAAGACATACACACTCAAGATTCTCTCACACCTATACAAGACACATACATACAAGACACTCCCGAAAACATTGAAGAAATACCCGACGAAGTGAAGGTTACGGAAGTCAAAACGGAATCGGGAGATGTGAAACAGGTAAGAATCATCAAGAAGGTTGTCAAGAAAAAGAAGGGGCCTAAAGTGGAAATTACAGAAACTGTCACCGAGGAAAGGGATGGTGAAGCACCCGTCACTTCCGTTACGGTAACACAGGAGGACATCCCTGAAGACAAACTGCAAGACCTACCGGATGAATCTCCTAAACAAGACACAGCCGAAATAATCGAGGAGTTGCCCGAGGAAGTCAAAGTAACGGAGGTCAAAACAGAAACAGGAGACGTGAAAAAAGTTAAAATCATTAAAAAGGTGGTCAAAAAGAAGAAGGGACCAATCGTAGAGACCACAGAAACCGTAACTGAAGAGAAAGACGGCGAATCCCCAAAAACTTCTGTTACAGTGATACAAGAAAATGTCCCCGAGGAAGTTTTGCCAGAGCAACAAGACAAGAAACCATCAGAAGAACAGAAAACACCTAAAGGTAAGTCAAAACCAAAGAAAAAACCAACAGAGGACACACTCACTCAAGATACACTCTCATATATACACGACACATACATACAAGACACTCCCGAAACCATTGAAGAAATACCCGAAGAGGTGAAGGTAACGGAAGTTAAAACGGAATCAGGAGATGTGAAACAGGTAAGAATCATCAAAAAGGTTGTCAAGAAAAAGAAGGGACCTAAAGTGGAAATAACAGAAACTGTCACCGAGGAAAGGGATGGTGAAGCACCCGTCACTTCCGTTACGGTAACACAGGAGGATATCCCTGAAGAAAAACTGCAAGACCTACCGGATGAATCTCCTAAACAAGACACAGCCGAAATCATTGAGGAGTTGCCCGATGAAGTCAAAGTAACGGAGGTCAAAACAGAAACAGGAGATGTGAAAAAAGTTAAAATCATCAAAAAGGTGGTCAAAAAGAAGAAAGGCCCGAACGTAGAGACCACGGAAACCGTTACTGAAGAGAAAGACGGCGAATCCCCGAAAACTTCTGTGACAGTGACGCAAGAAAAAGTTCCAGAGGAAGGTTTGCCAGAGCAACCAGAAAAGAAACCATCAGAAGAACAGAAAACACCAAAAGGTAAGTCAAAAATAAAGAAAACACCAACACAAGACATACACACTCAAGATTCTCTCACACCTATACAAGACACATACATACAAGACACTCCCGAAACCATTGAAGAAATACCCGACGAAGTGAAGGTAACGGAAGTCAAAACGGAATCGGGAGATGTGAAACAGGTAAGAATCATCAAGAAGGTTGTCAAGAAAAAGAAGGGACCTAAAGTGGAAATAACAGAAACTGTCACCGAGGAAAGGGATGGTGAAGCACCCGTCACTTCCGTTACGGTAACACAGGAGGACATCCCTGAAGCCAAACTGCAAGACCTACCGGATGAATCTCCTAAACAAGACACAGCCGAAATAGTCGAGGAGTTGCCCGAGGAAGTCAAAGTAACGGAGGTCAACACAGAAACAGGAGACGTGAAAAAAGTTAAAATCATTAAAAAGGTGGTAAAAAAGAAAAAGGGACCGATCGTAGAGACCACAGAAACCGTAACTGAAGAGAAAGACGGCGAATCCCCGAAAACTTCTGTTTCAGTGATACAAGAAAATGTCCCAGAGGAAGTTTTGCCAGAGCAACAAGACAAGAAACCATCAGAAGAACAGAAAACACCTAAAGGTAAGTCAAAACCAAAGAAAACACCAACAGAGGACACACTCACTCAAGATACACTCTCATATATACACGACACATACATACAAGACACTCCCGAAACCATTGAAGAAATACCCGAAGAGGTGAAGGTAACGGAAGTCAAAACGGAATCAGGAGATGTGAAACAGGTAAGAATCATCAAAAAGGTTGTCAAGAAAAAGAAGGGACCTAAAGTGGAAATAACAGAAACTGTCACCGAGGAAAGGGATGGTGAAGCACCCGTCACTTCCGTTACGGTAACACAGGAGGATATCCCTGAAGAAAAACTGCAAGACCTACCGGATGAATCTCCTAAACAAGACACAGCCGAAATCATCGAGGAGTTGCCCGATGAAGTCAAAGTAACGGAGGTCAAAACAGAAACAGGAGATGTGAAAAAAGTTAAAATCATCAAAAAGGTGGTCAAAAAGAAGAAAGGCCCGAACGTAGAGACCACGGAAACCGTTACTGAAGAGAAAGACGGCGAAGCCCCGAAAACTTCTGTGACAGTGACGCAAGAAAAAGTCCCAGAGGAAGGTTTGCCAGAGCAACCAGACAAGAAACCATCAGAAGAACAGAAAACACCAAAAGGTAAGTCAAAAATAAAGAAAACACCAACACAAGACATACACACTCAAGATTCTCTCACACCTATACAAGACACATACATACAAGACACTTCCGAAACCATTGAAGAAATACCCGACGAAGTGAAGGTAACGGAAGTCAAAACGGAATCGGGAGATGTGAAACAGGTAAGAATCATCAAGAAGGTTGTCAAGAAAAAGAAGGGGCCTAAAGTGGAAATAACAGAAACTGTCACCGAGGAAAGGGATGGTGAAGCACCCGTCACTTCCGTTACGGTAACACAGGAGGACATCCCTGAAGACAAACTGCAAGACCTACCGGATGAATCTCCTAAACAAGACACAGCCGAAATCATCGAGGAGTTGCCCGAGGAAGTCAAAGTAACGGAGGTCAAAACAGAAACAGGAGACGTGAAAAAAGTTAAAATCATTAAAAAGGTGGTCAAAAAGAAGAAGGGACCAATCGTAGAGACCACAGAAACCGTAACTGAAGAGAAAGACGGCGAAGCCCCGAAAACTTCTGTGACAGTGACACAAGAAAAAGTCCCAGAGGAAGGTTTACCAGAGCAACCAGACAAGAAACCATCAGAAGAACAGAAAACACCTAAAGGTAAGTCAAAACCAAAGGAAACACCAACAAAAGACAGACACACACAAGATACACTCCCACCTTTACACGACACACACGAACAAGACACTTCTGAAACCATTGAAGTAATCCCCGACGAAGTGAAGGTAACGGAAGTTGAAACGGAATCAGGAGATTTGAAACAGGTAAGAGTCACCAAAAAGGTTGTCAAGAAAAAGAAGGGACCTAAATTAGAAATAACAGAAACTGTCACCGAGGAAAGGGATGGTGAAGCACCCGTCACTAACGTTACGGTAACACAGGAGGATATCTCTGAAGAGAAACTGGAAGACCTACCGGATGAATCTCCTAAACAAGACACAGCCGAAATAGTCGAGGAGTTGCCCGAGGAAGTCATAGTAACGGAGGTCAAAACAGAAACAGGAGACGTAAAAAAAGTTAAAATCATTAAAAAGGTGGTCAAAAAGAAGGGACCGATCGTAGAGACCACGGAAACCGTAACTGAAGAGAAAGACGGCGAAGCCCCGAAAACTTCTGTGACAGTGACACAAGAAAAAGTCCCAGAGGAAGGTTTGCCAGAGCATCCAGAAAAGAAACAATCAGAAGAACAGAAAACACCAAAAGGTAAGTCAAAAACAAAGAAAACACCAACACAAAACATACACACTCAAGATTCACTCACACCTTTACAAGACACACATGATCAAGACACTCCCGAAACTATTGAAGAAATCCCCGACGAGGTGAAGGTAACGGAAGTCGAAATGGAATCAGGAGATGTCAAACCGGTAAGAGTCATCAAAAAGGTTGTCAAGAAAAAGAAGGGTCCTAAAGTGGAAATAACAGAAACTGTCACCGAGGAAAGGGATGGTGAAGCACCCGTCACTTCCATTACGGTAACTCAGGAAGAAATTCCTGAAGATAAACTAAAAAACCTACCGGATGAAACTCCTAAGCAAGAATCAGCTGAAATTATCGAGGAGTTGCCGGAAGAAGTCAAAGTAACGGAAGTCAAAACAGAAACAGGAGATGTGAAAAAGGTTAAAATTATTCAAAAGGTGGTTAAAAAGAAAAAGGGCCCAATCGTAGAGACCACGGAAACTGTAACTGAAGAGAAAGACGGCGAAGCTCCGAAAACTATTGTGACAGTGACACAAGAAAAAGTTCCAGAGGAAGGTTTACCAGAGCAACCAGACAAGAAACCATCAGAAGAACAGAAAACACCTAAAGGTAAGTCAAAACCAAAGGAAACACCAACACAAGACACACACACACAAGATACACTCCCACCTTTACACGACACACACGAACAAGACACTTCTGAAAGCATTGAAGTAATCCCCGGCAAATTGAAGGTAACGGAAGTTGAAACGGAATCAGGAGATTTGAAACAGGTAAGAGTCACCAAAAAGGTTGTCAAGAAAAAGAAGGGACCTAAATTGGAAATAACAGAAACTGTCACCAAGGAAAGGGATGGTGAAGCACCCGTCACTTACGTTACGGTAACACAGGAGGATATCTCTGAAGACAAACTGGAAGACCTACCGGATGAATCTCCTAAACAAGACACAGCCGAAATAGTCGAGGAGTTTCCCGAGGAAATCAAAGTAACTGAGATCAAAACAGAAACAGGAGACGTAAAAAAAGTTAAAATCATTAAAAAGGTGGTCAAAAAGAAGAAGGGACCGATCGTAGAGACCACGGAAACCGTAACTGAAGAGAAAGACGGCGAAGCCCCGAAAACTTCTGTGACAGTGACACAAGAAAAAGTCTCAGAGGAAGGTTTGCCAGAGCAACCAGAAAAGAAACCATCAGAAGAACAGAAAACACCAAAAGGTAGGTCAAAAACAAAGAAAACACCAACACAAAACATACACACTCAAGATTCACTCACACCTATACAAGACACACATGATCAACACACTCCCGAAACCATTGAAGAAATCCCCGACGAGGTGAAAGTAACGGAAGTCGAAATGGAATCAGGAGATGTCAAACCGGTAAGAGTCATCAAAAAGGTTGTCAAGAAAAAGAAGGGTCCTAAAGTGGAAATAACAGAAACTGTCACCGAGGAAAGGGACGGTGAAGCACCCGTCACTTCCATTACGGTAACTCAGGAGGAAATTCCTGAAGATAAACTAAAAAACCTACCGGATGAAACTCCTAAACAAGAATCAGCTGAAAGTATCGAGGAGCTGCCGGAAGAAGTCAAAGTAACGGAAGTCAAAACAGAAACAGGAGATGTGAAAAAAGTTAAAATGATTCAAAAGGTGGTTAAAAAGAAAAAGGGCCCAATCGTAGAGACTACGAAAACTGTAATTGAAGAGAAAGACGGCGAAGCCCCGAAAACTATTGTGACAGTGACACAAGAAAAAGTCCCAGAGGAAGGTTTACCAGACCAACCAGACAAGAAACCATCAGAAGAACAGAAAACACCTAAAGGTAAGTCAAAACCAAAGGAAACACCAACACAAGACACACACACACAAGATACACTCCCACCTTTACACGACACACACGAACAAGACACTTCTGAAACCATTGATGTAATTCCCGACGAAGTGAAGGTAACGGAAGTTGAAACGGAATCAGGAGATTTGAAACAGGTTAGAGTCACCAAAAAGGTTGTCAAGAAAAAGAAGGGACCTAAATTGGAAATAACAGAAACTGTCACCGAGGAAAGGGATGGTGAAGCACCCGTCACTTACGTTACGGTAACACAGGAGGATATCTCTGAATACAAACTGCAAGACCTACCGGATGAATCTCCTAAACAAGACACAGCCGAAACAGTCGAGGAATTGCCGGAAGAAGTCAAAGTAACGGAAGTCAAAACAGAAACAGGAGATGTGAAAAAAGTTAAAATGATTCAAAAGGTGGTTAAAAAGAAAAAGGGCCCAATCGTAGAGACCACGAAAACTGTAATTGAAGAGAAAGACGGCGAAGCCCCGAAAACTATTGTGACAGTGACACAAGAAAAAGTCCCAGAGGAAGGTTTACCAGAGCAACCAGACAAGAAACCATCAGAAGAACAGAAAACACCTAAAGGTAAGTCAAAACCAAAGGAAACATCAACACAAGACACACACACACAAGATACACTCCCACCTTTACACGACACACACGAACAAGACACTTCTGAAACCATTGATGTAATTCCCGACGAAGTGAAGGTAACGGAAGTTGAAACGGAATCAGGAGATTTGAAACAGGTTAGAGTCACCAAAAAGGTTGTCAAGAAAAAGAAGGGACCTAAATTGGAAATAACAGAAACTGTCACCGAGGAAAGGGATGGTGAAGAACCCGTCACTTATGTTACGGTAACACAGGAGGATATCTCTGAATACAAACTGCAAGACCTACCGGATGAATCTCCTAAACAAGACACAGCCGAAACAGTCGAGGAGTTGCCGGAAGAAGTCAAAGTAACGGAAGTCAAAACAGAAACAGGAGATGTGAAAAAAGTTAAAATGATTCAAAAGGTGGTTAAAAAGAAAAAGGGCCCAATCGTAGAGACCACGAAAACTGTAATTGAAGAGAAAGACGGCGAAGCCCCGAAAACTATTGTGACAGTGACACAAGAAAAAGTCCCAGAGGAAGGTTTACCAGAGCAACCAGACAAGAAACCATCAGAAGAACAGAAAACACCTAAAGGTAAGTCAAAACCAAAGGAAACATCAACACAAGACACACACACACAAGATACACTCCCACCTTTACACGACACACACGAACAAGACACTTCTGAAACCATTGATGTAATAACCGACGAAGTGAAGGTAACGGAAGTTGAAACGGAATCAGGAGATTTGAAACAGGTAAGAGTCACCAAAAAGGTTGTCAAGAAAAAGAAGGGACCTAAATTGGAAATAACAGAAACTGTCACCGAGGAAAGGGATGGTGAAGCACCCGTCACTTACGTTACGGTAACACAGGAGGATATCTCTGAATACAAACTGCAAGACCTACCGGATGAATCTCCTAAACAAGACACAGCCGAAACAGTCGAGGAGTTGCCCGAGGAAGTCAAAGTAACGGAGGTCAAAACAGAAACAGGAGACGTAAAAAAAGTTAAAATCATTAAAAAGGTGGTAAAAAAGAAGAAGGGACCGATCGTAGAGACCACGGAAACCGTAACTGAAGAGAAAGACGGCGAAGCCACGAAAACTTCTGTGACAGTGACACAAGAAAAAGTCCCAGAGGAAGGTTTGCCAGAGCAACCAGAAAAGAAACCATCAGAAGAACAGAAAACACCAAAAGGTAAGTCAAAAACAAAGAAAACACCAACACAAAACATACACACTCAAGATTCACTCACACCCATACAAGACACACATGATCAAGACACTCCCGAAACCATTGAAGAAATCCCCGACGAGGTAAAGGTAACGGAAGTCGAAATGGAATCAGGAGATGTCAAACCGGTAAGAGTCATCAAAAAGGTTGTCAAGAAAAAGAAGAGTCCTAAAGTGGAAATAACAGAAACTGTCACCGAGGAAAGGGATGGTGAAGCACCCGTCACTTCCATTACGGTAACTCAGGAGGAAATTCCTGAAGATAAACTGAAAAACCTACCGGATGAAACTCCTAAACAAGAATCAGCTGAAATTATCGAGGAGTTGCCGGAAGAAGTCAAAGTAACGGAAGTCAAAACAGAAACAGGAGATGTGAAAAAAGTTAAAATTATTCAAAAGGTGGTTAAAAAGAAAAAGGGCCCAGTCGTAGAGACCACGGAAACTGTAACTGAAGAGAAAGACGGCGAAGCCCCGAAAACTTCTGTGACAGTGACACAAGAACAAGTCCCAGAGGAAGGTTTACCAGAGCAACCAAAAAAGAAACCATCAGAAGAACAGAAAACACCTAAAGGTAAGTCAAAACTAAAGGAAACACCAACACAAGACACACACACACAAGATACACTCCCACCTTTACACGACACACACGAACAAGACACTTCTGAAACCATTGATGTAATAACCGACGAAGTGAAGGTAACGGAAGATGAAACGGAATCAGGAGATTTGAAACAGGTAAGAGTCACCAAAAAGGTTGTCAAGAAAAAGAAGGGACCTAAATTGGAAATAACAGAAACTGTCACCGAGGAAAGGGATGGTGAAGCACCCGTCACTTACGTTACGGTAACACAGGAGGACATCCCTGAAGACAAACTGCAAGACCTACCGGATGAATCTCCTAAACAAGACACAGCCGAAATCATCGAGGAGTTGCCCGAGGAAGTCAATGTAACGGAGGTCAAAACAGAAACAGGAGATGTGAAAAAAGTTAAAATCATCAAAAAGGTGGTCAAAAAGAAGAAAGGCCCGAACGTAGAGACCACGGAAACCGTAACTGAAGAGAAAGACGGCGAAGCCCCGAAAACTTCTGTGACAGTGACACAAGAAAAAGTCTCAGAGGAAGGTTTGCCAGAGCAACCAGAAAAGAAACCATCAGAAGAACAGAAAACACCAAAAGGTAAGTCAAAAACAAAGAAAACACCAACACAAAACATACACACTCAAGATTCACTCACACCTATACACGACACACACGAACAAGACACTTCTGAAACCATTGATGTAATTCCCGACGAAGTGAAGGTAACGGAAGTTGAAACGGAATCAGGAGATTTGAAACAGGTAAGAGTCATCAAAAAGGTTGTCAAGAAAAAGAAGGGTCCTAAAGTGGAAATAACAGAAACTGTCACCGAGGAAAGGGATGGTGAAGCACCCGTCACTTCCATTACGGTTACTCAGGAGGAAATTCCTGAAGATAAACTGAAAAACCTACCGGATGAAACTCCTAAACAAGAATCAGCTGAAATTATCGAGGAGTTGCCGGAAGAAGTCAAAGTAACGGAAGTGAAAACAGAAACAGGAGATGTGAAAAAAGTTAAAATGATTCAAAAGGTGGTTAAAAAGAAAAAGGGCCCAATCGTAGAGACCACGAAAACTGTAATTGAAGAGAAAGACGGCGAGGCCCCGAAAACTATAGTGACAGTGACACAAGAAAAAGTCCCAGAGGAAGGTTTACCAGAGCAACCAGACAAGAAACCATCAGAAGAACAGAAAACACCTAAAGGTAAGTCAAAACTAAAGGAAACACCAACACAAGACACACACACACAAGATACACTCCCACCTTTACACGACACACACGAACAAGACACTTCTGAAACCATTGATGTAATAACCGACGAAGTGAAGGTAACGGAAGTTGAAACGGAATCAGGAGATTTGAAACAGGTAAGAGTCACCAAAAAGGTTGTCAAGAAAAAGAAGGGACCTAAATTGGAAATAACAGAAACTGTCACCGAGGAAAGGGATGGTGAAGCACCCGTCACTTACGTTACGGTAACACAGGAGGACATCCCTGAAGACAAACTGCAAGACCTACCGGATGAATCTCCTAAACAAGACACAGCCGAAATCATCGAGGAGTTGCCCGAGGAAGTCAAAGTAACGGAGGTCAAAACAGAAACAGGAGATGTGAAAAAAGTTAAAATCATCAAAAAGGTGGTCAAAAAGAAAAAGGGCCCGATATTAGAAACCACGGAAACGGCGGACGAAGAAGCCCCGCAAATTTCTGTCACAGTAACACAAGAAAATGTTCTAGAAGAGTTGCTGCAGCAACAGACCGAAACACCGTCGGATAAACTGAAATCATCTATAGGTAAGTCAAAACAAAGAGAACACCAACACAAGTCACATTCAGTCATAATACTCGTAGTATTAACAGCTTTACACAATACACCAAACAAAACACTGTCGAGACGATTAAAAACATTTCCGAGCAGTACAAGGTATCCGTGAGGGGGTCTGTAAAATCTGAAAAACTGTATATAACTCAATAAAATATATATGTTGGTGAAGAAGTGTGAAATTAGAGTATATAAGAGTGTTACACACAAACGGAGATATAGAAAGGTAAGATAATTATAAATATATTCTTGAACTTCACTTGATGAAACTTTTGTTTCTACTGGAGTAAGAAAGGTAAGTAAACAAAACATACTGCAGTAAACAATAAAATGATATATTGTGCATTTGGTAAGAAGATCAGCATATTCTTTGGTAAGAAGAATAACATTTCCCATCTTTAATTGATTACGTAAGAGTGGTTAGTTTAAATGTTTTAGCCAATATGACTTTAATACCATTTACTGGTATTTTTGAATAATTTAAATTTAAATAGTAATTAAAAAAATCTGTGACAATTTATTTATTTTTACACGATCATTAAACTGGATGACTTATAGATTTTCATTATTAAATTTATCATCCTGTGCTTACGTGCCGAAAAGTGTACAGTCTTTAATACTATAGCAATGTTGTAAAATACCTAAAAGTTGATCAAGAAGATTTCAGGTCTTCGGCTAAAGGCCGACTACATACCGAAACTAACATTTATGAATATGGATAACACAATACAACGTTTTTTTACAGAAAAAACTGATGCCGAATCTGCAGAAGAGCCTGAAACGTTCACTCCATTTAAAGAAGATAACATTAAAACAGAAGAAAGGGACCTGAAAGAACCAGAATTTGTTGACAAAAAAGAAACAGTCAAAAAGAAAGAGAAACTGCAGCCTTTACCTATTGAACGAGTAAGCTTAACAATCGACGAAGCTAAACAACCAAAACAAGTAGACAACCAACAATTCAATAAAATTAAACTAAAAAAACCAACGCCTCAACCAAAAAGAGAGTCAAAAAGTACTCTACCAAGAATTCAGCTTAAAAGTCCTATAAAATATGTAACAGACTGGCCACCTAAAATTGTAACGCCACATATTACTTTTATTGGAAGTGTTAAACAGAATGGTGAAATTTCTCGAAATGTAAAAGAAGCAAATAAAATTAAGAAAAAACCTAACAAGGAAACGAAATTGTTCGAGATCGACTTAGTAGAGCTCGAAACAGCAGAAAAGTTTGATCTTACACGTGAAAAAGATATGACATCTGAAGATGATATTAAAAAATCAGATGAAGTACAGCAGCAAGATGAAACTGAAAAGCAAAATACCAAAACACAAAAACCATCAAAGGACCAGCTAAAGAAATCTAAACTTACTCCGATGCAAGTAGTCAAAAAAGTACTTGAAATAGACAGGCCACAGTTTGCTGAAAATGTAGAAGGACCACAATTTACTAAGCTTAAATTAAAAAAGACGACGACGTTAAGCACTCCCAAACGGGATAGCTCTACAACTATTGTTCCTAAAATACAACTAAAAAGTCGCATTAAATTTATTACCGATTGGCCTCCATTTATATTAAAGCCTACTGTCACTGTCTTGGATAGTACTCGCCAAAATGGTACTTTATCGAGAAATGTAAAAGAAGCAGCAAAAATAAAGAAAACACCTATTGAACAACCTAAACTGCCAGAAATAGAAAAAGCTCATTTAGAAGAACCAATGTTTGGACATGATGACTTAGCAAGAACCCAAAAGAAAAACTATGATGAATCGCCTACAAGAGAGATTGTTGATGAAACTGAACCGGAACAAATTACCATAAAACCTAGACGGCAAAGTTTAAAGAAAATTGATGAAATAGTCGATGAAGTTACTATTAAAAAGAAGCTGAAGCCAGTCCGAAAATCTTCGGTTACTCTCCCAGAAATAACTGAACCAGAAACAGTAACTTTTAGACCTAAGATAACTAAAACAAAGGAAGATGTCGAACAAGAATTCAATATCCAGTTGGATTCATATGCGGAAGAATCAATATCCATGTCAAGCAAAGTTAAATTAAAACCAATTCGACAAACAACGTTTAGTGAGGAAGCTGACGAAGTGTCACTTAAATTTTATGAAGAAGAAGAATCTGACAAAGGTGTTGAGATTGTTGAAATCACAGAAGGTGAGAATGAAGATGATAATATATCAAGTGTGCTCATGCCTATAAAGGTGACAAAAAAATCTGTGGAAGAGGATATTTCAAATGTGACTATTTCCAAACCAGTAACAAGCGACGAAGTTTCCCTGGATATAAACTTTGAAATAAATAAAACTCCAGTTTATTCAGTTGATGAACAAGAGGTAAGTTTTGATATTAAACCAAAAATTAAACAGTCAACTAAAGAAGAATCTTCATTTTCCACCAATATTCGACTTAAACCTAAGAAAAGGCATGAAGTCATTGAAGCTGGTGATGAAACATCCATACGACTAGAAAAAGAAATTGAAGATGACAGTCAAGTTGAAAATATAATTGTCAGTGAAACAGAATCGGATGATAACATAGAAATGGTTATTAAGAGAAAAACAAAAAAGCCAGAGTATGAAATCAATGAGATAGAAGAACTGAGTGTTGAATTAAAGCCTAAAAAGACAAATAAAGATATATACGAAGAAGAAAAGCTTACTATTTTAACCAAAAGGAAACCTATAAAACCATCAACTATCGAAGGTACACATAAGAAAACAAATATCGCTCGCTAACGCTTTCATAGGATATATTTTAAATTAATAATATATATTTTTAATAAATAAAGGGTTGTTTTGTTTCATTCTCTATTAAAATGCACTGCTAAGCTTATTTTGCACTATAAAATTGTGTTATGTTGGGCATTAAGTTCCTGAATTTGATTTTCAGAAGCAGGTGCGGCAATGTTGATATCTAGGGAAGAAGAATTTCCAGGTAATATAAAGCCTCTAATTAAAAAAACTTTTTTTAATATTATACTAAATCACCATGCAGAATAATGTTAATATTGTCAGAAATATTAAAGTGTCATCTATCATTGCAAATTTCTATATTTGGACAAACGACTTTTGAAGCTCTTATTAGACATATTCATGAAAGTTCTGTCGTAAGAAAATCAAAATACTTTGAAAAATTCAAAACTGCACGCCGGACATCCAAATTAATGTGTTTTTTATAATTCTCACCCCAAAATATAATGAAAACGACACCCATGACTAAAAATTCAAAAACGCCGTGTCCGCCATCTTGGATTTCAGAATTCCGAAAACGACAATATTGTCGAAAGAATTCCAAAAAGTCGCATCCGCCATTTTCTTGTGATGTCGTGATAGAAATGTCCACCCTTCTATTGGTCAAAGGTTAAATTTCATGATTCAAAATATTAAGTTGTTTCGATATAAACCTACGGATTCATTTTCTTTTAGCACTTTAATCTTGCAGTACCACCGACAACACAGCATATTTTTTCTGATTCACATTAAGCGCGGACGTTGACCATTGTGTCACTTAAAAAAATCTTCCGAGCAATTTCTTGCAAACCACATTTTAGAAGTTTAAGCTGTTACTACATTCTCTCCCCAGATACCAATTATAATCTTTTGTCGCTTCCGTTTATTTACTTTTTAGAAATCATACAAAATACCCATCATTCAATATAATAGCCCGTCTTTTTAAGAGGATTTTAGTCCAAATTAGAATTCTTAGTAACTCCTAAATCTTAAAGGAAAATTAACGAAGGCAGAGACGACAGAACATTCCCTTATTCCTATTATATTATAATCTAATGAAAATTACATCATTGTATATTATTTTTGTTTGCTTTTCTGTAATGTATAATATCCTTAATTTAAATAAAAATTTACTGGCAGTCATTGTACAAAATGCTGCACTTTCTTTATACCACATCCTTGCACCCAAACCTTTAGTGATATGGAGGGATATAATAAAACCTTAGTTAAAATTTTATTTAATTATTTTAACTAAGGTAGCTAATTATTATGTGCTATTTCGCACTGTCTGAAAATTGCACATAATTACAATCTTAATGTTTCAGATACACCTGCTAATGTGCGCAGTGGTGATACCGTTTTTGCTGTGTATTCATACGTGGCTGAAAATGATGACGCAATTAATCTAGTAGAGGGTGAAAGACTGTATATATTAGGTATGTATTCAACAACCCTATATCTCGATACGCCTTATAAACTTTAGCCATATACAACATAAGACCAGTATGTATAAACTATTTAAAAAATCCTTTTCAGAAACTACAAATCAAGATTGGTGGTTTGTACGTAAGCATCTCACTGAAGAAAAAGGATGGGTTCCTGCTCAATACTTAATGGATGAAGCAACCTATAATTTGTACTTACAAAAGAAGCTTAATGAGAAAATAGATAAACTACCTGTATTTGAAAGTAAGACTACAGCGCATTTTTAAGGAATAATATATTTTTTAACTTTCCATTTGTAGATAAGAAAGAACGTGAGTGCAGTGTCAGCAGCGAAAGTTATTAGCAATGTAAACTTAAAATCTGTGTCGCGGACATGAACACTATCCTCAGAGTATTTGTATAGTTTAGGTGTACCATTAGTAGGGACCGGATTATGCAACATAAAAGGCTTGAAATATGCATACAAATAATAATATGCATGAAAAATGCAAGAAACATGCACGAAAACTGACACTGAGGTACCTCGGCAGAATTTGAACTTGGGTTCTGTGTCGGCAATTATAGTTTCTGGCTAAAGTTCTGCCGTCTCCTTAATAAACGATCAACTTAATACAAACTTTCAAAGCCTGGATTATTGTTCAAAATTTTTTCAAACATTTATTGAAGTTTTTCCGGCATTACCCTCGGCAACGTGGAGTTTATTTGGCAGATTTTATACAACAGCAGTCAGCAATAACATGCGTAATAGATGAGCATAATCTCAATTCCTGTTTAATTTCCTTACAGTAAAGTAAAAAATAATTTATTTTTTTCATTTGCTATTTAATGGCCCGGCAGCCACCGACACCGACAATGGCTTTTCCGAGTTTAGTATCATATTATCTTAAAATTTCAATTAATAATTTACTGTTAGTCGACAATATTTACACCCTACCAAATCGACATGTTTTACATCTGCGCAGTTCATTACCTACCTCTTTGAGAATTTGGAAATAGGAAAAACTTGGGCGTCTCGTTGAACCGAACGAAGTCACGAAGATTTAGCCTGTTATTAATCACTGAAAAACAGTCTGTGGCTGCCGGACTATAAGTTATTGTTAGCAATAGTATTGATTTATGAGTCATTTAAACTCAACAAAAGTTTCGTAACCATAAATATGGAACGAAGTGCGCCGATAAAAGTGAATGCATGACAATAAGAAGGATTAAGGAAGCCCTTTAGGAAGATTTACTTCTGTTCTGTGTATAATTGTTATGTGGTACCGCGCGCCGCCGAAGACACACCGTTGGCCGGTTGTTTATTACAAGTTTTTTGTATGGGGACACCACTTATTTCTTAATTATATTTTTATATTTCTGTTATATAGCAAATAATACATATATTGGGATAGTTTCAAATATCTGCTTGTAACGTTGTAACGATTCCAACGCAATAATTAAAAAAAAATTGTATGGGACCCCCTAATATTATAACTTTTTTTATTTTTAGATGTTTTCCTACGCTTACACACGATTACCGAGCTGGATTCCAAATTTCATCCTTCTATGTCATCTGGCAGTAGGTTAAGTTTTGGTACTATGTCAGTCAGTGCTAAAATCTACGACTTTTTGACCTTCATATCTTTATAACAGTTTGAGCTAGCTTCATGAAATTTGGGCTTCTAGATGTCCTTATGTATTTAATTAATCACACGTAGTTTTATGTGTTTATGTTAAAGAGGTTTTGAGTTATAGAAGAGTCAAAAGGCACCAAATGGTTCGTGTAACTCGACGATGGCTAGCCAGGTCTTTTGCTTGAACTTGGCTTGACACGCTGCCGCGTTTATAGATAGATAGTCGGTATGGGGAGATAATTATATGTATGCTCAAGTTGCATTGAGCAGCAGTATGTTCGTGAATTGTGTGGGGTGGCATTTCGATGATCGAGCAAACGGAACTTGTGTTCATCGACATTGTTCGTCAAAAAGATGATTCGACTGTACAACGCTATATAACAGAGGTTTTAAAAGCTTTCCTAAATGAACTAAACGAAAATCCTGTACCCAAAATAGTGGAGACACAGAGTACAGAAATTTCACAAGAATTGACAATATTATATTTGTATAAAAAGTTTGAACACTTTGTTAAAATGTTTATTTCAAAGACGTCTTGAACATTGATTTATATCGTTTATGAGTCCATGCAGTGTAGAATTATGTAGATCACATAATTATCAACAAAAATTGTAATTATCCTTTTTCATAAGATTTCTCCAATTCTAAGAAAATACAATTCTAAAACTCCTCTCTATATTCGTGTCCCATTTCGCGAAGCATTTCGTAGTATTTTTGTACCGTTATAATTTCGTTATAATTTAAGTTTTAAGTAAGAAAAAAATGTTCAGTAGACGTACTAAACTTAAATTATAATTATTGTGCAGTGCTTAGTTGTAACTGCTTTAAGTAAGAAAACTCATATTATTATCCATTTTGCCCCCATGTATGTTTGGCTTACAATACGAGTTTTTAAAGTTAATTCAAAAGATTTATTGCAGCAATATATTGAAAAGTCATGATATTTGATCACATTATTATTTAGAATGCGTAAGAAATTAAGAATTTATTACAAGATAATAACAAATACGAAAAAAATTAAAAATTACTTGTTTAATTTTAATTTAATCACAAGCAATACAATGAAACATACTCGACCCGTAATATCAAATAATCATACCAGTGTTCTTAAAAATTAAGTCAATAATATCGAATTTGAGTGTATTTCCACGCTCACTACTTGACGTGCAGATTATAATTGGTCTCGCCTCTATCATTTGACAGCCGATCTTCCTAATATTATACTAACCTTTAATCTTTTCAGAACCAACGTCGGAGGAGCAAGCTATAGCACCCATATTTATTGAAAAATTACGTCCAAAACATACGCCAGATGGTTCGACTGTTCAATTTGAATGTCAAGTAGAAGGATATCCTAGACCGCAAATTACATGGTTTAGGCAAACCGCCATCATAAAACCATCACAAGATTTTCAAATGTACTATGATGACGATAATGTTGCGACGCTAATTATAAGAGAAGTATTTCCCGAAGACGCAGGCACATTCACATGTGTTGCAAAAAATGCTTCTGGATTTGCATCAAGTACCACTGAACTGACGGTCGAGGCTCCACTTTCAGATCACGGATCTGAGATGACAGTTTTATCAAGAAAAAGCTTATCTAGAGAATCTTCTCTGGCTGATATACTAGAAGGCATTCCTCCTACATTTTCTAAAAGACCAAAAGCCCAATATGTTGAGGAAGGTTCCCAAATATTCTTAGAATGTAGACTTGTGGCAATTCCGGAACCGGAAATAATATGGTTGTTTAAGGGAGAGGAAATTATACCAGACAACAACATTTCAATAGCTACTGAATCGGATATGCATATGTACTGCAGCGTTTTAAAAATAAGCAATGTGAAAAAAGATCAAGAAGGTACCTACACAGTTTTAGCTATTAATAGAGAGGGGGAAGCTAATTTACCAATAGTCTTAAAAATTAAGACCGATCAAAAAGAGAAACCCCAAGTTATAGAGCCTCTTCGAAATATGACCATTAGAGAGGGAGACAGTTTTGTTCTGACGACACAAGTTGTTGGAAATCCAGAACCTAAAATATCCTGGTATAAGAACAATAAAACTATTCAAAAGGCAACGCAGACTTCAGATGGAAATATCCATACCTTAACCATAATTAAACCAAAAAAAGACACCGATGAAGGCATATATACATTGAAAGCTGTGAATTCTGAAGGTTCAGCAGAAACATGTGCTGTCATAATGATTGAAGGTAAATTATAGTATTTATTCTTATCTTTCGAATGTTTGTTATTAAAATATATTGAATTGAACTATGAAGCTGTTCGTACTTCTCAGTCGATGCGCAAATACATATTTGTCAGTATCAAATTAATTATCAAAGAAATCTTTTAAATTAAAATTTCTAGTATGCCTTGTAGACGAAATTCGCCAATAATAATTTATTGAAATTATTACTATCAACGCGGTAATGCTGCCAGCGTTCTGGGCACCATGCCACATGCGGAGCTATTGCATAGCATGTTAATTTTGTAAATATTGTGTTATTATTATTACTATTTCATTATTATGTTAGTAAGTCTATAGATATACTTTAAAATTTATTGAAATTTGAATTTACGGAATGTACAGTTCACTTCACGTTTGTCTATGTGTGACTATCTGAGTACTCAAACTTATGGTACGAGTAGTGTGCGTGGCGTGTTTTTCGATGAATTTCGTGTATTTTTAATGCATTTTATATAAAACTAGCTTTTGCCAGCGACTTTCCCTGCGTGAAGATAAGAATTTTATCCAGAGGGAATTAAAAAAACATTTTTAATATATGTGTACTTAAATGTCTGAAAAGTAAAAGTATGAAGTTTCTTGTAATTTAAATCATGACAATTTTTCGTTATATAAACGTTACCTTTCCTATCAAAAGGAAGATTTTTGGAAAATCCTTATAAAACCAAATTTACCGTCCCTATTTACCCGTTAAAAAATCGTCAAACGCGTGTCCCCTTAAATGTATTGAAGGTTATAACTACCAAGTTTCAAGTAAATTTTATATTAAATAAAGAATTTCCATACGAACTTTACTATCCTTTAGATTCCAAGGCTTAGAAGATGAATTTCGAAAAATCCTTTCTTAAATGACGTCTACACTATAAAATTTATTTCCTCTCCAAATTTTAAATTCCTTATATCAGCGGTTTAGGCTGGGCGTTGATCAGTCGGTCGCTACATTACCTTATAGATATTAGAAATCGATCATTCGTGCATTACTATACATAATATATGATCTTTATACTGTGTAACAATAATATAACGATTTAACCACGGATATAGATCTAAATAGATAACGCAAGTTAGCCCATCAGTATCTAGATACCATAATATGAAATTATAGGTACGAATATGTTCGGAAATTATTATTAATCTTCATCATTCGTATCGATTCGAGTTAGTCATAATAATGACGAGTATCACAAACAAAACGATTTTATTCTTATATAATTGACATATTGAAATGGAGGAATGATTGATTTGCGCGATCTTTTTAGATCTGTGGATTAATATAAATTATTGTGGATGTGGATAAAATAAATTTTGTATCATTTTATTTTTTATTTTCTAGAACCTACAGAAGAAAACGCAGAACCACCACTGTTTATTAACAGGTTCCAAGAAATAACAGTCAAAGAAAAAGGTACCATACGACTAAATGCAAAGGTTACAGGAAATCCCGTACCATCTATTACTTGGTATCGAAATAATCAAATAATCAAAGCCTCGAACACTGTCACTCAAAGATTCGACGGAGAAAATATAGAGCTTGTAATTACTAATGTGGATTCGGAAATAGACTCAGGAGATTACAAGTGCGTTGCATCAAATAGTGCTGGTAAAGCTTCTCATGGCGCGCGTGTGACAATTGACGTCGACAAAGTAGTGTTTGTTAGAAATCTCAAAGATTCTTATGAAATTGAAGAGGGAAAATCTGTAATCTTGGAATGTGAAACATCTCATACAGTATCGACGAAATGGTACCTTAATAACAAAGAGTTAAGTGGCATGGACCATAGAGAAATTATACAGGAATCTCGAATTCACAGATTGAGAATTAAAAAATGTAAATTATCGGATACCGGTAGCATACAATGTGTAGTTAAGGATCAAGAAACAAAAACAACATTAAGAGTTACACAGACAATACCCGAATTTGTTCGAAAACTGCAGGACTTCGAAGTGAAAGAAAAGGATATTGCGATATTGGAAGTAGAAATTACTTCAGAAACAGCTGATGTTGTGTGGATAAAGGATGGAGATATTATAAAACCAAAAAGAAATAAATATGATTTAGAAAAACGTGGCAATGTACGTAGGCTTCTAATAAGAAATAGCTCTGTTCACGATGAAGGTGAATACACATGTGTGTTACATGAAGATTCTTGTACTGCAGAAGTGACAGTAGTGGAACTTCCTCCCGAAATTATAACACGCCTTAGGGATCAGAAAATAAATAAAGGAAATAAAGTAACTTTTGAAATCGAACTTACAAAAGGAGATGCACTTGTAAGGTGGTTCAAAGACGGAAACGAAATACAGTTCTCAAATCATATTCAACTTACTATAGACGGAAAGAAACAAAAATTAAAAATTTATGATTGTGACATGACTGACGCCGGTGAATACTCGTGTGAGGTAGGAAATGACAAATGTTCAGCAAGACTAATAGTTGACGAACCGTCAATAGATTTTATTCTGCGTCTTCCTGAAGTTATCGTAGTACCTGCAAACAATGACGCTTATTTAACTGTAGAAGTACCAAATGAAAATCTTAAAGTGACATGGTATAAGAGAAAAAATATAATAGAGGATAATGAGAAGTTTACATTGATTTCTGACGGGTCAAAGCAGACATTAATAATCCGTAAATGCACGGAAGACGATCAAACAGAATATTCTTGTCAGTTAATGGATGCGTCGTGTTATACAAAATTAAAAGTAGAAGGTAATAAAATTTCTTTATCTTTTTTCTTCTTCCTATTTTTGTTAAAAAACATTTCATTAAAATACCTATTTAACTTCTTTTTATTAAAATTTTGAAACAAATTTATTTTCTCTAGAAATGATTTTCGAATAAAATGTAGTGAAAGTGTTGTATTTGTAATGATATAAAACCCAATGTTTTCGTTTTTAGTAACCGAATTTGCACCTAAAATTACTGCCTGTGACAATGAATATAAAGTTAAGCGAGGATCTGACGCAACTTTATCGGTCCTCTTTGATGCCAATCCGCAACCTAACGATGAATGGGTTGTCAATTCCAAAATAATAAAAAAATCTAAACACACTAAACCCTCCATAGATTCAAGATCTGCAAGTTTACTTATAAAAAAAATAGAACTTTTTGATGCTGGTGCTTATAAGATTCGTTTAACTAATAATTGTGGTACCACAGAGGCGGACATAAACGTTATTGTTATGGGTGAGCGTTATCTGAATTGAGCTTCAATTTTAAATATTAACTCATAAAAATAAATCATTATTATAATAAAATAACATTAAGAATTCACGTTTATTTGATCATGATAATAATAAATACATTACTAATCTCGATAGTGAAATAAATAACGCTTTACTTAAGTTACATTTTTGTTGTCGAAAACCTATACGAGTTTTTGTACAATTCTATACAGGATGAATTTTTCAAGTGTGCGTGGATGGAGAAATCCGAACTTATGAGGAATAGCGAAAAATTCTGAAAGGAGTCTGGGGCCCAATTATGATGAAAACTAAAACTACAACATTGGATTTTTGAAAAAATATGCCTAGCCAGGAATCGAACCCGTCGATTTGAAAAAAATCACATTCTGTGTTATGTTATTACACTATTCAATCGTGGCATTGATAAGAAACAAATTCTGGAAAATAATGACATGCGGCAAACTTAAGGATCAAGCTCATTTATAACTAAATACTTTTTTATCAAGTATTACAATAATTCACATTCAGCATTAAAAAGGAGAAAATGCTGTTGAATTTGGATGAAATTTTTTACGTGTGTGTTTGTAACTTTCAAATACATCACAATATTCTGACTTTTCATAAAAGAACCAGCAATTAAATGAATTGGCGATGCTCCTCTGCTTTTCATGAAGAATTAATGATTACCAATAGTGATATTTTTTTTCGATAAGTTAATGCAATTGAATTGTACAAAATTTAATCCTAATCCATACAACTGTTTCCTTCTTTTTAATGCTGAATATGAATAATTTGTAATGCTGAACGCAACTCAAACCTTGAAACATCGAATCCAGCTATGAATTGGGAACAATGGCCATCATTTTGAATGTTTAATAGTCAGTTAAGGTTTGTATGAAATAAAGTACTTTCCAGAATTTGTTCCTAATTAATAAATCGAACTATCGAATAGTAATATTGTGGTTTTTTTTTTCAAAATCAACTGGTTCGATACCTGCCCATGTAGGTTTTTCAAAAATCCAATGATGCAGTTATAGTTTTCATTTAAATCGGGCCCCAAACTCCTTTCAGCATTTTACGATATTCCTCATAGGTTCGGATTTCCCCATCCAGGCACACTTGAAAAATTCATTATGTATAGAATTGTGCAAAAACTCGTGTAGGTTTTCGACAGCAAAAAAAGTATATACAGGTTGACTTGGAAAGTATTATCGTTAAAGGCGCGTAGATAAGGTCAAAAGATCAAAAATTTGAGGTTATTGAATTTAAAAAAAATCACTTAAATTACGCTAACTGAAGTGCTAAAAAGACAAAATTAAATTAATATCTATGGCACTTTAGCTAGCGTAAAAATGATTTTTCTTTGAATTCAGTAAACCTCAAACTTCTCGAAAACCGTTGCATTTTGGATAGGGCTTCACATGACTTAAACGATTTATTTTGATCAAGTCATACTGTATAGCGCGTACTTGGCTGCGTGCCACTATTGTGGCATTGGGTTATTTAATAGTTACTTCATCTGCTTTCTCTTTAAGCCTTTAAACATTTCAAAGATAAAAGGGTAACAATTTTTTCAAAACAAAACTTTCTTTTTACCCTATATGTGATAAAATTAACGATAAAATAAAACCTTTCTTCATCTCTGTTGAACATTTCAGTTTAAAGAAATGTAGTATGTGTAGTGGTCACACCTATACACAATTTCTGTGTGAGAGTAGTAATTAGTGTCTGAAGTAGCAATACTCCAGACACTTTGGTTACCATACTACAGTTTCTGGCAGACAGAGACAGGTGACATTATAGATTACTGTGAAATTGACTTCTAGTTACTTATAAAAAATTTAAATCATGTAAAAATAATTATAACGTTAAATTAAAACACATGCATTCCAATTTCCATTAAACTTCCGTTAAACTTCCAAAACAAATCAACGCAATTTTTAAGTCAATCCTACTTATTGTCACTGCTGTTTTCGTTAGGATCAATTTTTATTTGACTTTCTGTTAAGTTTTCAAAATGAGTATCTCTATTCCATTCTCATTTATTTAATACCATAATATAATAATCTATACAAGATGTGGCCTGGGATAAAGTGCAACAGGGAGGGTGAAACAGGAAACTAGACCAAAAAATCAACTAAAAAATAGAAAAAAAAATCTAGTTTTTATTGACAAAATAAAGATTTTTATTTTTTATTGTGGACCTATGTACAAAAAAGCGATTTCTTTCAAAGTAGTGGGTCGATTTCGTTGAAATAAAAAACAATAATACGTCAAATATTGGCAGTGAGGATAGAATAGCACGTAGCTCTCAAAACAACATCTATCATTGCCTAAACTTTCACTTTTGTAATAAAAATGAATTTTTTTGGCCATATTTTACAGTAGTTTCAAATTTTTTCAAAATTATCACGCTATAACTGGGATATTTTGTGACTTATTATTATTCAACATCGTATTAGCTTTAAAACAAAAAGAACGTAAGTTCTAACTCTAATTTTTGTTTTATTTTTTGGACAATTTTTTTATATTTATTTTTTAATAATGTAGCAATAATATCTCCGAAACTGATTGACATATCGTGATTGTTCTTTTTTCTCAACTTAGGTAATGATAAAAGTTTCCAAAATCGGTTCAGTAGTTTTCGTGATATCGACTAAAAACTAAAATTTAGGAAATAAAAATAATTAAAAAAAATTAAGCCACCTTCAAAAAGGCATGAAATTAAATTTGTTACATAATATCATGTACTTTAAGCGGATTAAGTTCCGAAAAGGTCATACCGCTTTTTTTCTTGAAATTTCGTGCACCTACGTATTTCGCCTCTTACGAATATGATAATTAAAATTGGCACAATTTCATTTTCGAGGTCAAAACTCGAAAAAATGCCCAAAAAATACGTAAAGTGTACGAAATTTAAAGGAAAAAAGCGGTATGAACTTTTCGGAACTACACCCCATTAAGCTTACTATTTTTTGGGGTTGGTGACAAAATCTATCTTAAATACAAACAAAAATACTTGAAACAAAAACACCGTCCTCAAAAAATCGTAAGCTTAAAATATGTAACAAATTTTATTGCATGCCTTTTTGAAGTCGGTTTAATTTTTTTAATTATTTTTCTTTATAAATTCTTTGTTAACCACCCACGTTTTTATGTCACCAATAACATCATCCTTCATGGGATTCTTCCTTCTGTCATCTTGGAAATATCATGATATATAAATTACAATATAATAATGTATTACACACACTTCATAAATATTTATTCTTGTTAAATTAATTTTGAATATAGTTTAACAATAAAGAAATAAACAGTTAAATCATTTTTCAGCATTGTTTTTATATATTGATTTTAAATTGTCTAGATGGCTCTAGCATAAACAAAACGCAAGAACATGACATTTTATGACACATGACAGTTTAAGCAAGCAAAACAACGCTAACCGCCGTACTCAAAGACGTCATTTAACGTAATTTGTTCATTAACAAACAAATTCTATCGTCTTTATTCATATTGACATAAGTGCCATCTTTATTTTTATAAGGAACCATTAACGTTAATGAATGTCTCTGAATACGGCTGTTAGTAAGGGATTGTGAAATTGGCCATTGTTGTAAATCGGTATACTCTTATGTAATAACTTGAAATTGTTGTTATTAGTAAAATTTATTATTTTATAGATATACCAGCTCCACCAGGAAAACCAAATGTTTTAGAAGTAGATCAGGACTCAATAAGCATATTTTGGGATGAGCCGATGTCCACTGGATCTTCTGAAATAATTTGCTATATTGTAGAGTACCAAGAACAGAACACACTGGAGTAAGCAATATTTCGTATAATTTAATCGTATAATTTTCGTGAAATTTTAACATGTTTTGAACAAGATGTATTAAGTTAAACACTTTTCATATTGCAGATGGACATCCCTCGAAAATGTATCAAAAACTCAAGTGCATATACCAAATTTAAAACCAAACGCTTCATACCGATTTAGGGTTTTTGCAATCAATGAAGTAGGCATGAGCGATTCATCCGATACAACGGAATATATTAAAGTACAAAAATATGTTAAAGAAGAGGCTCCCATTGTTTTAAAGCCACTCAAAGACATAGTAGGTACACCAAATGAGAAAATAGAGTTAACATGTATGTTTGGAGGGTACCCAGAACCTGAAGTGACATGGATTAAAGACGGAATATATATAACTGCAAATGTGCAATACGCAAACAGAGTGGCTACTCTCAATATAACTTCGACAAAGAGTTCTGAAGGAATTTATAAATGTATAGCCTCTAATGACCATGGAAAAGTGGAAACTTCATGTAGCTTTGAAATTCAACAAACGCCCACAATAAAAATAGCAGAAAAAGACATGAATCAAAAATGTAAAGTAGGCGAAAAATGGTCTGTTACAGCTTTATTAGATGGAATACCAAAACCACATGTTAAGTGGTATAAAAACAGTTCTCTGATAGAGGGATCAAAGAGTATACAGATAGTATCAAAAGACGATAGCTGTACAATTTCTATTAATCAATTACATCGCTCACACACAGGCAAATACATAATAGAAGCCCAAAATAAAGCAGGAACAATTAATCAGCATGTATCTCTTAAAGTTTATGGTAAGTGTTATGTTTTATAAAAAGCTTTGGACCAAACCAAAACCTCTGATAGCAGACGGGGGTGTTTGGTAAATCGTATATGTATAATCGAGTCTTCCGTGACGTAGTATACAGGTGAATTTTTCAAGGGTGCAATATCGAAAAATATTGAAAAGAGTCTAAAGTCTAAAAATCTAATGATGCTGATTTAATTTTCATCAAAATCGGCTCCCAGACTCCTTTAAGTATTTTTCGATATTCCTCATAGTTTCGGATTTCCCCATCCACTTGAAAAATTCACTCTGTATAGTCACTCGTGGCGACATTATACTACAAATAAGAATAATTATCATTCTGACTTTTACGTAGGCGACGCCGAAAACTCAGCTAGTATTCTATAAATTTCAAAGTGTTTTCTATGTTGCATTATAAAAAAACCTTAATAGATTATTCTTCAAATCATATAGATATAATGGTCGTTACTGAACAAGTAAAAAACACACTAAATTGATCGGTGACGAACAGCACAATATTACGAAATTTGATCTCACAAATAATATAACGTTTTCAGATGTACCGAGTAAGCCAGAAGGCCCGATAATTTTAAAAGAAATAAGTAAAGAATCAGTTACCATTGAATGGAAACCTCCACTCGATGATGGTGGCCTAGAATTAATAAAATATGCAATTGAAAAGCATGAGCCCGAATCAAACCAATGGGTAAAAGTAGCAGATGTAGATAAAAATGTTGATACATATTGTATACAAAGGCTCAATGAAAACTGCGAATATATGTTCCGTGTTATGGCACAAAACCCTATTGGAATATCAGAAGCTCTAGAAAGTGAGCCAATTGTCATTAAAACAGCTCTCGGTAAGTAAATTTTATATGATATAGAAGTAATAAACGTTTGCTAGTATTACGTAAGTACCAGTATGTTCAAATGAATTCCGACGATACACCGACCGACCCTATTTAGGCGAACTTCCAGTACTATTATGGTTTTATTCATAACTTACCTTGAAATCTCTGTTATCTCTATCCCATACGGGATAAAGTTTTAAAAAATACAATGAAATAAAGAAATGAACTGTCATTAAGATCGAAGAACTATTTCTAAGAAAAAAAAATCATATTTGCAGATGTGCCATCGCCTCCTTTAGGCCCCCTTCGATTTTATGGTATTGACTCTAATTCTCTTACCATAACATGGCATCCACCTGAAAGGAATGGTGGATCAGCTATTCTCGATTATGCGGTGGAAATAAAGCAAGAAGGTGAAATGTGGAAACACATAGCCACTGTAACAGAAACCAAATCTAAAATAGATACCTTAGTTGCAAACAATAGCTATCAGTTCAGAATATGTGCCAGGAACGAAGTCGGCACAAGCCTTCCGTATATATCTGAAGAAAGAATAACACTCGGAAAGACTTTATGTAAGTAATGGAATGTTGTTGTTCATAATTGCATTAAAAACGTGATAGCTATTACAAAGAAAAAATAGATTACTCGATAGCTACTTAACGTTAGTGAAATAGTTGTAAATAATAATCTTGTATTTCCTAATATATTTCCTTGTATTTAAAGAATAAAAAACTTAAATTAATAGTTTCTTGCCATTTTTAGCACCACCCGCCCAACCTGAAAGCTTCGTTATAAAGGAAACGACATCAAGATCTGTAACTCTTCAATGGGCAGCGCCTAAAAGCGACGGGGGAAGTGTTATTACAAGTAAGTACCTAGGCGCCTGAGCTTTTCTATAAATATATCTACAGTAAACAAAGTTATATACAAAGTTTTGTCAGACACATCAGTTTATGTAGATAGAAGACGGTGAACGAAATCCAAAATGTATTTTTCATAATAATTGTCATCCTAAAATATCCCAAAACGACACCCATGACCAAAATATCCAAGAAAGTTGTGTCTGCCGTCCAAGATTTCGAAACCATTATATTTTCGATTGTTTTACCCCCCAAAACCCCTACAGTGCAAGTTTCATCGAAATCTATCCAGTTTTTTTCGAGATCAGCCGACAAGATTTTTATACGATACATATATGTATACAAATATTGCCCGTTTAATAGTATAGGATATTAACAGTCATTTCGCGCGCTGTCATACTCTCAATTTAGCTTGACAGCCCTGGGACAGCGCACACCCCTTTTCTAATGTGGAAGTCCGCGGCAATAAAGCAAACTACATTTACTAAATAGATCGAAGCCTTACATGCATGAACCTTGTCATATATTTGATCAATAGAATAAGACTAATCAGTAACTTTAATAAGATAAACGCAGAAAACGATCACTAAGACAAAGACTACTACACTATTTGATTTTGTTTTTTATGTTTGTTTTAATTTTGTTTATTTTAATTTCAGATTACGTAATTGAATATAAAACTGTGAAAGGAAAATCGTGGTCTAAAATAGTCACCGTAAGTGGTAATGTATATGAACATTGTATAGAAAATATCAAGGAAAAGGACCAGATCATCTTCAGAATATCTGCAGAAAATGCTATTGGAGTCAGCTTACCGACTTTATCCCACATAGTTCAACTAGAGAAGTATGCAAGTAAGTACCCGAAACCACTCTTCTGTTTATAAAAGAAAAAGTGGTGTTAGTTACATATTCTATAACTAAAGAACCGCAGCACCGATCTTGTAGATTTTTGGTTCCTTGGTCTCGACTCTCGATTTGCAAAATCTATACTTAATATTATAAAGCTAAAGAGTTTGTTGTTTGTTTACTTAAACGCGCTAATCTCAGGAAGTACTGGAAGGTTATAGGCTATATTTTATTTTCAAAAAAATTAGGGATCCGTAAGAAAATTGAATCGAAAACCTATTTATGTTTGCGCTGCAAAAACTATTGACAATAGAACAAAATGATGTACTCCGGATTTGTAGGTCTTATTATGATCATAGTTTAGTTAAGATATCATAGTTTAGTCACAATAGCCGCTTTTACTTTAAACCCTTCTCTGCACCAAGATCTAAAATCCACACGGGCGAAGCCAGAATTACTGAAAAATATTTTTTTAAATTAATTAGTGAAATCATTCCCATAAAACTTTTCGAATAGATTCTTAATTAGCGTCTGGTTTGTAATTTAATTACAAACCAGATTTGTTTGTCATTCTTTCTTAAAGGACAAATTCCTTAAAGTCTGACCGAGAAATCATTTCTTAGTTTTGCTCCAGACCAAGGGCGTCGCCAACCGACGGCCCAGGGGGGGCAAGTAATATGGAGAATGAGAAATGTATCAATTGTAGTTAAAGTCGAGAGTATACCATACAGCATAACAATTGTAGCGTACAAAACGGCATCGAAACTGAGCACCGTCTCACCTACGCCGAAGATGAGTCTTCGCGACCTTCTCCACCCCAAGACCGGGTGGATCAAACTTCCAATCAATACCACGCCGAGACATAACCAAGCCATAGATAGCTATTCCACCCTGATTTTCAGCCAAAAATTTATACACTTCTGGGAAATATCTATCGCTAAAATCTAATTTTTTTTGTAAAACTCACCGTTCACGATTTATGGACAGATGCATTTTATTGATTGATCCAATATTTTGAGTTATTAGCCGAAATATAATATTACGAAATTTTATTTAACCATCTATTCATTTTTGTATATTTTAAGTATTCTAAACAAAATTTAATAATAATTGTAAATACTTAACTAACGTATTTGTTTTCTTTAAGCTGTACCATCACCACCGACTGGGCCACTAGAGATAAGAACGATTAACAATAATATCGTAATGACTTCTTGGGGAACACCAGAATGGGATGGAGGAGCACCGCTTTTGGGCTATAATATTGCTATAAGGGATGTTACCAAAACTATGTGGATGGAAGTGGGCAAAGTGAATGCTAATACTTTGAAGTTTAACATTAAAGATTTAAGTGATAACCACACTTATATGATAAGAATATATGCACGTAATGAGATCGGGATAAGCGAACCTTTGGAGTCTGATGAACCTTTCAAAGTTATTCCCGGAGAAGGTAATTCTGTAATTTGAATCTAAGCATTGTGTTCAAACGCATTTGTTAATAACATCTTATCAGAAATTACACCTTATTATACATTTTTTTAGATTCTCATGCTGACGAAGAACCAGGCGAGCATACGGAAGCGACAGAGCCTACGTCTTTCAGTACACAGACAACCACCTCATGGCTGCGAGACCACAACATGGATGCGGACATCCGTTCCTACGCCCGAGGATCGTTATTGCGACGTGACGAATACTTCTTTAGAATATGGCATTATGCTAAACAGCTGTTTAAATAACGTGAAGTAACGCAATGCCCCAATTCTTAACCTGTGATATTAAAGAACAAATAACTTATTGTACGCAGATAGTACTTATCAATGTAATAAAACGTCGATATAACTGTTTTATAATTTTTTATTGATTTAAATAGGTAATCGTCAGTGAATTATTTATTTTAGCCAGTTAAAATGATACTTTTATTAATGTAACAGTACATCTTATTTGAGCCTCATCTGATATTAACGGGAGACGTTTCTAATATAGGTGCACTTTATTTAGTCGACAAATCAGGCGAGACTCAAATATGTAAATAAATTTAAGAAATTTTATTATTATGTATTTACAATAAATCAAATTAAAAATCGGACGTTTTTTATATTTTAGCCCTTTACTAAATAAGTTATTTTTTAAGTATTTAAAAAAATATTGTTATTATTGGCATTTAATAATAATTATTTTTAAGTAATTAATTAATTATTTTTAGTAATTGGGTGGTAAATTTAGTTTGTATGTAAATTCCTTTATACAGGTTGAATTTTTCAAGTGTGTGCGGATGGGTAAATCCGAAGACCGAAACTATGAGGAATAGCGAAAAACGCTGAAGGAGTCTGGGAACCGATATTAAAGAAAACTAGAACTGCATCATCGGATTTTTGAAAAATCAATGTACCTAGCCCGAAACCGAAATTGTTGGGTTTTGAAAAAAGAATCACATTCTATATTATTATATTAAGCAGAGTTTAGACGAAGCCAGTAATGCTGACGCCTGTCATGCAGTAAGCCAGCGCTGGCCTGGCCCCTGTTGTTTAGATGAGGCTGATTTTTCTAAACTCCTTTCTTGGAAGCATTGTCACTAGGTATAGTGGTTTCGATGTGAAAGCAAAAGCTGTTCTACATTCTTATTATCAGTGATGATATGATCAGGTCCAGTACTTAACTAGATTAACTCGCTGGGTTACTGGAATGGAATTGTGTGAACTGGGCAGTACACAATCTGAGTTTGAGTCTTGATTAACACTCAGTGCCTTGTCAAATTTTGCTTGCATGATGCCTCCTACTTACATGTCATTACCTATGTTTTGGACATGCCAGGTAAGTAGCCGGCAAAGCTAATGAATCTTACAAGAACCTAGGCTTGTTGAAGGCATTGAACACTTAATATGAGGTCTAGTTCTTGACCACTGAGCTGTCAATGTTATGACCATGATGTGTGCTAGTATCGAGTCTGGACTTCTCAATCAAGTGTTAGCCACTGGAATGTGACTGCACATGCTGTGGACACACCTAAGTAATTTATATTTTAACTTATAATTATGAATAATCAGAAATGTTTGAATTTTTTGTTAATTTTAATATGTTAGGTTAATAGATAAGATAAATAAAATCTTTACAAAAGCTAATTCACTTCCCCACCTCTGTATGCTTAGTATGGGGGAATTGTTACTCTAATCATTATAAAAAATAACTTAGTATTCAAGGGTATAGCCTAATATCACTTTTTTAATCATAAAAAATATGAGATTTATATAAACCAGAAATCCTGACAGTGATTAACTTAGAATCTTGTCTCTTATATATTATCTTGGATAGATAATCCCAGTAAAGAGCAAGGCAAAGCCTGCCAGATCAACTAGTAAATAATAAATAACTAATAACATGAACAGTAACAGATTACTTCCCAACTGTTTAGACAGAATTCTCTTTAATTTTTGAACTAAATTGGCATTTCTTTAAATTTAGCATTAAAAAAAATGCCAATTTACTAAATAAAAATCTACTTTTTGGTTTTTATGTTGTTGTGTGTGTATGTATGTATCAGCAGTTTATAAAAATTGTACATGTATAAGCATTTTACCTTTTTGTAAAAGTAAAAAACTAAATAAATAAATTACTAACCCCCCAATGGATCTTATGTTATGATATTATTTTGATGCCTAGGGCTTGCGATTAGTTGCGATGTTAAGAATCTAATAGTTAAAAGCAGACTTCATTAAAAACATACTTTTCAAGAAGATTCTTCCAGAGCCATGTTTATTTTTAATATCTTAACTATCACTTTAATTAACCGCGTTAGCGGCGCACACCTCCGCCGCGAACCCGCGAATTAGCGAAACCGCTGAACTTTTGCCGCCGTAGTCGATTGTAATACGGGTGAGACATTCAAGTATTTCGCGATTAAATTTCGCGGCGGAGGTGTGCTACCGGGCTGAAACTGAAGTTTACACCACAAAATGAGTAAAATGCAAGTGTCTTACCTCTTAGGAAATAATATGATGAAGACAAACTTTAACAACTATTTACAAACGTACATCTACACAAATGTTATTGATTAATTTCTTTTCATAGAGATTTTTTGCTTCCACAATTTAATTTCACTTTTCCCGCGCTTTCAAATTTCAATAAGAAAAAAATTTTGGATGACAGTTCATTCATACAGTTTAAATAGTTTACCCATAATATTCGACTATATTATGACCTAGATCGGCTGTCAAATCATAAAGGGGAAACCATGGAGGAAAGAGATAAGGAGTGTCATCTCATATGGTAGAAAATTGAAAAGTTTCCAGCTGTAAGCTATAAATAACAGTTCCAAATCCTTTCAGAATGGCACTGGTGTAGACAAAAGTATGTTGTATATTGTGTATGTATTGTTATATAGTAAGTAATTTAATTTTATTAGCAAAAGCAACTGTAAACGAATTAGATGGCGCTGGTGTAGACATAGGTATGGTATGAATGTAGCAACGAATTGAAGTACCTCGAGTTAATTTAATATTATTGTCTACTAAAGTAGTTATTTATTGAAATTTTCAACTACTTGCGTAGTACAAAATAATGTAGTAAATATAAACTTATTTTCAGATATTTAAAATTTGGCGCTTCCTTTAAAATTTATATCTGATGCTAAAGTGTTACCACCCTAATTTAATGCATTTTGACAGATACTTTTTCATGTCATACAGATAATCCTCTACACACCATAGGAGAAACCAAAAATGTGCACATCAAGTAGTGATTTCCACGCTCTATATTGATATTGTTGACTTAATTTTTAAGAACACTGGTATAGTTAATTAATTCTAAAAATTATAAAACTTTGGTTTTGATAGAGTTCATGACGTCACTAGGTTTATATAAAAAAACATGGCCGCTTTATTATTTCAGCGAAACCAGTTAGGATGCCATAATTATTAACTTTCATACTTAACGTGTAACATACCCAATACAATTCATTCTTCACTTTACTAAAATTACTTTATAGTTCAGTGATTGCTATTGAAGAAGTAATTTTATGTGCTGATTACGGCTTTAAAAAGCAGATAAAAATGAAATATGAGAAAATCAAGTTTTCTTTTCATAGGTAGGTAATGATGTTTTCTAATTTTCTACTAAACCTGGGCCGTTTGTGTATGGTGGCATTGGTGAATTTGGTGTAACGATTTGAAAATGTGATATTTGCCTATAAAAATATATAATATCTGAAAAGCCTAATTAAACAAGATAAATTAGAATTATAGTCCTTTTTATGGAAAGAACGAAAATCAGTTAAAATAAGGTTCAAAGTGTACCCCGTAGCGCTTTAGTCGATTATCACAATCGATTTTACGAACATAGATGCTTAAAAAACTTTTAAGAACGTTATTAACGTTTATGTTACTTTTTATTTTCTACGGCACTTAACAGCACACTGGTTATGGAAAAAAATGAATATTATGTTATTTAAGACCCTGTTTCATTTATTTTTTATTTATGAGCAATCTTTATTTCTGGGTTTCTTTAGGAACCAATAAACAATAAAGTTTATTACCGAATACCCGATTATTGAATATGAACTCAATTTCTGTTCGTTAATGGTACACCCGGAACACCCCGTCTCAGTGACTGACAACTGGCAGTGCACGCTTCAAGTTCAAATCATGTTAGGTGACTTAAGTGCGCTCTGGAGTCAATCAATCATTCTAGAGTTTTAATCATTAAAATAATAGGTTGTCATTTTTACAAAAAAAATTAAGAAAAATGAAACACTGGTTTGTTAAGTACTCATTTATTAATTATTATTATCAAAGTTCCGACTTACGATATAATTTTATACTCCAAAGAACGTACGAGGTATCTAGAATCTTAATATTTAATATTCATACATTTATTATGTTAAAGAGATAAATTGTACTATTATTGAATAGTGTTACTCTACTGAAAATGTTCTCCGAATATATTGAAACAAATATAGGTACTTGCAAAATTACTAATGTAGTACATCCTATTTCGCACTATTCATTAGAACCAACGAATAAACGTTAGATAACTTGATGTTTATTGTAATACGCTTATACCTACATAAAAATATCTAACTGAAGCTGATTGCGCGTTCCTTGATGTTTATTGACGATTTCGGCGCCCTAAAACAGAAGAAAAGCAAATATAAGAGTCAAAAGCGTAAGAATAAATCTTATAGAATAATGCACCTTACACAGTGCCTTGAGCATGAACCTTCGTAGTTTTGTGTTGTAATTTTCTTTTAATGTTTTAATTTTTTATTAAAAAGACAAGAAATTTAATATTAAATTAAAATTAATAATATTATCTCATATATTTTAATCATGAGAATCGTTTGAAAATTGCATATTATTAATTATATAATGTAAAATTTATCAAATTTCGATTATTAATGACTACTAAGTTCTATCAGTAGAAAAACAAAAAAATAACATTTAAGTAGTTTAACTTTTAGCTTTTTTAGTGGAATTTTGAAAATAATGTCACATTTATTACAAACTATTTCATTTTATGACTATATTCTAGAGAAAATGCGAGTGTCACCTTGCGAGAATATAAAACAACTGGTATATTGTGCTGTATCGATATTTCGATATACCTATCGTATCGTAATGGGCATCCCTTATTAGCTGCACGCAGCCATATCCAAAGCGACCCTCCCTCACGAACACACAAGTACACGCTAATGCTCGAAAAGGTGCAAAAAAAAATTGCAAGATATCTACACAAGAAAATGTACGGGTAGGTATTATCCGTAGTCCCGTATCTTTACCCATCCCTTTTCATATTCGGTACGATTGGCGTTGATACACTTGAGTTAAGGCGCAAGTGTACAATACTATTGCACTACTATCTAGTACTATCTACTTCTGAACAACAAAGTAGACAATCCCTCTGCTCTAGAGCGTTGTTCGCTTGTTGTTCCGGAGCTGGGTCGACGGCGACGCCCGCGCGCCCTCCACGCACCCACGGCACAGGCTATTGCCTTACTCAACGCCTTGATTGCTCAGAATCCAGAACTTGATACATACTTATATTCAATATGAACATATGAGGTTTTTTAAAAACCAGCATTATATACCTTGTGTCGAATTTAAACTGATATATGTATACAAAACTATATGTATAGATATTATTTGTGTTATTATGTATAGCTCGTAACCTTGGCTATGCTTTAAGCACTGCGAACGATAAGCACGGTAAACAATTTTGGCACTACTTTTTATTGAAAATAAGTTAATAATTGCTTTAAAAAAAATAAGTACAGTCATTTTACATTTGTTTTAGCATTAAAATATGACAATTGTACACGACATGAAAAGAATTGGCGGCCTTATCGCTAATAAACGATTCGTCCAGGCACCAATGAGGTAGGAGTTACCCAAAGAAGAAATACTAGATAATGGTAATAAATACAAGAAATATGTTATAATAATGGACAGATCAAAAGATAAAACAAGTATTATAAAAATAAAATAAATACCATAATTATTAATATGATGAAAGTAACCGCATAAAGCTCTCTTAAAGTAATACAGGGAACTTGCAATACGGATGGATTTTGGAAGGTTCCACAATTTAGCTTTAGCCACAGTAAAGGAATTTTGGTAAAAGGATTTTGATTGGGAAGGGTTACTAAGGACAAGGATTTTAGAACAAGGACAAGGTTTTCGTGTCGGTGACATTGAGAACAATCTGTAGTTACTAAACACTAAATCTCACCCTTGTCTTTGGTAGATTTGGCTTGTTTATTTTTGTTGCACTTTTTGGTAATGCGCCTACTTTGATCACAGGTTGGGTCACTATTGGCCTTCAGCATGTCAGTTCTGGACATCTCGCCATTGGCGCTGCACTCACTCCATGATGATTTGTCATAACGACAAGCTGGACATAGCAAATAAAAATAAACAATATAAAATATGTATAGGATCACAATTAACTGGAAGTAGAAATTAGGAGAAATTGCTTTGCCTCTTTTCCCTAGAATATAAACACTATTATGGAAGTAAAACAACTATACAGGTGTCCCGTAATCAGTGGACCAACGGAAAGCTGGTAATAGGGGTAAAACTGGTAATAAATAATCAATATCTATCAATATCACTAAATTTTATCGTCCTAGGCCTATTGGTTTAAAAATATAATAATAATTCCTCATGTGCTTGGCTAAGGCCCGTGCATGTGGTTGTAATTTACCCTTTTGTAATAAAAAGGAGAAAAAAAACGTAAAAAAAAGAATAATAACTATATTAATAATAATATTTTTTTTATTTCTCCACAGTACATGGCTTACATATAATATAAAATAATAGTTTAAACATTACTTAAAAGTATGAATTTTCCAACAATATGATGTTTGAAAGAAGCTTAGTACAAAAAATCTGTATTATGGTAGTGTGGAACTTTATTTTAAAAATATCTCCAATTCATACTGAATCCGAAAAGTTGATTTACAAAGATGACTTTTACTAAGATTTTAAAGCAATAAAAAAAGTTATATATTTGATCAACATCAGGGAGCATTATCTTAACAATATTTGCATACAAAAGAAGTTGAAAATTAGTTGAATTAGAAATACTTAAGAAATTTGAAAAAAAAAAATAATTTCTTTATTAAACATAAGATAAACATAGAGTTAGAGATGCACGTTTCGAGTATTTGCTATTATGAATAAAAAAACTATGAAAAGTACCTGAGTCGATTGCAGACATTAGGTAGGTATGTACATTTTGTTTATTATGTCCCATCAACTAAAATATTATTAAATTCTGTATACTTAGTAATTGATGTGAAACAGGTTAATATTATTACAGCTTATTAAGATATTTCATATATACTTCGTAATTTGGACTATGCATATTGTACATACTGAATTAAAATTAAAATTTGAAATAAAGTACATACTTTAAATCTCGAAAATTTTTAAAATCAAAATATTGCTAAAAATATCAATGATACATTTTTCTAATGTCCCGACGTAACGTTACATAGTTATTATGTATTTTTTAAAATGTATTTCTTCTAAATGATGTGATTTTCTATGTTATTTATGTTTTACAAGCTGACGCCGCAAAGGTTTTGCAATAATATAAGTTATCGAGCGTTAAAAATCGACTATTAAAAAATAGGGGTTGTTGATAGAAGGGTGAAAATTTAGGGTTGTATGTAATTTTTTGATGCCACATTATTGAAAAATAAAAATTTGTCCAAAAAATAAAATAAAAATGTTAGGTGTGGACAACCTTTATCACTTAGGGGTATGAAAAATAGACGTTAGCCGATTCTCAGACCTACTGAATATGCATACTAATAAAATTTCTTAAAAATCGGTCAAGTCATTCGATATACTGAATGTACCTAAAGAGGAATGACCAACAGTGCCGATCCTAATCTGTAACTATCAACACATTTTAAAGTAGTTCGGAGCGGCAACCATTGCCGACTCATTGCCGCTCCGAACATAGCTCTCTAGCTATGCTTTGTAATCTAGTAGTCTAATTATGTAGGTAGGTAGGTACTACTTACTAGACTTTTATAAAACAAAATAAAAATATCTACTAGAAAGACCGCAACGGTCCAAATAATTATTAGGAGTAGGTATAACAGAACCCAGGTTTATTTTATAATCTTAGTAGGGATCTACTAAGGACTTTTGATACTAAGTACCTACAAGGTGGCGGTAGGTGGGAATGGGAAGAGTTACTTAGTTCTTACTAAATATTGGAATCGAGTGCCGGTTTTTGATAGTCTAGCCACTCAATCGTAGCTAACGAGTTTGTTTTTTGGATTTTCGCATTAATAGGGGCGGTAAACAGAACTGGTGGTGAAAGTTTCTGACTGAAAAAACTGAAAGCAAAATAGTTTTAGGTAAATAATAGGTAAGTTTGAACAGATAGGCAAAATTATTTTAGCAGAGCGAAGCCTGCCGGGTATGGTAGTCAATTATGAAATCTGTAGACTCTTAGTAGGTACAAACCAGAACTGATGTAAACGTACTAAACAAGAAGCATAGATACATCAAAAAGTCCTATGTAACACTTAAAAGAAGCATTTATCAATTACTTTATTTTATACCTTTCTTGCACTTCTTCTGAATTGTTTTGGAGCGTTCACAACTGGCTGGATCTCCTTTCTTGAGAGTAAGAGTTCTAGAGCGTATATTGGTCTTAGCATCACACTCAGACCAAGAACCCCTGATGTAGCGACATGTCTCTGTATAAGTACAATACAAATTATTTACAAATTAATAATTTTAACTTATGTAAATCTACCATTCAAATCCTGTACAAACGCGCATAAATCAATATACCTAATAGATCGCGCCAAGTTAAGCAACGTCGGGCGTGGTCAGTACCCGGATGTATGATCGCTAGTGACGAATTAAATGGGCGCGTCCGTGCTTTGAAGAGCACATTTGAAAATTGACAAAATTATTTTTTTATCGGATACATAGTAATATCATCTATCAAACAACACCTTTTTCATATCTGTGGAACATTCGGGTCCAGAGAAATCGAAATTATCTTGGGCACCCACAAAAATTTTTAATAAAAAATTCAAATAGCTGCCGTTTCAAAAGTAGGGGGCGTTTTGTCATGAAATTTGGTCTATTTTATCCCATTAAAATATCGCTACTTCGAAGCCAAACATCCTATATTGGACCATAGTCATAGCAATAACTATGGCAATAACATTCGTGCGTGATTCTATGCCTATCGACGTTGTCTATCATGAACATTACAACGATTTTGATATAAAACGTTCATTCTCAGCAGTAAAATCGTCACATTTATGACATGAAAATATTATCCGTGATTTTTGTTAGGGAAATGAACCTAGAGTTATTATTAAATATCTTCCGTGATTTTATCAAATCTACGATTATTCTAAAATTATGTCATTTCTCTGAAACATAAATACATATACATAGGCCAAAAAACTACTAACGTAGCCCGGTCAAAGTAGCCCGAAAAATAGAGGTACCGTTGCATTCATTTCAAAGAAGCTGAAAATTTACATAAGTGAGGGTGAATGTCTATTTTGACCGGGCTTAATAGGATGCGGTTATTGCCTGAGGTGTCCCTCAGACAAAACAAACAGATTAATTAATCAGGATTTAATTTCCCTTTTCAATTGAGGAGGTTTTTATTTAAGGTGTTACCTCTATTTTTTGCTCCCCTTTCATTTCTTATTAAGACCTCATGGTCGCCCTCCTCCCAAATTTCTCCATCCGCGTAAGAAGTTGTTACGATAAGAAGCACAATCCCTGTTATCAACCAACACCATGTTTTATACTGGAAAAAATAAATAAAGTTAAACCTTTTGAAATCGAATATAAATTATAAGCCCACGATGAAGATGATATTTGAACTGATATAACGTAATATTTTTGACAGGCTAGTTCATACTAAGTAGATAATTTTTCACCGACGACTGTATTCTCTATAAGTAACTGTAGCCCAGTCGAATTAGGATTTCACATCGATAAAATTATAAGAAGCAATTTTCCTTCGGAAAACGTTGGCACCGGCCACCGTTCGAATGTGTCACTAATAAGGTAATAAGGAAGGAATCGGCATGATGACTAATTTTCAACTCTTCTATGATATTCAGAAGTTTCTATTATGTCTAAAATATATCATATTTTTGTAGAAAATTAAGGTTTTTGTGCAATAAAAGTACATTTAAATTTTAAGTTTCAAATTTATTCCAAAACGCTCGCCCGTGTCATGGCGTCTGTCATTACGTCAAGGCTCAGTAAAAAATGCAGAGATCGCGTAAGTATTAATATGCTTACGAAAAAAATTACGATTACTGAGACGTGACGTAAATTGACGTAATTCGATTTGATGGATGTTTAAGCTATCATGGTGGATTGTTGTATTTTGTAGATTTATTTTAACAAATAAATTATCAATCTCGAAATTAATAAGAGAATAAATATATGTTTCGAAATCTTTGAATCCTATTTCATTAGATCAGATTAATATTTTGGCGATACTTACTTGATTACTGTCATCATGCCTATTCTGGAAAACTTAAGGATTAAGTCAATTTTTAGCAAAATACTTTTTTTTCATATACACCTTAACTGATTACCTAGTGATCAAAATGATGGCCAGTGTCCCCAATTCAACGCTGGCTTCGACGGTTCAAGGATTTTGTTGCATTGAGCATTGCAATAATATACATTCAGCATTAAAAAAAGACAAAAGCTGTATGGATATGGACTTTATTAGCTCAACACAGCCTACTTTGGGATCAGAAAACCTTATTAGTGTGGGTTGTCCCACAATATTTATTTATTTATTAAATTAATTAATAAAATACCGTTAAAATACGTAAACAAAATACCGTGAATTCAATAGTTTTAACTGCAATAGGTAAAGCAATAGGTAAGTACAAAATAAGTTTCCCGTATCTGGGGGCACAGCATTACCCCCGTCAAGTCGAGCAAAAAAGCGGCACGGCCGTACCATACTTTTTTCGAAGCAATTCAGCCCCTTTTCAACCCCCTATAACTCCATTGTGAATAAAACTAGAAGACTGTATTTTTAGTAGCCAGGCAGGTATTATATAAACACGATATAATATTTCAAATTTCATTCAATTTGAGCCCGTTATAACTAATCAAAGTTTCATAATTTTGTCACTCACTCACCGATCATCGAAATTCTAAGGCACTTCTAACAAACATAGAAGCTTCAAATTTAGAACACAATTAGTGTTTAGTGTAAAAGTCAAGAAAAAACCAAAAAAAATGCAATTGTGGTCGTTTTCTAGATACACCAACTGCATAAATAAATTTGTAAACCGATACAAATGTAAAGGATTACAAAGTTACATTTGCAATTAGATTGACAATATAAAAAGAAATGAGATGCAATCAAAAACATAACTTCTAAAAAAATCCAAGTCTCGCAACTCAGTCTCAGTTCTTGTCTTGGACTCTTGGGTTTTTTACAAATTATGTTTTTGATTACATTAATACTGTCGTAAAAGTTTTTATTCCAGTAGAAAATTGTAATATATTATAATCGAACTACGTTCGTCTACAGGGCGATCACTAGTTATAATAATTGTGTAGGCAGATAGCTATCTAGTACCTACCATAATGATACCGTCCAGTCAATGACATAAAGCTTGAAACGGCGGCGGCGCCACACCAAAATAAACTTGACGTGTATGTTGCGGGTCACTTACAAGTGTCATCATGATAACGTATAGGATACTCAGCGCAATAAAATTAATTTAAAAAATTAAACCTATTTGAAAAAATATATGAAATAAAATTTGTTACATATTTGGCTTACTATTTTTGAGGTTGGTAATAAGCCATTTGCCATTGCCAAGTCAATCCATGGATCTCACAACTTTTTACGGTGCAAGAACTGAGCTGCGAGGCTTGGGTTTTTTTACAAATTATGTTTTTGATGGCATCTCATTTCTTTTTGTGTTGTCAATCTAACTGCAAATGTAACTTTGTAATCCTATACTTTTGTATGGGTTTACAAAGTTATTTATGAAGTTGGTGTATCTGGAAAACGGGACTAAAATAGATTTTTTTTGTTTTTCCTCGACTTTTACACTAAACACTAATTGTATTCTAAATATGAAGCTTCTACGTTTGCTAGAAGTGCCTTAGAATTTTGATGATCGATGAGAATTTCTTAAACTACTGGCTCAAATTGAATGAAATTTGAAATATACCCTGTTTATACAATAATTATACTTGCCTGCCTAAAGATTCACGCTCTGAGTTTTATCGACACTGGAGTTTTAGGGGGTTGACCTGAATTGCTTCGAGAAAAATATGGTACGGCCGCGCTTTTTTGCTCGACTTGGCGGGCGCACTGTACAAGTATTGCAACAGTTGGTTTTAACCCCCGACGCAAAAGAAGGGATGTTATAAGTTTGACGTGTCTGTCTGTCCGTCTGTTTGTCTGTCTGTCTGCATTGCCTGTGGCAACGTAGCTCGCGAACGGATAAAGCGATTTAAAATTTAGTTTTTTTTAACCCCCGTCGCAAAAGAAGGGGCTTTATAAGTTTGACGTGTCTGTCTGTTTGTCTGTCAGTCTGTGATTCGTCGTGCAACGTAGCTCGCGAACGGATGAAGCGATTTCAATTTAGTTTTTTTTGTATGAAAGGTGAGTTACGAGCGAGTGTTCTTAGATATGTTTGATGAATATCTGTAAATATATTATTGTATCGGTGTTTTGTTTTTATTTTTAATTTAATTAATTATAATTAAAGCTTTTATTTAACTTGCAATGTATGTAATAAGTAAGTATGTTTGTTTGGGTGGAATCTTTGAACTCAACTTTGAAGTAGATATCTTCAACCGATTGAGCTGAAATTTTGTATACACGTTTAGTTTGGATGACAATGCACGATATGGTTTGTGACGTCATTCTAAATCCAATATGGCGGACCATCCAAGATATCGGAATAGTTATTTTAATGCATTTCTACAATATGAGTATTAAATAAAAGGGTTTGTTAAGAGGAATTCGAAAAATAATGTGGTGTCATTCTAAATCTAATATGGCGGGCTATCCAAGATGGTGGGAGTAGTTAGGTATTTTTAATGCACTTCTACAATATGGGTATCAAATGAAAGGGCTCGTTAAGAATAACTCGAAAAATAATGTAACGTCATTTTAAATCCAATATGGCGGATCATCCAAGATGGAGGAATTTTAATGCATTTCTGCAATATGGGCATTTCTACAATATGGGTATCAAAGGAAAGATAAGCCTAGCCAGCGATAACTAAAAAGTAAAAAATAAATTAAATGCAAAAAACTTTAAAATACAATCTTTTATTTAAAGGCTCTAAATATAAGAAAATATTTTTTTCCTTAATAATTTTAACTATCAATTTATAACCTCATTATATACAATTCATATCATAAAAGCTGGAAAAATGGTCATAATTTAGAAAGCTAAGTAATCAATAATTAAGGCATAGAAAACATGAGTTAAGGTTTAAATAAAAAAAAATATATTTTGTTAAAAATGAGCTCTATCCTTAAGTTTGCCGTTATTTGTGACACTATCGAATGGTTTAATAATACAGGTTGTGATTTTTTTTCAAAATTAAGGGTTCGATTCCTGGCTAGACAGTCATGTTGATTTTTCAAAAATCCAATGATTTCATCAAAATCGGTTCCCAGACTCCTTTCAGTATTATTCACTATTCCTCATAGTTTCGGATTTCCCCATCCACGCACACTTGAAAAATTCATATAGGTACAGGATATGGAAATATATTAGATTAGTTAAATTTTTGTGTCACAAATACAGTAAGCTTAAAGTGAAATTTATATCGTTACACTATGAACCTACCTAGCTATGAAAGCAAACAATACCCATTAAAATAAAATACCTCCGATCCCAACTGAATATTCTTAGATGCTTCACTATATGGGCAAAATAAAAATAATTAAGGTTAAATAAAAGAAACCTTCCACGAAATGCCTCGTAAAATGTCGTCTTCGGACTATGCACAGCAAACACTCAGCGGGATAGGTAGATAGACATAAATTGCGTAGGTTACGGAACAGGCGCATTTGTGTCGGATGGCACAATATCGCTCAGTCTCTCACACAGATATTATATAAAATGTACACTGTACAGGACCTACTCCCCCCGCACCGCACCCGCGCAATGGCGGGAGGAATAATAAGGCGCACAAACGATTTTATATTATGTGATACAAAAATTTAATTTTGGCGGTCGCTTCTGTAACATTTGTCTTGGTTAGACGTGCATACAATTCTAATTTTGTATGTGACCAAAAGTATCTTTGTCTCTCTTCTCTATATCTCTCTCCGATCTATCACACAGTTTTCGAATGTTGTTTTTTGCCTACAAATAATAAAAGAGCTCCATCACCAAGTAATAAAAACCAAAAATTTAAACAATGCAGTTTCTGATATGTTTTAATATATCTTATTGAAACTATCATCATCCGCCACTTAAGACTGTTGACTTGATTACATATAGATTTCAAGAAAACAAAGGAAAGGAAGGCAGACTTTAGAATAAATAGTCAGACAATTTCACTTACCTCCATGATGGTGAAGCGTTTTGTGTCGGAAGCCACAATATAACGTTTAACGTACAGAACGTAGTCTCGGGGCACCAAGCGAAGCGGGAATGACGCGGCGACCAACGGGCGGGCCGGGACAGGACGCTCCCCTATTGATCTGTCTCTACCCGGACCGCTACTCTCGCTCCTGCTTCTGTACGCATCTACCCCCTCCCCCAGACGTCATCTCTCTATCCGCGTCGCGATTGTGGCTAGGCAAGATTTATTTCCTTTTCCGGGAATCATTAGATTTCCACGTGTATGGATAAGATGTGGGCTTTGTCATTTTGTTCTAAAATTTAAACAGTGCGGTATCTATTTATTCCCATGTCATGGTTTTGATGTCGGTTTAATTTTTTTTTCCCAATTTTTAGTTTCAATTTCAATATCAAGGAAACTTCTGAACCGATTTCGATGAAACTTTTAACAACCCCTAAGTTGAACAAAATGCAAACAAACAAAAAGGACTAACACGATCCGTCAATTAATTTAGGAGATATGCGAGGACAAACAATACACCCCTGAAATTTGGTATACTTGTTTGGAAGCCGTAATAGACCAACATAATGTAAATATTGTGAAGTTTCGCTAATATTACATAATATATATACATACGTATCGAATTGGTAATGTAACAACCTTTTTTGAAGTTGGATTTTGTTGAATTTTGTTTATTGATCCATGCTCCGTAGTTCCGTACATTGCTTATGCTCAAGTACTTAGTGAAATTATCGTCATTATGACGTCACCGTCATCAGAATTACATATTTTCAAGAGATCGCCCATTAGTAGAAATTACTATAATAATTTATTGAAATTTGAAGCTAACACGTAACGGAATGTACGACCATTGTACGACATAACATACAAGTCATGTGTGCAACTGTGTACGTCAAACTTATGGTAGATGCGTGGCGTGTTTTTGAAGTGAAAACTTATTTAGCGGTGCTGTGCACTTTTTAGTATAGGTAAAAAATGTTAAACTCGCGACAGGACACGTGACCCTGATCGAAACCCTGATAAGATGGTAATTATGGAAACTGTCAAGAGGAAACATTCATAAATAAGTGTATTTTGTTATAGAAAAAAGCTATCACCAAACATGTCTGAGAATACTCGCCCGCAACCTTTCATAGAAAAAAATACTAAATTGAAATCGCTTCATCCGTTCGCGAGCTACGCTGCCACGACAGACAGACAGACAAACAGACGGACACGTCAAACTTATAACACCCCTTCTTTTGAGTCGGGGTAGAATTCGTGCATTCTTCTCTATATAACTTTAAATTGTGCCAAGTTTCAAACTGCTCCTTTCGCGTAATAAGCTGTAAATGGTACCCAAAATTTTTGCGTCATGTATTAGTAGGTATATAAGGAAATAATTGACAAATATTGTCGATAGAATTTTTATAGAAGTAAATATAGTAAGAATTATATTACATATAAACCTTCCTCTTGAATCACCTACGAGTATGTTATGGTACCTAATAATTATGTATAGGTATTGTTCTATAATTCGAAAAAAGTAGTTGAAACTCCAAAAAGTACAAAATTTAAATTGTTTTAATAAAATAGATAAAACGAAATAAATAATTTCAAAGATTATAAATGAAAACTTAAGTAGCTACCTACTTAAGTTTAATTAAACGGTACTATGGCGTACCTAGTTGCATAAAAACCCAGCCGCGACCTGTGACTCGGCTCCTTACAAGCGACATTAATTGAAGCCTTTGTAGAAGCAAAGGCTTTTAAAAGTTTGATGCCATGAAAGAGGTGCTTTTTCATCAGGAAATGGGCTAAGCCAAATGGTCTCTCATGTTGTCTCTCTCCCTCTTTCCTCTTATTCTACAACAAAAACTTCAAAACAAGCGGGGAAAACACGCTAGAAGGAATAACCTTTTATTTTGCTAGTGAGCGTTATACCCCGTTCACATTAGTCCAGTATAGCATTCCAGTCCAGCGCTGGATTGCCACTGGAATAATATGAACAATGTGATCAATCCAGTACAGTTGACTGGAATGACGGTATATTTTTTAATCCAGTACACCCATTCCAGCATCACTGGAATAGTGTGAACGGCCAATTCAGTGTTTGATTCCACGTTGCACAGAGTACAGTCATTGCTGTTTTTTAGAAAAATTCCTAACAATTAAATTATGTGTTGCTACGTTGAATATTGTATGAAATTAATGGTAACAGCTCCTCAAAATTTTCTGTAGTCTCTCTCTCATTGCCAATCTTCAAAGACATCTTCTGATTTCAGCTGTCGCAAAGCATTGTTGAACCTCCTTTTTCATTTCCTTCGCTTATCCAATTTCTCACCCAAATCCGCTTATTTTCTTTTTAGTTCTTCTTCCACTACATCAGTTACATCTTCTAATAGTAATAATTAAACATTTGAATTTTAAAACAATTTCTAAACTCCTTTCTTGAAAGCTTTGTCACAATGTGACATTTTTGAATGACCGGAATTGCAAACGATATGAATTATGATCCAGTCCCAGTACTTGACTGAATTGACTTGCTGGTTTTATCGTTTTTTCACACCAGTTATTTGTATGAAAGTTACTAAAAATCAGAAATTGTTATTTCTAAGGCTATAATATTCAAACTATCGTAGATTTTATAAATCTTATGATTTATAAATAAAGCTACAAATGTCGAGTACTCAAACAACAAAATACCTGAATTGTATAAGGTGTTTTTTCATTACAGCATTTTAGGGTAAAAAAGAGTTTTTTCTTTAAATTCAATCAACCACAAATTTCTCGGAAGCCGTAGAATTTTAGATGGAGCTTCACGTGACATAAACAAATTACTTCAGAAGTCACCTGTATACAGTCCGTTTATTTTCTCTTGTCTATTTAGTAAACAATTTTGGCACCATTTTTTATTGAAATTGATATAAAAAAAATTATAAGTAGGTAGTTACTAGAAATCTCTTTTAGCATTAAATGGAAATTTGATTTTAAATATATATATATATTATACTTTTGTCTGCCTTATTTTTAAATCGAAAATTAAAATAAAAAGACATGTTACATTAAGATTGACCAAATTGGACAAGTGTAAAAAATTACCTATAGGCATGTAGGTATATTATACTTATCGTTATAGGTATACGTATATGTTGTATCACTTGTGTTGTTTCTTAATTCCTTGCAAGGCGTAGTGCTATTTTCAATCATGTTATTGTACAACATTTTATGATCCATCCCTTCGCCATTATTACTATTCGATTAGAATTTATGATTTCAGTAAGACTGTGTTAATGTATGAATTTTAATACATGGTAACGCGACATTTTCAAAAAAAAATATGAACACATTAAGGGCACTTAATTATCTAGGTACCTACATTTATTTATTGAGTTCTTTACCCTCACTATTTTTATACAATGGAAACTCTTCTGTATGCCACAAAACTTGTATATATATATTTATGTATATATATAATACTGCTTTGCAGGAATCATTATAGTGCTATGCGACGGAAGAGAACCATTTAGGCCACACGATGGAACCCTGCCATTCCTTGTAAGTAAAAATACACAACGTCGGATAACTTTTTTGTCTTTTTATAAATGTTTTAGTTAACTTTCATGGTTTAATCGCATTTTGTGTACCCACTCGTACATGTTTGAATAGGTATATTACTCATCACGGTACCGTGGCCTATGTACCGGCACGTTGGTCTCCCGCACGGCGGTTATCACAGCGGCGGTGTGCGTCACCAGCGCGTCTTCGCAAGTGCAGGACACGCGTCCGATAAACGTCGTCACCGGTACCACTTACAGACACCCAAGGCGAGGTATTCGCGTTCAGGTTACAAAAATACTTTTGCCCAGATGTAAGTTATATACCTAATTTATTACTATATTTGATACAAAATCTACACCTCGAAAATAATAATTTTATGTATACGGGTGACTAGTAAAGTGTCCTTTTCCCATTAAGGACGTGTATATTATTTTTCTTTCTTTTGTTTGTTTAAAAATAAATTCAAATAAAACCATCCTTTTTCATGATATTAGACTTATATTTAATTTTCAGTGTTGAACTCAAGTTCTTCCCGAGGGTACTATCTACAGAAGTCGCCTGCAATATTTTTACTAAAACGAAAAGTACCAGATATACTTGCAGAGACCCCGCTGCGAGCCATCGAAATCGATTACAACGGCCAACAAACTTTAACTCTGCATGAAGAGTGCTTGATGCCAGGGTGGCATTTCTTTTACAAGGGGGTAAAATAATATAAAAGTTATTTTGTCGAATCTTACCTACATTACAATTTGCATATGAAGGTATCCTGCTTTAAGCAATACGCTTTATTTATTTATTTATTTGTATATTCTGTATTTCACACTAGACAAATACAAAAAACATTGGAGAAGGTACAATGCTTTAGGCGCCTTTATCGCTAATATCTTCCAGACGACCACTGTTATGAGGATACATACATACATACATTATAAGAAATGAAGACGTAGAAATAACCTCCTTTTTTTGAAGTCGGTAATAAATGATGTACCAATTGCTTACCTATTGCAAATAGCACAACCAGGGAAGGTAATCAGAGGGTTTTTAGATAATGTGCCTTGACTTAGCACTTATAGTCCATTTTTATTCCCCTGTCTTATTTGGTAAACAAACATGGCGGGTTTCGCAAATAGTAACTCACATTGACAATACGTAGGTATGTAATACGTAAAGTATGGAGTAAAAGAAATGAATGAAAGAAATTAATGATGTTCATCGAAGTAGTTACTATCATATTATTAGGTGTCATAACCATTGATTGATGAAAATTAATTAGTTCAACTCTATACTTGTAGTTTTTCAAATAAACGTTTTATCTTTTTCTTATAAGCAAATTACGTAGGGAATGCAGAATCACATAGTAAAACACATACGAGTACATATGTGATGTCAATGCAAATATTAGTTTTATGACTGCAATCAGTGGCGTGCTATTATCTGTAGGTATAACAATAAACGAATGATGGACTTTATTATAATTACTATTTACGTAATAAAATCTTAAATATAAATTTAAAATCATTCAAATAATCTTTCAATCTAATTTTAGATCATTCATTCTAGGGAATTAATTCCGGCAGTGCGAGTGGCAGTGGCAGGGGCTGAATGTAAACGTAGTATTACTTCTTACATCCGTACGATATCAGAGAGAATGATTACCTACTGTAGGAATGTGGAATTCTTGTATATGTGCAAAACAGTTTTGTAAAAATTTCGTTTATACGTAAATTTATGTGATAAAATTGTGATTTTAGAACAATTTGTGGTGTAATTCGATTCGTATGCTAACAATGCACAAATCTAAACAGTCTAAAACATGTGAAAATATGTGATTTTTGTGACAAGTGGGGTTTGTTTACCAAATAAGACAAGGAGAACAAAGGGACTGTACCGGAGAATTCCGTAGACAGACAGCAACAGTGGTAAAGGAAAGTAAGTGTAAAAGGAGGAAGTACCTATGTGAATGCACAGCAAGGAGCAGAGCGAGCGGAGTGGCGAGATTAAGGTAAGAGGGGGAATTGGGGCTGAAAAACACAGCAGAGGAGAGATAAATTATGCAAATTCCGGCGAATTCGGAGTGGAAACCACTTGTGTTTCGCATGAAATTTATTGTACACGAAATACTTATACATATAGGTACAAGTAAGTACCTATAACTAAAATACAAATATACCTACCTCATTGTCCACCAAACACAAAAATATAGCAAAGGAGATAGGTACTGCCGAAAAACTGCTATTAGGCATCATTTGTCTACGATAGCGGCGCTCGCGCGCTCGTGCAAAAGATACGAGGTGGCAAAGTTTGAAATTCAGGATGAACTCATCAAAATCTGTAAATACCATTTTTCAAAACTCCTGTGGGCTTGGGCTTGGAGGATTGGGCTAAAAGGAGCGTTATGTGTTTGACCGGTATACATGTATGTATGTTCATTTCAGTCAAAAAGTATTAATCTAGAAAATATTCTCATTAGAAAGAGTTGTATACCTACAAATAGTAAGTATTAAAATATCAGCCGTGGTCATGTGCCACCTAAAATATAGTAAGTATAGTATTTTATAAGTGCAAAGTGGCATATAACCACGACTGCCATTTTAATATCAAGTACCTACTATTACAGTTTTATTACTAGGACGCCTAGTAATTTTATATTCTTATGTAGGACTTTTTTATTTATGAAATTAAGTCAACTTGGAAATGGTAATTTAAATCTCAATCTAAAAATAAAATCAAAGCCATAACACGGAAATTGTTCGATACATGAATATTTGAAGGTTCAACATTAGGTAATAACGAGCAAGAGTGAGCGAGTTACCAGAGTTATCCTTACTAATAAACAGTTTTAATTCCTATTTTAGGATAAAATTTATCCTGTTCAAAGATTCCTTTTGCAAAGAAATGGCAGAGTACAATTTATAAACATCGTCAAAAAGCACTTATGGTGCGAGACCTTGTCCATAAAGTTCCAAAAAGCCATGATCAATAGCGGTTATACTGGCCATTTTGACAAATCCTCCTGCGTTTGCGTAAGAGATGTAAGTCATATTTCCATTTACTTGTCTTATCTTTAGAGATTAACCAAGACTCACCTGTACGGTGTACCCCTAAGAACTTCGAAAGGTAAAAAAAATGAATGTGGCACTGTCACTTTTTTGTTTTTTGTTTTCCTGGATTATAATTTAGGAAGCGTCCATATCTGTGCAACTACGTGCTAAAATTCTTCGTTATTTTAGATTCTAACTTTGTCTTAACATTTTGTAAATTAACGCGTTATGCCGTAGATATGGACGCACCAAATACAATTTACCAACCTAGAGGTAACCAACTTAGAGGTTCAAGCGGGTCGTCATTGTTGGAAAAATTTTCGTCGCTTCTGTCGCAGATAAGCTTGCAGGTTGTTTATTCATACAAATGTTTTGATAGACACGGGAGCAGTTTGATTACACCTGAACATTTAGTAAGGTAGCCTTACCATTTAGAGGCTTGGTTGTAAATTTCTAGGTACCTACTCATGTTTCTTTGCATCCACATACAACCTACAGATAGGTTTTCTTCTCTAAGTATTTGTGATTGGTGTCTATGGGATGCAGTGACAACATCAGGTTCCCGTTTACTACTCATATACAATAAAAGAAAAAATGAAAGGTACAAAAACCGATTGCAATTTGGTGGTTAAAGGAACCTGAAACGTAACATGTCCCAGAGTAGGTACCACTTGAGTGAGCACTACTCAGCTTGAGCAGTCTCACGTGGTGGCATAGGTTATTATCTAGTATTAGTGCAAAAAAGTTATATAAAAAAGGCAATTATTTCAGTTTTTTCGAGCGATTGTCATAATGTAGGTAGGTATAGGTTACGACATTTACAGCGACATTTTTGTTACAGCCCGATCGCACTGCACAACCATGTCACGTAAGTTACAGTTAAAGTTTCATGTTTCCTACACTTCTACTATTGTTATACCATGATGCAATGAGCAGATAGGCATTAGGTATTTTATTTCACACCGAATACAATACTTACTACGTCCCACTTACAAAACACGGGTATTATCAAGCCCACTTTCCTGTTCCTGCTTCTCACTGCTCTGGGTATTTTTCAATAACATAGGGATTACAGTATTCTTATCCTAGTAAAGACGTAGGTACTATTTATAGTCATCAACTCGTGTCCAGTTTAATGTCCAGCCTATAACGATTGGTCAATCGTAATGTGATGTCACATTACAGGATAGATGTACCTACTTTATTTTGGTGATAAACAATCAAGATATTCAAATTCAAATTGTATATGTTCGTTAAACACTTACTGAAGTTTAGACCTTGGAGATGAACTAGGTTACAGGATAGTTGGTTAACAATAAACATGTATTTTTATGACTAAATCTCAATTAAATACTTCTTCCATATACAGGGAATGTACGGCGCTCCTTTGATATGTCATGGAAAAGTGGTGGGCATGATGATGGCACCTGATGCCCAGTGGACAAACTGCACAGGTTACAGTAACATGGTGCATTTACTTAACGGCAAACATATAAAAAGTTTTATGGAATGCGTAAGCAGGTACGAATTTTTTTCAAAAACTAGTTTTATTATGGATACGTGTGTGCGTGCGTGTGTTTTTAACCCCCGACGCAAAAGAAGGGGTGTTATAAGTTTGACGCGTCTGTCTGTCTGCCTGTGATTCGGTCGTGGCACCGTAGCTCGCGAACGGATGAAGCGATTTCAATTTACTTTTTTTTTGTATGAAAGGTGAGTTACGGGCGAGTGTTCTTAGACATATTTGATGAAAATCAGTTGAGTAGTTTAAAGGTTGTGGGGGGTGAAAGTGGCGTAGAATACCCGAATGTCTGCAAATATAATCGAGTGGGGTCTCAAATGAAAGCACATCACGTGCACATTACAAAATAATATGTTCAATGAAAATTGTCGTTATTGTGTCGGGGGTTTTTTTTAATTTTCAATTTTATGGTTATTAATGCTATAGTAAAATAATGAGAACGTATTACATATAAATAATGTATAATTATAGTTATACTCATATTAGTGTTTCCGTCCTTACAAATTCAATTTAACATATTGTTCGTAACTCAACAAGAAACATTAATTCGATAATTTTGCTCGTATGCATAACTGTCGATATGACTCCCTCAAATTCCTAATGCGCTGGAACCTTGCCACATTAATGAAGTTAGGACAAAAGTAGTAAAAATAGGCGTTGCAACAAAATATTTCATAATGCCAATATACGAATTAATTGATATTATTGATAGTGTAGGCCACTTAATGAATGCATGCATGACTATTTAAAAAATATTTTTTAAAAATAATAATTAATTTTTAATTATTTAGAATTAGATAATAGACTGAGAAGTGCGCTTTTTAACCATTAGGTAGGGTCGTTTATTTAAGAATAAGACGTTATATTACATTTAAAATATGGTAGGTGACCCAAATAAGGCCTACCTTAATTTTTTTATTATCTAACTAGCGGGTTTATAATAAAAATGCACTGGTAATTTGAAATACTTATACATATTTATTAATTAAACTTTGTAATAAATAAAACAAAATTGCTTTAGAAACAAAAATCACACGTTTGTGACCACAAATAAGTAACTAAAATGTCACTTTGGCCTTATTGGGAACCCTGTGTCTTAATAAAGCCTTAATAAAAACAAGTAAACGTTCAACTTCTTAACGAATAGAAAATGTTGTCAATTTATTGACGTTTTGGTTTAGATTTAGGTTTAGCACTTATGTCAGTAGATGGCTACATTTATAATTATCCTATAGACTAAACACAGCACACCATGTACAAATAATAATAACAATACTTAAGTTTATTTACTCTGCCAGAATTATATAAAAATAAGAGTGCGCTCCGCGTCGTTGTTGTTTTCGACTGCAGGTTCCAAACTTCCAACACGCTCACGGCCCGGGCCACTTGCTGTGCTTAGGGATACGCAAAAAGTATCGATACCTCAGGGTATCGAAACTTTTGTTACGATACCAAGTACTTTTGGCATCGATACTTTTGTTCCGATACTTTTGAGGTATCGATACTTTCCTTTTCCACATTTCTATTAATTTATAATATTAGCTTAAGAAAAAGAAAAAATCGATATTTTAAACAAAATATTTGTCACACACAACACTGACACGATTCGGGGAATTCCCGCTCACTGCTAAGCACTTATACCCTTTCCAATGGTTTATTTAACTTTTCACACATATAAAGTTTTGTAATTATTTTTGATACAATGTACTACTGGGAAAGTGGGAATATTGTACTTCATGGACGGACTCCGCCCGCTTACAGATGTGTGATTCGTAATTGACCACAGACTCTAAAACGGTATTGAAATAAATAGATTAATTATCGATTATATAAATAAAACATACAATAAAATTATTGTGATTATATTTTATATCAAATCACGTAAAAGCCTTTAATTGTTTGCATAAAAATGCCCTAAATGGCTCTGTTTTAATGCATAAATAATTTGCGTAATGAAAACAGTTCCATAGTACTCGTGTAATGGGATCGAATGTATTCGCTGCAAATTAATGAATCTAAAATAATCGTCTTGTTTGTTTCTTTATTTTTTGGCATTTTGACAGTTACGTAGGGAGGAACGATACGCTCAACTCAACCAAACGTGAGAATTCACAAATAAATCAATACGGAGGAATATAAATACTAAACTCAACGTATGAAAATGTGGATTAACATTGGCAAAAAAAAATACTCCATACCTTAAGGTATCGATACTTTTGTTCCGATACTTTTTTGGTATCGATACTTTTGATACGATACTGGTATCGAGTAAAGTATCGCTACTTTTGAAATTTTGCGTATCCTGAGCCGTGCTTGTGGTGTTAGTTAATGTACTCGCACACATCTACAAACATTGGCGGCCTTTTGAAATCTTTAAGCGGGAAGTTTTGAAAATAGGCCATATTAGGACATAGGCCTTATTTGGGTCACCTACCATATATAAAATTCAAATCGAAAAGAAAAAAGGGGGAAGAGAAGTCTGAAATGAAATTCGAGCTCAATTTTAAAATGATTTCTTTTGACAATAACTGAAATTATTTTTTATTTATTTAATAGTTCTTGTATTAAATTCTACTTGTATCTTATGTACATATATGTACATAAAATAGTGGTTAAACAATATACCTACAAATTTTATAGCAAAAACATTATTTCAATATTAGATACCTAAACAAAGTTAAATTCCGAGCATTTATTGTATTTTGCAATAAAATACTAATCTGCGACTGAACATTTCCATACATAACACGTTGATTTAGAGAAAATCCTAGGTTAGGTCCTCTTTTACTATTTTAAATTAAGGCGTCGTTTTATATTAACGTGTCCCACATTAGAAAAGTTACGCATCACGTCGATTCTCGTGGGGAATGCGGTTTATGATTGCGTTGAAGAAAGGCAAAGCCATTGCTTGGTAAGGGGAATGTTGGGTCCCCGTCCGACGTTTTATATTGTCCAGGTCAGGCTTCACCCGCTCAATAATAATAATTATTAATTGAATGATTACCGCAAGTTACTGACACTCATTCACATAAAAGACGACAGATGTTTTCTGTATATTCTAATAATTTCTAGGTTGTTCAACCCGGAATATATATTAGATTGGGATGCTATGAAGAGCTCCGTTTATGATGATTTGATAGACGACTCCAAAGACTACTTGCCAGCCATGTACGACAAAATATTAGATGATTCTAGTAGTTCAGAAGAGTTTTAAACCGTAATATATTTTGTTTTATTCTCTTATTGTGTTTTTATAACATAAAATGTAAACCTATTTAAATAATAAATAATAGCTACAACAATGAATGTACGTCTGTGGTACAAATTTAAAAAGATTTTGCATCAAAAGCAATCTGCTTATCCTTACAGCAATACCTATTTTACACTATATTCTACTCTTATGAAAAGAAAGTAATAGATGTTCTATACATATTTCTTTATAGTCAAACTCAACATTAACCTATTGAATGTCCAGTAAACAGACACAATAGTTAAACAATAGCAGTCGGACCACTAGTGGTTCGATGCAAATTAATAGTTTAATGTAATTTTAAAACGTGTACTAAAATATCTTCTATTCGTCACGTCTACGCTTTGCATAAGTAGGTATTAATGCTTGTTTGTGATGTGCATAAAATCTTTTCTTATATTCTAATACAAGTACTTACCTACATTTGTATAACAATATAATTTAAGACATGCTTGATATTTACAATATTAAACAGAATGCAACCCTCTGAACTCTAAGAGGTGGAAATATAAAATATGTACATATTTAACATAATACATAATTATAAAATTAAATATTAAATAATATTGATAAATTGAGATTATAATTATTTATCAATAAGCATGATAACAACAGAAATAGAAATAATACAGCGTGTGAAAGATTATTTTGGAGGAATCATTTACATTAAAACAACAATTATTACAGTAAACAGGTACCATAATTTCAGAAGAAATTCATACTATTAAATATAAAAAATAAAGTAAAACAGTTTTCATTTATTTACAGGTGATTAGTACTTTTTGTTTTAATAATAGAGTTGAACAATGTGTAATTTTACTTTATTATAATTTTGTTACAATATATTATTATTTTTAAATAGGTAGGAATATAAATAAATTCAATGTAGAAAAAAACGATCCGTTAAAATAATAAAAAATAATTTATTTTTAACCGACTTCAAAAAAAGGAGGAGGTTCTCAATTCGTCTGTATGTTTTTTTTGTATCCATAATATTTTGTAAATGCAGACATAATTATTACGATGGTAAAATTAAAGTTTTCAGTATGATACCAATGACATTAAATAAAGCGTGTGTTTCGAAGTCATCATAATATTATGAAATTGTCATCATAATATTATGAAATTACAATGTATTATTATTGTAAATGAATGCATCAATAATATCGATTTTATTCGGTATTTTTTATCGGTATCGATTTTATTGCTTCTAATTTTATACACCTATTGCCTAAAACAGCGCTCCAAATGGGCCTCTTACGCCGAGACTACTACAGCTATTTATATGCTCTTTTTTCATAAATTTTATCTCTGTTAGTTCATCTCTATTTTAGTACAGCTAGAACAGGAAAATGACATATTATATCACAATAGAACGTCGGCAACTAAAATACTTAAGGAACTATGTAATTTTCTCAATTGAATTATAATAATATTATGCGACCTCAACCTTGCAAACACATGACATTGACATAATTATAGGAAAGTGTATTGTTTCCACCTTCCAGGGAAATGTAACGGAGAGAGGCCCCAAGAGAGGTTTGTAAATTTCCGGGTAACAACGCAAATTAAATAAATTTAAAGAAATAATCTTCGATAAGAACCTTTACGTGATTTACTGTGCAAGTGCACAGTAGATACAAAATTATACAAGTCAAAACAACAACAAATCACAGATTAAGTTAGGTAGTTTAATGAATAAATAACGAAGTAACTAACTTATATATAACGAAGTAACGATTTCTAAAGCATACTTAATTTAACCGCTAAACTAGAACTACGTTTAGTCTATTTGGCAAGTTAGGTTAAAAAAATAAATATTTTTTATTTGTAGCTATAGTAGGTACATTAAATGTTCAAGGTTGGTTATTCAGGCATATTTCTAAAACAAGGTGTAGGCTTGAACAATATTAAATTGATGCAATACAAAACATGAAACGATACATATATTATAAAATATTAGATATCTCTATTCAAAAGTCATAATTATTTATTTCTACAAGTACCTATTATTAAACGATTTCAAAAAAAGGAGGAGGTTCTCAATTCGTCTCTATGTTTTTTTTTTCATTAAAAAATTCACATTTTATTGATTTTGCATAATATGCTAAATTGATAAGGTATTTCAGTTTATTCGAATACCATTTTCAGAAGTTTCTGTTACGTTTTAATTATATACTTGTGTGCCATTTGCGATACATGTTTTTATGTAATTATTATATGGGAGCAAATAGGGCCGAGAACAAGGTCCATCCTAGAGGTTTACAAAATTGTTATTTTTTGCGTTAAAATTACTTAATTTGGAAGTATTAGAGTAAATTATATGACATCGAAAAACTCTTCAACATTACAATAATTCTAAAGTTAATTTTCAAAACTACTTTAATTTTATTATAATCGGATAAAATTATACATCGTTTACATTTTTGGTATATCGCGATGAAAACGTCTGATTACAAGTAAACAAATAACATTATTACTACAACTAAGATCACTATCAGTATTCCGATCACCATCCACTGGCGGCGATCTACAAAACAAAAATAAACTATTATTTTGAAAATTCAATTAAGATTTATAAGTGGTTCATACTCCATACATATAGTTAGAATTCCAAGGCATGTATATGTTATAGACCAAGTGATAAATCGGGCATAATGCATATTGCCCGGGAATATAAAAATGCCCAATATGAGACGGCAATTTGATAATAATTATTTAAATAATCAAATTGACTGGGCATTATACATAATCACTTTTTGGGCAGAGTAATACACAAACATATTTAATAACCTAACCATTGAAGGGATTTTTATGTTAAATTTAGACTGCTGTCAATGACCCTCGCTTCGCTCGGGGAAAAAAATTAACCTAACCTAACCTAACCCATTGAAGGGATTTCTTTGTTAAATTTAGACTTCTGTCACTGACCCTCGCTCCGCGAATGAATTGTCCTCCATGAAAGTATGCCCCAAAATGTCACGCGTACTTCCCTTCCTGCATTTCCCTCCCCGCATCGCGTCAAACTTAGCTCTATTATCAAATTGCCCGTTTGTCACGTAGCGATATAATAATGACCGGTCAATATGATAAATAATGAAGTTTAGATAGTAATTTATCACTTGGCCCGATAGAAATAGACATTATTCATAATGCCCGCATTAATCACTTGGTCCATAACATATACACACATTATGAAACCAATTAGATTTCTCCAAATGATTAACACTGAAATTTGCACGGAGTCGCATCTACCACCGCTTTTATGGGACACCATATAGAGCATGGCAAAGATCCACTGACTGAGCAGAAACCCTGAGGTCTCATTTAAGATGGCCTGCTAGCAGGATCTCGTTCGTGGGAGTTGGAGGCTGGGGTAATGCCTTTTTTATTGCACAGATTTTACGTTTGCCTACCCAGGAATACTCATAACAAGCAAATTGAGCCTGAGGAAATTCCACGCTCAACAGTCCACGATTGCTAAACGGAAGTAGCAGCTACTTCTAGTAGCGGTTGGCAGTAGACTATTGACGCCGAAAAAAATGGACTGCTGCAACCGCTTAATTGCAGGTGACCTGTACGTTCATAATATAAAACATCAAATTTTTCATAATTGTGCATGAATATTTATTTATTTATTAATGCACGATGACAAAGGAGAAGTCATTTTTAGTTCATTTGTATGTATACATAAATAACAAAGAAACGTGCAGACCTTCTATTATTGTCAAATGGGTTCTGCAGCCCATTTTTTATGCAGAGGAATGCATTGTGGAGGAAGTACTTTCTCTGTTGTGGTGTTGTTATCATTTAAAGAAAAGTGACCTAAGAGCGATTATTTTAGCCTTCACGAGTCTTTAGACAACTTATCTTTACACATCTTCAAACATTTCTCCTACGTTATTTGAGGTTAGTTGTGTGCATGTCGTGGCTGCCGTGGTTCAGGCAAATAATGTAGAGCGTGGAAGCGAAAAAAAAGCTTAAATTTCCTCACGAAAAAAATTGGACTGCTGTGATTTGGTCATGGCAGTTAATAACAACACGTGGTTAACACGTTTGTTTAATCTTGAATTATATTTTATTGTGTAAACTGAAGAGAAAAAAAGAGAAACACATACCATTATTCATCCGGAGTAACTTTGCCACTTTTTTTATGGTAGAGTCAAGTTTCGAATCAGTGTTTTCAAGTTCCGTGTTCAGGTCATCCAGCATACTGAAATCACCAAACATTTAAAGTAAACAAAATGGTAAACCATTTATCTACCTTTCATAGTACAGGATGTCCCACTTCTGGACACAAGTCCCCACAACAGATACAGGTCTGGAGAATAAACTACTATAAGAACATACAAACTGGCGGCCGGCGCGGGTCACTAGAGGTCATCCGTTCAAGTACAGTCGCTTGCTACACAAGGGTAGATGACACACTTGTTATCTTTCTCTAAACAAAATTAAGTTTATTTATTAAAATTGTAACTTACACAGCCTGTTCATCCAATTCAATGCCTATTTGCTTAGACACTGTCTTGAGGGAGCCGACTGAATTGCTGATTACGTGGAGCTGATCATCCTGGGACATGAGCATTTTCTGTTGCATAGACATTATATCATTGTCATAGGTATCAAACCTGTTGGGGCTGTCAGTTTGATTCGCTAATTTGGAATATTTTGAGTATTTAGGAGTTGAAGTCCAATTGTTTCCAAAATGCATGGGACTCTCCTCACCCAGTAAGGGCTCCCTTGCAGTCCCGTCGTTATCGCGATTCCTGTTGAGACTCATCTTGCTTTTCATAACCTAAATTGAAAACATTCAAAGAAAATTTTCAATAATGATTACTTTCAGTTTTAATACTATGTAGTACCTACAACCAGTATTAATAATATATTTTTTATTGAATAAAAAAGATACCTGATAATGTGAAAAACTGCAAACCTAATAATGTATTTATGTAATTTTACTATAACCAGTGTCGTTAGCAGTGTAAATTATTCATAAGTCTCAGTCACAATCACGACATATAAATTATAATAAAAATTAGGTAAGTAATAATAGTACTGGTGGGGCAGTCCATAGTGACGGGTGGGATAATGGGACTCATTTTTGCTTCTAAAAACAATAATGCTCCTTTAATTATCAACAAAATCACTCCTTACTCCTTACTGAAGAAAAAATTTATAAGACTAAGATGGTAACTGCAATTTTTACCCTGTTTGAGATTTTATAACAATTTGGTAGTCACAGGCTTAACAAAATGTCTGTTGCATAATCAAACAAAAAGTTAAATAAGACTTGTTTAGAAATTAGGCCTATGTCACTCTGCAATCCTTCAAATATCTTCTCATAAAATAACGTCTATCGATAGCTCAGTATGGCGAAGTGAAAGCAGGAGTAACAAAAAACATATTCACATTTATTTCGCAAAATGGTAGTACGCTAGCATAAATAAAAGGATGTGTTGATTCTGAATTCTGCTACAACTATCAAACAAACGTCTGACTGATTATTACAACAAACAAACAAAAGATATAATAATAACATGAAACGTAAATTGAAATTATTTTTATTATTGATACGTAAAATTTAAAATACACTACGCCGGAAATTAATAACCGACCTCAAGATTATGGATCGCTGAAATTACATTGGGTTGCCAGGCACGTAACATATCGTATTTTGTTTTTACTAAGAAATTATAATATGGAATGTCTGTTACAACAATCCATATTTCATTCAAATCCGTTCAGACGTTCCAGAGATGTGCGCGTACAAACAAACAGACATACAGACAAATAGACAAAAATTGTAAAAAGTATATTGCCAGTAACCCATTAATGACCCACTACAGGGTCGGGTCTCCTTCTCGTAAAAGTATATTATGGGGCTTCAAAGCGTGTCCTGACATGGAAAAACCTAATTTCACTCAAAAATATTACATATTCGGAATTCATAGCTCAACAATTTTGTTATATTATGTATAGATAGATAGATAGAAGATATAGAAAATAAGATAATATATAAGTCTTCATAAATCTCACCTTCACTTCTTGTTTAGTAGCTTCAATGAAACTCCTTCTGTCACAAATTTCCTTGTTATCGATCTTGAATTTTGATGAATTTTTTTCTACTATGCGTAAAATTTTACGTTAAAGAAATTTTATTTGAAAATAATTTACAAATTGTTCTCTTGAAATAGTTTCACAAACTTATAGCCTGAGGGGCTAACAACTAGCAAACATTTTCTAAAATCTCATATTTTAACATTTATCACATTGGTGGAGTAGCGAGTTGTCCACCATCACCCCACTGAATTCTGTTGATTATAGAATACGGGTGACTTTGAATTTTGTGAAAACATCGCAAATAATTTGTACAACCTGAAAATAATTTTAGTAGTATATTTATTGTGAAAAGTGGGCTACTTCTCTATCCCCCCAATGTAACCTACATGGCCGGCCTCTTCTCACATAAATATCATAGTATGGATGGAGCTTGCATCACCTATATCTCTTATATCGTATATAAAATTCTCATGTCACAGTTTTAGTTACCATACTCCTCCAAAATGACGACCGATTTTTATGAAATTATATATGCATATACAGGTCTTAGAATCGGCTACTGTCTATTTTTCATTCCCCTAAGTGATAAGGGTTGTCCACACCTAACATTTTTATTTTATTTTTTGGACAAATTCAAAGTCAATTTTTAACGCTCGATAACTTATATCGCAAAACAACGTTTGCGGTGTCAACTAGTATTGTATAATAATAGTTAAACTTTAAAAAGGATATTTATAGTGTCTTCTAAATCCTCTAGATCCCATTCGATACTTCGTAGAGCATTTCTCAACTCAGTTGATGTCCATTCTACTTCAGGGCTGTTGGGAATGATAGGTGCCTTAGATATCTCCTGCCAGCGAAGATAAAGGCCCCGAGTCTTGTTCAATGCTTTAAACACCTCACTGTTATAAATTATATTAATTATTATGTATTTGTTTTTCTAGAATAGGGTTGTGTTGCTTACACATTTACACATAGTAATAAAGGAAAAAAACAGGGTGGAATCAGTACATTGATTGATAGATTAAAGCTTCTAAACAACATGGTATACTTAGGCTATTATTCTTTCTTAGCAAATACAATGGCCTTAATTGCAGTGCAAATAAATAAAGTAAATGTCACATGAGTGACATCTTTGGGTTTTTTTGAGATGAAAGGTCTAAAACCTTTTTATGTGTATCAGTTAGTAACCCATTACTGACCCGCTACCAGGTTGGGTCCCCTCTCACAATGAGAGGGATGTAGGACTTAGTCCACCACAAAGCCTACTGCAGGTTGATTGGTGGACTTCACATAACTTTAAGAACATTTTTTTTGTGAGCTCTCAGGCATGCAGGTTTCCTCACAATGTTTTCCTTCACCATAACAGCAGGTGATATTTAATTTTATAAAGCGCACATAACTTTATTTTACAAAGTTATTGGTGCATGCCACTAGGATTTGAACCCGAACCCCTAGATTCGAGGTTGAATTAGCTAAGCCACTGGGCTATCACCACTTATTATGTGTATCAATCCATATAATTATTACATACATCAAAAACTTTTTATGTAAAAAACATATTAAATTCTGAATGCTACATATATATTTATTTATTTTCACTTAAATAAAATATCACAATATGAACATTATACATTATTTAATAATGTGTAAATTATATAAACTTGTGCCTCTATACATTTATTAGAATAAAGTTCTACAGCAAAGAAGTGAGACACAAAATAGTAGTTAGGAATGGCCAAAACTTGCACCAAAGCAATGGATTTGTGTAAGCATTTGTGTAAGCAGTAGCTTCACAGACCCTTCACAAATAGAATAGCTTCTATTGGACCCATGGTTATAATTTACTTTGTGAAGGAAATTCAATTTTTTATTATTTACTTTGACCAACTGTAGCAGTTGTACTTTTTTGTCAATTATAAGGTTTTTTTAAGCTGAAAGTAATTTTGCATTTTGGAAACATGCATGTAATGTAATACTATAATTTTTAAATAACTACATATTGAACCTAGCTTGTCAAAATTGACATGCAGGGAAGTCATGTACTTTGTGGTGAAACTTAGTGCAGTCCATAAATGTACCTACAACTGTGAATGAAATGGTAGGTATGAATTTCATAATTAATATAACTGTGAACCTATCATACAACACATAATATAAATACAACTGGCCTTCTGTGCAGCTAAAAAGGTAATATGAACCCACTTACTCCTTAACGACGTAAAAAGGGTCTTCTAAAGTCATGTCAGATACTAAAAACCTGTTTCGCGAAATGTATCATGAGACGAATGATAAAAACACAAAAAAAACGGCAACAACTGACGATACATCAAATATACATAAGGTGCAAATAGCCTCGACTATGACGACTATCCCTTGCCTATCCCACAAAATATCGACAGCGCAATGCCTACCCCGAACTCCGATAGAACCCGACGAAATTGCTATCTCCGTCCCTTGTTGGCCTACGGAAAAGGCTATGGCTGCAGCTGCGTGGTGATGCCGTCCGCATCGCGCAATCGCATAGCTTACTTACCAAAGGTCCGAGGGTTCGAGTGTCACCAATCGCCACCTCACATAGCGAAAAACCCTTGTACATCAACACTGGTCTAATAAGTTTCTTTGCTTCTATTAAAGTATCACATCTATCGTGGGTAAATGTATATCATTTTACTCGAGAAGTTAATAATCAATGCCAAAGCATCTTTATTTTATTTTGTTTCATTTTAAATAATTTGATTGACAAAATTGACAAATGTTAATGTGCGAAAACGTCAGACATCAGCTATCTGACACTAATCTGTCTGTGTGATCGCGCGTTCTATTCATGCTGATTGCTGAAGTTATAATAAAGGTACTATAATAACTTAATGCGCGCGTTATCTTGAAAACTTCTCAATGAAAAGTGACACAATGATTGAGTTAAAATTATTATTACAGATTATTATTTACATTGGTGGTATAATGCTGTGGTAATTTGTGGAATAACGTTTATGGTAAATATTAATAATATGTTATTTAATATATTTCAGTTGAACAAATCATCAATGTACAAAATCAAGTTAAAACTTTTAACCAATGACATCAAACTAGGTGCCATGTAAACCGATAAAAATTCGGTGGAGCTTAAAATAATGACGTCTATTTTTATGTCTTGATGTTGCTGATAGACCATGTTATTGGAATATTTAGTAATTTAGGTAAGTACTGAAGTACAATTTGTTTTGTTTTCGAATTAGCTTTATGCTTCGTTCACATTAATAACGTTCTAAAGCTTTTTAAGCTACACGTTAAATACAAAATACAACATAGTGTGGACAAGGTTTAACGTTCAAACGTTTTCTTCTAGATACCTATTTAATAAGGAATTTATATTTAAATTACTATATTATCATAATTAAATTACTATATTATAACAATACCTAATTAAAGTTAAAGCTTAAAATGTAATCGATTAGTACCTACTAAATCAAGATAATTTATGCTACTCTAGACTAGACGACTCACATGATTACAGCTCTATTATTAAAAACAAAAATTCTGCGCCGAAGCAGACTTGCCAAAATGGGCCTCTTATTGCGGAGCTACTGTAATTTTACATGTTATCTTAAAGCGCTCTCCAAACTATCCTTACCTTACTTCCTTAAATCAGATTTACAATGTAAATGTGTGAAGGGTAAAGGACTGTCCAAAAGATTATTTACTTTCCTTACCTTACTTCCTTCAAAATAAGGACGGACTAAATTGGATAAAATTGGCCAATGTGTAGGGCTGTAGTTTATTCAACCATTCCAATTTTCACGTCATTGACGATCAGTACTACAGAACACAATAATTACTCTAACGAGGTTGCCATTGGCACGGGCTATTACGAAGTTTTGTCAACCCCATTCTAGACTAAAACGGTAGGAAAGCTTAAAAAACGTGGATTATCTAAAATAATTATCATGTTAATGGAACAAATATAATTGTATACAGCCTCAGCGAGACAAGATAACGGTGGATACCCTTAATAGTTACGAACATCAAAACTAATGCCATCATTTAAATATAAGATAATTTGCGAAGTCCTATTAAGTAGTAGCGTAGTAATTTTGCGGTTTTGCTGAAACTGGGGGAATATGCATAAAAAATGAGATTATGTTAACATTTTGTATTATATTTTAATCTGTCGTAGTAAATAATACTTAATTTGTGAATATGATTTAAAAGGAAGTTTAAGGAAGTAAAGTAAGGATAGTTTGGAGAACGTTTTACGTTGCAGCTACTATAAAGTCGTTGATGACTGTTTTATTATTTACAGTTATTATATTATATCTGTTTCGGTCTCATCTCATCCGTCTGTTATCTGTAGTATTTTAATCGGACTTTATTATTGAAGGAATTTGTTTGGTTCAGTAGACATAGACAGTAATTCAGTTCATTTCATTCTTCATAGCTCATCTTTGGCACGCTGGAAAAGTTAAATATTTTACCCGTGATAATTTTACAAAAGAGGATATGCAAAATAAAATGAATTCCGTGCTAAATCCTGAGGCTCCTGAGTTTTATCCGCACATAACATCATTTACACAGGTATGTATTTAAACTACCAATATATATTTATCTGATAATAACAACATTAGCATGTGTTTTTATTGCAATCATATTATTATTTTTATTTCTACCTTTACATCAATTGTTCACCTTGATCTAGATATACGTTGTTAAACTTGTTAAAGGCACTCAACATAGACTCCGGAAAAAGGTGTTTCAGATTGCAAATATTTTTCATGGACAAAGAAATTATTAGTACATATGCATACGTCATATAAATTGGAGGTCCTCGCACGTGCAATGTTAAGCTAATACATATCCATAATAATTATTTAAGGATAGCACAATGTTATCATCCTATTATTTTCTTTAATACTTGTCTAATGTCAGATTTGGTCATGTTTACTACTCATACTACCTATAGCTGTTTTCAAATGAACAGGTTAAGATTAAAAGTTATTAATGTGGTTGTGGTAAAGTATCAAACTACGATTGCTATTTAGTACTAACTAAAAAAGTAGCATTTTTATAGGTACAGACAAGTAACATACACCATTTTACTGAATGTTGGGCTTATTTCGACCAGAATGCTGGGAATGATGTGAGTTATGACAACATGATTATAAAAATATACTTTGCATGTTGCAACTACTGTTGTTCATGTAGCAGGACGTATAACCTTTTATGAATTACAAAGTCAGAATGATAATGATTAAATATTGTTTTTCTCTTCTATATAGAACACTAGCAGGTGAAATGCATAAAATTATTTAAAAATATACCAAACTAGTATTTTCCCGACCTTTAAAAAAAGCAATAAATATGATACTGAATGACTTCCACGTTAGGGAGAATTTTGGAGTTTTTTTTTTAAATTATAATCAACTAGTCAGCCCAGCAGGTGACACCCTGTCCTTAATTTAAATTGTCTATCCAAGGTACTTCTACATGACTATATAGCTATTATTATATCTTACCTTGGGTCTCAAAACTATCTGCATACCAAATTTAACTCTAAATTGGTTTGGTGGTTTAATAGATACACAGTTCCAGAATTTTACCTGCACAGTTGCCATTCTTGTGGTATTTTCAGGATAATAACTATTTTATGTCCTATTTTAGGTTTCAAAGTTTCTTCATACCAAATCTGTTCTGTTGCTTAAAAGATAGACAGTCCCTGTTTACCCCCATAGTTCTCTGTCTTTGATTGGGTCTCAAACTATCTTTGTCTCAAAGAAGAGACAGACGGACAGAGTTACTTTCATCTTTATAATATTAGTATTGATTAATCATACAATAAAACAATATTAGTTTGTGACTGCTATAAATAGAAATTAATATTAAGTATAATTTACTATTTCATTGTAACTAAGAAATCGTTAATACTACTCTGTCAAGTTATCATGACACCTGGCTATGTACTCTACACTTCTTCCACTTCCAAATGTTAGGGGTGGACAACCCTTATCACTTAGGGGTATGAAAAATAGATAGTAGCCGATTTTCATACCTACTGAATGTGCATATAAAATTTCATAAAAATCGGTCAAGCCGTTTCGGAGGAGTATGGTAACTAACATTATGACATGAGAATTTTATATATGAGAGGAAATGAGACCTAAATGAATTTATTATCCTTTATGGTAACATCATTTATAACATTTAGTACATGTACTTTATCTCATAAAAACAAAAGATAATCCAAACAAATTACTAGATACTATTCATATCCTAAATAGTACCTATATAGATTTTATAGGTCGACTAAGTTATTTTGTTATCAACTTAGCAAGCAATAATCGTAACAATTTTCGGATAAATATGAAGTGGAAACCAATTTTGTCGGCTGAATGTACTTTGACCAGGTAGTACTGTTAAGTATAGAAATTCAAACTTTACAGATACTGTTGTACAAACCAAAACACTTAAATATAATGTACTTTAATATACAATGTGTTTAATATACATGTTTACACATGTATGATTTAACCACACATTGTATAAAAATTTTACTAAAAAGTAAAATTTTACTAAAAAGTAAAATTTTTAAAGTCGAATATAATTGGCAGACAGAGATATTACAAGAAAAATAAATATAATTACAATTAATATAAAATTTTCGTATCATTGACCACCTGTTTTTGGGTTTTATAGACTATTGTATTTCATTTTTTGCAAGATTTATTAATTAACCCCCGACGCAAAAGAAGGAGTGTTATAAGTTTGATGTGTCTGTCTGTCTGTTTGTCTATCCGTCTGTGATTCGGTCGTGGCACCGTAGCTCGCGAATGGATGAAGCGATTTCAATTTAGTTTTTTTTGTATGTAAGGTGAGTTACGAGCGAGTGTTTTTGGACATGTTTGATGAAAATCGGTTGAGTCGTTTAAAAGTTGTGGGGGGTGAAAGTGGGGAAGAATAACCAAATGGCTGCAAATATAATCGAGTGGGGTCTCAAATGAAAGTGCATCACATGCATATTACAAAATAATATGTTCAATGAAAATTGTTGCTATTGTGTCGGGGTTTTTTTAAATGATCAATTTTATGGTTATTAAGCTTTTGATTGCTAGTGTAATTACTTGTCATGTTGGTCAATGAGCCAGTCTTAATTTCTACAATCATCACAGCCACTAACTCATAAACAATTTAGAGAGTTTATTTATGGAGCCTTGTTATTTATTGTCTGCTGCAGCTCCATAAATGAGTTGAGGGAAAGAGCATCAATAGCCTGCTAGGCAATTTTTTTTGACCACTTAATCTTTTCCTTTTCTAATTGAAAATTGTAGCATTGACTGCAATTTGATGACCTTTTACCTTTTACATGACCTTTTATGACCATTAACATGCCTCTGCTATAAGCCTTAATCTTCCTTAATCCACAAATGTTTTTTGCCACCACATGATTCGAACCTGAATCTCACATCTAGCAAGAGATTGATTTCTTAGTAAGACATAGAAGACCACTAATATTATCACTTTTTTCACTTAAAGTGAAAAATATATTTTCATGAATAAAAAAATTATTAATTACAATAATTATTATTTATTAAATTTATTGTTCCACTTGATAATTTTAGCATAAATAAGAACATTATGTTACACTAACATAATGTTCTTATAATAATAAATAAGAACATTATGTTACACTAACATAATGTTCTTATTTATTAGGCAGGGTGCATGTTTGCAAATTCTATTAAAATATAGACAGACTCAGTGGCTAATAAAAGTTAGAAATCCCGATTTTTTTTTTATTTAATTACATTTATGCTTAGCTGTTGCATGATGTGAATAATATAATCTAATTTTTATAGTATAGATTTATTTCATGAATAAAATTTTTTTGAATAAACTACAATGGACAGTAAATAAACAGAGCCATCCGCCACCTTGTAATACTTATTATCAGATTTTCCCAGGAAGTACGAAACTTAGAGCATTCATATTTATATCACAGAATGTGCGTTTTATGCTAATTAACGCCTGTAAACTCGTTGCACCGAGGATCTGCTGATTCGAAGTCTGTGAGCGACCACGTTGCCCAAAGCCTGCTTGAAGTAATGTCAGCTTGAGCTGCTTTCTGAGGTGTTGTATCCATTTTTACCGATAAAGGTGGCATAACCACACTTCAATATCAAAACTTTAGTCAAAACAGAGCAAATCGTTAACATTTTCTTTGTTGCTTGATTACAGTGTCAGTTGCCAGTACTTTAGATTAAATTTATGGTCATTTTAATTGTTATTAAATACCCTTTCTGTAGGTATGAGTTTGATGGGTGTATGTTTTCTACTTCCTGAGAAAATCGGATTAATGTTACAAGATGGTGGGTGGCTCGGTTTATTTGCTGTCCAGTATATTTTACTTGGATATTACAGAAAGGTAGAGAAATATTTTGATGATAAATTTAAATTATGTTTCAGGGAGCATATAAGTCCATTCAGAAGACAATACTGTCGTCAAATGCCTTTCCATCTGGAGAATCCTACAAATTCTTCAATACATTTTCTGATTTTGATATTGTTACATGCCAGTTAAGTGAAAATGTTGTTGTCAAATCAAATAAAATCATCATCAGAGAAATGCCCGCTGTGAGGCTCAAAAAGTGAGTATGATTTTTTAAAATATTTTTTATATGTACCTTGCACACTTAAAATTAATTAATTAATCAAAAATAAAAATATAAAAAAGTTAAATAAAAAACAAATGAAAAGTCATGTTCAATTGTTAAAAATCGTAATGTATAACTTTAACTTCACACAATATTACCAAAACCCTCTCTCCAGGGGTAACAAAGATTATAAACAAACTTATATTATAAATTTTAGGTCTTACACTCTTAATATCTTTTGAATGGAAAGTCAATTTTATTAATTCTAAGGACTAACCTAGCTACTAATAAAGTAGTCAACAATCTAGGGGTGATATTTTTATCTTTTTCAAATGAAATAACATAATAAAATTGGGTTACATTATTAAAGATTACAAAGGGATCCTTAATATTTTTGAAAATTTTATAATGCCCATGTTACGACTGAATATCGCTTTCTATTTGTGAGAGAATTTTCAAGATAGTTTCAGTAGTTTCCAAACCTATTCATTGCAATTGTGTATGAAATATACAATACCATATTCCATTAAAGTCACATATCATGAACTTTCCCAATGTTTTCAAGTAAGGTGCACACATTTTTAAAGAAAGTAAAGTTGTTTGTAAATTATTGCAAAATTTTATATCATTAGTTGTGATAAAGTAATTTGTTTTGGTTTCTAGAAAACTCATTTGTCCTATTATGACCTTTATCTGTTATTGTTATACATTTATAGACTTAATAAAAATATTATGTTTGCAGTATCATTTTTAACAATTTGGGTATTCTTTACAATGATCTGGTGCAATAGAGTTGCACTAACATAGCTTAGGCTTCATGTTTAAATGGTTAGTGTGTCAATTGTGAAATTAACTTATTATTTTTGATAGTAATTTAGTTGTGTATTAAAAGTTTTTTTTGTATTGAGGATTATTACAAAACAGTGTTTATGAATGTATGAATTTTTTGGGGTGTTGATGTGTAGATATTTGAAATCGTTATATTATTCTTATCATATTTTCTCTTTTAGAAATAGATTTATATGTTGTATCTTTCTTAATTAACAGAAGCGATGTGACTTATAATACACAAAAAATTGTGGACACTAACGACAGAGTGTTGGATAGAATCGAAATCAATATGAATTCACTGAACCAGAACAGCGCAGTCAGTAACCAGCATCGAGATGAAATGAAGCCTAGCTACGTGACTTCCTCGTGGAACTACACTCCTATTATAACTACGGTTCAGGTTTTTTCATGAATATTATTTGATTTACAATTGTCTTGAACGTTATAGCTATTTATTTTCTACAACAATATTTTAAAAATACAATATTTCTAATAAATTTTATTAGAAATTATCTACCTTATATTTTTATATATATATACAAAAATCCTGTATTACAATGTAGGGCTATGATCATTTCAAAACTATTTATCTAACTTACCCCGCTGTGCTTAGGTCTACTCTCTGATTGAGAATTATATAGATCACACTATTGTGGAGGGGCTGGGATATCTCCACATGTATTTAAAAACAATACATAAACATTATGGAGAACTCAAATGTGTTTGAATTTTGTCAATCTTGAAGTATACAATTTATCTTAATAAGATTAAAAGCTAAGCAATTTTATTGGCAGAGTGAAGCATGCAAATTAACCTAGCTAAATAATATTTTATGGTGCTACTCATGTTTCTATGATATATTTATTATGGACTGTCATTTTATATTACAGCTGGGATCAACGACGTTTCTGGGTGCCAAAAATATTCCTCGACCTCAATTAAACTTTAAAGATCCCGTTGACAACACCGACAGCTTGTGGGTGCCGAAAATTTCCGATAAGCCGAACAACATTAAGCCATTGGCTTTAAAAATTATCTACAATGACAGAGGAGAGGCAGTTGGGTGAGTGTGACACGTAGAATTAAAGAATTTATTGATACATAAAAAATACTAAGAATATGATCGTAAACAGCGGCGATAGTATAAAACTGTGTAACGCATGGACAACGTTAGCCTTGCTCTCTATCCTTTTGTCGTTAATTGAGTTATCCTGCTCTATCGCAAGCACTGCTCAGCTAATATCTATATTTGAATGCAATGGAAATTTTATTCTCGTTACAAGCTAGATCTAACCACTTTGCCACTTATCTTGTTATACCAGAATTCATTGTAAAACTGCAGTGTCGTATATATCATAATTAGTGTCACAGCAGATCACTCTCCCTGTTTTCATTCAACTTTTGTCAAAGTATTTATCAAATTTCTTTTAAACATTCTCTGTTCATATAACTATATAGATTCATTTATTTTGCCTATGGTTGTTAAGAAAATAGCTGGTAACCATTGGAGTTTAGTGACTATACCCAGCCATGTGGTGTCTGGATTAGAGTTTATTTTTGCGGACTTCAAAAAAGGAGGTTATCAATTCGACACATATGTATGTATGTATTCTCAGTACCGCACAATTTTTGCATATGTTGGTCTGTTACTGCTTCCAAACAAGTATATAAGTAACAAACAGGATTCGTATATCTATCTCGTACTAACATACTGTATTATTAGTCATATCTCTTTCACATTACCAATCTCTAACGTTAGTTAGTTATAATACATCTATGGTTCACCACTTAGTGTTGGTAAACTTCACATTCCTTTAAGAATATTATAAAGGTCTCTCAGACTTGTAGGAGTAAAGTACCTACACTTTAACTAAGAAGAATCATTTGAAATGGATGAGTTCTTCGGGTGTTTCTTGCCTCAGCGATATATATAAGTCTTAAGCATTTTTTTACTAAGTATTCAAATCTCAATGTCAGTCTTATTTTTTTTAATGCGAGCCACAATCTGCTTATTAAATGACAGCTCATTTTTTAAAATTATTTTTATATTTGCTGTATCCATGCAATGTCAAAGAGTTTAAGAAGAAAGTCTATTTGAGGACCTTAAAAATAATACTGACCGTGAGGTATGAAAGAGATAATACCAATGTAATAATTGCAAAGTGAAAAATTAAATTAAATTATCAAGGTAAAACAACACCACATCAGTATTTTTCTAATGATGCCAATATATTGTATCTCTGCAGCTATGCCAGTAACTCCATCCATATTGAGTTTAGTCGGCAAGAAACAGTATTTACTTATGGTGACTTTCAATAATTTTTTTTTTTTTATAAATGGAGCAAGCAAACAGACAGACGGGCCACCTGATGGTAAGTGGTCACCGTCGCCTACTGACACGTGCAACACCAGGGGGGTGACCAGTGCGTTGCCGGCTATGAAGGAGAGCTTTTTTTATGCCCTTCTTGAAGAACCCCATGTCATAGTCCTGCGGGAATACATCAGCCGAATTATCTATACAGAATAGATAGTCCTATTACAGTTTGGTTTCCGTTACTGAGCAACATTATATTTCAAAATACAAAAAAGCAATAGATTCGCTCACAAGCAGACAACAAATCGGTACAGAATAACGCCTTAGAAATAAAAACATTAGTTTCACTGAATATTTGAACATGCTGGCTACATAATTGGCAGACGCCTCAAAAATTTTTGTAATATTGCTATGCTCGTTTTTGCGAAGGATTTAATATAATACAAACCGCAAATCCATTTTAAATAATATCCATGTCACTTATGTCCATTCTAAATTTCAGTGGTACTGTGTCCTATGTGCGAGCCCACAACCTTTATGTTTTTATACTAATAAAGTTCTCTTGCAATGACCTTCTCATTTAGGCCTACGTCCACTACGCTGGCCTGTTGCGGGTTTGTAAACTTCACATGCTTCGAGAACATTAAAAGGAAAAGCCAGGCATGCAGGTTTCCCTATTCTGGTTTTTTTCTTCACCGTTACAGCAGGTGATATGTCATTAGGAACCATTATTAGGAACTTATTAGGACTTAAGAACATAACTTATTCGGAACCATGCGACTGACACATGCCACGGGTTTGGAGTCCAGATCCCTTTAGTAAAAGGCCGTATTCATAGCCACTGGGCTATCGCTGTGTGTGTATCGCTATACAGGATTAAGCATAAAACACCAACAACCTCGCAACACTAGGTAGCTAACACCATAAGCAACAACTTTTGTTCTATGAGTTCGAACATAACCCAATGCATAAAAAATAAATGGTTCAACAAATTTTTGTTGCACTGTTGTGACATTTGTAAGTTTACGAAAATATGTTTCATTCATGAATGCTCGCATTACCGACGGTCGATTGGTGGGCGAATAGGTCAAGTTTAATCAAATGCGGTGGCCCCACCCCGCGAATTCCTCCGGGAGACGCTTCGCACAGGTTTGTTAACGTAATAAATTAAGAAATATTTTTGTATGAAATTAAAAATTAACAAATTACCAAAAGTCTTAGAACAAACGTTGTTGCTTATGGTGTTAGTTACCTAGTGCTGCGAGGTTGCTGGTGTTTTAGGATTAAAACAGGTTTAATAATAAATATATCCAGTATAGTTTTAGATGTCCAAAATGTTTAATGTTACTAACTGTGTTAATATCAGTGGCTGCTGACTGTAACAAAAATTAAATGTTTTCAGATACGAACATCCGTACAAAGTTGAACTGAGCCTGTACGAGCCGCCGCCCGAATTCCTGGAGCCTGAGTCCGGGCCGCCGCTATTCCCCGCGCCCATGGAGCAGACCAAGCTTACGTACGTCGAGACCGAGTCGCAAGTTGACCAACTCGTCGAGCACTTGAGCACTGTTAAGGAGCTCGCCGTCGACGTGGAGCATCATTCCTACAGAACCTATCAAGGTACGAGTATAGTCCGACCGGAGCTTTTCCACATGTTGCACAATTATTTTGAACGAATTTCTTTTACGGGCAACAGCTCGAATAATGACAATATCTTGTTCTTGGCCAATAAGCTTGCAAAAAATTGATATTCTATATTTCTGATCCACTCCTACAACTACCTAAAGGTTGTCTGGCAGAGATTGCAGTAAGCGACGAGACCGCTTTTGAATGCACACCATTTCTTTTTTTTAATGTAGTTTTCCCGTTATGTTGTATGTAAAAGGAGTATAAAGAGTTTTAACATTATGACGTCACATAAAAAATCAATAATTTCTTTTTTTGAAATACCCAATTCAAACCAGCAGGGGTTTGGCCTCCGCACGGCTCACCAGCGTCTTAACCTCTACGCCACGCAGCTCGTCAATATGTACTGATATATAATTTGTTGTTATATCTATTGATCAAATCATTGTTTCAGGGATCACGTGTTTGATTCAAATTTCGACTGACGAGGGTGGCGACTTCATCATCGATGCCTTAGCAGTGCGCGAGCACATCCACAAGCTCAATCTGCCCTTTACTGACCCCAAGAAACTCAAGGTGAGCTGGACGAAGTATATTTATTTTCTCTTGAAACTTGTAAAAAAAGTGGTAAACCTCAGTGGCTAAGATTTCGGCCTCTTGCTTACTTCACCGCCACCGTCACCGGCTGTGACGGTGAAGTAAGACATCACATGGAATGTCACTGTGATAATTATATGCAGGAAGGCATGTTAAGCCTAGTAACTCAATTGGGATGATGTGACAGTCAGTTAAACCGGTTTCTAGTTGAGGACCTCGCATTTATCTGACATACTAACATGTATAACTAAATTAAAAATATACAGATAATTAAAATGAGACTGATAAATAGTCTTGATATCAGTTTATGAACAAATTGCACAGTATAGTTCCGAACGTTAATTGGGTGTTAAGATCAATTTGTGCATTATGTTTCAATAGTTCAATAGAGCTCCTATTAATCTATAACTGTTCAATTGTAAGGTGTTCCACGGAGCTGACATGGACGTGTTGTGGCTGCAAAGGGACTTCGGTGTTTACATAGTGGGCCTGTTCGACACCTACCGCGCTGCGAGGGCGCTCCAAATGACTGGATTAGCGCTCAAGAGTTTGCTCCACCACTATTGTCATAAAGAAGTTGACAAAAAGTAAGAATGTGGAATAGTAATAAAACTGAAGTGAAACTGTTCTCTTAACCATATATCAGATTGATATTTATAACATCACAATATTTTTGACATTCAATATACGTGACACGAGTCTGAACTTTATATTACCCGAACCACAACTACACCACAACATCGTGACAAACGGCGCTCAAGCTGTCGTTACGTGTGGATAGTGTGAGTGGTCTGTGTGCATTCAGCTATTAGTTTTCATAAAAATCAATACACGCCGACATAATTATTGTGTTTGAGGTGCGCGTGATACAAGCCTTGCAGAAATTATTTTTATTTTCGATTGTCAGATATCAATTGGCGGACTGGCGCATCCGGCCGCTGCCGAGCGAGCTGATAGACTACGCGCGCCAGGACACGCACTACTTGCTGTACGTGTGGCGCCGCATGAAGGCGGACCTGCTCAAGGCGAACGACGGAGAAGTTCGATTGCGATCCGTCTTCGATCTAAGCAAGGCCATATGTGGAGCGGTAAGGACATTCACCCATATACAGTACTCGTATGTGAAGGGCACGCCAGGGCACGCACTACTCGCTGTACTCGTGGCGCCCGCATGTAGGGCGCGAACGACGAAGAGGCACTACTGTGGTCCGTCTTCGATCTAAGCAAGGCCGGTCGATAACAACAGCGGTCATGTATATACGTGAGGGAAAAAGGTGGAGTTTGAAAAATTGTGCGCACCACGCCATGTTGTGGAAAACTTGGAACTAACTTATTATACTGGCAATTATTCGGATGATGACAAATTCATGCTTTTGAACCAATGAGCTTGTTAAATTATATTGTTATTTATAAAATGTGAATATTGTTTGATCAAAATGCCCTATAAAACTATAACTAACACATATCCGCGCAAATAAATGTTTTTCATTTTTAAAACTTGACATTGAAAACATTGTAATAGAAGACAGAAACTGGCGTGGTTATATCAATGATAAATGTTGCAACCACAGAGATATATAGACTAGAGGATACAAGTCTCATTACCTCTATAGAAGTTGTATATATCTATAACTCTACCAAGCGTGCCATTTTAATTAAAAAAAATACTAACCGATGAAAGGAAACGTTTCCGGTGTCTCGTCCTTCTTTTTTGTGTAGTTTTTACAACTTTAAATATTACAACAAGGCATTTTTCTCTGTTTTCGATGACGTCTGCGTTCGAGAACGGTATGAAGTGGCGCTAAAAGAAGACAATTTGTCTCCTTTGTTACTCGCGAAGTACATACACTTGCGTGCTCTAGTCCATATAGCTCTGTGGTTGCAATCCTCCTTGAAGGTTTACGTGTATTTAGGAAAAAGATAACTAAAAAACACGCCTTTGAAGAACATCGAACTAAAAAGTTAAAAATAATTTTCAAAATAAGTTTAAAACATTAATGAACGAAAAATACTAGTGTTATTGTGAAAAAAGCGTGGGGGCTTTGTTCCATATTTTTCGTATATCGATTGAGCGCCCGACGCCCCACTTTTTAGTTCGATTTATATCACTTTTTTTGTTAATTATAACGGGAAATTATGGTTTAATTATATTCTTTGAATATTCTTCTTTACGACTATGCAAATGAAATCTAGTCTTAAATAATGAATTAATTTGTAATTAATCATCAAAGTTGGTGAAAATAGAGAATTTTCAATTTTCAAAAATTAATAACTCAAAACTATCAACTTTTGGCAAATTTCATAAGAGTAACTTTCATCTCAAAAGTCATAACTGCCCGAAACATTAAATAAAAAATATTCGATCCCCAAAAAATTATTTTAACAATTGTTTAAACAAATGGTTATAAACAATGGAAGGCCCGGGATTTCGCAGAAATAACTAAACGCGTGTTAAAAAGAAAATTAGATCTTTGTTGCCAAAATTTTAGTAGTCAAAGCAATAATACGACAGTAATTAATCGAAAAAACCATGACTAAAGTCAATACAAAACGAAGTTTCAAAAACATTGAAGGGTGGTTCAAATACCCAAGAATGTTCAAAATTACCCGGGCTGTGTACCCTTGTTGTACAAAGTATATTGTATGATTGTACTGTGTGAACGGTTGGCAGACATACAACAAGATGGTCGTGGACGAGACGAGCCACCTGCCGCTGTACGTGCGCTCGAAGCGCGCGTTCAACTCGCGCCAGATGGCCGCCTTCAAGATGCTGTACCGGTGGCGCGACGCTCAGGCGCGCCTGCTCGATGAGAGTGTCACGTGCGTATTGATATTGATTAACTCCAAACTGTAAATAACACTTCATACTCATCAATTCTATGAATGCGACACACACGAGACAAGAACTCATACACCAAACAGAAAAATAAATTTTAACTCATCATTCAAATCTCTGCTCCGCATAGCGCATCGTTGTCCCAAACACTGCGCCACGCAGGTTATGCTACTAATGTTACGCACTGTCGGGATTACGCATTGGAATTTAAATCAATAAAATAAATAGACATTAAATTTTAAAAAAATGTATAAGACCAAGCAGAGGCAGTAGCCTACCTTATGGTCAGCGGTCACCGTCGCTTATTGATGAGCAAACAGAGGAAACACCAGCGCGTTGCCGGCTTTGAAGGAGACATTTTTACACCCTTTTGTGATGGGAACCCCATCATACAATACATCACCTTTAGGACTGTTTCAAAGTATGTGGAGGACAGCCACAAATCTTAATAGTATTAGACCAAGCGCCCGTGGCTCCCTTAAAGTATAATTATAATTAATTATGCTTTAAGTACTAGATGTCATTTGAACGAGGCAGTTATTAACATTATTACAAATAAAATATAATTTAAAAAACTGATCTTTATACTTGAACGAATTTGAGGCACAATTTTACTCACCTTTACTACCTGTTACCCGCCGAAGCCGCGACCCAAGTTCCATAGTCAGGGTACGTTCATACTTATATTGTGGGTATACATAGAAAAAATTCAGCTTTTATAATATAACGAAGGCGTGGGAGCTACGGGCTCTTGCTCTATAAGCTCTCAGCAGGGTTAGGTCCATTTCCAAAAAATCACAAAATATCCCACCTATCATAACAAACATAGTCATAGTAATATTGTGAATGTCATAGACATGCAATTGTAAATAATACTCAATAACAAAGACAAAGACAAAACGTTTATTTGCACATTTACTGTTACAAATTATTTAGATCAATCTATATTTATCATTTTTAAGTATGCAAATAAAAAGTAAATAAAACTAACAAATTAAATTCATAAATAACTTAATTACATTAAATTAAACACTTTAAATACGATCATTTCTTTTTATTTAGATTTGATTACTTCAATTATACACAACTTGGCATGTAGTGTTAACAATTCATTAATTTAGTTGTTATACCTAATCGGACTCATCGGTTCAATTGGTGCCACCCACATTGGGTCGAGAGAGAAAAAACCGGAGAAAAAACTCTCATAACTCTAACGTTAAGACATAATGCAACTGCAGCGTTATAACTAGTTGAGGTCTCCTCCTTTTTAGAGTTACCCTGCGTGCCGACGGGGCGCATGGGATAACCGAGCGTTGTACTCTTGGCCAATGGTCGCTTGTCATTTGACCTGGCAACTTTCAGGCCCACTGACTGCCTTACTTTTGTGGTGTACAGATATCTCATCCCGAACCACATGATGCTCGCGCTCGCCGAGGCACTTCCCCGGGAAATGCAAGGCGTGAGCGCGTGCTGCACTCCCATGCCGCCATTCGTCAAGCAGAACATCGTCACCATACACAGGATGCTGCTCTCGGTAACATGCACAGCACAGTGTTCTCGTTACATTTTTCTTTTCTTTTCCATTCTGTGATTAAAATTTTTTTGTAGCTTTAATTTTTATGTATGGTCGTCAGCATCCAAATACCATCTACGGTCGGCTTGATCAACGCTTCTCTCTAAGTAAGCCCGTGGATTTAGAAGTCCCTGGACTAAGAGAAGTGGTTATGTTGGTTAGGTTAGTTGGTAAGGGTGTCTGGTGTATCCAGTAGTTGACTTCAAAGCCTGATGGATGGATCTAGGATCTTGTTTATATTATAATTATGAAAGTTCGAAAGCATACGTATATGCTTTGACAACACGTTAGGTCCTAGGAGTTGAATGGATACTCCACTGAGCTTACATGCATACCATAGCAATTCAAATACTTGGCCACCAGTCAAACAAACGAAGTAGATAGTGAAAGAGAAAGAAAGAAAAGCATAAACCTAAACCATACAAATATTCAAACCTTATAAATTACAATATTGCTATATTTTGTCCGGATTAATCTTGTTTAGGTTTTATTAAAGTTATTAAGTTTTTAAATTTCATTTTTTTTATTTTAGTGTCGCGAGCTTCCGCTGGAGCCCATTTCGAATCATTGCACCTCCACCTCCGAACCTTTTCTGACACCCGTCGTCGACTACGACGTGCATGACATCGGTGAAGAAAACCCCAAGCTTATGTGAGTACAAACACAAACTACGTTTACTATATTTTCGATACCGTTAATATGCAGAGTTAGTCGTAAAACACAGTGCAACAAAAACTAGTTGAACCATTTATTTTTATGTATTGAGTTATGTTCAAACTCATAGAACAAAAATTGTTGCTTATGGTGTTAGCTACTAAGTGCTGCGAGGTTGCTGGTGTTTTACGACTAAACCTGTATATGTACGTTTGAATGGGCTCAATGGGGAGTTTTGGATGGGTGAGTTCACACTGCTAGTTCACTCAAGTTAAGCGGGCGAAAATATCTTAAATTTGGATAATTTACCTTTAATTACTGGGTCGATGTCACAAACGAATGCTTTATAAAATAAAAAATTAAATTGCGTTTTTTGACAGCAGGAGAGACGACGAAACAATTTTAGATCCGATAAATAATGTATTAAACGAAGAAGAGAACGAAATAAACCATGACGGACCCCAAATGTTGGGTATATCACCCGAGGCAAAGGCTGAACAAAAAGTTGAATTTGTAAGTATAATGTAAATTAAATGTGCAGGGATCCAAATATTTATATATACACATATGATACGTAACTATTATTTTATTAGATTCTCTATTTTTAAACAGCGTAATTCTAAGCCTGCATACAGGATGGATATGAACAATAGTACAATTGTGAGTACTGAATATATTGTTCTAAAATTTATCATGTTCACACAATACCAGGCCCTAATGTATTGTGTACTTGCCTGCCGCTTCAGAGGGATGTGCCAAATGCATTTAATGGGTTGCATTCTAAATATTTGCCCATGCATGGGCATCACTTGCTGATGGACAAATTGAATTCAGAAATACCATATCAGTGGGAAACAAGTAACTGCTTAGTAAACAGTTGCATCCTTACATACAATTAAATTCTCAAAAAAAAAAATTTAATGCATTTTTGAAATCTACTTTTATTTACTTTTCTATCAGAGGTCAGATTTGCAAGTCAGTCAAGAATTATCTTGATCAATCTATGGAACACCTCAAGTTTACAAAACAGCTTTATCTGGGATAGGATACGCTGAAATATTTTACATAATTCTCATAATCGGCAGTGCTTAAAAGATTTAACGAAGTTTGACAGAACAGTCAAATCCAAGGTTTCAGCACAGAATACATACTCGTAATAGTACAAGTACACAAGGCCCTCTTTGAAAAGTCATTTAAAGAAATATAGATTCAGATCGCGCACCGCTTATCACTTACGCTGATAGATACCTACATCTTGCATCTCTTTCTTGCGCATAACTCTTACCTTATCTGAAGAAAAACGGGATTGTGTTCTTTTAAAAAATAAATGAATCTATCAGTATCTTTTCCTCCATGTTTTAAACAATGCAACGAACAAATGAAGTACCTATATAATCAAAGGAAAAACGGAACAAACCTTACGCGTACCTACGTCATCCACGGCTCGCGCGTGAGGCCCCACTGACTAGCCGTTTCGGAGGGGCCGCTGTAGCGTAGGTACATTTTTGATACCTACACGGGGAGTGGGACAGGCCTGGTTTCAGTACATTGTGAGACGTGTGACCTGAAATACCCTATTATTGCACAGTGCTAAACGGTGCCCAAGAGAGAAAGAGAGGGAGAGAGAACTCCAGGCAAACCACAGTAAGCGCTCCAGTGTCCTGCAAACCACGATAGGTTTGCGGGCCCATGGGCCAAACGCGGCAGATGGGCCATAACGAATGAAATAGGCTTGTATCCTGCTGATCACAGAGTTGTAGACAGTATCTTGTGATAAACTCGCCTGATTATGATTTTGTGACTGCTTCACACGAGAAGAAAATTACCTGCATTTTAAAAATATTCAATCAAAAGTAATGCTTCTAATATACGATAACTATATAAATTATGTATAATAGATTTATTTAAAAAAAAATAGATTGCTATCTTTCATTATGTCTATGCGTTTATAAGTGTTGCTTTAAATATTAGGAACAGATCTTGAATCTAACTCAAAAAATAATCAAAGATTGTTTTATAAAATCCACAAGAAAGAAAATTAGATTGAACTTATTTTCCATATTCCTACATTTTACCCATTAGTTATTGACTTAAATATATAAAATTGTAATCTTCATCTTTGGATTTTTTCCAACCATCAAATTTTCGAAAATTATATCAAATTTTAATATTATCAGTTCACACTTTTCGTTCGATTTTTTTTTATTCTCCTTTAATTAATGTGATTGCACTTCTTAAATAGATTAGTGTTTTGTTTAATTTTTTTATGTCTAAATCTTAAAATTGTTTTAGGCAGAATTTTAGCCTACCTTCCTTGTGACATTTATATCTACTGCGTAGACTCACTTATCTTATATCTAAAATCAAAACCTACGTGTATGTTTAGATCACAGATAAATGTATATTGTCAATTTATACTAGCTTGGGGTTCTTCCTTCCTTCCTTCCTTTCAGCCCTTGGCAGTCCACTGCTGGACATGGGCCTCCCCTAATCGACGCCACTCCGCCCGGTCCTGGGCCCTCTGAATCCAACGGTTTCCCGCTGTCTTCTTCAGGTCATCAGTCCACCTGATGGGGTTAATCAGTTTGGGGTTAATTTAATAATATATATTTATCACTTGTTATTTCAAAATGTGTAATCTGGACTTTTGTGTGTTTTCGTTATATGGTCTCGTTTATTTTATTTCTTATTATATATATGACTATGAATATAGGAAATGAAATATTTTTCCAGGTATCCAACCTGAATGTTGACGCACAAATGTACGTACCACCATATCTTCGTTTCAGAGGCTATCGTCATCTAGCACAGGTATGTAAAGCCATTTTATAATGTTTTTATATACAGATGAATTTTTCCAGTGTGCGTGGATGAGGAAGTCCGAAACAGGTCATGAAATGACGTACGGTTTGATGTCACACGATATCGGCACGAAATCTTTTGGGACTGAGTGAATCAGGGCCCTTCAATCGAGGAGTCCAGGTTCAAATCCGAGTGGCACGCACCAATGACTTGGTACCGAAAAAACAGTTACGTGCGCTTTATTATATGAAATATTACCTGCTGTTATGGTGAAGGAAAACATCGCAAAGAAACCTGCATGCCTGAGAGTTCACAAAAAAAAGTTCTCAAAGGTATGTGAAGTTCACCATCCCGCAGTAGGCCAGCGTGGTGGACTAAGGCCTACATCCCTCTCAATGTGAGAGGAGACCCGACCCTGTAGTGGGTCATCAATGGGTTACTGACTGACGTGAGTCAGTCAGTAAATCTTCCCTTAGTTTACTGGGTTTTAAATTACAGGTAAGTTTAAATTTTTGATGTTATATTTAAGTGATTAATGTTTTTATATATTTTTTTGAAAGGATGAAGAAATTAAGAACATGGAAACTAAGGAAGCAAAAATTATAGCTCTAGCACAAGGAGATCAAATGATTAAAGCTGAAGTGCTCCAGAAACTGCAAAAATCAAAGAATGTTATTCTAAAAGAAAAACAGAAAGAAGAAACAAAAGAAAAAGAAATAGGCAAAGAAAATGAAGATGAAAAATCAAGTTTGCAAAAAAAAGCTATACGTAAAAGGAAAATGCCAACTGAGCAAGATAGTAAAAGTGGAACAAACGCACAAGAAAAAGCAACCATAGAGCAACTGGAAACGGCCTCAAACAATGAAGTTGAGAGCAAAGTAAAAGCTAGATCCGATTCTTCCAATATTAAACCATTTGATTACAAAAACGTGAATTATATTAAATACCGTCATAATACCGATAAATCGCGTAAGGAACCTAAGATGAAGTTTAAAAAACACAAATAACTTTATTTACTTTTAAGTTAATTCTTTATGATTCTCATGATAAATGCATGAATTTAATCATCACAGCCGTTGTTTTATTTTATTTATCCTACTGCCCTTTAAGTCAAAATTCCAAAAACGCTGTCCACCTACACGCGAACGGTCCGCGTGGAAATAAATCAGCCTTTTTTGCGACCTGTTTGAATTTAGTGTTGGTCGCTTTTAGAATTTATAATCTAAATAATATTAAATGCCCTGAAGCATTTAATATTATTTAGATTATAAATTTACTACATTTACTAAAAAAATATGTCAATCTTTTAATCCAAGTAAACGAAGGCACCTAATCTATACTAATATTTTAATATTATAAAGCTGAAGAGTTTGTTTGTTTCAACGCGCTAATCTCAGGAACTACTGGATCGATTTCAAAAATTTCAGTGTTTGATAGTCCATTTATAGAGGAAGTTTATATGGTTTATTTTATTTTCAAAAAAATTAGCGATCCGTAAGAAAATTGAATCGAAAACCTATTTATGCGTGCGCTGCAAAAACGATTGACAAGGGAACAAAATGATGTACTACGGGTTTGTAAGTCTTATTAAGATCTACAAAAAAGTCCGCGAGAGCACATGTACATGTCATCTAACTACTCGTATCATAGTTTAGTCACAATAACCGCAAGTTCTAAAATCCACGCGGGCGAAGCCGCGCGCAGTCTAGTGATGGTATATTAATAATAATAGGCAGCTAAGGCAGCCATCAATAATGGGTTTAATAAGTGCAATTTGATCTGAGATTCAACGAATTGGTTCTAGTTAATCTCAGTGATTTTAATAAGTATGCCCTAGGAGGACCAAATTGGCATGGCGTAAATCACTACTGCATCACACTTTTCCAGTAGTCGAACTTTGCTTGATATACTTTTGCATTCAAAAAATATTTTCTCTATAAAATATAAGCAATAGTTAAATTATTCAAAAAGTAAAATAGTTACCAAAGAACAAGTCGACTTTTTTTTACAAAGTTGAAAAGTTGGAAAAAAAGTTGAAAATCTTATAATAGGCATGATGACTAATTTTCAAAAACTCTTCTATGATATTCAGAAGTTTCTATTATGTCTAAAATATATCATATTTTTGTAGAAAATTAAGGTTTTTGTGCAATAAAAGTACATTTAAATTTAAATTTTCAAATTTATTCCAAAACGCTCGACCGTGTCATGGCGTCTGTCATTGCGCCACGGCTCAGTAAAAAATGCCAGATCGCGTATAATATGCTTACGAAAAAAATGACGTTAACTAAGACGTGACGTAAATTGACGTAATTCGATTTGATGGGTGTTTAAGCTATCATGGCGGATTGTTGTATTTTGTAGATTTATTTTAACAAATACATTATTAATCTCGACATTAATAAGAGAATAAATACATGTTTCAAAATCTTTGAATCCTATTTCATTAGATCAGATAAATATTTTGGCGATACTTGATTACTGTCATCATGCCTATTTTACAGATGCCGTTAGTAGACAGGTAGGTAGATATGATTTTAAAAAGCAAAACATTTTCAAGAGTGTTATTTAATTGTACTTAAAACCTAACCAAGAACAAGTAAAAATAAATTTATTATACAATACAAGTACAATACAAGTTTATAAATGCAGGTAAACTACTCTGATATATCATCGGATATATTATCCTCTCTTATTTTGATTTTGTTCTTGACTGCTTTTCTGTTCGTATAGCCAGAGTCATTTCGTTCTTTAACGACGCCCTTTCCCTCAACGGTTTTGCTTCTAGACTTTGTATGAAACTTTTTGGTTTTAGGGCTTGGTTCATCTTCTCTAGCAATTTTTACTTTCTTTCCTCGACGGACTGCGTGAACACTTTCAGTGACAACAGTAACCTTATTCTCCTCTTCAGCAATTTCTCTTTTCAAGGCACTCTTGAAAGTCTGACCTCTTGTTGGCTCGTGAAGTGAAAATGTAATTCGGTCATGATGTATCTATAAAAATATATTTTTGGTATAAAACTTTAACTATTATATATTATGCAAATAATTATACAACTATATAAGTTGTATTTATATTTCTTTGCAACAATCCGCACACGTGGAACTTGTTTTGGTATGGACCAACCACCCTCCCTTATCTCTCTGGGTAGGTATATACGAAATATACAGTGAGTCCCGGGATAAAGTGCAACCCCGAAAGAGGGTGAAACTAGACCAAAAATTATCGACTAAAAATTATAAAAAATATTTTTTTTAGTTTTCATTGATAAATTAAGATTTTTATATTTTATTGGACCCTATGTACAAAAAAAGCGATTATCCCGGGACACACTGTATATTTCGTATTATTTTTCGCATTATTTTTTTGGGTTTCCCAACCTCGACTCCTAGGAATCGATAATATATAATTTTAAGTTATATATTATGCAAATAATATAAAGGTAACTGTTACAATTTTATTTAAAAGTCCTAAATTCCTCGACACAAAATAATTCAAAAAATACCTCAGTTCCTAAACTCAAAAGTGTACAAGATATACCTTTACAAGCATTTTTCACCAGTAGGTAATATTCTGCAGCATCGAGACGTCATGTTCCTTTTAATAGCAGAACTAATATTTTATGCGCAACTTGCGCAAGTTGAATTACTAAAACAGCAAACTATCTTTGGAATTTCTGTATGCGACAGAACTTGTAGTTGTAGCGATGAAATCCGTAAACTAGCAAGTTTTACTGACATAGTTCCCAAAATCAGTAAGTACCTAAGCTATTCGGTACGTACATTCCATAAACTTGAGGCGAAAATCTTAGTCTACATTAGTAGCAATGCACACAAGCTACTTTCCTCAGGATCTATCGTGGATGCGGTTGCACGTGGGTGTTCATGGGTTGCAGTAACCACTTCCCTCGATCCCACTTGATCCCACCAGGCCATGCAGGCCGCATGCCCGTTTGCTTTACAATTTTTTTTAATTATGACGAATTATCAACGCAAGTCTACGAATTATAGAGGATTATTCCTCTACAGATTATTTTGACAGCACGCCGTCGTAAAATAGTGGACATACTCTGTACTCAATCGTGATGTAGCATTCGTCTTCATCCTCGCAGATAAGGGAGTTAACATCAGCCGGCTTGGCCACGTTGGCGGGGCGGCGTCCTACGCGATAAAACCGCCACAACGACCGGATCCTCGCGCCGCACGATCGCACAATGTCACTAACCTGTTAAACAGAATAAATAAAATCTTGTTGAATATTTTAGTTATTTATTACTGTTTTGTACGTGAAATGACGCCCGTTCAAACAGCAAAACGGATTTCTTTTGTGACACTGCAGGGTCGGATCTTACATGAGAAGGATATACGAGTACCTAAATCTAGTCCACTACGGGGCAGACGTGGGGCAGGCCTATTACATTTATTCTCTATATACTTTCTTGATATTAATGTTATTTTTATTTTGCACATTGTCTTATTTTTCTTATACCTATATAAAATTCTCATGTCACAGTTTTAGTTACCATCCTCCTCCAAAACGAGCTAGTTTGGTTATAAGAATTTTTTTTAAACAAATCGACTTCAAAAGGTATGACATAAAATTTGTAACATACTTTAGGCCTACTATATTTTGAGATTAGTGTCTTTTGTATCAGTATTTTGTTAAATTTCGGCACCAACCTCAAAAAATAGTAGGCCTAAAGTATGTTACAAATTTTAATTCATACGGTTACATTTTTTTAAATTATTTTTTTCGTAATTTTTAGTTTCAAGTCCATATTTTTTAAACTATTGGACCGATTTTGATGAAACTTTTACCATTCTCTAAGTTGAAAAAAATGCAAACAAACAAAATAAGAACGATCACGATCCGTCAATTAGTTTCGGAGATATGCGAAGACAAACATAATATCTTCATTCATACATACAGCCATGAAATTTGGTATACCTGTTTGGAAGCCGCAATAGACCAACATATTATAACTGTATTGTGCAGTTCCGTTTATATTACATACATACGTGTCGAATTGATAACCTTTTTTGAAGTCGGTAAGAAAAGAAAACTCACTTTCATTTGTTCACCCCCATCGCAGACAGGACTGTTGCGGGGCTCCACCCCAAAGCTATTGATGCAAGCGCGGTCTTCTGCCATCAGTGAGTCAATTTGAAATGCACATTTTGGTAATGAGTCTGTGCGTTCCTATAAAGCAAGTTCGAAAATATGTTATTTGATAACCCTGTTACAAAATTCAAATGGCTGCCATTTCAAAAAGAGGAGGGCTCGCCGGCTGGACCCATATATGAGGGGTATTTTGTCAATAAAATTTGGCCTATTTTATGCCTTTAAATTATCGTTAATTCGAAGCCAAAAACCTTGTATAAGTAGATAGCCAAGTAAGTAAGTAGCCACTGAAAAGTTAAATTTATAAGTAATACTACATTTTTGGTGCCAAAATTTTGAAAAAATATATAAAGTTAGAATAATTTACCCATCCAATATCATCACAATGTTTTGGTTCATCATAGCATATATAGTAATTTGTTGCTTTTGATCCGTCCGTACGCTTCTCAGTAGACCATGTGTACCAGTTTTCACCAAATTTAAACATGCTGTTAATATGATTTTGTTTATAAATCAGAGGGAAAATTATTTCGTTAGGGTGCATTTGTCTAACTTTTTCAGTAGTTACTTTTTCATCTTCGTATTCAACTTGTTTCTCTTCCACGTGTTTGTGTGATATTTTAATAAAAGGTAAGTGCGTTATATCTACTTTCTTTTTATAATCCCAAGACTCTGTATGTGCCACTTCCTCGTCTTCCATTTTAGAATCTTCTTGATCAGAGTGCAAAATGACTTTTACTTTCACTGCAAATATAAAATGTATCGAGCACATAAGTGCGAGATAGCTAAGTTGCCTCATGGTCAAGACTAATTTGTGTGAAAAGTGTACCTATAAAATGTTAACTGGTTTCTTAAACAGGATGTTTTAAGAATTTGGAAAACGATAAAGTATGTTTGTAAATAGTGGCGTATTGCTTGAAATTCAAATCAACAAAGTGCCATTGGTACCTACCCATAGTCTGACCGGTATAGGTATTTGATGACTGCTTTTTCAAAGAAAAAATAGGAAACTATGAGTAATAGGTACCTAAGCTAAGTAAAAGAAAAACTATAAGTTATTCATATCTTTTACATTATTGTCGGGCAGATACCAAAACAGCAATCATGTAGCCCATTGAAAAGTTAAATTTCGTTAGTTACATCCTCTGACAAATACAATGTAATTTTGTAGGACCGATTATATTTTAGGCAGAAAAAATTAAAGTTTATAAAATAAAACAAAAGCTATGTAATTACTGTAGATAATCGCGACATTCGTTGTTTTCTTAGAAATAGAATACTTATAATGGCTATGTTTTATTTGTGCTACAGGGGTGTTAAAGGAAATACATTTATTGATAGATTATTGCTTTTATTTGGGTACAAAGATGTAGAGTATAAAATAAAAATACTGCATTTGGTATCAACCTTTTTCATAAAACTTTGATTATGAAAATTAAGCATTTTGACAAATACATGTTAAACATCTATAAAATTAAATTAAAGCATAAGACGTATATCTAGACTAATAATTATTTCTTTATCTATATAGAAAATGTATAATCGTATAGTACAAATAAAAAAGCGAGTGAAGTTTGGACCATTGTTAGGAATTAAAGTTTTCCATAGTGCTCAATATTTTACATCTGCCATAAGAATTCGTATTTACAAGACACAATAATAATAAATTTCGTTCTAAAGTGATATTCGTTCATAGCATTAGGGGGTAAGAATAGCGTCACTAAGGCAGAGAGGGTGTTTTATTGTACAAAGTTATATTAAGAGCTCTAACTTTACATCACTATCGATACAGCACGAAGGAATGAGATTTCGTCATAAAACTAGCCTTCCTTCCTTCCATCCTAGACAAGTCTGCTAAACAGCACTCATACAACAAGAAAATAAGGCCAGATTCTTTAAATTAAACACATACTTATCGTAGAGTAGACGATCTACTTACCTAAATATTTAGATCTCTTAAGTGTTCAATTATCCTAGTACATTGGTTCCGTCAGTGTAAAATGTGAAACTACGTTGCTAACAGACGCTCGCTTATATCTACTTATCAAAGTGCTAAATATATTAGGCTCCGTTATTAAGCCATTCCTTTAGGTCCACAAGAAGTAACGTAACATCTAGTGATATACGGCCGCGGCCAAGAGAATACACTATCTAAACGCTCCTTATATTGTCCGAACAACTGACAACCCTAACTTCAACACAGCAAACTACGGAAAATAGACAAATTTAACTATTATCGTAATGTTATAATTTCTAATATGTACTCTTTTTAAGTATATGTTTTTAATAATTTATTCATTCCATTGAAATGCCACTATTACTAAAACTTATGTTTTATTTATAACTATTATTATTATGGATTCATAGAAAGTTTTATGAAAATAAATGACTATCATGTTTGGTAACTGTACCTAACAAGGACTAAGTGGAGGCGGGCGTTGCTGGTAGCCTGACGATTAAATTGAGGATCAAACGAGGTCCGAGAGACCACGTCAATCAGACTAACTGTTGAGGTCGGTCTCCGGACGCCTGCCAGAACTCTTACACTAGTTGCCATCAGTCTACGATAGAGGAAAGTGAAGGAAGATCGGATTACATCTATATTATGTCTATTGAACGTAGCTCACTCGTAAGTTATTCTGCAGTAAATCGAAATCTGATTACAATCTATTCGTCGTCTAAATGCTGTATCATTATGTCAATACATAATATAATACCATCCTATAAAAGCTACATAAGCTCATAATTTAATAATTTTGTGCTGGTGTGAAATGCGAACTTAATATCATACGAGCATATATATGCCTCGACCATGATCACTATAGTCAAAATATTCGTACGGTAAACGTAAGTACATATACTAATGGCTCACGTTAATCGTAGATTCAACGATAATGTTCATGCTCGGGGAAATAATCCGAGTGCCAAAGTGGCAAATAAATTTGTAAACAGTCTGAATATTAGAAATAATAAGTACTTCAGCAAAAACAAACCATCGATTGTGCTTTCATTCAGTTACAAAACACACGGAATACAAAACGTTACACGATAAACATTGAGCTTTCGCCTAATATTCTATTATTCATAAGAGCCGAACTCTCTCAATTAATATACTTGCTGTCAGTCATTGGTCATTTACACTCTTATAACGGTTTTAATATCTAATTTATATAATAAATAAGCAGTCAGCCCACGAAACTCATTCGACAGGGAAGAAATTCCTACTCTCATGAATAGAACATAATAAACACACTTTATTTTAAAGACAGGTCCGTGAGGTCCCGCGTGGCCTACTCGCTAAATTTTTAATGTAACAATAGTGCATCCAAGCCACGGGAAGGGGTAGAAGCGACCTAGTAAAACTGGTTAAGTACTTAAATCCACGCGCGAACGCACGGATTGATCCTGTCAAATATCCTAAGAATAGCATCACGAGAGATTGATGTCGGGGCGAATTGACCGCGCTATCGACTCAGCCGCTTCAACCACACTCAGTCCGCTTCAGTTTACCACTCGCACTGCGCAATATTCTATTCTTCACCCTTCGAACATTGAAAAACATAGCGGGGATGATGTCATGTCATTGGAAATATGAACCATTTTTATATAATCCAATATTGGGTATGTATAGGAAGATAGATAAATATTAAATCTCATAGGGAAGGTTATAAATAATAGATTTGTCATCTAATCAAAAATTCGATGTAAACATTGTACAGGACGTACTTCTTAAAATATAATGATATAATATATTTATAATACATTCGATAAAACAGACGAAATAAAATTAAAAATTATTGTCATAGACTACCACAGCTTAAGACATGACTGACATCATCTACGGAAGGAGGTGCTTGGCAACTGTGAAATGATCGAACTATAAGTGCCAATATGTGGACCCGTATTCATATAGATATATACTTATTTTAATTAACGACAAGGGCTCGTAATTAATAATATTGAAATATTTAAACTACTACATGTAATTAAATGAAGTGTTGTCGATCATAAGACAGTTCCAAATGTTCATTTTACACCAAGCTCAGTATCTTGTCATACAATGTATTACATTCTTTCGTATTTTATGATACACAAATTTAAAAACAATTTACATATACAACTGACTCATTAATTTAGATATTACTGCTGATAATTTGATAGTTAACACCACAAACTTAGTAGGGGAAAAGTTGCATGAAGGAGCCAGGTTATGATGAAGCCACGCATAGGATTATAAATTGAGTTTGTGTATATATTTGGCCTTGTAGATACTGAAAAATTGGGCTGAAAAGTTTTGATATTGTTGTTATTTTGAAAGTTATATTTATTTAAAGAACAGGTTATGATAGAGCCGGGTAAATAGGCCTTGAAAAAGCTCTTTCTATGTTGTTTTTGCAAGAAGATTACATTTGTTATTTTGTTAAATTTTTTAGATTGTTATTATTAAAAAAATATCCGCATTTAATATTTTCAGATTATATAATAGGTATGACAGAATAATATGTTTCATAATTGTTTATTAATGAGATTAAGGTTTATTAATGAGGTTAGAATGATTTATAATGACTAATAGAATTACCTAATTAAGAAAAAAACCTGTCAAATGTTCGTAGTTTTAAGAAATTTTCATTTTGTTGTTTTTCAATACTGCAATAATTTTCGTTTTGCATAAATTCTACAATAACACTTTATAATACAGACTGGCTCCGTCATAATATATGTTGGTGGCTCTTTCAATACCGATAAGTTATGAAGGAGTTGCATGGCAATTTTTTTTAAAGTGATAAATTCTTTAATATTCAAGGTTTTTCCGTATGAAATTACCTACTTTAATAAATAAATAATAATTTGAGAGACAAAAAATCTATATTTTTTGCTTTGTTTAGTAAACTGTCTCTTTCATGCCACTTCTCCCATATATAATAGATAGATAGACGAACGTGCGACATTTGCTTAGGTTTCGCCAGGCTGGACGGCCGCGCCATTGTGGCCAGGTGCAAGCGCATACAACATAGCAGAACGGCGGCATTCAAACTATTTAAAGTAACTTGAAACATAAGTTTTGTATGCTCAATACTTCAGGATATTTTTGGTGTTTGTGTCAACAGTTTCAACATATAAAGCTATATTAGGCCATACATTACATCACACTTCTTAATCCGGGGTCAAATAAAATCAAATAATCAAATAATTCATGCGGATTCATGAACGAGATTGGTGTTAGCGATAAGGTCGCCTATTGCTTAACTAATATTATGCATTTTTATAAATTGTTGTATCCTATAATTCCCGGTGTGCAGTAAAGAAAGATAGTATTTTAATACAATTACGGCTTTAAAAGATACCTACTCATATTTCAAAGAAAAATTAAAGACAATACAATGTAGCTTCGAAGGGGTTGCGATCCGCGGAGTGGAATTAAAACCTGGTAGTTTGTAGATCGGCGTGGCACGTCCGATAGCAGTGGCGGGGGCGGTCGGCCCGGGCCGCGTGCTAGGGCCGCGCGGGGGGCGCGGGGAGGGGGGCGCGCGCGGGGGGCGCGGGGGGCCGGCATCACGAGCCCGCGGCGGCCGCGTAGCTGAGCCCCTTGCGCTGCAGGAACAGCTGCACCTCCGCGAAGGTCGGCCGCTCCACCTCGTCGCGCCGCCAGCACTCGCACATCAGCTCGTACACGTCGCGCGGACACGTCGCCGTGCGCTCTATGTACTCGAACAGGCCGTCGTCTGCTTGCAGGTGGGATAAGTTCTCTAGCACCTGGAAAGACGAAAACGCAGCGACATCGGAAAAAATAGTTTTAAACTCTAGGTGTGTACTTTGGAGATCACTCTTAAAATCCTTCATAAACCGATATTTTCCACAACATAACAAGGTTTTTATCTATTTTTTTGAGAAAGCCGCCACCACGTTTGTAAATGTTTTAGTAGTAAAAAAGACAAATTTGAAATCGCTCGGTCGCCATTCCTGGACCATTATTTCCAACCAATTATTTATCGATTAAATGTAAATTAAATGCACATGGTTACCTCCGTGTCTGTGAAGTTTTCACAAAATCCCTACCAGTAAACCATCATCTGCGCTCACGACACACGACGTTGACCGTCGCATACACCGAGCCAATAAAATGAGCGAACAAACAAGTTACCTCTGTATCGGTGAGGTGTTCGTAGGGGCGGCGGCGGCAGAGCGCGAATATCTCGTGCAGGGTGACGGCGAAGGCCCACACGTCGCTCTTGGTGGAGTGCTTCCCGCACAGCACCGCCTCCCACGCGGCCCAGCGCAGCGGCAGCGGGATGCGCCCGTCCGCGCGGTAGTAGTCGCACGCGTACGCCTCGTTGTCCGTGCCGAAGTCGCTGATCTTGATCAGGTAGTTCTTGCCGATCAAACAGTTCCTGTTCATTAACAATTTGGATGAGTAAGCGTGGAAGGCTGTTTGCTCTTCCTTGTTATGTAGCCCTAGTGATATCCTCCGCTTTTAATTGGGATATACCAATAGGAAGTTATATTAGAGAAGTTAAGTTTAAATCCCTCGTGGCACGCAGCAATGACTCCTAAAAATTGTGTGCGTTTGAAAACGAAAACGAAAAAACCCCATTTGGTTGCCAAGACACTAAAATACTCTTTGTAATAAGAAATGTTGCCAAACATCATTAAGGCGATCCATAATCTGAAGATCAGTTATTAATTCCATATTTCATATTCCATGTTCCGTATATCCATACCTGGCAGCCAGGTCTCTGTGCACGAAATTGAGCGACTCGAGGTATTGCATGCCGGCGGCGATCTGCGTCGCGATGTGCAGCAGCGTGGGCGTCGAGGGCGGCGCCGTCGCACGCAGGAATGCACACAGATCACCTGACACAGACGGCGTATATCAATAAATAAGATCCTAGTAGTATCCTTAAACTCTACGACATTAAAAAACACATCCCTAAACTTTATGGTATGGTTGAACACATTTTAAAACAATGGGAAGGGTTTTTTAGTAAATGAGATAATAATTACAATACGTTTTTTGAAACTGTAGCAACGTTGCTTCTCAAAGTTTGTCAGGAAGTAATTACTATTGAGCAATAGACCACCACGGTAATAGCCTATAAACATAGGACTACGCGGTACACAGAATCACACCAAACAGGCACGAACACAGTGCGTGCACGCGCCTTGGCTAAGAATTCGGTCTCTGATCAAGTGGTGTAAGTGGAGCAAGATGTCGGATTCGAATCCCATTGGCGCGCACCACTGACTTTCCTTAAGTTATGTATGTGCACTTGTAAAATAAAAAATGTCAGACCTGCAAGCCTGAGTTTTTTTATATATTATTTCTTGTTTTTCTGTGCTTATACCTTATAATTTATTTTAAGACAGTAACTGGTGCGCCACACTGGGATTCGAGCCCGACCGTAAGAGGTGAAATTCTTAGCCACAGGGCTATCACCGATGCAAAACCTACCCAATTCTAAATATTCGAGCACCACAGCCAACGGCGGCGAGCGACACGCCCCGAGCACGCGCGCCAGGTGCGGCGACGACAGCGCCGCCAGGATGCGCACGTCGCGCTCGAACTCCTCCCTGTGCGCACGAGACACGAGACACGCAATCAGACAGTGCCTACCTCTGACGCACACACACAATCACACAGAAGCGTCGGAAAACAAAATTCTAAGCACACATACATGCAACGTTCCCTATACCCAAAAAACGACTGATTTTAAGCGGACGTCGCAGTCCTCGTGAATAGCAACGCATCCACATACAAACTCAGATAGGATTTCTACCCTATTTGAGGCCGGACGTCGCAGTCTATGGGTTGCAGTGAATATGGAATTTTTTGTACCCGGGGCCTCGACAACCAAACTTGGGATTTTAGCTGGTAGGAGTCCGATATCACTTTTGTCAGTCCCAATCTAACAGACAGCATCTATGATGGTTTTCTCCACGGTGACACTCAGGCCAAGTTCCTTTTTATGAAAACCTATGATTATAGAAAACCTATGATTATAGAAAACCTATGATTATAGTTTTAAGTAGCAATAGTAAATTGAAAGCATTACAATTTTGATGTTCAATAATTCTCCAAAAGCGGTTTAAGTTACTACCAGTCCAGTTCCAGTTTACTACCACCAGTCGAAACCTACAACACCGAGTCACAACACAGATAGCAAAATAAAAGAGCGGACAATAATAAGTATCTAGAAGCTATTTCATACATGATATACCTCTCCTTGAGAGACGCGTCATGGCATAGGAATTTGACGGCAACGAGGCGTTTCTCCGAGCTGATAATGCCATTGTACTCCGGCACGCCGTCCGCTTCCGCTACGTAAACCTGAAAATGCGCTCTCACATTTTGTTCATCTTTCCGAATTGAGAATGTGTGGGTTCCCAGGACCGATTAGGTTACGATTAGTTAGGTATAACAACTACAGAAATAATTTCACAAGAAATAGGAAAAAAAATCTTGACAATAAATTAAAATTTTAAAAGCACTTCTCCTGTTTACTACTCCTAAAACGGCTTTGTAATTACTTTAAATTTCAAATTCTTTTTTCATTCAGTCATCAATCATCGTCAAGCCAATGAATCCAATGAGGTAGATAAACAATTAATAAAATGTAAATGGTCGAAAGAAGACCACTACGAGAAACAAAAAATTATAACTAGTATAATATGCGAGCCGTCCACAATGCTCATTCTATAAAATGTTAGTCAATGAATGACACACCGTTCCAAAAGCCCCCTCGGCTAGCTTGGAGATCATCCTCAGCCTGTGCCTCGGGAACTCTATTACGCTCGTCGTCTCCATGCGTCGCTTGAGGTCTATCAGCATGTCTTGTTGACTCGGAGACTGGAATTTAGAGAACTTTGGTCATTATAAATACATAATTATTGTTAAAGTTTTTGCTTTTTGCCTGCGACTTTATCCAAATGGTCGTTATAACTTGGTCCAGAGAGATGGAAGAATTGATGGTGAGGTACCAACCCGAGCGGAGTGTGCGGAGTGCGCGGAGTGTGCGGAGAGGGCGGAGTGCGCGGAGAGGGCGGAGTGCTTGGAGCGCAGGGACTCCGCCCCAACACAGCCAACGCCCTCCCCGCGCCGCTTGCTCAGCAGCGGCGCCGAACTCAGCTCCGGCACCGCGTACTCGTAGTTCGAGCTGTCTGTGTACACAAATGTCAAACACGTCAGACTTGATGCCATTCCTTGTAAACCCTGTCTGTACTTTTCTGTAATTTCCCCAGAAATATAGTAATATAGTAAGTATAGATGTAGAATTATACGCATTTGACTGAGAATCCACTACTGGTCACAGGGGTTCATAAGAAACTTTGAAGACTGCTTCTGCTTGCCTTACTACATTTGAACATCAACAAGCCACAGATACTTAAAGATTTGCAATGCACTTCTGGTTTACTTATTCATCTCTTTGAATCTTCAGCAGCTTACTTACCCACATGACTGAATTGAAGTGGATTTGTAACTTTAAAAATACTCACCAGACAATGCTGTGTTGGAGTCCTTAACGAAGTCTTTCATCTCGAGAAGCACAGTACTATAGCTGAAGTAGGGAGCGCACTTGAGGGCCTGGTACGGTTCCTGGTATTCGTCCGATTTCACGTCCAGCGGGCAGTCCAGTATCATCTTGTTCTCGGGCAGCGTGGAGGCGCCGCAGGGGTTGTAGTTGTCGACGACGGTGCGCTTCTGCGACAGCGTCGTTTTGGCTATGGGCGAGGCGAAGCACTTTCTGTGCCTGTGCCTGTGCACTATTAGGAAGACGGCGACTATGAGCAGTATGACGAGGGCGGTGAGGACTCCGACGACGATCGCCATGTACAGCGGGTCGTCCTGGTGCGCGGTGGATATGGGCACCTCCTTCGCTGCGGGCTGCTTCGTTTTGTCCTTCCCGCCGCTCGGCTTCTGACTCTCCGGCGTGTAGTTCCCCTGGGCGACGTCTGTGGACACGATCAAGGTCATTGTCAGCATGCAGCCATGCAGAGCTACAGTACAGTTGCGGTTGTAAAAACACATTTAATATACTTTTATTGAACTTTTTTTGTATATTGAACCTTTTCGTTAATGTCAAAGAATTCAAAAGTTTTGTAAGTAATAAACATTTGAAAAAAATAAATAATAATAACATCAAATTAAAACCTAAATGCGGTTGTTGGTTGTCACATTATCTCAGAGTTTTAAATGATTGCTTAGACTAATAAGTCCAATTACATAATGGAGAACTCTCAAGCATGCCGGTTTCCTCAGGTTAGTTCCTTCACCCTTACAGCAGGTGACATTAAATTTTTATGAATAACACATAATTTAAAAATCTTTGGTGAGTTCCTCGGATGGACCTCTCGACGAAGAGGCGAGAGGTATTTCTGAGCCACTGTATCATCAACATCTTAAAATGGCGAAGTAACTCTCGCAATCTCGCTGATGTACCCGATCGGTTAACAGCAGGCGGCAAGCAATTTTTATGAATTGCACATAACGTGTAAAGTAATCACAGCATGCCCACAGGTAGCCGAACGCGGCCATCTCGAATTTGCAGAATTCATAGCCACACTAGGTGAAAATAGTAAAGTAACACTAACCAGAGTCGAAGACGACCTCGCTGATGAGTATCCACCGCGCGGAGAAGTGCAGCTCTATGCGCACCCACTTGCCGATGCGGTGGTGCAGCTTGATGCTCACGTTGCGCGAGTACTCGAAGATCTTGTCCTCCACGTACGTGTACTTGATCGGCTCGTCTTGAAAGTGCCGGCCGCCGATCGAGAAAGATATTATCGCCTCGGAGAACACCTGCGTTCGTTATTGTTTTATGTAGGGCAGTGAAAAAATTGAATATTATTAGGACCACAATCAAACGAAAAACTTAAACAAAATTTTCAACTGTGTAATTCTTGGTTTTGCCCAAAGACCAAATAGGCTTTGAATTCTCAAATGTGTAGTAATACAATTATTGAAAGATACGTAGACTTTTACACGAAAAATCTAGTGTTTCACTGGCAGAGGTGCTGAAGGTTTGTAGAAATGTGATATTATTCATAGTTCATAAAACGTTATGATTGGTCCTATAATTCGCATAGGTACTTGTCTATGAATGTGACCATCGGTAGTATCACAAAATCATGTAGGTAAATGTAAGGAAAGTTAGGAAAGTGGCAATGACCATGTTTAAACGAGTGAAGTAATTACGATATTTAGGTACAAACTTCACATTTTAAATTGCACTTTCTATTTTATCAGGAAATTTATTAGCTGAAGCTATCGTCCAGATATGCACAAAAAATACCATATACGGTGTAACATAGAAATAGGAAATAGATACAAGGGCGGGGCAGGCGTATCTCTAGATTCTGCTAAAATGAGCGCATACTAGCCTATTCTATAATTATAATGGGAACTGTAAGTGAGTGATAAAATGAGTTTGACGCGTGGTCGTCGCTATTGCGACAGTGAATTCGGAAAAATATATCATTATTGCGATTTATTGCCGTTCCGTTCACTTACTTTTGCACGCAACTGACGCAACCAAAAAAAACGTGTCGACAAACCTCACCTGAACGTCTCGCATGAACTTGTTATTGCAGTAGAGGTGGACTGCGCTGAACTCGCGAACTTTGTCGAACTCGAAGATGAGGACGGGCGGAGTGGGTCTCGAGTCGTTCCGCCAGCCGACCCAGGCGAGGTTCTTGGCGGCCTCGCGGATCTCGTCGCCGCCGAACTGGCCGTCCACCAGCTGCCCCAGTCCGCCGCGCAGCTCCTCGCCCCACTGCCCGTCGTAGATCGTGTCCGTCAGCTCCACGCCGTTGCTCCTTTTGTTCCCCTTCGGCATTGAGTACGACACGATGCCGACTGTCAAACAAATGTTTACATTTGTATGGTGTTTGTATTTTATTGAATATTAGTTGTTGTTACTAGAATCGTTGACATTCATACTGCCTGCGTTACCGCCTGAACTACCGTGAAGCATGTTCATGTGTTAGAATAGTCCAATAGAGACTAGTCGACCCGGCAGACGTCCTGTGATAACTATCTCCTCAAGCAACTTCTACTGTTTGATTAGAAATTTCAAATTAAATTAAATTTAAATGATTTATTTAAATGTCAATTCAATAGTTTTTATAAAAGTCAAGAGCATTGTGAATATCACAAATTACAAGTGAAACCAGTAGGTACCTAAATATTTAAAAAGCGTCAACATCGGGATTGATTCGATACTCAGGTACTCAATTATAATGGATTTCGGTCTCTGAAGGATAAAATTGATTTAAGTATGATTTATAGGACCGAGCACGTTGAGTGTAACCTGCATCATTCTTTCATAACTTGTGAGCCGTTATAGTGTTACTTTAACATACCTATTACCTATATAGCACTTTCAGAGTAGGTATTCTACTAGAATTGGATGGGATGTATTTCCTAATGGAAATGAATTTATTATCTAATAGTCATAGCTCTATGAATAAGAAATGATTTTACCGTAGAGTTGAGACACCTCATTAAAATTAAACCATTATCCATTATCTCAATTTTACGAAGACATTTAAGGGAATCAATCAAACGGGTGGTAATCGCAAAGTCAGTCGCTTCGACAATAATGTATGAGGCGAATTTCATAAAACCGTGAGGGAACTGGAAATCGCATCAACGTTTGTCTCGGGAATAACAAAGCTTTCGGCCCTTTATTGTGGACGTCGTGGACTCGTGGTGCATGAGTGGATGAGTGCATGAGTCAATTCAGCGTGTTTTGTATTCCAGCGGCATTGCCAAAGACCGACACCTGGTCGGCGCCTTTGCGATTTTGCAATATTATTATATCTGCTGACCGCTGTCCGCTGGTACAAGTACAACATAGGTACTTACACGTGCTAGAGCGCTACACCATATTGCTTTTTAGTTTTATTACTGAGAAGAAGCACAGGATTTAAATAATATTTGAGAGACATACCAATGTCTTCATTTCAAATAGGAAATCAAGCTAGTTTTAATCATTTTGCTCGTATTTTCAATTAGTTAGGAAAATATGATGTTTATCTGTTCGTCTTATACTGAAAAAATATTTTTATGTTATCACAGTCAAGTAAAATAGTTCGCATTGAAAAGTAAAGTTGCACCACACGATGAAGAAGAAAGTCAAAATTTAAATGCAAAATTTTTGTTAGTCATAGAAATTAGTATAAAAAACATGAAAAAAGGCAGAGGTATTATTACGCGGAGTAATTTGCGGCATTTTACTGCAATAATGGCTTGCATGCGGCAAACTTCTAGGTATTGCCCACAAATTACCATAACAACAATTATTTTCTGTAACGGTATGTCGGAATGAGCGATAAGCTTTCAACGAAACCTCGGGACTTCAGTTAATTTCATATTTAGTTTATATTAATTTAAGATTTTTAAACTTTTCGCTGCAAAAATAACTACAGTAAATGATGTAGCTTCATTTAAATATAATTCCTTGGGAATTAAAAGGAAAAACGCAATGTTTATCTTATTTGTGCAGGTGCAGGTAGAATTTGCAAAACAATTTTCACCTCAGCCAACTTTAGTTTCCCGTAATTTAAATTGTATGTTATTGAATACACCGTTCAGCTTAACACAAATCTGAATCTGAAGCCTCACGGAGCGCAAATCGTATGCATCGTGGACGTTGTTTACATTTACGCTAGCCTCCCTACAGTTTCAATTATGGAACTGTCTATCAAACTCTCACATTAAATTATGAATGGCGATTAATTATTACGCATTGACAAGGACGACCGTTGAAATGTCGGCTCACTTTAATCTAAATGTTTAACATTCACGATTCTATTTATGTGAGCAAAGGAATAATCTTACTAATAATAGGGGATAGAACCATTTGTCCTAATGGAATATTGGCGACGCTACAGCCGCAAGGCATTGCAACACTGTCTGCTGTACTACTCGGCACCACCGAATTAATTAAAAAAGTACTGCCACAGGAACCCTGGAGATTATATTTGTAGAAAGATAGGAAACATATCAACTGTCTCCATTTATTACATTGCTCATATCAGGTAATAAACCTTAAGATTAGAAATATTTTTGCTTCATTAAGCAGAATATTTCAACACAATGGAATTGTTATAGTTCTATACAATCAATATGTTCACACAATTGGATACATAAAATAGAGTGCGTGCAAGCAGGTCTTAGAGATGGCTTGACTGATTAAGTCGAAATGACAATTATTATAATTTTGACTTCATTTAAATAATATTTAATTGAACGTTAAGATGTCAAATTAATTATCCATAGCGCATGTTTATCCTATTCCTATATGACTCCTAGTATAAAACTTGAACATTAGCGTTGTGCATTTTTGAATATTTTGGAATGGTTAGGGAATAATTACTATATTTATCAGTATAATAATACTATCATTTATGTGGTCGTCACTTTTTTCATTAATAGATGCGCTTTGTTCATTTTCCATATTTTAAACACTCTCCCTCCGTCTTACGAATTTTCGATCAGGTCACGTGTCCTGACGCGAGTTCAACATTTTTTACACATCCCAAAACAAGTGCACAACTCCGCTAAAGAAGTTTTCGCTTCAAAAATCACAGAAAATTCTTATGACACCTATTTACGAACGTAGAAACGTACAGTTTAATGCAGTGCGAGCCGATATGCCGATATCCTGATATATGATTATAAATTATGGTGTACATAGTTATAGCTTACTCCATAACTTGTGTAGTCTGTGGTTCACTTCGTTCGTGTGCGGCTTACCTCAGATAGGATGTCAGCACGGTCTGACGTTTCTCTATAGGTGGTTAATTACATGCCCTACATGACAGATTCCCGGAGCCCATCGCAAGTGATTGGATAGGGTCTTCGAGGACAACAAACACTATTTCCGTGTAATAACGACGACGGTCTATCATAATAATGTACCGATCAAAAGTAGATTAGGGCTCGATTGCGCCGAAGTATGTGCGTCTTACTAAAATCCATCACAATGTGCAATAATATAACTATGTAAATATTATACTTTACATTTTAAATATTTATGTAGTTCTGCGAATATTTGCTACAGGTTAAAATACTTCACGTTCGTTAGTCAGTCATATTTAAACTCTTGTAGAGTTTACCGTCCCACCCTTATGCCTTAATGAAGGCTATGAATTTGTTGTTGGCAATGTATTTGCATCACCCAAGTGTAACTTCATGCTTGCCTAGTGCATGAGTGTCCTGAACCTCTTTGAATTTAAACAAGGTACCACATAATAAGGCGAGTGATAAAAAAGGTACAGTCTTATGTTATGGCCGTTTTCACAATTCAAAAAACACTTAATTTTGCTTGTGGACAGTTAAATACAAACAAATAACTAATAATAATTTTCTATTTTATCTGATAGGTGGTAATATTATCTATCAAACATCACCTTTTGAACTATATTAATATACAAGGTATATTATACTTAATATGTAATTTGTATATTAACATCATAATGTCTTTGTAAGAACGCTGACGTTGTTGGTGTTGAAACAACACCGAGACGTAACTTTTACCGTCGACGATACGTCGATAATTGTAACGCGGTATAAGTCAGTGTTGAAATGTGGTATTTGTCAGTGGTGATTAGTGGTAAACTCCACGAACTCACCGCTCCAGTAGCAGCCGTAGAGCTCGACGCGCATGCAGACGGTCCGCCGGTGCGAGCTGTACGGTATGAAGCGGACCTTCGACGCCCAGATCGGCGGCTCCAGGTGGTTTTTCTTCTCCAGGTAGGTGTTCGTGTTGCCCGACAAGATCTGCACCGATATTGCTTTGCTTTTTATATGTTTCTTAACAGATAAACAAAGGGTGGTCGCTGTCAGTCACATGAAAAATGTATGTTCATTTTTTTATATGCAGGCACACAACATTTATGTTATATCACAATAATTAAAGAAGAAACTATATTTGGATATCTTTTATACTGACGAAATATCTTTTGAAAAGATACTCGGGCTTGATCCTCTCGAAAAATTCACTATCTCACTTAAAAATACAAAAAATGTTTGATTCACGAGGGCGAATCGGCTAGCCAACATTTAGTATGAAAAAAAAGTTGTGTATTATATTTTAATAATAAACTTGTACTTAAAATAAATGTTCAAGACTTTCTAAATCATTATACCTACTAGATACATGCATATCAGATGCAAGACCTAGTCCTATTTTAGAGTTAAATAAAAAAAATTGCATCGTATTTTCTAATTCCTTTTTCACTTCAACAGATGCATTATATCGTAAACAGGACATCGTCCCACTAACACATTATGAAATCCTCTCAGACTGCCAGCTAGTTTGAGTGCTGAATGAATATCTAAAGCTTGCTATAAATAATAGATAACAGCGTAGACACAAGCAAATAAATTGCGACACGCATTCAGACATAATGGCCGCATGACTGTAATCGGCGGGACGCTGGCGGGACGACAACTGAAACTGTTTGATAATGACGTCACCGAGGATGCCCTCGTTGAGTTCGGTCGGCTCGCTGCATCACTGTGAACTGTGAGCCTCAATGCCTTCATTCATCGCAATACCGGACCGCTTTGATAGGAAAAACAATAAAAGGCGGTGACATTACTTTTGCCATTGTAACACAACACGGATTTAACGTGAACTGTTATAAATATAGTTTAATTAAAGTATATAGTTTTTATTTATTTAGTCATTGAACGCCACTACTCGTTATATCCTATGTAAAAACCAGGCAAACGGGCAAATGTTCCACCTAACGAAAAGTGTGGGTTTCCTATAGATGCGGGCAACATCAAGAGGGTTGTTAACACTTTTATTGTTAGTAAGATGCTGGCTTTTTTTGAGCTTCGGCAGTAAGCCGTTTCTGAGATGCCTTATCCTACCCCTATTGACACTTATTTGTGTTTAACTAGCAAACCAAACGAGCCGCCTTGTGGTACGTGGTCATCATATTGCTACTGTCAGGAGTAACCAGTGGATTTTTGGTTATGAAGGAGAAGTCTTTTTATGTCTTTTTTAGATGAAGCCCAAGTCGTAGCCCTGCGAAAATGAATTCGAATATACGCTTACCTCTTGGCCATCTGAAGTCCTATACCGCACCCACTTGCCGAGCTTCGGGCGCCAGTACTCCAACACGTAGGCCTCTGCGTACTCCTGGCCCTGGCCGTTGCCGAAGCGGCCCTGCGTGCCGGCTCCCGTGATCACGTGCACTGAGTGGAGGTTGATCTCCAGCCACTCGGTAGACTCGGTCGTGATCTGCGACTTCGGACACCAAGCACCGCCTTTCAATTCTTGGTTCAACCTGCGAAAGGTAAAATAGGAATATTGTTAAGTGCACTTGACGCATCCCTGACCGGGACTGTGTTAAATAACAATCAACGATATATCCTGGTGTATTATAAACTACATACCACATTCGTACTACGAGTATCTAAAACTACATGACATACCATCATACCATATTTAAAATAACATGGAGACTATTTAGTCTATACATTCCACTTGCAGGGCATTGTATGTACCTACACTGTCTGAATGTGAGTCGTTAAAGATTGGAAAATGTAAACAATGAACAAATAGTTACGACTGATTAGAACGCATCTGGAGCTGTACGCACATTGGTTTTAATGTGTTAAAAGACAAATTTGATCAAATGTGTGAGTCATAGATACAGCCATATATTATGAAATCAATAATATAATGTGGGTAGTACATAGATACATGGAGGTCTGAGCGAAAAACATCTTACGTATTTTGCATTGAAATATAGAAATAAAATATTTGAAACCGAATAAGTTTTAATTTTATTTGATTCCTTCGCCACTTTTCAAACCAATACAACACCTATTTACAGATAATTATGTTATTAAATCAGGACGTTTCATCAATTCGCATTACTTTAGGTACCTATCTAATCTATAATCTGAGAGTTCTGAATAACGGAATTAAAAGCAGGTCGCATTAATAAGATTTCCGAGTCTCCAGGCAGCGGGTGAACCTTAATAGATTCTAAATCTGATTACTTCTGTTCGTTGCAAAGTTTTAAACGTTTTGTACAAACTGTACGATGCAGCAATTGTGTTCCAAGTTGTGTTGGACTAAGTGGACAACGAAAACCGCAGGTGGACAGGTGGGCTTCCCTCTGGTCGGCGAATCACATGCAATTCTGAGGACATGGTATTCATTGCGCAATGTACGCATTGCAAATATTGTTCGCATGAATAGAAACCACAGACATTAGCTCTGTACGTGGACATAAATGCACTTGACGTTAATCTGCGTGTCGCTGATACGATACGATCTTCTTTGAACTCATGACTTTAGTGGCTACGTTCCATATTTTTACAAGTATGTCGTTACACGTAGTTTTACAAACAAAGAATCATTATGAATACTAAAAATTATGTATGTTTTAATATGATTCATATTTTTATACCCGTTACAGTGTAAACATTTGTAAAGCGAAACGATCTTTACTGTGAACCATGTAAGTTATCTAATAGGTAAGGTTAACGGCATTACTATACATAGAATAAAAGAGTAACATATAATAGGCAAAATAGGAAGATCCAATAGTAAACTTGTAATAAGATTCAGTGACACGGGAGCACGGCGTCGGAAGTATGTTCTATTGCAACCAAATTCGGGACTGTCTGAGTAGACGCGGGGGTGTTAAAAGTTTCAAGATGCAAGTTCCCGAAAGTAACTCGCGAGAAGGTGAGACGTCGGAGTCTACAAGCGAGCACTCGCATAATGAAAACGCTCCTTTAATCTAACCTCGCCCAATCCCTTAATTACTTTTCGGACAAAGTTCCGTTCTGCCGTCGACGGACGCTAACATTGAACTTGACCATTCGATAGACACGACAATCTAATGCAACTTGTTTGTTTGTTGTTTGGCTACGCACCAACTAAAACAAAGCTATTAGTAGCGTTCATTATTTAAAGGTTTAATATTTAACAAATTTAAACTTTGTCTCGACGCATTATTTATACCATACATACAAGCTTTTATGATCATATGAATTGTATATTGGTTATAAGTTGATAGTTAAATTTTTTAAGGAAAAATTATTTTCTTCTTTTTTGAGCGTTTAAATAAAAGCTTTTTTTTAAAAAAGTTTCTTTGCATTTAATTTAATATTAGTCTAACATATTAATAGTAATCAGGTTTATTTAGATCAGAATGTAACTTTATAAGCCAAACAGAATCTATGGTCGCACCCTAAATAAAATTCGACAAATTATTCAGGTATGGGTTTTTATTAATTACTGTTATATTTGTAAGGAAGAAAAATAAAAAATGTGGCATTGTATTGCGTGCATATCGCTGTGTCCATCGGGAGATTAAGCTAACACGAAAGGTTTGTAGGTACATGTAATATAGACGTACTACTTGCCCACGCCAGGTCTGATTTATAAGTCTGAGTTTTGAATAATGTCCTATTCATGGAACAACGAGTAGAAATTATATAGTATTTACTCAAGAACGCTGAATAAAAGCAAAATCTGTATTTTAAAGCAATAATGGAAAAAGGCAATGATAGTGTATTAAAAAAGAGGTAAATACCGCTATAGCGCGCGGAAAATGCACCGCTTATATTGTGTCAATTGGCACAATGCAACTAAGTCGCATAATATCAGCGGTTGGTGAAGCACGTGTGGTATTGCGCACTAAAAATAATCAAAATGCCGATATGTGTGTTTCGAAAGTGTAAAAACTATATTACTGAAGTAAAAAGGACGATGCACAGTGGTCTGAAAATCAAGCTTCATACTCATAGAAACTGATTGTCAGAAATCAATAATTAAAAAATGTTATTGTAATAAGTACACCTCCCTTTGTTAACTGTTATAGTATGAAGGTCGTGAGTAGCTCCATGTGTGAGAAAAAAAATATTGTATTTTTTTTTGTATGGGAAAAAAACTTCAAAGTGGATTTTAAAAAAACTGATCATAACTGAAGGTCTGGTATTCACATGAGTTATTACACTTTACATGGCGATTAAGATGACATACAATTGTTATGCCTTTCGGTGCCGCTTTGCTTGTAGCAAGCTTTTAAAAGTTTGAGTTTTTGGTAGATGAATTACATGATAATGATATAATTACATGATGATAGCGTAAATGAGGGTAGTTATAATATAAATAGGACGTATATGCTAACTTAATTTAGTAGCTCTTTGCACTTGTTCGCGCTTACTATACTTATTTAGTTCGATTTGTTTTCGTGTTATAATGGAAAGCTTCAGTACCAATTTGGATATGTTTATGTTTGTGGCGAACAATAGCTGTTTTTCAAAGCCCAGCGAATTATTTGAAGTTTTGGTGAAAAACGTTACTTTGTCAGAAAATGAAAATAAATAATTTAAACTATTCTGTCAGACTTTTGTGTGTTCGTTGAAAAACAAATGGAACTCGTGTAATCGCACGAGAAAAACATTCATAAAAAAGTATGAGATATGGCTGCAAGAAGACATAAAATGGCCTGAGTTCATAAAAGAAAAAATCACACCTTCTTTGGTGTTAGAAGAGCAGCAACCATGTTCTAGTTTTGACTGCAGTGTAAATGAGGGCGCATCAACATCATTAGGGTTGAATGCAGAGACTTGCAGTGTTGGAACATGAACAGAGGTGAGTCCAAGAAAAGTGTTCTCTGAGCTAAGCCCGCTACAGAAGAGAAGAAGAGTGGAAGAGCTACTAGCACATACCAATGAAAGCCTTGCTTTTGCAACTGGTTTAAGTGCTGGTAACAAAAACGTAGCAGATATCATTAAATTAGTCACAGAACATCCCGAGGAAGCTACTAAGATAAAGCAACTGTTGAAGCTCGAGAAAGCTCAGCCCATGTATTCCGCTGATAAAGCATTAGGTATACTGATTTCGTTGAAACTTGGCAAAAACAAAATGGCAGTATACAACATTAAAATTTTTGGTGATCCTGCCAGAACTGCAGCTATTACAGGCTTGGATCCTAGTTTGATCCAAAGATTTGCAACACTTTTGCGCGTGATGGCTTGTGGAGAGCCCATTAATGTTGATGCGTTTAAAAACTTTGCGCACCAAACCGCAGAAAAATATGTGGAACTATATGGCTGGTATTACATGCCATCTAGTGTCCATAAAATTTTAATGCACGGTGCTGAAGTCATTAAACATTTTAACATGATGCCCATTGGGAAATTATCTGAAGAGGCATCGGAAGCCAGAAACAAAGATTTTAAAAAAATCCGAGAAGACCATTCTCGACAATTTTGTCGAAAAGCAACAAACGAAGACATTTTCAATGGTCTTCTTGTTTCGTCAGATCCCTACCTGTCCAGCATAAGGCCACAGCTGATAAAATCAAAACGCACACCTATTACCGATGACATGAAATGTCTTCTCATTGGTGATGATGATGCAGATATAGACAAGGAGTATATTGAATTCGTTGATGTTAATGCACCTATGCTGGACTCTGATGAAGAAGATACTCTTTGATAGATAATTGGTCTTTTATAAGTAGTTAGTAATAGAGAATAATTAATATATGTATATGTAAAGCTCTGAGTATTACTACATTTAATTATATAATTTACTGAAATAATATTTAATAGTATAATCAAATAAAGAAATTTTGACAGTTTTTATTGAATATATGCTTTTTATTTCCTATTTTTTGAACAATTATATTATTTAAATATATCCTAAGTACGTATTTATTCCTTGTGTATATACAAATTTCAATTATTTCCATGTTGAAAGTTATAGTTATCCTTATAATATAAAATGAAGACTTGAATAATCATCTACCAAAAACTCAAACTTTCAAAAGCTTGCTACATGCAAAGCGGCACCGAAAGGCATAACAATTGTATGTCATCTTAATCGCCATGTAGAGTGTAATAACTCATGTGAATACCAGACCTTCAGTTATGATCAGTTTTTTTAAAATCCACTTTGAAGTTTTTTTCCCATACAAAAAAAAATACAATATTTTTTTTCTCACACATGGAGCTACTCACGACCTTCATACTATAACAGTTAACAAAGGGAGGTGTACTTATTACAATAACATTTTTTAATTATTGATTTCTGACAATCAGTTTCTATGAGTATGAAGCTTGATTTTCAGACCACTGTGCGATGGAGTGTCTTAGCACACGTAATTACATCAATAATTTACATTATTTCTAAATTTTTACTAAATTACAAAAGATTACTATCTATTATTTCTAAACCATCGCAAAAAAGATAGCAAATATGTTCGCAGTTGTAGTGCGATTGGGATAGATAGATAGATAGATCTTTATGCTTCTTTCAATAAGGACCAAAATCCTTTATATCTCTGATATGAGTCGTAGCGCGGGCTCTAGCTATCTCTTTCGTGTAGCGTTATGTTTCGTATATGTCTTTCGCATTCACATGATCACAAGTCGCAAACACATGTATACCTTTAGAAGTAAGAATACGTTTGAATGTGTAGCTTGGCGAAGTTACCATATCTACCTCTTTAAAACACTATCATTGGAAAAAGGTATGATTCTAGCCTAGTTATCTAACTAGGCAAAACGTAGTCTTGGCCACTTGTCCATATAGTACTGGAAGACATGATGAGTCCGCCAACGCTCAATAGGCCAGCATGGTGGATGTATACAGCTACAGCCATCTCGTTGTAAGAGGACACCCCCCACCTTTCGTGGGTAGTTAGTTATTTAACAGGTGGCAGACACTTTGAGATCCCAAGATATAACGCACTGAAATAAGATAAACCATTCTAATAACAGCTAGGACAAATTACACAGCTAATCAAACGTTATCGCAGTATATTGAAGTACCTGAAGCACATACGATTTAGTACTACAGGTAACAACTACTAACTTAAAGTGCAGCGTCGAGTTCATTACACAGTCTCGTTTGCATAACGTCACATAGTCGAACGTGGCTAAAGTCATAATTAGCAATTAGTATTAGTAACTAAGTTCGTTTGTATTATTAACGTCTGCATGGATCGTTCATTCACATGGCTTCCCCTTTGACTGTGGAGCGCATCTCTTGATGAAACCGACTCGTTGGAGCTCAGTGACTTAATTAAACAGCCAAAGCGTTCATATTTCTCCATCAATCTGGATGTTTTCATATCTAAGTCGAGTAGAAAGTTAACGTTTGTTAAAAAAAAGTAAACTCTGAACCATAATAATATCCATTACTGAAGATTGAAGCGAAAGTTTTTGTTCTATCGATGAAATGGTCAAGTGAATAATACATAATTTTATGTTATAACCTAAGAAAATCTAAGTTATTTTCTGGATTATGTAGGTATTAAGCGATTATATTTTAGAAGTAATATTTATAATAACAATAACCAAACTTTTCTTAACAGCTATGAAATCCTTAATCTAGTCAGTGGAACTTGCCTGTGTCGGTAGCATAAGTTTGATTACACGACAACGGGATAAACTCTAAAACAGCCGCAAATTGGACTGACATCGCCACGGAACGGCGACGTCAGGCGCTAGGCGGCCCGCCACACGCAGTACCTAGTTCTAATAGCGGTGGCTTCATAATGTCCCTGTTCTGATGGTTGTACGTTTCGAATACGAGACACAAGATTCTTTGAAGAATATCAATTGAAGCATTTCTTCGTTACATCCCCATATCACACTCTAAGCACTCGAATCATTGTATCGACAGCGCTGACATCAATAGTGTACGGCGCCGCGCAACGCCGTTCTCAGACACATGCATGTAGCATTCCTTTAATCGAGGTGGCATATGTGTAGGTATTGGTACACCGAATTCTACCATTCTACCGTGTATCTAACTGTCACAATTCGAATACACTGACCGCATAACATGTCCGCCCCAAGCAACTAATCAATTAAAAGAATTGGCACCAAACAAAAAGAACATACATACATACACCCATGAAATTTGGTATACTTGTTTGGAAGTAATAGACCAACATATTATGTAAATATTGTGCAGTTCAGTTAATATTACATACATATGTACGTGTCGAATTGATAACCTCCTTTTTTGAAGTCGGTAAAAACATGTCTTTAAACTTAATTATTTATGGACTGACAAATCTGGCAATCTCGGAGCTTATTAAAAGTTGACAGCTGAAAATATTTCCATGCTATAATATCTCGTACATTCGTAGTAAGACTATCTTGTAAATATCTTAGAAAGTCGCACACGCTGGCAACCAAATAATAGAGGCAATGCTGTTTGCATTGGTAGCCCTATTTCGGACCAATCAGACTTCGAGGCGCGCGGTCATTAAGCCTTATTGACGCTCAGTGGAGCATTGGAACTATCAATGATGCGTTAAGGAGCGGCTTTCGTAATTGATATCATCTCGCTCCCAACTACATAATGCAACTTTAAATTCAACGCTCCTGCACTGATGAAATACTTTCAGTTTAAACTTGGAACTAATATTTAAATAATTCACAAAATTAAGTTTATTAAATAATATGTTGCCTAATAATATGTTACCATTTAATGATTGACACTGAAAAATATGTTGGGATTATAGAAACAAGAGAATTTTTTGGCAGTTATAAAAATAAAAATCCAACAGGTAAGCATGCGTACTACTACGTAGACGCAATATTTAAAATTTCAAAGCAGACACCAACAAGCATAGGTCTACTAGGTCTTCGTCTTCACTGATCACTCAATTAGTAGAATGATAAGAGTGGATGTCAGTATTGGTGCGCATATAATAATATAAAGTCTTGCAATGAATATTTCCTATTACACGTTGAAATCGTCAAGATTGGTGAAGTATGGAGTAGAGTCATAGACGATCTACGAGTGTAAGTAGTTTGTAAAGGGACTACTAAAATATGTAGGTAAAAGCGTGGACGGACAGTCTCTAAAAAGTTCACACCAGAATGACGTTTTGTTTGAGCGAGGTGACACTAATGGGTGCACGGCCTGCAATCATAAGTTATTTAGTTCGCGACATCGAGGACGGCCGCCTCAAATAACATATCGCACCGATGTAAATTACTACCCAGAAGCAGCTGAAGATTAATAACGGTCGAATACGAAAAAAGAGAATAATAAATGCTTCACCTGTATGTTTGTAACCGACTACTTTGGGCGCGATTTTGACCCACTTTAAACGGCCAGATTTCCTTTAAACTTTGTAGATTTATCGAGGACCGATGACAAAACACTAATTTGATAAAATTATACCATTTTTCAATTTGAAAAATAAGATTTTTATAAATTTATTTTTAATTTTTTATAACAAAATTCTTTTTTTATTTTAAATATTTTGGGCAGTTTTGACATGAAAGTTACTCTTATGAAATTTGCCAAAAGTTGATAGCTTTTGAGTTATATTTTTGAAAATTTAAAATTTGATGATTAATGACAATTTAATTAATTGTTTAAGAAAAGATTCCATTTACATTTAAAGAAAATTCAAAGTTCATATTAAAACCATAATATCCCGATATAGTTTGTATTAAATAAACAAAAAAATGATATAAATCGATCTAAAAAGTGGAAATTAAATAAATGTAGTTTAAAAAATCTAAAAAACACGCTTTTATAGCATATGTAACTAAAAAGTGAAAAATAAATATAGTTTAAAAAATAAAAAAATCACGCTTTTGAAGAACATCGAACTAAAAAGTTAAAAATAATTTTCAAAATAAGTTTAAAACAATAATTAACGTGAACTTTCATGTAAAAAGCGTGTTTTAAAAGCTATTAACTATTTAACTTGCAATGTATGTAAGTATGTTTGTTCGGGTGGAATCTATGAACTCAATTTTTAAGTAGATATCTTCAACCGATTGAGCTGAAATTTTGTATACACCATTAGTTTGGATGACAATGCACGATATGGTTTGTGACGTTTGTGACGACGTCGCGAGGTTTAATTACCTATCAGTATTTATTTAAATTGTAATTGAAAATAAAATAAACGTAGTTAGGTACTAGTTTATTTACAAATCGCGCGACAAGCTTTTATGATCATAATATGAATTGTACCTATATAATGAGGTTATAAGTTGATAGTTAACATTTTATAGGGAAAAAAAATCTTATTTCTAGAGCGTTTAAATAAAAGCTTTTTATATTTAATTAAGTCCTATTCCACAACAGAAAGCTTTATGCCAGCACATCTAGTAAAGAATCAATTTCCCAGGATGAAGCTAAGGTACAGGTCGTGAAACGTAATTTTCTGCAACTATTAATTTCTAGCAGCCAATTCAATTAGGGTCTCGTTTCATATATCGAATGTGGAAACAAAAGAAAATCAAACGTCCATTTTTCACTGGAAACAGAAATATCACGTCACGAGGGAAAAATAGAAACATTAAGCTAGGGACAAATGTAATGGAAAAAGCGCGCCGGAATATCTCGCTTGGAATTTAGTTTTACCGTCATACACCAGAAAACTTACAAAAAACAACTAAAGCCTATATTATTTTGATATACAGGTGTCCCGTAATCCGTGGACCAACGGAAAACTATTAATAGGGGGCCCGGGGGACCATTATCTATCAACATCACTAAATTTTATCGTCCTAGGCCTAATGATTGAAAAGATATAATTTAATGTAGTAGTAGCCAATTTAGCCACAGAGCGAAATAGAATTAATTATAATTTCTATAAATATAATATCTAGTTTAAACATTACTTAAATGTATGAATTTTATTACAATATGACGTTTGAAAGAAGCTTGAGCAAAAAATTTGTATCATGGAATTGTGGTACTTAATTTTGGAAATATCTGCTAATCACACTGATTGCGAAAAGGTAACATTTACTACGACTTTAAAGTAATAAAAAAAGTTATTCATATTTAATCAACACCCGGGAGCATTATCTCCACAATATTTATCTACACAATACGGGAAACTTAAGGATAGACCTCATTAGAAACGCTAGAAAACTTCAACCTGCATAGGTTATCTTCTGGAATGTTCTGGCTGTTTACATATATTTTTTAAACAATTGAAAGAATGTTCCCTAAAATTTGAGCCTTGTGGAGAACAGGTAATAAATTACCACCCCGACGACAACTTTGCTATAGTCTGATACATACTATCAACAGTCGAAATAGGTTGGCAATTTTAATATAATATGTAAATTACAACATATGTAGGCTATTAGGCTATTTGTCGTATTTGCATTCAATCGTACGTGTACGAACAATACGCTTGTTATACACCCACCGATTGAATAACTGTCGGTATATTTTCAAGTGTATTTTCGTATCGCGTGTACAGTTGTTTCAGGTGGCCGTTTCAAGAATTTTCAACGAAGGTAAGTTAATAAAAGCAACTCCCGGATTGTGGCCTCAGACTTAACTTTTAAACCACATGTAGCAATTCCATTACTCTAACTGAAAAGATTTAAACAAAAGGAGTGACTTTTTTTTACCAAAAACAACACTACCTCGACAATCCAGTTAACAACAGAATTTAAAAAAATACATAAATACAAGTATTGTTAATAACGCAAAGATTTCTAATATTCACCTCATCACTTGATAGAATATTATTTCATTTTAATAGGAAAATTGGTTGTCGTAATAAACTAAGTATTACAACTATTAATTTTATTATGCAATGAGGGTCTTCACTATGATCGGTAGAAAAATTTCGCATTAATATTTAATTGGCGTCCATGCGACAGACATTAGCCTTATCGGTGCCTATACTCGATATTTAACTTTGTGTTTCAGTCTCTATAATATGTCGAAAGCGGAAATTTCATTAACGTACTTTTGATGTCCATGATTCAGTCTGTGCTAGATCCGTAACATAACTCGATAAGTTACCTATAGGTTCACAAGTACACAGAAGCCTACAAAAGTTTGGGTTATGTAATGCCTACGCTTCCGTATTACTAGAAGCTTCTAAAAATAATTTTTACCTAAAATGTGTTTCAAGATAAAAAATTGGAAAATACGAACAGTGAATGGAAAACTTTTTTGATATTTTGCTATGTACAACTACATATATATACATATATACATAGTCCGCCTTCACATTGCTGAACTGATTGAGGCCGTTTAAGTTTCAAGGATTATGTTGCTACCTTAACTCGGATACCTACCCTAAGGTAGGGTTAGTTGTGAACACAGTTAGCCTAGAATTGAATTTTCAAGTAACTATTTGGAAACACCCTTTTCCAATACTCAGATAAGCTTTTTAATATAGGTATATTTTTTATATACAGTGTGTTTGGCTTCGATCTAGCGATAAATTAAGGGCATAAAATAGACTATATTTCATCGACAAAACACCTCCTTTTGAAATAGCAGCCATTTGAATTTTTACCGACTTCATAAAAGGAGGTTATCAATTCGACACGTATGTATGTAATATTATCGGAACTGCATAATATTTACAAATGTTGGTCTATTACGGCTTCCAAACATATATATCAAATTTCATAAATGTATGTATGTATGTAGATATGTTTGTCCTCGCATATTTATAGCGGCAATATACAGGTTGAATTTTTCAAGTGTGCGTGGATGGGAAAATCCGAAACTATGAGGAATATTGAAAAATGCTGAAAGTCTGGATTTTGATGAAAACTAAAACTGCATCGTTTTGAAAAATAATCAATATGCCTAGCCAGGAATCGAACCCATTGATTTTGAAAAAAATATCACAGCCTGTATTGTTACACCATTCGATAGTGTCACTAATGAGGGACAAGTTCTGGAAAGTAATGACACATGGCAAACATAAGGATAGAGCTTTATAACGTTATTTAAAAATTAACATCATCGGTCGCATCGCAGCGTGCTGTGGTCGGTTCCAGGTAAAAGGTTTATAATCCCTTAAGATAGCGGTCATCGCTGTGCGAGTGTGACGCACTATATTTACGCGGGAGTGACAGAGACAAGTAGATAAGGGTCGATGTACGAATTTCCTCGTGAACCGCGACCGCGGTAAATTTGTTGTTATTAGGGACTTACCTTCCATTTTCTGGCCCGACGTTCCCGTCGTTGAAGGAGGTGCTGGCCGAGACGTCCCGGTCGGGGATCAGCCCGCTCTCCATGCCGAGCGGCGCGATGCATTGTGCTGCAAACAAACATACTAGGTGAGAAACATTTTGTATGAGAAGACATGAGATATTAAAAATGGTCTACAGCTACACCTCAAATTAGCGTAATTTAGTAATTTCTTTTACAGATAGCACGCGAGTTGAATGCAGTCGGGGCCTGAGCCGAAGGGCGGGAACATCTCCCCCCGCCGTCCGCACGCCGCGCCTCGCACGCCTGCAGTGTAGTGCTGTGCTGTCCTTGTTGATAGCTATTATACGTTTACTGTGTTATCGCGTTAATATTCAAGTTGCACGTTGTCGCGTGTTATTTTCTTTTTTAATAATGACTTATCCGCGTTCATCAAGTTCTGTTACAAAAAAACGAGTTTTTATTCATCGCCAAGCACGGGAAATGGCGAAAAATGTGCTAGACATGTGTATTGAAGAAAGGCAGAACAACAATTTGACATTAACTTTAAATAGTTATTTTCTTGTTTTTTTCTAAACTTTAAATGTTAAACTTAAAACGATTTTGAAGTTTATCGACATATTGTCATCATTAATTCTAATAAGGTCACAGCACTATCACATTCCTGAGCTCAGCATTCAACTCGCGCGCTGTACTTTGCCGAGAACTGCTGTCATATCATTGTCTAGCATAGTATTACCCGCCAGGTTTATGATACAGTTAAAGCAAAATATTCAATCTAGATCCGTAGAACTAGAACCGTGGTCTCCACATAGAGACTCAAATATCCAGACTGGACCTCGCTTATACAGATTCACGATTATCTGGAGGATGCTGAGCTGTAAACGGGTTCAGCAGAAGCTTTGTTGATAGGTTTAATTCATTTTTGTTGGTTTAAATGAATTAATAAAGTACATACGCTTGTCTAGAGTCAATCATATCTACAGTAATTGTATATATTTCTAGATATAATATAGACTTCCGACCTGATGCTTTAATGACAGGAATAAATCCGAAAAATATTTTTTTTTCAAAAAATATCAGAAATAAACTAGTTATACAATTCATATAAAACTGGAATGTTCATGTTTATTTAAAGCTATGTGTCGATTTAAAATGTTTACAGTCTGAGGGGCCACTTGTCATAAGAGTGGAATAGCTTCCATACATCATTCGTTTCGTCGCATGCAAAATTTAATTAAAACATTTATCGCATGAACTTGATACTTATTATAGTCACAAGCATTTCATGGCGTGTACATGAGCAGGGTTAATTAAAAGTGGAATAAGTGCTTTGATTGATTCGAACGTGGCGACCGCAGCGTTTAAATATTCTTTAACAAGCAGCTGGCCAAGCGGCCAGCACTGGTCAATTCGTTTTTGGTTGTAATTTGAGTTCGAAACTTTTCGAGTTCGATAATTTTCAACCCAAAAAGCAAACAAAATTTTGCATTACTCACGATTATAAACTAATATACTGATATCTTGCTTGCGGACTTTTTGTAGTTAGTAGATAGAGTTTAATAGACTTAAGAAAGCCACAATTTAATTTTATCATCACATAAATACCGAAAATTGATTCGATAGTTTTTGGGTTTATCGTAAATGAGCAGGCAGACAGACGCGTTTGAAAACTTTGTTTTATAATGTGTAGCCATTTACGGCAATATGGCAATCGCCTTCGAGTTGTACAATAACGTGTATTCCTGTGAGAAACAGATAGTATTTTGCAGTAAAAATAAATAAATTGTTTCTACTTCCATTTCATTTGTCTCAAAGGTCAAGCTGCCAATTTGTTTCGCCGTTAATCAAGGATTTTTTATTGTACACCGTTAAGTAAACAGCCAAGAATGCAGACCACCTGATGTTAAGTAGTCAGTGTAGCTGTAGAGCATAGACAAGCACAAATCCTGTTCGAAATTATGAGAATGTGAAGATTATAATGAACACAAGATGAATACCCGGCTTCGCTCGGGTGAAATGTGACATACACATCTAGGTACAAAATTTAGGTAGATATTTCTGTAGAGACATCGTATCATTCGTATAGCTTCGTTCCTTGTGTTTAATATTAGTAAATAAAAACTCTAAAAGTTTTTACACAAATAATTTTTATTTTAAATCAACATTCAAAAATATAAACTAACATAAATTAACAAAACATATAACTTTTAAGGTTTATTCTCTGTAAAAGCCTCTTTGTTTTAAGCACTCAGTCTTTTTCTCTACTATGGCAGGAAGATAAGTAAGTTCCTACTTACTAATTTTAAAAATAAAAAATTAAATTGTTGTTCTTTATTCAAAGTGTAATCCAAACAAAGTAGGCTAAAAGTAGGTGAATCACTAATCGTAATCACTATGCAAAACTAAATTTTATGACATTTGTACTAAAACTTCTACTTTTCTTTTATCGCAATCGGCCAATCTCAGGTTTAAAGAAAAAAACACATAACAAAGAGTAATAAAAAAGTCGAAACGTCAACGACTGAAGAAAAGTATTTAATTTTAGTTTTGTTCATAGAGGATAGAGATAAGGAGGATCATCTTGTACATGAAAAAGTGTACGTCGAAATGCATTAAATAAATTTTAAAGAAAGCGCCAAATTTTGAATATCTGAAAATTTATGTAATTCATATTAATTGAATAATAACTCTAAGTATATATTTACTACATTATTTTGTACTACCCAAGTAGCTGAAATTTTCAATAAGTAACTACTTGAGTCGACAATAATATATTAAATTAACTCGGCGTACTTCAATTCATTGCTATATTCATACCATACTCGTATGTCTACACCAGCGCCATCTAATTCTTTTGCAATTGTTAATAAATTGCATGAGATGACACTTCTTATCTCTATCCTCCATGGTCTTTCATTCACTCATGATTCACTCAATGTTTTTAAGATGGCGGTCCTGCGATTTGTCTGTCAGTACATTAGAATTTAACAAAATTCTCCATAATCCGAATTTTACGGATATAATATTAATATGTTGTCGACTCGAAATCAATATTTTTTTATGTTTTATTATAGAGGTAAGGTTTCGATCGAGTCTACCGTACCCCCTGGACGAAATTATTAATATAGATGTTGCTTAATGGCGAGAGGTGGCTGTAGGGTACCTCCCCGGGAGAGCTATATGGCTACACCATATAACCAACACAAATAACAACATATTATACTTTGACATTCATAACATTAGATAACATATAACATTAGATAATTCCAAAAGTCCATAGATAACATTAGATAATTCCAAAATTGGAACGATAATTTACTTTGTCATTTATTCTGCCCAGAGCAATTATCTATTATATTATTATTATTATATTATGAGCCCATTATCATATCAATTCCCGGGCAATATTGAGGCTCGTCAAAGCGGACACCTGTAGTCTGTACACTGGTACAGTGCGCGTTTAGTCAAAAGCGTCCCAAGACGTAAAATAAATCCCATCGCCGCTTGCATGCCTCGCCGTCACCGTATCATGATGCTCCTCCACAGAACAATAGATTATTTAATCGATAGAATAAAAAGAAATCGACAGTACACCTAGCTGCATAATCCCGATCGATACACAGCCATAGTGCCGACGTAATTTTATTCGAAACACGCCTAGAGAATTCGTGAATTCGTCATCGTGATTGTCGGTGTATCAGAAACAAGTTATTGTTATGCAAGCAAACCGGCGCTAGTTCAAATTTGACGGTTGATAACATCAAGAGATCCGCAATGAAAGTTAAGAATAGAATCACAAGTTAAATATTATTAAAATTTCATAATTTTAGTAGGCATAGGTATTATTATATATTGAGTAAGTATACATAGGTAAGTATACATACTCAACAGTGGTCGCCAACTTTACAACCTTAGGTATAAAAATTTTATTCGCAAGAGGAAAAATGACATGTTGCTAATTTAAATTCAAGAGTTTAAAATTATTTCAAATGAACAAACAAAAAAGAGTTGATTTGTATTCATAACTAGCTGACCCGGCATACTTCGTTCGGCAAAATAAAGAAATTTATGACATTTTCCTCGCATTATTTTCAAACTTTCTCAGTGTATAAACCTTCCTTGGACTTATATGAACATATCAAAACCAAAATGAGTCAAATCGGTCCAGCCGTTCTCGAGTTTTAGCGAATTCATTTTTATTGAATATTCTGATACTATGAACATCTATCAACGAAAACTATAATGATTTTCCACTGATCCAATCATCAAGACATGAAAAAATAAATAAAAACTAAAAAATTAAATACTTTTGGATCACCCGTGTAATCCACACCCCACCATGTGTAGAAATTACTCGTGTTAAAATGAACATAACTATGATTTTCTGAATAAAATGTGGTCTTTATGTCGACACGACCACATATTTCAATAAAATTGTAAAAGCTGAATTTAAAAGAGTACCGAAATAATAAACAGCGCTCGGGTGGACTCATGCGAATTTCTCATCGGGCTTGTACTACACCCTATTATAATTTCCGAGGGGTCGCTCATTAGTCAATCTATCAAATGATATCGCGTGCGTCTAGAAATGCGAGCCAGCAAACCAACATTACACTCTGTTGCAATGTTTTATAATTCCTAATTCCGAAGCACGGCATTATTTTTGTCGACTGTCAAAAATACAATTTTATTGCTTTGACACCAACCAAGTTGTATCCATTCCTTCATCGGTATCCGTAACAGCTAAAATATTTGTGGGTCGATCCGCTGCTTACGAATTTACATTTTCTATCCCCAAATCTATAACATTCAAAGGTAAAACTAACTAAGACTCCAACAAATATTTCTTGAATTGAAAGATACGTAGGTATAGCTACGGTACCATGTCGGTTTGATTTACGCAAATACTAATATAAAATATCGCGTATCATAAATTTATAACATTACGAGATTCATGTTTACCGCAGAGAGCAGCATAATGTTTCGTCGTATCAGAATTTATTGATGTTTAAATGTTAATGGCACATGATAGAGTATGCGAGTACCGTGTTTAATCACACTATTCACACATAAAGCACGGTACATTGCGTCGCTTAATTAGCTGCCGCCAGCAGTACCTACTGCATGTGATAACTTCAGAGTCGCCGCTTGGAATGTAAAGAGGACTTAACAGAAATACTGAGGGAAACAGTAATAGGTAATAGTTCCAAGGATGTAGTCTAAGAAATATTTCTATGGTTTGTAACCAAGAATCTTCAGAAAATTGTATGGACATCTTAATCCAACCTCCAAAAGAAAGGAAATATTATTTGAGGTTGTATGTGGGTGCTTTTTATTTTGATATGGACTCAGTTGGTTGCCGGAGATACTTTATTTGAGGCAATGAGTCCTCCTCAACCGAAACACGAGACATGAAAACATGCGGCTTTACGACGGCTTAAGAGGCTGACGATAAGACAATGAAATACATTTTACTATCTTATTTTCAAGTAAATCTCTAGTTTTAACACGATTTTACTGGCTTGACCTATATCGATCCATTTATGTTAGAAAATCTTCCAAAATCAACTGCTGGCTTATTGCATGAAAATTCAAGCACGAGTCCTCTGTTAGACAAAAGGTATAATATTCTAACAGCCTCGAGTTGAATGACAGAAAATAGAAAATAAGAGTATGTAACTTATCAACGTAGGTTAAGGCAACAAGGCCTTACGGGGGTTAGAACATTCTGAAAAAAGGAGCGCAAAGGACATACAAACACAAAATAAAGTTAGAAAAAAATATAAATAAACAATAGAAGCAAACAAAAAATAAGAGCGAATTTTAAAGTTCACAAGCAACACACAGCATTTAAACAGTAGATAAGTAAAATAATGAATTGAAAACAATTATGATAACAAATTTAAGCTATTTCTGTTCAAAATCAATTGCGAAATGCAATTGTTAGAGGTTATTGTTAAATCTTCTGCATTGCAATTTAAAATCTCTCATTCCTCCAAATTTTATAGATAGTCGGCGAAAGTCGCTAATTGCTTATTAAAATTACATATTTCAGCATGAACAACATAATAATGTAGATAACATTCAAAATGGCATAAAAAGCAAGCACAAAAATCAACGGGTTGCACTCCAGAAGTGCCGGCAAAAGTGAAAACTTATAAGATGTGTTTTCTTGGTGATTTGGACGACAGTTCAATTAAAACACAATTCAGTAACCATTACTTAACTATAAAATATTTTTAGTAAGTAAATAAGTATGAAAGTTCAGATGGCGGCCAAATTGACTGCTGTAATAATAAAGCGACCACGCTATTTCTCATATAAACCCAGTAACGTATGAACTCTATCAAAACAAAGTTTTATAATTTCTCTAAGTGAATGTTTGACAGTTTCCATTCTTACGAAGTTACCATCTTATGTGGTTACCATTTTATCTTACCTTAAGATCAAGGACCTGTCGCGAGTTTAACAATTTTTACCCATACCAAAGTGATCAGCGCCACTAAAGAAGTTTCCACTTCAAAAATAAACCATAATACTGGGTTAGGTAGGGAGATAACAAAAAATTTAATCCATTGCAATAGCACATCGTACAAACGCCACATAATTTAGAGTGCACAATCACACTGATGTGTTATTACGGCTACAGTTTTTTGCTACAACCGTAGAGCGCCGATCGAACTATAATTTTGAGTTCCTAGGCTGTAACACAAATATCTGTAATGAACAAAAAAGCACATTACTCGTATGTGTTTACTTTATCGCACTCACGGTATACCGATGTATATGTATACCTTCGTTCTAACACATACAATTTTTTAAAGTAATAGTAGGTACCTATATTTTCACATTATATGTATACTTAAGATCACTTCGTGTACCTGTGGACTATTCAATAACTTTCTTCATTTATATTCATTGAATGATGACTGCGCTCCCTAATATATGGCAACGAATGCAGATTGATATCAATGAAAAGTCGCATAGCCAATGAATGTTATGTAAAACTGAACTATGCACACGTGGCGTGGCAGCCTCGAAGAATGGCATTTGAAGCATGGCGTTTAAAACGGCGAGCATAACTTGAATATTTTCCGTTAATATTTGCTTTAACAAAAGATCCAAGTATATTAGAATCTTTAAACGGATTCCACTGTGGTTAGTCCTAACAGTGCAGATGACAAACGCTTATAGGTCAAATGCAAATACAAGTCGCTTGTTGCGTGTCTCGTTATTTAAGCGGTGGCCTCTTGTTGCTCAGCTCGCGATAACAAATTGAAAACGTCATAAAGCTTGTTTTGAGTATAAATAAACAGGATAAATGATTCTGCGTATTGTATTATCATTTACTTAATCCAAGATCATTTGCTTTCGACGAGGTGCATTTGTTTCACTTAAAAATTAACTACATCTATCGATCATCTTAAATGATTTGTCAAAAAACGAATAAACTTTAGAATTAAAATTTCTATGATAATTTAAGAATCTACCGGTGATTGATAAAGGATCGAATAATTTATTTATAGTGAAGGAAAAGTTTGAGAAGCATCGGGCTTGTGCGTGCTTACACTCTTGCGTGACATGTAGTCATCTAATGAATAATAAACAGCACAGTGGCGACTACTCATTCATAGCTATCCACAGAAGGCTATATTCTTTTTACATAAAACGATTGAATGTCATTCAATTGCCCACAATATTGGATTCAGCCTAAATTAATTTCTTCGTATGTCACACCTCAAACTAAAATGTACGAATAGGTAACGGAGACTCAATTAGTTACCGATTCATACACAGTAAATTTTAAGGCTCCAATATGAGGAACCAACATAATAATTTCATCAGCTTTTCTTTTACAGCGGAAAGGACTTTGCGTGATATCGTTAAAACTATTATTTTAATTACTTTCATTGTATGTACGGAGGGTCGTTAACTTTTCGTCGGACGGTATATATTAAAGGTTTAATTTTCACGACAACTTGGTTGCCTATCGACCGACTTGTATTTCTGAGAGCGATAAAGGTTCCGTCCGGTACGTCGGTAATGACTTACGAAACTATTCAATACACAGATGTACCTACAAATATAGAGTTCATAATTACTTGCTCACTGGAAGATCAATAAAAGCGGACCACGCTCGCTAGGCACATGCATAATGAACGAAGTCGGTAATCAAGCTTTAGGCGATTTCGATCAGGAACTCATTTGACGGGGAATAGTTTTTTACTTGTTCTTCAAATCGATACCAGACGAATAACAAAGTGACACGGGATGTGACGGTTTCACCGTATCGTTTAGATATGTATTTAGTTGCAGGATCCCCGAGCATCATGTTTCCAGCTAGATGAACGATATTAATATTAATTTCGCAGCAACGTGTTCCTATTCTTATGTTGCGTGCATGCTTTGTATGAATCGTTCGTCCTATGATCGGTAGGAACAGAGCATAAGACGCGGCCGCGGCTTCCGTTTTCATTCTTTAAAATCATCGGCCATGACGTGATTTGCCATTGTCGCCGGCACCGGTCGTTACTACGTGAACTGTTTGAAAACATCTTCGTAAACAGACATTATAATTTTACTATCATGCATTGGGTCACTTTTGATCTTAAATCAACTTAAATGTATTTATAACGAAGTTGTAACTTTCATATCATTCGCATAAAAATATTACCGAATATTTGACTTAATGCAAAACATCCACAACATTACAATAAACAACGCATTTAAAAATCTCATTTCCCTCTTCAATTTATAATTAAGGTTTCTTATTGTGAGTTAAAAAGTTTAAAAAACGTTACAAATGACACTACGTTTCCGAAAAGTTTTAAATGTCAGCAGACAGAGGGGAAAAGATACGCAAACAAAACAAGTATTTTTAGGTTCAAAGTAATTTTATGAGTAATTTTATGAATATTTATCTATCTAATTAAATTACAGGACTTTAACCGTAGGTTTACTTGATGCTACGTAATTTTTTTTTCTTTTAAATTACAAACTTTTTTGCAGAAAATGAGAAGCAAACATTCACAAAGAAGAATAAAAGTGGAAGAATAAAATACACATGAAAAAAGACTTATCTGAGATCTTGTCTATAAAAAATCTCAGATAAGTCTCCTCGACTTCTATCTACTTTATGGTAGGTGGATACGTAGCTGGTGTTTCGAACGAAATATTTCGAGTAACATACTCCCTAACCAAAACGCATACCAAGGTAATGAGTGCGGTTGAAGGTAGTAGATACCTGCCCGGGCTCCAATGGTTCTACTGCCCGAAAGATTGTAGTACCTACAAACCGATAAAAATGTTAACATAGAAATTGCAAATTGAAACGTGGAACTTGGCTAAGTGGAAGTTTCTTCGGTACGCAGAAGTCATAGAAATAAGCTACCAGTAGAACAAATAAAATTACGCTGCGAAAAGTACGAATACTTGCGAAATTTATGATTCTTCATATAACTGGATCGAGTGACGTCGTCGTCCGTAGTGAGAGCGGAGAAGTTTCTAATTAAAAATTAAGGGCGTCAATGAACAGTTGTGGGTCGTGGAAACTGTGCTTTCACACTTAGTTCTGATAGGGATGTGGAATGCAAGGCCGTTGTACCAGGCGCTGGGCACCAGAACGGTTCTGTATTAGCCGGGAACGTTTTATACAAGTTTCGCTTAATTTGCATTGAAAATCTCCACGACCGCTGGTTCTGACTAACATTATAATATACTTTCAACTATTTTATCTACTTCTATTGATTCATCAATGGTAGTTGTTATAAAGGTGCAACCGTACAAGCATGTAATACAGGTGAGGTTTTTTCGTCGTCGGAGGATACTTTACGTCTTGGAGTAACCAATTTGCTTTGCAGTTCCAAATAATTATAATCAAATAAAATTTATTGAGCTTTTACTCTGTAACTTTTCACATGATTGAGAAGTTTTCTACTTCCTTCTCTTCATTGCTGAAGGATGGGTTAATCAGATGCTTATCAGATAAACCAGTTGCTGAAGTTAATCTTTAACATTTATAGGTTGTTATTGTACATGTACATACTAAATACGCGACATAATATGTATTTACATTTTTTGGACATGGACAATATGGACATATTAAAAAAATTATGTTGAACTTTGAAACCTTGTGATCAATCATCATGTAATGTAATGAATCCTATTACTTAGATATAGAAACTATGTACATACGGCAGATGCAATATCTGTCTGCGCTCACAACTTCAGCTGTACTAAACGGATTTTAATGCGATTCCCCAACGGGAAGGGTATTAATTCCGCAACATTTTAGTGCTGAGAATCCTGATATCGCAAAATTTGTTATGTTAAGGCAATAGTTTATTGTTTTCATGCTGGTGAAATGGCATACATGCAATAGCTACACGATCATTACACGATTATACAATAAATAAGACTCGTGAGAAAAAGGAACTTAAATTTCGAATGCACCTTTGGAGTATACATAGAAGTCTGGAACACCGTCATTCCGGACGTAGCATTATTTGGCATAACGCCCAACAACGCCCAATGCAAATATTGATCATCGAGGCAATATGCAAATTTATCTAACCTGTTGCAATCCCAAACCGTTTATGTTCACGTACAAAAGTTATTTATTTTTTGCCATTTGTGGTATAAACTTATTTTTTTCAAATTGTTAATGAACCATCGTTTGCGTTGCCACAGTTGATCGAAAATACAAAACTTGCATAATTCTATTTATCAGTCCAGGTTAAAGGTATTTATAGCTGGGATACTGCACTGTTACCCATTAATGGGTTAAAAGGTAATCAGTGAAAACACATTATTGATGTGCAAATACCATTTAAATTATACTATATTAGTAGTAGCAATATTTTCTAACATTTCAAATTAATAACTTGACATACATAGATGTTAATAACTACACAACTATACAAATCCATACGACATCATTTTCGGAAACATCAACTTGCAGAAGTACAAAATTTTTTCTTCTTCCGACCGCACTCGTTTTGCAATTCATCAACAGCAGCCATGACCATACGCTCTGGCGTAAAATGACACCATGATACATGGCGAATAAAAAAACCAAATGAAATTGATCGATAAACCAACATTTTTGAGAGAACATCAGAATTTAGAATAGTAATATTGGTTTGTGATAAGGGCCATTATTATACACTTCAGGATATAATTATTTTGATAATGGTTATTTAAGAAAATCAAATAAGACTGAGGTAGCATAGTATCATTAACATTTGCTTTGTTCTCTTAATAAATAATATAGGTACTACAATAGTCTTGACAACTGGGACTATCGCCTCGGAGGCAGAATAGAAATACTATTTCAATAAGTAATTAAGTAAATATTAAATACTTTAGAAGTTTAGATAGTAGTTAGTAGTTTGACAGTTTTCTTATGCGGCGATGTTCACTTCTATTTCCCTATATTTTTTAAGTTCAGGATGCAATCCCGTCACATAATTTTCTCAATAACACTAAATATCAATGTTTCAGCACACTTTTGCATTCGCCGGTATATCATATTAAATCAAATTTAACAACTGAGGTACTCGCCCAACTGGTTTGCTAAATTCTTGATGAAATACCTTTTGAATACACAAACACCTCGGGCGACACCTCGGAGAAGCCCGTTTGACACTCAAGAAACTTGTAATTTGTCCGTAGTAAGTATTGAGTCTGACCCAACTTTACCAAGAAATGGACCCGGAAGATACACTTTGTACGATGTTTACGTCCTACGGGAGCACATTATTAATATACAATTTCCAAACACTAGTGGTACCTAGAACAGATTAACGAAGCTTGCTTGACAAATTTTCCGGACAGTCGTTACCTTTACTAAACATACAAACTTTCACATTTAGTTTTCCGAAACGAAAAAGAAAATCTATGGCAGCCATTAGGACTCGCAGCGACAAACGCTTCTTCGGTCTGGAGGAACGAAATAATAATGTTCAGCATCTGCATAGTGTCTGTACTACACTAGCTACCTACCACTCACACCAGCACTCACTTTTCACTGCCCTCATCATTTCCTAGCGCATTTATACTGCTCATATTCGTAGGTATATGTTCTACTTTATAGGGTCATTATAATCATAATTATTATGTGTATATCTATGATATAAATCTTCTGGACTATATATATGGACTATAAAACTATCTTCTGGACCTACTTTAATATTTTTGACAATTACTACTCTTTTAAGAGAATTTAGCTTAACACTTTGCATGTCCCATAAATAGACAAAATAGTTAAACAATGGGTATGTATCACATGTGAGTCACGGGACAGCGAAGTAAATAAGAAATAAGTATTAAATCTTTAATATTAATTATACATATTAATATTAAAGATTGTATTACATTAGAGTATTATTAAATATTTTATACCGTAGAGCTTTATTTATTTGATTAAATTTAACATCTTGGTGGTCACTGAAATAGATAGTCTGTCGATTAATTTATCCTTTCACTGCGAGCTGGGAGCAAACTTTACTCTCATAACTCGATTCAAACGGATTCGGAAACAGAACATCATTTTAGGACTCCTTTCATATATTATGTAGAAACTATGAATATCAAAAGGTACGTTTCGTAACCATGCCTTTCCTACCGGCCATTCTATCCATTTTGTGTCTGGATACTGTGGATCGGTATTCAATTAGTGACGTTTCATGTCGGTACACCAGGTAATGATATTACCATATTATGTTTGCTTCACTTTGATACTATTACTGACATGATGTACATTCGTTGAAGAATCGAGTACGGACTACAAACGTCTAAGGGGCAGGGTAGGTAAATGAACAACGGAGGTTCCATTAAGGAGGTATTACGTGCACGCAAAATATTCCCTTTCTATTATATATAATATTATAATATTAAGGCACGGATGATACAGATATACTCGTATCTAGAACTTGTTCTTCATAACATACAGAACATTACTTACATGGGTTGTACTCGTAAAATGGTAACACCAAATATTATTCTAAAATGGTTTTTCTTGTTGTCTCAATGTGGCTAAAAGTCTTCATTACAATAGATATTTTCTCAAAATCTTTGGACTTAAACTTGTAAAAAGCTTGAAGTAATATTATGTTCGCCAGTTTACGTACCTGCTTATCTTGGAGTGTACTATAGCATTAGTGAGTGACTGGATTTAAAATATCCGCGAATGATGTTTATCACCGCAAAGTTTAATTTTATGTCGTATGTATGTTATGGAACAAGTGATTAATGCGGGCATTATTCATACGGGCATTATGAATAATGTCTATCTCTATCGGGCAAAGTGATGATTTACTATCTAAACTTCATTATTTATCATATTGACCGGTCATTTATTGCTACGTGACAAACGGGCAATTTGATAATAGAGCTAAGTTTGACGCGATACGGGGAGGGAAATGCGGGATACTAGTTCTATAATATACTACAGCGGACATTTGCAATTTTCTTCCGTTCAGTGATACACAGCTAATCAGCCTTTTGAGATAGAGTCCTTGAAATGACGTGACTAGAAAATTTATATTCAAGGTAAATGACAGCAATAATAAAAAATATAATAGTTAAATATGTTTGTATGTATTACTCTGCCCAATGGACATTATGTAAAATATCCAGTCAATTTGATTATTTGAATAATTATTATCAAATTGCCCTCTCATATTGGGCATTTTCATATTGCCCGGTCATTGTGAATAATGCCTGATTTATCACTTGGCCCATAAGTAGCCCATGTAAGTATAAAACATGATGGTGGTGTGAACGTGGGTTGCATTTCCAAGTATTGACGAGTAACAAGTGTTGCAGTACTGTTATGAAAGAAATTATTATTTGTATTGCATCTTATGTATCAAGTAGGTACAACTGACAATAATAGATTATAATTCACGTCCCTTTAACTTTGGTTATGCTCGTATGTAAGATTATTTGAAATATCTTTGATAGTTATAGTATAACGGATCACTGTTACGTATAGTTATGAGACTGTATATTATTATGACTTATGAGCCTGATACCATAAGAGTTTTTATCATAGGATATTGCCCTATCAATTAACAAACTGCATTCCTTTTTAAAAATCGGGGAAAAATCTTTGCTCTATTTAACAATCCATCCGACGGTGCATTGTACGCCCAATGCTTTTAAGGGATTTTGCTACCCGTTTGATCAGATAAAGAGGGTGTTTTTTACTTGTTACCTAGAAGCTGCGCGCCAGCATCAATTAATGTCGATCCTTATAACGCATATCGTGTGCAACGAAGTTAGCCGTTGCGAGGGAACTTTTACGACTAGCGACTATTAGGACACGGAATGAAGCATCCGTCGTACACACCAACCATCAGCACCGGTCACTCTAAATGAGCTGTGACCTCAACCCTTTAACATTAACTATGTTACAGAAAAGCTTTTAGCTTTGCGGTCTTTTCGTTCGTCATTAACATTATATTATGTATTTTAATTTTAAACATGCTATTCATACTCCAATAACTTGGTGGTTTTACCTGGAAAGTAAAATTTTGAAAATTGGTGTCTATGGCTTTTGACATGCTCTTTCCGAATTTCAACTTTGCCACCTCGTATCTTACGTAAGTGCGCCGCCATCTTGTAAAAATGGCGCCTAGTACCACTTTTTCGACAATTTCTCCTTTCATACTCATCTTACGAATATGGACAAATTAATCTAAAGAAAATTTCCTACAATTTTATTTATGTATGATATTTTCTTTTAAATCGAGTTTTGGCGTAGGAGCGCAAAAAGTTATCCAACGTGGTTTTGAGATAAAATCTTATTTTCATATTATAATATTGAGGTAGAATAAGCAGCGCACTTATTTTATTGTTATTTTTCCAGTAGGCTTAACCCGTTTGATGTACTTGATGGACTATGTGTTGCTAGTTCATTGTCTTGAGCATGTATATCGTATCGAGTCATTACAAACTTGTGATTAAAATAGAGGACATTTTTATGATTACGCTATTAAGCACCATTTTTCCAAGATGGCGGCAGTCGCACAAAAGAGTCAAGAATAAAAAGTTGAAATTTGGAAAGAGCATTTTTAAAACTTCCGGATGTTTTTTCCACGAATTGAAACCAAATAGTGTTAATATGGAAGTACCACAGAAGCCTATCACAATCGGAAAAGTTATTACTAGATAGAAGAATGTCCGCGTTTAGTAAAGATATTAGGAGTAATCGTTATAAAGGACATTTTCATCACAGATGATGCAAAAGAAGTTTCGGTCTGTGAAGACTTGATATTATTATATCAAGACGATGAACTCGGGTGGGTGCACCAGTGTCACACCAGGAACCAGTAGTGCACCATTTATATGTACATATATGTATTTATAATGCCGTTCTATAGAATTGCACGATGGAGTTCGATGAAACTTGCACTGTAGGGGTTTTCGGGGGCAAGAAATCGATCGACAAATTTGATTTTTCAAAATATTATCGAGACTATAGATTCAATTTGTATTTAACACGATTTTTTTTAATTACTAATTAAGTGTGCTTATTAAATTGTAGTTTGTAGTCAATTTGGTGTACGTTAACTGTAAAATATATCGTCCATGATAATATATTGGCCATGATATTTTAAATTATCATCGATATCTGTAAAGTTATTTCTTGTACAGATGTTTTTGAATTTTTAATAATGTAAACAAAGGTCCATTGTTCAACATCTCCAAATATCATCATCGTAGAAAGAATAGGACTCGTACAATGAAGTCTCAAAAATAAAAATCTCAAAATTAAAATAAACTATAACGGTCTTCTCCACATTGACTATATTAAGAAAATTGGAATAAGCTACATGATTCTATGGTAGACAAGGAGTACTATATTAAGTAACTATATTGCTAGTTATAAATAACTATAATAGAAGTTATGTATTAAATTTTAATATGGTAGGCGTTTAATCATAAGCCATTCAAAAAATACTTTTCATGTGGGTATTCTGAAATCTATTAAAATCAGGGTTCAAGCAATAGGTAGACCATAAACAACTGGCTTATAAGCACGTAAACAAGTTGCGTGTGTGATAAAAGGCGCTATTCTGTTCCCGCCTACATGCGCTTCCTACTTCCTAAGTCGAGCTTACAGTCCCGTTAAAAATAGCTCGTCTGAAATGTCCTTACGTAACAAAATAATGAAATAATTCTCATTATTTTAATTTTTTTCATAGAAAGGCCAGGCAAGCTGTCGGTGGTCACCATCGAGTTGCTATTTGAAAGAGAGCTAGTGTCTTTTACTATCTGTTAATTAATTTTTTATTTGCTGTTAATTAATAAATTCCTGCCAACCAACTATTAATTTTAGAATTTATAAAGAAAATTTCGTAAATATTTAAACTAAATGTAAGTATAGTTTTCAATTTCAACGCATTGTTTCCTCAATTTGAGAATGGCAGTAAACAGTGTCCTGTCCTGATAACGGTCAAATTTTTGTCAAAAAACGAAATGCAAACATCTTGTGAAGATTGCAGCTTTCTGAATAAAATAAACAAAACTTTGTAAAAGAATTATTAAAAATATGATTTAAATTATTATTAATATGCAAATATTTTTTTGTATTTTTATTAAAATTTAAAATCCTATTATTGAAAAAAAATATTGACCAGTGGTAATGGTAACCTCGCACAAATATGTGTTTACTTATGAAAGATTCTCTTTCTACGACAAAAGTGAATGTAGGTTTTACAAAATCGATTCACAGTTTTAAGACAGAAGCCATTACGAAAGAAAATTTAACGTAAAAAAACTCCCTTTGACGTCGTACCAGTAAGTACATACTCATCGGATACAATGTCACCATATTGTCTCGAGCCTAATGCTAATCCTGTATCAGACTAAGCGATGCAACTACCAACACAAATTGAGACATCAGTGCGCAATGTAGTTCGGCCGTAATATTGAAGTTAACGGTACGAGTTGTAATGAGAATTACTTAATTCTCATTCTCATTCTTAATTTATTACAATTATATTATAAGTGAAAAAGAAAGATTATCGTATTCTCACAATATTAATACTAAAATGATATTTTGTCAACTACCTACAATAAATTCATAGACTAATAAATAAAGAATACGACGAAATAACCAAAAGCCGGTTCGTGGTACGTAGATGTAAAACCGTAGGTAGTCTTCTTTCATAAAAATCTTTATGGTAGCCAATTATTATAGATCTTGTTTTTCTTTAGATCGTTCAAATTGATGTCCAGCAAAATTCCGCAACATTTTTTACCACGGTTACGAATGAAATCCGGTGGTTTCCTGTTTCAGGCTATTGAATAGGAAGATCTGAAAGCGTAGTTATCGACAAAGGCTCGGAAGAGCCGGGAATGCAAATCGTCGTCAATTGCGATACGTAATCCGAGGCAACGTCAACAAAGTCCGCTTTCCGTACATGAATGACGGTTGTCGTCCCGGGAGGTATGACCCATAGCACGTAGCGTATTTGACAAATCAGGCTAACTAAGTCAAACGCCACTGATAGTTTTTACGTCCGGGTATTGGACAATTCGGCGGGTTTCAAATTGTTGAACTGGAGGTATTGACATCCAGTTTCCAAAAGGTCTAACTAACTCGCCGAAATTAACAAATTGATTATAATTATCTTCTTCTATGAATTGATATCTTCTCCTTCTTTCGGAAGATTAATACAGCAATTGTAGCAGTTAGATCCTGTATCACGATCAAAAATATCGCTGATGGGCCAAAAACATTTTTTTATAAATTCTAAATAAAAATATACTTACATATGTCGAGAGCGTTCAAACGCACGGCCCGGACGAGCAGCAGCAGAGCTACTACACACGGAACCATCTCGCTTCCCTCACTTCACCATCTCTCTGCAACCTGCAACAAGAACGGCTCGTTTGAGAATGAGCTCTACATCATATTGCCGGATCATTTTTGAGTGTAATCAATATCATTATATAACTACGTATGTACGTCTGAGGACGTGGGTTGGTAATGAAAAGTATATTTTTAGGATGTCTGTATATAAGATTCTGAAAAAGCAAAATAGAAAGACGTAATTTCCGATTTTAGGATTAACATTTCAAATCTGCTTATTGAGACGGTTGATTATATTCGTTTTCTTGTGATTCTGTGTGCATACATACGTACAAAGTTTCTTTAGAAGAACCTTTTGGCATCAATCTCAATATTATAAAAAGTAAAAATTTGATATTTTGTTTGTTTATTTCCTAGAAGTAGAAAACCTTGGATATGTGTATTTATATTTAAAAATAATAATGGCAGAACGACACGTGCTGGGTCGACAACTTTAATCTTTACTATTTATATGCTCGATGCCCCTCTCCTCTCTCCTTATTAGTCAGTCATGAAAATTTTAAAAATCTTTGTTTTATAGCCCAGAGACTTAAAACTAGTCGGAACTTCGTTTCAAACAAAGTTGCTGAACAATATTGTAAAACTCCTAATGAGATTTTCACAACAAACTAGTTAAGATCTTAGTGTAAAATTATATCAAATTTAAAATCTAATACATTGATGTAAATTATGAAATCAAACATGAAAAGAAAAGGTCTGTCCTGCACCAAAAGTGCTGGTCGCCTATATTGTCACGGCGCTATTAACGATGTGATCCGCAGATCTCTTGGCACTGTATCCGTAGCATCCTCATTGGAACCCAATGGATTGTGTAGATGATGGCAAGAGACCTGATGGTGCGACACTTGTGCCATGGCGATTGGGGCGCACTTTGGTGTGGGATGTATGTGGGATGGACGTGTGTTGACACACTGGCCCCTTCATACATACATGAAACATAATTATGTTCGAGCGGGGGCCGCAGTCGGCCAGGCTTAAGCGTCGCAAAAATTCTACAATTACAAAAAGTTGCGAATTTGCGGCGCTTGCTGTGGAGACTTTGGGCCCTTGGTCAGCTGATATGAAGAAATTCCATAAAGACTTGTCTACGAAGCTTATCCTCACTTCGGGTGACCAGAGGGCTGGCAGCTTTTTAGCTCAAAAAATTGATATTTGTGTCCAAAGGGGCAACGCTGCCAGCGTTCTGGGCACCATGCCACAAAATTATATTTTAGATGGTTTGTTTTTATTTTAAATAGTTATTCTTAGTATTGTTTTTATTTTTATTTAGTTGTAGTTATATTAGTTTATAAGATATTGTAAAGAAAAGTTAGTTGTACCTTAATGGGAAAAGAAATCGTCAATACGAATCGACATAGCACGCTAAGAGGCCAAATAAAAATGTGTGACTAAAAATAACTGTTTAGAAATTAGATTTTTTCCTCTGAAGGTTTAAAAAGTATCCGCTAGGGGAGCACCGGAGGGCATCAATACTTGAAAAGTTTGGCATATTTATGTTTATTTGTTGCTATTAATCTTCTTAAAACATTTTAAATAATACAAATTTTATATTTGTTGAGACAAAACATTATCAATATCAAAACATTTGAAGCCCCCCACCAGTGCTGCCCCTAGCGGATATTTTTAACCTTCAGAGGAAAAAGGCTAATAGCCATCCTTTTACCTCGAGGAAAAGTTCCAAAGAGCAAATGAAAGTGCTAGAGCCGCGAACACAATACATGCAACTCCGCGCAGTCTCTCGAGAAGCTTGCGATTGCGACACAGTGGTTTAAAAATCCAGTTTCAAAATTTTCAGATTAAAATACGCCAAACAGAGTAGATTTTAGTAGACTAATACTATTTTATGCGTAAATTAGACTTTGTAAAAACTAAAAATTCAAACCAAATTCATTTATTTAATTTTATTTGCCATTAAATAACGGCAATTTACGAACAAAAATAAGGCATCGATAAGATGGTACAATGTCACAATTGGGTTTAATCCCGTGTTTCCCAACCTTTTTTAGGCCATGCCCCACCTTATAATTTCATTTTTTTTATGACCCCCATACATAATTTTTAACCTTTAATTGTTTTGTTCCCTTAAGATGTATAAATTATAAGTTTTGGAAAGAAATCACTATGAAATTCTTATCAAAACATTGTAAACTTAACTATCAAATTGCCTCCCGGTGGGGCGTGGGCCCCACCTTGGGAATTACTGGTTTAAACTGTCAAAGTACCTACTGATAAACCGAAACACGTTTTCTAGACAGGTACACCAATGCATGTTGCATGATTTCCACGATTTAGAACTTCTTGATTTAATTTAAATGATAAACTAATGTAATGACCTATTAATTTCATTGTCAAATCTCACAAAGTAGGTACTTACTTAATTTAATTAAAATTAAATAAATTTTAATTTCAATAAAATATACATATGAATTGTTTTATTATATATTAATTTTCTAAATTATTTTAATATCTTCCTATATATGTCAGTTATTTTTTTAAGTGAAACCTGTAGCGGCACTAAGCACTTTTTGGTATGGCTAAAAATTGATAAACTCGCGACAGGACACGTGACCCTGATCATAAGGTAAGAAAATGCGTCACTATGGAAACTGTCAAAAGGAAACATTCATAATTAATAAGTGTATTTTGTTAGAAAAAGCTAAATATTATAATTATTGTGATTTTGGATTCGACATTGCAATTATTAATCGACATTTAATGCTTTAAATGTCGTTTCTTTTTTTACAGAGAAACTCAATTGTGTTTTAATTGAACTGTCGTCCAAATCACCAAGAAAACACTTGTTATAAGTTTTCACTTCTGCCGGCACTCCCGGAGTGCAACCCGTTGTTTTTATGTTGTAATTGAAATCTACCGGGTTTAGCGTAACGAAGAGCGTTTACCAATTTATTTATGACCCAGATAATACAGCGAATTTTCCGAGCGTCCAGCGATTCGCGGAGCCGAAGCTAGGTGCTATCAGGGCGACGCGTCAGCGCGTCACAGTCACACTGCATACTGAAAGCGTAAATTTACGGTTCTAGCCAGCTGTTTCAGGACCCGCCAGGACGTCGGGACGTCGGTCAGCGGGCGCAAGCGGGTTCGTTGCAGCTCAGGAGAGGCTACACGGTATACGTCTATCCCTGTTCGTCGCGCAAGTCCGTCGCGTTCGGACAGCGACGAATCTGAATTTAAAGCAATTAGAAAATAGAAACTTGTTTTCTCGAACACGAGTTTTCTCAGGCTTCTTCTTGATTAATTAACACTAAGATCTATAATGAGACGAGTATAGGGCAAAACCTTTTAGTGAGACGTGAAAATTAATTTAAATGTATTTTTAATAAATTTATATGAAACACTTCAAAAAACACTGATTGTATCAGAAAAGTTTTTATATTAAATCTATATTAGGTATAGAAAAACAACAACAAAATTTAGCTTTTTTTCTTAAACAAAATACACTTAATTTATTAATTTATAAGAATGTTTCCTTTTGACAGTTTCCATAGTCACCATCTAATTAGACGCACTTTGTTTATGAATGTTTCCTTTTGACAGTTTCCATAGTTATGCATTTTCTTACCTTACCCTCAGGGTCACGTGTCCTGTCGCGAGTTAAACAATTTTTACCCATAACAAAAAGTGCTGCTAAAGAAGTTTTCACTTCAACCGAATGTCTGCAAATAAAATCGAGTGGGGTTTCAAATGAAAGCGTGCACATTACAAAATAATATGTTCAATGAAAATCGGTTGAGCCCTGAAAAAACTGTGGGAGTAAAAGTGGGGAAAATACCCAATATCTGCAAATATATTATTGAGTCGGTGGTTTTTTTTTATTTTTAATTTAATATTATTTAGATAAGTTTGACGTATCTGTCGTCTGTCGGTCGTGGCACCGTAGCTCGCGAACGGATCAAGCTATTTAAATTTAATGGTTACAGTGGCTTGACCCTCGAGTACTTTTGGATATATAATATATATCCTTTAACTTAACTCGGGATTTCGTCTTTGAAATGACTAATCTTTTCATTTCTTCATAGCACTCAGACTGGCTTAATCTTATGGCACAGGGACACTTAAATTTAGTAAATCATGTTGAGTCCATCCTTGAACGCCCAAACACGAGTATCTTTTTTAGTCTTCATTAAATTTCTGATTCTAGTTAAATTGAACGTTTATAACGGAAAGGAACATAATTTTCAACTTTATTGAACTATATGGGAAAAACGTCCGTAAAAGCTGAGCATTGTTTAAGAGCTGACTACGGGTACTTTACCCTATACCAGTTTACCATGATTACCATACCACTATACATGTTAGACTAGTAATATACCATTCGCTGCGTAACTGAGATCGTGTATCACTTGTTACTTGTACAGTGTACTCCTATACGTGAAATCTTATAAATTTTATAGTAAATTGGCTATTTTCTGTATTTAATTCGCGAATATTAGCGAAAGTATTCTGTGACTAAGTTGCATCCAAAAATTGTAGAAATAAGATGAAATAAATTACGGATAATGTGATCCTTTTTAATAGTATGAATGTTTTTCTTAGAAGTTAGATTATAAAGAAAATTTTAATATCTTAATACTAACAAGAAATGTGACAGGCTGTCTGTTGATGAATTTTGGTATGGGGAAGATGACATACTTATACTAGCTGACCCGGCAAACTTCGCTCTACCGAATTAAGAAGTTTCATACTATTAAAGAAGAACAAAGTAACACTTTAAATTTTTCAAATCTTTTTCGCATTCTTTTCAAATTTTCTCAGCGTTTATTTCTTGAGCCTACAGGAACATTTCAAAACCAAAATTATAACACGAACAGCGATTCATTTTTAAGAGTACAGGTAAGACACTTTTGTTTTGCAACACACAAAACTATTCGATAAATTCCATAAATTAGATGTTGCACAAGTGTACAACCTGCATATAGCAACTCGATTGTTATTCCGTCATCTCCCGGTGCCTTGTAGTTGTAAAGTTATTCGAGTGCTGTTCTTATCTAAGCTCCGGGATATCTACGGCATAGTCCCAGGCTAATTTGACTAACTTGTCACTAGTTTCCTTAGTATTGCGTAATCTGAGTTGGAAACCCTGGGTGGGGATGTTATTTCATAACCCATGGATGTTCCATCTTGGTACATTTAAAATAAAATTATGATGATTGCTTATTTTTTTATTTAAAATTCAAACTTTAAAAAAATAGCTATTAATTAATTATTCGTTCGTTAAAAGTAGCTACACCCAGAACACCTCTCACACCTCTCATGTTACGGGGCCTACAGTCAATCAATTCTCCTAGAAAGAAACATACTCGTAACCTAGGTAATATAAATAAACTAACTGACACCGCAATCGTTGTTTTACCATATAAGTTGACGAGCGTTAAAAATCGACTATTAAAAAATTGGGGTTGGTGATAGAAGTGTGATTTTAGGGTAGAATTTAGGGTTGTATGTATTTTTGATGCCACATTATTGAAAAATAATCAATTAAATTAAAAATTAAAAAAGACCACCGACACAATAATATATTTGCAGATATTGGGTATTTTCCCTACTTTTACTCCCAGAGTTTTTTTCAGGGCTCAACCGATTTTCATTGATCATATTATTTTGTAATGTACACGTGATGCGCTTTCATTTGAGACCCCACTCGAATATATTTACAGACATTGGGTTATTCTTCCCCACTTTCACCCTCCACAACTTTTAAACGAGTCTACCGATTTTCATCAACCATGTCTACAGTGCCACAGACAATGCAGACAGACAGACAAACAGACAGACAGACACGTCAAACATATAACATCCCTTCTTTTGCATCGGGGATTAATAATTTTTTTTTTTATTAAAAATAAAAAAAAATGTCCTAAAAATACAATAAAAATGTTAGGTGTGGACAACCCTTATCACTTAGGGGTATGAAAAATAGATAGAAGCCGATTCTCAGACCTACTGAATATGCATATATATAAAAATTTCATAAAAATCGGTCAAGCCGTTTTGGAGGAGTATGGTAACTAAAACTGTGACATGAGATTTTTATATATAAGAGAAGAAAAAGATAACAGATGTGAAGCTATTAACAGAAAATAGAAACTCTGTCTTGCTCAAACATTTGTTTAAGCTATATATTTGTCTCACCTGTCTGATTATTGAGTTGCCATAGTTAAAATATTAGGCCTAGCATATTAGATAGCTCTAGCTCTATCAATGAAATAGATAATGATTGAAAAATTGACGAGAAATTATTCCTCTGATAAACAGCTAGATAACTTTATTCATTAGACACTTATTTGTCTGATTACCTGAGGATTGAAAAATCCTCTAAATTTATTAATTCTAATTGAAGTCCTCAAACAACAACTCTGGAATATCATCGTTTGTAAATTGCCATTTTTAAAATTTAGCAAATAGCTTGCATACAAGTCAATATAAAACAAACTCTAATAGAACCACAATATTTTACTAGACTATTATAGCATAACTTCGTCCAATGCATCTTATTGAAATAGCTGGACTTTGCAGCCTATTATTGGTTACCCAAGTAATTTTATGTAAGATAAGTTATATTGCTATTTTGCAATTCATTATTCTTAGCTTTTGCCAACAGAATTGAATATTTTATCAGAAGAGATTTAAGAAATATTTTAATAAAGGTTATAAACAAACATCTAAAGCAGCTTACCTATTTTTACACAATTAAATAGTACCTAACTAAACATCCTCAACTCAATCACATCATTTTTATAATTTATATGAAATACCCCTATGACCCTATTTAGCTATGTCCTACTCCTTAACCTTCATTTTATATATAAAAAAGTTTTTAACGTATTTTGCACATTTAATTTATGGGATTTTTTTATAAACAAACATAAGAAAGTGACTAAAAAAGTTCAGAAATTTTACTTCTAAGACTATAATATCAAACCATTTATTGTGTTGGATAAAACATGGCAGTCATAGAACCAATTCGCCCATTAGGCAGTCAACCCTTAGACAGCCAATACTGTTGTTTTGCAAAAGCAGAAAACACAAAAGAATTTAAATTCCATTAAACATTTTAGATAAAATTTGATGAGATTCTGTCATTAAAACCGGACGTGTTGACGTGTAGTTTTTTTGGTTTGGTATGATTTTCTGTGTATTGTTGTATATCGTCATCGCATAGGTATTTGCTCCGCTGCTAGTGCCCTGACGCGAGATAGGCACTTGAACACGTTGAAAAATGTTGCGGGGCGACGGGAATTCCGACTGAATGTAAGTGATAAGTGGTAAAAAGCCATTACACACTCGATCATACCTACCATCCATGATTAGCAAATTCAAATAATTTACTGCAGCTAAATAAAAAAATTGTCAAAGTTTATTTAGTTGTTGTTTTAATTTTATAACAAACTAAATAACCACAAGTGAGCCCTGTGCACTTCAGCCTGTGAGACCGATTGTGCCTAGCCCTTGGTTATTTAGAGCCACCCATCAAATCTTGCCTAGATGAATATTCCTTTTATGCATTAGCATGCAGTGCCGTCGACCACAAGTGTTATGGGTGTGCATTGGTTAGACATGATTTTCAACTTTTCCGTTTTCATCTAGATTAAGAAACACCCATGTGAGGAACTTTTGAGGTCGCTAATTCTAATGCTTAGTTCTTCCAGTAACACTGCCAGGATCAGTAATCAAAAAATCAGCATTGTGAGAGGTTATTTTGTCACTTCATTTGCTTTAATAAGTCTTCCAGATCGCCAGAAGACGATTAGTTAGGTAAAATCTTAAGAATATGACCTAACACATGCATGATATGAGATATAAACGAAAGAGATTAGAAATGTATTTAAGTTAGTAATGATAAAACTTCCAGGGATGCGAATAATTATAGTAATTTCTAGTGCCAATTACTATGCCTTAGTGCAAATCATGGTAGTATTCTAAAGAAATAAGTTTGACTTGATGTTTGAGCTATTAACACTAATATATTTAAACGAGATGCATCAATTTATTAAAGCACGACTATTAGCCAAAGCTAACATGAAAAACTAGCCAAACGCTAAAGACGATAGACAGACAGAGATACAACAAAAATCCAAACTTCCTGACATACTCCCCAAATCGACCATCTAAAATGGGACTGGACAGGTCACATGCTAAGGTGCAGAGCAAACAAGTGGAGCCAAACAGGTCACGTTATGGTATCCAAGGGATGGTGCAAGACAACAGAAACATCCGCTAAGAAGAACGGGAAGATGATCTTTGACAAGAGTCCCAGCAGACAAAGAGCAATGGAAGCAGTTGGAGGAGCCTATGTCAAGCGACGCACCAACTAAGAGACATTATATAAACCACAAGATCATTCAAAGAGGAACTAGCTGAGAACAAAAGGCTACATCATCATCATTAAACTCTCTATTGAAACAGTAAAATTATAACCCAATGTGTAAATTAATGCAAAATCTCTACAACCGCTATAAAAACCGACTTATGGGGCCAATAATTGTATAGTTTTCGTTATTCTATTCCAGTACATAAGCATTCGTTCCTTTTTTAAAAATACTGATTTGTGTGAAATTTGTACGCTTCCATTTCTTCAGCCTATAATAATTTCAAAAAATACTTCTACATGTATTTGCATAATTATCTCAATATAATATTCTCAGATTTAATATAGCATTGAAAAAATATTTTACAGTAATAAAACAGATTCATAGGAGTCAACGATTTCTCCAACAATATTTAAAAAAAAACAGAATATTGTATGGTACAGCAAATACAGGTAAATTTTTAATTGTGCACTATTATTGATTCATATCTTCAATACTTTCGTGAACTTAACTATTCCAAATTTACCGTCTTGACCTTCATTATCTATTTTTACCCTTTCCTTCTTTTTAAAATATACATAAATTTTTCATTGGCTGAATGTGGATGTGCCATCGTCATAACCTGTTATATCCCGTGCGGATAAAGAAACAATCTGTAAATAGCGGACGGTCTCATGCTATCTTGTACATATCATCGCTCTGTCTATACTCGCATGTAGTGGTACAAAGTACAAATAAAATAATCAGTTTGGATTAGCATTTGCGCTGTCTCAACGCACTCCATTTCGTAAAATTTTAATTCTGTTTATTTACAAAATTGCTGTTCTGTTATTTGTTGTTTTTGTTAAGTTTAGATCTTTGGTTGTTTGAATGGCTTCTAGAAAACGTGGTAAGGTTCTTCATAGTGATGCTCGACAAATAGTCTACAACGTAATTAAGTATTTTGAATATCAAATCGTAGATTAAACAACACAATATCGAAGATAAACAAAGAAGGTTAATATTTTATTTGACCTTTTTTTATGACGCTACCATAAGTACTGGCCGCCATTGCTAGATTGTTTCTTTATCCGTTCGGTTTATACCTGATTGTGGTCGTAACCAGAAGAAAAAAAAATACATGTCATTTTTGCTTATCCATGTGTGTGTGTATATTGTGTATAAAAAACGTATGGTTGTGTGCTTACTGTGTTTTTTCATTAATTTAATGTATTTCCAATGCAGTTTACTTAATTTTAATGACTGTCTGCAATAAAACATTTCAATACCTACCAAACAAAACAAAAATGAGGAAAATTGGTTGAAAAACGAAAGAGATATTTGTTCTGAACTGATTCGCATTCACCTATTTATATATAAAAATATGATGATGATATGATAATGATGATGATGGTGATGATATTGAAGCTGCTTCCAAAGAGGTATTAAGATTATGGGTACAGTTAAAATTTAATCAGAATAGAATATTAAATTGCAATGATAAAACTACCTTACCTACTTCAAAAATTCTTAGCATCATTCCCTGTTCAGTTCCAGAGTAAAGCTATATTTGATACATAATAAGAAGGTAAATAAACGCTAATATATCAGTCATCAACGAACGGAGAGCGGGTACACGAGAACAAGAAGGGTCGTTGATGCCCTTACAGTAATTTATTTATGTTTGGACTGGCGGTCGCTTAAACAAAGGGCATTAACACAGCCATAGCAGAAACTATCCAGAGTCTTCACTTCTGAAAGTGTTACATATTCCCCATATTTTACCAATTTATTATAAACAAACTTATATCTCACCTTTAAGAACCAGGTATATAGGTGAAACCCGGTGACATGGGAAGTCAATTAGCATAACTTTGTCCTCGCACTCCTAAAATCACTCGCCATAACGCAAAAAATTTAACTCAAATAAACTTTTCTCATTTATTAATACCAACAAATCATAATTCTTCTTTACTGTTCATTTATAAATATCAAAAAAAATAATTTTTAGGAACGAAATAAAATAACAGAGCACTTCGTCTGTAATCGAACACAGTAACACACAGCACACCAAAGCACAAAGCTAAGCCACAGCGACACTGTTACAGTACCTACTTAAGTATAGGACCTCGTACTCAATAGTATCCCTGAAAGTTTAGTGTGAAGTAGGGACGCGACGATCCGATCCGATCTTTCGAAGATCGGATAGAGGGGATACGATCCAGTCGATATTTATATTCGGATCGAAACCATACGATCCGAATGGGGATCGATACAACACTAAAAGTATCGGGTCGACGATCCAAACATCCAAACTTTGTGGTTTTTAGATAATGTAATGCAGGTAATGATATTATTGGGCGATCAGTCCAACTTACTGAAGTAACATAAGATTTATTTATTTATAGTACGACTACGAGTAATTTTTATTACAAATAAATTTCTTAAAAAAAAAGTATATTATTATTAAAAAATCAATGCGATATTTTTAATCGATCTTTTTGGTATCGAATCGAATCGCGGATCTGATCGAGAGTTACGATCCGTATCGATCTGCATTCTGCACTTTCCCAAAAGCGATTTTAATGCTTCAGCTTGACTGACGGTTTTTGTCAGGTTGTGTGTTTATCTCATAGAGAAATTATAAATCTTTGAGGTTTATCTTCGGTTATATTTATCTTTATAAAATAGCCCTACCTAGGATTGAAATATTATAAATTTGTCATATAATTTGTCATTTAACGTTATCAATGTAAATGTTTACAAACATAGATAAATTATACTGATATTATTTTTAGTAGTACAAGCCTCCAACCAAAACCTGGCATTGTGTAAAGTTATTTTTTTATTTTCAAAACTTGATTATCATAATTAATTATATTAAGCTTAACCATAATAATTTTAGTGTTGCGAAAAAGGAAAGATAGAGAGGAAAATTTCACCATGAGAGGATGTTAGATCTTTTACAACGATTTCGACCATAGTGTTAACTATAAAGGACGCTTCACACCGGGCTAACCTTATTGCCTAAAAATTAGGTCGTACTCTACACACTCGCTTACCTTACTCAGATGAATCAATCACATTCACAGATTCAGTATTATTCATTACCACAGATTAAATAATACAAAATGTTAACATAACCTCATTTTCTTCCACATATTCGACCCAGTTTCAATAAAACTGCATCATTACTAGACCGGACATTAGTTTTGATGTTCGTTACCTACTATTTAGGGAATCCACCATTATCTGGTCTCGCTGAGGCTGTATATACATAGTTATATTTGTTTCGATTTTCACCATATTTTGGATAATCCAAGTTTTTTTTTAAGTTTTTCTACGTTTTACTCTAGGATGGGGTTGACAAAATATGTTGATCGTGATAGCCTGCAACACTGGCAACTTTTTACTTAATTGTCTGGATTATGACAGTTGGTCATCCGATTTTTCCATGACATTAGTGACGGACACATGATGACAAAATTAGGATGGTTGAATGAACCATGAATGAACTGTTCTACACATTGACCAATTTCATTTTTCAATTTCAATTTAGTCTGTCTTTATTTTTACGGCAGCAGCGGTAGGCAACGTGTGGAGAGCGCAGTAAGGTTATAGCATAGTGAGGAGAGTCCTTTATTCGTGTACTAGCTGACCCGGCAGACTTCGCTCTGCCAATAGGGAATATTCATGTATTTTTTTTACCGACCGCCGCAAACGCTACCTCCCGCAATTTTTAAATCTGTAATATCTTTGAAAATATTCATTTAAATTATAAGCTGTAAAGGGCCATATAGATCTATATTAAATCAACAATGTATTTAAGATATATACTTGGATCGCTTTGAAAATTAGCCATTATTTGTCGTAAAAAGTAAACGACAAAAAATGTTATTGTGGGATATCCATAAGAGATAGACCATCGCGGAGTTTTCTGAAGACCTTTTTACAATGCTTGTATACAATACTTAGTACCTCCCCTTCAATCACTCTATCTATTAAAAAAAACACATCAAAATCCGTTGCGTAGTTTTAAAGATTTAAGCATACAAAGGGCCAGAGAAAGCGACTTTGTTTTACACTATGTAGTGATGATGGGAGCGTCCACATTAATTTGTTTATTTATTTACTTTAGGACACCTAACCATAGCACCCAACACAGGTCAAATTAAAACATTAATAATAATAAAAACAAAAAGTCTTAAGCTAACAAATGTAGTTAATAGAATGATAAATATAAAGACATATTTGTTGCAGTGAATCTAACAATGAAATCAAAAGACACTAATAAAATAAGACTAAGTACATTATACAATATTCCTTCCATGATTCTTACTATTAAGAGACTATAAATACCATCTTTCTTAAAGTTTTCTATGGAATAATATGTAATATCTATTCACTAATTTTAGCTTTAAGCCACACGTAAAACATTAATGTGGACAAGGAGCACATATAAAGGTACACTATAACTTCATGAGGTTAACGTTCAAAATGACAAAGGATTTTAGCAAGTAATGTCGTTTTTAGCGTGTAATTTAACGCGTTAAACACGCTAATGTAGTAACACCCTATCTATGCAATACTATGCATTGTTCAATGATTGGCAACACCACACCAGGACACATTTCACATTTTCATTTATTTAATTTTTTTTAATTCATTGCAACAGCAACACATACACAATCACAATTTACTTCGTTCGTTCGGTCAAGTTCTCAAGTATTATTTACTAAAAATTATAAATCTGCTGTTATTAAGTAGGAATCAAACAAATTGGGCCCTTGTATAAAGTTCTAAGTTATTGAAAGGAAATTCTAATGGCTAACATAGCAGCCAAACGTATAAAGCGCGAATTTAAAGAGGTGATGAAGAGCGAGGAGGTAGGATTTTATTCGGTACTATTACGATTTTCTAACATGAATGTTAGCTGTTACTTGCAATTTTTATTGTTATATTTTCTCATTGTACATTTATTTCAGATGTACAGTACATCTTATTTTACGAATGATTTTTAAATGTTTTTTTTCTTTATATTTAATTTTGATTGATTGCTCTGTGCATGATTCAGCATATTCCGTGATTTTTCTTGTGCACCTTTAATAAACAATACCTCCACCACTTCGTTCATATCACTTTCAAACAAAGATTAAAAGCATTTTATATTTTAGTTGTGTGTTATATGTATAAATTTGTCAGTGGTTTAAATTTGATTACTACAAGTTTTTATTTAAGATTCGACTATTAATCCGAAACGTGGTTACAATACATTCATACAATCATTGTCCTATACTAAATAACAATAATTCAGTAATACTAATATTATAATCTTTTTATTTTTAACTCCTAAATCAACTCTGTATGAAATAGGTATAGGTAGATAATGTTTATTTACCAGTAGGACAGTGTAATACCTACTTTATACCAAGTTTTTATGATAGGTTTTTGTAATCTTTTAATTGTAATATTTTTTAATGATTGGTTTGACAGGTGAATCCACATTAGCAAGTTAGTTAGCACAGTTAATCAAATCCTTTGTTATGAACACTAACCTTGTCCACATTAGGGATTATCATGCTTAAAGCTTAATGTGGATTCAGCCAATGAAAAACATAAAAATGTATAAAGACTAATCCTGAAATTAATTAATCTTTTTATTGTTTCTCGCTTTGAAAATATTATTTTTGAAGATGAGATTAGTCAATAATTAAGCTTTTTTATTAAAAATTAGAGATGCACCGAATATCATTTGGTATTCGGAGTATTTGGCATCATTTACACTATTTGTATTCATGGAGCCATGTAGCCAAACCGGGTCATGTAGCCAAGAAAATAGAAATACTCGAACAAATATATTCAGCACCAAAACTGAATAATTCGGCCGAATATCTGGTTAAGTAAAGGTTAAACTGAATAATATTTGGTATTCAGTTATAAGGTGAAACAGCTATTTAGCACATCACTAATTTTAAAATTATATGTTGTAATGAAAGAATTTTTTATTGTTTCTTTTCTTTATTTTTATACATTGCTTTCAGCATGATACAGTATGTTATAGTTCTTACGCTGGACTTTTGCTTTGAGTCCTTGATTGTGTGTGTTTTATATATGTGCACAGTATGAAAATGTGCACGCCTGCCACAACGGTCAGTTGTCAGCGTGCGTTCACTCTTAAGTACGGGAGCCCACAAGGCTAAATGTGTAGTTACTCGAGCGCTGTTGGGACTTGTGTATTTAGAAGATAAGATGATGAAGAGATAAAAGGTTATAACCTGAGAGCTACTGAACCATCTGACTAACCTGTTTCCCAAAAAGGTAAAAAATTCAAGTGATGATTTTTTTATTATCAGCACAAGACTACAATTTAAATATGTTTGTTTAAACATAAAAAAAATTGCAATCCTATTTTGCGGGTTGCAATTATGTGCCAAACAATAGCAAATGGTAATTCATAACCTGCTCACCACAATCACAAGGCTCAAATTTTGAGGGAACATAGGTTGTAAGATATCCCAAATATGTATGTATCTTAATCTGCGCACTCGAGTAACTCCAAAAATCCCCTCTTGGGCTCCCAACCTACATGTTTGAGTTGACAGTGACTGAAAGAAAAGAGAGGATAGGCCCTTATTACTTATAAACATTTTTTGTTATGGAAGTATTGGGTAAATATTGGGCACATCCTCTTACTTTCTTTTATCATGCTTGTGTGTGTAAGTCAATAAGCATTCAAAGTGATGTTCCACTGTGGTCGACTGCATAACCTGCATATGTATCCCGAAAACATCTATTTGCCTCTGTCACACATGTTGACTGTTGAGTATTATGAGCGTGACAAAGATTACTATTGTTTTGTTTTTCCTATTTAAAAAAAATATTGAATGACAAACATGTAGATTTAACAATTCAAGAACATATTTTGTAATAAAACAACAATTTAATAGTATTTTACTTAGTACAATTTGTGGAATGTTATAAATAAAATTAACCCTCATATTAATTTGACCCTCTTTAAATTGATTTTTTTGAAATAAAAAGTTTTGGAACCTAGGTATCTATTTAATTCAAATAAAAGTATCAAATATACTGTATATGGAAATTGAACTCACAAAAAAACTTGTCGCAGGTGGGCAGTGTAAAAGCTATTATACTTGATTTTTCTTGACGTTTAACTTTATCTTATTTCACCCTTGGAAAATTGTTTTTTTATTACTTTAAGAATTCTCAAGACTATAAAGTATGAAGTATTTTTGTTTATAACATGTTATTAGTAACACAACTTTATAAATCATTGTTATAAAGTCTTGCAATGTATACAGTAGCTTCACAAAGCCTCTGTGGGGTTTTAGTGACTACAAGTGTAAAGATCACTGGATTCAGTTATTATCTAGTAATTTAATATTTATAAAAAAATACAATAATGTAAAAAATATATCTTATAATACCTATAAAATTCTCATGTCACAGTTTTAGTTACCATACTCCTCCGAAATGGCTTAACTGATTTATATGAAATCTTCTATGCATATTCAGTAGGTCTGAGAATCGGCTAACGTCTATTTTTCATACCTAAAAATAAATTTAAATATATATTTTTTATTTTTCAATAATGTGGCATCAAAAAATTCATGCAACCCTAAATTTTTCACCCTTCTATCAACAATCTCTATTTTCTATTAGTCGATTTTCAACGCTAGTAAAATATCATAATTGTTTACATGACGTTATGTATTTACATACAGAGAGTTCACCGTTTATATTATAATTTTCACTACAGACAAATTGTGTCACACACAATAAGTAGAAACTCATCGTTAAGAAAAACTTTTATGGATACTTATAAGATGTTTTAATTAGGAATTTTAATAGCAATGCAGGCATGTGAGAATTGAAATAATTTATTTGTTAAAATGCAACATTGTTTAGCACACATACTCGTGCCATCAATTTTTATTGGCTGCCACTTTAAGTACTTCCCATATTAATATGCATCTTGTTTTATGTAACATCCCTAGTCTGAATGAAATTCCATAACATGGAAATGTTTTAAAATGACTTTTTGTGGTATTAATGCTAACACAAAATGATATATATATCGATTCATGTTAGTGTTGGGCGTTTTTTAGGTGGCCGGAGGATCCATTAAACTTGAATTAGTCAATGAAAGCTGGACTGAGCTCCAAGGAGAGATAGCTGGCCCCCCTGACACTCCATATGAGGGTGGAACGTTTCTTCTTGAAATTAAAGTTCCAGAAACCTACCCGTTTAATCCACCTAAGGTAATAAATATTTTAATATATTCAAAGCTAAGTAAATGTTTAATTTACTGAAAGTTTTTAATGGTTCTCTGTTCTACTCTCCATTTGTCACAGGTTCGCTTTGAGACTAAAATTTGGCATCCCAACGTGTCGTCTGTAACCGGGGCTATTTGCCTGGATATTCTTAAAGATCAGTGGGCTGCTGCCCTGACACTCCGCACCGTCCTACTGTCTATACAGGCGTTGCTGTCTGCCGCCGAACCAAACGACCCACAGGATGCCGTTGTCGCTAAACAATATAGAGACAATAATCATCTTTTTAATTTGACTGCGCGACATTGGACCAATATTTATGCGGGCGGACCCACCAGCATTTGGGAGTTCAACCAGAAGGTTCAGCGCCTATTAGATATGGGCATAGATGAACATCAAGCGCGTGTTGCCCTTTCTTCTTACGATTGGGAACTAGAGCGTGCGACTGAGCAGCTCTTTAGTTAGATACCTACATATTAAAATAGATTTAACGTTAACCTTCTAAGGTATTGTGATGTAGTTGAACCCTTCAGTGGTTGTCAGTACTTTCTTGTCACTTCACAATCGCCAGTTCCGTATCCGATATGAAATATAATTTTATCATTGTCATATCATTGAGTTGGGCAAGATGGGAAGGTTTGTATAGAAAACATTGTTTTGACGATCTATGTTCTCTTTTTGTTTTCGGAAATTTTACATACATCGGACATATACCTATATGAAAAAAACGTTGATTTTGATGTAATATAGGGTAACCTCTAGTGCAACATTGGTTATTGATAGATAAAATAAATAAAAAGAATAACTTTGGAATAAGATGCATAGAATTTAAGGTAAAATATAAATATGAAATAAAACTGAACATTGTTTTCTTTTTCACTTTCCTATTCCTAGTTTGTAAAAATAATAATTATATTTAAAAATTATAACACTAGTAAAAAAAAGTTATATCCATTGATGTTATAAAATAAGTGGTATTCTTTTTCGTAGGTAGTCATTTGGTTTTCATTATCTATACATCTAGCGCCATCTACATAGTTTGAATTATAGTAACATGGTAGATGCACCATAATAATAATATACTTAAATGTATTAATAATCTATAATAGATGGCGGAGTTAATTGGATTTAGAAATGTTATAACTATTACATCGAAACAAGATAAATAAAGCATAATTGTGACAAAAGAATTTTTATACTAGCTCAAATGACTGTACAGTTCATTTTTATTATCTTGTCTTAATTGGTAAACAATCTTGGCACTTCTTTTATTGAAATAAAGTTTAAAATTGCTTTAAAAAAATAAATTATACTTTCTAGAAGTCTGTTTCTGTATTAAACTATAATTTGTTTTTAAAGTTTTATAATTTTGTGTCTGCATTATTTTTTAATGACAAACTAAATTAAAAAGACATGCTAAGATTGTTTACCAAATATGACAAGAGAATAAAAATGGACTATATATATTAGCCTAGTCGAGAAGTGAGTTTTCTGCGAAAAATCGTTAACGGGCTCTTAAAAATATGGCGATAGGTGCATTGGATGCAGAATTTAAATCTGAAAAAAGCGTATTTTTTTATCAGCCAATAAAAATTACATTTATTATAAACAAAGAACAAAGAGAGAAAACGGTTTTGTATCCATAACTTCAAAAGTATTAAAGTTATCGAAAATCTGAAAATTTTAACGATTTTTCGCCGAAAACACTTCTCGACTAGGCTATTTGTGACGTTTCATTATGTTCGATTATGTGTGTTTTGAAACTGGCCAGAGCACATTCTTAGCTATGTATGTAGTATATAAATAAATTAAATTCAATAGTTTTTGGAATTATTCAGTGGTAAAAGCATAGACCTATATTACTAGTATTATAACTCAATGGGTAAAGGTGGTGTTTCCATGAGTTGCTTCGTTGGTATTGTGAATAGCGCCATCTTGTGGCACCTCTAGGTGATTACGTGGAATAAGACGAGCCTACTATAGAACCTGCGGCACGAGCTGCGCCCGCGCAGCGTTACACGCATCAGCAAGCAGCGAGTAACTTGAGCAACATACCAAGCAAGGTATCATTCATCAGTCACAGTTGCTCCTACATTGCGAACGGTGCTCTCGCGCGCCTTTCCTTTATGTAGGTATTATAAACAATTCGGGGAAGGCCGAGCGCATAACACATCATAATGTAACTAAATAACAGTGTATTCCTTACATAATAACTTCCCTTCGCCTTCCTTAGTAACTAACGTCAACAAACTTTTTATTACTTTCTAAAACGTATTTAATTTTCCGCGTGTGTCTCGCTTCAAGCTCGCGCCAATAAAACGTGTGTGTGTATAAATAAATAAATATAAATTCCAAAGTTATAAAGCTGTATACGACATGACGATATCGTACGCCGGTGAAGTTCCAAATGGCAGCAGTTTTGGATGTTTCTGGCGGATTCTTTGCAAGTAAGTTGTAAGCGTGTCCGTGGGGAGCGAGAGGTGACGACTGCGCCTAGGTTGACTGCCCGCCATTGCCACTGCTTCGCAGGGTTGGCAGCAGTCTGAACAGCTGTTCGAGGTGACGTCTGCGCCCACAGTGCCCACCTGTGGGCGCAGACCATCAAACAGAAAATTGTTCCTCAGCTTCAATCATTTGTGTTTATATAAAGAAACGCTTCGTGTTACCGTTGAGGTATATAATATAAGGCAGCAATTTTAGGTTTAATAAACCTGCTTCTTAGTGCTCGCTCCATGTTTACGTCGAACCGTAAGCAGTCTCCTGGCGTTGTTATTTACCTGTCATTATAAGAGACAGCTAAGGAAGGATTAAGAGTGGTCACGGCCTTGGTGTCGTCGAGGTGATGAATGTGGTTTGTCCGAAGCGAGCAAGTATCGTTTCAATGTCCTGATTGTAGTTGGTTGGCCATGACAACGAAATGTGGCGAAAGTTTACTGTGACGCATTGGTACGATTGATTAATTCTCAAAGCGATACTTAGTTTGCTATACATACCTATAATAGCCCAAGAGGGTATTTCGGGATTTATCAAAGTGCCGCTGATTAATATACAGGGGGATACCTTGTACCCGGTTAAGTAGATACCTCCACCAAATATGAGCTATATATACCCCAACGCGATGTATTTTTTCAGAATTATTAATTCTTACTCGTACATACTTAGGTACTTTAAGATTGAGTTTCATTATTTTTTACTTTTACAGGGAACTCGGGTTATTATGTTAGAGGTTTTTAAAATTTTTAACTTAATTTTTTATTAATTAAGTAAATAATAAAAAATTAAGTTAAAAATTAACTTCATTTAATTCAAGAATAGCGAAAAATAATATAATAAAAAATAATATATAATCTGACGATTTCCACAAGTCAAAGTAGCAAAAGTTCGTCGCTACGTGAATTCCCCGTCTCTGAAAGCGTATGCATTGAATATGTAGTCATAACACCTGATATTCTTGAGTCTACTCCAGAATCAGGTATATTATATATTTCCTCCAATAATTAAAAACAGGTTATTTATAAAAAATATTAATTGTTAAAATATTTTAATTATTTCTTGTTACTGATACGCAATCTGAGGGTGAAATCGAGCCAGAAGAGGAAGATGATTCTACCGATGAAAATCATGATTAATCAATCAATTATAGAAACTTAATTTTTTTGAACATTTTTTTTAAATTATTTTCTTACAAATACAACTACTTGTTCTACTAAGTACTTAGCTCTTCTACTAATTAAGTTCAATAATTTAAAAAAGTTTAAAACATTTTTCAACTGTCAGATTAGGCGAATCGGCGGACATAAATAATACGAACCATATACGGGTGAATTTTCAAGTGTGCGTGGATGGGGAAATCCGAAACTATGAGGAACAGCGAAAAAAGCTGAAAGGAATCTTGGGACCGATTTTGATGAAAACTAAAACTGCATCGTTGGATTTTTGAAAAATCAATCAATATGCCTAGCCAGGAATCGAACCCATTGATTTTGAAAAAAAAATATCACATGCTTTATTATAAGGTACACCATTCAATAGTGTCACTAATAAGGAACGTATTCTGGAAAGTAATGATCACAATCCGAGACGTCGAATCCTGCTATAAGTCGGTAACAATGGCAATCAATTGTAACCCCCGATGCAAAAGGAGGGGGGTTAGAGAAAATTGAGAAGCGGTAACTTATTTGAAGTTTGGAATCGAGTATCGGTTTTTAAAGATTTTCAATCGTAGCAGTAGGTTGCATAAATTAATAATGAAGTGATTGAAGCTGTTTCGTTTATGAAAAAAAAATCTTGCTCGCTCCAGAGGTCCAGTGCAACGGAACAGGGTAAGATGCAATTCCTATCAAAAACATGAATTAGAGTACCTAGTGCCTACCTACTTTTTTGCACAAAAAATCTTTTTTTTGCTAAAATTGGTACTTAAGTCTAGGGTGTTTCAACAAGAACTTTGTTTTTTTAAACAAAATAAATAATTTTTATGAAGATGATTCAAATTTTTATTGTATTCCAAAGAGGAAAGTTTGGCAATTATGAATGAAAAATAATATCTGGCAAATGTCCACCACGATCACGCTAACTGATGTCGATTCTTTCATCAAAGTTTTTAATCACTTTTTGGCAAAATGGCGGATCTATTTCGTTAATCACATCACGGATTTTGAGTTTTATGGCTGCAATCAATTCGATTGGCTCCGTATAGACTCTGTACTTAACATAGGCCAATAAATAACCATAGAACAAAAAATAATCCGGTGTTGTTAAATCACACGATCTGACTGGCCTCTTAGCGGCTGAATTTCGTGAAATTTATTAATTTGTATTTCCAATATAAAAATTATACTCATTAGGCCGCGTGGTTTTCTATTAAAGCTACCAGTAGGCTAAAATTTTTAACAATCATCGTCATATTTGAATTTATATAGATATGTACCTATTGGTACAAAACCAACAAAAATTTTACTTATAAACCGTCCTCTTTTTAAAATCACTGTCATGATGAAAACCGCATTAAAATCCGTTGCGGTATTGTATTCTATCTATCTATATCTATAAATATCTCTCACGGAACTTTAATTAACTTACATCATTCAAGTGAAACCAATTTAAATCTCCTAAAATCCCATGTCCGTAGGAGAAATAGAAATATTATATATTATTTATAAAGTTGTGGACGTAGGTCAAGCGTCCTTGGCCATCGGAACTGGTTCCGATCATTTGATATGGGTTTTAATTTAATCTCATGTTTAAATATGAGTATCGCAAGGATTTTTAACAATTTATATTAGGAATAGGTACTAATGAACTCGTCGCAGTGAAGATATAAAAAAGATAAAATGATCGCTTAAAATTTGAATTGTTTAGAACTATGATTTAGAATATACCTATCAGTGGGTATACTATTCATGATTTTGATAGGAACTGCATCTTACTCGATCATTAAAAAACCGATAGGTACTCGATTCCAAGCGTCAACTGCGTAACCCCTCTACCCGAATTCCTCTTTCTCCATTTAAAATAACCAAAAATCATGTCTTACTCAAAACTAGCTAATAGAAACTATTCTTAACAGTGTTCCAGAGACATTCAACGTCAATATGCGTCAATAACCATTCATTCAGGAAAAAATATGATAATATCTTATACCTTAAAACTTAACATGGATATTATTATAGGGACAGATATTGGTGGTGGCTATAATAGATACCTCTGGTATAACTGGTATATATAATAGATGCTCTGGTAAGGAGTAGCCCTGAAAACATGCTGGTAACCTGGTGGTTACAACAGCAACGAATCAACTGACAAACTTTGATATCTACAGACTGCCAACATTAGGTAAATCTTGCATAAAGTTGGGTGGTCCTTGGCTGCAGTGAACTTTATAAATTCTCACTACATGCACGTGTAGAAACATATATTATTATGTGGGTAGGTACCTGTAACGCTAGTAGTAACGCTCACACTCATAGTCCCACACTAGGATTCCCTGTGTTGTGGGTGCCATGGATACACAAGAGAAGAACACAACACACCCAGACCAGAAATAGAAATTCAAATTCATCATTCAAATCTCTGCTCTGCTGGGAATCGAACCCAGGACCTTCCGCGCAGCGCACCGGTGTCTTAACCACTGCGCCACTTGGGTCGTCATACGTCTGTGTACGATGCCGACATCTACGATACGAAGGATACTCGCTACGCGTTACGTCTCTAGATTATTAATTGAATAGTCTTTTGTGTTCTAGATAGGATAGGTCAAGATTTAATGAAATGTCCGTGCGGCTGGAGCGATCAAGATATAATATAAAGTCAAGAGTCAAGTCAAAGAAGTCAAGGTTATATAAAGTCGATGAAAATATTGTTAAATCTTAACGATATTGAGATATATCTCTATTTAAAACTTTGTAGGTATATCTATATAAAATACTAGCTGACCCAGCAGGCTTCGCTCTGCCAATGAATTTTTTTATTTTTTTTTATATTTATTTAATAGCCTATGTTACTCAGGCTGAATGTAGCTTTCCAATGGTGAAAGAATTTTGAAATCGGCCCAGTAGTTTTTGAGTTTATTCGTTACAAACATACAAAAATACAAATGTTTCCTCTTTATAATATTAGTATAGACAACAGAGAACTTTATCACTGCGTTCGACATTTTTTTTTATGTTAGTCCAACGATTTCATATGAATCTAAAAAGTGAAATATAAATAATTATAGCATATTATTATGAAACTAAAAAGTGAAAAATAAATATAGTTAAAAAAAACAAAAAACACGCCTTTGAAGAATATTGAACTAAAAAGTTTGAACAGCGTGCGTCGGGCGCTCGATAGGTATACGAAAATATGGAACAAAGCGCCCACGCTTTTTTCACAATAACACTAAGTAGTATTTTTCGTTCATTATTGTTATAAACCTATTTTGAAAATTATTTTTAAGTTTTTAGTTCGATCGATGTTCTTCAAAAGCGTGTTTTTTAGGTTTATTTTTTATTTTTCACTTATTAGTTTCATATTCTATAAAATGGTGTTTTTTAGTTTTTTTAGTTTAAAATTTTGTTTGGTGGCTAATTTTATTCGTTGAGAAGTTCCACTTTCACACATCATAATTTTCTCAGAAGTTCAATAATTATCTATCATCCTCATACTTATTCCTCATGTTAGTGACGACACGTCGAGATGATAAAGATATACAATACCTAGGTAGCATATACCCACTCCGTTTTTGAAGCTGCGTAGAACTAAGATGTGAACAGCTTCATTCGAAGCGATTTATATTTAATACCTACCTGAGTAATTTTTTCAAGATTTGAATAAATAACAATTAATAAGGTTTCTATTGTATTATTTCTGCCGCGATAGATAGGATATAACTACCTATATCATTATAAAATAATATGACCCGTTTACCTATGTAGATATGGTTGTCAAGAAAACATAGTCCGGAAAAAAATCAGTTTTCTTGATAATGACTGTAATTTATTTAAAAAGAGTGTCGAGAAATTTTTTCCGGCTGTTTTTTTCCTAGTCTACTGAGGAACGGGGCGATCTAACAGGATTTATTATTAAGTACCGGTAATAGAAATTCCTTTGACTGTTGTTTGTACGTCTTATTGACGCGCTGTTGGAAAACGCGGATCACATTGCGCGTTTCAATAAACCCTACGTGTTGTCAGTAGCAAAGTGGCAGCTGACAGAAGGGGCGAAGAGGCGAACTACGAAACACACCTGCGTGTATGCAATATACCTACCTATGTACATTATTTGTATATGTGTTTGTACATTCATGGTTTTGTTCGGAAAGACACGTAACTCTCATACACCTACTGCTCGTACATGGTGCACGCATGAAGTATATATAGGGCACTTAAAAACAGGCTTATGCGGACGACATGGCTGGCTTACGGAAAATTTCCCACTAACATGCATCCAGTAGATTTAGGTTCTCTATTTCCACCGTTGTGGCTTGGGACGAAACCAATTCAATTATTGATTTTCTATTACAGATGGCGAGGAAGCGTGTACAAGTTGGTCTGGCGCGAGCTGCTTGCATATCTTACTCTTTACTACACCATCAATCTGTTGTATCGGTTTGCTCTCACAGAACAACAACAAAGGTATGTCTATGTCCACATCCGTATGTAAATAATATATACCTACACGCGTGGTAATGTATATTTAGGTGGTTAAACCACAGGTCGGCCAGGGACGTACCTTCAGCCGCGGCTTCAGCCGCTCTTATAACCCGCCTTGAAGTAGTCCTTCAGTCTTGTGTTTTGGAGGGGAGGTGTGGTTGAAAGAGAAACGAACTTGAGGTGAGGAGACTCCTCCGAAGTGCTTCAATCCTGGTTGAGCTTGAATGTGATTGTCCATGAGTGCACTGACTGCAGTCACCTTTTAACATCAGGCGGCCTGCATGCTCGTTTGCTATATAATTCCATATTATTATAAAAATATAATGTTTCATAACATTACATACTCGTTACTTCCGCCATTGTACACGTATAACGAAACTATACACAATGTAATCGTTTCCAGTAGTTTATTGAATATTTTTATTGAATTAATAATATTGTTGTTGAAAATAAAAATGAAGGTACACCAAAATAGAATAGTATAATAATGCCGTAGGTAGTTGTGCGCTGCATCAAATTACGTCAGAATCTTTAGTAGGTGCGTTGATCGATCTTGAACTAGAAAAAATTGGGTCCCTCTACAATGACATCTAAACGTCTAAAATTCATATCAATCAAATAATATCCTACGATATGCATATTATTTGATTGCCTTGTCTGCCTGTTTATTATTTGTGAACGCCGTAAATATTATGAATTTCTCTTGCCTTCAAGACAATCAAGGAAGTTTCCATCATTACTAGGTATTCACCTCATTTTTACATAATGTAGGTAAGAAATATAATGGATAAAGCTAATTATCATTGCGATTTTGCCGAGATGTTTCGGAAGGACACAACAAAACTGTGTGAACCGTCTCGCAAAAACTCGTTGAACAATACATAATGTTGACGTATCATAATATAAGTCGTTACCTACTTTTGTATATCTATCTATGTATCTCTATGGCTATCACGTCGCACTGTCACGGTAGTGTTATGTAGAGACACGTACTTACTCAACTCGAAAGAATTAATACGAAAAGAAATAATTTTTTTTCTGAATATATTCTATTAACCTATACGTTCTGACGTTCTTTTTCCGTGATGGGTACGTACATAAATGTACTTGTTATTATATGACGCACAAACGACCTTTGCATACATACTTGGTTTTGAAATATCCGGAAAATATATAAACAAGCTTATGCACATCTTTATTTCCCTCGAAAACGTATTTATAAGTAGAGAAAAGAAAGGACTAGGTAGGTATTATGTTGTTCATCGTTTGTGGCTTGTGAGCTTGTCTCACGGAAGTTGTAGATTTATGTATTCATTTTATTTACTTATACAAATCTATATAGGCCTGTGTATAAAAAAAACAAACCATCAGAATTGAATTTAAAATTGGTTTTTATATCGGATTTGATAACTTTTTTGTAAAACAAATTCAGAACGAGTGCAATAATAAAATTAAAGCATTGATTAATCTTATCTTCTTCTTTTATAATAAAATTATCATGCCACGGTTTTAGTTACCGTACTCCTCCGAAACGGCTTGACCGATTTTTATGAAATTTTATACGCGTGTTCAGTAGATCTGAGAATCGGCTACTGTCTATTTTTCATACCCCTAAGTGATAAGGGTTGTCCACACCTAACATTTTTATTTTATTATTTGGCAGCAGTGATTATAACGATGAATTTTAATTTCTGTCTCTGGTCTGGGTGTGCTGTGATCTTTTATTGTGTTTGTCCATGGCACCCACGGCATGACACACACAGGGAATCCTAGTGTGGGGCTATGAGTGTGAAGCGTGAGTGTGAGTTGAAGATACTATTCATTATTTTTAAATTCAAATAATATACATTTTACCAATCAATTGAAAAGTTTTAACAGCGAGTGCAACCCGTCAGCAAACGGTTACCTTTACTTATAAATCTTTTGTTTTAATATTATCGTAGAAGTACATAGAAGTTGAGAGTTTTTATAAATTTATAGTCGAATTTCGATAAATGGGCGACCACTTGTATTAAGAAAATGGACTACCTACTATAAATTAAGAGTAATATTCGCTACTGTTGCTTACCATTCATGCTGATGACAATGACCGGAGCCAGGCGGGTATGTAAAGTCGAGTGGATAATAGTGCTAACAGGGTTTACGGTGAATACATCGTCATCGTCATGTTGAAAAAACAAATACAGTTATTGATACAATGTTACTCATTCGGTTTTCCGTCTCAAATCATAATCCTTTGTACACCGTTGACCGGTTTTTACATAATATATGTAAATACGTTTATAACAGTAACCTGGAAAGTTCATTACTTGTCAGTATTTACGTAATATAAGCCATAGAATAGGATAAATATCGCACAGAAAGCCATAAGGTAGCAGTTTTAGTAGCAAGACTACAAGTTGATCTATTGATAAAATCAGAATCATCCTTAAGAACCTAAATAACCATAAATAGCCTTCTAATAAGCATGATGTATGAGTTGCTTCGATCTATACCTATATTAAGTTTGAAAATTAAGATTGTAATTTGAATTCAGTTTTGTCAATCAGAATGTACCAAACAATGCAACGTAACTTTATCGCAAACAAATAATTCGTTCGTCCGAAGTTTGAACAATGATGACTAATTTTCAAAAACTTCTATGATATTCAGAAATCAGAAGTTTCTATTATGTCTAAAATATATCATATTTTTGTAGAAAATTAAGGTTTTTGTGCAATAAAAGTACATTTAAATTTTAAGTTTCAAATTCATTCCAAAACACTCGCCCGTGTCATGGCGTCTGTCATTACGTCACGGCTCAGTAAAAAAATGCAAAGATCGCGTATAATATGCTTACGAAAAAAATGACGTTTACTGAGACGTGACGTAAATAGACGTAATTCGATCTGATGGGTGTTTAAGCTATCATGGCGGATTGTTGTATTTTGTAGATTTATTTTAACAAATAAATTATTAATCTCGACATTAATTTGAGAATAAATACATGTTTCAAAATCTTTGAATCCTATTTCATTAGATTAGATAAATATTTTGGCGATACTTGATTACCATCATGCCTATACGACGTTTCCAGTATTCATTCTATTTTCTCACGACATAATAAAATACATTTTTTTAAATAATAATTTATTTGTAATACGTACCTATAACCTGAAATCCCTTGGTATTATCTGATATTAACGTTCTCTTATAACATTATAATAATAATAACAATTAACGTATAAATAACGCACTCTTATAACGTTATAATAGTAAAGCAATGATTCTCTTAGAAAAAAAAACAACTTCCCTAAAACAGTTTTAGTACAAGTTTTAGTACCTACAGTAGTCAAGAACGAGGTGCTTGAGACTAACTGTACTTGTTGTATCTCTAATAATAATTTGTACTGTAAGCTGTTCGTTAAGGAAAGCCATGTCATTAACAATTTTCTTTTTTCGCGGTCTAAAACACTACGCAAAAAGAAGCTGAAAAAGAGCAATCACTACATTTATCCATTTATTATTAATAAGGTAACACTCGTAGGTATTCTGTTCTCCTTCGATTGGCAGTTTTTTTTGTATAATGACGGATTGAATTAAACAAGTGAAATAGCATAATAGAATCGTAAGATAGTAGTTGTGGTGCAGTGGTAAATATATAGTGGTCTTGGGTTTAATTCCCAGTAAGCAGAGATGTGAATGAGTTTAAATTTGTAGGTTTAGTCCACCACGCTGGCCTACTGCGGGTTGGTGGTTTTAATTTCAAGTGAACTAAAATATATCTATGGTATTTCCCATGGAAAAGTGCTTTCAAAAACATCTGAGAGTTCAGCTCAACCTCCAACATCTTTCAAAAATGATTTTTATTATACACCTACGTGTGAAAACAACAATAAATATTGATGGCGCCTTTAATCGGGTTCTTCACACTAAAATAGATTTTGTTTAAAGAACCCACTTATTAAGTGCTTTTGACTGTTGAGTCGGTGGTCGGCATCGGCGTTGTAAAACTGATTTCCTATCCTTTCTTGTTCACATTCACAATATTTTTTGGCAGGATATTCGAGAGGGTGCGGCAATACTTCGGCGCGCAGAGCGAGTCGATCCCGATGTCGTTCGTGCTGGGCTTCTACGTCAGCCTGGTGGTGAAGCGGTGGTGGGAGCAGTACAAGCTGCTGCCCTGGCCCGACACGCTCGCGCTCTTCATCTCCGCCGGAATCCCTGGAGCGGTTAGTAAAGTAAAGACAAGACAAGTATTCACTACATCACTGCACGAATCAATGGTACACGTAATACTCGTTTTTGTAATAACACCATGCGCATACGTGCCTAATGTCACTTAATTTTTCATGGTTCTCTTCATTTCTTCACCAGAATAAACCCTTGTATCAACTGCCAAGATAATTTGAACTTAACTTAAGTATAGTGATGGATATACTACACGGATGTACTATACTAAGACTATAGATACTCGATTTTTTTTGTGTATGGAGTTTGGAAAGGCTCGCTCATATGTTCAATCTTCAATCGTTCAAATCAGTTTTGTAAACACTATACATACATGTATTGTGTTACGCATTGAATATTCTATAATTATGTAAATCAGATATGGCTAACACTTTTCATACTGCCGTCATCAAATACACAAATTTGGTGATTAAATGTTCATTCTTTAATTTATTTTGTCAGTGATCTAATGTTGTCGGTAACGCTAACGACGCGATGTGAATTTTGTTGGTACTCGTAAAAAAATACACAATTAAATTAGGACTAGACTAGACTCTAGTCCCTACGTCGCCTACTAGACGCTCCTTCCATGGCTGGAGCGCTCCGTATTTATAAGCTTTGCATATAATGAAGAGTTAAAATTCAACACTATATCTCTAAATACCTATCTATAAAAATATTATGTAATTTTTGTTCACCTATACAGGATGATTTGTCATGTGACCTATTCCCGCTAAGGGCATGAAGTTAGCTCAAAAGCAATATACTCGTAGATAAGCATATAGCTTAATGCCCATTTATTCAGTCTGGACAGGAATGCCTGGAGCGCTGGAATGCCATTGGAATAATGTGAACCTGCACTGGAATGTACCACTCCAGTGATCAATCCATTCAGTGACTGGAATGACAATCTATTTTTCATTCCAACTCGCCAGCGCCACTAGAATAGTGTGAACGGACAATCCAGTGCTTGATTACACGTTGGAACAGTGTACAGACATTGTTGTTTTTTGGAATAATTCCTAACAATGAAGTTAACTGTTGCTGCTCATAAACAAAATTTTCTGTTGTCATTCTCATTGCCAATCTGTATTCAAAGACATCTTCTGATTTCAGCTGTTGCAAAAGCATTGTTGAGCATTCTTTTTCATTTCTTTCGCTTATTAAATCCAATTTCTCAAACATATCCGCTTTTTTAACAGTAATACCTAATTGCTGTTCACTTTTTCAAACAATTTCAAACCTCATTTCTTGAAAGTATTTCCACTATAGTGTTATCGATCTAACAGTTTTTTAATGACTGGAATAACGGCGTTATCATAATTTGTCTCAAAATCGTACATTGTTGTTGTCTTAATATTTTGGTCTTTTAGAAAGTTAGAAGTAATTAAGTCCAGCAAGGTCCATACACACTTTTCTTGTTGAGATTACTAAGATGCTCAGATAAAGATAAACAAGATAAAAATTAAATTAAAAATTAAAAAAAAACCCCGACAATAATAGTAATTCTAAAAACATACATCGTGTTGAGGTACCGCTCCAAAACTAACACTTCAAATTTCAATTACAATTAGTCTCAACTAACCTAACGTAAATAAGCAACATATACAGTTTAATTTTAAGTGTTTAAAAATATGCGCGTCAAATACAGATTTGAAAATGGTACAATACTTTAATTTATCTCAAGTAAATACGAGGTTATTGCTATTCGTATACAGAAGGAGAAAATTCGACTAAAAAGTTAAATTTTGAAAATTCATTAATTTAATGTCTAAACTGAATGTCATGATACGGGTTACATACTACGGGTTACATAAAACATAACTTTAAATTTAATATATTGTATCAGGCGTTACTTTGCGGAAATCCATTGTTATTTAAGTTAAATAACTTTATATTGTTAATAACCTGTATTTTTTTTATACATCTACAATAACTTTTCAAATCCTCAACCCTAATAAAAGCGCCTCATGCACATTTGCTTAGTGGCGTAAAACGCCTTTGGGTTATTTTTGAAGTGGATCAATCAATCAATTAATTAAGGATCAGTCAATCTATGGATACATATATGGATCTCACAAGTTCACAACTTTTTACGGTGCAAGCACTGAGTTGCGAGACTTGGGCTTTTTACAAGTTATGTATTAGATTGCAACTTTACCTCGAGCACCTAAATAATATAAAAACGTCAGTCATTGTCAAATGTGTTTACGACTATGTATTTGTTGTTGTTACTGCATGCGGAGTAAACTAATAATATCATTTATAAATATATACGTATATATATACTTTCTGTTAATGAGGTTTTAGCTGAACATTTCCGAGTAATTTTGTGGGTGTAAAACATCGTGCGTCAATTACATAGGTATTTTGATTAAGTGTTAAGAAGTCGGTCAGAAATCGTTTCACACAGTCAGTTCACAGTGGTTATAGTCCAAGATCCCAGAGCGTTCTGACATAACTTATTTTTACATGGATGAAACCTTCACGACTTAGTAGCGTCTAGTATACTTTACATACCTGCCTACTTGTGAAGCTTGCCCTGTGACACCTGGGCAGGTACCAGGTGAGAAAGATGACTAAAAATATGAGTTATCTAACTTAAATTTGTATGGCTGATTTTTATATATATTTTGTAGAATATTATTCTAAACTAGAATTATAAAGTGTCAGACACTTTTCATGGACCAGAGCTTTTGTCAGACGCTTTAAAGCTCGACAAAATGATGATTGATGAACTTTACTTATTTTATCATGTCTGACTTTTAAATATGTTATTCAAGTAACTATTACAAAGTTATATTTCATCAGTCAGACAAATTCGAGTGACCAAACATCCCCTAAACACAAAATTATCCAGCCGGGAGTGTCTGACTTCATCAGTCAGAATTTGTATAAATATATATAAAATATATATAAAAATCAGCCATACAAATTTAAGTTAGATAACTCATATTTTTAGTCATCTTTCTCACCTGGTACCTGCCCAGGTGTCACAGGGCAAGCTCCACAAGTAGGCAGGTATTTAAAGTATACTAGACGCTACTAAGTCGTGAAGGTTTCATCCATGTAAAAATAAGTTATGTCAGAACGCTCTGGGATCTTGGACTATTAGTGTTAGTACTCCCGTAAAGAACATCACTGTCTTTGTTCAATTCTGTGCCTACAAATTTACCTATAATAATTGTATCAGTATCAATCGATCGGCTGGGAACGGTCCCGCGCTGCACTGACGGATATCAGGAAGATGGATGCCGATCAAAAATCTTTCAATCAAAGAAAAAATTACAACGTATTTTAACGAATAGAAGATTATTTGTTAACCTAATAGAAACCAAAACTGTAATATTTTTTGTCACGTAAAGTTTGGGCACTGGTGGAACCGGTTCGGTCGCAGGTCTTCGGTGGTTTCTTGTTGTGCCGCTACTCGGGCAACATTAGGTATAGTGTAACGTATCAGAGCAGTCTCTCTGTTTGGATACTTATTTTTTAATTCCGATGCAGCCAAGGCGTTATAAAATTATAAAATTAGGTTTGGTAAAATGAAAATATTTATTGCACAAGCCTCCACTGTGTTTTCATCACAAGCATTCAGTTAGGGGTGTCCTAAACTAAATACTTGTAGTTAAAACTAGTCAGCAGTTATACCTGCAGTTCTTTTTTACTTCAGTGTAGGTAACCTACTCGTATTGCACTGGTAGGTGCTGTTGATATAGTTGCTGTTTCAAATAAGCTATCTTAGTCGTTTTCACGACCTACGAGGTCAAAATACTTATTCATTGTTACACTTCAAGCTTCGTGCGAAATGCAAATTAAATTAAAGCTCTACTTTCTCTTATTCTTGAGGTACAACCTATAAAATGTAGGATTCCCCATAGTTTCGGATTTCCCCATCTACGCACACTTGAAAAATTCACCTGTATATATACTTACTTATATGTGTAAATTAACCGCTGTGTATATGAATCCTTAAAATATTTACCGATCCCAGCAGAGAAAATTATTTTAATTGCCATGCGAATATTCTAAAAAATTTGAGATTGATTAGCGAATTGTTCCTGAGGTGGTTTTAGGTGGCGTTGGCTGTCGGCTTCTCCGCGTTATTGAAAAACTTACAAGCGTCCCGCTTACAAGGTAATATACAATATGTATGTTAATAACGGAATAAATTAAAATAGTTTTTGCCATTTTTAGTGTGCAATCGTATTTTATTCTGTTGGCTGTTGCGATACAAAAAATCAACATTTAATTCACGTGATAATGACGCACCCGTTGGGGCTATTGTTCTTCAAGGAGACATACTATAGAATAAATATACCTATTTATAAACGTAATTGCAGTTATGATTAGATTAGCAAATATTGTGCTACTGCTGCTACACAACTGTTAGGTAAATACACAACCCTCAGTGGGCCTTATATGACATCGGATGTCGCACAAACATAATCCAATAACACTAGGTATGTTTCATGATAAAGATGTTATAGACTGACAAAATAAAGTTAAACTTAACTTAATAGTTCCAAATGTAGTAAAGCTCAAAGTTTCATTCAGAAATTGATTCACAATATATTCTGTTTTCTATGCACAATATTATGGTTCTATAAAAATATTGGTTATGATTAGTCTTTAACTTAGTGTAAAAATTATACTTAAATCTTACCTATTGTTTGATTAGGTACTGACGTGTCTTTTATATCGTGATTGTATTTTTATTTCTACATAAATGCTGCTAGTTTGCTAATCCTTGACCGTAATAATTCTTCTGCTATGCAGCTACGAGTAAAACTGTAGACTAAGTAAAAACTGTAAACTGTATTTTTTGTTTGGTCGGTCTTCTAAGCAATAACTTTCGTTTTCCGGATAAAAGAGATCTTTCAAAATAATTAATTCAATATTATAAAACGTACAGCACAGAAGAGCCATTATATTTCGACTCGACCGGGCATTTGTGCCTTGTAAATAATTATGTTAGCTAGAAATACAAGTTGAGGCTAAATAGAAGTAACAAGTCCTGTTGATCTTAAATGTGTCGGACTATACTGCAGTAACCTGACTGAAAAGTGAAAAAAATCTGCAATAAATACTTAACATTAATATTTTTTCACACACAACTAAAACAGGGATAAAATCTCTTTTCATGTTATTTATGATACAAAGATAGCTTTCCGCGTTACCTGAAACCACGATAGGGAACGATCTTATGCAATATTTATGCAATTAATCGAACGGGCCGGGCACTCAGCCATGCTACTTTTATTTTCACTATTGCGTACTGTTGTGGTTTTTTCCGGCGAATTGTTTCTGTGGCACCGGCACATACTTTCATTCTCGGCACAGTGATTTGCTTTGAGAAATCGGTAAATCTTATTTCCGTTAATCCACTTTATACTTCTGAAATCCATATTTCACTCATAAAATCTTAATATTATGACTCGTTGGTAAAATTATCTAAAAGATATTAATAGTAATGATACCACTTCCTCCTTAGGTACGAGTATTAGTCGATATTATACACACCTGTAGGTGCCCTCTTCTCTAAAATCATGTCTCGAATTTTACAATTATCTGCAAAGTCGAGAAAAAAAGCGGCGTAATACTTGAACGGCTCCAATTAATGAATTAATAGCATATCAAACTGAAATAGTAAATCCTCCAGAAGCAGACATTCACTTTAGTAGATGGATTTTATTTATTACATCCGTTGAAGAACCTTCCAAACAGATATGGTCATTTAAAAGATTAATCTAAGTAGGTACCTAACTAGGTAGATATATACACATTCAGAGACCTAATTCCCTTTCAGAGGCCGTGTCAGTCGTTGAAAGTTTTAAGAGCACGTTATGAATAAGATGCAAAGGTGATTTAAAAATAAAAGTCATTGTAGAGGTGAGGTGGTATTGATAAATATCAATCTTTTGTCTTCCCTTTTCACGCCGCAAAGAAAACAATGCCTCATGAGCCAAACATCCGCCATGGCAGCGCCGGCAACGCGCTAACAAAAACGCATTTTAACAGAACCAATCACAAATCTAACCGCAACGTCCCGTATTTCACCATATTTTGTACAGTTGTCTCTTTTTTATTATTTCTTTTATTCTGTTTATTATCGACATTATCACCAATACTTGCGAACTCGAAATTTATTGTTGGAAGATTTTGTGTGATAACTATTAGTTATAGGTCATTAGGTCATTAGGTCATTAGGTCTGGACTTTTTATATTTACTTTATATTTTTAATTTTTAGTATTAACTAATAATCACTTTTATGGCAATAAACTTATATATTTGGTAAAAAATGGCATACGGGTAAAAACTAGAGGTATTAACTTACTCCTGCAAAGTATTTGTCGCGCACGGGTGCGCTGTGCGCAACGCTACGCACGTAACGCACACGAGTATAAATGTCGTTACTATGCGTAATTGATACATCATACCTAATATGCATAAATGTATACGAGTGTGCATGAAACCCGAGGACCCATTACGATTCGCCATTGTCAGGGCTAGCACCTTTGAAGGCATAATGGTCGCGCAACAATGGACAAACATAACATAGAGATTTCTATTCAAATGTTGTAAGTTCAATTCTATAATTATATATAATTAGAGGCGAACAATGCATCATGCTACATGATTTTTTGGACTCATTGCGACCCAATCACATCTGACTCGCTCAGTTCTGAGAACTAAAATGGTAGTTCAAATTAGCTGCAATATATTCTTCACAAATTAACCTTACAAATTATAATTACAACTCAACCGTGACGTCGGTCTGTGGACGACCACTTAGTACAAAATATTATCAAAATTTAGTATCGATTCACATTCATTAAATTCCACAGCAAGCAAACGTCTCGTATTTGTTTAGTAAAAGTATACGAGGGTTAGTATAGTGCAGCGAAAATTAAGTATTACCAATTTTATTTTCCATGATCTCTAATCGTACTGAGTCATAAAAACACTAAATGATTATTTAGTTTTATTTCTCAAAATAATGTCTTAAAAGTAAAATATTAGGTAAAAACTCACTTCTTGATCCTGATCTAAAGTACCTAGCATGCTCGGAATAACTAATGACTGCATCGTATTGGTACATAAAATTAATAATTAATTCAGTTTTAATTTACTTTTTCTGTTAGGGTCCGACCCTTACCTTCTACCTTAGTAAATGAAATAAAAATGAAAAATAAAAATCTCATAAACCGTACGTCGTTCGAAGGTTTATCTACTAACTAACCAAAATGTAACAAAGATTCCTAAAATAGTGAGCTGGACTCACAACCTGAGAAGGACAGGGAAAACCGTTGGATTCAGAGCATCAAACAAAATGACGTCTTTTAGGAAAAACGTATGACCAGTGGAGTCAAAGGTTGATACGTCAATTCTTTTGATACCTCGTTATGAAAGTGAATTTGTACAAATCGAAGGAACCAGTGTTATCGTTAGGTGCTGAAATTACGTATAATTGTTACATTTTACAATGTGTTTGGTAATACTACCAAAGACTTTGCAATTTGCATACGTATCGGTGCAGCTAGGCTTGCGCATGCGCATGCAATTGTATGCCGAAGCTAATGGGTGCATTCGTATTTACCGATTGGCCGATAAAGTACTTTAGAAAGGATTCGTCACGCCTCTATTACGTATTACCTACACCAACCTAGGTACCTATTGAGGTATTGCAATCACTGATAATAGCAAGTCTTGCTCATATTTTTCTCTATTTCGCTATAAATATTATAAATTCTATAAGTACTTAGTCTTGCAAACTAAGAAAAACAGCTTAGCACAGAGCCGCTAAAGAAGTTTTCACTTCAAAAAACAACGTGTAGCACTCCAGGAGTGCTGGCAGAAGTGAAAATTTATAAGATGTGTTCTTGGTTTTTGGACGACATTTCAATTAAAACACACAATTGAGTTTTTCTGTAAGAAAAGAAACGACATTTAATGCTAATAATCGCAATGTCGAACCCAAAATCACAATAATTATAATATTTAGCTTTTTTCTGTACCAAAATACACTTATTATTTATGAATGTTTCCTTTTGACAGTTTCCATAGTTACGCATTTTCTTACCTTATGATCAGGGTCTCGTGTCCTGTCGCGAGTTTAACAATTTTTACCCATAGCCAATAGCACAGAATACATCCCATAGCAAGAAGTGCTCAGTGCCGCTAAGAATTAACACTTCAAAAATATCGGCGTTCCAAACAAATACAAATATAGTTGTTGACTAAGGCCTTGTCGGTCGTCCTAATTGGCTGACATAACCGACCGTCCACCAACACGACAAAATTTGAACATAGGGCTCTCTGTATTGAACTGCTTTTATTGAAATACGCACTGAAATGCGACAAAATGTACTCAATGACGTTGTATAAGTAACTTGTCGTTTTGGCCTATACTGAAAACAACAAAGATATTTCAAATTGGTGCCCAGCCACTTGAAAACGTTGTGTATTTATTAATAATAATTGGATACTGTTAGGACAGCTGTTACAATTGTTGCATGTCTAGAAACAAAGTTTTATTTGCCTGTTATATTACGCTACGTACCTATTTATTTTAATATATTTTTATGGTAGCAAAAATCTATAAATTATGAATTAAAATTAAATTGAATAAGGCCGATAACTATATTTACTTACATTATAAATATTTAAAAAACTAATATTGGGGTCATTATTATAGGTCTATCTGCCTGTAATGCCTCCATGTTTGTTTGTAATATAATGTATGCAAATACAAAACTTGTAAAAAAACCCAAGTCTCGCAACTCAGTTCTTGCACCGTAAAAGTTGTGATATCTATGTATGATGTATCCACAGATTGACTTGGCCATCCCATGAAAGCACTATGTATCTCAATTAAATTAGATTGTTTACTGTTCAAATTGAATGAAATTTGAAAATTATACCGTATTAATACAATACCTGCCTGGCTACTAAAAATTCAGGCTCCTAGTTTCATTTACAATGGATTATAGGGGGTTTAAAAAAAGAGCCCGAATTGCTTCGAGAAAAGTATAAAGTACGGCCGTGCCGCTTTTTTACTCGACCTGGGGGTACGGCAGTGCCCCCTGCCGTACCCCCAGCTATATGTTTGCATTACGCATAAAGTATTGCATGAATTTAAATGCACTTTTCACCTAATCTTACCTCAAAATATAATTTATTTTTTATTTTTAACCCCTATCCAATAGGAGGGGTGTTATAAGTTTGACGTGTCTGTCTGTCTGTCTGCATTGTCTGTGGAACCGTAGCTCGCGAACGGATGAAGCGATTTCAATTTTTTTTTTTTTTTTTGTATGAAAGGTGAGTTACGGGCGAGTGTTCTTAGACATGTTTGATGAAAATCGGTTGAGTCGTTTAAAAGTTATGGGGGGCGAAAGTGGTGAAGAATAACCGAATGTCTGCAAATATAATCGAGTAGGGTCTCAAATGAAAGCGCATCACGTGCACATTACAAAATAATATGTTAGATGAAAATCGGTTGAGGCCTGAAAAAACTCTGGGAGTTAAAGTAGGGATGTTGGGTACATCTGCAAATATGTGGATGATGGAAATCCGAAATTTCGACAATAATCTATGTATTAACAACTTAACAAAATCTAAATTATAATAAGTGTGTGTACCTATAAAAAGTATAAAATAAAAATTAAATTAAAAATTTAAAAAACCCCCGACACAATAACCTGAGTTCCCTTTAAAGAGTAAAAAATAATGAAAGAAACTCAATCTTAAAGTATCTAAGTATGTACGAGTAATGTCGCGTTGGGGGACCGCTTTGTATGAGTTGAGTATAATCAACATATACGTAACATAAATGTTAGTCAATGAAAATGGTTTATTTGATTTAAGATACTGAAGAATGCTTTGCCATTAACATATTGGTAATCATTAGGTAAACATTATTATGAGAGCGCCATTTAAATGGTAGGTATAACAAATTTGCAGATTTTATGTTCTGATTACGTCCAATGGTTTTTTAAAGTCTTAATTGAGTGTACTTTATTTTTTATTTAATAGTACCTCTATGCGATAATACTCGTATGTATTTGAATTTGTTTCATTTCATTATATAATTAAACCGCACTTGCACCCGCCGAATCCGCCTCCGCCAGTTGTTCATAACATTTTGTGTCTTATAAGAAGGCCCCGAATGCGAATATTTATTTAACTTATTTGCCTTGCGAACGAAGCAAATTAATTTTTTATACCTATCAGTTGTACGATATATCTACTGATTATTTGTAAACGAACAGAACTATGTAATTGATCAAAGTTGTGAACGAAGAAGATAATATTAATGTGTGTAATGATGTAACATTAAAATATAAATACCTTACTATCATAAATATTTATTGTCTGCGTGCGTCCTTCATAATAACATAACCAGTCTTCACGCAATTATTTATCAAATAGAGTATTATACTTTTTATAAAATAGATACAAGCTCGGAAAATATATTTCCTATTAGTTCATCGTTATTTTAACCTTATTGTTGAGAAAGACACAAATAAGACTGTATGTTGTATTGCGTGGTAATGAAAATAATAGGTATTTTATTGATTGCAGGATGAAACCGGGCGACTCATGAGGAGAAATATCGTGAGATATGCTATACTGGCATATGTGATCACACTACAAAGGGTCTCACTACGAGTGAAAAGACGGTTTCCCACGTGGCAACATGTCGTAGACTCTGGTAAGTGCGCAGCACAGCACATATTACAATCCAAGTTTATGTCATGGGAGACCAAATTCAGTTTTTCTTTTCTTTTCCAGGTCTTATGCTTGAAAGCGAACGTAAAGTTTTTGAAAGGATGGATGGTAAAAGCCCTATGTCAAAATACTGGATGCCTCTGGTATGGGCGACCAACATAATAAATAGGGCCCGGAAAGAAGGCCTTATAACGAGTGACCATATAGTTCAGACTCTTCTTGTGGAGTTGTCTGACATAAGAAGAAGATTAGGTGCTCTAATAGGTTACGATACAGTGTGCGTACCTCTCGTCTACACACAGGTTTGTAAATCGTTTCTAGTTTAATATTTACGAGAACTTTGACCGCTGCCTTTAATCGTCACATTCTAAAGATTGATGGATGGATAGGTAGAGCGCACGCTTTATCCATAATACAAAGTGTTATATGGATAAAGTATTTTTAATCTGTAAGTTGTCGTAATCACAGGTCGTAATCAATTAATTTTATTTTGTTGCATGGATGAATGATGATTGGATATGGATTGATTAAACCGTGCAAAAACAATAACCATTGTCACTGAACTTGTAAAACCATGACGTCATTTCTTACGTTCGTCATAGGTCTTTAAATCTGTAGAATTTTTGAAAGTTTATTTATTAGAATTGTTGGACCAGTTACCCAGTCAGACTCTACAGCCAGACTCTACCCTGCATTGATGGCAAACTCCATGGTGTAGAACTGTGGTGTATTTGGTTGGTTATCCTTTAGCATTGCAAAAAGCATGTTACATCATACGTTGCAGAAAAAACGCAAGCGTAAGATGTTTACATATAATGACAATTGTCAAGTCTACGAAGTCATTTAGGTTCACGGCAATATCACTCCACTGCGCTTATCTGCTGAGACGCAACGTCGTAAAGCATTAGTTCATGCATTGAATTATACCTAAGGAACTTTTTATAATCGTTAGTAAATCTATGTAAATTACCTACCTGTGTTTCTGCTCATATGGACATGTTTCTATAAAGAACGTGTAATCTGTGTAATTATTTATTGCCTTCAAAACCGATTTTAATCTTCATAAGTGCAAAATTAAACAAGCGATATTTGTTAGTATCTACTTATTTCACCGCAGCTGTACGAGGTTGCAAATTTCTAATCGGAATTTGCAATCCTTGTATAATACGGGTTAGTTTTTTTGTTTCGGGGGACGTGGAATTTTCTAAAATATAGACCTACCTTAATATGTGGACCGTAATTAAACGCCCTAGTTCTAGAAAGTATCTAGGACAGTGTTAGGTAAATTCTTGTGTTGAGGTGACAAAGTGGCTACCGTTCCCCAGAAGTTTTCATTTTGGCTCATATGCGGACCTGTTTGAGATTGGGCACACCGATATAGCCATTGCTGCTTCGATTGCTTCTGAAGGGCAGTTTTAGGAACGATTGAGGCAAACACCTGTTTGCAAATCAATCTTTTGAACCTACTCGTAGTTCCGTGAAACAGGTTGTTCGAAGCTGACTTCAAAGCCAATTCTCCGCAAAGATAACACTTAATCATCACAATTATCTGGCCATGCGGGCGAGGACTCACGCTCGTGCGCATATTGTACGTGAGTTTAACGGAAAAACAGAAGCCGTCGCCGCTATCACCTATCCGCTATCCGCTATTCTAAAGTGTGTCAAATTGTTTTATTTGAATTTTTTTTTGTGTGCACGGCGATTCGCACAGAAATACCGAAAATATTACGGATGATAAATTTCAATCGATTCACATAATAAATTACAATAAACTTAGTAGGACGTTTGATCTTCGTTATTTCGAAACTATTGTGTGCAATGTTTTCTTTTTCGTTCAATATGAACCTAATTATTTATACCTACAATGTTTCACTGTGTTGTAATTGTCATACTTTACCTAATGAACAAATAAGTAATATAAATACCTACTTGCAAATACGGCGTCGGGTCATTTGACCAACACAGCAATTATTTCAATAAATGATTATTAAATTAGGTACTTGTAGATTTAATTTAACTACTATTAAGTACCTACTTATAAATTGACATTTTTAAACAGCTTCGGGTGGTTTTGAAATTTCTTGATTTTGAATGTTGTCTAGTTTATCATTATTGCGGGCACATATTGTATTGTACAATATTTTATTAATTTATTATTATTTTATTAAAAACAAGAGTAAACAGTTCAATTAACGCAAAATTAGTGCCTACCTACTAATTCTAAATCTACCTATTATAGCTAGATGATAAAAGCATCACCTACTCGTATGAGTATGTAGATGTGTATCCATATATTTTATCAAACTTCTGTTTAAAGAATTAAGAATGATGCATTATGTACTTAGTTACTACATAAATATCTATCTACCAATTTTAATAAAGATGAAGTTTCATAACATAGTAATATTTCTAAGCCACTGTACCTAAATCTGCAAAAAATTATACGATTCATAATGTCAAATTACAGGTGGTGACTCTAGCGCTATACACATATTTCGTAGCAGCCCTCATGGGTCGCCAGCTGGTGCCGCCTGCCCCGGGAAGCACCTCCAAATACGAGCCCGACGTGTACTTCCCTCTGTTTACAGCTCTACAGGTAATCTGTCTGTATGCCATTGAACTCGGTGAACCCACTGCACTGCATGGCGTCACAGTGAGAAGGATGTAGTCCACCACGCTAGCGTAATGGACTTTATTTATAAAAGAAGACTCGTTACCATTGTTAAATAATTACGTATAAATATTTTCCTTTTTTAATTTATTTTGTTTCTATCTTTATAATTACATTTGTTTTTGTTCCAAATTCTTGATAGTAGATATCTAAGGTAACGTTTTTCTCTTAATTTTCAGTTCTGCTTCTATGTCGGTTGGTTAAAAGTTGCAGAGGTGCTCATTAACCCTTTTGGCGAAGACGATGACGACATCGAGCTAAATTGGCTTATAGACCGACACATCAAGGTGTGTATGGATCGCATGTAGAGAAGAAACTTGTTTATTCGACCTTTCAATACGGTCTAAATGACAGTAATTGAGAGATTGTTATCGATATCCTCCCGCGATAAAAAAATCGTAGGTGCGCTCAATTGATACACGATCATGGGTATAATTATGACGATAGTCCAATGTGTGAGCTCGCCTCACTGGTTGCTCACAATTGGTAATCGATGGTTTTTGAGATAACATTTTACGTTGATTGAAAGAAATAGGTTAAGGTGTTGGGGATTAGATAAATATATCTAGTACCTATATAGTACCTAATAGCTATTATAGATATTGCTATAGGATCAGAATATTTCCAGTCATTGTTACTAGTGTACTATTTACCTACTCACAAAAAAGTAGATGTCGTTTGTTGGTGAAAAAAAGGCCCTCCTTGATTGCAGGCAGCTTACATGATAGTCGACGAAATGCACGAAGAGCATCCCGAGTTGTTGAAAGACCAATACTGGGAAGAGGTAGTACCAAAGGACTTGCCCTACACCGTGGCTTCGGAGCACTACAGACGGCACGAGCCGCCGTGTTCCGCGGACCACTACAAAGTGAAGGCAGAAGATGCAGTTTACGCCAATGTGCAGGCTCCAAGGAAGAGCCATGACGAAACTTACGCTGATTACGTAAGCATTCTTATTTTTCATCCACACAACATAACCCTGCAGCTTCTCTATTGCATCGAACTGAGACCGCTATTTGTGGATGTCGTGCACGCTTGGTTACTTTGGAGGGCAGGTTAAACCATTTGTGACCCACTGATTTTTTGCCGTTAATTAATCGATCTGTTTGTATTTTAGGAGAGTGTAGACACTCCGTTAGTGGAACGGCGTAAAAACTGGTTCCAAAGACAGATTTCGCGGATGGGTTCGGTCCGGTCGGCTTCCACGGCGTACTCGTCGGGCGGGTTGTTCGGCCGCAACAGGCACAACTCCGTGGTGTACTCCAGCCCCGAGGCCGGCCAGCCCGCCGCCCCTCCGCCGCCGCACCACAAAATGTCTCTCTACGAACGACTCGTGGGACGCAAGTCCGGCCGAGGACAACATCGACAAAACTCTCGACATGGTTGGTGTTTACGAGTAACTACTCGAGTACCTACTCACTCCGTCACACTTTACTCGCCACATTACATAATATAGTATCAAGTATATGCCCATTGAAATTTTTATTTTTCAAATCCGGTCAACTTGAGCAACTATGAATCCTTGTATTTGACATTCAAAGCCATAACACGAAAAGATTTAGTAGAAAAAAATCAAAAAGTCAATAAAAAGGGAAATCACAACGTAAACAAACATTCAGTTAGGTTTGTCCTATATACTTATTTATTTTATGATTCTGGAGCCTGATTCTGACCCAAAAGAGTATTACCCCCAAATAAAAATCAAATAGATACATAACAAATCCATTCGCATTCTTCCTCTATATTAGAGTAGATAATAATTCCGTTCGTCTAGACGAGGGCATGGTAGTACTGATTCGTAGATATACGGACTGAGAATTTTACCTTGTTGCATCTATTAACATTCTGATGAAACAATTTCAGGAGGCCAAAAAAGTAATGGCTCAGCGGTGCCTATAACATTGCGCAACAGACCTCGAATACCGACGCCGGATGTGACAAAAGAAGTCATGGACCGTGAAAACAGACTCGCCATGGGCATGCAAAATATGGGAGTGATTATGGCTCACCAAGGGTACCAGAACGAAGTTCCCGTGTTGGGGGCGCTGGTGTTGTCACCTATTCAAGAGTTGGACAGTGGGTCAGTAAACAATACGTTGCATGCGGGTCAGCCGGGAACGACGGCGCTCGCTCAAGCCGTACTGTCGCCTGGCCTCACATCCGGCATCACTCCGATGTTGACCGCCGCGCCTGTGGTTGCGCCGGCGACCCTTTCTTCTATAGGAGTGTCGCAGCTCACTCTAGTGAGCTCCGCTCCATCGACACCGCGGACAGATAGAGGTCTATCGACACCTCCCGTTTCGAGGGCCACCGTTACAGAGCTACCTTCGGACCGGGACAGTGAGCATAGCGGTCCAGGAACTCCTCCGGAATTCACGCGAAAGCCGAATGGTTCCAAACGCGGGGAAGTGTATGTATGAACACGTGAGATTGGTGATAGACTTTCAGAAGTGACGTTATTCAGCCACCTTAAATATTAATTATGATTAAATTAACATTTGTACAAGATGACAAACAAATTTTCTTTAGATTTTCTCGCTATAGAACCATGGGAAATGTTTTTTTAATTCAGATGTATATAATATATTAGTTTAAAAGTGTCAAATGATCAATGTCTATGCTTTCATTATCCTGCTACTAGTCATTAAGGCTAGCAGAATTGTATGCATGCTGGATATATCCGCTGGGCATTTAAAACTGGCTGGTAGGCTACACACACCAGCTATACCAAACAGTTAGTAAATATGTAATTTCATACTGATTTGTTTAAGAGTGGGCCTATAAGAGGCCACAATAAACATGGAACTATGGTGCCAAGTTACAGGAACCTTATTAACGAATCCTCTTTAGCCACATTCATTTTAAAATGAACTCTTATAATTAAATTTTGCAAATGATTTGCATTTTCTCATCATTTATGTAGCTAAGAGAAGGGCAATTAAATGTTACTTTGTAGAAAATTCTGTGTGAAGGCGCCTATCAGTACCAAAAACATGTTTTTTGAGATGTTTAAATATTTTACCTATACGAATTTTATGAAGGAATCTCCATCGATCACCAAACATAGATCGATTCGATCTTTTTTGTAAATTTGGTTATTATTTGTTTGCTCCTTGTCTTAAGTTAATATGCTAAATATTTAACCAGCAGCTAACTACCTATATTAAACACTTGAAAAAACCATTAAGAGTGACAATTGCACAATATGTGTTGTGGCAATTTAGTTCTAAAACTTTCTGATTTCCGCTTTGGTAAGACAATTCAATTGATTTTTCAAGTTTTGTCATGTGGCGGAAGTAGGTGAATCTTTATTATAGAAAATTGACCTTAAGCTTAGATAATTTTGTTCTGATGATGATTATAATGATGATACTTAGACGAGATTGTTTTGGTCTCATCTTTAGATCTGTTTATACATTTTGTGATATCGTACAGAGTATCTAGAGATATATTATAATGTTACCTCATGAAAGATAATTCGCAAAACATTTAAGTAGAAATTAAGAATTTATATCAAGAAATTACATTAGTTTTAAATAAAAACTTAAACATATTTTGTAAACTAAGTGTTAAAGCAAAGGCTTAAAATGATCTATATTTGAGTTACTGGTTCTTTGCGTTGTTTGTACTAAAAACATTATCACCTGTAGATACCTACTCTATGAAATTCCCGTTTTGATGAGACATCAATATCAAGAGTTGCTATGTATATTTAACAATGGTATTTATATACTGGTACTTATAAAGCATTGTCAGTGATAGATTAATTTTATGGTTTAAATTCACTTGTGGTGGCCAGAAATGTTTTGGTATTTATGTGGATTAATCTCTTATTTATTCGAATATAAATTGACAATATCACAATATCGGTTGGTACCTAGTCAATAAGACAAGTAGGTAATTAAATTAAACCTCAGTTTTCGTGTTTAGAGTGAATTTAAAGCACAAAGCCACAAACAGGGATTGAGTAAATTGTATGACGTTTTATAAAAATAGCTAAATGTAATAATTTGGTTTTTATTGTTCCCCTTTTTATTCTATCCTTTATTTTTAATTATTTTTTTTATTGCGCTTGAACTATAACTTGATCAAATTAAAATTAAATAAAGATTACGGGATCCACACCATCCTAAAGGACTCGGTACACCTGCCCTACCTTACTGCTTTAAATCAGATCCAAAGATAAAGTAGTATTTACTAGCATAGATTAAATATTAGTAAATATTAAGACCCGGACTACGTAATGTCATTATGTTGTATTAATTAGGGATCTTATTTAGGGAGCTGCAAGGTAAGGCAGGGGTGTAGAGTACGTCCGATTTTTTCAAAGTGTTAAACGCAGGCCTCCATTATGCATGCTCCTGTCATCCTGTGCTAAGAACCAACTTAGGTCGGAAACACATTTACGTGTCGTGGCGTGTCGTGACGCGCTAGAAGCATCATTATTACGAAACTATAAACTACTGAACACATTTTGCTTTTTTTATTAAAGAGAGGTGAAGTCAGGAAACTAAGCTAAGCATACAGCCATCTCGTAAACAGGAAAATTCGAATTTCGATTCTAAAGGGTTAAATATCAATTTAGTGTTACATATCGATTTAAAAAAGCGATTTATTTGGCCCAAAAAATCGATTCTTCAATTAATCGTTCTCAGATCGCCATCCTTAATAATCCTACTGTCAAATGTCAACTGACAATGACTGACTGACATTACTAAAAAAAAATCCTAAGTCCTAGTTTGTCCTACCTACTGCCTATAGCAATCCTAAATTCCTGATCCTATATCCAGTCAGACAGACAAATAAATTATCGATCGGCGTTTCAATTGAAAGAAAATTAAACGAACGCAATATCCTTCACTTTCATCCACACGTGCATCCACGGTGTGCGTGCTTTAGAGGCTCCATATTCTCCTACATTATCGGTATACTCATTTTGAACGAGATTTTCAAGAGGGCAGTCTTTGAGGTACGCAATATTGAAATACTTAATGCTAGAAATCAGCATCATCGATAATATTTGGAATCTTTAATAACTTAATCAGTCATTAATTTTAAGTGGACATACACTATTTGAATGAGTTATACGATTACTGTTGCATACGTCGAGGCGGCACAACATGCAAAGGGTTTGTTTGGCTCTATACCATTTTGATATTTCCGAAAGCAGCCATTTGCAGACATCACCATTACATCCCCATATCCTCCATCCCTCACTTATGAACAGTGATATATAGAAAAGTGTCAATCATTACAAAATATATATTGTTTTGTGGATATTTTCTATTATATGCATTCCAAAGCCTGCCATACCATAAATGATAAAAAATTTCACCAAACTGTAGCAAATAGAATCAATATAGTGAAGTTTTTCCTTAATTCTGTAATAATTTAATGTAAATCAGTGTTCATAAGCTCCTTTTTAGTTCTTACTTTTTCTTATTTTTGAATTTACATTTTTGGTTTATTGGTATTACTGTTGAATTTGCTTTAATAAATCAATTACCAGCTATACCATAGAAATTGTTCCTAAAATCAACAACATATTTGTAAAAGACAATAAACATATAAAAGTCGAAAGCTAATAGAAATATTAATAGAATCTTATAATAAGTTGCCATACTATAACTACTGCAATTTAATAGACGTGAGATGCTAGGAAGTCCAGTCAGTCTGATCAATAACAGATAAAGCACTCTTGTCCTAATCTCTTTACATATTACACATATAATTCTGCAATTCTGAGTTCAATATAGTATTACCAATACCAATAAACTAATAAAGTTAGTTATTTTCTAAATTGACAGTTGATGGATACAAAATTTATTACTTTTTATTTCTGAAAAACAGATGTAGGGTAAACTATACAATTATTGGCTCCTTAAGCTGGTTTTTACCATGTTTGTAGAGATTTTGTATTAATTTACCAAAATACCCAAGTTATTAGGTTATAATTTTACTGTTTCAATAGAGAGTTTAACAATCAAGTTTTAATAAATTGATGCATATATTTTGAAAATATAAGTGTTAGTAGCTCAAAAATCCAATTAAACTTATTTCTTTAGAATAGTACACTGTTTGGCACATAGGCATAGTTATTGGCACTACAAATTAGTATAATTATTGACACCCCTTGAAGTGTTAGTCATTATTAACTTAAGTATATTTTTTATATCTCCTTCGTTTTATATCTCATATCATGCATGTATCAGGTCATATCCTAAAGGTTTTACCTAACTAATCTTCTTCTGGTGATCTGTAAGATGTGTCAAAACGAATGAGCCTCTTTATTAAAATAATGTCTTCTTCAAATTTGTTCTTCATTTAAATAACATCTCACAACGCTCATATGCTGATTAGTGGTCCTGGCAGTGTTGCTGGAATAACTCAGCAATTATCTTAGCGACCTCAATAGTGCCTCACAATGTGTGGTTCAAATCAAAATAAAAATGGACAAGATCATGTAATTGTCGAAAGCACTGTTCTCGAAGTTGTAGAAAAGAAATTCTTGTCCTATAGTTAACACTCTAAAGTGAGCAAGCGGTGAAGTATACAGGATTAATTTTGCAAAAGTGTGTGGATGGCGAAATCTGAAATCTGAAGAATAACGAAAAATACTCAAAGGAGTTTGAAGATGCCATTTTTTTATAAGTCTGCGGGTCGATTCTTGGCTAGGAATAATGAATTTTCAAAAATTGAGCCCTAGACTCGTTAAAGAACTTTTTGCTATTCCTGATAGTTTTGGGTTTCACCATCTACACACACTTGAAAAGCCATAATCATATTATCAAATTCATAATCATATTATTTGAATTCAAAAACACCAGAAAGACAGATTGTACAGTGATTGGCATCTGTGCCAATATTTAGGTGGTCAAACAATAAACAATTTAGTAATGGGCACTGGTGAAAAACCCTGTAAGTTTTTCTTAATTTATAACGGAGTTCACTTATTATGTTTTCAAACCTGCTGAAAAAGACAGGTAACTAATGAATCACATATTGGTATATCTTATAAGATATAAGAAATGAGATAATCTATCAATCTGCTAATGTTGAATGAAGTCCAAAATAGCATTTTTCTTATTATTTGAGTTACAAAACCAAAGAGCCAATCATTGGGGGTGTGAATAATGGTAGAGTTTACCTTAATTGGATCTATTGGTTTTTGTTCCAATGGTACTCAAATAATCTTCACTAACTAGAATAATTATAGCAATGAATCCTGCTCTAAGACATTTATTTTTTTCTGAATATTAACTGATAATATTTCTTAATTATAGAAAAATGCCAGATTGCAGTAAGCGGTCATCTCGGACGTCAGGGTCCTCTCGTAACAGACGATCCTCTACTAGAAGTAAGTAATTAATAATTATTACTTTTTGTCAATATGATTGCAGCACGGTAAATGAACATGTATTCTTAAAAGGGTTTTGGTGTAATATTTTTAATTATGAAAAATAATTAGAACCAAAAAATAATGCAAGCACTACATACTAACAAAACACTAAAACCAATGCTAACTTTACATAACCTCACACCAGGATTCCATGTCATGGGTGCCATTGACACGCATAGACACACGCACACACCCACACCAGAAACAGAAAATTAAACACATCATTCAAATTTCTGCTTCACTGGGAATCTAACTCACTCCGTCAACTCATCTAACACTCCGCGGAGCGCACGGGCGTCTTAACCACTACCCCACTCAGTTTGTCTAATAAATAATCAGTAATTTCTAATTTGTTTACTTACATTAAAGTTTTAAGTCTTGTCACAAATTACATCAAGGTCAAAACAAGGTATTATTAGTGTAACACATATTTTATGTATAATGTGAATTTAATTTATTAGAATCGACAAATCAAACGATGTTGTTGTTCTGTAAATAGTAAAACGACATACATATACAATATAAGTTTATTATTTGTCGATAATATTATTATAAAATTTATATTCACATTTTGTACTAGCATATATTTATAGTTAATTACTGTATTTTTTTAACAAGAAACTAAGTAGCAAATGGGCATGCAGACTGATATGTTAAGTGGCCACTGCAATAGGCATGATGACAGTAATCAAGTATCGCCAAAATATTTATCTGATCTAATGAAATAAGATTCAAAGATTTTGAAACATGTATTTATTCTCTTATTACTGTCGAGATTAATAATTTATTTGTTAAAATAAATCTATAAAATACAACAATCCGCCATGATAGCTTAAACACCCTTCAGATCGAATTACGTCAATTTACGTCACGTCTTAGTAAACGTCATTTTTTTCGTAAGCATATACGCGATCTGGCATTTTTTACAGAGCCGTGGCGCAATGACAGACGCCATGACACGGGCGAGCGTTTTGGAATGAATTTGAAACTTAAAATTTAAATGTACTTTTATTGCACAAAAACCTTAATTTTCTACAAAAATATGATATATTTTAGTCATAATAGAAACTTCTGAATATCATAGAAGAGTTTTTGAAAATTAGTCAACATGCCTATTCATGGGAACCTTAAAAGCATAGGAATTTTATCTAAAGTTGTATATAAATGTGCTGCTACCACCAAGCTAGTTGAAATGGACAATAAATCGTTGACCTACCACTTGCAAGTAGCAATCGTGAAAATTGGATGGGTGTTGTAAAATATTTTTACTCGCAATTTGGCAATGCTATGGGGGCAAATATCTGTTTAGTTGCGTAACCAGGATTTGAATATGATAATTGTGAAACTGTGAAACAATATTCCCAATGAATTTGTAATTTATGGCTTTGCTGCACCCAGTTTTACATTCTTGTGCCTGTTTAAGGGCTTCTTGTAATTAAAAGAAAATGCTACATGTGTTTATTGATTTTATTTTCTGTTTATAATTGTATTTATATGTGATGAAATCAGATTACTTACATTATTTCCATCATAGAAACTGAAAACATTGCTTGAAATTGCAAATTAATAATTATTATTAATTTGCTATTTCAGGTGAAGTAATATCATCTTCTACATAAAACAATTTCTCGGGCTGTCCTAAAGTAACTTATACTTAGTTTCAACATGCAAATTTTATTTTTCTTTCTACAATTTATGGTCACTGTGCACATCTCAGGTAGGAAATAATGCAACTTAGAAGGTTGAGCAGATACATCAACTGATTTGTATTTAAAACTTTGTAAGGGCTTATACGCGGTGGTGATAGCCCAGTGGCTTAGAATTCGACCTCGAATCGAGGGGTCCCGGTTCGAATCCCAGTGGCACGCAACTATGACTTTGTAAAAAAAAGTTATGTACTCTTTATAAAATTAAATATCACCTGCTGTTACGGTGAAGGAAAACATCGTGAGGAAACCTGCATGCCTGAGAGTGCACAAAAAAAAATGTTCTCAAAGGTATGTGAAGTCCACCAACCCGCAGTAGGCCAGCGTGGTGGACTAAGGCCTACATCCCTCTCATTACGAGAAGGAGACCCGACCCTGTAGTGGGTCATTAATGGGTTACTGGCGAGGGCTTATACAGATCAAAACATGTTTGATTTCAGTTATAAAATAATTAATTAAACAGAATGGGCGCCAAATGTCAGTCTTGTAATTTAAAATGTAACATTATGAAAATTCAATGCCTTTTATATGAATTAAGGCCAAATATTACATAATTAATCTCTTGTTTGAACAAAATTTAGAAAAAAAAACATTTTTTTCTGCAGCCTGCATCCAGACTGGGTCTCGCTGCACAGACCGCCAAAACTTATGCTGCTTAAGCAGCGCTGAAATTGAAGGGAGGTTGGAATATTTTCCATCCATTTGAGCTTCTATAGCGCATTAGTCCATTTTGTTTTCTTTTACTTTTTTAAGGCTTTAAAGTGAATATTCGTGCCTCTAATTTTATTTTTTTCTTTAGCAGATCTTGCCGATTGCTTTAGCTGTATTCGTTTTTAGTATTTTAAATATATTACATTCTGTCCTATCACATTCTACTATATTATCTATAAATCTCAATGAATGTTAAATTAAAAACAAATATTGACATGACGAATTTTATGAGTATAGTTAGGATTATTTCTATTTATGATAGGGATATAAAATAATAGAATAGACGTATTTTATGTTAACGAGAAAGCTATGATAAATATTTGTGAAATAAAAATTAGGTACATCACTCGTAGTAAAAACAGCAATTGCTTTTTGAAAACGAATTAAGAAAATATATTAAAATTAAGAAAAGAAAAGCATGTACCTAAGTATGTTTTGCCCCTGTAATAGTCATATGTAAATTTAAAATGTCCTTGAATCATATTACACATCAAAGATGTTTCTATTATTTTCTTGTAAAAAAAATAACAAATTGTGAGTGATCTAGAATTTAAAAAGATAAAAGTAATATTATTCTAGTCAATATTATTCTTTTACAAATTCAATTTTTTAAGACTTCACCTCATACCACTTTAAATTGTTTATTTTTATGCTTAAATATCTGTATCTGATAATCATGTTTATATTTTTATAACATAATTTATGTAGTTATAATAAAAATCTGATATTTGAAATATTTAATTTATATATTATTACCATGTAATCAGATAATATTATGTGGTAATTTTTTTGTAACGTCCGTGTCAACAAGTTTTTTTGATTGGCATGTTTTTTTTAAGTTGTTTATTGTCCATAAATGATCACTCAAGGAACGTACTATAAGTTAATAACCTCATTAGTTAGTCATAAACATGTACATAAGAATTCTTTAACTTGGTATTCTTGTATAGATATTTGTATTTTATTAAAAAAGGCACATTGCATGAATACTACATAGTTATTATTATTACATTTACCAATGTTTTGCTTGCTTATTTAAATCTGTTGTAATGCTACCTATATTTATTCTTTTCGCCTTAAGATTAATAAAAATGTTTTGCATAGTGACCAACTACACTATAAAGCTGTAATAGGCACAAATATTATTGTAAAAAAGAGTACCATAATAAGTTCTTACATCTTATGTATCTATTTTATTAATTGTTAATTCTTGTCTAATTCATTTACTTCTATATCAAAAATGTTGCCAAATATTATGATAGCAATGATGAAATAAATCTGCAAAATAATATGGCTTAAGGTATTTCAAAGGCGCAGTTAAAAAGAAATACCGAATGTAGAATAAATAAATTTAAAAAAGTTCTGAGCTCATAAGCATCATTTTTGTTGCTTTAGTCACAAAATATTTATTATTTTTAAGGTATGTATTTTGTTGCTGATGATAGTCTTGATACCATGTTATACAAAAAAATCAATTTTAAAATGTAATTTCAAAGAGAAAGAAAAGACAAAACTTCATCTATATTGGCGCAACAGACAGTTGATTAATTGTAAAATTAATTAAGTTACTTATGCATGCATTTGCTGTTTATTTTTTATATGTTCAATTGCTGTTGTATAAACATGTATAGTTAAATGTTGTCTATGATGATGCATGTGATAATGTTTGTTTATAAGGAATGTTAAACATTGATATATTAAATCCGTACAAGGCGTGAATAGGTTGATAACTCGACTTGTATGAATTATTTTTTAATTGAAAAGTGGCATCTGGATCACTTGCTTTATATGGTGAATAAATAACTTAGTCGACAGGTCCGCTTTTAACACTCACACCCAACTTGTAAATTTTTGAACAACTCTCTACTAATGAGTAATAATATGACATCTGAAGATATCAAAAATTTATTTGATGAATAATTGAATAACTTAATGTGTAAAGTTAAGCCTGCCATTCATGTAATGAAACTAACAAAATAACTCGAGATATTCAATTAATCACGCTACCCAAATTTGCGTGTTCAGTAGTACAAATCGAGTTGTCAACTTATTACCGCATCATACAGCGATATATTATGTGACAAGTAAACCTATCCATTATTTTTCTTATTGACCGTTATGTGTGTAATGAGACAAAGCGATACGTTAGAAAGTGAAAGATGTAGATTTCCGTACATGGCGTGAATAGGTAGACAAGTTGAAAATGCAAACTTTTCAGGGCAGCCTTTTAAAGTTTACTTTTTTATTGGTAAATCCATTTTTATTTTATTTTTGTTTTTTTTATTGCATTATATTTTATAAGAATCGACTTTTCAAATTATTACATAGAATTTAATTATTTTGATTATTATCATAACAAAAACAGACATAACAAGTCGTTCACCGACGACTTGTCAATGTATTCACCTAATGAATTTAGACCCGAATTCAAAATTTAATTAAAATAAGCATAAAAATAAATATATTAACATTAATAAGTATGTATGTTATCACAATATGTAATTAAAAATGAATATTAGAAATAGTAGGTACTTAGGTAAGTATATAGGTATATAAGTAAGGTATATTATTAGGTAAGTATATAGGTATGTAGGTAAGGTAAGTATAAAAAAATATAAAGGAAATACTATTTATTTATTAAAAAAAAACAAATCAAATTATAAATTTTTAAATAACCAAATAAAATCAAAGCGGAAATAGTAATTATTCACAGTTTTCTCCATTTTCTTGTACATCGGGGTCTTCCGTATCTAAATCTGGATCTCTGTCGGGAGCGCTATTATCGGTCTTTATATTTTTATAAAATTCATGAAATGCGGGATCAACTAATGGTAATAGATTCATCAAATCCTTCTTTCTTTCTTTACTTATCGGTAAAGTGTCTTTGGATACAACTTCCAGCTGTATGTTGTCAAAATTTTGTTTTCCCCTTTTTCTGTAATTTATTACTTTAAAAGAGCTTTCATTGTCCAAATCTGTCTTGAAACAAATTTCTCCTATGGGATCTTTATATTGCAGCCATTTTACAGGTTGCCATAAGAATTTATCAACAGAGGTATCCTTTTTTTTAATTGTGAATGGTCCTTTTTTCGAACTTAATTCCGAAAAATTTAGAAAATCATCAAGCTTCATTGGTACAACGTTAAATGCATTACACTGGAAAACAGCATGTCTGTTGCATGAGATTTTTTACAAGAATCTGAATAGTTTTTCCACGCTGATTTCAAAAATATATGCCGTTTTTATGTAGCAGCTCTAGTTTTGGAGTTATGAAAGTGACTGGGTTTTTCAGTAAAAAGGCACATAGTTTAAGTTTAAAAAATTTATTAAATATATTTATTTTGAATGAAATTTCCTTTTTTTGGATTTTCTAGAGTGAGATGTATTATGAGTACTATTTTGAATGCTCCAGTAATAATCGGCCATCATATGTTCATTCCAGTACCACTGATACCTCTCCTCCGTAGTGAGAATATCCTGGTGAAAGCGCTCTCCTTGTTCCTCGCTTAGGTCATCGAGATTTTCAGGAAAATAGTCTAGATGGCTGGGAAGGTAGTGAAGCTTAATACTCATGTTGCATCCAAGCCGCTGGAAGTGTATCAGCAACTGTTCAACGTACTGAATGTAGCCGTCAGTCTTCCTATTGCCCAAAAAATTCCTCACTACCCAAACAAACTCTTCCCATGCACATTTGTCGACAGCTGTCATCTGGTTGATGAAAGTTTTATCATCTATCAACTTCCTGATTTGTGGGCCATCAAAAATCACTGTCGCTACCACTGTCGTCGTTTTTGGTTTGTCCATTGCTTTGACATTGTTTGATCTGGATTTCCGAAGATGTACACATGGCTGCTGTGGTGTCGGTGTGTCACTAATACTCAAGACTGGTCTTATGGCAGATTTTAAGTTTGGATGTATCCATTTAGAGCGATTTTTATGGTTTATTCCTATGATTTTCGTTACACAGAAATAACAGTCGTCATGATGGTTGGATGGTTCACGCCAAATCATAGGAGCTTTGTACTTAAAAGTGGGTCTTTTTTTGTTTGCCCACAGTCGCAAAGATTCAACACAACTTTTACATACCAAACTTGGTATCCAAGGTTTAGCGTTAGACGGTAACGGAAACCCAAAGTAGTCGAAGTATGCCTCTTTTACAAAATCCAACACATTAAAACGAAATTTTTGGAACATATATTCACCAAAAATAACACAAAAACAATCAGGATTATTTAAACACGTCCTTCTTGAGGAAGACATAATGAAATTTATAAAGGAACTAGTTAAGTTACACCGCTATTGATAGAAACTATCGACTACTTATGTAAATTCAAGACGGTACCTGAATCTCACTAACTAGAGCTGCTGCAAAAAATCTAAGGGTAGATTTGAAATCAGCGCACCCAAATTAGTAAACAACAGTAGAAAAACTTCATGCAACAAAAAAAAAGTTTGATTTTGTTTTTCTGTGTTATTAATCTTGCAAGATCTTACCAGTTGAATCCAATCATTGAGATGGTTTATTTTTATCTGCGTTTTCTTTTTTGTGCGCTCAATGAGAGAATGATCCGAATCACACTCCATGTGGCTGTGTCCACTGACGAGAAACTTATGGTTGATTGTCTCTAGCGTTGGATGCATGTGCCGTAAAACCATAAACATCATTGCAACAGCATTGTTTTTGTTTTGGCCTCCACATGTGTCTGAGTAAAACGTTACTTCTTTGATTGTTGGAGGCAAATTCATAAGAAAATGCCACAAACATGACGCGATTTGATTAGTTGTACCAATGAAGCTTGATGATTTTCTAAATTTTTCGGAATTAAGTTCGAAAAAAGGACCATTCACAATTAAAAAAAAGGATACCTCTGGTGATAAATTCTTATGGCAACCTGTAAAATGGCTGCAATATAAAGATCCCATGGGAGAAATTTGTTTCAAGACAGATTTGGACAATGAAAGCTCTTTTAAAGTAATAAATTACAGAAAAGGGGGAAAACAAAATTTTGACAACATACAGCTGGAAGTTGTATCCAAAGACACTTTACCGATAAGTAAAGAAAAAAAGAAGGATTTGATGAATCTATTACCATTAATTGATCCCGCATTTCATGAATTTTATAAAAATATAAAGACCGATAATAGCGCTCCCGACAGAGATCCAGATTTAGATACGGAAGACCCCGATGTACAAGAAAATGGAGAAAACTGTGAATAATTACTATTTCCGCTTTGATTTTATTTGGTTATTTAAAAATTTATAATTTGATTTGTTTTTTTTTAATAAATAAATAGTATTTCCTTTATATTTTTTTATACTTACGCTACCTACATACCTATATACCTACCTAATAATATACCTTACCTATATACCTATATACTTACCTAAGTACCTACTATTTCTAATATTCATTTTTAATTACATATTGTGATAACATACATACTTATTAATGTTAATATATTTATTTTTAGGCTTATTTTAATTAAATTTTGAATTCGGGTCTAAATTCATTAGGTGAATACATTGACAAGTCGTCGGTGAACGACTTGATATGTCTGTTTTTGTTATGATAATAATCAAAATAATTGAATTCTATGTAATAATTTGAAAAGTCGATTCTTATAAAATATAATGCAATAAAAAAAACAAAAATAAAATAAAAAATGGATTTACCAATAAAAAAGTAAACTTTAAAAGGCTGCCCTGAAAAGTTTGCATTTTCGACTTGTCAACCTATTCACGCCATGTACGGAAATAGAACTGAATAGTTTTCGTACTTTTTAACTGTAGATTGTTATTTATTGGTAAGCCCAAGCAAATTAGAATTTCACATCGAAAAAATTATAATAGCCATTTTCTTCCGGATACCTTTAGGGGACTGTCTACGTCTCGAGTTTTGGGACTCTGAACCTGTTACGGCATCTTGTATTAAATAGGGTGCATTTTTGTTTGTTGTATAAGTTGTTTGGAATTAAAATTCCTACAATTTTCTTATCAATCCCAGAGCGTAGTTCATGATTATAAACGATTTTTCTTCGTTATTTAATAAAGGAAGATGTATTCGCGACAGGACGCGTTCTATCAACGTGGTAAACTGTTTGAATTTCAATTTATTTGAAAAAATAAAAAATGAATTTCGAAAAAATTGTGAATAATTTGAAAGGACCTAAATTGTAGAAATTTTAATTTCGAATAACTTTGTGGGTGACCAATTTTCTTCTTGTTAAAAATAAAATAATAAAAGTGATAATGCTATACTAAAATTATTTCAGGTCTAAATCTAAAAATATTGATGCTAGGTAAAAATTGATAGATAACAGAATTGTAGGAAATTATTCCAAACAACTTTGATAATATTACCTTTTTTCGCGTAAAATTGAAGATGAACAATACATAAAAATTCAACCTCAAATTGCAGACGACTCAACAAGGTGAGAATCTCGAAAATAAAAATGTTGACTGCCACCGACCGAGGGGGTCATTGGCAGTACGGATTCCCCAAGGAAAAATTCTACTTATAATTTTTTTGATGTAAAATTCTAATTTGCTTGGGCTATGAGGTGATGAAAATCGATAACTTTCCAGTACACATTAGAATTGAATTTATGCATATAATTAGGTATGGTAACAAAAATTTTAATTGAAAACAAGCTTTCCATCTCTTATGCCATGTAAATTTCCCCATAAATTTGTGTCCCATTATGTACACAGAGAGAGGTATACTAACAATAGCTGTTTATTAAGAAGTCTGTCTTAAGAATGTCTCATGCTATTATGTCCTCTTTGACCTATATTACTATTCATTTTTAAGATTATCTGATAGTTCTTGAATTTTAAAACATACAACAGCTTATCTTAGTATCCCTTTAATACTCACAATAATAGTTGCAAAATTTATTTACATTATTCATTATTATTGGTTGCGCTCGTTCGAAGAACTAGGAACGATTTCTGACCTAGGATTTGGTTTAAAGTAAAAATTAAGATACTCACCGAAGTAGAAGTAGTAGTAGTAGGAGTACTCACCGAAGGCAGCTCACACAAACCTTCCACATACCAGTCCGCCATCGCTGTATTTTTGTTTCGTTTTGAGCAGCCACTCGTCGTAAATACTTCACACCGTATTCTGTCTATTTAATGACGCAAAGCCTAATTATGCACGTTTTCGAGGGTTTAAGGCGAACGTATATTATTGTTTCCTAGCAGTATATACAGGATGATTTGTTATTTGACGTATTCCCGCTAAGGGCGTGTAGATAAGCTCAAAAGCAATCATTTAAGCCACGTGAAGCTCTATCCAAAATTCAACGGCTTTCGAGAAATTTGAGTTTGATTGAATTTGAAGAATAGTCACTTTTAGGCTAACTAAAGTGCCATACTCAAAAATACCACGTAATGAGATTGAGATTACTTTTTTTTGGAGTACTTGACATTTGTAGCTTCAATAATAAGTCACAAAAAGCGTAAAATCTACAAGTTTGTTATTATAGTCTTACAAATCACGCTGTATATAATATGCTAGCAGTTTAAACACTTCGCGAAGAGTGGCGGGCGCAGCAGAAGATTAGTTTAGAAAGGAACATATAGGTTCTCATAGATAGGAAAAAGACGGACGACGAACCTTCGCGCTCCCATATTGTATAGATGGAATATAGCACATTATTTATACTAGGATGTCTTTTAAGTTTCAAATCAATGTATGTTTTTGTATTAAACGACTGGATATTTATTTTACAAATATAAAGTTCGAGTGGCTGGCAAGAAAAAATATATCTTCATGAAATGATATATTTACAAGAAACGGGTGCAATTGAAAAAACAATTCTGCATATTATGTGCAGCACTCAGAAGTACTGAATGTTTTCACCCATTTTCAATGACATTACAATTATGGGTGAAAACATTCAGTGCTTCTTTGAGTACTGCGCAATAAATATTAGTGAATAATGTAAAAATATACAATTTTTCGAGGACAAATTTTACAACGGTAGCTTCAATAATTGTTTTGGCTGATTTATAACCCTTAATGCTTTTAGTATCCAATGGATATGGAAAGAGTATCGAGGCTGACATTGTTCCTAAGTATTTGTAAAATTTACTTTTGTCTACTGAATTGATATATTTTTACATATTCCTGTACATTCCAGAATTACCCAACTCCACGAAAAGATGAGGCAGTACAACGAAGAATTGCGCGAAAGAGTCGCTGAGATTAGTAATAGCGACGGACCAATGGATAAGGTCCTAATGACAGTCGTCGAGATGACGGTATGCTTGCTATTTTATTTTAAAAACCTCAAAAATTACATAACTTTGTGAAACATCGTGTTTATTTAAAATAATTTATGCTTTCAGACTAAGTATGAGCGTCCCATTGAGGATATCAATTTTTTGGTCAATGAAATGGCCAGTGGACTAGAAGCATTCAATAGGGTGATCAATGGAACAGCCAGTGAGAACGGAAATGGATTGGTAAATGGAGAAACCACTGGAACGGCTAGAGGAATGGCGAATGCAAGAAACAATGGTGGAGCTCATAGGGCGACCAATGGACCGGCCAGAGGAAAGGTGAATGGAGGAGCCAATAGACTTGTGAACGGAACGGCCAGAGGGGCGGCTAATGGATCAAGCAACGGAACAGCCCACAGGGTGATTAATGGGACGCCCAGAGCAATGGTTAATGGAATCAACGGAGGAGCCAATAGGGCGACCAACAGAATGATGAATGGAACAAAACATGGAGGAGCCAATAGAGTTGTCAATGGAACGGCTAGAGGGATAGTTAATGGAGGAACCAATAGGGTGGTAAACGGAACAGCCAGAGGAGTGGTAAATGGAGTTGTTAACGAAGAAGCAATTGAAGAAATCAATGAAACGAACGATGAAATGGCGAATGGAGAGACGATGAATGGCACCTCCTCTGGGATTGCCAATGGAGCTGAGAACGGAGAGCCTACAGGGGCAAGGAATGTAATTGGAAGTGGAATTGTGAATGGAGTTACGATTGGAGAGCCTATAAGGGCGAGCAGTGGAATTGTAAATGGCGGTGCAATTGGCGAGCCCTTGAGTGCAAGGACGGGTGTCGCTGGTAGAATTGTGAATAGATCTAATACTGGAACGCCCGATAGGGCGTTTAATGCAATAATTAATCTGACAATAAATAGAGCTGCCGCCAGTAGAATAGTCAACAGAATGAACAGAACTGTAAATGGAAATACTATCGAGGTAATTGAAGGATTAATCAATGGAATTTTCGAGAGAGAGATGAATGGTATGGGTAATGATTCAGCTGACGAAGGAGTTAGTGATGATGAAATGATGATAGATGATGTGGCAAATGGTGCATTCAATAGACCAAGAACGGACAATGCTGCGTCCTTTGGCGTCGACTTCGGAATGGGTTTAGTTGGTGGAGTGGAAAACAGACCGGTCCATGGAATGGAAATGGCTGGTGGTGCGGCAAACAGAGCTGGACATGGGTTGGGAATGGCGGGCGGTGCGTTTAATAGAGCTCCTAATAGAATGGTCAATGGAGACAACACCCGAGCTTTTGAGTTGCCCCAAGAAGAGCGTAATAACGCTGAATTGCAAGACGAAACCTCTCAGGTATGATTGAAATTTATTTATAAGATATCAATGTATACCTGATGAATTTTTCAAGTGTGCGCGGACAGGGGAAATCGGAAACTATGAGGAATAACGAAAAATGCTGAAAGGAGACTGGGAACCGATTTAGATGAAAACTAAAATTGCATCATTAGATTTTTGAAAATTTTTGAAAAAATCGAACCCGTTGATTTTGAAAATGAAATCACAACCTTTATTATTACACCATTCGATAGTGTCATTAATAAGGAACAAATTCTGGAAAGTTATGACAAATGGCAAACTTAAGGATAGAGCTATTTTTTAATCAAAGTACGTTTTTTTTATAGAAACCTTAACTGATTACTAAACATTCAAAATGATGACCTAGTAATCAATTAAGGTTTGTATGAAAAAAAACCTAATTTGTTAAAAATTAGCTCTATCCTTAAGTTTGCCGTATGTAATTAAATTGGAGAATTTGTTCCTTTTTAATTACACTATCGAATGGTGTTATAATACAAGATGCGATTTTTTTTCAAAATCAAACGCGTTCGATTCCTGACTAAGCATATTGATTTTTTAAAAATTCAATGTAAAAATTCATCGAAATCAGTTCCTAGACTCCTTTCACCATTTTTCGCTATTTCTCATAGTTTCAGATTTCCCCATCCACGCACACTTGAAAAATTCGTCCTGTATATAATATGTATGTAATTACCGAATTTACATGTCCTTTTCGCATGAACGCACCTTTCAATGATCATGATTCTTTAGGAAGTTGAGTTGGATTTCCCTTAGTTGACTTTCCTGCGCATCCTTTTGGGATTTTGTAGCAATTACAAGTACTGGTCGGAATAGAAATTAATATTTATTTTAAATTCATTAAAATGATACTTCACTACTTGTGAAATGTTTACATTGTTAGTCAGTTCCTTAAGAGGAACTTAGTTAAATTGAATTCATTTTTGCAGCAGCTGAATGATGCTGTGTTATCTGCATTGCTTTCCAGTGCGCTGACTCACTTCAGGGGTGACTTGCTGTACACTGCAGTTCGCTAAGTAAGTTATAAGGGCCAAGTAAGTTATCGGGTTGTCTTAGCTTTTATTATGACGTGTAGTCTGCAAACCATAAATTATCCATTGCAGGGCCAGTCTCATCCCACAATGAGTTAATTAGTAACTTTATAATGTGCATAAAAAAACCAGCTGTGATGATGATCCGAACTTAATTTTTAAAAAACTCCACAAGTTTACAGAAAAGCTTATTATTTTTTTACAAATTAAAGTAAACCTATCTTTTACAGGTCACTCTGTCCAATATATTCAAGAGACAGCAGGACGTGCAATGAGTGTTGTTTTGTAGTACTCCCCATGTAATCCTACTTATTCTATATTTAGTAGTAATGTATCCAGCTTTTGGTATATTATTATCTTCTTACATGTAGCTTATTCTAATGTTAACATTTTTCTATAACCACCTCTAATAACTTATACTAATTATGCACTAATTACCAATAGGTTCATTATTATTATTTATATCAATTTAAATTTAAAAAAAATATTTAATTTTTATTCTTTTCTTTCTTTTAATTTAAATTTTTTTAACACAATTTGAAACTGAGACTTAATTGTATTGATTTTTAAACTGTCCGCTCCAATAGTTATTAAGATTTGTATTTGTATTTAAGAAAGAACATTGTAAAACATCAAACATGAATACCTAAATACCTAAAAACAGCTGGAAAAAAATGGAAGGACTTATAATATTTGAAAGTAGGTAACAAAAACATTCCATAACTTAGTATAACATTTAATTTTAGAACGTTTAATAAATACCTGCTGTATTGTATTCCACTAGTGTTTTTAATAAATCAGTGTACCACATGTACGTTTTTTTATATCAACCTAGCACCCCTCACTTTTTTCACTTAGTCATATTGGTACTTATACAGGTGCCCCGTAATCCGTGGTCCAACAGAAAACTGGTAGGTAATAGGGGATTATGGGACACCCTGTATGATATTATTAGGTATACTAGTGATCGCCAAATAGTCGAAATTTGACTCCCAACATTTTTATTTGACATTACTTCTAAGATAGGGAATGTATGAAAAACTTAATATACGTATTTAAATGGCCATTCGGGGAACAATACCGCCATTGTATGTAATGTGTTAATGATTGTTAGATGTATCAGAAAGAATAGATTTAACTTATTTGAGACATGTTTAATAAAATAAGTATAAAACAGATGAAAAGTTGAGGTATTCAAGAAAGTATGTACATAATTACGTACATATTTCTAAAAGTAACGAAAAAATCTAGATGGTTTTGAAATTGAATGATTGTTGGTACTTATGGATCAACAGCTAAAATTTACGAGAGGCGAGAAATGTATTTTTATTCATCTAATTCTTACTTTTATTTTGATATTCATCTTGGTAATCGTATATACAATACATCTGTATTTTGTGGGCCATACACGGAATGGGCTGTTCAGTACCAGAAGAAGCGCAGTTGTTTTGCAACGTAAGTAGTTTGCCTAGCTAGGCGATAACGTGTGGCCCTTCTATGTTGTGGCCATTATTACACGCTTTTTATTTCTCTCACTCTTGCAACAGCCATTGTGTATAATTCTTTATCGTTTACTTTTAGGAACAATTGAACCTGAGATTCACTTAGTGGGATATATTTACTTGAACTTAACAGCACCAAAGTTTTTGTGCAATACTTTATTATTGAACCTTCGTTGGTCACTCTGTCCTGCCCACTGTGTATCCATGCGCACTTACCCTGGTTTGGCACATTTGTCTTTTGCTTGGGTAATAAAATACAGAGTATCCATTAACGACAAATCAGGCAAGAATTCATAATTAATATAAGTATTAATAGTTATAATGAAACAGGTATTGAATTAAGTAAACGTATTGAGTTTTACTGGTAAACAGCATCGTCTTGGCGAGATACTAGTAAAAAGATACATGGGGGAATATTAGTTTTTAACAAAATATTATTTGTTCCGCATCATATTTGAAGCTTGCGCAGATTCAATACGTAAAGACACACAATGCACAACCTGGCTTTAAAGTATTAGTTAGTAGTAATTAGTACTATCTACTAATATTGTTATTGGCACACTTCTACAAATGTAAGTAATAAGTGTCAAGACTGAAATATTAAGTAAACTGTAGTTATTTTAGATAATATATTATAGGTACTATAAGGAAGTATACATATGTAGTATGTACATAACTACCTACCTCCGTTTTTCTTCAGGTTTAGAATCTGCGCTATTTATTGCTCGCATAAAAAAGTCCATCGTTCATCCGTTTTTTAATCGAGAGACGTTTGATAACAACATTGCCCTCGTAGGACACGCTGAAATACCTCATGATTCATACGATTGTAAGTACCGTAATATAATTGTGAAGACTACCACCAGAACAACTAGAAGATATAAGTATGAAGTAACTCATAACTATCCTTCCCCTTTTTACCCTCCACCTTACAATATTTTTTTTCAAAAATTGATTAAGGTAATACTCAGATTATAAAACAAACAGGTTCATGTTATAATATTTAGACAGTTACATAATTATATCAGCACGTTTTAACAAATAAATAAAAATACCTATTTCAAACATGTTTCAAACGATGATTTTAAATTTTAACTTCGTATTATGTGGGTATTATATAGGTACATACTAAATGATTTTGATTTTCGCGTCAATAATCGGCCCGGATAAACAATTTTATTTAATACTGATATGATATGCATAACACTCCTCGTGTAAGTAGCTATCACATGGGGCTCCAAAGATTAGTGACCAACAAATTTCCACTTTATTATATTAGTACATTTAGATCATCTTTAGATGACGATGCATGGACAATTAGATAATAGCTGTCTACATAATGTGTTGTCACACAACTTAGTCTTACGCTAAAACCCAGCCATTAAGAATTTTACCCTATTATAAATTTTTATTTTGTAGTTCATAACACTGTATTATCGCCAGCAAGAAATCCAAACAAGATGGTTGTCGTCGGGTGGAATAATGCTGACACGGCTTTTAGTTAGTCGTTTGGAGATCATTTAAACCATAACTTTATACGAGTAGGTAGCTGATCCCGCAAACGTTGTTTTGCTATACATATGTATATATAGGGTGTCCCCCATGGGGTGGCCCAAGGGGTGCTCTACCTCTGGGCCACCGCTTGACAGTTTTTCCTGTGACATCCTGTATAAGTAATCGAGCGGAATGAAAAAATATTAAATTACTAACATGATTATTAAAAAATAGGTGTTGTTGATGGAAGGGTAAAAATTAAGGGATGCATATATTTTTTTATTGAAAAATAAAAATAGGTACATAAAAAATTGTCCAAAAAATAAAATAAAAATGTGAGGTGTAAAATAATAGTAAAAAGTATAAGTCGAGGAAAAACTTTAAAAAATATTGCAATTTCGGTCCAGTTTCCTAGATACACTAGCTGCATAATAAATCTTATATATAAAATCCTCATGTCATAGTTTTAGTTACCATACTCCTCCAGAACGGCTTGTCCAATTTTTATGAAATTTTATATTCTGCATATTCAGTAGGTCTGAGAATCGGCTGTCTATTTTTCATACCCGTAATTGTCCGGGTAACTAACCCGGGTTGTCCACAGCTAACATTTTTATTTTATTTTTTGGACATTTTTTATTTTTTTTATTTTTCAATGATGTGGCATCAAAAATACATACAGCCCTAAATTTTCACCCTTCTATCACCAACCCCTATTTTTAATAGTTGATTTTTAACGCTTGATAACTTATATGGCAAAACAACGTTTGCGGGGTCAGCTAGTAAATTTATAATTTAGCTGTCCCGGCAGGGTTCGCTCTGCCAATTGATTTGACTAATAGGTATCCAAAGTTTTTTTGAGTCACAAACACGTTTAGTTTTTTATATCATTTATTACCTATGAAAAGAACTTTACCTACTTACCAATGAAAAAGCTCCAACAATTAAAAACCGGCACTCGATTCCAATATTTTAATTGAACATTTAGAATGCCAACCTGCTAATATTCCAATAAAGTAATTTTGGTGTCGCGTTAATGTTGGGTCTGGGTAAACGATTTTATTCAATATTATTATTAGTGTAGATTTTCTATTTAAATTCGTAATATCTATTGAATGGAATAGCCGAATTGAACAATTCAAAAAGTAATCTATATGAATTGAAACAATCTTGAAAACTAAATGATTTATTTGGATAAGGATTTAAACAGAAGTATGAATAACATGGTCTAATCTTAGTCAGTATTTCGATTAACTTTTAAACTGTAAAAGTGGTTGTTGTGATGATTGTGACATAACGATAATAGTTGAACGTATCGCGAAGTTTTTTGTAGATATTGATATGTTCTTTAATATTGTAGGACATACTTTTGTTCTATCATCAATAGTTTCCGCAGCGCATGCGACGAAAGACGTTTTAGGGCACTTTTTTACACCTTGGGTTACGTTACTTAAGTTTTAGGGATCCTTAATCCCTAATCTTTTCTAGCAATAAATATAGCCTATGTTACTCAGGCTGATTGTAGCTTTCCAATGCTGAAAGAATTTTTGGAAATCGACACAGTAGTTTTGGAGTTTATTCATTACAAACATACATACACACACACACACACACAAAAAATACAATTTTTTTCTCTTTATAATATTAGTGTAGAAGTGTAGATGTAGGAGTGTAGATAGATGTAGATGTAGATAGATATTTAGATATAAGTGTGTATACGATTACATGTTACATTTGCAGTTAGATTGACGTGACAACACAAATAGTAATGAGATGCCATCAAAAACATAACTTGTAAAAAACCCAAGTCTCGTAACTCAGTTCTTCTACCGTAAAACAAATGTGAGATCCATGAAAACACCTACCTATCTTTCAAGTAATATTAATGTATTATATTAACTTAGATTGTTTATTGCGATTTTTTACAAGTTATGTTTTTGATGGCATATACCTTTCCTGGCATGGAAATATGCCATTAGTATGCTCACAGGATATGTATTTAAGATATAATTATTACCTATTGATAAAATGTTCAATTTTTCAGAAAACTTCGATGCAGGATCACATTTTTATGACGTAAATGAAATGAATAACGCAAAGTGTTCAGAAATCTTAGCACCTGTATCTGAATTGCGGATGTATGAATTTTGCGTTACGTTGAAGGAAAAAGAAAGGCATTTTTTGGGTGCGCTCACTTCTGTTCTACTACTATGAATGTCTATTTTGGCATAATGGCACAAAAAATACGCCAGGTCCAGGTGGAGTTCTGTTGTTTGGCAATGTCGGCTTAGTAGCACCGATTTTCTTTTATTGGACTTCTTATATTTCTAATCGTAAAATTCTCGCTGTTTCTTAGAAATAAATGAGAAAAAACTAGAAGAGAAAAATCAGGAGTATCGAACTCTAATTCGGTTATGTTTCTTTGTGGTTGTCCAAATAGGTACTCACCATAGGTTGTATTGTAGTAGGTACTCTGGATTTTTTATTTCAAATTAAAATAATTTAAAAAGGTATGTTGAAAGAGAAGATACTCGTATAATGTATGTATTGTAAGTTATATCCGATATTAGGAGTAAATACCTATGTCATAATAGTCTAAAATTTAAGCAGCGCTAAAAATTTCGAACGACCTAGATTTTTGGATAAGTAGTGATAAGTAATTGAGAGTTTTAAAATATAGAAATAACTAACATAACTCAATCGCGCGGTCAAATGAGGCATAACTGTGTTGATGCCGGACTCCTACTGGTACTGGCTCTCAGCGCTCAGTTCGTACACACGTAAATTTACCTAATACCGCCTGTAGTTGTACCTACTTACCTGAATACCTCATTCGGGTTGGAAAAAAGCGCGATAGATTTATTTCCGCCATAAGTTAGGAGGTTCAAGCAACATCACATGTTTCACAGGAGGAAATTAGCCAACCGGCCAACTAGCATTCAATTATATGGCTCCTCGTTTCCGACCATGAAATTCATCTAGACAAGAAGCGCGCCGTTCATTAATTACAGCTGTAATAAGCTCACGATACTGGTTGTCCCATTCCTCTTATACTAAGTATCCTCAACGCTGAGAGTAGAACTATGTACCGATTGGCAATGGTTGGGAAGTTACTCCAGCCTCTAGAAGTCTGTTGGAGGTTGCAAGATATTTGCCAAAAATTTATTTTTACATTTCATAAAAATAATTTTAAAAAATCTGGTTTTCAGACTATGGATCGGTAATATTTGCTAAATCAAAACCATTAGGGTTTTTTTCATGGGGTGAAAGACTACAACGAGTTCTTCCTTCGGTTATGATCAATGTCACGTTTTTTCGGGACTGGTTTAAAACAGCAATAGCGGTGTGAATATCTTTATAAAATTTCCTAAAAACAATAAAAATTATTGGACTTCCCTTAGTCTTGATCTTTATAACTTTATACTATCCTAAAGTATCCTATCGACTTTAATCTCTTAGTCTGGAGTAGGTATTATGATATATTTTAACAGACATACATACCTATTATCATAGATAAATACTAATATATACAACCTATTATTGACTTTAATGGCTTTTCTAGTCTAGCCGATATTTAGACAACTTAATCTGTTACGGAGTTCCATATTTTTCGTCTCCTAATCTAGGTACACCAATATCATAAAAAGGAAAGATTTGATTGTTTGTTTGTATTAAGTAGGCTCCGAAACTACTGGATCGATAAGATTTTCAAAAATTTTAGGGATCCCTTCGAAAACTTCAAAAATGTAACCCACGAGAAAAATGAATTTTAAAATTCCTTAGATCGCGAACACTGCGAAAACTAATACGTCATGCAACAAAACGATGTTCTAGAGCACATTAAAATTTAAAATAATTAAAAAAAAAAAACCGACAAAAAAAGTAGAAATAAAAAATAAAATTTGTTGTACAACATTATTATTTATTATACTTTTAGTCCCATAGTCAAAAGTCACTTTTTTCATGCTTTTTTTTTAGTAAAAAAGCTAAAAAAATACCGTGATTACAATCTAGCCCGGCCCACGTTATTAATACCTAGGTATTACTTATCCAATTATTAAATTCGAACTTTCCGTTCAAAAGATAATACGATAAATATAAAATATAAGTGTTAATTTTATTATCTTGGTTTGGAGTCAATATTGAGTCTAGAAGCCTGAATTTTGGAATATAGGTTTTTTATTATCTTTTTATCCTCTAAAAACACGAAAGACTCTTACATTTATCATTAAATATGTTATGTGTACAGACCAAACTATCCTCCGACACACGTATCAGTATACTTGTGCAAGTCTACTGAAGTTTGCGGATGTATACATTATAAAGTGTGTGACCGGCATTAGTTCTCGCGACCATAAACTCTCGCAATTACTAGGAGTACTACCAACATAATAATTAGAATAATTTGAATTATGTTTAAACTTTTTAATTTAGTACTACATTGTATAAAATTTAATTTTATTAGATATTTCACCTTTGTTTTATTATATGAATGCGTTTTTTATTTTCTTGCTCGACAAATTATATTTTAAAATAATAAAAAAATTAATGGCCATATAATGTTTGACTTTACAAGCGGCTCAAAATAAAGAAAAACAAATCTTTCATTGGTATCTGTCTAGACAAAAAACAAGCACAAAATTACTAAAAATTGTATACCTTGCTTTTATTTGGCCGATTCTAATGTATTAATTTCAGAATAAGTGATAGCATCATAGCACGATCCTGAACAATTTCATAAAATAACATTCAAAAAATCTTTTTGGTTCAAAGTTGCGATACTTGCGATTATGTTGACATTCAATATGGCGGTATGTCGTCAGTGCTGTGCTGTGCCGTGGTGAGATTTCATAATTTCTTGGCTCTGTGTTTACGTCCTTCCGTTCTTATTTGACCAAAATAGTTAAAAAACTCAATGTCTGTATCGTTATTTATAGAATTTTTTATTTGGTCATTGAATTAAGACGCCGTGATTGTTAAACGAACGGCGTTTCAATTTTGCGCATCGGTCGCCGATCGGTCCGCCGATAGCATAGCCTGTTCAGTCTAGCTAGACGGCAATAATAAAATGTAGCACAAAACTGTGTTTCTATTAGTTAAGACATAATTTTTTTAAGAGGAATTCTCTGATTTAACATTTCATTGAGAGTGGGTTTTGTTTAGTTTTTTTTTTTGGCTTCTCACGGCTCTTTACTGAATTTAACTCACTTACCCGTCTTAAATGTGGAAGTTGGTGATATTATTGAAAATTATCACTGACTGATTGGTGAGAACCTACTGTAGTGCCATAATATGCCAGAGAAAGGTATGCATTATACAAAACAACTAAACCTGGTTTATAACAAAGGTGTTTGAAGTTATCAGATACATTTAAAAAAATTTTTGTTTCCCTCTTGGTCTATTTAATGTACAAATTGAAGTCAAGTTTTGATGATGTGTATCTTTTTTTGCAGTAGATAGTGGAGTGTAACAAATTACAGCAAACTGAACAAGCCCATGCACACACAACTCCGGCTCAGCAAGCATTGAAGACATCTGAGGATCTAGTGTAACAAAGTAGATTTATTTTCAAAATAAAGTGGTAACAGTGTGTGCATAGTGTTGTTGTGTTACTGACTCTGTGATTACCTGCGCCTGAGGAAGAGGAGAAAATGTGATTTGATTGAAAATTTAAGCTGCTACTGAGAATTTAATGCCACATAATTTTCTGTGATAAACACATCCATTCTCGGATATTTTGGACCTATATACAATAATTAAAAGGTAATGTCCAGTAATCCTCAGTGGAAAATGTTCCAGCCGCCAGATTCACACCCCTCACCCTTGCAAGATATATTAGATCTTCAGCATTCTAACATGCAAGCTAAGCAAGCTTTCCGTAATGGTGAGCGTTTTTTTATTTTTTTTCTTTCTTTCTAGTTAAGTTTTTTTTGAACTTCTGTGGTGTTAAAAAGAATTGCCATTCTAAAATCAAAGTCATCAAATTTTAATGATTGATCCTCATTGAATGATTACTCCTCATTTTTTATTTAAAATACAGTTGACAAAGTTCACATCTCAGATCTGACAAATGTTTCTCAAAATTGGCATTTTTATATAATGTTTGAATGCATAAAAATAGTCTTCTAGATATACAGGAGCTTTGCCCGCTGACTGTTTTTTTGCATTTTATTTTCAATAAGTTTTAAGTCTGAAAATTTTGTTTTTTTACATTATTTTTTCACTGTTTTCTGTCAGCTGTTACATTTAAAATCAATTCCAAATACTTTCGTACACTTTTGCCTTTGCCCTTATGGCTTCATAATGTCATTAATATGGTATAGCATACAAAATACAAAGTACTCTATGATTAAGGCAATCTTATTTGTCTCAAAGGTACTTACAGCAGTGAGTATCCAAGCTCTCCAAGAGATAATTACAATAATATGAGTAAGTCTAGCGGTGGGAACCGCTTCTCTCTTGGCAATTACAACTTGGATGGGTGCCCCATGGGTGATTCCGCTGGTGTGTTCACTTCATCCTCCAATAGTACTAACTATGACTCGATGAATCATCCACCTATTAGAGAAACGGGAATAATTGAAAAATTACTTGTAAGTATCCTGCACAGAAATGTTGAATTTATTCTTATTGCTGATATTAGATTAAATCGAAAAGAGAAGATATGGCACTAGCATCTCATGAGTGCCCACCTAAAATTAGGTCAATGCACACAATTTCACTTTAGTCGCAATTTGGCTAGCTAACTACATGTGAGCTTAGAACACAATAATCGCGGATTTTCTGTGTTTAAAAAGGTAAAACAATGCCTTCATGTGCTTTTAAAAGGTGCACTTTTCATTCGTAAGTACACTTAAACTTAATTTTTCTTGTAAATCACTGATGGTTTTAAATATAGTTCGCCATTTTTGTCAAGAGCTATGCGTGAGCGAGACGGTCGCGCGCGAGATGACGCGGCACTCTCGGACTCGCTCCCGCTAATGATAAAACTTACCACTCTGTCTTGCTCGCCCGATTGACATTTCATTTATAGGCGTGTGTGTGTAAGTTAGATATGTAGTTGAGTCGGACTAATTTTATGATTGATACAAGTAAGCGTATGCTTACGTCTTCCCTTTTTGATTTAATCTATGTTGCTGATAGACTTATTATAAAGATACTTGTAAACTTTTTTAGCACTCCTATGGATTTATACAATGCTGTGAAAGGCAGGCTCGTTTGTTCTTTCACTTTAGCCAGTTTAGTGGCAATATTGAACATCTGAAAATTGGTGACCCTGTTGAATTTGAAATGACATATGACAGACGTACAGGAAAGCCAATTGCATCTACTGTTACTAAAATTGCACCTGAAGTGGTGCTGAGTGAAGCAAGAGTGACTGGAGTTGTGACAACAGAGGTGAAGGGAGAAGGCTCAGGGGATAACACTGGCAGAATTTCATATGAAAACCGAGGCGAATGCTTTTTCTTGCCTTACACAAAAGATGATGTGGAAGGCAATGTCACACTTCGCTCTGGTGACGCTGTCAGCTTTCAGATTGCGACTAACCAAAGGTATGCATATTAATTACATGTCTTGTGTAATATTGAGCTATGATCTTTTCTTTGCACACTTATCTTCTCTTGTTCATACCTTTCATAACTTTCATAACATTCATAACTTTCAACTGATGTGATTTTGTAAAATCTCAACATGGCTGAAAATATAATCATATTCTGAATTGTATGATATATGATAGGAGGTTATAATTCGTTTCTTATGGTTTTAGAGGGACATTGGGTGCTTGTCATGTTCGTTTTGAAAACCCGGCGCACCCTGTGAAATACCATGGTGTGGTATGTTCTAAGAAAGAAAATTTTGGATTTATTGAAAGAGCTGATGTTGTGAAAGAGATATTCTTTCACTTTTCGGAGGCCAAAGTTAAGGAAGAATTGGGATTGGGAGATGACGTCGAATTTATTATACAGACTAGAAATGTAAGTAGTTTTTGTTAAGATCTCTAAAGATTCTTTAGAAATAATATTAAAATATTAGAAGGAAATAAAGTTCTACCTTACCTGGTATTGTGTGTACATAATAAATATTCTTTATTTTTCCAATTTAAGAGATTTCTTTATTTTCATAAGGTTTCTTTGTTTTCCTGTAGTCAATATTTAATTGTAATGTTCTTTAAATCTTGTAGGGTAAAGAAGTTGCTTGTAATATAACGAAACTACCTGCTGGTTCAGTTGTGTTTGAAGATGTGAGCCCAGATATAATGCGCGGGCAAGTACTGAAGCCGCTCGAGCGCGGGAATTTGTCTCGTGCAGCCCAAAACGATCCTCTACCCGGGAGGATCAGGTATCGCGCAGCTGATCACTCCGAGGTCGAGGTAAACATTGCAACATTCTTGCTGATATGTTTTTGCACTGAAAAATTATTTAATTTACTTTCTTTAAATTAAAAGCTTAATGTAATCCCATTATAACTTAAGGTACTTATTTACGATAGGTTCAATTCGGGGAGAAAGACCAAAGTGGTGAGTTTACACTGCGTCATGGAGACTGGGTGCAGTTCCAAGTGGCTACGGATCGGCGTGATCAGTTGAAACGTGCAACCAATATTTCCCTGTTGGATGAATCGTTTAATGTCTCTGGGGAAAGGTAACTATAATTAAATTGGATATTAATTCCCTTACGTCTTTGTGACCATACATTGTATATAATTTTATTTTAACAGGCGGGAGCAAGGGGTGGTCTGCTCGTTGAGAGAAGGCTTTGGGTTTATTCGTTGCGTGGAGCGTGATCAGACCATGTTTTTCCACTTTGCTGAAGTCCTTCGTCTGGGACAAGAACTTAGTGTTGGTGATGAGGTAAGTTAATTGATGTATAATAATGTATTATAAAAAGAAATTTTAAAATAGTAAATCAGTAAATATTGACTATAATTTTTTTTTGGTTTTTGGTTTGGTTTTTGGTTTATTTGCTGTCCAGTGTATATAACTATTATGTATCTACAATCTTTCGTATGTATTAAAACTATTAATTAATCAGCAAAAGTGAGGTAAAAGTTGTAAGTGGCGTGCATTATAAGGTTCGACTTCTACATACAACAAGATAACAAGCCGGGGTTACAGTTAACTGTTATCACATGAAGCACTCGTTACGCAATGTTGCAACTTAGCGAGTGGGTTGAAAATAACTACTCTACTCTAAACGGAGTAAAGTTTTTTGGTTATTTTGCTAAAACTTAACTCGTCACATTTTTACTACCGGCCTTTACGTTAGTCGTAGTATTGATAACTTTTGACATTTCAATATGTTAAGATCGTTTAACACAAAATATTTGATTCCAAATCCTTAAAAATAAAATTTCTTCTTGGATAAAGAAAAAATTGTAGTTATTTCTTTTATAGTACTTAATTCATTCGCGAAATGTGTGTCTGAGCGTTTCTTCCTTGATTTCCAGATTATGGATCGCCTAAATGAAATTTGGTTGTAAAGCAACATTTGTTTTTTTCAAATAAACTACATGAGTATTTTGAGTATCTTGGCAATCAAACGGTAACAATCTCGATCCATAATTATATAATCAGAAGCTCGGCTATTAGTTTCGGGCATCAATGTATTAAAATAAAGCGGACAATGTCGCGTACAAAAGCTTCTTGTTTACTACAGTCGACTTATCCTCAGCGTGGTTTCCCAGGTGGAGTTCACCGTGGACCCAGTGTCGACGTTCTCCAACATGAACACGCGCCAGTCGGCCATCCGCATCAAGCACTTGCCGGCGGGCACGGTGCAGTTCGAGACGCTGATGGAGCGCGGCGTGCGCGGCGTCGTCACCAAGGAGGCCCAGCTCTATTCGTCCTCCTCGTCAAGCCCCACCAGGGCTCCGCCACCGGTAAGTAATGATGTGCGTCGACAAAGGTACACACGGATGGGGGTTTTAAAGCCAATGGTCGCGAAGTAGTCAGTCCACTCAGTTGTACGTTAAACAAAATACGAATGCCTGCGTCTTCGGCATCGGTTGGTTACTGAGTGAGTGACGTTTTGTACATTTTACATATTATAGTAAGTATTTTACATTATACATAGTCGCCAAAATGCCAGTGCTTCGAGCATGAATTTCGTATAGTAATCGTATCGAGCTGCCATTAGTATCGGAAGACGTCAAGAGAGATTGACATAATGACATACTAATGACTCGTTTACTATACAAATACATTGACGATAGTGTTCTCAGGGCACAACAGCTCTTGCAGCCACGGACCCACTCCAATCTTTCTCTTTATACATTCACTTCAGTTTATCTATTTTCTGACTCTTTATGACATATCTTTTTGTGTCTATCCAGATTCTCGGCGAACAGCCGAAAATAATTATATTACTGTTTTAGCACGCCATAAAATTGCAACTAGAGATCGATCTCTCTAGTGCATATGAATTTAATTGTGAATGCATCCTTATTGTTGTCGTCTACTTCGGCGTGAAAAGATCTACGCCTAACGCGCAAACAAATATTTATATTTATAGGTAACGATTCATTGGAATATTGTTTAAACTGTGAACTGCCAAATAACTGTTAGGATTATTAAATAGTATGAAATGTATTTTGGTTTAATCTATTAGTTAGATTGTTATAAATCTCTAGATACTAGAATCATGTAACAAAATTTTCATCATCCTAAATAAACTATAGTATTATAAAATGCTAAACGATGCGAATTAATAAATTAAAATTAATGTAGCTAATATATTAGGAACACTAAATTTTACTTCAAATATTTATTTTTTGACACAGGAGTACAATGGCATGATAACATGCCAAATCAATAACACCAAGAAGACATTGCCGTTTACGGCTAAGAAATGTGAATCTAAAATGCTGCCTCGCGTTGGGGACAAAGTTACCTTCGATATATACCAGGTAATTACAATATTTCATGAAGAAATTAATAGGAAAAAAATATATATTTTACTCTTAAATTAGATCATTGTTCTAAACAAAAAAGAAATGTTTGAAACATGCGTTTTGGTCATTTAAATTTTTAATTGTATAATTAATTATATTATATCACGTATTATTTATGATTTTTTATAGTCCATTTTTTACGCTTGTCCTATTTGGTACACAATACCAGTGTGTCTTTTTATTTTAATAAAAATAACGTAGACACAAAATTATGTAGAAAATCTATATATTGATATTCCAAACAAGATTTGACAGATTACTCTTTTCTTAAAATAAGTTGTAAATAAAGTTCTAAACAATTGATTTCCCATCGTATCGCCAGCAATCAACATGGCTTGCATACTTCTCCGACATACATTTAAAAACAAATCGTCACTTAATGCTAAAACAATTTTCTATCGTCTATAAAATTTATTATCTTAAAAGCACTATTAAATTTTTATTCAATGTTAAGATTTCTTACCAAATCGGATAAGATAAAAAAGGACTGTATATGTTACGGACCAAGTGATGTCCTTGTTGCTTGTGTCTCTATACGCAATGAAATCATCTAACAATGGTTAATCGGTAGGTGCGACGAACCAAGGAGTTGGTAGCCAGTGCCGTCCAGATCCAGCACAGCCTCACCAACGGCAACTCGACGAACGGCGGCGGCTCCGGCCCGCGCCACTTCATGCAGGGCTTCATCGCCGCGCTCAAGGACGGCTTCGGGTTCATCGAGGCCGCAGACCACAATAAAGAAGTCTTCTTCCACTTTAGGTAAGTCTTTTCTCTCTTCATTCATCTATTACTATCTGTGGGTTATCGATTGCTTGATCCAAAGGTGTATTTTTTTTTAAACAGTATCTTTGTTGACAAAAAAGTACATTTTTATTTTTCAAAACAAGCATCCAGCCCACAATTTGTGAATGTAAAAAAAAGCTTCACAGTACATAACTACAGTCTGGTCTAGTTGTTTTATTCAAGTATGCAGCCACTATTTTACTCTTAATGAGGATGAAACTTGAAATATTATTTAAACCTGCTAGAAAAGTGTGTGTTTATAGGTCCCACGCGTTACACAACATAGAAATTTACATAGATATAATATTAGGTAGATCGGCTGTCAAATGATAAAGGCGAATCCAAAAATGCACATCTAGTAGTGACTTCCACGCTCAATTTTGATATTATGATAATAAATAAAATTAATCATACCAGTCTTCTTAAAAGCACCCGTGTTCTACGGGTCGGGTATGTGTCATTGTAACGCTTAAAATTAAAATAAACAACAATTAAACAAACATTTTTTAAATTTTATTCTTTATTTGTTATTATTTTGTAATGAATACTTACGCATTCCAAATATTAATGTGATCAAATACCATGACTTTTTTAAATATATCGGTGCAATAAATCTTTTGTTAACTTTAAAAACTCGCATTATAAACTAAAAACATACATGGCGGCAAAATGGATAATAATGTGAGTTTTCTTACTTTAAGCGGTTACAACTAGGCACAGCACAATATAATTTAGGTTTTGTACACCTATTGAACAATTTATTCTTACTTAAAACTAGTTATTTTGTACAAACGGCAAGATTTGTTACTGCAATGCAACTGACAAACGTTTAAAAGGCGAAAAATAGGAAAAATTGTCTTAAAATTGGCACCGACGTCATTGGTATGGTATAAGAGGCTCGTAAGAATGAGCCAAAAAATACTGTATTCTTAGTCATTTCTCTTTTACATGGCCAATCTCTTAACGTTATTTAGTAATAATACATCAATGACTCCTGTCGGGGCAGCCGTTCTGGCACACTTCGTGCCAAATATAGAGATTTTTACTATTTTTCTCGCATTCGTTTCAGATTTTCTCACCGTTACAACCTTTATTGACCTTATACAAACATATCAAAACTAAAATGAGCCAGCTCGGTCTAGTTCAGTCAGCGGGTATTACTGTCAAAGACAAATTTATCTTTGAGTTAATATAATATTTTAATTTTAATAATATATACATAAATATTTTTATGAACCCAAGCTAGTAGGTAAATAAAAAACTCAAATCATGAAATACTTTACGGGCACTGACACACAGAGAAAATTTTATTTGAAAGTGGTGGCAACCCTATGCTAGTGTGCTGCATTAACTGTCTACGGATGTCCTAATTTTGAACTACGAACGCACGCTAACTCGACTATAAACAACTTTGTCCAGGTTTGAGGAAACTGTCATAATCGGATGCCGTAAGATAGGCGGCAGGCAACCATATTTTTTTTAGGCATTGAAAAATAAAAACGAAATACTAACTGCATTTAATGAATTCAGTTGCTTAGGGGATTTACAGAGCATTTTGCTCAATCCCGATATTATACCTTAAATTGAAATATTTATAAGAAAGTACCTAATAAATTTTGATAAAAATAAACAACATTAGTCTTACAAAAAGTAAACTTATTATATTTTGCCTAATCTGAGTGCTCGGTATTGGGATTTGTTGTGGTTTTCATCACGTTTTCTCTTTTAAAATTCCCCAAGATATAATTAAATATACATAATCCTATAATGTACACACCAGAAATGGTGAATGGCAAATAAAAGAATCGTAACAGATTGTTACCTATACTCTCCGTGTGTTACAAGATTCATACATACGATTTATGCTATGTTTGTGCCACTGTCATGTTGTAAAACGGGACTATGCGAGCTTAAGCGATTTCTGAAAACTAATGAAAATAAACGACGTCATAAGATCTAATTAGGCTAGGGATCGAGGAAATCCTGAGATCCTTCGGAGAGTTTAGAAATATAAAAATCATATTTTCTGCTTGTGCTGCGAGGTTGCTAGTGTTTTACAGGTAATCCTGTATAGGTACCTATATATTTTTTTCATTCAGTTCCACATTTTATGTTAGTAGAAACTATGTACGCTTGGTTAAATATGCATCAACCTTTTATGGGCTTAAATGAATTTTTGGGCCATTATAGACTATCACTATAGTTTTGCAATCGCATTAGGTATTTCGCCTGTAGCTTTTATCGGTGCGTCTACCTATACTGTATGAACATGTGACGTTTTTAAATCCTCAATACTCTTATGAATATTTGTCTCATGGTTTTACCCCGTGTATACCATCAGCTATACTCAACATGTGTCGAACGTTTCTGTTCCGACGACATGGAAATTACTTTCCAGACGGCTTGCCTCGAGGCTGCATTTACGGTAGAAGTTGAAAATTAACTCGTGCTTCATAATTTCGTTTTCCCTTTATTCGTTGACCGTGCAAGAACAAACTTTCCTTTTGCATTGTCTGACTATAAACCGATACATGCGTTTGTTTCCTGTGCAAAACGTTCCAGACCAATTGTGGCTGGTGTATAAAGTTCATTGGCGAATCTCCTTTGATAACTTGCTATTCCGCAAATTGCAAAATTGGACGATTTATTTGTTAGATATTATTATTTTTAGTATGACTGTTGTTGTTTTCTGGGGTCGAGGTAGGTATTTTGCAGTGCGAAATTTGGTCGCTTGACCCTGTCATTGCGAGTTTAAGAAGCCTTTGCGACTATCCAATATGTTTATTTATTTATACTGAAAAGCAAACCCCCTGGGTAGCCTTCCAGAACCCTCAGAATTAACTGGACCTATAGGTATTATTACAAAAAATATAAATCAGTTGAAAATAATCAAACGATTTTATTACCTTAGGACCTTAAAATGCTTTAGGCTATGCTTTATTTTCATGTAGTTTCGTGCATTTTCCATATTTAAACTTTAATTTTGTTATTCATTATTCAACATTATTTATATTCATAGCATTATCCCTATAGCTGTGTGGATATGACATTTTCTGTTCATCTTTTAATACTTGTTTATGTTTATTTAAGGTGATTTTTAAACATTTTTATTTAAATGTAAATGTTAAAGAATCGTAAGTCTTTGTCGTTTCAATATTTAATGTTTAAAATATTAAGATTAATTCCTCCATTTTATAATATAATATGCTTTTCATGGACTAACAATGTCACCCATTATTCCTTTACAATGGGAATGAAATAAATTACATTGTGCCGTCTCACAGCAAATATGGATTTATTTAATAAATTTCGTTACTTTCTGCAACATGACAGTGAGCCCTTAACTCCATAATTTAGAGTAGTTAGTTCAATTATATATTCATGCGAGGAATGATGGCATTGTTCTCACGCTATATTGTACCTTTGTGTCTACTTGAAACATTTATAAGTTTAGTAGTAGTAGAAATTGTGTAATAACTAATAATTAGTGATTTCTTCGTCATAATAAATTTCGCCATTTTGGTTATCTATGATTATTATATGCAACAAAGAAAAAAAAACTAACGAGTGTATAAAATTATGAAAATATATGAAAATTTGACACAGAATTCAATTCCTACATCCAGACTTGTTTTCGTATTTTATTGTTATTTATGCAGGTCGGCTACAAAAAGGAATTTCAGATCTTTAATCGGTATCACGGTTCGGCTTCAGAAGCGGGGCACAAGGTGTAAATCCTTTGGACAATTTATTTGACTGTGACCATCTTTAATAAGTACAAATACGTATATTGTATTTGTATATTGAAAAAAGTGAAATAACATGATTCCGGCTATTACCTTTACCTATCTTTATCCAAATATTAATGATCATACATAAACATAAGATTAATGATCCGACGTTTTTTTTAACATTACACCGGTTTGGTGATTAAACAAATTCTAGACCAATCGATAGTATGATGCCCATAGAATATGCAAACGTTAGGTTGTCTATTTTTTTCCGGTCACAACCCTCAGGTTGCCCGGGTATATACAGGTATATCGATACTAATAGCATTTTGCAGCGGTCTGATTATTGAATGAAAATTAAATGAAAATAAAGATCATTTTACTTTGGGATCAGAAAACCGTGTGTGAATTGTCCCACAATATTTATATTTGTTTATTTATTGTCTTGTTTAGGTTCTTCTAATGCAATATGCACTCTGCTGATATTGGTACGCTTTTGCAAAATTGCCGTGTTCCGGCTTCAGATTACCAGTCTGATCCCCATCACATGCGTCACATCCTGGGCTCTCCAGCTACTGATATAGTCGCGAACTGCTTGTTTATCTGTTATATAAGTGTGTTATGTTATTATTGATCAAAGTAAACTTGTATCCAAGCAGAGAGCAGGGGGAGACATAAAAAAATAAAAATGACTGATAGATAATAATACTTGTCTTATAATAATGGTTGGAACTCACTAAAACTATATTTGTTAAGGAGGGCGAGCTATCAAAACAAATATAATCTATGTGGTTACGATAGTCCCAGTAAATCTTTAAGTTTGTAGATTTAACAGTAAAATGGATATAGACTTCGTACGATTCGTTTAATTGCATAGTTGGTTGTCAAACCTGATTTGCGGACAGGGAAAACAATAAGAGGACCCATGTTACATAATATGTGTCAGTAGGAACGATTGGAAAAAGAATCATGTTTCGCAAGGGTTAACCGGATGGAGTAATAGGGAGATAACATGAATAAAGTGAATGGAATAATGATGTTTAGTTTGATTTCATTCTGCTATCATTGTGTGATAACTTGGGGACTCGAGGCCGATAGAACAACGCCTTTATATAGAACATTCTGCTCCCATCATAACACCTGAATATTATGTATTCTGATCTGAGGAAGGGCTGACCAACGGAGTTGTTGGATTTGATTTCCGAGTTGTGTGTTCTTTTAGAGTTAAGTTTTGAAGATGTTAAAATGCGTAAACACGTAGGAGTTTTTTTGACCTGTTGACCTGGCATTGATGAGTCACTAAAGAATTTTATCGCTGTACTTATACTTAATGTTTTGCTTATTGTGTATTAATAAACAAAATGTCTATAACGATTTAAGCATTTAGAGAAATGATTCAATGTGAATTCACATTTATCTTCTTATGTATAAAATCCTCGTGTCACAATGTTAGTTACCATACTCCTCCGAAACGGCTTGACCGATTTTTATGAAATTTTATATGCATATTCAGTAGGTCTGAAAATCGGCTACTGTCTATTTTTCATACCCCTAAGTGATAAGGGTTGTCCACACCTTCTTCTTCTTTAGGTGCCTCTCCAACTAGTGAAGGTTGGCAATCAGCTTGCTAAGTTGTCCACACCTAACATTTTTATTTTATTTTTTGGATAATTTTTGCTTTCTAATAATGTGGCATCAAAAATATATACAATCCAAAATTTTCACGTATTATCAAAAACCCCTATTTTTTAATAGTCATTTTAGTAATTTTATAATTTTTCACCCCGCTCGATAACTTATATAGCAAAACAACGTTTGCGGGGTCAGCTAGTCTAGTGGTAATACAATTTAGTTGAATTCATTGAATTCATCGTGAAAGCGGAACAATTTGATATTATACTTTCCCATTAATAAGATAACTCCACGAAGCAGCATGTTCTTCATGTTCAGGTCGCTCTTAATTTGAGCCCTGTCTTTTTATTTTGAAAGGCGCTTAAAAATTGATGAATCCCATTTTTGCTGTCTGATCTGTCTTTGAGTAATATATTGTAATGTTACACCGTCAGCAACCTGGAGGGCAGCGCGGATGGACTGGAGCTGGGCACCGAGGTGGAGTACACGTTGGGGCGGCTGATCGGGTCGGGCGGCGGCTGCGCGAGCGCTGAGTTCGTGCGCGTGCTGCCCCGCGGGACCGTCCCCGTCGCCAAGCCGCTCGAGCCCACGCTCAACGGCACCGTCACCCGCACTCTGCGAGCCCTCAACCCCGACCAGGCTCACTACTCCGGTACTCGCTTCACTCTTATATTTTTCTTCTTCGTCAGCATTTATGACGCCTACCGTCGGGCATATGCCTCTCCACACTTATTCTTACTTTTACCAGCTAATAAAATGTATAGCTGGTTAAGCCATAAGAGCTCACCCGGAGAGGTATATCATCCCCCATCTTTGAAGTCGCCGTGGAGCTGTATGTTCTTCATGTCTTGTGTTTCAATTGTGGATGCGTGGTCACCGGAGAGTCAACGTCTTAGTTTTACCGGTGAGATAAATTGGCGACGCCGCCGATTTGACATTTTAATACAATTTGTTTCGATATGTAGCCGGGGACGACGTCACCGTGGCGTCTTGGTATGATGCGGCTGATATGGCTCTTAGTCCTCATGAGTAGCAACACACGATCTCAGATAGGATTTCTATCAAATTTGAGGTTGGACGTACGTGTCCGACCGTCGGCTGCACTGACCACCTAACATCAAGTGTCCTGCAAGCTCGTTTGCTACTTGTATACAATAAAAAGAACCATACTATTTCGCACAACGTTCATACTATATCAGTTAATCTGAATGCTCTCGAGTCAGTTTCCTGTGCGAGCAGCATTATCAGTATTATGATTCAATAACGTTGCGATCGCGCGCTTCTAAAATATTTATAAATAACAATATTATCTACTTATCGTAATATTTATATAAAGGGAATGTTGGAAACATATAATTTATTTTTTAATTTTGCCAACTTCTTGGTTATAAAATTAGACCACCTATAATAGAGAACAATCAAACACGGATTGATTTTGCCATGTGTAAATAATTTTCTGGGACAGCGTATTGAAGCAAAGCTACGGCACAGTTTTCAAGTGCGCGTAGATGGCGAAACTATTGCTACAAGCATGCTGGAGAGTATTGATAGTGTGCGGAATACGCGTTTTCGTATTTCCAATTGGAATCCCATTTAATACGTTTTTAATCCGTTGCCAATATAACATCTTTACTAATTCTTACGATTCATTGTTTTTTATGTATAAAAACTACAACCAGCATGTTTAAATCATAACATAAATGTTTGTTACTCAGTTAAAAAAGGACAAAATTATTTTCCACTGTCTCAAGGATAACGTTACGTTTTGCACTAGTAATTCAAATTCAGCACTAAAAAGAAGAAAACAGCTGTATAGTTATGGATGAAAGTTTGTACACTTACTTTCAACACTGAAAAATATTGTTCGCAAACTCTCAATCTTGTCAGAGTATATCCTTCGCATCCACATAAATTTGTTTAATCATTAATTATTTATTAAAGTTAGTATTACATGGGTTTTTTAAACTAAATTTTATAATAACGACAGACAAGTGGAATTTATTTAGGAAATAGTGGATATGTAGAAATGTAATAAAAATATAGTCTTGCGATATTATACACTAATTAAAATTTCACCCTAAAAGAGAAAAACAACATCTGCATTATTCTATTTCGTTAATGCTATAAATATAAATAACAAAGTGAGTTTAAAACTCATGAAATTCACCAATATATGATACAAACACTTTGTATTATAAAAGCAATATAGTAATTCAATTATATATTTTTGGTACGATATTCAAGAGTAGGATAGCATATGAATACATGTATCTCAGTTAATATACATTAATATACATAATACTAATACATATGTTTATTAGATAGTATCTACTCACTATTTTCAGTTTATTCAATATAATTTTTTATGGCATTTAAAACTACGAAAATAGAGGAGTGAGATCATACTTTAATTTTTATCAATTATTATCCTAGCTATAAACTATACCAGGTCAATAATAACCCTTACTAAAGTGGCGCATATCTTCCATAACGTAGCCGACGTCAAGTTTTTGCAAGCATTGGCTTAAAAACATGATATTGTCAGTATTCGCACAAATGTCTCTTAATAAATTAGTAATGACCTTAACACGGCGCACAAAATGGCTGGTCAGGATATAGCCTGCTATAAGCGTGACATCTGATATTTGAAAAATTTTGTTTTTGGATTTTTAAAGAGGTGTGATACCCAAGTGACGGTCTTATAATATCAGGACTGTGAGTCATTATTCTGCATAGAACTATTTTTATAAAATTCATGAAATGTAAATAATCGTAAAGTTTCACCATTGCTGGAAAATCTAAACACTCATCGACAACAATCGTGTATTTAGATTTATTTAAAAACAGTACACAGTTATTTAAATAAACAATAAAATAAAGAGGGCCTTAGGTCCTGGTAAACCGCGGACGCTATCCAGGAAGAAATTCGTACAATAACCTTTTGCCTACTGTCAGTTGTCGCAAGCATTTTGTACAAGTGCAAGTTTCAGAAATTTTGAAATCCTTTAAAATTTTGAAATTTACTCGATAGATACTTGCTTAAAAATTTATATATTAGTGACACTTTTCTAAATATGGCAGTATATAACGTTATTTAAAGTTACATTTAAAAATTAATAACATAGATCACAGGGTGCTGTGGTCGATTCCAGGTAAAAGGTTTATAATCCCTGCTATTGTGCGAGTGTGACGCACTATATTTATGCGGGAGAGACAGAGATAGGCAGATATGGGTCGATTTACGAATTTCTTCGTCGACCGCTACAGCGACTGCCGTATAGACGGTAAACTAAAATGTAATAGATATTTTATCATATTCGTAGGTACGTAAAAGAAGCTAGTCTATGGATTTTTTTAAATTTTTTTATTAGGACAGTAATTATGTATATTTTTTATAAACTTTTGTTTTAATTTCAGTTTTTCTAATAAGTGGTGGATCAGTTTAAATTGTTATTACAAAATAGGCTGGAAGCTGCCTCTGAGCCCTCTGAGAGTTGTATTAAAACATAATTAATCTGAAGTATCCTTTAATGCAAAGGATGATTGGTAGGTGATTATAAATAATTGACAATAAGTATAGTGGATAGCTCGGTTAGTTTAAAAGAATAAATAAGGTTGTTGTAACCTCTTTGTTTGTTGACGCAGGTAAAGGGCCCAAGGGCGGCGCTCGACTAAAAGGTAGATTTGGATAAATATCTATATTTTTTATTTTTTCTGTGCGTCGAATAAAAATGGTATGCAAGACTTGTGCAGCTTTATAAGCCCTATACTTAGATATCTCAATAGTTCTTACAAAAACAAAATTATCTGGCAAATTTCTGAAAGCGCTGTGCAGATCAATGATCTGTCTCGACATAATCAAAATTGTATAATTATTTTTTTCTAAATTACCTATCTGTTTTTCTTCAAGAATCGTGGCCTGTTTTTTATTTCGTTTTTTCCTTTATTTCATTTCATTACTCATTTGCAGGGTGTCTATGAATTAGCGGTTTTTGTATACATATTAATATATGCGAGAATATAATTATGTTTATAAAATATGTATTTATGGCAATGTCATATTAATATAATAATATGGTTATAAACTGGGTGGAGGTGTTTGGTGTTCAACAAGGATATACAAAAATATATTTAATTAAACAAGAAAGAAAATAATATAAAATATCCAATATGTTTCTAGAAACCGATCGCACTGACACGTGCAAATTCTCATCACAATTTGTATTTCTTTGTTTTCTTTTTCTATTTTCTTTTAATTATTCTCCTATGTCCGCTAGCATGCAAATGCATAATGTTAATACGGTAACTTAAATTATTTAATAATGTAGTTTTATTACTTGTGATGTTTCAGGTTTAATCCAGGTGGAAGGTGGGACGACATACGAGTTCGGAATTATGGGATTGTCTTGCAAGCGGGAGATACTGCAAGTGGGTGATCCCGTTACCTTCCAGACGGACGTGGAGGGGCGCGCCACTAACATCGTGCCCATCAGGAAGAAACGTCGCGCCGTCGTCGACGCCATTAAAGGTGGACATGATATCCACAGTACGCATCACACCATTTCATCTAAAAATGTAGCTAGCTCTAGATGTTGTGGATTGTTTTGTAATTGTTCATTACTATTTTTAGCAGTAGACGGTTAAAAGTTATAACCTCCACCATAAAAAGCATACTTAATAACGTACTTACGTATGTGTACATAAAAAACATTCACACTAAATAATAGTATGCATGAAAACAATTAAATACACACAATGTAGCTTGACTAATAACATTTATATGCTTATAATTTAATTTATTGTAATTTCAGACTAGCAATATTGTTTTTTTGTATCCGTTTTGGTTATGTTATAATATTATTACATTATAAAAAAAAACCCATATTATCATCAATAATACTACTACATTTTTTGTCAGTAAAATAATGTAGTCAATGTGGACACATTTTTTGATGAGGGGAATTATGAGATTTTATTTTCTTAGTAAAAGTTAGGGTTAGTAAGTTACATGTTTATGTCATGATTATTGGAATCATGGTTATTCGTGATGAATTGATTATAATATAATAATTGTGATGAATATTAACTACGGCCAATGAAGACAACATAGTTTTAAATAGTTTCATTAATTTAGCTAGGATCATGTTATTGTGTGCATTTAATATAGTACCTCCTACATACATTTTTTATTGTTTGTTATATTTTCAATAATTTGATTTGTATGTTATATAGAACTTTTTTGGCCCTGTAGGTGGTTTTGGATTTTTGAACATCGAAGGCGAGGACTCTCGGCGCTTGTTCTTCCACATGTCTGAGGTCCGTGGCAACCATTCGGAACTACAACCCGGTGACACGGTCGAATTTGTGTTGCTAACCAACCCACGTAATGGCAAATCGTCGGCATGCAACGTAGTCAAGATTGCGTAAGTATTGTTATCTGGAGGCACGGCAGTGCCCCCGCCAAGACGAGTAAAAACGCGGCACGGTCGTACCATCCTTTTCTCGAAGCAAGCCATTTTTGACCCCCTATCATTTCGCTGTGGATAAAACTAGAAAGCTGAATTTCCAGCAACCAAGCAGGCATAAACACCATAATTCATTCAATTTGAGCCAGTACTTTAAGAATTATAACTAGTCAAAGTTTCTCAATTTTGTCAATCATTCACTGACCGATCATCAAAATTCTAAGGTACTTCTAGCAGACATAGAAGCTTCAAATTTAGAATACAATAAGTGTTTAGTGTATAAGTCGAGGCCCCGTTTTCTAGATACACCAACAGCATAAATAACTTTGTAATCCCATATAAATATATAGAATTACAACGTTACATTTGCAGTTTGACTTGACAACACAAAAAGTAATGAGATGCCATCAAAAATATAACTTTTAAAAACCCAAGTCTCGCAACTCGGTTCTTGCACCGTAAAAAGTTGTGAGATCCATGTATGTATCCATAGATGGGATTTGAAATCGCAGTAAACAATCTTCTAATTTAATATAATATGTATTACTTGTGAGATAGGTACATTGTGTTTTCATGCGATGATCAAGTCAATCTATATGTACAGATCCACGCAGGATCTCACAACTTTTTACGGTAGAACTGAGTTGCGAGACTTGGGTTTTTTACAAGTTATGTTTTTGATGGCATAACCCTTTTTGTTGCGATCAACAAACAAATCTAGGTTCATTGGGTAAGCTTGATTCACGTTGCACGGTATTAAGGGAATCAATGTTTTGAATAGTTTCAATATTTTGGATGGTGTTCGTTTGGACAATATTACGGAAACGTTTGGTTTTATCGTTATCAATCAAAATAAAACAGCCTCTTCAAAATGATAATAATCGTCATAATTTTTGTACTTATAATTTATTTTAAAAAAGGTTCCCCGCAGTCACGCTAGCCTGTAGGCTGTAATTATCTTACTGAGCTTAACATAAAATGCGTAGGAAATTTTGAAAAGGTTATAATCACTCTGTCTGTTCATATAAAAGTCTTTGTGTACGGCTAAATGTATCAAAGGGTTAATAGGGGCGATAAATTTGGTTACACAGGAGCAAGGCGAAGACCCGCATCGAGCGGCCCGAGCGGCTGCTGGCGAGACTGCGCACGCTCTCGCTGGACGACGCTGCCGGGCCGCGTGTCGTGGTGCTGCGCCCGCCGCGCGGACCCGACGGCAGCCGAGGCTTCCGCCCGCGCCGACCCATCGCCGGTCAGTATTCTTCGATTCTTATCCCTTTCATCCGGATTTCTCGTTCGGCAATCTTAGCGGGTGTATCCTAATAGTAGGAGTATGATAGGGTGGATACAAGTTTATAAAACATGTAGGTACTGCGCAATTTAAGTGGTTAACGGTTAAACGCGCGGACATGTAAAATTTGTCTGGAGTGCCATGATTCGTTTGTGTCAGTGGTGTGTACGATTAGTGGTGGAACTTAATCATTTCTTAATTACAGAATTATTGGCTGAGTGAGAGAGCGTCCTGCCTGAGACACCGAGACCTGCACCGCAGCCTCGTGTACCGCTATGTAGGTCCTACATCTTAGGTTCCATTTTTACATTCAAAGAAGGGTAAACTACACCAATTTTGGCATCTTTGGTTCGCCTGAAGCGTTTTTAAACTATTATTGGAAAACCTTAATCTCCTGTTACAAATTTATTAACGCTTATATTTATAAAATCTTTTCTTTTTTGTACATATGAATAACAGTATGGCTGAAATCAAATATGCCTTTGTATAATAGGTTTAAATATTAGAATTGAATATGCTTTATTGTTATAACGAAATTGTTTTGCTTTGCTATATAATCTTGATGATGTTAGGATTAATGTAATAATTTGGAACACTATTTGTCCCACCTATAAATGTAACTTTATGTATGGTAATAGTAATAGGACGCTAATATGTTTAATATGACACACGTTACTGATTAGAAATTTATAGTTATTTGAAGTTCTTAAGATGAAAATGACAAAAATTATTATGTGCAATGATTAAGGTACAAAAGATAGTAATTACATGCCAAGTATTATATAGTATTCTTCATCGTTATTCTACCGGCTGAGAAAAGCATTTTTATGATCATAGTTTTCTTCTAGCGGCCTTTTTCTTATTGTTATAAAATTGAGATATTTACCTTATCCGTCACATGTTATTTGTCCGATCCCTAATAAGATAACAAAAGGATTATTTAAACGTGAGTAATCAATTATGAACTTATATAAAAATGTTAGATCAAATTCATTTGTGTCAATCATTGTGTAGTTTACCCAATGTCATTGTATTCATGAGAGACTGACTGATTTCTCTTTTCTTTAGCAGCATTTAGAAAATTGTTTTTGTTATTTTATTAATTATAGGAGACGATTCCGTCAGCTATGCTATCACACTATCCAGAGATGATTAATAATACATCACCATTATAGCTTATAAATAGTCCACGAGCAAAGAACATATCAAGATTAATCGAACTGTTTGTTTTTATAAGAGTTTTGTTTATAAGAGGTTCTTTTTCGCATACATACGTTGTTCAAAATTCCGTTTGTTACATTTCCTGGAGCCGAGGCTTTGGTTTGCCAAATTCAGTTGAGATGTTTATGGGTGGCACATAACAAATGAAGTTTCTCATGGATCTCACGGCAAATTGATGTCTTCGTATCACCTAGCGATAAACAAACGCTTAAATACTACCGTGTTCCAGATGCATGTAAATATCATATAGTCTCGTAAGTGTAACGTGTAAAGTAACTTATATTCAAATATTTATTCGTGTCTATCGACCATTGTTCAATGTGTGTACTCAAATTTTAAAGTCATTGCATTTCAAATTGTACAGTAAAATTAAATAGTAGTGATTTTTGTCCTCGATTCTTAAAAAGAATAGATGTGTAGTAACGTTTGTGATTCGCTTCTCTTGTATTCCGCTATACTTCGCGATCTGTAGTGAAATCGAACAACTTTACATAATGTAATATATATTTTTGTTGACAAAATGTTTCTACTAATAATAATAGATCTCTATGCGGAATATTCTGTGATTTTTCGAAATTTCATGTGCAATAAATAATAAAGAATAAAAAATAAAATACTTAGTCGTATTAAGGCGTAGCTAGTCTGTTACTATTAGTATTTACTTAAATCAATCTCGATTCCTCGCCTTTCATCTGGTATGTGTCGCCAGGCAGCGCCTCCCACGACGATGGCGAACCACTGATTTAAACAATCGAACAAAAATTTATATTTAGTTCTTATAAAATCTATTGGATTTAAGCATTTATATTACAATGCTATAATGAACTGTAAAGGAACCAAAGACTGAAAATATTTATTGCAATAATATTGGTATTAGATTATTTTAATTAATGATATCTTTATCACCAAGGGGTTATTTGAGGCTGCGACGCCTTCGTTAATGTTAACTTATGAACTCAGATCGTTCTTCCGTATCAGAACTGTATGACAAGGTGTAAAGAAATGTGAGAAGGAATTATGAATAACATTAGGAAGGCATATACATTTTGTAAATCGAACTGCCTGTCGGGATGGCTGATGATATTAATTTACAAGACACGTTCGCCTTCTATATTAACTGATGTTATCACAGACTGAAACTTAAAAGCAATAAAGATATTCAAGTTTTGAGTGATAGGGGAAAGTCGCGACAGGTGGAATGTTGGTTATAATAAGTTTCTTCATCTTTCACACTATCACATTATTTTTTCTCTTTCACGTTCGATCGCTCGTAAAGAGTTCCTTTTTTTTAAAGAATGAAACATAGCGAGTTCTCTTCTTTTCATTTTTATATACGCAAAGAGTAATAACGAAAAACTTTATGAAAATATTGTATTTTTGGATTGTGTAGCACTTTATTATGATATTGCCATCCAATAGGTAAATCTTAACCCAATAGTATTTTGACGTAATTGACGTAGGCTTTATTGGGGTGCCGCCGGACCCCTACGCAGCCAACGTCAAAGGGGTTAAAACGCGCATTTTGAAAACTTTATTATGCCACTGATAAGATCTAAACATTCTAAACATCTAAAAGTTCTAAATATCACATCCACATTACATATAGTAAAATAAAAATTTACAAGATAAAGTAAAAATATCATTGTTATAGGGAAGTATAAATTATGAAATTTCTTGTGCAGGCAATAGTGCGAATGTCGACATTGATGTTTTTGAGCCAATAGGGAAACCATAACATCATAACTATAACAAAAGCCCAGTACTGTACCTTTTTCAAAACTTCCAATAAGTTCTAATGACCACGTAAAAATGACTTTCGTAGCGCAAGGCTACGTCTGATGTCTGACGAAATTGCACGCCGAGACAAAAAAAATATTTCTTTAACATTCGTTTCATTATCGCTCAAACCATATACGTTTCTGAATTTGCTGGTAGATTTATTAAAGGCAGTGTAGTTAATTTATGACACCCAAACAGTACATTTTGAATTTTAAAGCAATAATCTGGACCTTTTAACTTATACTGCCATTTAACAATATAATAAATGTTTGTGACGTCTAGATGTTTAGTGTATTATTATATTTATTTATACTGTACTGACAGTAGGTACTGTATCTATTTATTTATAACTAGCTGACCCAGCAGGCTTCGTTCTGCCAATGATTTTTTTTATTTTTATTTAATAGCCTATGTTACTCAGGCCGAATGTAGCTTTCCAATGGTGAAAGAATTTTTGAAATCGGCCCAGTAGTTTTTGAGTTTATTCGTTACAAACATACAAAAATACAAACATATAAAAATACAAAAAACAACGACGAGAGCGAGCAACGTTTCGCGTTAGTGTAATGAAAATTCATGTATAGCAATACGGTTACGTTATAGGTGGGACCAGCGGTTGTAAGGCAAATAATATGTGGTAAGCATATTCATGATCATCACATTAGGTATTGGAATTTCAAAGAGAGAGTAATATTGTATATGGCATATTACAAACCCTTCGTCTTTTAGGTAACAAGCAATCACCTGCTATTAAGTGAAGTGGCTCTTATCATATTAGGTAAGCAAAACAAAATGTGCTCTTTAATGTTTTATCAGCATTAGGTACATTACTTTTCTCTAAATAACATTTCTCGACAGAAAATACAGCTACAAATCTGTCTTTAAATCATTTAATTTTTATAAAAGCATTTGTTAACTAATTCGGTTTTTATGATATTAGGTTTGTAGAACATATCAATTTTGTATTGCAGATTAAAAAAATGAAAATCAATTTGAATGGCTGTGACATACATTTTAGCATAGCACTGTTGTTAAGCGGAAACATATTTTGCTGCCCAAAAGTATAATAACAATTTGCTGAACTTTCTTAAAGAACACATTTTTTTGCTACCCAAAAATTAATATTCTGCTGTTATGGTCTTGTAAGTCATTATTTACGGAATACAGTTTTTGTGATTTCTGTATGCTGAAAAATTTCATTTTATGTAACGTAAGATACACAAATTACTATGGCATTTTTATTATTTTAATTACTTTTTCAACCTGCTTCTCCCCTGACTTCGTTTTTCTACCAGACATAAAAAATTGTATTGAAATGAAAAAAATACACTATGGATTTTTTGCCATCCAGATATTTTAATAAAATGATATGGGAAAAGGAAATCACTATGATAAATAATAATGATTAATTCCAAAGACGTAAATAGGAATTTTGAACAAACGTTATATTATGCTTTACGCTTTAAACCGCATATTATTATTTGCCATATCATATACTATACATAACTATGTAACCATTTTAAGAATAGTAAACATGATAATATATTAATCTGGACATTGATGTAGCGTATAAATTGTAAGCCCCGGGTCGTTTCTGGTACAGGTATTATTATCTACTAGTCTTAAACTTGTGCTCGATGACTCCTCCTTAAGCATGTTTCGTATTTAAACTGTTTCCCTAACTTGCAACTGAAGGACCTAAAAATTGTATCGCAATGCACAATTTTGTGTTACTGCAGGCGACAGAAGTTTTAAATTGAAGAAATGTCTTGAATAATATATATTTTTTAAATACATAATATCTATTACTCGCAATTATAGTAAATTTAGGTTCAAAGCACTAAAAATATTGAATTATTTGTATTAATGTGTAGTGTTGTTAAGTAAATGAATCTTAAACAACGTACACATAGACTTGCTGATGTTCATATTTATTGCATTGAAAGCAAAGGTTTACAGCTAAGATCAATTGCAAGATTAATTACATTATAGGAATACATGGAACACAATGGTAGGCTAATATTTTTTCTAGACATTAAGTGGTGAAATTCCCATATTGTGAAAGCAATCTTCGTCTGCAGTAATGTATATTGTATGATCTGATATTGAAATTGAGATCAGAATGTAAATAAAGAATTAATTTCGATCAACATTTTACATTATCTAATAATTTAATTATTAAAGATAGAGATATTTATTTATTAAGAGAGATTTCATTCAATGAATAAAATTGGGTACATTGTTAGTCATTTTAAATCTCACAAGTGTGTGCAATGCGTATAATGACTGTGTTGTAAGATGTGCATAAAATTTTAACGAGGTATTTTAAAACTCAACAAATTATACAACTTAGTCATTGTGTATGTCATGTATATACATTTGATCTCGAATTTCAATTCAGAAAGTAAACTCATCGTGTGTTAATTTCTTAGCTGGCTATGAATTTGGCGAACCACTTTTTATGACAAATTATTTTTATTGCCTAAAAGAACCTCTCTATTTATAAATTATGCTGAAAGTGTTAAAAGGTGTATGAAACCTCTCAGTTGATTAACAATTACAAACTTTGGAATAATCATAAGAGTTTATTTTTGTTTTAGTTCGTTTATTGTATTCGTAAGATGAGTTGTCTATGCCAAATGTTTATACACCCTGTACTTTTTGAAAATTGTGATTAAACCTATGTACCATTAACTTCGATTTGTACTGAATGCCCTCGTCGCTAAGTCTGAAGTTAGCGGGCAGCCGCCGGCTCTCGTCTGTCGCCCGCTAGCGTCTTTCGCCTTCGTCGCTTTCATGTTATAGCGAGAGGCATTTCAAACACTAAATTATTTATTATGTTTTATTTCGCCGGTGGCATTGTAAAGCCACCGACCTGCGTGAAATATAACGTCAACGTCTATTGTAGCATTATATCCGGCGAGGTTCGAGGGCACTGGCCCGCTGCGTGCTCGATTGTTGCCACGCCAAGTCATATATTTATAGCTACACCAGTCATGCAATAAAGTACACTAAACATAATCTAATAAATTGTGATTATACTGTAAAAAGCGCTCTATTATTTGTTCTATAATTCAGAATATTTGAGTGCGAACCAATTATTTGTATTCCTTCAATAACATAGTTGCGTTGCATAGAAATAGGTGAAGTTTTTCCAGGCTGGACAATGAATGCAGTATTTTACTGTAAAATAAGCGTTGCGGAATCTACCCATAGGATTTTCAGTCTGAAAGTCACGCAAATTAACGTAACGAAATGCAGTTGTTTCAATGCAATAATACACATTGGAAATGCTATCAAAATTTGTATAATGAAATTAAGTTCAATAGGAAGTCAACAAACAACAAAGTATACACTATACATATACAGTGCGTCCCGTAATCAATGGACCAACGGAGAACTCGTAACAGGGGAAACCATTATTTATCAAAATCATTAAATTTTATCGTCCTAGGCCTATTTGGTTTAAAAGATATAATAGTTTAAACATTACTTAAAAGTTAGAATTTTACTACAATATGATGTTTGAAAGAAGCTGGTGCAAAAATTGTATCCTAGAATTGTGGAACTTTTTCAAAAATATCTGCAATTCACATTGTAATAAAAATATTCATAATATATTTAATCAACATCAGGATTGATAGATAATGGTACCCCCTATTACCAGTTTTCCGTTGGTCCACTGATTACGGAACAGCCTTGTATATATGAGGAATGTTATTATTTTATCTTAAAATTATAAAATATCCACAGATAACAATTGAAGTCCTCTATATTCCTAACATAGTTTTGTAGGTAATAAAATTAACAATGTATTTTATGCTTCATTATACTCAAGTATATGTATCTTATTTTCTTTGTACCAATACAATTAATTGACTATAGCATATTTGCGTTTAAAAAACAATGTCACATCATTGTGACTCAACCCTTTGACTAACTAAATCATACTTAATTATCAAACATTGTTCAAATTGACCATGACTAATATTTTTAAATACTTTAAACACTGTGTTGATCTAAACATGACCATATAGTGTATAATAGTGAAAACGGTTGGTGTACGATGTGTTTCTGAAGATACCGTTTTTACAAAATAATTTAAAGTTTGCTTTAGTAAACGCGTTTACTGTAACATTTACACTCCCCGCGCACTAGGCATAGGTAGCGGGTGCGGTGGCTGTAATATTTGGGCAGCCAGTTATCGCAGCCAAGTGGAGCCGGACGGCAGCCACATACATTCGCCAACACTCGCTCTGGCTTATCGCAGCCAATGGGCAGCCGCAGCAGCGTGGGTGCTAGTATGTCACTATTTTATAAACGCGAGTATGCTGTATATTAAACATGATTTCATTTTATTGTCATTGGTGCAATTGATAGATACAGTGATAAAATATACTTAGACCTAATTTCAGCGTCAAAGTGCCTCACAGCATATTACACTACCGTACATAACTATACATGACACCATACCATTAACAAGACCAATTATCACTTTCATATACAATTAATTTTTTCTTTGTAGATATTGTTGGTCACTACCTATACCACTTAATATAGACGATGAAATAAGGAATTTATTTAAGTACCTTTTTTGTAGGATACATTTCATACATTATTTTTATGAAAACTTAAGATCAATTTTCTTCTAACATGTTAAGTTTTCCATTTCACTATACCAAAATAAGCTGTATTTCTTTAACTTATCGTCACTTGCAGGAAGTTCTGAAATATTATCTACCAGACTATGCGCGATAAAATAGTAAGAATAATTTAAGGTTAATACACAGGTTTTTTGCCAAAATCCGGAATTAATTATAGATTTTTAAATATCTTACAGTCGTACTCAGAAACATTCATTAACGTTAATGGCTCATTAATTAAATAGAGATGACACTTATGTCGATACGAATAAAGACGATTGAATTTGTTTGTTAATGAACATTACCTTAAATGAAGTCTGAGTGCGGCCATTAAGTCACTAGCCATTTACGGCTAGGGTGACAAAATCAATCGCAAATGGGGTCCACTTAACCTCCGACAATTATATCGAATTACCAATAACTCTGTATAGTAGCGCTATCAGCACATGTCCACCGAGAGGTGTGGGTTAACAAAGAGGCTTTATTTACTATGATGAAATTTTACACAAATATCAAGCTCTTAATTAGGTACAGACTCTAAAGAGTAATTTTAATTTCACCATAAATATTAGTATGTATATTTATAAGAAGTTGCATAATTACACAGATAGGCGTGCACTAATCTAGCCGCATGCACTGTCATTTCAACCGAATTAACAGACATTAACAAACATACTCAAATTTCACTCCAGGATTATTGACGGTTACTACACTTTTTTATGATTTAATTATTTTTTTCCTTTTTATAAGGATATTTTTCGTATATCTCATGGCATGTTAGATTTACAAAACGATTTTCATGATCGAAGTGATCCCACATTTTAATAGCGTTATACAAGTTAGAACCGGGACTGGCTGTGTCTTGAAGATCTTTTGCCCCAACTACCTTGTAGTCCGGTCGGAGATATCCCAGTCTTACTCCCTCATCCAATAACATGAGGGTCCTGTTTAGCTGTGCTTCTGTAACACGTGCGTGGTGAGTGATTTCCTCCCTGTAGTCACCTATTGAAAACGTATTTTTTTGTTAATTCTAAAAGGACTGAACTAACGTCGATGAACTAAGCAGGTAGGTTATGTATAGGTGAAGGTATTTACCAATAAATCCGATACCGATGGAGCAACGATTGTATGAGCGAGTATGGGCTCCCACGTTGCCCCAACCACAACCATCGTATACTCGTCCATCGTTACCAATGATAAAATTGTAGCTGAAAAAATAAAAATGTATTACTTAAATGTATATGTTATATATGTATACTATACAAAAGATGCTAAAGAAAAGTACTCAAATGTTAAATTAAATAGACCAGAAACTATGAATTACTTTTTAAGCCACGAAAATAAAATTAATTTATTGCACAAATAAGAAGAGGCGGAAAAAGCGCGTTCACTCTCGATGGAAGTTGGAGGAATCGTCAATAAATTTTTATGTCTTCTCCAAAATACAAACACGTGAGGATTTTAATCCCGAAAATTTGGGGACTAAAATACGACCGGGATCCCGGGATCGGCTATGCACCGGGGATGCACTTATACACTTGCCGCGCTAACACCTCTCAGACACTTTTGGAAGAAAGCAGAACCCGGCTTGTGTCTGAAATCGAGACATCTCTGGAGCGGGTCTCGGAAAGTCGACACAATCTTGTCGAATTCAACCCCTCGAAGACATAAGTCTGTGCGTTTACCGCGCTCACCATGAGTGAAACTATTGGGATCTTGGGTATTGACATTGCGAGAGATGTGCAGTTTCGGAGTCATAAGGGGGAAATCAAAGCCAAACTGGCCTCTAAGAAGCTTGGTGTCCTCAACAGAGCGAGGCGGTACTTCACTGCGGGGCAACTCCTCACGCTGTATAAAGCACAGATGAGACCTCACATGGAGTACTGCTCGCACCTGTGGGCGGGGGCGCCAAAATACCAACTCAGTCCATTTGACGGGCCACCTGATGGTAAGGTGACCACTTACCATCAGGTGGCCCGTCTGTCTGTTTGCTTGCTCTACTTATTAAAAAAATAATAGATTATAATGCATTTGTATAATAATATAGGAAGACAATTAAGGTATAATCCTGTCTTGGCCCCGTGAAGCTTAATAAATTATACTTACGGTATATCATAGCCGTTAAAATCAATGAACCAGGCTTGGAGGTTTCGCAATTCTGCTGCACATCGGATAAAACGAGGACATTGGTTACTGACGGAGTGCTGGATTATCACCAACAAAAGCGGCTCAAACTCATCGGCAATGACTTCGTGGCTGAAATTTTGGGCCAGCCACATATCACGTGAGATTCTCCAGTCATGTGGAGCTGAAGAGGAAGTAATCAGTAGGTATTATTTATGGTGAGTATATAATATACGTACATACATTTTACTTTTTAATATGTTAACCACTACAGATATACAGCTGACTTGTATTTCCATTAAGGCGTGTAGATACAAAAGCAATCGTTTAACGCGGGAAATTAATTAGTCAGATTATGGATTGCCTAAATGATGTTTGAAGATTTGGTTGCCAGGCAAAATGGCAATATGCCAGGAAAAAAAGGCATTAAACCCCGTTCACATTATTATTATTATTATTTTATTTGTCCAGTCGAGCATTCCAGTCTAGCGCTGGATTGCAAATTGAATAATGTGAACCTGCACTGGCATGTACATATTATGTCCGTAGTTTAGGGTCAAATCTGTTTGGAGATTATATTTTTAAGTGGCAACACTGATTTCCTGTCACCCACAAAGATTTCACAGCTCTCCGAGACTGAAACCATTGGCATTGGACGCCGGTACGTCGAGTTAAAGTTTTTGGCACTAAAAGTATTTTACGTATAGTAAGCCTAAAGTATAACAAATTTTATTTCATACTTTTTTAATGTCGGTTTAATTTTTTTTTCATTATTTTTATTTATAGCATGAATTATGTAAATAGTTCATTTATTATTCAGGAGATAGCTTTGCGTATTTGGCACGCAAGAAACAACTAATTAGCTAAATTTATTTTAATTTTTAACTATTGATGGAATAGTTCTACAAGAAAGTCCGCAATGGTCTAAATATGACGTATAAAATAAACCTGTGTTCTGTCTACGTATAACGTAGACAGAACACAGGTTTATTTTATAATCTTAATGTCTGCTAATATATGATTTGAAAAAAATATTGTGGTGGAGGGTGGGAAGGGGAAAGTTACTTAGTTTTTGATAGTTAGGGCTTCTCAATCGTAGCTAACGAGTTTAAGTGGTTTGGGTTTTCGTATAACTTTAACATTACTAAAACTAGTCAATTGTCCACATTTCGTTCGTCAGAAAATAGGAACGTGACGACGGGTGGCACTTGGATTTTGATATAGTATTAGTTGGAACTTCTTACCTCTATCGATGATCTCCGTCCCCTGAGCCGCTTGGATAGTAAAATACACTATGAGAGATATGCAGACTACGAGGATGATGAGTGCGGCAGCACATGCCAGTCTCTCAGTTCTCGAACTATTCTTTACTATTTCCCATATGTATTTTGGTAGGGGCGCATCTGAAATAACGTTTACAGACATATATATATATATTTGCTGTAATTACTTAGAATTACAGTATTTACCTAGTATGTGCAGTAAAGAGTACCTATTTATTTAGAATTTACGATTCTTACTTAGTACGTTGGAACAATGAGTCATCGTGGGCTTTCTCGTTGTTTTATCCGTTATAGTTAGTGTTTAATCACATTAATCATAGAAACCAAGTAAGTATTTCGTATCTACATAAGTATTTTTGACCTTAAGTGGTATTTTTTGCTTGTTTTGCAACCAAATTTTTTGAAGCGGAACTGACAACGTATGTGCCTATCTACTTCTAAATCATCCTTTCTTAAATTAAGTAAAATTCGCGTTATTTTAAAAAGGTGAAGATGTTAGGTACGGTTTTGACCTCTAGTACTGTAGTAAACTACTAGTAAGGCAAGGTCACGGTACTTTACTACTAGTGTAGACTCTACACTACTAGTAAACTCTACACTGTAGAGTTCTAGTCCCCATACCTAGAGAAAATATTTATATCTAAAACAGTTTGTTTGATTTCTATCTAATCGCGAGAGACAAAGCAATGATAAATTACCTAAGATTTAAGTAAGTATGTATACAAAGAAAAGGAGTCCGTTTCTCCACCGATCCATATAACTAAAATGTGGATCAGTGGTGGAGTATACTCCAGGCGTCCCCTATTGTGGGGAAAGACCCGTGCCAACAGAGGGACATAATCAGTGGGGTAAAAAGGTAGCAGCCAGCCAGCCAAACAAACAAATAATTATATTAAAGTAAGTTTATTAAAAAAATATCTGGTAAGCTTTATTATAGTGCTACCTACATATTATGTTATGTAGGCGTCTTTAACGTGGTAAAAGAACTCCTTATTTACTAAGTGGTACGTTAAAGCCCATTACATTACCCATATTACATGCACTGGATATTAAAAAGCTAAAATTTCGCAGAGATGTTCCAATTATAATAAAACAAATAAATATATTGTCATAACTCACACACCACACAAGGTTGTCAGTGAACAGTGTTCCATCCCTAGTACCTGGTTCATTTACATAACTTCAAATCATACTTAGGTATATTATGTATATCGATTTTGACTTTTTGAGATTAATGCGACAGCAAAATTAATAGTAGGTATACTTATTATATATAGGTCGGTAAACATTCCTCAATAAAAACTTATCCCTTAAAATACGTAGATGTATCACAATTATATGTATGTATAATACAAGCATTATTTTTAATAATTACTTAACTTTAATTACCTACTAAAACTTTAAGTAGAAATGAATGCTGGGTACTTATCCTAAATAATTATTTAAAAGTAGAAAGTGATTATAGTGTATTACAATCTTATCATATACCTAACGATAATGTCATTTAGTTAAATATTTTCTATAGGTACCTAAATAAAGTTTTAAAATTTCTAAATATGGTAAAATGCAGTTGCAACATTTATAATGCTGTTGTTAATATAATCAGTAAGTTAGTTACCTACTGAAGATTACGTATGTGTATACATTTCAGGATATCATGTTACAAGACATTTTTATCCAGTGTTCCTTACGCATCCACTAATGTTAGCTGAATTCCAATGAGCGAAGTTGTGCAATCTTTGTAGTATTTGAGGGCCAGGGCTGACTGTCAGGGGAGCGACTTGACAGTGTCCCAAAAGAGTGTAGGTGGGCGTCAAAACTCGCTCTTTTACCAACACATTGAGGAGCACGTTTACATGATCGAATTGCGCCTGATCGGGCATGTCCGATTCATAGTTGCCTAGGAACATGATAGTGATACTTCTTCTATTATACGAAACTACCATTGCTGGGAATATATTGGCTCCTCTGCCTTCGAAGACAAATCCATTACCACCTACTAGAAAGTTGGGCCCGATATCACCTAGGCCTCGTCTTAAATGGTCTTGTTGGACTATGAGCATCTGCTCTATGCATCGATATCTCTGGTTGCAATAGTTTGCGGCCGAGTGTCCAATTATAACAAATTCTAGGGGCAAATTCAGAAATTCCTTGCTGTAGGCGTCCATAGCTTGCCAGTCGTCGCGGCGAAGGTACCACGTCTCGTGTAACCCTGTTATAAGAATATCATAATAATAATAACAGTCTTAATTTTCAATAATTTTTTTTTTAATTCAGGCCTATAGTGTTTAAAATAATCGACTTTTATATAAAATAAGATAAACCTATATAGGACATGTTATATAGAACGGACTAGTGTAAAATACATCATTGTATGTATGCGTTTAGGTAATGTAATAAAGTATAAGAGGATTGATTACCTATATCAAGGCGGGTCGGTTCACCCGGAATAGTGACGTAGATGAGGTAGACAGCGAGACCGGTAGCGACTAGGAAAGCCCAGCACACGAAGACTGCGACGCTGCAGCGGATTCTGCGCGCGCGCTTTGAGGACTCAAGTTCAAGGCCCAATATGCGGCCTGAAAAGAAACATAACAAGGGTTGTGTTAACGCTTAGAATCGGTAGGTCTCGGTCTCCTCCAAAGGAGAGGGTAAAATAAACCCCAGAGGGTAAAATCATATTAGGAAAGTTAAGGTTTCGAAAGTAAATATCAAATATATAGGGTTTAAATATACCTATAAATATAAATAGGGTATAAATATAAATATAAATAGGGTAAAAACCTTTAATGAGAAATAAGTAAGTAGGTAGATAGGTAGTAAAGGGACGTACAAATCTTGGGCTCCAAAAGGTTAGAAAAGTGTTAACTTAATAAATTGTTTACCCGTCTCTACGAACGCACTTCAGAGAAGGCAGAAGAAATGCGAGAAGGCAATTACAAATACGTGCGTTGTTTAGATGTTGTCCATGAAGAATGTAATAGCACTGATAGATTTCCAAGGGGCAATGAAGAAATTATACGTGTCCAAAAATAAACAGATCACATGTTAAGGTATAGTTACTAACGTAGACGCGTAGGTAGAAGGTCAATTTTTTAAGAAAATTATACTTAAAACATTAAGTATAATTTTCTTAAAAAATTGAAAATTATATTTAATGTTTTAATTTTTATTCGCACATAAGTTCTGATAAGAACTTAATTTGCTACAAATAAAAGACATTCGAAGGTAAATCAAGTAGGCGTGGATTTTTGTAATGATACGCCACCAATAATTTGTCGATAATGTCTGATAACTGCAATCTTAGACTGCAAAATCAGTCGCATTATGTTATATTTGATTTTATATTAAATACTTATTGCAAAAATAAATTTCCAATTGGATTTTTGTAATTGAAACCTTACTTACCACTTAATATCGATGTTTAAGGTGGCGGTACTTTTGTCCCTGCTAATGACACCCAAATAAACAATGGGGTTCATAGTGCATGCGGCTTTGCAACCTTGTCCACCTACCCTACAGCTCAAAAATGTGAACTGATATTTGTGTTGATGGGTATCTTTGTATGGTTCCGGTTCTTAGCTACGTTTGGTGAATCGTTTCAGAATATAATCAGCACTTTTTATGTCGATGTAGAGTAATATTCATATTTTATTGTATATGTATTTATATTTGTGAATAGTTGTTTATTTATTGTATTATATTTATTATATTGTTTGTATTGTATTTATAGGTATATTGTTTTATTTACTTATACTTTTTATTACTTATATTGTTTTATTTAATTTCATTTTATTTAATTTCTCACCACCCACAGCTCCGCTTCCGCTAGGCATGAAGTTCGCTCATTGTAAAAAAACAATAAAGCGTAAATAAATAAATAAACAAATGAATGAATGAATGAGTGAATACATAAATATATGTGTGTATATATAAATAAAAAATAAAAAAAGAATATAACGAAGATAATATAAGGAATACATAAATATACCACACAATCGGCACTATATATTAGGTACTTTTGATCATCAGTTAGATTGAAATTTAGTTTGTAAATAATATGTTTTGATTTGATGTTGCAGTCATCAACTTATTACAGACAGAAATCAATAAACAATCATTAGATTGTAAAATATCCCAGTTTGTATTTTCCAGATTTCCGTGTCTTCCAACTCACAAATTCCAGCCAGCTGCCAGTTTTGAAAAAAGCTTTCACACATGGTCTGATAGCTTTGTTCGTCCTCTGTCAATCTCTCTATTTCCTTTTATTATGCAGTCCTGATTGTGCAGTAGGCAGATACATAAACAGCATCGGCATTCGACGCATAAGGAATCTTCAGGATATTTATTCTGTGGGCCCGTCCGATCTGGCGTGACATTGTGTGTCAGTACCCATTAATGACCCACTACGGGGTCGGGTCTCCTCTCACAATGACACTCTGACATTGTGTAACAACAGCTATATTCAAAACTGTCTTATTAACACGCTTTTATTATTTTCATCTATGATATACGACGGACGACTAATCTACAAGTATCTGGATGGATGTTATCGGAAACTGTTAATATTTGAACGCGACCATAGCAATAGGAGTAACTTACTTTTTCTCTCTCGATCTATCATAACTTTTTTCTATTAGTATAGGAAGTACCTACACGTACTCGTATATAACTTAGTACCTAATAATAGGAATTCTCTTGTCAGAAATGACGAAATCCGTAGAAGAACGAATGTAATCGACTCTCAAAGTTTGCAAATTATAGTGGCAATGGGCTGGCCACATTGTTCGCAGGACTGACAACCGATGGGGAAAAAAGATCATAGAATGGTGACCACGTTTAGGTAATAGGAGCACAGGCCCCCCCTCCTACCAGGTGGACTGACGACCTGAAGAAGACTGCGGGAAACCGTTGGATTCAGAGGGCCCAACACCGGGTGGAGTGGCTTCGATTAAGGGCGGCCCATGTCCAACAATGACTACCAAGGGCTGAAAGGAAGGTAAGAAGGAGAGAGAAGGTAAGAAGAAGAGAAGAATTGTCTCATCTCATCCCTAAGCTACGCGGGTGTATTAATTTTGTTGCTTCTTGAAAATACTACCTTTATCGTCTTGAATGCATTTGAAATTAGCACAGTAATATTGTCACTATTGATGTACAAGGTACAATGTATTGTACCTATTGTGTGGATTTTAATAACATTTGTCTGGACGTAGGTCGGACGTATCCAGACGTGGTACCTATATCGTCAAGTTCATATATTATGCTATAAAAATATTATATACCTACCTAAGTATTTGCTTTATCTATGAAGAATGTTCATTGTATCGTAAACAACTTATAAATATCCTCAATGCTCTTACATTATGATATTATTACGATTTTAGGTCGACACATAGGTGTAGGGTACCTACCTAAGTATTTGCTTTATCTATGAAGAATGTTCATTGTATCGTAAACAACTTATAAATATCCTCAATGCTCTTACATTATGATATTATTACGATTTTAGGTCGACACATAGGTGTAGGTATACCATTAATGATAATACCTAGATGTTAGGTTTGGTTGAAATCGCTTACATAAATCAATTACCAAATTTTTTTGGTAATGGAATCCTTTTGGAATACAAAACATTTGATGGAGTCTTAAAAGTCAGACTAAGTTTCAAGTTTATTCTTTATAAATAATAAATAAGTATACTGTGAGACGGAGCTTGGAGCTCGTAGGCGGTTGCTGCTGTGGCTGCAGCTGCGGCCCTCACGATCAATTCAAGAGCTGGGACTGGCCGCGCAGAGGAACACAATAAGAACACGGACATTGAAAATAAGAACTGTCATTATTGTAATAGACGTGAAGATTCATGTTGTATATTTTCGTTTTATTATTCCAGATTCCCCTAAAAGTACTTAAAATTATTTAACCTGTTTTGAAATTGAAACATTTTTCCCAGATAGGTCCAGATAAGTTTTATTGCAACCAAGGCGATTAACACACTGCCCCGCATCATGCAGCGTAGCGCGGCAATAACGCGTGTATTTCCATTTTTACAGAAAACACGCCCAGTCCAACACACAGAACACGCATCTGCATGTACGCGCGTTTTGAATTATAAAGAAGAGAGATTTGATTGGTTTTTTGTTTGTTTGTTTTGAATAAACTCCGAAACTAACTGCACCAATTACAAAAATTCTTTCACCAATAGAACGCTATGTTCAGTCTGAGTAACATAGGCTAGATTTTCAAAAATATTAGGAATCCCTTCGAAAACTTCAATAATGTAACCCACGGTAGAGAAAAATGACTTAAAATTCCTTAGATCGCGAACGCTGCGAAAACTATTACATGTATGTACACGCAACAAAACGATGATCTACACTTTTGTAGAACACATTAAAATCTAATATATTGTATCAGGCGTTACTTTGCGGAAATCAATTGTTATTTAAGTTGTATTTATATTTCTTTGCTCAGCAACCAACCGTTGTAGAGTCCACATCACCTGATGATGCTCCGTTTTGGGGCGAAACACGTGTCGTGTAGGTACTATTGGAATAAGTTGTTATGGTATATACCTACTCAGAGAGATAAGGGAGGGTGGTGGGTCCATACCAAAACAAGTTCCACGTGTGCGGATTGTTGCAAAGAAATATAAATACAACTTAAATAACATTAAAATCTACAAATAATACCGCAATAGCATATTTCTAAATATTATAGTTACGTCACAATAGACACTTTTTTCAGTAATAAACATAGATTAAATCAAAGGGGGAAGATACGGCATACGCTTACTTGTATCAATCAAAAAATGAGTCCGACTCAACTACATAATATGTAACTTACACACACACACGCCTATAATGAAGTGTCAATCGGGCGAGCGAGACAGAGCGGTAAGTTTTATCATTAGCGGGAGGAAGCCGGAGAGTGCCGCGTCATTAAGTTTAAGTGTACTTACGAATGAAAAGAGATGCCGTGGAATTTGTTTTTCGTTTTTGAGCTGTTTGTGCACCTTTTAAAAGCACACGAAGGCATTGTTTTACCTTTTTAAACACAGAAAATCTGCGATTATTGTGTGCTAAGCGCACATGTAGTTCAAAAGCTAGCCAAATTGCGACTAAATTGAAATTGTGTGCATGGACCTAATTTTAGGTGCGCACTCATGAGACGCTAGTGCCGTATCTTTACTTTTTGATTTAATCTAAGGTAATAAAAGGTAAAAAAACCGTGATTAAAATCTAGATCACTTTATTAGTACCTAGGTATCTATTCATTCTTATCTAATTTTTAAAATCAGATTTCATTCAAAATATAATATGAGTAATATATAATAAAATGTGAATATTAAATAAAATAATTTTCCTTACTATTGACGCCAAACCAAAACTACTATGTATGGTAGGTACTTAACGATTTTAAAGACGTTTCACATCAAAAAATCAGACCCTGCTACACCATTCGATAGTGTCACTTAAGGAACTTTTCTGGAAAGTAATGACATAGGTACGGCCACAGAACACTATTACTCTAACGAGGGTATACGGCAAACTTAAGGATAGAGTTAACTTTTAACACGTTATTTTCCATACAATTTTTAACTGATTACTTTGCGTTCAAAATTATTGCCATTATTCCTAATTCATAGCTGGGCTTCAACGACGTCACAACAATGTAAAAATTTTGTAAGAATGTTTAAACATTATCTTCACCCCGAGATGGGCACACACATTGTCATATAAGTACCTACTCGTAAGTATTATAGTTTATTATATTAATAGCTTTGATAAAAGTCGGTAGGTACACCCCTACTATAGCTATAGGTACATTGATAATAAAAAGTACTTAGTACTCGTAGTAGCTACTCAAGTCATGGACTAATGTCATAAATTTTTATAATTTATAAATGTAGTGGGACAACTCACACACTGCTTTCTGATCCCAAAATAAGCTGTGAGCTTGTGTTATGGTAACCAGATAGCTGATAAACCTACATCCTACATATACTATATTTTTAAATACATACTTACACTCGTATAGGAAATTTACACCCAGACACAGAACAAACACTTGTGCTCTTCGATCAACTTGTGCTCATCCCAAATAATGTTTATAAATAATCATAAATAATGTTTAGAAAGTATATTTAAATGTGCTAAAATAAATAGATTGCTGAAGATAATAGTGAAAAATAAAGCATTGCCAAAGAATGCGTTCGCCACAGTTTATCGGCCACAAAATATCATTAATCGGAATTAACGATGAAATACATCGATAGCAGTTATCCTTATCTTTGCATTTGAGACCGGCCGGGTTTATAACTTATTTATTATGTTGATTATATTTCTCTGTATGCAATTGGGTTTCGAGCCGGACATTATAATATACATATACGTAGGTACCTACCGAAATAAAATTAAGAACTTCGCAAGCAACTCTACCCCGGCTACTAGGGCTGAAAGGAAGAAAGTAAGAATACCTACCTACTTCCTTCCGTTCACCCCTTTATAGTCCACTGCTGGATATGGTAAACATGCTAACATAAAGCTACTCGTATGTACGCCTTTTTTTGTTCCCTTATTTATTGTTAAAGTACATATAAATTATGTATGTTTGTTTATTTTCTATAGTTGTTGATAAGCAGAAGCGATTATTTTATTTTTAATTTACATTTTTCTAATCGGCACTGTTATGTGCACAAGATAACAAAATCAAAATAAAGTATACTTTATAATTAACTAGGTATTACGCAAAAGCTATAAAATAGCGCACCAGCATCAGTTCATTGGTCATAATATTGCGAATGAATATAATATAATCTTATGAACAAAGGCGTTAAGTACAAGTGAGGAAAATGAGACGGAAAAACACATTACCTAAGACGACTTCTTTGTTCTGGACGTTCTGCGTTACGGACACGAATTTTGGTCCGATATGGACCTTCGAGGACTTGGTCACGTTCAAGTTGGAGCCGCTGGGCAGCACTGACTCGGCGATGGTCGCTATCGGCCGCTCGTCCATGATCACCACCTCGGAGTTGGTGCTAACCCGAGGTGGCCGGTCCGAGTGGCGGTCGCCTTCCCGTTGCGACCACATCACATGCACTGTTTGCCCGTGGAATGGTGACGTCAGTAGCTACGAGACGAAAGACGACCTTTCGGTGTATTGTCTTGTTCGCGACTGCCTTCACTGCAAACGCCTCATGCATGATGACGTGTGTACTCTGATAAACCGCAGCGATTACACATGTTGTTATTGTTACGAGTATGTCAATTTTTCACATTTGACGAGCGTTTGTTTGATTTCAAATTAAGCTTCATTAGCTTTAAAGACCTAAATTTAAATCATTACGAACTTTTAAAATAATTGAGAGTGCCCTTTATTATTTTTTCTGTGAAAAACAAAACCTTCAATAAAAAAGTAAATATATAATAAAAGAAAATTTTGCTCTATTCAACTAAGCCTTATGAAAAGTTAACTTCAAGAACATACACGAATAGTAGAGGTATAAGATTTGAAATTTTAAAATCATTAAAAAGTTAATCATTTTATATATTTTTAATTACGAGGTTACGATTCTCAATACCCATTCTCTATCGTCGTCGTAAAGGTACTTATGTATATTTTGGTAGTTAAGTAGGTAAGCACTTACCTATATTTTCTAAATGAGTTACATATTTAAACGTGACAAAGTACAATAATAATATGTAGGACGTTCTAGGTAGGTTCTGTGATCCTTGTTAGTTATTTGCTATTAGCAAACGGCATGTACCTAATCATCATAGATATAATATTAGGTAGATCGGCTGTCAAGTGATTTCTACGCTCAATTTCGATATTGTTGATTTAATTTTATATAAATGTGATCAAATACCATGATTTTTTTTTAATTTACCTACTCGCAGTATCAACCTTACATACATTGAACAATTTTTTCTTACTTGAAACTAATTATTTTGTAAAATAAGGCGAAATTTTTCTTGACAATGCAAGTTCTGCCAATCTGTTACTGTTCTACTGTTCTGTTGTATGTATTGTACTGTTCTGGTGTACTGTTATCTGTTATATGTTTTAAAACGAATTCGTATACCTATCTATCTCGTTTTAACATACTTGTATCCTTAGTATTTTCTCTTTCACATTGTCAATCTCTAACGTTAGTTAGAATAATCTATGGTAATTATAGCGGTGGCTAGCTACATAACGATTACTAGATAATTATGTTGCCTGTAAACAACCAACATGTACAGCCAGCTTTACATTCGTGTCGCCGATCCGTACCGCGCCTTTGTTCAACAAACGGGACGCTAAAAACTTAGTATGTCTACACCTTAGATTAAATCAAAAAGGGAAGATATGGCTTAGTGTCTCATGAGTGCGCACCTAAAATTAGGTCCATGCACACAATTTCACTTTAGTCGCAATTTGGCTAGCTATTGAACTACATGTGCGCTTAGAACACAATAACCGCGGATTTTCTGTGTTTAAAAAGGTAAAACAATGCCTTCGTGTGCTTTTAAAAGAAATTCTACGGCATGTCTTTTCATTCGTAAGTACACTTAAACTTAATTTTTCTTCAAAATCACTGATGGTTTTAAATGTAGTTCGCCATTTTTTCAAGAAAAGGATAGCATTACAATTAGATCTATGTGCGAGCGAAAGGGTCACGCGCGAGATGACGCAGTACTCTCCGACTCCCTCCCACTAATGATAAAACTTACCGCTCTGTCTCGCTCGCCCGATTGACACTTCATTTATAGGCGTGTGTGTGTAAGTAGTTGAGTCGGACTAATTTTTTGATTGATACAAGTAAGCGTATGCCGTATCTTCCCTTTTTGATTTAATCTATGGTCTAAACTTATTCGTGGAAGTACCTACCCACATAACTTTCGTACGGAATATCTATTTGATATCGATATCAATGATTTATACAATATATCAAACGGAGTGATACTAGTATGTACAGCTACACATGTTAGAAAAAAGTTGAGTAGGCTCAAACGAAGGAATCTCTAATATTTTTAAATATGTATTATTTTATTCAGCAGTCCAAATTATTTGTTTATTTTAATATTTTACCTATTCGAACTCATCGGCTATGCAATGTGCCACCCATTACTGGGCAAAGAGAGAAAAAGGCAGAGCAAAAACTCTCGACACAGTTTTTATTAATTTATTTAGTTATTTATAGGCGCGTTACTACATTCCTTTGTATAATTGTTCCCATTTAAAACTTGAATTCACGGTTATCATATTTTTTAATATAATCGGCATATCATCGGTAGGTACGTCTAGCCAATGACGTCGCCGCCGAATTAATTTCTACGTAGCATCTCTTCACCCAGGCGAGGGATTCTCCGCTTTAGGCTTGGTTCACATCTGACGGATAATGCGTTACGTTTTATCGGTCGCGTTACGCCAGAACAGACAATTACTGTGTATTCGATACAGTAAAGACATACGGTAAAAGTAGTATTTAGTACAATGAACTTACGAATATTATTTAAAGGATGCATCCATTGTATTCGGTTACTTCTTTGATATTGTTCAAAAGCTTCCTAAATAGCTATAATTTAACGTATCGTATGGCCAAAATACCGTATTAAAAGTTCTTATTATAAAATACGTCCATATCGTATCCTTCTTAGCTTTGGTGTGTAGTGATTTTAAAATTTTAACAATATTATTATTTATCATCTTTAAGAATAATATCATCTTGTAGAATAAGTACCTACTCGAAGTAGTGTTATTATTATGGATTCATCGCACGCGCACCAAATTTAAGTGTTTGCTGGATTGGTTGTTGGTTTTGGACGAATGAGAAATGTGATAAATGTCTAGTTAGCATTTGGTGGTAAGTAAGTTAATATGGATTTCACAATAATCATTACTTAATTGCGAAATAAGAACATCAGTTATTCAATGTCTTTTTACCTATAATGGTATTGAAAGAACTGTTTTACTGTTAGATTCGGTAAACTATAAATTGGTTGAGAATGAGTGGATGTTTTGCTAGGCACTTCCATGGACTAATCTATCGGCCTGTAGATACATACCTAAATCTGTAATTCCTGCATAACAATAATTTTATTCTAACCGAAGCACATGACCGAAGTAACCCAAGTACCTATCTGCTACGCGGTTCTGTGATCCTTGTTAGTTCCTATACTGGTACCAACTTAATAAATGAAAGAATTCAAATAATATACATGGTATTCTCAGTGCGTTGCCGGCCTGAAAGGAGAATGGAAATCTATATTTACGCCCTTTTGGACGAATCCCATCTCGTAGACCGTCCAACGTTGGCACAAACGACATATTTAGGAGGTCTGTAAATGGTTCGGATTACCACTTTCTTACAAAATTTGAAGACTGTAGATAACTACGAGTTCAAAAATTAATTCAAATTGGTTTTCAAATGTTCAATAGATAATATTTTGTCTAATATTATACATTGTGTAAGAATTTGAACACCATTATGTAAATACTTATTACGATAATATAACGGAGGTATCTACTGACTGGAAATAATACTACGCAACGACCAAACAACTTAAACTTTTATTTTCATCACAAGTCAAATTATATCAGGAGAATAATAACATAAAATTAACTTTAACAAGTAGCTACACGTGTTACTCGAAAATAAAGTAAATTGATAAAATAATCTTAAAATATTTCTACTAATTTAAATTAATATACAATTATAATTATATACCTATGCTTATATTTATACATTTTTAATGTTAATTATCACGTGGTTTTGTTACCCTAATATCGGTACATACCCCGTGTACCTACAGAAAGAAGAATAGCTACGGGCCTCATTATCGTGACCACGTCCCGAAATACCTACAATTGCCTCGAATGCTTCAAATCAAAATTACATAATCTATAACCCTATAAAATAAAATATTTAGGTATTTAGTTGAACTCATATGTAATTTGTGGTAATTTTCAGCAAAAGGACATTTAAATACATGTATTTACTGTGCCGCGGTCTGCGTACGTGGTTCGTACAAGATTTTTATGTCACGATTTTTATTATATTATTATGATGTGTCATAGATAGTTGGTTGATGTTGCATTTAATCTGACAATCTGCAGACCACTATTTTTAGCGTCGGCTACGTGATAGAGAGTAAAGAGTAAATACAATAACATAATTTTATGGTCAGGATATTTTATTTTCAACAGTTTTACCACAACACCGTCGGATGACAATAACTCTGGCATAGAAAGAAAATCGTTAAATAAATGCTTAAGTAAATCCAAAAATTCAGGTAAAATGTTAGCGCTCTTGCGAAATAACAGTGAAGGCGCGGTCAGAGGGTTTGGCAAAAATTCTACGCGCTTTTGTGGTGCGGAGTACCTATTGCGGAGGCGTTAGAGGGTTCAAAACATCCGACATGGCTTTAGATAGTTTTTATGTATACATATACGGATTTTATTTATTTTAATTTTATATGGTTTTAATGTATGTACCTACATATAAAGTATCTCGTATGATCATTACGATAAAGTAATTAGTATTGAAGAACGTTTAATCTTCCTGTGATGGGAAGAAGTCCGTGTCCAGCATTGGATGTTTTAAGTAGTGAATTTTTGTGTTGCACACCCGGCAGGCGTCTCACGACTTTTCTTTTGCTTGTCTTTTATTTCAGCAATTGTCATCTTCGAATATTTGTGAAAATAATTTATTTTTATTCAATACTGAACTCATGTAAACTCGCAATAAATGAGTTTATGAAAACTAACCATTTCATATACATAAATTTAGATTTTTCAATCTTTATGAAAAATCACTTAAGTTAATCTAAGTATATAACTTTAAAATATATATGGTTAACATATAGTTTAAATTTATATCGATGAATTTATTTATAAGCTTAGGAAATAATTAATTTATTTGATCTAGATGCCTTACAGTAGGAATGAATTTAAATAATAACAAATTCAAACATTAAAATATAAATTTTCCTAAATAAGAAAACGCTGTCCTATTTGTACGCGTAAATAGTATTTAATAATAAAATAACATTTTTCAATAAATAAGTTATTCGTGTAATGCCTGTGAGCAACGTAATTGAACTAAGCAGATGTTGCTAACAATACTTTTCTTTCATAAATCATTTAAATCTAGGCGCCTATTCAATTAGTTCGACGTCGTCAACCTGTAGTCGTATCTTTATGTTATTTTATTAACGTTTCAGTTGACCGTGGTCAGTAATAACAATATTAAAGTGTATACTAGAATATTTTACAGTATTTTTTTTATTAGTATGTGTAATAAGTATCTTTATTAAATTTTTACTCATAAAATATAAGCTCGAATTCTTCTACCGCCTTTACCGTAAATAATAAAATTTGCTTCAAAACTACACAAGCCTATGCAATAAAATATAAAATAATTTATATACGTATAATTCCTTTTAAATAAGAACCTACTAAGATAAATAAATTTAAAAATATGAAATTCAATTTCTTTTGTAATAAATTTTAATGATAAAAAATAAACAGTAGACATTTAATACTTGTTATCGAAAACCATAACCTAAACCATTCAGTTATAGGTATCCTGAAATCTAGACCATTGTTAAGAGCCACTGGACAAACAAATCTATCGAACTGACGACAAAGTGAGAAATTAATATTCAAAGAATTTAAAATACAGATACTTTTATTCATTCATAAAAAATCTACAATGTGATGACGCAGTGCACTTCATCGTTACAAGTATTTATTTAACTGAAGCAGTTCACGATACTCATCTCGTTTGTAAAAAATCGGCTACGTAACAGTTGATAAGATTTAAATTACATAGTTTTAGTGTTAAGTGACTTCTGAAATACTTCTAGGGTCCCGAAATTGAACGTCGAACGGGCACGGGGCGATAGGCTAGGTTAATTTTACAGCGTTTAATAAAAAACATTCCTAAGGTGCTTTTGATTGTACTCGAAAATCAATAATGGTCAAGATAATGAAAAAACGAAGTTCTTTGAAACCTCATTCGGAAATGATTAATGATAAATTAATATACATATCATGCTTTATACACCTGCAAAAAGATCAATTTCATCATAATGCAAACAAGTTGGGGGTAATGACAGCGGCAATTTGTGAACACAGGAACTGATTGCAGTCATGTTGGTGTAGTTTTTTAACATTTTCAAAAATACCCATTATTTTTATTGATAGAGAGAGACTAGAGACTTTTCTACTTTTATCCAGAACATTACAACCTATTCTATCGCCCCATGCCCTTCACGACGGAGTAACGTTAGGCCGGAGTTCCACCCTGATGTTGGTTTTGCATAGCCGAAATTACAAAAGCTATAATATGTTGATTACACCCCATCAACGAGCAAAGTCTTCACTTATGCACCTTTTGTCATTGAACATACGGCAAAAAGTGTAAGCTTAAAATTTCAACTAACATGATTCATAAAATACAAAAATATGTTAATCTTATCTCGTACCAATCAAACGGGTAGAGACAATATAATAGACATGCTTTGTTTGGTTTCTTTATCAAAATAAGCATAATGCTATATAATACTCTGTCCGTGGAATGTTAAACTCAGTTTAAAAGGCATGTTTGTACTTGTGGTCGATCTCACTATCTGTATTAAACGCTTAATTAGTGGATATATATAAATAGATCTAATTAAATTCGAGATTTTTACGATTTAAGATTGTGGTTTGTACCTAACGCGATGGGCGCAACGGGACTGGTTTTGATTCATTTTTAACAAATATAAAGTTTCCTTTTAAAATTATTTAAAAAAAAATTACAAAAATACAGTATAAATTTTTGAGATATAATCCACTCAATCTCGTCTCGATTCCGAGTTTGGTATCCCGAACGCGTTCCACATGCAGCCCAACCTAACGTATGGATGTATGGCAATTAGTGATCGCAAACTCGTTCGGTTCGCCCTACAGGTGAGTGATGATGATCTCATCGTCGATTTCGTCTTTCTCATCGTCTTCTTCCGGCGGTTGCTTGGCGGCTTCGGCGGCGGCGGCGGGGCTCTCCGCGATCGCTTTCAGCCGGCGAGCCTGCAATGCGTAACAATATCATAAATACCACATCCAGTTCGACTTCATCCGTTTAGTTTTGTAATTCGATCTACAGACAAATAGAAAGAAGGTTTTATGTTAATCCAGATTATAAACAACCTATACCAAATTTCATCCAATTCCATTCAAACGTTTTAGCGTGAAATAGTAACTAATAATTTAATCATTCATCCACCTATGATCCTCCCGCACAATCTTGCGCATATAATTATATATACCTAGTAGGAAAGTAAAATTATTTTTAGAGGGGTATTAAACATGTTTGTTTTCGCCTGGGAAGGTCCTACTGCCCGCGTCATTCTCATGAGCCGTCGTAAAGAACACAAGTTCCACCTTTCAAGTTTCAACCACGACTATCTTAGTCCTTAGGAGTTAGTAGGAACGCACAAGTAACTGAAGAGTAATTTTAACTATTCCCTAGACTGTCATGTATTAATAATGAAAAGATAAGTTCCCAGAATCATTTTTTTTCCATTCCAGTAACCCATTAATGACCCACTACAGGGTCGGGTCTCCTTCTCGTAATGAGAGGGATGTAGGCCTTAGTCCACCACGCTGGCCTACTGCGGGTTGGTGGACTTCACATACCTTTGAGAACATTTTTTTTTTGTTGAACTCTCAGGCATGCAGGTTTCCTCACGATGTTTTCCTTCACCGTAACAGCAGGTGATATTTAATTTTATAAAGCGCACATAACTTTTTTACAAAGTCATAGGTGCGTGCCACTGGGATTCGAACCCGGACCCCTCGATTCGAGGTCGAATTCTAAGCCACTGGGCTATCACCGCCGCCCAGAATCATACGGACACTCAATCTCAACGTGTGCTCAGTTTGTGCTCTTCACACAAACATTTGTGCTGGGTGGGAATCGAATCCACGACTTCCAGCGCAGTTGTTAGACCGCTAGCCACTAGACCAACAGGGCAGTCAAAAAAGAATTTACCTTTCTCATGTGAAGTAACTCCACGACGATGTATCCGCAGACGCCGATGATCAGCACTACCATCATGACGTAAAGCTTCATTCTGGCACAAAGGTGGGTGGAGTAGGCGTAGGCGACCACGAACCCGGCACTCTCCCACAGCCTGAAGTTAGAGAACGCAGCTTCCTTGTTACGCCTGAAGAGCACACCGTAGAGTCCTGGGGAGAAAATAGTTGTAGGTTAGTACTGGTTTGAGAGCCGTGTGGTGGAAGATGCTCCAATCCTCCCCATGTTGTGGGGAGAGGACCTTGCTTTGTGGGCGAAGAAAGGGTTGCACGGATAGTTGGACAGCTCGGACGCCAAATTTGGGGGGCACGAGGGCTGCGGTCTTCTACCTCCCATGCAAGTACGTGAAGATAACACAATACTTTGCACTCAATTTTCTATGCTCGAGCCTTTATGCTGATGATAAAGATGATTCTTAATCGTCGTTCACATTAGTTCAGCCAAAAATGAACCCTCGGTATTGATTATGAATTTACCATAATATATATACTTGCCTAGGTCTCAGAAGCCCTAAAGCCAGTTCTGCAAATTCATTGGCCAAATGGTTTCATAATTGGGTAGGTACGTTTTCACCTCTCGAACTATCGTGGAGTGTAAAATCGAAATTGAAGTAAACTATAACTTCTAGAGTGGAGACCTCTTTTGAACAAACTTAAAAACAAATAAAGGTTTTTGCTTCATATTAACTCGCAATAACAATGCTATTTGGTTGAATTCTAGTTAGTTTTATTATTCCAACTGAGTTTGTGGTCATATTTTCCTATGGCAATTTTCACTTATTGCAAATGGGAAAATATTCACATTCGTCTGCGCGTCGGTGCAATATGCAATTGCAATTGTATATTTCGTTCAGGTACCGGTACACGCCACTGATACTTAGAAAAGCATTTTGCAATCAATGATTCGTCGCTATTGAACCTGCCAGGCAATGTTCTATTGTATTTTTATGAGCTTTCCAAGGCTCTACATATACGTCATTATACATATTTGTTTCGGTTTTATTTAACTATGATGTTTATTTAGTAAACACATAACCTTCTTAAATCTTTTTATCTATTTATGAAAATCGCATTAAAATCCAAAGCGTAGTTGAAAGTTTATTTATAAAAGCGTGTTGAAAATGGCGGGAAGCGACATTGTTTTGTATGTAAAGGTTTAAAATGAAATGTTACCCAGTAAAAATTAAATGTATATTTTTGTTGATTTCGGGCGAGATAAACGTTTTAAGTACTAGTGATTGAGTATCCAAATGGCTACAGAAGACATCTATTTGGAAACAATTTCTAAGCAACGGCCAAAGAAAAAAAGATAAAAACGGGATTTTGTAGTCACACGTGAACATTTGTTAGTAGAAATTATTTTATTTAACTTATTTACCATTCGATTACCAATTTCTAGTTACTGGTCTGCTGGAAGAAGTTTCTAAAGTAAGCAGAACCTTAATAATATTATGTTTGTGCTATGTGTTACAACAATTTGCATTGTGAGTTCGTACATAATAATAAAATAAATAAATTAAGTAAGCCAAATGGTCACTAAAACAACGACAACTTTCCCTATTGTAAGTAAGTATCAGTAACTAAGAAATTGAAATTATTGCTAGCCTTTTACAATAATTAATATTTTTCCAAAATAGGTATTTGTTTTCCAGTTTTGCAACAGTAAATTATATAGCTACTTATACGATATTGACATCACATTTAACATTCCGACGTTCGCTATGACGTCAGAAATCAAGGCGAGAGGCGAGGCAAGAGGCAAGAAGCGCAACGAATATTTAAGATTACGTGCATTAATTACCCATTAGCTTTATGGCGCTGAGTTGTTTTGAGCCAACGCGACGTCAAACTATGATTAACATGAGCCTGCAAACGCAATCGATGACGAAATGGTTGAATTTGAAGCAAAACTAGTACCTGCAGAGCTGTAAGCCATTTTCGAGAAGTGTTTGGGGCATCACTAAGGCATGTTGAATAAATTATGAAAAGAATATTTTTTGCGACCAAAACTGTTTGAGGCGTTTTAGAATTTTTATATATATGTAATTAAATTTAGTATTTATGAAATTAAAAAAATTAAAGTCAGCACATTGAGTCGGGTTTGGAACCTTGCCAGACGTCTCCAAAATATTTTTTAAAAATCGAAATCGAGTGTTTTGTTAAGCAAAAATTTTAAAACTCTATTATTTTAGAGTTCTTACAACATGCTTTTGCATGCCTCACGAAAAAATTTTGACAGCTCTTGGACTATAGTAAAAGTGAACGGTGGAATCCGGAAAAAGACACTGGCTCAGATTAAATTAGCCGTGAGTTTTGATGGTGTCGTGACGAACATTCGCAATCGCGACACGCATGTCTTTAAAATTGTTAACTGCGCTCAAATATGATTAGGTAAATGTTATGTATAAAAAGTTCAGTTTTCGCAAATTGTTCATTCATTTTCCTGCAGTCTCGTCTCACAATGAGGAGGTGCTGTGATGATGGGTGGATGAATGATTGTTTGTTACTCAGTACTCTATCACGCAAAATCGGCTGAACATTTGGATGAAATTTCTTATGTAGGTACATACTTTATAACCTGGATTAACATAAGTTTCATCCCTATCTGGACCTAGTTCAAAAATATACGCCGAGGAAGCCGTGGGCAAAGTCTAGTAATCTATAAGAGTAGACTGAGTACAAAAAATTACTTCGTAACAACGTAACAAATTCGATTTGTAGGAAGTGCAATTATCATACCTACAAGCGTATATTACTTTTTAGAACTAGGAATATACCGTAACACTAGAGGTATAAAATGGATTGTACACATCACGGCCTTTTGTCTCATAGTAAAGATGGCATTATTATGTCAGTTAATTTGAAAAATTATGATTTAAATCTCTTGAGCTGTTGTTTATGTCACAACTACGGATGAGGACACTTATCATTAAATGATTTAAATCACACTATGTCATTGAACGTGAAATGAATTTCCTGTTTGTATCCATTAGGTATTGCCAGTAACCTATTAATGACCCACTACAGGGTCGGGTCTCCTTCTCGTAATGAGAGGGATGTAGGCCATAGTCCACTGGCCTACTGCGGGTTGGTGGACAGGTGCCCATTAGGTATAAGATATAGAAAACTTTATCGTTACCTACATTTGTTGCAACAGGGTGAGTTGTTAAAATGAACTTCAGAAGAGCCCTTGTCAGTAACCCATTAATGACCCACTACAGGGTCGGGTCTCCTCTCACAATGAGAAGGATGTAGGCCTTAGTCCACCACGCTGGCCTAATGCGGGTTGGTGGACTTCACATGCCTTTGAGAACATTTTTTTTTTTGAACTCTAGGCATGCAGGTTTCCTCACGATGTTTTCCTTCACCGTAACAGCAGGTGATATTTAATTTTATAAATCGCACATAACTTTTTTACAGTCATTGGTGCGTGACACTGGGATTCGAACCCGGACCCCTCGATTCGAGGTCGAATTCTAAGCCACTGGGCTATCACCGCTCTGAACGAATAACAAAATCGAACATTCTAACATTCATGGTTCATACAAAAAAGCACGACAGATATTGATCCCGTAAGTCAAGCAAGAATAAGATCTGTCGATGTAGGACCTAGACGCTGAGAAGAATTTGAGCGTCACATTAGTAAATTAAAAATATGACAATCAGTATCAAAGAAACACGATATTTTAAATTCTCAAATTTAAAAAATACTGATATGCTGTAACGTCAGCATGCTAGCACGGCTCCGCACACTGATAATTTCTAATTTAAGACTATCATTAAGCAAAATTAGTTACAACTCGTTCTAAGAACGCTTAGAGGAAGCGCATCTTTTTGTTGTTTCAAGGAAACCGCACAAGTGGACACTATTGAAATGTGAGGTTAATACGTAAGTAATACATTGTCAGTTGTAACTGAAGGTAACGGTTAGTCATCTTCATCTTTATTTATCTGAAGGTCAATCTTTAAGCGGTTGAAGTAGAGGCTGGGGCAGAAAAACAATTATAAGTATGTTTTTTTACAAGTAGCAAGTGAGTGCAATCTAACAGTCAAGTCATTTGACTGTTAGATTGCTGTATATAGACAATCACATTCAATATTTAACGGGCTCAACCACTGTTCACCACAAACAGTGTTTCGTACAGTGTGCAGGAGAATTAGTATTGTGGATACCTAGGTTCTGTTTTTCTTAATAGTGTAACAGTACAATACTGCAATAAACTCTTTTCTATGTCTATCTGTTTCGTATTCGTTTTGATAACATTTATTTTTTACGTTTCTGGTCTTGCTCCTACCAAAAATATTAGTACTTATTGTATTAATTTACCGAACTCACCATTTACTTGAGTTTGCCATACAGCATCTCCAACGCCCCACAGCCCGGATATCACGAAAAACACAGTAGGTGACTCTGGGTTCGGGGTCCAGATGAGGAGCCATATGATAAGACCGAAGTGGAGGCCAGCCCCCATCACTAGGATAGGAAATCGTCCGATGTACTTCATCACTGTACCGAAGAGCAGTGAGCATAGGGCGTTCACCACTCCGAAGCAAATCATCACGTAGCCAATTGAACGGATGCCGAGAGCACACGATACGTACGCCTGAAAAAAGGTTCTATGTTATTAATTTCGTTACACAAAATAATAGTTTATCGCTGTAAATATGTAGGATTAAAAAATCAATGCAATTTCGGTACGGACTGTAGATAATAATCGGTCAGGTTGTTTTTTTTCACACAACTTTGCATTCCTATGTGAGATCGTATAATATTGACTCCTTATGTCAATGTTCTCACGGGATAGAAAATATCAAACTTAGTAACATCACTACGCAGCTGGTTAAAGCTAGTAAATAACAAATGAGTTTGTTTGTTCAACTCACTGGTAGGTAACCCTTTGCAAGGTCGCGTCACCTCTAACAATTGGAAGGATATAGGCCTCGGTCCAACATGCTTCTCGAATGCGGGTGGACTAAACGATTGGTTGACACAATATGCCTTTGACAACATGTGGAACTCCCAGACATGCAGGTTTACCTTAGATACCACGTTTTTTTCGCTATTACAGTCAGTAATATTAGTTTTCTAAAAGTCGCATAACTAGAAGTAATTTGAATCAATTACTTCTAGTTATGACCAATCAGAGCCATACCTGGACTTGTCGAGTAAAAGCCAAAATATTAGCCACAAGGCTAGCACCACTCGAGTGAGTGTTCAGTTCTTACCTGTGTGTAATCAGCTCCAATAAACGCCTGTTCCATCCCGATCCACAAGGTGATTGGGATGAGCAGTTGCTGGTTAGGTTTCTTCAGCTGGTACGCGGTGGCTGAGAGCAACTGGATGCCAGTCAACTCTTTCGATGGATCTGACTTTCTTTGTTTTTCACCGTATCTGTTGGAGAAAACAAATTCTTAACGTTGAACTCTTAATAATAATATTAACTCGATTTAATTCAAATCCGTTCATCCGTTTTTGGGTGAAAGAGAAACAAACAACTATCCGGCCGTAGTAGGATATTAGGATAAAAGGGTAGGATAATAGCTTCAGTACACTTCCTAACATCGGATCATGCGCGCTTTTTCACTGACTATAAGACAAGCACGGTCCTTATTATTAAAACATATTTAATACGAACATCTACTTACAAGTAATTTTCTTAAATGTTAAAATGGTACGAACATACTTATTTACCCCTATATTTTATAGTGGTAAATAAGTATGTTCGCCTTAGCGACATCCCTTCTTTCATAAATAATTAAAGTACAATAGCTTTCTTGGTTCAGATAGATTACAATACTATGTTAGTTCTCAACGTTACTTCGGTAATAATTCCTCCGAAACGCTTCAGCTTTGTGCAAATTTGCTGACATAATTCAGAGTTGTTATGAACAAACAACATAACACGGAATATTTTTTACTACCTACCGCATCCAGATTGCTATCTGAACTTGGCGAGCCAGGCACCTTCTTAAGTCAAGGTTTATTGCCATTGTCAATAGGTACGTCAAGCTTTAAGAGGTATCAGGCAATTTGTTTTAATCCGCACGCATATCAATAGTCAGTGTGTTACAGACGAGCGTTTTTTTAGCATAGAATTATTCGCGCGTGGATGCACGGTTGAGTTGAACTTGGAAACATAAGGAAATTTTTATTCCCGAGAGCTACGAAGCATATTCGTTGCTGGTTTGGTCATTGCGTGCGAAAATCTAGGGGGCAGTATGAGTTAATACAAAATATGCGATGTATAAACGTATTAATTTTATTAATGCGATTTGTTGTTAGCCGGTACCTACGCACTTGAGACAAAACGAGCGCAAACGCGAAATAAAGACGCAAGTCTGATACTTAAGGCATTTATACCTGCGCATAATGCGGATCGGATTTGAATCTTGAAATATATTAGAGGAAAAATAATTCTGTAAGAGGATTTTTGATACTGTTTGAAAGAAACTCTCTTGGTCCCATCTTTTACTTTGATTATAGATAGATACGATCAATATTATACATTTCGTGCAAAGTTACGAAAATACTAAGACATTGTGTTGTCGCTTACATCTCTTTCCAGAACGGATTATGTAATTTAGAATTAATAACTTAACAGCCATTGTTAAGAGGTTGTTAGTCAGCTTGATAACTTGTTTGTTGTAGGCAAGTATAATGACATATAATGATAGTATCTTGCAATATGAACGAATAAGACTGTAACGAAGATATACATGGACGTATTCGTACATCTCGCTGCTTTGATCACTATCGTATATTAGGCACAATAATTGATCATATAAATCGCACCCTATGGGTAGTTTGAAAACATCCGATGCGGGATGGCCCGTTTCTCCACCAATACGCATTGGAGCAACGTGGTGGAGTACGCTCCAGGCCTCCCACTGTTGTGGAGAGAGACCCGTACCCAATAATGGGTCCTAAAAGGGTTGCAGCCATAAACCGCTCGTAACTTTTAGTACCCAATTAAATAATCTATCTAGATTTTTTTAGGTGCATCTTATGCTTTAGGCGGAGTCTTATTCTTACCTGGAGAGTGGGTCGACGAGTAGAGCCACCATGAGTACAGCAACGACGACACACGCCAGGTAGATCGCGCTGATTTCGTAGATCTCGCTGTCGGGCGGGCGGTGGAGGTTGCGGTTGTCGTGTTGTCCGCCTCCGATCATGCAGAAGTTGGCACCGCATGTCAGGAGAGCGTTGCTCGTGTTGTCCTTAGACGCACCTCCGCTGTGCACACCCGACGAGAACACTGCGGGCAGTTCAATCGACTATAAAATTTTAAGAGGAGAACGTGCAGGAATAACCTTGTGCCGACGGGTTGTGGATCAGTTAGTTGAAACTCTTTATTGAACTGTCAAAAAAGGAATCTGATGAAATGGTTTTTGTTTTCAAATAACATCTCTATTTGTAAAGGTGGTTTTATAATACGCGTGAAAACAAGAAGCTATCGATTCAAACTTAATTTTCAATAAAAGGACAGATATTCTGACGTCAATTGTACAAGATGAATAGACGAGGAGACAAAATACTATGTTGAAAACACACATGCTAAGTAATGACCTGAAACTCACCTAAACTTGAGATTAAATTTCCCCAAAGTTCAGCGGTCTGCCAGGCAAGGAAGAAGAATCCGAAGAATCTCACGATGATTCCATCCACCGCTTGATCGGTGAGCTTAGCGTAGACACTCCCGGCTTGAGTCAAGTAAGTGGCCTTGGAGGTCCACATGGGCGCCGCTCCCAGGCCGACCACGACTCCCGCCGGAACTAGCGTGTAGAACGCTGGATAGAATTGTGCGCCTATGTAGGGCGCATAGCAGAGCATGGACAGGCACAAGGTCCATTTGACCGTTAGCCTTTTAATAAGGAACGTGGGAACAAATATGCAAGAGACAACGAGTGCCGCGTAAATGGAGCTCAGCGAGACTGTTCCGAGGCCATCCGCGGCGTTGATCGACGATTGCAGGTTGGCCGTGCCCTGGAAGGCGGTGAATTGGACCATGAAGGCGCAACTCACAGCCGCCACATTCTTTAGTATCCGCCATTTCTCGTTCCTCGATAGCTTCACCTTGCCAGAAGCGTATGCGTCTTCGTCGGAGGGAAGCGGCGGGGGCTTGACGATGTCGTCGCTTGAGCCTCGGTCGTGCTGGTAGCCATCGTTCTTGAAGCCGGTTTTGATCGTGTATACGGAATCCTTATCTGGGCGGTCGTCTTCACAGCCGCCTCCGTGCGTAGCAGTCATGCCGCGTTATCTCCTTTTGACCTGGAAAGAAAATAAAATAATGTAATTAAGTAATTACAAGGAAGAATAAAGATACCACGCATGAGTCTCCTTCTTTTCGAATACGTAAGAAAATACAAAGGCAAGATTTTTAATTTTTTTTTCACCAATCTTAAGCTTAAGATAGCTAGTTGCCAGTTCATTTATCAATTCGATTCCCGATTTTCCCTAAACTTATACCAACACGACATCGACACGAATCATTTTCTTGCTACTCGGCGGTTTATGAGGGCAACGGTAGGTCGTTTAGTTAGGTGCAAGTACCTCTCAGTTGTCAAGTTTCATTGATTATTACGAATTTTCTGTTCTTTTCATTCACAATTTTAGGTAATATAGACATGAATTTGATTTACATTCAGAATGACATGGGCACCGGCTGTGTTCATAACGCAGATGTTGATTCACAATGAGGCGATATATCATCAAGTTACCTTCATTCTACATTTGACACAATAAGAACACTTAAGCGCTGCCTTATTAACATTATTATTGAATGAGAATCGAATAGGAACAAATCCTGATTGTCATCATTCATTAATAGAGCCATCGTAGCTCGTTCGAGGAGGTACCTTACCGCCACCCTCTTAACCCACCGCGAAGCTCGTTCGTCTTGTCATTTGTTTCGATATCGGACAAGTGGTTCCCCAGAGATATTTCATTTGAGGCGAACATACTCTCCGTCCTTATTTATAGCAATAGCAAAGTATCGTACCTAGCCGGTTCATTGTATTGTAATAAAATACGCAAGTACATTTTTATTTATTTTCTTACTTGTAGATTTTTCTCAGTTGTAGATTTTCCTTTTGTCACCCGACTACAGTGTATTGGCTAAACACTCGTATTCCGAGAAGTTCTTTCAACCGTTTCGCCTCCATATACAACGGCCGGGACGTGATGTACCGTTGCCATTTTCACAACAACAAAACGTTCTTTTCATGTGTCACAACTTTTCAATAACACGCAGCGAGTATTTCCATATTATATGAATTAACTGTGAGAGGTTTATTCTGTGACTCAGGTAGGCGCCATTCAGTGCACAACACTGAATAGGTGTCGCCAAGATTCTAAGACTTATACCTACTCATTGTTAGCACGTTCAGGTGATCAGTTTTGCGATAATCCAATCCAACATAAACCAGTCTCATTAGATACATATTCACGATACGTTTTTTGTAATGCATGAAACTAGAATGTGCCTACTGATTGTTTTCACTGTAAAAGAAACAAAATATTTTCCAGAAGTAACATGACATTAGACGGAAGGCGTTTTTTCGTTTGCGGAGAACAGTGTTTACTCAAGTGCTTCCCCGATGGCGTTAGTAGTACACAATACGTATTCGCTAACACGAGATTACCTTGTTTACTTTTATAGTTTACCCTATATGTTTTTGAGTACTATAAACTACCACCATGCCATACTTTACTAAAGTCCATGCAATTTTCACAACGTTTACGTTTTAACGGCTTAATTAATGTTTGGTATATTGGTAGATCTTTTATTTTATTTTACACAAAACAGTTATACAATAGGAGCATTACTTAAACCATGGTTTGGTATGTTCGTAGATAATAAAATAAGTTTATTAAGAAAGCGAATTGTTATAAATGTATGGTTGGGCCACCAAAATTAATAACCCTTCAAAAGAGATGTACCTACCTATCTATTGTTTGTTTGATTTAGTGTGATTTAATTCTGAACGTTCATACTGATGGCTGTTTATGTTCTGGCTGCAGTCTTTAAAGTGTATCTATTCCTTTTTTATTACGCATCAATATATTATGTGCCATAGCAAAACGGCAGTACATATTCCATCGGTGTAGTTCCAATTCTGCCTACAGGCATTGAATGTTGTATTGTGTAACATAATGAGTGTGTTGTCGGATAGGTAACACGATGTTGTCACATGTTTTGCCGCTTGGCTGTGTTTTGTATACCGTTAACCCGATCTGGGAATAACACCATGCTTTGCCAATAAGCAGCGGTTATTAACCTGCAGTTAACAATAAACGTTTTACGAGTAAGAAAATTTCGATATCGCCTCATAAGAATTCAGACTGTCGGACAGAATTCTATTAACTTGACTGTAGGTATTAGTAAGTTATGATAGCGCTAGAGCTGACAGACATATTTCGAGAAGTGTTTGAGGCGTCATAAATTCATGTTGAATCGATTATGTTTGTAATATCCGAAAACCAAGTAACACTAAACACCTATAAACTTACATAACAGTAGTTCCCGTTAAAATGAAAGCTTTTCGGGTGTTAATTTTTGATTTCCTGACATTCCATCTTGACGTTTAAAAATCTTTGGTTCTAGTCTTATCATATGCGTACGCGTAGGCTCGTGTCAGCAACAGTAGGTAATACGTGAGGTGCTGAGATACGAAAATTGAGCAGGTTGTGTAACCGATACACTCCGGATATGAGCAGCAGAATAGCTAAGGGACACGTCTCGGCAGATAACACGCTGACCTGATAGGTTCTCGATACCGAATGTCTTCCAGTTGAATAGAAATTGTTCTATCAGAGATGGATAGGACTAGGTAAGATGATTTTGAATTTCGAATAAAAATCTTCGGCAACTACACGTTCTCAATCAAAAATCAAGTCATAAAGAAGCTGCTTCACTCAAAAGGACCTAAAAATTGATAAATTACCTTGACAAATAATAAAAAACTAGCTTTCAAAAAACATTTGATAAAATTGGTTTAACCGTTTGGATACAGGTATATAAAAAGAATCGAAAACAATGGACTTTGCTTGCTATTTAAGAACGTTTGAGCTCAGAAGTTAATCAATGAGTAGGCACAGACCTACAGACATTGTGAGGTACTTATCTAAACACAGTATTTATGACATGAGTACTTTCAAACCTTTACGGCCGCATTGCTGAATGATAATTATGAGTACCACGAGAGGTAATAGAATTGTGGTAAATAAATCGGCTCGTTGCTATAGGGAACCTTGTAACCTTTGTATGAGTTATTATTCGTTTTGCATTAATTCAATGCGAGACCTACCTTTGCGGAGTAGGTACCTTCGCTGAAGAACTTGCCAGGTCGCTCAATAATTCAAAATACAATGCTTGACACCCTGTAATAGTTTATGGGCTACATCGGAAAATTATATACTGAGAACATCGTAATGTATTTTAAACTTTGCAGTTCATTAGCAAAGATAAATTTATCTTCAAACAGTTATACCTTAAAGTCTGCAAGGGACTTAAAATTTTAAAAAGGCTTCGAGGCGAACGTCTTATCCTCATGAGTAGCAAAGTACCCGCATACAACCTTAGATATATTTTTTTCGCTATTTGAGGTTGGATGCGGGGTGTCCATTGGTTGCAGTGACCACTTAATATCTGGTGGCCTGCATGCCGTTTTGCTACTCAATAACTACATAATATATAAAAAGGCAACATTATTAAGAATACCAAAAATACATTAATGACGCCCAATTGTATTAAGTGCTGAGATCCTGGGACGAAATCGTCACTCTCAAAGTATTATGCGACTTTACAAATGAGTGCCGGTCGTCTAGAATAGTCTAGGTCCGTAGTTCCCAAAGTAGTCCAGGTGGACGCAGCCCCAGGGGTCCACGGGTCAAAAAAGCTATTAACCAATCAATTCTTATTATTTTTGTCGAAAACTATTAAATTCGTAGTTGGAATTCAACCGCAATGCAAATTTCCATAGTTAGGTCTAATCTCCACATTTTTGAAAAAAATAGCGGAAACCTCGGAGTTACCTAGGTGGTCACTATAAATCAACTGTCTATCCTATGAAAAATTGCTTGTTTCACGGTGGGTTACGAGCTAAAGTCCCTCTATAAATATACAATAATACTATAGCTGCCCGCGAACCCAGACAATCAGGGTTCGCGGCCGCTAGCATCCGGTGGCAAAATATCGCTTCATATAAGTATAATCAAACTACAAAGTGCAAATTATAGAATGGCTTGTGCAAACTCACTCACCAGCGAATTCGGCTAAATATATGACAGAGATAACCTAGCGTAACTAATTACACAAATAAGCGCCCGCGAACATCACAATCGATATAGTTCCCATAGTGTTACGCGATCCGAGTAAAATTTCAACTTCCTGAGTTTTCCAACGTGCGCGTCCTCGGTGAGGCCGCCCAAGGCCTTCGCAAATTGCTATCAACAATTGGCCACCATTGTGCGAAACTTGGTACTGTAACCGGCATCTATTTTTCCCCATCAAGATATTCATTACTGCTAATTCCTATAATAATATAACGTTAGTAAAGCCATTTGCCGGTGATGGCAGGAGGGACCTTGTGTTGTGATGTTAATTTTTTTTATTCCGCATAGGTACGCATTCGATAGGCATTTTATCACTAACTGTGTAATGTTTGTAAACAATATCGAATAAAAATCCTGCTACATTGTGAGCTTCTTCTTTTTACCTGAAGAAATGTTTTTATTTATTTTGAATATTCTTACAATACAGATAATAATATATGTACTCAATATTCTAGTGGTCACTGATGGAAAGGCCGCCATGAATTATATTTGTAAGTTTGATTCTTATTGAGTTTCGTTTTTAAAAATAATTTGTTCAAAAATGTTTCATTACGACATTGGCAGACGTTAAAAATTCATACAGTTAAGTTACTTTAATTCTTTATAAACGTAAATTAAATAATTTTTTGATTTAATTTCATTTGTAGCTGTTTTATACCCACATAAATTATATCTACCTGTAATTTATGTCCATATGAACAGTCATTGTCAAGTGTTACATTTCTTTATGAGTGCAATGAACATAAAAAAGGGTGCATAGATTAATTATTCTTCACGTACCTATTATTTACTTGCATCTCTATTTATTTCATATTTTACTCATAACTATAAAATTTACATGATCTATTATGTTTACTTGTATAAAAAATTTAAGATGATTGCGTCTGTGAAATAAAAACCAAAAGAAATATACGCATATCATTGCATACGAGGTTTTACAAATCGGCATTATCATTTTCAGCATATTAACATTTAACATTATTGCACTATAAAATAGAGGAAACATCGTACACAAACCTTCTTAACTAACATAAGAATAAAGATCGCGTACATTAATTAATTACAGGTACAGGAATTAATTTGATTTATAATATCTATCATTAATCAAACGTTCATGTTTTAAGAACGAATTGCAGTAGGTATTTAGTGGAACAAATTAACTCACTCATTTTAATGTAAGGACAGCGACGCGGACTAATGGCTATTTATGAAGTAAGTTCACGGAGATATCTTGTATTACAGTGTTTCCCAAAGTATTTGAATGCGCAATTTATGAGTTCAAAATTGGCAGCCTCCTATTAAAACTTTAGTTAATTGCAACCCTTTAATTTCCCACTGTTGGGCACGGGTCCACTGTCTGCCCACAATCAGGGGAGGCCTGCTCCATTGCGAATTGGTGGAGAAATGGGCTGAAGGGCAACACGTGCTGCGATGTTTGATAAGGATGATATTTAATGACTATTATCGTATCGATAAAAACTTTAGTACTTTGCAACTATCATAACGATAGCCCTGTTTGTCAATTGCCTGTTAGGATAAGGATAAGACAGGAGTTCTATGTCGTCTTCTTCATACTCATTCTGACCAGAAACTCAACTCCTTTGGTCATTTAACTGAAAATGTTCTCAGTATGTTTTAATCTATAGATATCGTATCATATATTAAAATGACCAATGATGGAAACCGTATCAATCTTTCCGAAAATAAATTTTGAATAATTTTTTTTTGCGACAGCTAAAGCGAGCCTGAAAACAGTTACCTAGGGACAGAGAGGAGTTCGTAACCCACAGGTTGAGATCCGCTGTTCAATCTGTCTGTGTACGATCTACAGGAATGGCTTGCACTCTGCTACGACCTCTGGCGGAGGATGTATTTGCATAAAAACGGATTCATTTAATGCTTCTTATGGCTGGGAAAATTCAGTTTTTCTCGTTTTGACCTTCAGCGTAAAACGATATTCTTATAGATAATGAAGACACCAAACGTAATTTTGTAATTTTAAATGTTCTATTGTATTGTGCTTATAATAAAATAAATTAAAAAAAAAAACTGTAATTCAACGCAAAAGGCAATACGTAATGATTATTATTATAATTATTTGTCATGTCAGTTTAAGAATTTTAAATCGTTGGTACGATATGTCAGTCATCTTCATGTAGAAATTTCACTAGTTATACTTATAGGATCATTTTCTTGGTAAAACTTCTCACAAAACCAAATTGGATATGCCAAACACTTCAAATTTGAAACTACATGTTTAAACTTGAATCATCTCTATAAATGTTAAAATTTCTGAAAAATTCTGTATTTCAGTTAATACTTTTATGCAAAATTGTCTTAAAATGAAACAACAATGTGGTATAAAAACTACGTAACTATTTGCTATCGTTCCGTCACGCGTTGATCTCTTTTGTACCGCAGATGTATTACGTAAAGAAACCGTTTTGAATTAATTATTGTGCTATAAATATTCATAATATAGATAAGTAGTATCACGTATAATCGTTACTATAACGGACTGCATTCATTGTGATTATTTTATCGCAGTTCTTGAGGATTGCGTGCGGCCTAAGTATTTTTGCATGGGGGTTCCAAAGCATCGGTTATTTTAAGAAACATTACAAAAAGGAAACTCTTAATAAATATTTATAAATTCAATGAAAACATAACGTTAATGATTGTAAAAATCTATAAAATATGTAGTTAATGTTAAACTGTTTATATTTGCATTTACATTATTCATCAATAGTATATTATATATTATAAACCGTATATTTGTATCCACATAATTATGTATTCGTATAGTTACCTAATGTAATGGTTGCAATTTTTCAGATGATTTTTTTTGTAATTTTTTCTTGAGTTTTATTAAGTAACAGTTCATAATGTTTTTAGTTGAATACTTTTTAAACAAAACTTGATTGAAGCAAGGACGTCTGCTTCGATTTTAATATTGCGGCCGCGCATCCCTTCTCTTAGACGATTTTTACATCACTGTGGCTTATGTTTATTTATAATATCGTTTTGCACGTTTTCGCTCACGTACCTTGTCCGTTCCTCGTTATTTATTGAAGAAGCAAGTGAGGCCACATACAGTGTACAACGTGGCAACAAAGTGGCAAAGTTAGCAAACAAAAGTGGCTATGGGTTGGGTTGTCCAAAGAGCTGATTAACGCCTGCGACCGCTTCGTAGCAAAAGGAGCAACAGAGTTAGGACTGATAGTTTGAAGAAGTTTATGAGAAATCGTTGATTTCAGAAGGCCCTGGATTGAAATAAATGGCATCGATATAAAAGGCTACGAGGCGATGGCAGCCATCCATATAGCCAGAAGTGCTGTATGTATAAGTAGGATACCGTGTCAGTTCTAAGGACATTCATAGAAAATATTCTTTAATATTGTATATATGGCAACAACAGCTTCCCTATTGAAGTAATCTATCCATACATCATTCAAATTTTACAATATGTACGAGTATTATTATAAAAATTAAATATCACCTGCTGTTACGGTGAAGGAAAACATCGTGAGGAAACCTGCATGCCTGAGAGTTCAGAAAAAAAAAGATCTCAAAGGCATGTGAAGTCCACCAACCCGCACTAGGCCAGCGTGGTGGACTAAGGCCTACATCCTTCTCATTGTGAGAGGAGACCCGACCCTGTAGTGGGTCATTAATGGGTTACTGACGAGTATTTATAATGAATGTGAATGTTGAGATCGCTACGATTATTTTAAGATTTCTATCGAAGGTCTCTTCCTACCCTACTTAGTAAACATTACATAATTAAACATGTTTAAAACAAGATCTTTTTGTTGAGAAAAAAACGAGGGTGTATCGCTATCGTAATATTATTATCAACGAATCATATGAAGAATACATTTGAATTATTCATGGTTATAATTGTCTCAATTTTTATTTGGCGTTCCGGAAATACGTAGCTATTATCGCGTTTTGTTCTTGCTTTATTAATTGATGGCCAAGGTCGGAAGACAATAAACGTAAGCATTACCACGCCCTGTATGGCTAACGTTTGGTCCGAAATGAAAAGGAAAAATGATGTAGGTATCATACTTGTCGTCCTATTAATAAAACTAATAGATGGATTTTTAAGCGTTCGGTGAATTGTTTTGAATGTAAATATGGTCGTGATAAAATATAAATAGGGACATGATATGCAATTGTGTGAACTCAAAGTGTGTCACACACTTTTCTGTCCCATTTGGGAACCATTTAATGAATATTCTTTTATTATTTGAAGAAAAAGGTTTTATTAAGTCAGATAAGCTCTAATCTAAAATTTCTAAAAATTTTACTAACATTTTTCTTTGAATTTCTAGTCGTGGTAATTATTAAACCACAGATTTTATGTAGGATTTTGTAGCTGGTGTAGAAAATTGAATTTTGTTCTAGTTAAGTACTAGTTACTCAAATCATATAAAATTTGCAAATATGAATTGTGCTCTGTAGCTGATGTCATAGTATTTTTTTTAATGCTGGTATCAGAAAAAGGACTACAATGTTTAATCAGACAATGTATTTGTATACTTTAGAGCTTATGACTAAATTATGCTTATGACTTTTTACGAATTAATTAAATTTCATCAATCAAGGCTTTACACTACTGTGTAAAGCCTTGGTTAATTGAGGTTACTACCTCAATTAACAACTAAAAGCACAATGTGCCATGGAATACATTACGCTCGCATTAACATTTGAAAGTAAACACAAAGTTTAATATTCAATGTGATCTGATACGTCTCAATCGCCGAGTGGAAGCTGTGACATAAATTTTTTGCTCCTATAGGTAGACGTCCGCATTCCTCAACCAGCCTCGATACTCGGCAAAATACAAGATTGAACGTCCATACTTCTGATACCAGCTACACAAAGGATGGTTTAATGACACGTGCCATCGCCAACGAACAAATATAAGCGACGTAATTGGAGCGACGTAGAACATTTAGGTGCAGTCTAATCTGTAACCCACTGTATGCTGATTAAATATATAGGTGGCAGTTGCCAATGTGTGCTTGATAGCGTTAAGTTAAGTTATATCGGATGCGGTCCGATTTGGATAGAAAAGACCGCTAATGACCAAAATTACGAGGGCAGGTAAGACCAGTAGGTGCCGATTGTTATTGATAGATTTAGGTCATAAATATTGGTGGATTCTCTGTAAAGTTGCTCCTGTATTTCGCTCAGGGACATACTTTCTCCCGCCTCTAGTGAAATAAAGCTGAAAGAAAAAAATGTTTAGTGTAATTGGGGCCATTGAGCATTACAGCAACGTTTCTCCAAGCCTCACCCATTTTGAGTAGATGTCGTTTACCTATTAAAGATAGTAGATACCTAACCGGATTTAGATGCTTAAGACAAGTCCAATATCGCATATCGGTTATCGCTTGTAGGTAGAAACAATTGATGCAGCTTTTCAATTGAATATAGCCCCCTGATCGTTTTGTATGATGCCCTGGCGCGTTGGCGACTCGTACCTATCGAACGAATTAACGGACTTTTCTGACAGAACTCCGTAACCGGTTCCGTGGCTTGTTCCATTTTATTCACACATTTCCTCAATTGGTTTTTAATAAGATCCTCGGCCGAGTTGTGCATGATAAAGTATTATGATCAACTCCATTGTCTTGAATTGTAACATAAGTCTTTTTCTATGATTCCATTCTTTTTCAGCTAAGCGTTACAAAAAGATAACAGATGGTTTTCATAAAATAAGTTTATTTCAATTTTTGCAAAACTCTAAAATCAAAGCCCAAAGTTGCAGTCAGAAACGTGTTGTCATAAATATTAAGCCAACCGGTTTACCTAAATAATCACCACATACGATAAATGTTAAAAATAATAAACAAGATACTGCTTACTTGGTAGTCAAAAAGAAAATAAAATACGTAAAGCGTGTAAAAAATAATTTGTTTTTAAAATACACAGAAACTAAAGAAATAAAATGACCGAATGAAATTCGATCGTTTATTCTCACGCGGGAGATATAAATAAAAGGTGATCCCTAGACACACAGACGTTATCCAGTATGTAATTTAATAAATATGTAGTTGAACAAGTTTTAAAACTGCTAGTTCCGGGTATGGTTCCCAGATAAAGGTTCTATACGACCATTTGTTTTATTTGTCTCCCCTGGCGAGCTACTATGTACCTAACATACATATCTACCTTACCTTACATCGTATTTCGTCCGGATAGCGAAAAGAAAGTACCTAAGATGTCCGGAAAAAGAAAATGCCTATGATGTATCCACTATTCAAACGTTTCTGAAAGCAATGTATTATGGGAGTACATTTAGAAATTAAGTCTGAATGATTGAAACATTCTATACAGCGAGAGGTAGGATTTCGACTCAATCAATATCAACTCGGCCCGATAAAGAACAAGATGGAGTTGCCCCAAAAAAAAAAAAATTTTGGCCTGACTGACAATAACTTAACATTTGATGGCCTGCAAACTCGTTTCCTTCTCGTTTCCTTACTAATATTATTGAGGAAAAAGTTGCACATAGTAAGAACTGATTGGTTTTAGTATTCAAAAGCTACAGTTGTAACGGGTCGGTCAACGATGCTGGCGCCGGCTGCCGTATTATGCTAGGGATGCTCGATCCAGTTGCTTCGTATCGATATTTTGAATCGCAAATTCGATATTTTGATACGATCCAGTTGATCGATCCAGAACCAATTGTTAAAAAAATAGTTTTTTTGGAGCCATTATAAAAAATCTTACATTGTTACAAAATTTAGGTCTAAAACGCATTTTTAGACCTAAACGCATTTCACACACAAGTATTCTTATGAATAACATAAGCAAAAAGTTGGAAGTACTAATATACAATAAATGGAACGATACTATCACGTGTTTTATTAATGTTAACAGAATTATACGCTAGATGTATGTACAGTATGTACAGTAAATTTGATTCTATTTGCCGCTAGAGTAGGCGTGATTTTTTACATTTCGATACTATACACTACAGGGTAATATAATACGATTTTTTCGATCCGATTCCCCATGCATTTGCATCGATCCAATGAGCGGATCGTATAATTATTGTATCAATACAAAAATCGATTAGTGCGAATGCCATTGTATCGTTCCAGTTAAATATCGATATAGATCAAGCATCCCTATATAATGCAGCCCGGCGGCGCCTCTCGTCTTCTTTGCATCTCAATTTAAATTGAAAGCAGCCTTAATTATTTCGCAACAATGACCCCTAGCCGGATCGGCAACGCGATCGTTCCGTATAAGTAACTAATTCATAAAGTTGTATGCTAACAGTTGGTTAACATACATGATACATGACATAATTGCACGATCGTGTGTAACTAAGAATTTGTAAAAATGTTAAGATGGCATCAATAAATATTAATACAAATAAAATGACAATAACAAATACAGTAGTAGGTATTTAAAACAAGAATTAACTATTAATTTATGAGTGTTTAATGGAACTATCAATATTAATTAGCTCGATAAAAGAGAAAAGTTCATCATAAAGAAGAAAAACGTTTATAATTCGGCAGTGGAATTTGAGTATTTTGATAAAAGCCAAATTTAATAATATCATCGAACTAAGCAAACGCCGAGTTTGCAATTATTGAGTAGATATGTAAAATTAATTTTAATATTATTTTAATAACATTGATCGTTTATTTCTGCTTAGGTAAAAATTTCTTATAATTCTTAATTTACACCTGAAAAGATATAGGTAAAAACCTAAACATAAGAAACCTCTGTAAACATTAAGCAAACCGATATTCACGCAAGTAGTTAGTAGATATCCTTAATTTCATTGCGTGGATCTTGAGCCAAATACGCATAGTTGATGTTGACAACGATCGAAACAATGCCATGTAATCCGGTGATAAGCCTAAACACGTTTGCGGATCGATTACGGATGCAATGTGCGCAACCTTGGTTACATTCACATTGTGGTGCGTGTTGCAAGTACACCGAGAGTACGTCTTAGAATAAGTTTATCGCGCACAACATCACGCTATATTATCGTTAATTCCTCGTGACAATTAATCCGCTGGTTGCATCTGGTTCGAACTGAATAAATCTGATGTTAAACGGTTGATGAGGACTCAGGCGGTTGCTTGACCGAGTCATTGATCCCGCTCCAACTCTCTTGTTATTTTGAGCAAATGTCTGAGTAAGTTAGGAACATCAAAGGACTGGTCTAATTACGCACTACTCAATATAACCAAAACCAAACTAACCAAAGAAATTTTCAGCGCTGTCAATGAAGAAGTACCTTGCTTAATAAGAATTATAACAAAAGCATATACTGCAAGTTCAGCTGTTGGTGATGAATCAGTATGAAAATAACAGTTTAGTATTGTCGTACGTAAAGCCAAGTGTTGTCATCGTTACGCGGAATAATTTATCCAAAGTTTCCTACCATATCAGGGCTGACGGATCTTTTGATGTTTTGTTTTGTTATCCAGAATACCAGTCATGGAGTTTAATTAATTAAACTGCCTAATGGTTATTAAATGGGTACCTATTAAATGTACAACTGAACCGAGATCTAAGATAGCAGATCTTATACTAAGAATAGACTCGTACAAAAATTCATAGTAAGTAAGTAGGTTCAAGTGTGCCGACCAAGTCAACATGTCGCATAATGGCAACAAAATCTAACGATCTAAGTTTCACTTTCAGTCTGAATATCTCACAGAATGTTATACGATTGATTTAAAAAACTTCTTTTTTTTACACATAAATTGTATTCAAGACTGACATCAATCTTTCACAATATCAGGCTTTAATATACAACACATTAAGATAAGAAACAACTTCTTCATAACCTATTGCTTCATTTACAGTAGGCATTTAATAAAATTAATAGTAATCTAAGCATAACAACGTATAAGTAGAAATATAACTTATTGTAGGTACACCTCAAAAATTATATTTTTGTGGTTTTCACCAATAGATAGCATGAATTTTGACAGTTTCATTTACAGAGATTTTTTTGTAAACTTTCAAAAGTACCTATTGAGCAACTTTCCGCATAAAATTATGAAAAGCCCGGGTAACTGGAACCCATCAACAAAATAAATCAATCTTACTGTATCGAACACTTTGTGTGCTGTAAGTTGATATATTCAGAGCAGGAATTTCCAAATAGGAACCGGTACCTGACAACCCTGCCTTTGCTGAACACAATAGCTTATAGACCAGTCAGTTTGAACATTTAATTCACAATAATTCCAAAAGTTTTCAAACTTCGGTCAAGTGAATGGTACATTGGGACGACAATAAATCTCATTTTGCAACCTTGTCCGCAGTCCGGAACATTGCTAAAATTGCAATTAAATTAATTTTTGCTATATGGTCGTGAAAAAAATTCCAAAAGTTCTGCAAACTTGGAGTGGTGTTAAATATATTATTTTACATCACGTGTCAAATTTGCAACCAATTTAAGTGTACGGAACATTCTTTTTTATTAAAATTAATGTTTTTCTTTATTAAACTGAAGGAAAACGTTCCAAAAGTTCTGCAAATTTGACAGATATATCGGAAAAATATACCGAACGATTGTATAAATTTGCAACCTTTTACGTTGACCGGAACATATTCATTTATAATTCTTTTTAATTCGTGGTCATTTTTTCGAGTAAGGTGGTCTCGGAATAATTACAAAAGTTTTGAAACTTGGTTGCAAACTTCGAAAACATCTATTCTGATGCATTTGCAAATTTGCAACCTCATACGCGATCCGGAACTTTATGCAATTTGCAAAAATGTAATTTAAATTACATGTAATATTATTACATTTTTGCAAATTGCATAAAGTTCCGGATCGCGTATGAGGTTGCAAATTTGCAAATGCATCAGAATAGATGTTTTCGAAGTTTGCAACCAAGTTTCAAAACTTTTGTAATTATTCCGAGACCACCTTACTCGAAAAAATGACCACGAATTAAAAAGAATTATAAATGAATATGTTCCGGTCAACGTAAAAGGTTGCAAATTTATACAATCGTTCGGTATATTTTTCCGATATATCTGTCAAATTTGCAGAACTTTTGGAACGTTTTCCTTCAGTTTAATAAAGAAAAACATTAATTTTAATAAAAAAGAATGTTCCGTACACTTAAATTGGTTGCAAATTTGACACGTGATGTAAAATAATATATTTAACACCACTCCAAGTTTGCAGAACTTTTGGAATTTTTTTCACGACCATATAGCAAAAATTAATTTAATTGCAATTTTAGCAATGTTCCGGACTGCGGACAAGGTTGCAAAATGAGATTTATTGTCGTCCCAATGTACCATTCACTTGACCGAAGTTTGAAAACTTTTGGAATTATTGTTAAATTTTCGATTTTTAATGTTCAAAATGACTGGACTATTATGTGTATACGTTTCTTAACGGGACATACTATCGCGAAAGTCTGTTGTCTGTTATTCGTTAAGAAACGAATCTTGTCCGATCAAAGTGTTGTTCCTAAGCAATCTGTTGCCATGCGTCATGGTAGTATCGTAGATAAAAAAATGATCATCATGAGTTACATTTTATTTTGTTTTTGAGACGCATTGCATACATAACAAATTAATTAATGCACGTTTCATTATTAGGTTTCTAACCTGCAGAACGATTTTAAAGTCGTTTTATGACTATAGGTACAGACGATTAATTGTGTCAACAAATGATCCCAAGCTGGTTATAAGACAGAAGACGATTTAACAATTTATATTAAGTTAAACAATTTATGTAACAAATTATGTATTAATTTTCATAATAATTCATGTACATTGAGCCAATTTCAATCAAAATATAATAAATAGTTTAAATATTTCATCAGTTTTTTTGTTAATATTTTTTTGTTAATACATACATGTTATGTAAGTATTACGAGTATTCCTATCTAAGGCTGGTAACCCTACACGGCAACATAACCGGGACGACGCGACGGGGACGACGACTAGTTAAGATTGAGAAACTCCCATGCAACACACGACTACTAGTTTCAAATAACGCTTAATAAGTTTATTAAGTTTGAAACTAGTAGTTGAACCTCGAATATAAGAACGTAAGCCGTTCTTTCGTTACAAGTAATATTTCTTTAATTTTTAATTTCGTTACAAATAATTTCGTTACCAATGTGAATTTCCTTGGAATTCTTGGTTGGACGCTTCGTGCGAATATAGGAGGTTAAATATCACCAACACCAATCCGCATATTTAAAACTTGGCAATGAACTTCGTTGTGGACTGTACTTCCCAGAAATAAGTATTTATGTTATTTCTATCCTATTCCCGTAAGACGCCATTTTACGTAGAATATTAGCAATTATCTATAAGCTGACTTGAAATAAATATTTATTTTTTTCTTTGAATAGTTACGATACGCCGACTTGCGAATAAAAAATGAAGTAACTTCCTAGTACGAGTACTTCACAGTACTTCACAGCTACATATCTTTTTTGGAGTATTCTAGACGAAAAAAACTTATATGATTCTGACGACATTATAATATAGCGACGCTATCAGCACAGTTTTTACAAACAAATCGACTATCTTTTTAACTCTAATTCGACCATATATCTACCTAATTTGTTGTTCGAATATCCTTGCATTTTTCACGCATTCATACAATTTTAAAAGGTTTTATTACTATATCTCGTAGTTTTTTTATAAATATAAGGAATGTATGGTATGTGTAACACGTGTAATATGTAAGAACAACTAAAAAGCATGCGGTCTAACAAAAAAAAATAGTTTTATGTTCAATTATGCAATGCATGTACATGTTTGCTATAAATAAGTGAGAAAAAATTTAAAAGGAAGGTATCTTATCTACTTCTGTGGCAATTTGTTTCCGAGTGTACTCGAACAGTTGGATTATTACCTAAACAAGGCTCACAAAAAGCCTTCTGTTATTGAACTTTGTGGGGCTTGAATTAGACATCAACGTATCTCCAACATCCGTCTGTTTTTGTGAAGTCTGATGATAATAAATGTAATTTTGCGCGCGATCGCCTACATTTTGTACGGTTTGGACTCCGAAGGCATCTATTGTGGTGTTCTTCAACCTTTTGAATGCGTGGCCCCCTAACGACTTCCGTGAATTGTGGATGGATCCACAATTAATTTATTAACTGCTATTATTTTATCGGGAGCTGTCATTTCTTTTTCATATTATATTTCATTTTTAACGTTATTTCATTTATTATAGAATTTTTACATTTTGTTGAACTTTACTTGGCTTATGTTCACAAAACATGAGACTTTGTGATTGTTTGTGAGTTGTCCCTCAATATTTATTATAACAACATGTTTATGTATTCCGATTAATTTCGATTATATGATAGGAATCGTAAAAAATAAACATACGACGCTGCGTTCTACACAAATTAAGAAAGTAGTACTAAGTAGTGTATTACACACATACTCGTAGTTTCTTACTTCCGACTGTTTTTCTCATTAATGCAGCACGTGTTTTTATAAATTCAATTAAGAGATCGCGTCGATGTCTATATCCAAAGACCTTAATGTGGCGCCATACTCAAAGGTCGTAAGTTGAATTTGCTTCATGAAGTGTTTTTAATTTTTAACTGTTTTAGTTGAGGTCACGTGAATATTTGGATCTATTTAATTTATAGAAAGCAAATATAATATATTTTTATTTCCTTTATAGGAGCAGCAATAAATCATATCTGCAGACTATGGTCAACTAATATAAAGTTTAAAAAATATTTATGTATTAATTGATTTAGTACATACATAAACTCTTGAAGGGTACGATCTTTGTTCTAGTGTAGCCAAAAGGTACTTACTGATGCCAGGCTATACTTAGCCTGGCATCAGTAAGTACCTTTTGTAATTAAAATGTTTTAATTAATTTAAACGTTAGTGTGGTAAATGATTTATCACATTGTATTCCAATTTGGTTTAAAGTATGTGTGTTCCAGGGTGCCATTAAAGTTTTATCGACACTTAAATGTAATTTTCGCTTTCGTCGATGCACTAATATGAATAAAATAAATGTACTTAACTATTTTGTTATACATAATAGTACCGACCACCATTCTTGGAGGTGTTGGCTTATTAATATTATATTATATCTACACCTAACATGCACAAAATAATACCTACTTTACTATTCCAAGATAATCCAAAGATTATCACAGCTTAATTTTTTTTATATTTAAGTTAACAAATTGATATGAAAGTATGTCATAATATAGAACATAATAAGTATTAGATTACTAATGTACTCATGTCTCATTAATACTACATTCATGATATTAATGCCATGCAGTTTATGACTTGTGTCTGCACTCGGCGGAGAGTTGCTTATTCATAGTCTAGGACTAGCCTGTAATGCACGACTAATTATAGACGATCCGCGATCTAAAAATATCCTGCACAGGAGCGGATCGAGCTCTTACTGCGACTAGTTTCTATGAATCCCTCGAGGAGCTAAGTCTAGAGTTAGCTTAAATGCCAGCCGATCTATTTTTACCTGCAATACTTTCTTGAGAGCTCTTTAAATATGCTCCCACTCGACGAGCCGAGGACAAGTTTGACTAGTTTCCTGCAAGACTGGAGTAAACGTATCGATATTTCTCGAGTCACCTATGCGACTCCGTACTCCGTCGACCGTAACGCTCCTATTCGATGCACCGAAACTCATTTTTATGTAAGAATCTCTCGTCTAGACGACTCGTCCATTGTGCATATTAACTATCGTCATACGCGTTACACCTAGAAACGCCTTAAGAGGATTCGTAAAGAAATGAGGAGGTAGAAAAACTGTTTGTTACGCCAACAACGATTCAGTGAAAGTGGCCGCTGGCGCCGACCGCTTCGGTTTGCGAAAGGCCTATCGTTCGATGATGTTTAAAGGAAATTCGCGGATCTATCGCGTCATGTGGCTTTGAGTACGCTTTCCTTGCTACGTGACGAATAACCGGTATCACATGGATGTAATGAATGTGAACCATTAATGTCAGAATGTTCTCGTGAGGACCGCTGCTATCCAGTGCGTGCGGGTTGGCCCTTAAGAGCATCGCTCAATCATCGCATGGAGCACCGTTGCGACTCATACCATGAGACTCGGCGACAATTAGACGCAAACACAAGGCCAGCTCGTTCGGCGAATCGCAGGAGCAGCTGTCTTGGACAAATTTATATTAGAACGGACAACGACTCCAGGCTATAAATAAAAGCGCATTCATATATCTGAACATTTATTTGCTCCCGAAAACGGTTTGTGTACGCACAAAATTAGGTACGTTATCAAGCCTCCAGCAACGTGTATACTAGTACCTACTTGGTATAAGTACCGACCTTTTATAATAATGTATACAAAAATATTGTTATAATTATTATTAAGAAAAAAATATAGTATTTTTCATCGCACAAATTAAAGTAATAACTACTTGAAATGGGGCATTATATAGGTACTTTTGTAGCGACAAAATAAAAAACGGGTTCAAATTTATTCACTTTCCCAATCCCAAAAAAGAAAAACAACGTGTTTTGCGGCTGCTTTATCTTTGCTCTACTTTAACGCAACTAAACAAATGTAGGTATTTCAGATTGCACAAACAGCTTAGCAGTTAGCATACTATTGTTGTTTTGGAACGTAGATAAATAGTTGCAATAATAGGTTCGCAGGAATAAGCATACCACCGAGTGATAAGGTGGAGGTTTTGCATACCGATGATAGAAGGTACTGTATACCAAGTAGGTATAAGTTCGTAAAACTAAGAATTGTGTACTAAGTATCTTATATCTTACATCAATTTTACCTTAGTTCTTAGTACATTACAAGTATCTACAGTCTTGTGTCATGTCTTACTAAGCCGAATTTGTACAAAAATAAGTAGGTATAAGAACTTCACATGTAAGTAAATTTTTGTATTCTTGTGGGAATAAAGAACTCTTAAATCTACGTACGAGTACGTAAGTTCTAAGTAAGAGAGAGAGGGTTACGTAGTAACCTCATGTACGAGTAACTTAGTAAACAATACTTAGTTCTGAATGTTTAAGACCTTACATAGCACTAAGTTATTTAATAACTGTTATTTATTAACAGATAGCGGCGATAGCCTAGTGGCTAAGAATTCCGCCTTATACTCCAGGGGTCCAGTTCCGAATCCCAGTGGCACGCACCAATAACTTTCTTACAAAAAGTTATATGCGCTTTATAAAATTAAATATCACTTGCTATAGCGGTGAAGGAAAATACCGTGAAGAAACGTGCATGTCTGAGAGTTCACAAAAAATGTTCTCAAAGGCCAGACTGGTGGACTAAGACCCACATCCTTCTCGATTTGAGAGGAGACGCGATCCTACAGCGAGACATTAATGGGTTAAAGACAACTTCTAAAATAGTCTATAAACTAATTGTTAACCTTTGTCTCCATTACTACTTCGCTTCTAAATGAAATTTTTCCTTATTTACAAAAAAATAATGTTATAACTTACACCTACCATATTGGTACATATAGGTAGGTAGTAGGTAGTAGTTCTGTACTAAAATCATTGTCTCATTAATACATTTCATTAACGCGAAACCAAGACAATGGTGTTAATTTGAAGCATTTATTATATTCATAAACATTATCCATTGTCTGTGCTTAGCACTATTTTAATTGCAACTTGTTTATTCAGCTGCAGGTACAGTAGCGTGCTCACTTAGACTTACCTACAAAATTTAAATCAATTATATATCGATACATTTTGCCGGTTGATGACAACAAAACCTCGGTTTTGATTCCTTTATTTCAAATTTTAATATTTTTAATTTTTTTTTTATATATTCCGTATATAAAGATTATAATAAATTTTTAAAAAATATTATAATTAATTTGGTTTTAACATGTTTTAATAAATTAATAAATAAGTGTTCGTAGTAGGTCAGAAAATAAAAGTTATACACTTCAAAATTGCGAGGTAAAATAGCAAAGGCGATAAAGATATTTATTTTAATTTTCCGAATCATATTTTCTCATTAAACGACGACAACGACTTCATAGTCATGCATTTCCTGTTACGTAAAATTCATACGAGCTATGATGTGTGGATTTCCACACTATACCGTAATCGTGGGACAAACGATTTATTAGAAAAAATAATCTCATTTGTGGCGTATCTCCACTAGGGCCGTATGACACTTAGCAGTATGACACGGTCATAAAAATCGGCCTATTTAAAGTAGATATAAACCACAAAAACAATATTTTATATATAAAATATTGTTTTTGTGGTTTATATCTACTTATAAACCACAAGTACCCAATTCATTTAAAAATAAATTAATCAGCATTGTATTAAAGTTATTTAATAACACAATATTGTGCTTAATTCAGTAATTGATGAAAGTCCCGTTCTGACCCGGTTGCCGGTTCAATAAATAAAAAATATTTTTATTTAAATTCGACGACCTCACTGCCGATATCAGATAACGTTATAAAATATTGTCTTTAGCACTTTAATGGACGGATATTAAGGATAATATTAACAATAATTGACGTATTTGGAACAGCTGGTAATAGTCAAAGGTGTTTTTTCCTTCTACGCAATGATACGATATGATCGGTACCTTGTCCTAGTGATAGAAGAAATGGGAAAAACTTGTAGATTCTAGGAATAGCACGTGTCACGTTGTAGTAACTACGTTGTATTTTGCTTGTTTGTAAAAGCGACAATTTTTTCATGTACTAAAGAAATGATTTGGAAAGGATAGAATACAATTCGTTTTAAACCATTAGAGACCATATAGACCATTACGAGTATATACCATAGTTAGATTAAAGTGACTTTTCTTAAAATTCAATCAAACTCAAATATTTCGAAAACCGTTGGATTTTGGATAGAGCTTCACATGGCTTAAATGATTACTTTTGAGCTCACATACTTACACGCCGTTTGCGGCAATACGTCACATAACAAATCAGCCTGTATAATTTATATGTTTCTTTGAAGTAGGACGTTTCTTCAATGGTATTTTATTGTTTTGCTTTATCTCGTCGGTGGCTGAGCTGTGGCCATCGCATAAATAATTACAGACGTTGACCTGCGCCGGCCCATCATCTGCTAGTATTTTTTATAATTGTGCCTCGCAGGCTCACACCGAGATTGCAAGTCAACACATTTGGTTTGTGTAGGTATATCCTTTAGTTCCTTTTTTATCAACACGTTAAATGTTGTGTGGCTTTTGGACAAAAGCACACAACATCAACAATCATCAGGTAGCCTAAACTCGGATACTAATTTTATATAATGAAGTGTTTTAAAGTGATGATTGAGGGTTGAAAGTGACGATTGAGGGTTGAAAGTGACGATTGAGGGTTGTAAGTGACGATTGGATTTGTACTCATATATTTCATATAGGTTTTGTGAATAAAGAATTATGAATTATGGATTTCACTGGTGATTGTATTTCTTTTGTAGATAAGTCAAAAACCTCAATGACTGTACCGCCACATTTATATTCATTGTGTTCAACAAAAACAATAGTCATCATCTTGACTCGGTACTTATATGTTGAAGTATTTATATCTATCAACCACCGTTTTATGACACATATTACGGACCAGGTCTGTTGACCTATATCGCGTTCACATAAGTACATAGCCTATTTGAAACATCAGTTAGCATGCTGCTAACACATTACTCTAATGTTGTAGCGCAGTTGATAATGAGTTTATTATGGTCAATGCAAATGAATTGTTGGTTGTCAAAGCCTATTTGCGGACAGTAAACATTTCGAGTGTCGTAAACCAAAGACGCTATCCGAATTGAAAATACAGATGTTATTTGATAACCAATTTGAAGGTGCTAAAGGTTACATTACGATTTTGCGTGAAATCATACATTATTATGAGGTACACATTAGACATGTGTAGTTCCGGACCGAAATAGTTCCTGGAACTATGTTCGACACTGGAACGATATAGTTCCTCTCCGAGGCGTCTAAACAAACAGCTTCACAGTTCCGAGCATGTCCGAGCGAACCGAGACATGCTTGAACACCGAATAGAGGCGGGTCGGTCCGAGCTTTGCCGAATCTCGTGTAGGTGCGAAAGAGATGCAGTATAAGACTGGGCGCGAAGATTGGGACAGATAATAAACAAATGTAAAATTGCTTAAGGATAATAATGTGACCTTATGTTATACGCACTAAGTACTATTTTAAGTCGAAAAATACATTATTAATGCAAATTTCGTTTTGAACTTTTGACCTTGACACCGGTACCTACCACTGACTCAATTCTTGGAATTTTGATTTATTAAAGTAAACAAACATTTCGTACGTACGTGCGGTGCCCTGATGATATTCTATTTTGCATTTCGATACGATAGTACCTAAATAAATTGTTTTACCTTTGAGTAAAGTGTATATATTGTAAATTGTAATAATATTAGTTTTAGGAAGTCTAAATAAATATAAATAATTTGTATTATAAACAATGGTTCAAAAGTGTAAAAGACTTGAAAATGGCATCCCGAAGAAAAACGAGAGTTTAAGGTTAAATACTTTCAGAACTAAATATTAATTTATGTTATTATTTGGTTGACAGTCCTAAGCCTGACAAGTATGAAGGTAAATGAATTGATACAAAATAAGTTTATTTAATTTTACCAAATACACGTCCAATGCACCGAGGAACTGTAATTTGTAGGATTTAATTTAAGACCGCCGTGGACCTGTTTAGGTATAAACAGTTTACAGTTCCTCAGCGGTCTCAGTTCCTCAGTCGGTGCTAATCAGAGGAACTATATAGTTCCCCGAACATGATAAGGGAACTAGTTCCGACATGTCAATTAACCGTTCCAGGTTCAATCCATTACCGAACATGATTTGCGCATGTTTAGTACACATGCACGAAGCGCCTATAGCCTCGTAGCTGACGTATTTATAATGTAATCGATTAATCAAGTTTAGCGACGTCTGGCGCGGTCAGTGGTGGGTAGACAGCACGATAAACCATCGGTCTTAGTTGTTATTCATGGCTCGTCGACAAATTTCGTCGGAGGTCTGTAAATGATTAAGAAACAAAAGAAACAACCATCAGATATGCACTGAACCTTTCCTGTTCTAGGAATCGTGGAAGTACTGTATAGACTACGGCGAAGAAAACAGAAGGAGTGCATATTTTCGTCCTCATGTAAGTAGGCATGTAAATTAGTACAATAAATATAAAAAAAATATTTAAGTTTTGAAAATTATCAAAATGTATTCAAACTGTAAGTACCTAAAACAAACTCAGGAAAATTCTCGGACATCATTAACGAAAAAACTCAGCGCACGCTTAATCTGTATCACACTGTGAAGCGAAAATTTTGGGTGCAATTTACAGCTCACTATGCGAACGGAGCAGTTTGTATAGTATATGGAAAATAATGCTTGAGTTCTAATATTTATAAATAAATGCATAAGAAATACATGAAATTCATCAAAAAACACGCTATGCACATAGGTTTGAGTACAGGTCAACCTGTAGACATTCCGTTACGTGTCAATTTTAATAAATTACAGTCGAATTTCGACTACTTGACTATCTCTAGTATGAAAACAGTAGGCTACAAGACACTTAAATTATGTGAAGGTATGGCGACATGCACCTAGACGTACGAGTATTAGTCATTTAGTCGCATCGATCGGTGCATAGTTATGACCTAAATGACAATGGCTTGTGGCTTACAGATATTTTTTTTTATACTATAAAAGTATTAAATTAACGTACGACCGACCTGGAACACTTGCAACTATATAATAAATATAACCGAAGTAGGTATTGGTCGACAATTTGCAATGGCCGAATCGGTGAGAAACTAAGAGAATACATTAATAGACTATAGACTAATCGTACAGAATAAAACGTACGTTTAACTGTCGTATCGTAATGTCCCATTAATGATAGTAGGTATATATTTATATAAATGATATATGGAACATTACTTTGTTACGGAAATATGTATATAAGCGATGTAAATTGACATTCATAAAGCTTATACATATATATAGGTACATTCATAATTGCAATTTGGATTATTCAAGCATGTGCATTTGCAAGTACTCAGTGCTTGGACGCATTCTTGCTATTTCTAATTCTATAAGACCTCTTCCTTGCTAATTCTGTAATGTAAGGACAATTTATACGCGAAACGCACTTAACTGATATATTTTTATAACATTTCTTTGACGAGGATAACTAGTCGTTTAGCCTTCCTGCCCTGCCTCTATATTGACAACAGACGTCATAAACTGTGAAATCCATGACTGGTTATAATGTAAATGCTTGGTTTTTTTTGATAAGACTAACCTGACTGACAAATGCTATGATTTTTACAAGTAAAGATTTAATTCTAAAAATCTATTTAATAACCTAATAAAAGTGAAAGCGACCAATATACGAGCATCTACCGTTAGGGTGAGAAAAACAATCGGTTTCAAAGTACAAAGTATAAATTAATAAAGAGTTGGTAAGAAATAAATATTATCTTTTAATGATTATTAAAATATAATAAATATTATATTTTAATTCCTGCTAGTCATCTAGTCGAAAAAAAAGTTAAATGTTTTATTTTCTCTAGGTATTAATAAGTGTAAACGCGTAAAGAAGCTGTATTCAACATCCACAGCTAGAATTATACTTAGATGCTTGAAAATAACGACTAATGAGTTCCGTCGACTCAAATAAGTATACAAGCGTTATGTACTTTAAATTGACGGAAATGATCATTAGATATAAATTTATATTTAAGTTAAATGACGTTATTACTTGATGGACGTAGTCGAACGATTGCAAATGTTCCTAACAAGTTTTAGTAGGTAACGGTTTTATAAAAGGTAAGTAAATATATTATATTTTTGGCTGCGAATATGTTTAATGGTAACACATCTTAAATTCTGTTTCAGAGAGACAAAAATAGTGGGTAGGATTTAGGGTTAGATTCATAAAATTTATATTTTACACCAGGATCTTGGTGTGAACTGTGATTATTGCATTTTACTTAGTTTAAATTTTCCCACTTTTTATTACGCACTTCTACTTGAGCTCACATTGAAATGCCGTAAACATTCGCTAATATCAACAAAGTTACCAGTAACATCCGAGCTTTAAATCATTTTATTTTGACGAGTTTTTCAATTTTTTATACTAAGTAAGTACCTAGCTTCTTGAAATCTAGAGTATTTAACATACACAATTTCGATAACACATTATTATTAAGTTTCCTTTTATCTACGATGATTTAAAGTTTATGATGACAAATGGTAGATACTTACAAATAAATATTTTAATTATTATCTTAGATTATAACTAAACGATGGCTCTGAGAATGCTGCAAAGTTGAAGATGTGGCATTCGACGTAAGATAATCGCACAACGACGCTCACCTTTTGTCCTCCGATGGGAGCGATAACATTTATGGGACGATGTGGTTACAATGTTTACATACTTAAATGGAATTCAATAGTTGCGTTATTATCACAAAATTCCAGTTGACTTCAGTAAGTATTTAACTAGCCTTTGCATCACCAGTAGGTGAAACTTGAAACTTGGGTAACGGACTAAGGGTAAGTCTAACTTGGGTGTGCGTAGGGTATAGAAACCCTTCAAGGTGGAATGAACCGAGCAGGATTCCTCAAGGTTCGTTCATAAAAACCTCATAATATTGTGAAACAAGCATGCATTTTCTCTCGCACAATCCCATTAAAACCATGTCAAACTGACAAAACAACCAAATATGTTAGCCGTTATACGCCAATGAAACTCCATCGGAAAGTCATCAAAACTACAATTACAACAACTACAACAATTATGCCGTCAGAATGAAAATACTATGATACAATTATGATTCAATTGTGATAGTAGACTCAGTCCTCATGTGGCCTCAACTCTCGTTTGTTTTAGGTATATAGTAAAAAGAATAGTACCTATTCCGAATTAGCGATACAAGAACCCGTAAATTCCATACAACACTAAAACAAAAAGTGGTGGTCATACTCGTATATTATTGGACCGAAATGGCTACACGACACCTTCTCCGCAGTGAAATGAATCGTGAAACTTAAATTGATCAAGGTTGCTGTTACCGACGACTGCGGCGAGAGTGGCCTCGTCATATTGTTGCAAGTGTAAGAAATTTAGTGCAAGTAAATGTTATATAGGTACACCATCATTATAACATTGCATTTTAGTGACTTTTCTTTTAAGATGAAGAGCTAGTCAAATTACCAAAATACTTCAGTTGAATGTTTTGATTTATCATAAAGGAGGATGTGGATCATTTGTTCCAACTTCCAAGTGTGCCTATTGAATTGACCACCCCGTTTTAGGTGGTTACGGCAGCCGGAGAGATTACTTACCTCTCCAACCAATATATTTCTCCAATAACATTTGCTGAACACAAAATATTTGCTGCTTTACCTCTAGGACAGCTATTTATAAATCTGGCCGATAGAGATATGAAAGTTCGGCTGCAATACTTTACATTAACACAATTACAAATACTAACTAACACAATTACAAATACCAATTACGCACTTTCATTACGTACTCGTACGTTACGAGGACACAATGAGGAGATTTCTATAGGAAATATAATTTTATTTGTACAAATGTGTGCCTTTAAGGTTGTGCAAATTATTTGCATATCAATAACTGATCTCTCAACAAAGGGAAGATGACGTTACCTCACAAACAGTCCGGTGTTGTTCAGAGATAGCTAATCTTGGGTCGCATACCTTAGGGTTGCTACGACGTCATTTCAAATACTAGTACGTATAGTCCATTTTTATTATTATTATTACATGCTTTTTATAATTACATGCTTTTTTATTACATGCTTTTTACATGCTTTTTATTAGCTTGGGTTGTATCTAACTATGTATGTATGTATGTATGTATGTATGTATGTATGTATGTATGTATGTATGTATGTATGTATGTATGTATGTATGTATGTATGTATGTAACGGAATCTTTGAGCACGATTTTTACCAATTTCCAGAAGTCTAATCAATTGGAAACTTTGCATACGTATTAAGAGCCAATGACAATGCAATAATTCGTTAACAGTTTCCCATTATCCTTGTTAGGACCGCCTGGATTAATTAATTCTTTTATAGATCCTCTCTAAGGGAGTAAGAGAGATAGAGCTAGCGCGCGATCTAACTTACTCTTTCGCTCGGCAGTCGGCAGATACTCTTTCTAGGCAGATACTTTTTCAGGGTGGTAGTTGCATTTTTCACCTTGTTCGTCGAAAAATTGTTGAATGTCAAATCCAAAATCACAATAATTATAATATTTAGCTTTTTCTATTACAAAAATACACTTATTATTTATGAATGACATTTCCTATTGACAGTTTCCATCATAGATTTATTATTCTAATAACTAACGTTAGAGATCGGCAATGTGAAAGAGAAAAGACTGAGGATACAGTATGTTAGAACGAGAAAGATATTGACTAGACAGATTGGCAGTTGCATTGTCAAGAAAAAATCTCGCCGTATTTTACAAAATAATAAGTTTCAATTAAGAAAAAAGTGTTCAGTTATCGTGATTTATAATGGTTAAATGTTCAGTGCCTGGTTGTAGCTCATCTCAGAAATTATTTATACTATATAAGTACGATTTATACTATATAAGTACCATTTCATACTATATAAGTACGATTCAAATGTCTCTTTGGTAAAATAAACGATTTCAAAAGACTTTATGCACTAATGTATAGAAGAGGACATGATATTTTATCACATTAATGTTTCAAATGCTTAAGAATTTATTTTAAGAAAATAATGAATAGGTACAAAAATGTTCCCTATTTCTAACGAAAGTTTTGTAGAAGTAGAGATTGACAGTATCGATAACAGGTTATCGATATGTACTTAACTGGCAAATATACCAACATGCCACAATAACGATAAAGTTATGACTTTTATAACTTTTTTTATAAGTATGAAATGGTGGAAATTTCCACCGCTTCCAAACAAGTATACAACATTTCATAGGTGTAATTATGTATGTATGTAGATATGTTTGTCTTATCTATACATTATCATTACAGGTTAGGTACATTGAAGCCTGTTGGCTTCAATGTAACAAACGTTGTTAGTCTGGAAAATACTCCGAGGAAAATAAAAATGAAAAAACTATCAATCGTCCTAAAAAACGCTTAGATATAAAACAAAAGAAACTTAACAATTTAAGGACACAAAAAAACGGATTTCGAAGAGGGTGGTAAAATTAAATAAAGTAATAAATAATTTAGAAAGACTTTCTGGTGTTCAAAATAGTTCTAATGCTGTGATGGACTCTTAAATAAACATATAATAGAATAAACATATTTTCGTTTTTGAGCTTGTTTTAATACTGACCCTTTTGTTCTTGGTTGTTCCTATTCCAAAGAAATCAGAACTATCGGCCATGCCCAACTCGCAGTTAGTCATTAGGCGTTGTATGGTCCAAATTCAAAGTTGAAGTCAAAAATATCGAAAGCGCGTGTGGCCATCCCTATTGTACGTGCACGCATGTATAGCGCACTCAATTAATGCATAAATTTTTTGCTTTCACCTAAATCGCTTGACAGCCGATCTACCTAATATTATATCTATGGTTTCCATAGTTACTTTGACTTTCTATGGCTGCATGCATTCCACTAATAAGCGCCCCCAATGATCAAAATGCTCATTTAGTCGTTCCAGATAAATTATTAACAATTTAATTTAATTAAGTTATTCATTAATTTATGAATTTAATTTGTTAGTTTTATTTACTTAATATGCAATACCTAAAAATGGTAAATATAGATTGATCTAAATAATTTGTAACAACTTTGTACCTATATTTGTGCAAATAAACGTTTTGTCTTTGTCTTTGTCTACATTTCAATGCAACTTGTCCACAAAAAGCTTATTGAGAAATCGTACTAAAAATTAAAAAATAAATAATAGTTTAAAAAAACTAAAAAAACACACGCTTTTATAGCTAATCGAACTAAAAAGTCGAAAATAACTTTTAATTATAAGGAGTTTATATTACAGTAGCAGAAGTTCGGACAATCAAATATAATTAATTACCTTAAAATAAAATGATAATAAAATGATAATAAAATTTAAGTTATAAATAGAAAAATTCAATTAAGAGTAAAAAGCGTGGGGTGCATTTTACTACATTTTCTTCTTGAAAACGTATTCAACCAGATTCATGCTTTCGAAATTTTAGAACAGCCAGAGATTATAAAACCTGAAGTTGAAAAAGAAGAGTTACCAGAGAGAGAAATGAGCAATGAAATGAGAAACTTTTATTTATTTGTGAAAACGTTTACGAGTGTGGTGCTGATAGCTACTGCTCCCCCTGGCGTTTACTGCGCAGCCGCGAACACAAATCACAAAGTACAGAAGGTAAGATTCATAGTTAGCGCTCGCGTGCGTTAGTTTCCGTGATATGGACTTAAAACTAAAAATTACGAAAAAAAATAATTAAAAACAATTAAACCGACATCAAAAAAGTAGGAAATAAAATGTGTTACTTACTTTAGGTTTACTATTTTTTGAGGTAAGTACTTACTTATGTAACAAATTTTATTTCATACTACATACATATTTTGAAATCGGTTTAAATTTAAAAAACTTTTTTAACCAATGGTTGAACAGATATTATTATCTTTACAAAAATGTCCGCAATGGTCTCCTTATATGAGGAGTAGGTATAACAAAGTCAGAACACAGGTTTATTTTATAACCTTAATGTCTGCTCAGATAGGAATTTTGATAAAAAAAATATTGTGGCTGAGGGTGGGAAGGGGAAGAGTTACTTACTTCTTGCTAAATATTGTAATAGAGTAACGGATTTGGATAGTTAGGGCTTCTCAGTCGCGTGTAGCAAACGAGTTTAAGTTGCTTGAGAGTTGGATTTTCACATTAATAGGGGAGGTAAACAGAATTGGCAGTGAAGGATTCTGGAAAACAAACTAAAATTAAAATAATTTAAGGTAAATAATAAGTTTGGACAGACAGGCAAAATTATATTTTCAGGGCGTACTTTTGTCCGCCAAGTGTCTGACACGCTTCGGGTCTGTAGAAATGAATAGAGTTTCAGAGTGTATATTATGTTGCTCGAAAGTCCTTATAAAGAAACTTGTCTTCTGTACTTTCCGTGTTTTGTGCATTTTGTGCCCCTTAAATGTGTCAGTCGTCGATACTGACTATGTTTTCGTCAATTTTCAGTAAGGCGGAGTGGCGCAGGGGTTAGCGTACTGGACGTACAATCCAGAGGTCCGTGGTTCGAGTCCACGCTTCGCCATACATTTCAATTACAGACTTTTTGTTTTTAATAATAAAAATAATGTGACGTTATCCGTTTATATATTTTTTTATAATATTTTTAAATAATATTTAGATACTTGTAAAATGTAGGGTGAAAATTTTAATATCAAACAAATTTGTTTTATAAATGTAATATGTTTTGAATAATAAATTGTACTAAAAAAAACTTCAATTACAACAATTACTACAATTACAACAACTACAACAATTATGCCGTCAGAATGAAAATATTATGATACGATTATGTCGCATACCTTAGGGTTGCTACGACGTCATTTCAAATACTAGTACGTATAGTCCATTTTTATTCTCTTGTCATATTTGGTAAACAATCTTAGCATGTCTTTTTAATTTAATTTGCGATTAAAAATTATGCAGACACAAAACAATATTTTTTTTAAAACTATTTTAAACTTTTTTTCAATAAAAAGTATTGCGAAATTGTTCTTTTAGTCTTTCTTTTAGTCCCCCGAAGTACTCGTATAACTTAATGTTCTCACTTACAATCACAAGTGTCCTTTTAGTATTTCTAGTTTTAGTAGCTTCTACAAAAACAATGCAATTTCAACACTCGTTCGTCGTCCGCGATGATACGAATTAATAATGTGTGTCGCGGTTCCTTTCATCTCCTTGATTCATTGGGAATAATACCATTGGATGACACATTTGTGTGAGAACATTTTCATTAATTGTGCACATGCAAGCTAGATAATTGTCTGTAATGAACACAGGGTCCGCCACCGCACCGACACGTTGGGTGTCGGTCTTAATCACTGGACACAGTAAGCAGGTCGTCGTGTTCAATTAAAAATTCAATAACACTTGCGCATTATTAGAGGATAGATATCTCTGTTTCATTCTTGTATTTAAATTGGATTTTGCTGTCAGATAAACTTTACGAATCATATTACATATTATGTTTCATACATCTTTAGCAGGCATATGTCAGTGTTTTTTAAAATATCAGATGTCATGTATACCGATAAATTATTTACTTTGCTAGATTATTTAATTAGTGAATAAAAAAATTATTTACTAAGTTACCAAATTGTTATTATTTTTGTAATCCAAAGCATGTTATTAATAAGTAAATAAGTATATATACATATATCAAAGCATTTTTAGCACAAATATTTGCCTGGTTAAAAAACTTAGTTCTTAGTTATGTTATGTGTTAGTCAGGATACTTATTAAAAGTAAACAAGTATGTAGTTCCAAATGCCATTAGAATATAACCAATCAGTACAATTACCTATTAATTATGATTAACTTTTTACATTCCTTCAAAAATAAATCCTTATCAAAAGAAATTCTATCGGTAAATACTATAACTTTATTAAATATATCTCGACATAACAGGGAGATCTATATTAATTGATTTATGTTATTGTCACTAATTTTGGACCATACACATAGTTAATCCTGAGAAAAAAGCATCCTAATAGCATCTGAAATGGACATGGATTACTATGATAGTCGGAAATAGCCCGAAACAATACATACTACGTGGTTCTGGTTATCGCAAAGTCGTCGGAGGTGCCCCGCGGGGTGTCAGCGGGGTCCAGGCGAGTGGCAGGCCAGCCCTTGGCAGCTACAACAAGAACCCACATTCAGCGAATGCCATGAAACGCAATAACGCAACGCATAGCTTCACCAGGTGTTTTTTTAATAGACACACCAACAGGCAACAGGCAGTCCGATGGTAGGTGTTATTCGTCGCAGAATTGGAATAGATTGGGGATTTCAAGACATAATGTTAGAAGTAAAACGCAACTATACAAGCCAACTACATCTATTCACCTCCATCGGCGCTGCACCGATGCCGACACACAAATCCCTGTATACCCATGAAACCAGATACAAACCGCACCGGCGGTGCACCCGAGCCGCACCGGCGATACACCGATGCTGGATGGTAGTGGTTCCGCCATGTCATGCATTACAATTCAAGACAAAGACAATGCGTCGCCAGTGAGGGTGCGACGAGAGTACGGTGCAGGTGCGGTTTGGTGGTAGGTACATTGTATAGTCTATATTTTTACACTTGTCCAATTTGGTAAACAATCTTAGCATGTCTTTTTATTTTAATTTGCGATTTAAAAATAACGCAGACACGAAATTAAAAATTTAAAACAAATCATTTAACACTGAAACAGATTTCTAGTATCCATAATGTAGTTTTTTAAACTTTTTGCAATAAAAAGTAGTGCCTACGACTAGAACAACTAGAACCAGATAAAAACGCATTTCCGATGCATTCAGCTACAAACAACAACAAGAGACAAAAACAAAATAGCAACTTGTCGTGAGTAGTTTTGGAACTCACTTGGCTGGATTTGTTCTAAGGCGACGGAATATCATGGAAAAGACTGTTAAAATACTAACTAACGTCAACCCTGTTCGCTAAGAATCTCATCGCATCGCAACGCTCGCTCACAAACCTTCGCACGGCAGGGCAGAAAACACAATGCAATTCAATGTGCACGATTTACCTCTTTTTATATATTTTTTGAATGAATCACATTGGTGTTATTAGATATAAGTAACTTATAAAAACACAGATATCGCAGGCAGTGGTGAAATACAAAAGTACATGGTTAGTAGGATATTAATTAAGAATGTTTAAGCATGTGTAAAATGTATTATGCATGCATGTACGATACATATGTGTAGGTACTTACATATTTAGGAGACTGGACAGAGAGGAGTCTTTTCAAATTGAATGTTTTCAACGCCATATTGAAGAAATCAATTTTCCCTGTTTCTTCTTTATTTAATTTAGTGTTTTAAATACATATTTATGTAACCTAGCTTTTAAACTATTTCTCCACACACATTTAATTAATTAAATCTCTACGCGAAATGTAAGAAAAAACCATACGCTTATGCATATTCTATTTATTTCAATACATTTTACCGGTGATTTTATATTTAACTAGCTTAACCGGCAGGCTTCGCTCTGTCAAAATAATTCCACCTGTCTATCCAAACTTACTATTAACCTTAAATTATTTTGTTTTTAGTTTATTTTGTTTTAATAAAACTTATTTGATGAGATTACTTACTTACTTATTAATGAGATTTATTTCAATATCTCCTATCCCTTTTTAGTTCCGTTAGGCGAATGGGTTTCAATATAATACGAAACATGTCTTCCATCAATTTATTCTGCTAAATAATGTTTAAGCAAAATTTGAAGTATATTGGACCAAGGAATCACGTCGTCCCATACAGAGTTTTCATCCGTATATTTTCTTATCGGATGCCTTCGACATATAAAGAACACACCCTTCAAGTTTCAGGTCTCTACGATCAGCGGTTAAGGCTGTGCGTTGATTCTCAGTCATTCAGGACAAAGTATTTTATATAATGATGATATGATTATTCCAAGTTATCAATTTGTTCCATCTTAATTAAAATAAATATAATGACGTACCAGGTTATTCACCAAAACCAATACCACCGAACGAAAACATGGTTCGTATCGTATACATACCTACTTATACGCACGTCATACGCGACCGGTGTTGAGTTTCGTCATTGGGTCATTAATTTCATTTTCGCTATTCCTTTTAAAATGTTAATTGGTTTGTTTATGCCCAAATAACCCCATTCAGACGGTGTTCACTATGCTTTAAGACTTACATTGTTAATAAATAATCCAATGTAGGCATACTTACACCTTACGATGGTTTAACTATCCTTCAGAGATCTAGCTTATTGTAACAGTTAATACATCTCGCCTTGAATTAAAATTTAGCATATTTTATTAGCCGTGTTTACATAATTGGTTCGTTATGGACGTTTGTCTCAATGAAGTAAGATGCAACTGAGGAAGCGTATCGTTTTAAACGCAAAATTAAATTCTCTACAGACGAGGATTGTTTTGGGACTATCTGAAATATCAATTCACATTGGTATTTTTTACTATTGCGCAGAACGCAGCAATGGCTGTACGTCATGTGATAAAATACATTATGTATTTGATGGACTGTGAGGTCGGTCTTTGCCACTGCGCATCCAAGGCCATATCTTAAAATTTTTGTCGAACTTAAAACGTGTAACAGAACCGGACTGAAGCTTTTTGTTATATTTTTTAATTTATATTGCGTCATTCATTCAGAAAATACGCTAGTAACTTTACAAGCTATTGGTACTTAAGTATGTGTAATTTACACTCAGCTTTTAACAGGTAATCATTGGAAAAATATAAAGAGAAGGTTAATATCCTTATCAAAATAATTATTAAAGTCGTAGATTAGGTATAATGTACGTTATTAATAGTTTTGAAAAACTTTATATTGAACTAGCTTTATCGAAACTTACATTTAAAAAATATATTAAATATATTTATGATGATTATTAATAAATTATGACTTATGTTTGCTCAGAACTAAGGAAAATTAAATTTTCTTAGTTTAAATAACTCTTCAATTTCGTTTTTGTAAAACAAAATACATTAGGCGTTGATTTAACATATCTCAATAAAACTGAGTATCTTACCGCAAAAAGTTTAACGTGATCTCAAAGTCACTCACAGTAGTGTGATGAATTAACATATTACAACAAAAAATTCATACGGATCATCAAAGTTGCTTAACTTAAGACAATATACGGAATACTGATTTCCTTATCGCAAATTTTTTATGGCTGCGAGATATTTGAGCAATAAAATCCTTTAATTAATGGGGTTTGACGCAAATCCTTACGACAAGGTAAAATCTACTTCAGACAGTTAGAGTAACAAATGAACAAATTGACGGATAAATACAACATTTGGCGGTCCCTTGCATGAGTGTAGGTCTGTTTACTATAAGCCGTGAAAAGTAACCAAATCTCGTGACGCATAGGTAATTCGTGAAGCCAAATCACGTGCTCCACAAAGGGTAACGCTTGATATCAATGGACAAATGCATTGTAAGATCGAGGAATGTAAATACTTACATCTTTTGACATCTTTCGACTACATAGACTTCTATTGGGATGAGTATCTTGGTGTGCGCACTTTTTCCTTCCGTTTTTGTTAATTTTGGAAATATTTGGGATATGCAAAGCAGCAACCGTAAATATGTATTTCATTACATTCTGAGTTCGAAATCTGAATTATCTTTACTATTCAAATAATTGAAGTAGGTAGCGTATACAACATACTAGATCGTTACCTTAGAGCATTGCAGATTGCATTTTGTTTAGAGAGCTGACAGTACGGTAAGACATATTAGTATTATAGTCCGCCCGGAGTGTATTATTCCTTTCAATAAATCCCTTTTGTCGGTGATTCAATTCCATCGTCTGAATATGTCATTGGTCGATTGAATATGTTAATAAGCTACGTTAAGAATCCATAATATTTGAATAAATTATTACAAAAATATTCAATGACATGTAAAAAGAGCACGACGTTTGTCTCCTTGTCGCTTATAAGAAGTCACTAGTTACTAGCACTTGATAAAGTTGAAACATGTTTAATTAATTTGCGATTGATCTACAAATAAAGAGTAAGTGTGCATTTGTATTGTATTGTACATGCAAGAAGCGAGCGCGGAAAACGTAACTTTAATAAATAAAACGGTCATGACGCCCGATGCATTGCTGATAAAACATCGCAAGACAATTTATGACAATACTTAGTTCCGCTTCTCGAGTCCAACACATTAAATACGCGTTGAAGATGTTTGTTTACATTTTACTTCGACTTCCGCTGAACATAGACAAATTAAACGTTATCTCGAAGGCGGCTATAAAAATTGAATGCTTACCGAACATTTTATTATTTATAATATAAATAGTAGTTACGGGGAGCAAGTGATGTAAATGATGTTCGCTGTCCAGGAATACAATACTGTAAAATATTTGGTAAAATAAAATATTTGGCTTTCTCGCCGAGTGTAGCTTAATGCCTATTACTTTTCTGACATAGGGTTTATGCGCCCTTATTATTTTGTCTACTCTATATTAAACATCTCCAATGGAATTGCATCCGCAAATATTATTTATTTTTATGGTTTCATAATTTAAAAATATTACAAATATGAGGTGAGTACGGTCTGATTGTTTCTGTCTACCAAAGAACGGTCACAAAACAATAGGTTACAACTCGTCAACGTTGTGTTATGTAAATATAAGAGAAGAGTTCTACTGTGCACCAATTATGTAGGTCACCTATTGGAATATAATTTTGAGAGGCCTTGGGGTTTTTGCTCTTATTGCCTTTGATATGTTGCGAGACGGAGTTGGCTAATTTCAAAACCACGTTTAGATTCCGACGACAGAGTTTGTTGTTGCAATTTGGACACTGTCTTGGCTTCACAAGGTCTAATGTAAATATCACTTATTTGCCCACTATTATTCCTACTGAAACTAGAAATCAGAGGTTCAAACTCACATATTTATTTTTAATACCTCAGAAGCAAGTACCTAACTAGACATCTGCTTTTGGGCCTAAAAACTACTTACAACGTATATTCGACTTTCATCAAGCTCTAAGGAGTAAGTATATTTCACGTAGAATGTAAATACTATTTTGAGCAGATAAGACGCTTTCAAGAACAGCGCAGTTAGAAAGGTATTCATTTATTTGGGACGACTGAAAAGGTCATGCAAATTCAGTTTCAGAAGTACGGCATAAACAATTAACTAGCTACTTATTCAATTTTTGCCTGGCTTCAATCATCATTTTTTATCACCAACGAACTATTTGACTACTATTTTATTTGTGAAGTAATTTGATTATGTAAACTGAATTATACAGAGTATGTTTTTATAGAGGTTTACTGTTATATATTAAACTCAGAGTAGATTTATTTCATTTCCATGACTTGTAAAAACTTTTCATTTTGTTTTAATTTTTTTCTTATGAAGCTATCATTTGTATTAGCTTTTATTTTTAAATACTATTTAAAATGATCCTTAGTCCTGCCTTAATTGTCTTGTCTGTATTAATTTAAAATGCGTAATATATTAATTGGCGACCAAATATTCTTCAAGCAATTATAAAATACCAACAAACACATTTAATATTTTAGTTATCTCATTAAAGTTTAAGAAGCGCCTCAATATCTCAAGGCGGAATATTTTCATAAAAACCTCCTCTAATTGCCGTGTGCCTGAATCACAATGAAGGAAGGTACTCGGCCATTCTGCCTCCTTCTTTACAAGACCGCTTAGATATCAGCAATTATGATGTTTTCTTTAAGACAACAATTGTATTATCTACAGGTACCGCACACCGTCGGCCATCATTGTCAACTTTTTGCACCAAACACGAAACGTGTCGAGGTAAAGAACATAATTATAACTGTAAGTACAGGGTGCACGCGAGCCTTATAATAAGTGCACGCCAATATAGTTTGTATCCTGTTCTTATAATGACGAGAAATGCGTGAAGATCTTTCGGTGAACCATGTACCATCAAAATACATAATGTAAATATAATATACATTACAGTCAAGATGTAACTCATGTTTCCCATGACGCAATGAATAAATGACACAATTAGTTTAAGCAGAATTAAATCCGTGTGTACTTGTATGTACTTATGTATGTTAGCATTTTTTAATAATAAAAGTAAAGTGTTTTTGTTAAATGAAGTTTTTATTTTACAGATAATTCTCCGAAATCTATGAATTTAAACTCGTTTGTTGTATCCGGACACTACATGAACTACTGAATTCATGAATTTATATTAAAAATATGTGGGTAAAGAACTAATAATTATAAACACTATTAGTTAACATGCCATTGTTTATCTCTCGAAAATGTGTTTTATGTTTTTTTGTGAGCTCGCCGAAATGAGGAATTGCCGGTTTTAACAAACAATCAACATTTTTCATCACCACAACATAGGACGTGCTCACAAAAAAATAGTCAAGTCCGAGTCGAACTTGAACATACAGAGTTTCGTGGTATGGAGTAGATTTGAAATCTTTGATGGACCTTTTATTCTAATAATAATAATTCCTTTATTTCAGGCAATAAAATAGTAAAATTTAGTTTTTTATACTCTCACAATGAAAATGATTTAGTCCTTAACCACGCTGGCCTAGTGCGAGTTGGTGGACTTCGCATGCCAGTGAGGAAATTATGGAGAACCCTCAGGCAAGCAGTTTTCCTCACTTTGTTTCCTTCTCCGTAACAGAAGGTGATATTTTTAAATTTATATAGCGCTCATATTTTAGGAAAGCCTTTGGCGAGTGCCACTAGAATTTAAACCTGGAACCCTCGACTGAGAGGTCCAATTCTTAGCCACTGCACTATCACTGTATGTCAGCTACCAGACTTTATGTAATTGTAAGCTCAACTTCTTTGGAGCGGAACGCTAAAATGACAATCATGAGAAACATTACTTTGTATCCTCGCAAAAACGTTCATTCACAGAGATGTGCTTGAAGATCTGACTGCGATCTAAGTGGGTACGTGGAGCCTTGCATATACTCGTAAGTATATCCTTATACTAATTAAAACGCTCTTCGTTCCTGACCCTTGCCGCGTCGCCACAGACACGCAGTCTGTCTGATTCCAAGTGGCATACTAATAATAATTAATAAGTCGTCCATCCGTTACGCTATATTCTTTATTTTTGTATATAATTAGGAAACGAGAAACCCTAAAATCCCCTTTAAAATCTTGTCATGGAGAACAACTTCACGGTGCACTATGAGGGCAGAGGACCTTCCCTGACTTGATATCTACTCTTATATCTCGTAGTTTATCATTATGTATACCGAGTCTGCAGCAGACCTGGTTTTTCCTCTTATGTTCTAGTCTTCGTACAGGTGTGTAGGTACTTCTACGCTTTGTAGGTCATAACCGGCGAATCTATAGTAGAACATCAGTATAGATGTTGGTTGGAAAAGCCCCACACCGGTAAGACGGATGCCAGCTACCACTCGACATTTGGCCCCGGTCCAGCCTTTGATGGCCAAAACTAAAAAAATCATAGAGCTTATTAACACTCGCATTTAATTCTATTAGGATTTCAAAGTTAAGAGACTTGATCGTAGAATTTAAAATGCTTGTACTCATATAGTTGTATTAACAATCTTGGGTACACTGGATTGCGGAAGTAATAATTATTTTTCATTAATTAAATATGTACAGCGTATAATCACGTGTAGTTTGCGGGACATAGGTATTATATATAAGTTTTATTAGTATTTTTTTATGATTTTAAGAGAGATACCTAAGCTCGCACCTATTGGTGACTTTTGATGAGTTCTCAATGACGCGGGGCCACGATCAATAAAATATGACGGGTCGCAATACACATTGCGTCAATTGTTTAAGTGGTCCCCGAGGCTAACTGGAATGGCAATGTGATCTTGGAAGTCCTGATTTACACTGAATACCACTTTAACACTAAATAAATACGAGTATGTACCTATCACATCTTCACAATAAGACCGTGTCTATCATCGTTCTTATAAACTGACACATGTGTTGCTGTTCGAAAGGCTTATAATAAATCAATTTACGGAACCTTATAGGGTCCATCGTAAGGAACCACTTACCACGTGGTTTATTTCGGTTTCAGAAATGACTTTCTAACTAAGAAATGACTAAGAAAAATCTTGCAGCTATGTATATAGCAGTGTATAGGTATGTTTTTGTTTTTCCACAAACTAGGTAAGTAAGGAAAAGTCGTGTTCAACTGACAGTAGTAGCGAATAGTAACAAACGGTAGCCCACGCAGCAAAACCGTGAGCAAAGCTAGTTTGCAACATGTAAGTAGAAGACTGTAATCACAGTCTTATCTATTGTATCGCCGGTGGAGGATCCGACAAATTACTGGATCAATTAGGATATTCCGAGAATCTCTGTAATTATGTTGCGCTGAGCCGCTGACGTCATCATATCTAACTGGCGGCGAGGTAAACTAGGTTGTTTTGGACGTGAATTATTATTAGGTATTACTAACAAAATATTAATGTTTTAGCTAAAAAGTTGTAATAGTACAGTCATTTGCTTCGAAAATAGGGAAAATATTTTTCCAGTTTTTCAAAGAAATTGTTGATGGTTAGAATGTAAATATATCTGCTTTATTTTTCGATTATTTATAACCAGTTTTTATTAGTGATCGAAGGCTTCAGTAGGTAAAATGAAACTACCAAACCTGAAATATTTTTTTACTCAGTGAATTCCATTCTACTTTATAGTCATAATTTTTAGAAGTCGAAGTCGTTTTTCGACGAAGACGTCACTTATTGGTATCATCAAAAATATCAAATGATAATGTAAATATTGACGCAAATTTCATTCAAAGTGAGACATAGAACATTCTTTACGGCGTTTATGAACGAATAGCTAATGGACCAACCACTTTTTACCGTGCCCTGTTGATTTAATAGGGTAACCTCGTTAGGCAAGCCTAGACGTAGATAAGCGAGCTTTTTATCCTGCCTCATCGTCGAGTTAACTCCGAGATTGGTTATTTTTAGAATAAGTCCGGTTCTGTCTAAAAATAGCTACCTACCTACATATACCTATTATTTGCAGACTTATATATCATCATCATATCATTGAGCAGTTAGTTTTCCGGAAATTTCTAGAAGGATTCTGATAGCTCATGTCAACTGAACTAGCTGGAACATAAGTGCTAAGTGTATTAGATAAATATAAAAATTTGTAGGTATTTTTGAAGAATTTGGGCATTATTTGACCAATCTACGTAATAAAAAAATACAGTGGTATAATTTTTAGGTTTTAAAAATGTAGTGAATTAACTTGTTTATCACTACTATTTAACAGATATAGGTACGTTATCTAGATGCGAATAATTTATATATACCTACATAACTTTCACGGCTAAGAAAGCGTTAAAACTTAATAATATTCATGATTTTATCGATGGTAAAGTTAAGAAAGGTTTATCATTATAGAACATAAATGTAAGCATGTATATGATTAAATATTTGCTGTTATTCTTTTCCCTTCTATTGAACAAGGATATCGGAAATTATGGGTATTCTAATATATCGTCCTATAACGTAATGTATTCTTAATAATATGCTGTAAAACATAACTTCATACACCTCTTTGTTAAATCATTGTTCAACCAGCCCAGCACAAAATACATGGCTTCGTTCTTTTTCTTTTTTTCTTCTTTCTTTCTTTCTTTTTTTTGTTCTTAAATTTCCTGCGATAAACCAATGATTACACGGAGCAACGAGTATGGCTAATTGTAAGTGTACTGAGGCAATGCAATTTAAAACCATAAAACGCGCCACTTCCATAGAAGAGCTTCATTGTTATTAATTCCTGCTTAACACATCTCGCAAAGAGATACTATCTAGATGACTCTATAATTACCTTCCTTAGATCTGAAGGACGCCATCTAGATATCTATAATAGTGGTACTATTGTATAGTACTAACTATAGAGGAAATATTTGTAGGTGATGTAACAAAAAAGTCAGACTCTGGATAGAGAGAAAGAGAATTTGTTTGAAGTAGGAGAAGTGATACTGTGTTCTATGATGGTGGATTTCATTTACATCCGCGCTTGCCAACTCTAGTTTATGATACCTCAACGATCGTTGAAAATAACCTCTACGTTTTAACCTTATAGGTGGTAGGAGCGATATCTAACCGCCTTGCGCCATCCTTATAAAGCGCGGTGAAGCTGCATGTTCTTCATATCTTGTGTTTCGTTTGGAGAGGCGTGGTGGTTGCCGGAGATAATCTATTTGAGGACATCATAGTCCTCATGAGTCGTAACTCATTTAAATTCTTAACTCAGGTCCGACGTGGGTATCCATAGGCTGCAGGCTAACATAGGTAGCCTGCATGGGCGTTTCATTTTAATTAAAAAATTGAAAGGTGTACATCTGAATCCCTATGTTGATACATCTTCATGTACGCGGAAGGTCTTATTGTCTTTTGCAATGGCGATATTGTGAGCGGAACACTAATTTGCGCATAATGTAAGGTATTAGCGGCAAAATGCAAATAAATGCTAAAATATTATATTTGTTGACTGTGTTTGAGTTGGACATTCCGAGAAGCTTAATCAAGCAACCTTAGCACTACATTAACACCAGCTTACAAAATAACTGTAAGCAAGGATCCCAAGAAACTGTGTTGACATAAAAACTTCTTTAAATATTAAGCTCAGGGCATTCAACATTTTGATATGTTTAAGTACATTAGATATTACATAGATTTAGCAAAGATATATTTTTTAAAAGAAGAATTGATCTTTGCTGTAAAACAGTGAAGATCTTGAAATTGAATAGTTTGTGCAGATATCCCAAACAAGACTAAGTAGATTAATCGACAAATAAAAATATACACAAGATTTTTGAATTCCAAGACCTCTAATTAGTCTGTGGCAGTGGAATTATTTCAATTCTAATTAGTTTTATTTACACTGTATATATTGTCTGAGATTTATTGTTAATGAAATTATAGCGATAAAATAACAAAGAACTGTATTTTTTTTGTTTTATTTTCGTAATATTTTTTATAGACTTTATGTTATGTGAAGTCTTTAGATTTTGCATTTGCTAACGTTTTAGGTTGTAAGCGCCAAGCAAAATTTTTCATTTCCGTGGTCACTTGCTTGCAAACAAGCTTGCAGGTCATTTGATGATAATTAAGTTTTCTTTTCAATCACCATGAATTCATATTCAAGTAGGATAGGAATCATAGGTTCATATCGATGCATTACTATTCATGAGAACTGTGATGGTATGAACGATTTAAAGTGTCATTTATCCATACCTAGATCCCCAAGAAAAACACAACATTATTCACGGTGGATTCATCAAAAGGATGGTTGATATGGACATTGACACAAACTTTGAGACATTGAGACAAACTGCCTCATAGAGTCAAAATTAACTAAAATTATAGAATGCATTTCATTTAGAATATTAGACAGGCTTTCGGTTAAGATATCTCGAAGGACAGTAAACGCGCATCGAGTTCCGTAAGTGGCAAATAAAAGAAAACAGTACATGGGAGAAAGTGAATGTGAAATCTTAGTAAATGAGCGGCGTAAGAACGGATATATTCGCGCGAGGCAAAGGACTTCGTCGGGCCACGTTGACAAAATTAATGACGATCCAACAAATTATATCTACGTAATTGCTTACGACTTTATGCGCTCACGGCGACTAAGCGTTCAAAGGCAAAATCAAGGTGACCTAGTAAAAATTTTCAAGACCACTCGCAAGTTCTCGATTCCAAAAAATATCTCCGATGTTTTCTCGTATTGGTTTCTTTTTTCGGGTCGGATTGTCGTGGCGAGTAACAATGCTGTTACAAGTGCAATATTATCTGCCTTCGCCGGGTGGGTTGAACGTTGACTGCATTCCAATTTCTGTGACCTTATTACATGCTTATATTATTTCTGCAGTCCACGGAGTATGTATCGTTCTTTTGTTACTTTTGTGGTTTGTTATTGTCTAAGTATTTCAAAAATGCAAAATTAATTAATTCTCAATTACATGTGTTTCTCTTAATTTTATTTACATCACAACACTGTGATTTATTATGTTCTAATCGACACGGCAGAGGTAGACTGTATATCCAACCTACTTCTAAGATATGACTTCAAGTTAGTCACTCTAATTTTCACCCAAAGTCGTACTCGTAGCGTATGCCAATAAAAATTATAATATAAACTCGTGCAAAGATACTCTTACCTTGTCTTTCCGCTTAAAGCTTAAAACACAAATGTTTTGAAGATAATTTGTTTGAACATTTTTACGAGGATATATTGGAAAAGGGGAAAGGGTTCTATCAACGAGGACGTCAACAACGACGCAACGACTATTCAGTTTTAGACTATAAAATCGCAAATGGTCCATGATAACGCAACGCCCTATCGGAATGGGGGCGAAAGCGACTCATCTAACGTTAAAGCAATGTGTTCTTGAGAATGCGAATTTATGCGAAATGTAAACAAACTACGCGATATTCTAATGGCTATCGAAACAAGTTTCAAAGTTGCATAACAAGAAAGCATTTGAGTGAACCGGCGACTGTTCGGTGATCACGGCCGAAGCATTCGACACCGTCGACGTGTGCCTTATTTCCTCATTGGTTATAGATCACATAATTTTAATTTTTTGTGTCAATCGCTGTTCGCGGAAATACGCCATATTCGCAATTTCATTACTTTAAAGTAAACGTTTGTTGTTCTATCGAAGCACGTTTATTTTCGTTTTAGTCTCTCTTTACTTATACATAATAAAAATAAATCTAAAATTTGATATCATAACAAAATATTTTGAAACTTGCGCTTTATTTAAGCCTCTTGAGGAAAATATCGAAATGAGATAAATTAAGGTAATGTCCATTAATTCAACGGAAATATCAACATAAAAGGGGTAAAAATAAAAAATAAATCTTAAGTAAGTATTAGTTTAGGTTAGTTTAAATATTCTTAAAGTCTGTTAGTTCGTTTTCAAATGTTTTATCGCTTTTATTATTTGGTTCCTTGTTTGATTTAAGAAACAATTATGGCATTTCAGAGGAATGTATCTGAAAAAATAAAACTTAAGACTCATTTGGCTCATATAGCTCCTTTGAAAAATCATAGGCGAAAGCTCAATAAGTAAGTAGTGATAATAACTACGAGTATAATAATTCGATTAGTATCAGACCACCCAAACACTAAAATATAAGACGAGTGCAAGACAACATGCATGCTTTACGACGTATTATGAAGGAACTTTTCTGTAACAATATTATATATGTCTACAGCTGAGAACTCCTCAGTGTGGCCGAGGCATTATACGAACGACTACGGTTCTCCATTTGTCAACAATAGGTACCTACATCTTGCAATGTGAGCCCTTCAGCCTTCGAAATTAGGTTTTAGAGAATATTGGTTATGCAATATTTTTTGTGGACTTGGTTACACCTAACCAGCCATGTGGTCAGTGGTAACGACCATCTTCCGAAAACATGACCCTGAACTAACCGTTTTCGACCTCTCATCAGTTCATCACAAGTGATTCACAAGGAACATTATTATTGTGATTTTCATACTAATTACTTTATAAAATTACATAAGAGTAGACTGCCCTTAGAAGATGACAGCGCTGTGGTTGCGGACGAAAGTACCTACTAGTATTTCAACAAACGAACACAGGCCGCAGAGTCAGTCTCGATACAATTAAGGTAAATGAATTCGGTCATTAAAATTTGAACGTTCTCAATAAATTTATTACCGAAAGATGGTACGGAATTCTGATTTTGGTTTTCCCCATTGGTTGTCGTTAGAGACAATTAATATGGCGGCGTATAGGTAATATCCCTTTTGAGATTTCGGTATTCACGTGACCCGTGTCAGTATATAGGTAATAAAAATAGAGCAATTATCAATGGGGAAGAAAGGTCCAGACAAATATTAATATTAAGGTCTAGGCAAAATTAGCACAGAATCCCTCCGACGACGTGGACTGACGACCTCATGAAGACACCGGGATACTGTTGAATTCAGAGGGTTCAGGACAGGGGAGGCCCATGTGAACTACCAAGGGTTAAAAGAAAGGAAGGATGATCCTTTCTTCACCTTCTAAGGGCATCTTTGTGTGTCTGGCATTACGATAACGCGACACCCAGAGCGTTCCACATAAAATTTACTCGCCTCACGTTTCGTGATGAGATGAGTCATCAATATTTCTACACTTTTGATACCGATAAAAACAAGCCATTTAAATAAGAATTCGTTTTCTTGTACAAAATATTTATTACGTATTGAAAACGCAAGGCAAAACAGATATTAAAATTGGTTCCGGTTGGTCAAAATTAAATGTGATTACTATAAAGAACAAATCCACAAGACGGCTTGTCCTCAGTTACCTGCTTGAGTTTGGCAGTCTTTCCCATGAAGTGTAAGAATTCATCGACGATACACTTAAATTCTATTTACGCGCATTAGCTAGATACTGAATTTGCTGGAAAATTCTTAGGCATTGTGCTATCAACAGTTGCGTGAAAAACATTCATCCATAAACGCCTTATCGAGTTGTTTTACGATGTACTTACTTTATACGTTAAACATTAAAATGTTTAATTCTTTTGTCATGACTCTGTTATTGTAGATTGTCAACTTGTGTCTAATCAATCATAAAACAAAAACCTGTGGAGGGACGGAAAATAAACAGTCGCGGTAATCATTTTGTCATTGATGCCCATTCATTGCGCTTTTTCTATGTTTGAACATGAATAGAATTGAATTAACACACTGGTAGAATCTATACATTGCGACACGTTATGTTTACTTCGTATTGTATGGCTGTTTGGCATATTATGTTATCTCATTTGCTTATTGGTCACTAGCAATTCAAAATTTCCTATCTAACAAATTGTTTAAAAGACCAATTAAAATATCGTGTTGGATATTATTGAAATTAATCATGCGGGGCTTGCAAAAGAACTAAATGAATTTTGGAATGTTTTTGCCTTCATTCTAGGAATATTATATTGTATACTATTTCTTGTTATTTGTCATTGTCATAAACCAGGAATGTCGTTAACTTTCCTTTTCTGTTCAGACTATAAGATCTGTGTCTGTCTCTATGATTGTTTGTAATTAATTGGCTTTACGTGTAGTATATTATTTTTGCGATTCCTCAATTTATTATACTTTCAACTTGGCGAGAAAGTTATTCTTCGATACGCCCGTCCTTTTCTTTTTATAAATCGCTTGTATAAAAAGAGAGTAACTCTGCAAAAAGCTGTAAAAGTTTGACCGTTTGTACCCATTACAAATGATCAAACTTTTAAAGATATTTTGGCCGCATCTATTTCAATTTCATCGTTGATGAGCGGGAGTTGAATTGCCTTCCTAAGTGGTTTTTGTAACTGCTCATTGAAGAAACGCCCTTTTATTTTTGGAAAATTAAATCCATAAAGCCAATCCAAGACAGTCCAATGAACTTCAAAGGGCAAAAAGAAGAAATGTTAAAGAGAAATTCGTGTTAACATAAAAAGTTTTTATCCCTATGCAGGATATCATTATTATACATAGGTACATACATTCTCTTCAAACCGCCATGATACCGAAATACATAGTTTCATTGTTAAGACTTATTCAGAGCTACACATAGGTACTTATAGTAACGGTAATTTAAATAATTTTAAAAACAAATATAACAGACATCAGCGATACAATAATCATTTGATAAATTAGTGATAAATAGAACAAGATAGCGAAAAGTAAAAAGCGGTCGGACAGCTTACTACTGGTATAGACGTCACCTAACCTATTGGTACTCGAAAGTAGGTACCTACGCGAAATGGCGCAAATAGTCGTATTCGCGGTTCATCTATCTCAGCCGCAAACTTGTTTGAGACAAGTACCGTTTACGTTGGGATCGCAGTGTGCGCGATTACGGCTCCGCGGCCAGCGGATAATCCTATTTATATTATAAATGCGAAAGTTTATGAGTACTAAAGATATTGCGATGTCTGTACCGTCACCGCTACATTAGAGTTTATGGCATTTGCTTTGGAGGCTGGAGAAAGATACGTTCAGCTATTAATCCTGTTAACAAGGAGTTTCCCTAAGATAAATGTAATATACCTACACCATATACACTTCTTGATGTAGGTACAACCAGAGACTTTTAATGGTAGGCTTATTCGATGCGAAGTTCTCTAGGAACCTACCTTGAAAAATGAAAAACTTAATATCTTCGAGGTTACGTGGACGGCGGTAACAAAGTACTCGGTACCTTACACCGCCTAACTACAATCTTTCTGTCACCTAAAAATAAACCTACAAATTAATTAGCAAACTAGCACAAAAACCACACCTTGTTCAATGTGAGTCTCAGTAATCTCTGAAAGTGGTCAGTTGTGTTTATCTCCTAACACCTTCGTTTTCCTTGGCGTCGCACACGTCGTCCTAAATTTTATTGTAGGTATATCTACTCGTGTAAATAGCGTTAAGTCAATGGCGTGATGGAATCAGTTCTTTGTTCATTCGATTTGTACATTAACGGGACCGTTGCGACTCGATAACGCTCTGTTGATATTTGTGTAGCCAACGAGTAGACAAGATAAGTCTTTGCAGCGCTAGCAACCCCAATAAATAGCCTACTTGGCTCGCTTGAAAGTTGATTGACAATATTTGGATGCGATACTTAGCCTACGTACTGTTGTGATAAAATCGAGGTGAATTAATTGTATTAGCATATTAATTTAAATTATTACTATTATTAGCGCAATCGACTACCGCCCGAAACTAATAACCTATCGACAGATACCTATGGATTCAGATAGAGACTGCTGGCTCCGGCTATCTATATCCGAAAAAAAGAAAGGAATAGGAAACGATTGTGGGATGAAAAGTCAGTAAACTACATACATAATCGAACCTAAATATTAGCGAATTTCATCAGACCTGTTAACTATTTTCTGTAAACAAACGCGTAACAAACATACATCTAAAAATCTACATTAATTTATATTTATTATTAGTTAGTAAGATAGACTTTATAATTAAGGCCTTATCCATAAAATGTAAAAAATTGCAGTCGCGGATTTTTTCAAATAAGTAAATAATATACAACCAGTTCCAGTAATTTATCTTTACATGTCTACACAAACTCTTCATATTCGTACTTTTTCCATTGAATTTGTATTGATGTGAGGCACTTAGCAACTGAAGCGAGCCCAGCTTTGTTCACAGTTCCAAAAGGAACAAATATAAGGATGGGGAGACGTGGGCGTTTTGCTCTTCGTGCGGCGTGCACTCATATCCTAAGGGCCTGAGCAAATCGTTGAATGAGATAAATGGTTTACACAATCTATCTATCTAAGAATGAATCGCTGTTCGTTAGTCTAATTTTTGTTTGGAAATGTTCGTGTGAGTCTCAGGAAGGTTTAAACGGTAAGAAAATATGAAAAGATCCTCGAGGAACCGTAAAACAACAATTACATAATCCCATATTTGGCAGAAGTAAGTGTGCCGGGATAGCTACATAGTTACTATATAAACACATTGTCATATAAAAATCGAAATACTTATTGTGTAAACCAAGAATCAAACAATATAAATTTGACAAGAAAACATAAACAATTAAACGACTGATTGCTCTATCGCAACGTAGAACACTTTGTACACTACGGTATCACGAGAAAGAATTTCCGCTAACAATGTAAAAGTAGAAAATGTACTTAAAGACATATTTTTTGCTGCTTCATTAAGAGATTTTTTGTGGCGACTTCCGCCACTCGTCAATAGAAGGCGCCACCCGGTCCTGAATCACGCTATAGAAGTTTTCTTCGTCGCTAGCATATATACAAAACTCCGGCATGACGTAATCAGAGCACGGCTGCTCCCCAGAACGGTGACGGAAAACGGTGAGGACGAACTCAGAAGACGGTGAGGAGGAACACCGCTGGTTTTTAGCCGGTAAGAGTCCGGCATAACCCGACAGCGCCCCCCGCGCCTGTCGGGTAATCATGAGGATTATCCAACGATAAAAAAAAAAGGCATTATCACCTCGCCTGGTCATATCTCTCTTTGCTAAACATTAAAACAAGGCAGAAAGACTATTGGAGGTTGTATGCGATGTATTATTATTTCAGAGAACCAAAATACCGCCTCTTCATTTCTTAGCAACCAAACCAATCAAAACAAAGGAAGTTAATGAAACTGTTTACTTTAAAGCAGGATATTTGGGCGCCGATACGTACGAGTAGGTAGGGACTGGTAACTATCTGTGCCTGACTGATATTTAAATAGATTTACCTCTTTAATTCTAAGGTACGATCGCATTATATCATTATTTTTTTGCATATTTATATTAAAATATCAATGTGCTAGCACGAATCATCGATACCTACTCTGTCCTCCCGTCCATGAGTGTGTACGAACCCTAAATGCTTGTGGTGGTATTGGTATGGCGCCTTTACAGGGCTGCTCAAAGACCTAAAGAACGGAACTATTAAATATTAAATCGCTAGAAAGGAATTGATAAGTATTTTTGAGGTACCTACCGCCACCCTTATAAACCCGCTGTTGAAGCCTCATAATCCACAAATAAGTTGCGGATGAAGCCCCAAGGCGCATTTATAATAAAGTACATAATTATATTGTTCTTCAACGTCAATTTTCATAGTGAAACTCATTGTTGTCAGGCTATCTGAATGTAAATCAAGATTAATGTAACACAATAGCACTTTTATTGCTTTGGGTTTTACAAATTAATTGGTAACACAAAACGTACTTTTGATAACAAATATCTAATGAGATTTGTAGACGACACAATTATAATATTAATAATAAGATAGTGGAAATAGGGATTCCCAATATATCTTAGTGGGGCGTCGTCGTCGATGTCATTCTAATTGGTAGTACCTTTACATTTATCGCTGATTATAACAAATTAATGAGCATCGGTAATAGGAGACTTTTGAAAGTTCGTTTTAGCAGACAAGCCGTTTGTGGAATCTGTTGTAAAATAGCAATAAATCATCTCCGTTAACCATACCTCCTCAGGGGAAACACAAGACATGTAGAACATGCTGTGTTACAACGGGTAAAGAGGCTCGCGGTTAGGTGAACTAAGGCTCTACCGCCTAAATTAATATCGATGTTATTTATCTGGATGTATTATATGAGTGACAACCCTGTTACCCCCTCCGGTCCCTTGCCTCCAGTACCCTTAGTTTGAGTTTTAGCAATACCAAAACGAAACGCACACATACACAGCTTACCAGACGTAAATGCACACTGTAATAACCAACAGAGGTAAAGGATTTTTAGATGAGTTAAAAAATTAATAAAGCATTAGATAAATTATCACAAAAATTGCTTTATTGCTTCTCTTTTACACTGTGGACTCCTGTATAGTAAGCTGTGTATGATTTACGTATCTATGGATGTGTGCGTTTCGTTTCGGTATCGCTAAAACTCAGATAAGGGTACAGGCTTTGTGAATACAACTGCAATTGAACTCCGCACAGCACAGGCTCCGAGTTTTCGCTAAACGGTTGATATGTTACATAAACAAACAAACATAACGCAAGTGCCTTTGGCCTCATTCGTAACCCAAGCAATCGGATTTCGTCTGCTTACTTGCTACTTAATTATTTCGGCTCACGAACATCACTTCTATTCTATGTAGGTACGTACGTATATCGCAAACTTCTGTAGAAGTAGTAATACTATAATAGAGAAAAGTAAACTCAACTTTTTTGCTGTCAAAGAAAATTACTCTAATACTGGGGGAAAATATGCTGGTAGAGGTTGGTAGATAGTGTCACGACAGCGCCAAAATAAAAGCGACCTGAAACAATGGGACGCAACTTTTAGGTGGCCTATTTTTGATATCCTGACACTACCACCTCTAGACGTATTAAAATCTTTGGAACATCGGTTTCAATTAAATAATGTCGATTTTTATATTAGATATCTCGAACTCATTATCTGACACGAAGTATGTAGGTTTAACAAATAAACGTTTGACTGTTGAGATCATGTTGAGATAGGTACGTAAATGTGTTACAATTTTAGTCGGTTCAACAGCCTTTGTTATAATCTAACATTCTAAACTTTACTGCAGTTAATATTGTTGTAATCAACAAAGTATTGGCACAACGAGCAATATTTATGTTTGACTACCGTTTTATTACGTTAAAATTGTAATTGAATGTTAGCGATAGCTTCAGTGAGAAGGGATCAGTAAAACTGAAATTACCAAAAGAAATAGTTTGGGTTCAGAGACCTCAATTAAATGTAACTAAGAATTAGTTTTTGAATAAAGAGCCCGTTATAATTTTACTACAGTATCACTTGTTAAACTGTAAAACGAATGGGTAACGAATTGGATCCCAAAATAGATTGTTTCTTTGAAAAAATCGTTTTTACCTTAATCGCCGATACGCTAATGGTAGATTAAATACTTGACAGATTAATTGATAGGAACACGACCTCAATTATATACTGCTAATGTAAGCTTCCATGAGTTACCTACTTTGAATCAATGTAGGTCGAAACAAACCAAAAAATTTACACCTGAGATATAGGCAAGAATCGTTGATGATTATTTCTTGACCTTTTATTCCAGATAACAGAGCTGTATTATAATATTAATGTATTCATATAATGTCGAATTTGTTAACATAATAATATGCTCAGAAAGGATTAAATCGCAAGGTTCATAAACATTTTATAGGTTTAGGAAGTAAGTTTCCTAAATAAAAGAGTGCATCGCAAAGTACCTAGTAAATCATTTGCAAGGGTATGAAAACTAATGTAATCTTTTTAACTAATAACATTTATATTCACAGTTTATTCTAGGCAGATTATTTGCAATCAACATTTTGCGTTTATTTGGTCATGACATAGTTAAGAACGTAGTTTGCCAACAGAGCGCGGAACAACACGTTCTACAATTAAGTATTTGTATTAAATATTTGTAAAATAAATAAATACCTTCGAGTGTTTGAAAATTATAATCGATATGTTATTTTTCACACATCATACAAAAATAATGTTTACGAATTAGGTTTGGGTTAGCAGTTCGAAAAAGAAAAACTACCTTGAGGGTTAACTTAATTCATTTTCTTTATATTTCGTTTATATTTTTGTATGTGTATTTTAAGGAGCTTACTTTGAGACTATTCCTATCGAATATGTCATCAAGAAGTTTACCATCACGTCGAGCAGGTGATCTTAAGTGCCGAGGAATAAATTGACCTGGAAGCAGTGGTCAACAATCCATACCAAATCAAGTCCCAAATACCTACATGTTAGTACCTATTATGAAAATCGTTGTTCTAAAGAATTTTCGATAATATAAACAGTGACGAAATGTCAATCGATATCCATAATGAAGGGCGCGCGATTAATAAAATATATTGTGGACGCCATGATCGTCTACTCTTGTCCTGCAAGGCTATTATGGATTCCTTGCACGCAGCATCGGTCCAAAACAACCTTGTCGCAAGGCTCTTTTGATAGTTTACCGCATGCCTCCAGCGGCCATGTGAACATTTGACATACGAACTCATGCGATGATGTTATGGCCGATCGAATATTATATAAGTGTCTTGTCTCATCGTACTTTTGCAACAGCATGCACTGCTCGTTAGGCAAGTGGCGGATAGCCGAGTATGGCATACGACGAGCGATGGAGATGGAGCTCGCGATTGGATACGAGGAGCGAGTGGTACTCGAATAACTGATGACACTGAACCGTTCTCTCGAGACAAAGGAGTCGACTCCCTGTGTTATGTATATTGTATACAAAAATATTATAGAATTGTTCTATGAATTCCTTGACTGATACCCATCATTTCAAAGTTAGTGATGACTGATGAGTAATGTAAAAGAATATACTTAGGAAATGTCATTTTTTGAAATAATTTGTACATACAGTGTAAACTCTTTATAACGTTATCCTTTATAACGATAAACTCCCTATAATGTTGAAGTGAGCCCAACTTGGTTGGTTTGCGTTAAAACCCATATATTGAAACACTCTTTGTAGCGATACACCATTCTCTATTACGAAGAAATGTGTTCATATTTTTAGACAGTAAATATTTATTATCGGTATTAAAATAAAAAGACTTTGAAGCTCCGAAACATCTGAGGTCGGTCTATCTTTTATTATACTTAATTGCCTTGAACACGTGCAGTATGACGCATTGTTTTCTCGGAAGTGATGGTCTTCGACCAAGCATACTGGGTACCTATCGTATTATCAGTTGTAAACCTACTTTGAAACTGTTAACATGGCCGATTGAAAACGTCAGACATACCTAGTTATCAGACTATATGTGTAAACAATAATTTATAAGCATTTATTATCTAAGACATACAATATAAAAAAATCTTGTTAATTTGGTTGATTTTTTTGTTCACTCCATGTAACGAAAACTCTCTATAACGACAAAAAATGCTCAGTCCCTTGAGTTTCGTTATAAAGAGTTTACACTGTATTTACAAATTACCATACAAACAATCGCCTTATGTTCTTGGTGGGTATAAAATTATAAATCTTAATAATCAGGACCGTTAGCCACTAGATCAGTCTACAAGGAAATGTTAGTAAGATTCTTGAAAATTGAATCGTGGGTGTATTTCATTTGTGCGCGGCGTGACGACAGCGTGGGGGTTCTTTATTTACAATAATCGCGGACGTATACGGAATGCGCACAATACGCGGGGCATTGATAGGGGTAATAAAAATAATTAGGAATATTAATAGCTTCCTTCCTTTCAAGGATTCATCGTGGAATAATCGCGATATTATGCCACGTCTCTACAGTCTAGAGTGAGCTCTTCTATGCCTTCGATACTAATAAAGCTATCAGTCATCACTATTGTTTTTATAATGGACATTTAGTATCACTGCTTACTTAACTAATGTAAAGATGTGAACTGCTAATAAAAACTGAGAACCTACACACCATTTATAGGTATTAACACTTATTAAAATTATTTAGCAATATTTTAAGGAAATTCAATACATCATGAACAAGCGAAATGAATGTTTAAATGTGTTATAGATATGTGTATTATAATACATCACGGTTTAGCGTTTGTCAATTCACAACAAATAGAAATGTAAGCATAATCATGTCTCAGAGACCGTTTAATATAAATTATCTTAATTGCTTTGAGCACGTATAAATTACTCTACGCTTTACATGAGTTATCACTGCATTATTAAGATGGTATATGGATGTTTAATTGAATTCTGCAAACGTTTTAAATTAGCATTCGCTTAATAGACAGCATGCCGCCGACGTCATAAGCGTCATCATCGTGATCAACGCGACACTTAATTTATTCTAGCCTACTAATAATTACCTAATGTTTGTTTTGAAAACCGCTACTGAGACTTCACAATGGATAATAGGATCCCATGAAGTCACCCGTTGCCATACGAGGACTGTTCAACACAATTATAAGAATGCGCAAACGAATATAGAGCTTGTTGCCCACACATTAGAACGGGGTTAGCGAAAACGTTTTCCACAGATTACACGGTTTGTTGCACGAATCGCGTAATGAATAGGTGCGATCTGTTTTCCGATATAAAACACATTAAGTTATTATAAGTGTAGTTGTTACGAAATAGTGAATTGCAAAGGTTTTTAAGTCATTGAGACAAAACGGTTTAAATAAAGCTTTTGGATCGTGGATATTGGGTTTTTACAAAACATACGAGTATCTGCGAGTCCCACAGTGCCAACTATTCCTGAGCTTCTGTCTAGACACTCTGGCGGCAACAGACAATTCAATTATAATAGATATATTTCATTATTAGCTTCCGCTCGTGACTTCTTCCACGTTCACTGAGAATTTGACCCACAAAGGAATAATAAGCAGATATGTGCACCAAATTTCATCGAAATCTGTTCAGCCGTTTTTGCGTGAAAGCGTAACAAACATCCAGCCATTAATATCCTTACAAACTTTCGCATACACCATGGAAGTAGGATTGCAAAAATTTTTTTTTTACCATTTAACAACGAGCCAATAAGACACAACAAAATTCTAAACTACTTATTCTACGAAATTATACACATTATTTTACAGGATCGAGTACCTACGCAATTGGCGGATATAATCTTCAAAATTAGTTAACGCATTTGTCTTCAAGTCAACCATTCATTGTGGAAGTTTTTGCCAACATCCCACAAGAACTCCATGACGACGTCGGTCCCCATTGTTTCGTGTTAGTATAGGACGAAAAAAATTAATGAAGATAAAATAGCTACGGATTTACCTACGCTACGTACTCTTCTTTTAAAATGACCTCAGCAATTTTGGCATACTCTGGTAGTATAACGCAAATTACTACAACACGAGTGGCCAAAATCGCTAACATGATATATGATTATGGTATGACCACAAATATAGATCTAGATAGATAACGCAAGTATTATATCTGTATGAAAACCAAGCTTGCCGTTTTTTTATTAACTACTGAGACAAAAGAAGATCGTTTTAGTGATTTCCAATCACCTCCATTCTACGCCAACGCGAAGCCGAATTAAATGCGCCAGTCCGAATAATATTAATACTTCGATTAATTATGTATATTCATTATCAGTCGAATCAATTCAAACTCATCATAATACTGACGAATATACGATTATTGGAGTTAATGGAGTATTGTAGGAATGTTAAAATATGACGACACGTGTGAACAACGGTGGAGTGCGCACTAAATGAACAGCGACGATGGTTGCGCTTACAAACTTACATTTGCGTGCTCTATTTAGTTCGATATCTGTGGATGTGACCGTTCCGTCGACACGCATCGCACAGGCCACTGGTAAGCGATTCAAACAAAAACCTGTTTCTAGTAAACTCGGCTCAAGTTCAAGTTTTCTGGATGTATTAATGGATAATCGTGTGCTAACAAAGTAACTTTAGTTGCATTGTAACAGATTCGTAGAGCCAATATACTAATTATAATTACCTACGTCGGATATGAACCGCAACTATTAATTACTTTTGGCTACGATACGTTGAGGCAATCGATTTTGGATATGTTGATAAAATATTGTTCGTTATTGTTTTTCTTTGGCTGTCTCACAAATCAACAGAATTAATTTTATTTCAAGGTAATTGTCAGTAAGTAACAAGATAATTAAAAAACAAAAATTCTATTGTCTGCTTTCATGAAATTTAATAAACAAATAATTGAATTGTGAATGCTGAATAAGGACATGGGCTCATTTACGTATTTATCCTGTGCGATAAAAAAAAATGCTACAAACTCGCGTGCAGAGCCTGTGACCTAATACTATCTACAGAAAATTATGCCTTTACAGACAGACTGCTAATAAATGAATGTAATGCTAATTTATAAAGCAGACCGTAAAGTTAAATTTATGGAGACCAATAGGGTTTATGATCTACCCCGTCGCCTCAACCCAATGAAACGACTGATTTTCTTGACCCTCAAAGGAGCGATGAAAGTCCCCATCCTCATGCAACGAGCATTATACTCAAACCGAGCAACTGTTAGCATATCATTGAAGGCATACGCTCTGTTTTATGTACATATAAGGGGCCTTCTATTGTCATTTTACAGCCATTAGGCGTAGAACCGCTATGCTCTATGGTTTGAAAAAGGTAAGTAACCGTGACAAACACGATGCATGCACTAATTTCGGTATCTTGTGGGTAAGTCAGGGTGGCTCTATAGCCTCCTTTGTAACCGCACCTCCGTAACTTTAATTCAAGAACTGCTAATAAGCTTAACGAGAGTTCGCAGGGGATTATAAGAGTGACAGATTGCATTGTAATTTTTATACTGGGTGCTACTTTTATTATTACTTTATTACTTTTATTAATGCTAAAGTTTATATGAATGGATGAATGGTTGTTCTTACACGGTTACGCAAAAACGGAAAAATTAAGGAGAAAATTCTCAAGTCCACGCGAATGAAGTCGCGGACTGAACCTAGTTACTTATTTCATAAATAAAGTTGTTATCCGTTGGGTTTTCAAAATCGCAATCCGTATTTAGGTGAGAAAACGTCATCTTAGTGCTCGCGTGAAAACTAGCTTTCTCCTAAAAAACCAGTGACACAGTTGTTCATAAACATGTGATAATCTTCAAAGCAAATAACTGCTAGACAGGTTACATTATATATTTGGCTATGTCATGTGTACACAGGCATGCAAAAAAATTAGGCAATAAAAGCAAAGGTCCTTACTGGAAACAATGAGTAAAAATAAGATTTTCTATATTTTTGGGCATTAAAGTGGTCATTATATTATGTGCATATATCAATAAACATATCATGATTTATTAGGTTTTATATATTACGTGTCAATAAATACTATAAAAGGTCGACATCTACTTCAAAATTCGATATGTTTAAAATGAATGCGTATTACTTTCAAGTAAATACCTACTTATTTTTCCGCAATTACATTAAACGGATTAGAAAAGTGAAAACATATTGTACTTGTTAGTTCCGCTTAACGTATAACATAATCGAACACTGGTAAGGTGTTGTGTAAATAAATAATTGCATAACTTTATGTGTTTATCAATATTTTTTGCTTGGTTACGTTTATTATTTAATACAGAACGGCCGGATTTAACTGACCAGTTAGCATTTAGTATTCACTATTATCAGATAGGTTTAAGGTAACATAGTCACTAACTTTAAATACTTAGGTACTGATAGATTATTTTTTTAATAAATTAAGAATTCCGCCTGCGATGTTACCTATAAGAAAGAAAAAACATTAAGATGACATCACAGACTAGCTACCGAGGAGACCGATTTATTCTTCTTGTTCGATTATACTTAGTGTGTTTTTTATGTCGATTTCAGTATGTACCAAATGGTTATTGGTTATAATGAATTTTCACAGTACCTACCCACGTCCTTTTATGCGGGGCTTTTTTATGTAAAAAAATATTTTTGGTGAATATTTTTGATAGAGTAAGATCACATTAAAAAAAGACGTCCACAAAGTTGATCTCCTTACAACTACCTAATCACATCAAAGACATAATATTTCAAGTAGCATTTCCTTGTAGCTTCTAAATTTCACATTAAGAGGAAGCAGGACCAATAAAGCTCGTCGAAAAAATGTTTTAAGATCATTTTATGTAATGTAGTTATTGGATAGCCACAACTTTACTACCCAGTGGGCAGGTGTACCAATGCTTACTTGAGTTTCATTTGGTTAGCAAATCTTTATTCGTTTCATAAGTTAACCAGTGCAGTTACTCTCGAAGTAACCTCACCCGTCTATAGAATATAACAGTATCGCAGGCATTAGATGACCTGTGTGCAGTCATTCCAATTGTAAGTCGATGCGCTCCGCGGAGAGTTCTGGATTCGATTCCCCTCGGAGCAGAAATTTGAATGATGAGATAAAATATCTGTTTGATGGCTATTTCTGGGCAAAATAACGTAGCTAGCGTAGCGTACCGTAGTACATATGTCGTGAGGAATAACGTTCACGTTCGCGCTAAAAGCTGACGCAACAAAAAAGTGCATTGATTATGGACCTAAATTCTTCGACCAAAGGCAAATGTAGAAATAAAAAAAATTATGTAGTTAAGGACGGATTTCGGCCACTGCGACTGGTCAAATATTTAATATCCTGCTGCCTGTAACCATTAAGTATGTATGTATGTATGTATGTAAAAGGCAGGCGTTTGTGGCAGGAAACTAACTGTAGGATATGCTCATTCTATACATCTCACGAGACCTCGATCCGTCTTAAACGATGTCAGGCTATGTGTGCCGACTTAACGGTTACATCGGATGTTTGCTTTGCACGTCTTAAAGATCTATAGATCTACTAGCTTATGCCCGTGATTTCTTATGCGTAAAATTAATTGGATTAGTATTTGTTTCCTGCGTGCCAAATAAAGCAGCGCTATTATTGAATTTTTATGAATACACAAATCATGTGTCATAAAAAAACCCACATAAATTATTAAAAGTACCTATTAACATAAATCATAGAAGTGCCAACAGATGGCGTTGAAACATTTATTCTAATATTTTTTACCCTTTTTTAACCCCGTTAGGCGATGAGTTTCAATAAAATACAAAACTCGTCTTCCATCAATTCTGTTAAATAATTTTTTAATTATACAAAATTTGAAGTAGATTGGACCAAGGAATCACGGACAATATGATTCCTATAAGACAAAATTTGACCCCGTTTTTCAGAATTTCGGAAAATGCTTATTAATCGTGTGCCTACTTCATACAAAACACACCCTCTAACTTTCAGGTCTCTCCATACGTTCAGGCTGTGCGTTGATCCGTCAGTAATTCAGGACAAAGTATTTTATATATATACAAAGTATATATATATATATATATATATATATGTAGTTATCCCTTATCGACAAATGTTGATCAAGCGCGACTTCACGCGAGCACTTTGTTGATCCAAAAACCTATGTTGATCCGGCGCCTTTTGTTGATCCAATATGCATCTCTGGTAACTAATGTGGCTCCGACCGGATCAACATCTACAGTCACGTGACTGCTTACTAGTTTTTGCCGATGTTGATCCGATATACAAATCCACCTTGCGATAGTTACGGAAAACGTTGATCCGATTCAAATGAGCCAATCAGAGCACAGCAAACGATCGGATTGGCTGAAAGCAGCCGCGACGTTGCCGCTCAGCATACGATCGGATTGGCTGAAAGCAGCCGCGACGTTGCCGCTTCGTATCTTTGACCCTACAAGCTACAGATTTTATTTGGAAGTTTGGAACGCACAGTAGGTACCTATACTGTGTTATACATTTCTTGATATATTTCTTTGCCATCAATAATTGTAAAATCAAACGAACTTACCAAGTGAAGATCGATTGTAATTAAGCTTCATATCATCCCGTCCGAAGATGATGAGATTACCACCTGTTAGTATCCTGGTAGCATCCTCGAGCATCACACTTATTACTGAGTGGAACTCCTCAACGGATAAGAGTTAAGGAACCGGGTTAACAAATTATTATTATTGGTCACATTACCTTTGCAGAACTATATAGACATTGACCACCGTCGACTCTGATGATGGAGTGGAACTCGTTTTTCTTTATATTTCTGACCGCCGCATTCCGTCATTTGATAACCGATTTGAATTGATATTTTTTTGGTTTGGGACCTGTTATTGTGAATTTGGTCCCATATTAAGATGATGATGATCTGATGAAGAGTTTCGGAGATACAGAATGGAACTCCTAAACCGATAAGAGTTAAGGAACCGGAATAAAAAATATTATTGTTGGTATATTATTATTGTTGATTTGAATTGATATTTTTTTGGTTTGGGACCTGTTATTGTGAATTTGGTCCCATATTAAGGTGATGATGATCTGATGAAGAGCTTCGGAGATACAGAATGGAACTCCTAAACCGCTAAGAGTTAAGGAACCGGAATAAAAAAATATTATTGTTGGTCACGTCACCTTTGCAGACGTCCTCTGTCTTATGTTTCTCGGTAATCCAGGTCCTCTTTGACTGACGTCGCAAAGACCACGTCCGCGGCCTCCACCGGCTCCGGGGAAGTTAACGGGGCCTTATGGTCATAGGAGGCCAGTGCAGACTTGAAGCCCTCTCAATCCGTCCTACGCTTCGCGCGCGGCAATGACGTGCACTCGGGTCCCAAGCCAAGAGTGACCAGTATGGGGAGGTGCTGTTTGTTCATGTCATACCTCCACATAGACCGGGCACGGTAGATTCCCGTGGAGTACGATGTCAAGCACATCCGGACGGTGGTTGACGTTAGAGGGAATGTGAGTGGGTGTCTCTGGCCCTAACACCTGATACCCATTCGCCTCCGCGTCCACGAGGATTCGCCGTCCCGCGCTGTTGGCGACTCTGGAACCCCAAGCTTAGCGTTCAGGTCGCCAGCCAGGAGGGTCGGGTTCCCACCGTCGAAGATGTGTCTGAAATCTTGGAGGCAAAGATTACGTCCAGGAGGCGGTATGCCGCAAACACAAGTAGTGCCTGGCCCGTCGCGTTCAGCTCGACTCCTGTGGAGCGCATAACTGAGAACGGCGGGATTGGCAAAACCGTGTGTACCACGTCGCGGCGGACCGACACCACCGTGCCCCTGAAAGGGTACCCGGAGGGGGCGATCTCATCGCGGCGGTACACGAAGTAGTTCGGGAGGCGGAAGTCCTGGTTAAGAGACAAATTCGTCTCTCCCATGAGCAGGACATGCACGTCTTGCTCGCGGAGGAGACGGAGTTCCTGTCTGGACTGTGAGGACAACCCACCCGGGTTCCAGTACATTAGTCTAAGACTGACTGACATGCTGGAGCCCGAGGACTTTGGTTGAGACCCCTCTAATTGTCCCCACGAGCTCCGGGTACCGCGCAATCGCCTCACTGATGGCCGATACGGCGGCTACCACTTCATCGGCGGCGTTTCGAAGCCCAGAGCTTGTAAGGGCCTAGAGGGGGCTAGGCGTCCCGTTATCTGTAGCGGGAATGGAGTGGCAGGATGGGGTGGGGTCGGTGTGGGGAGGTGGGCAGGGACTGGTTGGGGTACCTGGACTACCTCCTCCTGGGTGCTTTGCGGCTTCTTCCCCTTGCACTTTGGCATGCGCTTGCGCTCGGGGGAGCCGTCCTCTGCAATGGCCGGCGGCTAAGCCGTGGAGGGGAGTGGAGCAAGGGCGGGCGCGGGGGCGGGCGGAGTCGCGACCATCGCGGGCGCTCGAGGCGTAGGTTTCGGCTTAGGCGGGGCGGAGGAGGCCTGCTCTTCAGCGAGCCCCTTCTCCCGCTTACGCCACCTGGCCTGGCGTCTACGGCTGGTGTGCGCGGGCGGGCCGCGTTCGCCAGCCGGTATGTTGACTGGGGTTCCGGGTGGAGGTGGGGGGACGCTGAGACCCCGTAGGCGCGCCATCCGCCTAAGGTATGGGCACAAGCCGTTCCTCAACGCTCACACGCTCCAGCTGGACGTAGTACACCCTTTCTTGCTGCCGCCGCGGGGGGGCGATGAGCCGGCAGAAACGAGCCGGGAAGACAGGTCCTTAAGACCGCCGGTTACCCAGTTTGGGTCCATATTTTCCGGGAGGCCGCGGACGCTGGCCTTTGTCGGCCGCTCCTCCGTCAGGGACAGATAGTACCAGACTAGGCCCGGCTCGGTCTTCTGAATCTTGATCAGGTAGGCCTGGACCTTCCTGAACTCGTCTGCGGATTTTGGATGGAAGCGGAAGCCCTTTCCGCTAGCCACGGAGTGCGGTGGGACGCCGAGGATGTCCCTTGTCGGCCGCTCCTCCGTCAGGGACAGAAAGTACCAGACTAGGCCCGGCTCGGTCTCCTGAATCTTGATCAGGTAGGCCTGGACCTTCCTGAACTCGTCTGCGGATTTAGGATGGAAGCGGAAGCCCTTTCCGCTTGCCACGGAGTGCGGTGGGACGCCGAGGATGTCCCGCAGCGCTCTGAGGTCCACTACCCAGTTGGGTAGCATCTTCGCCACTATCAGCGGCGCGGGACGCTCGCCGGCCGCTGCAGTCGGGGCCTGTGAGGGGGGCGGACCTACCTGACCTCCATGGTGCGCGGGGTGAGTGGTGGGGGGTAGGTAGGCTCCTTTCCGTCTTCTTCAGTCCGCTCGCAGTTGCCAAAAGTGCTCCGGCGCGCAGAGGTCCGGACACCGCGACCCTTTTCCAGTGACCCTTTCCAATAAAAGGGCGCGGTGTGATCGGCAGGTACCATGGATGGCCCCTGGTCTTCCGGCGTGACTTGAATAGTGAGCAGCGACACGCGAAAATCGCCCGAAAGCCAGCGCCAGAAGAGCGCAGTAAGAGTCAATTTTGTGCTCCGGCCGGATCAACTTAGTCTAAGCAAATGTCACATTTAAGTTAAATATACTCCGGATCTAAGAAATCATATTCAGTATGATTTTTGTTTTTGTTTCAGACGGATCAACTTAGTCTAAGCAAGTTAAATATACTCCGGATCTAAGAAATCACATTCAGTATGATTTTTGTTATTGTTTCGGCCGGATCAACAAAGTCTAAACAAATGTCGCATTTAAGTTAAATATACTCCGGATCTAAAAAATCACATTCGGTATAATTTTTTTGACCGTTAATGGATCAACGAATGTTGGTCAAACCACTGACGAGTATGTTGAAAATGTGCGAGTGCAGATCCACCGACGTCACGCGTATATTCAGGACGGATCAAAGTATATCATGTTGCGCGAAGCGGAGCCGAGCAAACACGTGAAATAGGTGGATCAACAATTATTATAACTTCACACTGGAGCAACATTTACCGTGAAAGGATCATTATATATATACAAAGTATATACAAAGTATTTTATGTATCTATAGATTGGCGGTAAAGTTAAGCAAATGATTCATTTTAAGAATGTAGAGAAAGAAATTTTTTCCCCCCCGCTTTTAACTCTTGTTATAAACTACTCTACATTGAACACTAACATACATCATGTGGCCATTTGTACACACGCCAAAAATTGGCATAATGATGACCGACTTATAAGTAAATGTCGGTCAAATATTCTGACGAAATGTTTGCAGAAACAATTGACTCTGACCTACTAGTAGGTACCTATTATTATATTATTATAACATATTATCATATATCTACCAAATTAATATTACTTTATCAAACCGTTCGACCGGTACCTAAATGACGTCAGCGAATTTGTATCCTGACGTTTTTGGTACCTAATTTATAAGAAACTAACTTAACGAATATATAAATTTTGGGTTATTTTAAGATAAAATTCGTATTTAAAGACACTTTATTGTACTAATAAATCAATCCAGCCAGTTTAATTAGGTATGCAAATGTTTGGGGATTTCCTCCAATCAAAAGTTTATATTGCAAGGTCTTTAATGATTGTAATTGTATTGTAATATGCATTTTAGTGAAGAATTATAAGTTAAAAGATAATAATTAAGAACCAAACAACGTCGGAGCACGCAACTGGTGAGAGAAGGCTTTGTAAGATCATCCTGTAAAGCTCTGGTTGGGACCAACTCTTGTCCAGACCAAGTCAGGTGATTTTTTTAAATTTTCGATAGGAATTTTATAAACGGGACACACCGCTTAACGACCTCTCTAAGGCTTAGAAGCGTGCAAGTAATTCACTAGCGCAGGTTTTCTTATTGACCTTCGTGTCTTCTTATCACGTGCTCGTTTTAGGAGGTAGAGCCATAGCAACTCGTCCAGGGAGGTACCTTACTGCCAGCCTCTTAACCTCTCTTAAAGGAGCGTGTTCTTCATGACTTGTGTTTCAGATGGGTTGAATAAAGGTTGCCGGAGATACTTTATTTGAGTCGAATCGCATACAACCTCCGACAAGATTTCTTCTCTATTTGAGGTTGGATATCGGTGTCCATGGGATTAAGTGACCACCGTTTACGAATAGTAATTACTTTAAAAAAACAACAGAAACAGTTATTAGTGATTTTACATATTTGTAATATTATGAGATCTCCTGTCAACATCTCTTGTAAACGCAACTCTTACGAGATTGTTGTAAACAAAACCTTATGGAAAGAAACGATGACATTCAGCAGATATGTACTTACTTCAATCGACTAAATTAGAATACTAATTATAGCTGTCGGCCTTACACAGGAGGATGAAGAGGATCGAGGTAGGAAACTCATTATCCTTATAGAAAGACTACACAACTTACGTACGAGTAAGTATGAGAAACATATATCTAAGTATATAATTCCATATCATGGTGTGTATGGTATGTATGTCTATTTTAATCCGACGGACGTTTGAGATAGTTTTTACACGATTATGTAATTAGTAACCAAGCTAACACTGAATTTTCAATGTGACAAAATAGTTCTACCATCTACAAATCTACATTTCCAAAGTATTCTACTAACTTGAGTTATCGAAATCAATGTTGCATAAACGAATGTTTACGCCTCGCGATAACGCCCTGTTTATAGGTATTACACGCACCGTTACATGCTTCACGAGGAGGATGACTTGCCTTGTAATGAATTTTAACATTCAGTAAATGTATTTAATGATTCTAAAGTCTAGTAAAATCCTCGACTGCTAAGGATTTCAGTACGGCACTTTCTATCCCAATAACTAGGTTACCTATATGTAAGTATAATTGCAAAACATGAATCATCCCATACCTCTTAAAGCCAAATTCAATGTCGAACAGTGCATACATACGATAGGTCCTATTTGACGACGGATGTAGGTCATATAGCGTGCATACATATACAAAATATAGGAATACTTAAATATATTTATAGTATACTATCTGATGATGTCTTAGTTATGTAATGATAGTAACATATTCAATTATTCATAAGGTTTTAATATGAACTAGCTGATTCTACGGAGTTCTTAGTTACCTATACGTTTTCGTAAAGTAACACATTTCCAACTTATAATTGTCATCGAAAGAACAATGAAACAATTGTTCAATTGCATGAAGAAATCATAGGGCTTGTGTATTCGCCTCGCTTTGTCTCATATCATTACTGTTACGGTTTAATAGAATAAAAATCGCAAATACCTATTAAGGTAATTGTTTCGTAAATTACGGACATTGTATGGCAAAGATTAAATTATAAATCAGTAGCTGTAGCAGAGATTTGTTTGGGCTACGACTTTGTTACGTCATACTTAGTTTTGGCCTATTTACAATCGAATTTAGTAGAGCCATTACAACCATACCCTTAACCCGCCGTAACGCAATGGTTATTATGTCTTTTGAAGAAGGTTTCAGGGTGTCCATGTGACCTCTTAAATTAACATCTGGTGGCCTGATTTTTCTAAATTTCATTTCGAATGTGAAATGCAAGCGAGAAAAATACAACCATAGATATATATTATAATTAAGTGACGTTAAATACTCGTACGAGTACAACATAGGTAACTAATAAGTTCCCCTACAAAATTAAATATAAACTCCAAGAATTCCAAAATAAAGGAAGGTACTTATAAAGCTTTCGCTTCATGTATTAATTCATAGAAATAGTTTTTAAACAAATAACTTAAGCCTCGTTCTTGTTTTCCTTAAAAGATTGCTTTTTGGTATTTCTTGGAATCGAACCGTTCGTTTACTTAATTTCCATATGCAGAGATTTACTTTTGCGTCCTTGTCGTAATTTATTAAAATTATTTATGATCGGTATTAATCGGTGTTGATATTTTTATAGTCATAGTCTTAGGCTGAACCGAAAATCCTTGTCATTGTTTTCCGGGTTAATAAAAATGCATAATATGCCATTCAGAATTTCGATGCCATTTATAATTATCATAATAGGATGTGAACCGGAAGATGAGTGGTGATAGATCAAGCAAGCGCAATGTATCGAGGTACCGAACCAAGTTTCATTGATAAATTATACATATTTAATACTTTAATTGGTTACGATTGAAAAAAAAATGAAAACAACTTTAGGTCCTGCCACTTCAACTACATTTTACTGCAATGAATAACCCTCCTTCTGTCGCAATCGGATAAAAAGATAGGTATACGATACTATCTTGCAAACGACTATCACAACGAAAAGCTGCTTATTTAACGTATGTCTGCATTTTAACTCCTTGCGTACTGCAGAAATCAATCTAAACGGCAATTGTACTATGGTTGATAAAATAGTTTAAAGTTTTTTAAATTCTTTATAGAAGATGTTTGAATGTTTAAAACTCTTTTATTTTGTCAAAGGAACTACGGAAGTAAACGAGCAGCCTTCGCTTGTAAAACCGCCGTTATACATAGTGTGATTAAACTGGAATAAAGGACTGTTTGGTATTGAACATTTTGCTGTTCCCGTGATAAACAAAAAGGAAAATATTTTGGACTTGTAAATAAATATTGGCACTAAAATATTGAGTATTGAAAAGTTAACAAAATACGTATAAATAACAGTTAATATTATGCATTTCATAAATTTTCCAAACAGACCTTAATCAAGACGTCTTGATATCATGCTTCGTGATGGTTATGTTAATATCACACGGCACATGTAATTACAAAGAGATTCATTTGCATGTGTGTAAATAAATACAGCAACACGTTGTTTAGCGCATGATGAACACGAACAGTTATGTTGTTGGTTTTGTTTTATTAATATTAAATTTAATCTCCTTCCTATTTTGCTCCTAATTCGTTTATGATCGATGTACATAATTATGGAGCCCTGTAGACACCATGTATAGACTTGACAACAGACAAGGTCATCAATATTTTTAGCACCCAAAAGCACATTATATCATGTTAAAAGCTCTCAAACATTATTCTTTTTCAATTACAAATAAAGAGTTTTAATAGACAACATTTAATCAAAGTTTCAGATAAATAGGTAATATTAGCCAACCCAACGAAGCGCTGCCTACCGGAGGTTAATATTCTGAATCCGTGCTATTCTGGAATCAACATTATGTAAATAAAATTTATTAATTAATATTGACCAAGCCGTTTAGGCGACCACGGAGAGAAGCATAATATTACATATATGGCAAGATAGGAGAGAATTTCCACGAGAAGGGTCTCCGAATTGATTCAATTAGAGACACTGGTTGGGATTGGGAGCAATGATTTGGGATCATTTTAACACTTTACTTGTCCATTTAATAGACAAATAGCCAAACAATGGTTATGAGTCACATGCGGCTCATGGGACAGTGATACGGTTAATATAATTCTGTACCACAGACATTTTTAATATTTTAAAGTTAACCATCGTGCGGTGCGGTGATGCGTTATACCTATTACTTGGTAATTAAGTTTTTCCGAATTACCTATCAGGTAGAGGTAAATGCAAAGATTGCCAAGGTGATAAGCAGTTTAATTCAAAGATCAAAGATTAAGGACGTAATATTATAAAAATTGTTTTTGGTATTCTATCATCTTTCGGTGAAGCTTGAATTTAAATGAGGCAAGTTTATTATTTATCTTTTATGCTTCCATCAAACCTCTAAACAATGTTGACACTATTTTATTTGGATTTTGTTTAAGTCTTGGAACCCACAAACATAATCGAAATGAAGAATCAAAGTTAAGAAACAGATGTACTTACTCGTATGTACTCGTAGTTACAAAAAGCAAAACAGGAAACATTTTGAGAAATTCCTATAAATCGATTATGCACATAATAAGTGCATAATAACAGAGATAGCTTCGTAAAACAAGTAGGTAAATGCAGATATTCATATTTCCTCAATAAAAGATCGACGTTCTATTATTATTTCCTTCATTCAGATTTATGCTTTTACAATGCCTTAATAAAGATGCAAGGAACACTTCAACGACCGCAAATCGATATCAACGATCTAACGAACGATCAATCAAAATATACATCGTTTAAATTGTGAATTGTGAATTAATCTTTCAATGAGTGAGCACACGCATTTGCAAGTGTTGCACTCATACCCGCTGCGTATTCCTCATATTAATCTTTTATTTCACACTAGTTAACTCGACAGGCTTCGCTCTGGCATATAATATATTAGTATTAGTAGAAGAAGAAAAGTAGCATAAGACATAGTTAGGTACTCCAGCCGGTCAAGGATTTTTGTGTAAAAAATCATATCACCTCGTCGCGTTTATAATCTAAAGGAAAAGCCTATATCTAGTCTTTCTCGTGAAAAGACTAGATTATTATTTTTTTTAATCCTATAGATCCAGAGATTAGCGCGTTATAAAATTAACGGCATTTTGGTCCTTTCATCTTGGTCCTTGGAAATAGTTACAGTTATCAGTTCCAATACGCGGAAAACTTACTTTAAGAATTCACGACCTGTAAAATGTAGTGTGGTGACCTTTTTATATAAGGACCTATTAGAGGCACTAGATCCAAACCAGCGGTCAATGCACCCCACTTACAAGTATATTGTAAAAAAATTTGAATCATTTCTTGCATGCTTGCATTCTTGTTATTTATCGACATAATAATATATTTTTTGATATACCTACTCTCATATAGCCAAATGTTACTTATTAAGCTAGACTGAGCCTTTTATTTGCTGCGAAAGAAACTTCAGCTTGTTGTCTCAATTTGGTCTCGGATCTTCTTTATTAATTTATCGCGATATAATCTTAGTATTCGTGAAAATAATCACGACGGGCATACTGCAGCCGATTCGAGGTAAACCGGTGTAGACTTAAAAACGATATGCAATTTATACATGGAATGAAACTGAACACGCTTGTTTTTTCCTATGACAATTATTGTCATTATTATTACACAATATAAATAAAATTATCATTATGGCACTCGTAAATCACCAGTGGAATGACTGTTTTTTAAGTGCACTTGCAACTTACAATGGTATTAGGCTTTGTGTCTGTTTTAAGTGATTTTGTTTAAAATATTTAGGTCCAATCAAGATATACATACCTTATAAAAGGAGGCAATATAAATAAGCAAATAACTAGAGTAATAATAGTGCATGTTTCAACTGAAATAGTAAGTAGGTAGGTACCTACAACACCTATAGTAGGTAAAAATGAGTTAAATTTATTGTGTCGCTATAGTATTAACTATAATCACATTTTGTAAATCCAAAGATTTTTCTAGTTTTTCTGCTACAATAATGTGTTTCAAACAGTATTGTTTTATGTGTCTTAAGTATTTGCTTACTATGTTTCCTTCTAGAAGTTTTTAAAGTTTTCTCTGTCACATACATAATAATCTCGTAACCTGCTATCTACTTAAAGTTTAGGTATGTAGAGTTTTTAAATTTGTTAACGTACTGTGTCAGTAGGCACTTTACAGCGCTAGTAGGATGCATACTTAAATCATGATAATTGCGTCTTAAAACATTTTTGGCAGATTTTGGAAGTTATTGCGAGCAGATCACTAACAATCGTAACTTTTTCAAAATTGTATTTCATTTCGACAAAACTGGCATATTTTAATAACCAAAGAGAAGACGATAAGTCGTTTGCATTTCGAATTTATATTACGCATATAATTGGTCTTAATAAACAAGTGCATTTATGTTTTTATGGTAACTATATGAAAGCCTCAATGCCCAACATCTTTCGCAAAATTATTTGTAAATACATTGTAAGGCCGTTTCGCCATATAAAGATAAAAAACATAACTTCTTACCTACTTCAGTAGGTTTTTACGTATAATTTTATGTGTCTTATATATAAGCGTCTATTTTATACAATTTAGTATAAAATAACAATTACAAGTAAGCGAATAATGTTTATCTAACTATTGTAACACAACAATTATTTTTCAGATGGAAAAGCTCTTAGTACTTAAAATATGATTAGACCTGATATAATTACATATATTAATTTATCGAACTTGTAAAAATAAAAGCTTAAAATGTCATTAGGCGTTTAGATACAAATCTTGTGTATAATCTATTTATTCATCAGACATGATTTTTGTTTATTCGTCTTTAAATGTAGGTCGTAATTAATAACTTTAGTCTCCGAAGTATTGAAACCAGAACAAGTTCCATATGAAAACGTGTTTAAATTAAGCTGTGTAATTAAAATTAGAATAAAACTGATCGTAAGAAATGCGGTCAATAACGCCTGAATAAACTCAAATTATAATAAGACGTCGATTCCAGCTATGAATTGGGAACAATGGTCATAATTTTGATAATAGTAATCGGGTAAGATTTGTATGGGAAAAACGTATTTTGTAGAAATGAGCTCTATCCTTAAGTTTGCTGTATGTTTCAATACTTTGCATTACTTTCCAGAATCACACACAGTAGTTCCCCAGACTCCTTTCAGCATTTTTTGATATTCCTCATGGTTTCGGATTTCCCCATCCACGCACACTTGAAAAATTCACCCTGTATATCTCATTATTGTTTTAATTATTTACTCTACATTGATCTTAGCTGCTTTAATTTTAACTAAAAGAGACCTAGGTTTGCCTATGGTTTATGTTATCCAGGGACTCCGCCAACGCTACAACTATAATAGTGGGTCCATAAAAAAGGGACCTTATTGCAACTTTTATTCTATTCCAGGTACAGGTACAATACTTACGATAATATCTATGTATAAAGACTATTTCCGCCTTTAAGATACAGTGATAAAGTGGTCATTTATACGATTAAGGCAAGACAATGGAACGATCTGGATAAAACTAATTCGCAGTTACTTGCGTTACGTAATAATTAAACAACATTTTTCACACTCAAATAACACTGGTAAAGGATGTTTTTACAGAAGTATGTATGTGTTAATTACTTCCTGCCCCCATCATGAAGCAGTCTGAATGGACAATTAGGTAGTTGAAAACTTCGGTTGACCATTCGCGAGCAACATGCAACAGTGTGAGTGACGCTACGTTGAAGATAAATTAATCATCCTTAGACACTTGTGCATAGATTGACTTTTAATATCAACATAATATACAAATTCAGTTTTACTAAATCTCTTTTTTGGTTGTCTCAAAAATCCTTTCTTATCATTGATTTCGATAATTCGAAAAATGTTTTTCAAAATTTAGTAAGCCGCGATATTTCTAAATTATGTTAATGAATATGATTAATTAAAGGATTTATAATTATTAATAGTCGTACCTATTGACCTGAATGCAAAATATAAACTTTCTGCGGAATTTTTGAAAAAATAAGTTTAATTTTCAAAAATATCTTAATATAAATTCAGAGAAGATAAATAAGCTTTATAGATTCAATAGTTAGTTGTGAAAAATTTGCAAATAACATGTTTAAACTTGGAGTAACTTGGAAAATATAACATTATTATAATATCTGGCTCTGTGATCACCGTTTTAATGGTACCAAATTTAGACGTTAAGTAATTAAGTACCTTAATTAGTGATGATTTTTCAATTTATTGTCATTACCTACACTATGTGCTTGTTATTTATTACAAATTATACGTCAATTTAGTAAACAAAACTTGTTGAGTAAAACGTGATCATTCGTTGCACGTGATCATTCTAAGTTTAAGTTAAATTATTAATAAATCACATTACATTTTATTTATAAGTAAGAAGGTATATAAATGTTACAAGTGTTTCTTTGAAGTGTATCAAAAAATAACGAGAAAAATGTATGTTTTCTTGTCCTGTTTTTTTCTGATCTGTTATATTATATCTTAGGTATTTTATATAAGTCACAATAAATGGCAAATACGTCTTCTAAAACTTTTTATATCAGAAATACAAGCGCAGCGCAGGTATGTTTACGTTAGTCAGAATAAGTAGTAAGTATAAGGAATTATTAATGCATTTCTTGCCCAAACACAACCAACTATAATGAGAAGATAAGAATGTAATGCGCTGGAACGTGGTAAATTAGAATTGCCTGGACTATGGAAAAGTCTGAGTCATGAACATACATCTCAGTTCTGACATACAAGATGCTGTTTTCCTATATAAGTATATCTTACAAGACAGTGGCATGAACGTATAGATAATAAATCTTGTAGATGTCGAAACAACAACTAAAACTAATAGCAGTGTCCTTATTATACTTAGGTAATTGTACATTTTTGTGTGGACCTCGAATTGTTTGGAAACCAGTCGGACTACCCCGAAAACAAAAGTGAGGTGGGACGTGTTTTGCTTAAAATTTATAACGACATTCACAAAGTATTCAATAATATAAATATCTTAAATTTAAGATACCTAAATGTAGAAAAACAACATCGATCTCTAACCTCCAAAACAGACCTTAACTCACATCACACATCAATAAAGAGTAAGTACTGAAAATTTGAAATGCATTATTTAAAAAGGCATAAAAAATTTCATTGTTTTTCAAGTATACCCTAATTTACTTAATCTTACTGTAGGTACCTTGGACTGGCCTCGGTTAACTAAACACCTATTGCCTAGTTAGTTGTTTAACATATAGTTCAAGTACTAAAACCCATATTATTTGCGGTGTAATGAATGTGTGGCCATGGCATCGTCAATTATTATGGTGTGAACTTTGCTAAAACAATACATTATATAAAAATATTCAATGGGAGGGCGATTGTGGGGATAATCATTACAAAAAATGAATGGTGGAATTATTCATCAATACATTAGTCAATTTCGATGTTATAGCCGGAGCTCTGTGTACCAAATCGAAAACATAGACCTCAGAGTAACTACCTAAGAAAACGAAGACCATGTACCCGACTGATTCTTAGAACTCATATCTTTCCCGTTATATTTAGATATGTATCACACCTGCATCAATGAACCCTTGCATTAAATTATAAGATTGGTTTGTTATCGTTCGGAATGGAAATTCTCGGCGTATTTTATTCAAACAATATCTTAGCAAAAAAGGCGACGTTACGCTCAGTTGACACACAATCGCTTACACTTGATTTATTTGGTATCCTCCCGACACGACGACGTGAATTTTTTAAAGTAATAATGCAAAAGTCGTCGTGTAATTTATATCAGACAAGCTGTACCCTCGGCTTTGCCTGCGGGGAATTGAAACCTCTTTAATTGAATAAATAATTTGTCTAGCCATTTAGGAGATTATCCAGAACAAATTTAATAATGAGATACGATGGACAAACGTTTTAACATAAATACCTTTTTTAAGAATTTAGAACAAAAAGTAGCATTATTATCGCATTAAAAGGATATACTGGAGACCGACATAATAGAAGATTTATTACGGACTTCAACTCTTATCTTGTTTTACGTTAGATCTGTATGCATCGAGTAACCTTAGAAGGTTGGGTTTTCAGGCAATGTCGTGTATTTTAGTGTCATAAATGAGGTAATGTCTTTTGCACACTGATCAACCGATACGCCCCTATGGCGTGATGTCCTCGACATAAATATCACGAAACTGTTTGGAATAACTTATCTTGAAGGTTCATGCGTTCGTGATCATCAAGTGCTTTTCCTCACACGTTATGGCAAATAATTTAATAGGCGATAAAGCCATTCTAGTTCATATACCTACATGCTGCATACCCTCTTTAACCCTTTGAACGTTTAGATACTGTGGGGTTCAACCGGTGATAGTCGAGATGACCATAGTCGATCCAACATTGCAACACCAGTCTAACATCAGGAGGCCCTTACATGCCGGCGGAAAGGGGAGCGAGACGGGGTGCCAAATTTTGTGGGGCCGCTGAAATCTGGGGTGTCCTGCCTCCCGTGCTATGTGTACCTGTAATTTGTGTAACAGTACTGTGATCTACGCACTGTGATCTATAATAATCTATATTCTGGGCTCTACATTGACAATGAAGATGAAATTGTTAAACGTTCACATTAGTTCAGCAAAAAATGAACACTCGAAATTGATTTCGTATAGATATGTGGCGCTATGAAATTGTTGCTCGGGCGACAGTGGCCGATACTACGCTCGTACACTGCCTTTAAATTCATATTTTAAAAAATAGCTCTCTACGCATAAAGCCACTTAATTTATTCCTTTTTGTATTGTTGCAATATGCAAAAGGACACCACCACGAGTCACGGTAACGGCCATAACACTCATAAAATAACTCTACACCAGTTGTACCTACAACTTTCGCCTTTACGTACTTTGTCCTGTGGTGTGTGCGCCTTCATGAATACCTTTAAATGTAAATAGTATTCAAGTCGTTTCTCCTTGCAAAGTGGTTCTGGATTATAGCCAGAGCGATTTGATGTTATATGGTTAAATAAGTACCTACTGTTTGATCATTGCGCAATTAACAATATATAGACACTATGTCTTAAATCAAAGTAGCGAATTGAATTGTGTTTTAAATAAACTCCTATAAAAAGCTACTAAATTTAAATGCTTGAATGAAATGACATTTATGTTACTCTAGTAACCAAAACACAGACATAAAACACATAAAAACTCACATTAATAAATTAGATCCTACTATTTAGTAAGGAATTAAGGATTCAAAGTTAATCTGTTATTTAAAGTAAGAGGGTGTATATTTCAAAGGTTTAATTGTTTCTCAATCACAATGTAAGTTTTATTGCCATAACACGAGTCATTCTAACTTGAACTTGACCGGCGAATCAAGGTAATCTAAACTATTGTAAGCCCGCATGTTTTGATTTATAGTATGGCGAGATGGAAAGTTACTAAATCTTCATGTGTACTCCGGAAACATGTACTGTAACACATTATTACAATAATATACTTACTAAAATTAGTTACAGTGAAATCTGTTTTGGTAGAGGAATTAGTTTGATTCAAAACTTATAACGCAGAATAATTCGTTCGTCGAAGCTGAGTAAATAACACGCACGGTTATTATTCGGTAGCCCCATTAGTGTTAAACAAACAGAGTGGCAATTCGCCGAACCGATCCACAAGCATAGGCTGGAGCCTAGGGCGGCAAATTTTAGGAGGCGACAAATTGACCCAAAAGCTTTTTTGTCTCACAGGAGTAAAAATATACATTATTTATACGCAGAGGAGATCTACACTACTGGTATACGTCAAAGTTCAATTAAACATAGTTTCCGAATTTTTATCAATTTTTCATATGGAAGTGATTTTGTTAAAAATATTCTTTCGAGATCTTAAAAAAACAAGAGCTTAAGAGGATTCTTCAAAATTATGAGCATTGCGCAATTTTATGTAGGGTCGTCAGGGGTGGTAAAAATGATATAGTGTACCAACTGGCGGCAAAGGTGTAAAACCGGCACTGCAATCATACCACTATGTTGTTCATCTGTCATCACTCGTCGTTGTTGAATGCATTGGTCGCATTCAGCTAAGTGCATTGGTGTGGCATATTTATACTTTTTTCTTTTGTTGTAAGTAATGTAGGGATGCGGTAAAACGATATCATAAATGTTACAACGCTATAATCTACACGTATTTTTAAGGAAGGGTAAACCGCTTCGTAACGTAACGCGTTACGGCGCCACTCTGTCTGGGAACTATGGAAACTGTCAAAACGAAACATTCATAAATAATAAGTGTATTTTGTTGTAGAAAAAAGCTAAATATTATAATTAGGTATTGTGATTTTGGATTCGACTTTGCGATTATTAGCATTAAATGTCGTTTCTTTTCTTACAGATAAACTCAATTGAGTTTTAATTGAACTGTCGTCCAAATCACCAAGAAAACACATCTTAAGTTTTCACTTCTGACGGCAATCGCGGAGTGCAACCCGTTTTTTAAATAAATTACATTTATCTAAAACTTTGTTTATAAAAAAGAATAAGAATACCTACGAATAAAAAATTCAAAAAAAATCAAAAATTCTTTATTCATTTACCTACAACAAATTACAAAAGCAGTTTGCAAGGGTACCTACCTAAGCCTAAAGATCTAAGGGTGCAACCTATACTAGGTTATAGACCTGACCTACACATACGAATAGGGTTGCACACAAAGAGGCACTTTTGTTCTTTTCGTACTTTCGTTTTATCGCTTAATTAGAATGTTCAATGTAGAGTTACTGTGTTATTATTACATTGAAGGGTATGAATTCAGAAAATTTTATGTTGTTATAACATCTTTTTACAACTCCTATTCTACATAATAATTATGAAAATGAGTTTTAGGAGAAAACCTGCACTAATACATATGGGCGACATAAGTTAATATGAAGAGAAGAATGTTTATATTAAGAAGCAAATTGACTTTAAAATTTTCGAATCTTATAAATAAAATGAAGCGTCACAGTAATTTAGTTAATGAATACAATGATAAGGGTCGATCTAATGGGAGCTCTGTCATCTGCCTAACGCCCTAACCTGTTTATAATCACTTTGTAAATTTCATTACCATAGGTAACTATCACACTGACCGAATAGTACCTACCACTTTCATGCATTGAAATAGACAAAGATAACACCAGCTAGTTTGGGAATATTGTACCTGTCTACTGTATAAATTAGACGTTTCCTTATCAAAGCAACATGTTCTGTTGTGTTACAAAACTATCTTTAACGGACTGTATCTAGTGATTGATGTAATAATGGATTATTTCTGAATGCCTTGTCAATTATGGTCGATTTATTCATTCGTTAGATCTGAATTTGATCTGAATTTAAATTTGAATTCTACGTATACCGGTAGGTACTAATTATAATTTATTGAGTTTCATTTATGTTATGTTCAAACTAACATACTAAACATTAAAACATATTTAGGGCGTTTACTTAACACAGAAGTAAATGCTTACATTTGAATTATTTTACTGTTCATTAAGTTTTAATTTACGGTTTAATTTTCCCTTCCCTTATGCCACAGCTTTTGGCTTTTATTACTTTTTCTTGTTCATCAAGTTATAATTCCGATGAGAATTACTTATAATTACTTTGTGGGTGGTTTACATCACGAAGATACTGTTACCTAATATAAATGAAGTAGCATCACGGGGAAATTCGTTTTTCACTTTGGTAATTATATTTACGAAAATGTTTTTACAATATCTATTTATATCTAATTTTGAGTCAAAATATTTATACGTCAGGTTTAAAGGTCTCCAATTTGTTTCTGCCTCCTTATTGGTGTAGAGTCGACTGTCGTATCGTAACGAGCTGCGACTAGATAGATATGCGCGGAATTTCGAAATCGTTACGGGTGGTTCGATCAACTAAGATTATATATATATATATATGCAATGCCTATAAGTATTTATAGGAACCTTGACTGTCTGAGTGGTAAGTGTATGAGCGCGTAGAGACGGCGACTTGGAGTCAGTTCAAGCAATTCTAGTAGGTAGACCTGCTTCCTTTACCACCACGTAATCGGGCTGTCGCGATGTCGGCGCACTGTTCGCGCTGAATGTCGTCAAGACTTCTATGTATCTCAACATTGCCAAATCCCTGTTCGGATAACGCGCCATTGTAAGTCATTAAAACATACAGGAAACCAGTTTATTCGCTTATCGTGGAATCTGTTTTCAATACCGGTTCCCACCTCCGGTGTATAGCCACTTATCATGAAAAATTGCCATTTAGATTGCATGCCGATATTAAATTTATGGTTGACATGATGTAAAATAGTCGCCCAAATTTTTTAAATTAAATGATGGTAAGTAAGTAATTGTAACCAGGTACCTACTCAGAATCTCGGAAAAATAAGGTGAGAACTTAATTTATACCTTAATATTATAATGCAGCTACTTCTAAAGCAGGGTAAACAGAAATCGGCTTGTATTCGTGGAAGACCGACATACCTACATTGCAGTAAACTGACATGGCTTCAAAATTGGCATACCTCCTGCTGTTTGTCTAATTTTCTGCGAAGAATATTCGGCAAATCTTTAAAGTGAACCTTTATTCGTGTTCGTTAAGTATTATTAAAACACTAACTTAAAAAACAAAATAAAATAAAATTCATTTGTGAGTAAAGGGTATGTAAATTGTTATGTTGTTTGAATGGCGTGCGTACCCCAACAAGTTATGCAACACGCCGTCCACCTTCCACGTTTCTTCATACCAATGGAACCAATCGCTTGTCCGGATCACACCAGATTTATCCAGTTATTTTCGAATAACTACGCATTATCTTCGATGATTTTCGCATCGTAAGCGCGACGCTTCGGCGTTTGGTAGAACTTAATTTATTATCTGACTATGGTTGTTGTTATTACATAGTTGCGTGACCTTAATTTGGTTCGATACACGAAATCTATGATCTAGACAAAGCTTGAATATCTGCGAGTTCCACAGAAGTAAACACGTTCACGAGTCGTTGGTAAAAATATCGAACTTTTTTTAAAAGGTTAGGTACGTAACTTTGGTAACCTGGAAAATGTTTTTTTTAAATTCTATATTCTGGGTCTTCAAGAGGCACTATAAGAGGTTTCAGAATTATCTATTCTTTCTGGGACATCCTGTATAGATACATAATATATACCTACCTAGTATTTCGATGAAACATGAGAATAAACCTACTCGAATAGACTAAGTTTGCGTTGCTTTGTCTGCAAAGTATATTATTGGACATAGATTGTTGATAAAAGGACACATTTACTTGTAATAACTACATAAATATCAAGTTTCTTGCACTTTGTTGCTACAAGTGACGTGTAAATAAACGTACAAGGAAAAGTTTCTTCCTAATTATGGAAAAAATATCATGGGGTCATTATCACTTGAATGGAACAATTACTATCATGAGATCGAACGCATGCCTTGTTATTAAAAAAAGCATTCTTGCTTGACTTAGATGTACACATGTATCTAAGTTACTTTGTTGTTGATTTGGTCTTAAAAACATTTTCGTGAATAAAGGAAGTCAATGCATTGTAATTTAATTTATTATCAACTGATATTAATATTAACCTTTACCTACATTCTTGTACATAAGGTTTTGAAAATTGTAATTTATTCAGATTAAACATTTTAAGTACAAGTTAAGTTTGGTAGTTCTTGTGTCCATTAGATACTTTTACCTAGGTAGTTGTTATTACCAACCTGACTGCTCATAAATAATTGCTTAAAAAGAGAATAAAATAAGGAAATTCGTAAAAATAAATACCTAAGTACTAAATAAGTAAATATTATGAGGTATAATGGTGGAAAAGTCTAGTTTCAATACATATAATTTTTGTTCCCCCCGCAGCACCTTTTAATGTTTAATGTATTTTTTAAATATCATTTATAATTGAATAATAAAATCATTACAAATAATAAAAAAAAATTATGTAAATATTGTCGATATAATAATATATTTTTTCGAAAACAGTAAATTTTATCGAAAAAATATCTACCTCAGACCAAAGTTGTTAATCTCAATTTTTTTTTTTTTTAAATTGTCTCAAAGGACAGCCAGTCACTTACAGAATTCTAAAAATTGATTGCATAGATAAGGACAGATATTTAACATTTGTGAAAAATACAAAAAAACAATAATCAAGCACGTACTTGATGTCCTCCAACATCGGCATCTGCTTTTCAACACTTGTATATACTATTAAGTTCAGACATGTCAAGGCAATCAACTGAACCCTGAAGGCTGGGGTTGGAAATTAATAAATAATACTTTGTAACCGATTCAAACTTTACTGCCCCTTGGTCCAGAAAAACTTCTTAACACTAGTGATGGAATAGGCCTACCAGGGCAACCACGTTAAAAAAGCGCCGAGTACACTACCTCACAGGTGGTGTGGAAATGTGTCAACTGTCCAAATCATAAAGAACGTAATTCTTACAAGCGCAATATCTGGGAAATGGTAGGTCTTAGAGAAAAATTTATAAGGACCATTTTATAGATAATTTTGAGATCTACAAATTTGGTCTGAAATATTTTTTTCGCTAAAACTTACTGTTTTCGGGAAAAATCCAACAAACCTAAAATTTTGACCTTTGACCCCGAATAAGTGTTAACACCCATGGAATCGATGGGGACTTTTGGCACTTTATTTGTAATGGTAAATCCAAGGTCTCTACGGAAATTTGGCTCTGTCAGAATTTTCGTTATTTGATCACAATTTTAATATCTAAATTGATCGGACTAAAATACTAGTTTTAAGTATGACTCATCGACAAAACTGTGAAGCAAGATAACATTAAACTTTAGGTATATTTATCGTTTATAGGTGAAGCCAGGAGGTGCGGTCACTACTGCGGTATTTTCGTGGAATTCATTAATATATTCACTGCTAAGGTGCTACAATATTTAACGTAGCCGTTTAGCATTATATTTTGAGGGTAGATACTTATAAATCGTATCTTTTGGCTCACTTTGGTTGCGTAGCGGTTACAAGAAGGAATGCTAGAAGTGCAACGCTTTTGCAAGTTCATTTTTCATATCATACGTGCCCTATTTAGTAAACAATACTTATGTCTAAGTAAGTATTTTGAAATTAACGTGTAGGTAATACAGGCATAAATCTTGTTGATTGGGTTTGAAATTGTCATTTTATGGTAAAAATTTTCATTTTTGTTGACGTTATTCAGTAAAATTAGTGCCAGGTTGATCCCAATTATTTTTTAATAGTTTAATCTATTAAATTTATATTTTATTATTATTTCCGTCAACATAATATATCTCTATTTATTAGTATTCACTGAAAAACATAGATAGGTACATATTGTGCATAAAAACGATCACAAGACGTGTGAATAACAAAATATGTAGCTAAATAATAATTACAACAGCAGATTACAAAAATTATAGACATACCTATGATAAATTATGGAATCATTATTAAAGTTAGTTGATAAAATAGTTTTACGTAAACTATGTGACTACGTGGCGGTAATTGCGGCAAACAGTAATTACAATAATGTTCCCGCTTTTCAAAACCACAGGATAAAGCAGCTTACACACAATTCATGGTGCCTGATATTATTACGTGTTGTATGCAAGAAACAAAACGGAGTAAAAAATATAAATATTCTAACCAATATTATAGAAATACTTAAAAATAGGTATTCTACGTTAACAATGTAGGTGCATTATCCGCATTGTTTTTGCTTTAAATACAATAATATAATATACATAATAGCTTTAATACTTACCTATAGTAAGTACTACTTAAACTCTTGATTTAATACATACTTAGTAGGTAAAGTTTAAGAACGAAGACTTTTAGTCTTATAATTTTAAATTAAGTTCTTAATAGACTGTAGAAGTAACATGTCAGGGAGGGAGTGCATAAACGACTTTACATTACTCAAACCCGTGTGCTCATTTATGAATAAATTATAATTTATTAAATTATAAACAAAATAACGCGGTTGCCTATCCGTGGTTCATTCATCCGTTTTTAATTGTCATCAACATGTTTATACCTACTCTAATATTTACCTACACACCTGTTCATATTCTGACATTGAACTTAGGAAATCGAATCGAATCAAACTATCGTATTTGGCTCTTATACATTCACACAAAAGAGAAGTTTTATAAGAAATAGGGGGTTAAGTTTGTACGTATATATGTAGGGCATTTAGGAAAATAGATCAAAAAATGAATGAGTCTGTTTTCGGATGATTGATGATTAAGTACTTAGGGTGTACCTACTTAAAGGATAATCGAACAGAATAATACAGACGTTACATCTCCCGCAGAAGCTTTGCCGAACCCTGGAACCCATGAGATCTGCAAAGCAGTATAGTAAAATTAAACTATTGATATATTATTATGATTGATTAACCATTAATTTTACTTCTTCCTTTAGGTTTTTGTTGATACAAATAAAAATATCATAAATATTTTTCGACTACAGTATACTCAGTATACTCAATGTAATTAAATAACTGATACTTTATCGAAACTATTTAATATGTCTATCAATTAACGTAAATAAACAGTCGGATACTCAAACGCACATCAGGCTATAGTGTAAGCGATGTCTGCGTGCTGAGGACGTACCAAAGAAATTATCACTTGACTTACTTCTTAATCCTATCGCGACAAATTATTGATCTTTGTCCCGAACTACCCACATCAAAAAGTAAATTAAATATTGTTATATCGACCTCTGCCATATAGATACTTAGGTATACATTTTGGTCAATTAAGTAAAAATTTTGTGGGTATACATGACATATACCCAAAGCAATGAATTAATTAATCCAACATTTGCAATGTTTTTGATATACCTAGATAAAAGTATTTAAAAAATATATCAAAATACTGATGAATTATTATGGAAAAAACTTAAGGATTGCCTTGTCTTGCAAACCCAAGTAGGTAATATTGGTTATTACCCAACGAGTTTACGGCGAGCTATAGTTAGGTGTAATAATGTGTTTTTGTGTTTCGTAGCAGCCGCGACTGAATAACGCGCGGACAATAGAACCAAACATACGCGTCGAATCGAAAACCACTTTTCACAGTGACATCGATATGGGACGTTTAAATGTACAAATACAAGGCGCGAGGAAACGAATTCTGCATCTCGGAGACATGCAACATTTACGAATACCGTCTGAGCTGTTAGCCTTAACAGTACTGAGTCTCTCGAATCACAAGAGCGACTCGTTGAAATAAACGGCCGAGTCTCCGTAAACCGCCAACGCATATCTGCAAATTTATCACGAAGGCGTTCGGCGCCCGCTCAAGGAGGCGTTTTGGAAAGTTCGTTCGAAAAATCGCCTGCTCCCGTTTCCAGATCGGTCAGCAACTCGCAACGCAGAGGAACTCGCATCGGCCGGGCCGCGCATGAAATCGAAATCTTCACTCACCCCTTTGTAAACTTGGAAGGTCCAACTCGGAGCGGATTCCCGGTGCTGGTCTCGCGTTAGGATAGTAGTCCGGTTTTGCATTCACGTACCGCAGCACGATCACACTGCGTGAGAGAAAGGGCGCGCAACTCGCTCACAAGTGTTCACTATCGCGTGTTGTGGGTCGGCGGTGCGGCTGTGCGGCGGTGCGGCGGTGCAGTGCGAGAGTGGGCGTCGCGAAAGCGTGTTGGCGGTCGCGGGTCGCAGCTGGGACTGAAGGCCGCGCGGCGCGGGGGCCGCTATATGTGCGCGAGCGCACCCCGCCGACGCCGGCCGGCAGCCTGCGCACCACCGCATCCACCGCCCAAATCTTACCCTCGGCTCCACCCTAACCTCTGACGCCCACGACACAAATCCACTGGCCTCCTACCTTTTCAGAATATTATTATTCAAAAAAGTCCACCAACCCGCACTAGACCAGCGTGGTGGACTAAGATCTTCCTCCGTCTCAGGTCAAGTTCAGAAATGGGTTATAGATCTATTCAAAATGAAGCGGTGATAACCCAGTGGGTAGAAATTCGGCCTGTTACTCTACCACCCGCCTGAGACCTACCTGCTTCTGACAGTAAGAGAGAACCCACCCTGCAGTGGGACATTAATGGGTTACAGGCATTATTCAAATTTCACCAAATAGAAGGCTTTTTAAAAACACATAGCATCATCAATCAAAGATATGAGATGGACTGAAACCTCATAAAATACTATTCTGTTTGTAGAATCCTTAGTCACGAATCCTTCGTCACCAAAAAAATGTAATCAACTTGGATTTCAGAACATTTAATTTAAGAACTTAAGACAGCAATTTGTGTAAAACACTAGTACCTAGTCATCAAATCAAAATTGTTTTTGTAAGAACTTCTTACAATGTTTGTTCATATTGCCCTTACTGCATCTATCTAGGAATGGCAATGGGGTTAGGTGCCAAACTTAACTAGGCTGGAGGCACAAACGGTCGTCAATGCATCGAGACTCCTCAGGCTGATTATCCTAAATAAATAAAAAATACACCCAATAGATTAGGTAATATCCATGGCGGTAGTGTCAACCCTGGAAAACTGTAATGTGGGTCCAAAAATTACATTTATGAACATTATTGGTAGAAAAGATTCCACAGGTGGGCCTTGCCAGGGGAGACTACGAAGACTCACACGGGATGAGTCCGTCAAGGGAGCCACGCAAGGAGGCACCCGTGCATTCCACCGGAGATTCCGGAGCCCCCCACGTGCGACAAAAAAGGGTTTCGCTGCCACATGTACACACTACATGTTCTTAATGTCTTGATTGTGAGTAGGGGAGGTGTGATTACTGGAGTTAAGTACTTTATTTAAGGTGAACATCCTAATCCTCATGAGTGCCGACAGTATAAGATTTGAAATAGGATTTCTATCCTTTGTTGTTATCCTTAAGTTGGACGAGGCAACTCATGGATTGCAGGGACCACTTCACTTCACATGGCCCGCATTGCGATTGCAACTCATATACAATTAAAAATACATTCACGTTCCTAGGAGAATAGATTTCTAAAGTTTCGAACTTACTTTGTATATATAGGTTATAGCTGTGGGTATTAGGTATTTACATGGAATAATCTAGAAATCCTTGGCTGAAGTTCACACAGCTATCTTTGAATCTGCATCACGTTTTAATACATAATGTAGACAGAAAAAATGGCATCAAATAGGTTTCCTTCATGTACTATATGTACGATAATGAAGTTTACATTAAAGTAATAATCAGATTGTTTGGTTACAAGCAGAGCAAGATGATGTCCTTCTTAAACTGTTTTAATGCCTGACAATCTGTGGTGGCTATCATAGGTTCTGATAAGTGAAAACCTTGAATAACCTACCAAAAATCTCAGCAGTCTATCTGGGAAGGCAAATTGTGAAGCAATACCATAAACTTAGTATTAGGTAGGTAGGTGCTTACTTACATAAAAGTTTTGGTCCAGGGACCCACGCAATTTTCTGTCTATGTCTACGTACAAAATTCATGGAAATTGGGATCAGTGACAAACACACGCTCTGAAAAAAATTATAAATACATACTCGTATTTATAGATACCTTATTTAAAACGTTAGGAATCAAAGGTATTATTGGAAGCGTAACGAAAGTTGCGTTATCGTAAATTTAGTGCAGAAGCGTCAGAAGACAGTGCAGAATTATCTTTTTGAATGAAGGTGGCAAACAATCTTTCAGGTGACCTAATTTTAAGTGCCACGATAGCTTTGCACAGTTTTTTACTTTTTTCCCAGCCTGAAACAGAATTAAAGTTTAATCTCAGAGTATAGTCTCACACACGTAAACACACTCAGCACACGCACATGCGGGCATTTTTCGGATTCTTAAAGTTATTGACTTTAAAAATATCGCGTGTGACTTAAATTAATATAAAGACATTAGCGTTGGCAAAAGGATTACATGTAATCCTGGAAAATCACGCCCTATCGGAAGATGACTAACCCTGTAACAACATAATCTTCAGCACAAACAACTTAGTCATAGATTTATTATAGAGTGAAACGAGATGAACGTGGCCACCTGAGACAAACATGGCTTCTCCTCTTATCGTTATTGCTGTAGCGAATGTGGAAACAGCGCTAACTCCATCATTTAATTTGAAGTTCAAATTAAGAAAAGCCACAGCAGATAGCCTTATTGGAAGAAGCATAACAGTCATAACAGAAAATGTTGTTCCTAGAAGAACGTTTACAAAGTGTAGTGTAGGTATGTTGTTCACACATTAATAACTTTTCACGCAATGTTGCGAAATACAGAAATATTAGAAATTTTTAAAACAAAAGACGTCTACATAATACAGACGAAATGATACGATTCTAAAGAAAAAACAAACATGAGATCAATTTTTAACGTTCTTGATAATTACAAGAGCCTCAAGCATTTGAGGCACATCATATTTAGTAAGCAACTTAGGGCAAGTTGTGTTTTAACCAGAGATTAAAACACAATATTGGATTAAAACATGACAGAACAAGCTGATTTAGATGAACATAAGGAACTAGGAAAGGAGGTAATAAATTGTGTCAACAAGAAAGCCGTTGCAATTAAAGGAAGTATTTTCCTATTAATCAAGTTTAGACAGGGACGGTGTTTGTAAGGATTCGAGAATTAAAGTGTACTCATAGGCAGGTATATAAATACTTAATGTATCTTGAACGATCTTGAAGTTCAAAATTAATAAGGTTACAAATTCATGTTGCAATACTCTCTTATGAGTATAAATACTCGACCTAGCTACTCCAATGCGAATTGATAAAGCTACGGGTTTAGCCATTTCGATAGTTTGCGATCTATTTAAGACACAAATTTATGAACCCTATCTTTTTATAATAGCAGCATGGTAAGTTATCACCATCGCCTACTGATGCGAGCAAAATCAGAGATGTCGCCAGGAGAGCTCTATTTACGCCACTTTTGAAGAACCCTATATGTCCTGCGAAAAAAGATACCCGGAATCAGCCGGAAAACCGTTCACTATTACTTTTTGATTAACAATAGTATTAAATTCATATTTTAATACCAATTTTCCATCTCTGCGTATTTAGTTCTTGTACCATCTTGCAACCTGTAGTCAAGTCTCTTCAAGCGTTTATCTTAAATACAGTTTACCCTAATCTCCTTCTACGCTAGTCCGTAATCAAGCAGAATAGTCGCGTTAGTTTCCTGTTGTAATCGTTCTGTTGAACACAAAATGGGCTGTTTTTAAGTAAGTAGTTAGTTAACCCATTGTTTTGTCTAACGTTGCTGTTTACATAATGGAATTGATAAATTATAACCTGCTTACCGGGTAGCAGCATAAAACACCGCCCATAATGCGATGTAATGTTCTGTGTAATAGTAGATAGATTAACGAGTACGTAAAAATATCAAAATCAAGAGCTTTTATTCATATCAGTTACAATTTGTGCAGTTAATGAATATCATACATATTGGATTATAAATTATAGGTACATTGATCGGTTTTGATCCCTCGCGACCCTCGCGCAAAACGTAGACTGAGAGAAATAAGTCGTAAGCGGGCTGAATAGCCGTCCAGCATTTTTTAAAAAGTAAAAAGGGACACTATATTTCAGATACTACATATGCCACTTAAGGTTCAGCCTATGTAAGAATGTGTTCTGACCATGTAAATCGGTGACAGTTCAGTGGTTAAGAGTTCGGCCTTTAACTAGAAGGGTCCGGGTTTGAATCCCAGGGATTTTCTAAAAAGTCACATATTCATATTAAAATTGCATACGATTACGTAGGTACTGTAGTACCTACTGAAGGAAAACATCGTCAAGCAACCTGCATGCCTAACAGTTCTCCAACCCGCATTATGTAAGTGTAGTAGAATAAGGGTTATATTCTTCTAACTGTAGACGTGTAAGGTGATTCTGCAGTGGATCATTAATGGGTTGCAGACATGTGTTCCAGAAAACGTAGAATGTAGTGTTCAGCACTGTAAGCCATGGGCTCTACGTCGTGCTACGTAAGTAAGGATACGCCAGAGCATTACTGTGAGTATTGCGGCCATGGTTCCTTTAGTTTAGTTCATCTTCTTTTTCGGTTAGGTTAAAAGTGGAAGTTTTTATTCCACTTTAATCACCCAGGTAATCAAAGTGGAATAAATCACCCTGATTGATTGCGTCTGAAACAGACTCGAACGCTGCTGCTGACTTGTCCACACCCTGCCAAACCAATACAGATGCTGCAATTACAATTAATTGGTCAATTTTCATCTTTTAAAATTATTTTGTGCGTTTTTATTACTGACTGAAAGGAGGTTATCGATTCGACACGTATGTATGTAATATTAACGGAACTGCAATATTATTACATTTGTTAGTCTATCGCCTTCAAACAAATATACCAAATTTCATGGGTGTATGTATGTAGATATGTTTGTCCTCGTATATCTCCGAAACTAATTGATGGATCGTGTTCGTCCTTTTTTGTTTGTTTGCTATTTGTTTAATTTAGGGAATGGTAAAAATTTTATCAAAATCGGTCCAGTAGTTTCCGTGACATGGACTAAAAAATAAATATTACGAAAAAAGAACTTAAAAAAAATTAAACCGACATCTGTGGGCAAGCAGTTGAACCACATGATCAAACACTTTTCGAGATATATCTGCCAACTCTTGGACTACGATCGAACACTTCTCGAAAAATGTTTACCAACTCTGGGACTATGATCTTCGTCGTCACTTCGAAGTTCAAATATTATATCGTCACTTCCGTTATTATGTATATTTTCCTTACGGTTTGTCTCACATTTTTTTCAGTTCGGTCGCGCAGCTCCTCCAAGCCTGCCGAAAGGAATTCTCGTTCCAAAAATAAGTACTTACGATACCTAAGTAACATTTTTAGGTACTACCTTATTTTTTAATTGAGTTTTGGTTAATATCCATGTAAAAGAGAAAAAATAAGGTGTATGTTTCGTAGATAAATTATAGGGAGTTGATTCGATTTTCATATAATATGATAAATGGATACAGAATGTATTTTTTTGAGTTTTCTTTTTAGTACGGAAATTATATCGAGGAACAACTAGAGTTGAAATTATTTTATAACATAATATACAATTTATGTTATATTATAGGTATTATATAATATAAATACAGCGATCATATTTTCTTAACCCCAGGTGGAGTTAATAAAACTACCACATTGTGTTATAGGAATAGGTACATTATGTATATTCTGAGTCCAGTTATTTCAAAATTCCCTCATTACCAAGAACCGGACTATTTATGGCTCTATGATTGAATTATGCCATTACTATACAATGACATACAATTTTGTCCTGTCACGTGTTCTACACAGTGCTGTAAAGACGTACCCTATCATCTTAATTTGACTAGGGGCGGGAATCTCTGCCAACAATGTAACTTTTATAACTAGATCGTCCTATTGTACTAATGATCTGACATTGTGAAGCTTTACCTTTTGTAGTCCCCTGCAAAGACCGTAATTTACAGTAGGAACGATCGTTAGGTACCTATAGCCTATTAGGCTTCGTCATTAATGACACTGATTGGCTACATGAAAAATAGTGAGAACATTCAATAGGTACCTACCTACTTCTAAAGGAGAAATAGTTTATTTAATCTTACATAGGATAATAGGTATGAGTGGACCCTAGAATATCACAGATCGATTCCATTACTTACACAAAAGCAAAATATAACAGCAGTGCATAAATTCTTGCTACGCTCAAAGCAACTTATTTTACGGATGTGCAAGTTAAAATAGAACACGCTGGCTTAAAAATAGATGCGAAATTAGCATTTACGTGAACTGACACAACTACACAGTTGTGGTAAGCCGTACCTATGCTGAGTCTATTCAAATACAGACTTGTGATAAAGCACGTTTTACATAAAATATTGAGGTCTTATTTAAGATATAAATAGCGAAGTTACAGCCTATCCTCCTCCCTATTTGCAGTTACGACAATTTTATTATCGTGATTAATTTCTTCGTGGTAAACCCGTTCTCATTGTCTAGAAGTTATGTCGCCTGTTTGCGTGGAGGGACGGTATTCTCTGAATACTTGGGTGCTCGAATTTTGCTTTATTTATAAGTAGTAGTAGTAAATGTTAGCACGCAATTGGTTCTGTTGCAACCTTACTTGTAAGTACGATAGGTATTTACCTACAATTATGATCAGTATGGGCGTAGGAAAGGAAGCCGACATCGAGTCATTAACAAAGCAATTTTCTGGATATAGTTAAGAAATTGACTTTGGACACAGTATAAAGATTATACAATAAAACTGTTTTCATACAAATGGTTGGAACACGTGTCATGCCTACGCCTACGCGCGTAGCGTTCGGTGTACACTCGGTAAACAAATGCGCCGCAGCAGTGGCGAACAAATTTTTTAATTAAACTTTTTATCCGAATGCGGATTGTTATACTGACAAAATTTACTATAAAACTGTTCTTACCTCTCTGTTTACGCGCAAATATTTGCCAGTCTCAAGTTTATAAATATGTATTTTTTTTAACAAAAATTAGATATTGATGCAAATATACAACATATTTTTATTAACACTTCATATTTCATATAAAAATACATAACAAACGACAAATTTAAATATAAAAAAATTACAAACCACAAAACATGCTCAAGGAGGTAATGAGTAAGTAGTTGAACTTATAGTACTGCAGTGCGCCCTGCAGTATAAGCTGTAAAAAATTTACCGACTTCAAAAAAGGAGGTTATCAATTCGACACGTATGTATGTAATATTCTCAGTACCGCACAATTTTTACAAATGTTGGTCTATTACGGCTTCCAAACAAGAATACCAAATTTCATGAGTGTATGTAATTGTATATATGTGTTTTGTTCAACATAGGGAATGGTAAAAGTTTCATCAAAATCGGTACAGTAGTTTTCGTGATATGGACTTAAAACTAAAAAATACGAAAACCTCAAAAATTGTAGGCCTATGTTTGAAATTTTATTTTATACTTTTTGATGTCGGTTTAGTTTTTTAAAATTATTTTTATTTCAAGGACAGGGCCGTGTCGCTTTATTGTATAAATTTATATATTGTGCTTTGAAGATTCCATTGAGATCCTCTCTTGATTAATTTCTCTTTCGATAATTTTTGACGTGCGCATCAATGTTCGAGCTGCTCGAGGCCTCGCTCGACGAATGCTCGAGCGAGGTCTGTGCGCCCATTCTTCGTATTTCATTAATGACGTTTGCGAGTATTTCGGGGTTAACGCCGAGCTCACACAGCTGAATGCAGATCTTGAGGGAGTCAGCATCCAGCCCCGTGCACAGGAGAAGAGATATCTTGTGCAGAGCTTGGAAACCCTCCTTAGCTTTTATTAATTGAGCGTTTTTCTCAGATGTCATATTTCACAACCTGCAAAAATTAAGATAGATAAACTAGTTTAATCTTTATTTTATTCTTCTTTATCAATGGGGATGTTTTCACTATTCACAATTTCAAAATGGAATTGGGACAAAGCGCTGCATTCACGATTATCTCAAAATCTAGCCCACCTTCCAATATCTTTAAAAATGAATTTGCTCAGCGGGAAGTCAATAAAAAATTTGCGGCTTCACTCGTAAAAACTATGACGTCATCCCGTGCGTTTCCCATACAAAATGTATAAAGGGGTATGGAAGGGGTCGTGTTTATGACAGTTCATTAAAAGTATCTCAATTGACTCGTAGGACACAACCCTATTGATAGAGTATATACCTACCTCAAAACATAGGTAAGTAATACCTATAACCCATTCTAATGTTTTTTTATTATCTTTACAAATAATTCCCATCTGCTTCGTGTCAAACCACACGAGACGAGTGACGATAAGCGATCAATTTCCATCTATTGACAGCCGTGAGGGGGCAAATGAGAGGGGTAATTTTTTGTTGATCGCATGCATAGAGAAATTGAACACTCTGATCGCACGTGCCTCTTCGCGGGGCAAACGAGGGGTTAGATATAAATAATTATTTTTAATAAGATAACAATCCTTGTTTAGCAAGACTTTATAATACCAAAGTAATAATAAACGCTTGTGGATCCTAAATATAAACAGAATGCATAACCTAAACGACCTAAACAAATAATATAATTCTTGTTGCTGCCTTACCCGATTGTTGGTTGGTTATTATATGGCCAAGATGCTCAAAAATATACTTATTTTTAGTAATTTATGTTGGTCATTCATAAATTCATAACCCATAAATATAATTTCTAATTTATGTTCATAACATAAATTATATTGTCAATGTCAAAACATGCCGCCGTTCATGAAAATAAAACATTTGGAATCCTAAGCATAGATATAACATAGATAGATCAGTGGTGGCAGTGGATAATAAGTACCTACTTAAAGCGGTTACAACTAGGCACTGTACATACAATATAATTTAGGTTTTGTACGTCTAGTCGTCTACTGAACATTTTTTTCTTAAGTAGGTAGTTCAAACTTATTATTTTGTAAAACAAGGGGAGATTTTTTCTTGACGGCGACTTTCGTTTTAAAAACGAATTTGTATACCTATCTATCGCGTTCTAACATACTGTATCCTTAGTCTTTTCTCTTTCACATTGCCAATCTCTAACGTTAGTTAGAATAATACATCTATGATCCTAAGTATCAATTCGGGTAAATTTTGACCATTTTATGGGAATTTTCTAATCACTTCAATATTTTATAAAGGGTTTTCCCAGCAGCCAGAAATTTCTTATCCTCTTGCCTGATGAATGTGTACCAAGCAAATTATGTTCGATCCATAAGTCACAATTTAGAAGCATACCCGAATCGATGACTTACCCATCTACTACCGGCATTACTGCGTACTTCAAGTGTCTCCAGCACCCCATTAAGAATTTATTGGCTATTGTTCTCTAACACAAAGCCAAGTGAATAAGGTGTGTATTTATAAGACACTAGTGTAAAAAAAAATAAGTCAACATTTTCCAAAAATATTGACATATTTTTTTATCTTGGGAGATAACTCAATATTTTGACAAATTTTGCGACAAAGATGTATGTATGTACGATATGTGATTTTTTTTGTAGAAATAGGCTCGCGATTGGCCGTAGTCTCACCTAGTTGAAAGCTAGATATGGCCTAATTAACCTGAATAACGTTTCGTGCGCTATGGGAACGCTAACGAGGTACAGTGGGGCTGAAGGGACGAAGTCGTAGAAATCCGTGCACTCTCCTAAACTTACCGTATAAAATACAGGTGGCTGGGCTATTTTGGCACGCTATCGCTGAGAACTAAGAAGATCTTCGGATTATGGATCGCCTAAACGACATTTGGTTGCCATGCAACATTGGTTATTTTAAAGAAATAATTTCTTAATATATATGGGCAGCGGTGATAGCCCAGTGGCTTAGAATTCGACCTCGAATCGAGGGATCCGGGTTCGAATCCCAGTGGCACGCACCAATGACTTTGTAATAAAAGTTATGTGCGATTTATGAAATTAAATATCACCTGCTGTTACGGTGAAGGAAAACATCGTGAGGAAACTTGCATGCCTGAGAGTTCACAAAAAAAATGTTCTCAAAGGCATGCGAAGTCCACCAACCCGCAGTAGGCCAGCGTGGTGGACTAAGGCCTACATCCTTCTCATTGTGAAAGGAGACCCGACCCTGTAGTGGGTCATTAATGGGTACTGACAATTTCTTTATAATGGTGTATTTTGAGTATCTTGGTATCAAAACAGTATCAACCTCAATCCATAATCTGAAGATCAGTTATTGATTTCGAGCGTAAGCAAATGTGTATACAAAGTGTCCCGAAACTCAACGTCGAGCGGGTACGCGAGCGAGCGATAGGCTAGATTGAAACACAGCGAACTCGTATTACTTACAAATTGTGTGATATTTCCCAACTAGGGCCAAAAGGCGGAATTTTAATAAAACATAAATGAAGCGGAACTTTCATAAAACACGTTAGGTATATCATAATATCTTAGCTGTGCCTAAGGTATCACCAGCTGTGCAAAGCACTTGGCAAATGCATCTTATTATTATTATTTAAAAAATCATGCACTTTAATTCTTCTTGAAAATATATCTTACTGATTGTGAAAAATCCTCTATCTATACTATCGTGTATAAATTTATTATAGACTAGAGTATTGGCAGGGGCACATAGTGCCACCAGATACATTAGCTCAGCCCAGTATAGCCTAATAATATGCCCAGTATCAGGTTATGTGGTTAATGATGCGGACTCTTACTAGAAAGATCCGGGTTCTAATCCAAATAGCAGGCGATAGTGACTTACTTATAAGTAGTGTGAGCCTCATAAAACTAAAATGAAATGACACCTGCTGTAACGGTGAAAAAAATCATCATTAGCCAATTCCTCTGACAGATTACAACGTATGGAACTTAATCGTAATCTATTAAGATCTATATCTGTGGTAGGTACTAACGCACAGCGAGATGCTTATGTCGCAGGGAAATTATAGGTAAAACGCAGGTTGTTAAATTTACAAGCCTTTACGGTTATGTTCCTGACAAAAATCAATGACTCGATCCAATTCCCAGTGATTTAGTTAAATCATAAAAATAAAAAGTCTGGGAATTTAAAATTATGTATCAAAGCGTCCAATAAATGGATGAATAACATAAATAAGTAAAATGCCATGTTTCTATCATTCCTCTGCGACAGGGTACAAACAACATATTGGCTGCGACCGAAGGAGACAAGGGATTTATCATTTGCACAGTACACATTTGGAGTGCACAACCGCAAATGCTAATCGCTAATTCCTTTATCTGTAACCTTAAAGTATGAATTCGCTGTTAAATTAGAATGGCAGTGCACTACATAGCTGAGAAACGCATAGCTCGCAACATTTGCATGACTATAGTATGTTCGAATGTAATTCCATCAACAATTTCTATAACGAACTGTCTTAATACCATCCTAAGTGTTTTTCAAAAACTTTGGAGGGCCCAGTCAACGTCTTCTAGCGAATTTGTATATGTCCGTTCAAATTATACTGCTATAAGTATATTGCCGTCTCAAATCCGAAGTAGAATTGATACCACAATTCGTCACAGTTGTCTTCCAGGACCCTCCATAAGGTAGCTCACCTGGGATAATTTATCGCAAACATTCTGGGAAGCGACATATATTCATATGTTTTTTTATTTGAGTTTTGGGTGTGGAGATGTTGGTTGGGGTGGCGAGGTTTGTAGTCTGTATCGTAAATGAAGTTCGTTCGGGAGTCTATTACATGCGGTAACCACCTGTTTTCGGGTAGCCTGTTTGCCCATTTTCTACTTATATTCTATTAAGAAAACAAGTTATACAAGGATAAAGGTGTTAAAAAAAAATCATGTTCGTTTTTAAAGTGTGTCTATTAAGCCACAAGCGAAGGAAACAATTGATTTGCCCACTGAACCCGAGCTTTTGTGAATTACATTATTAACATTGGATAACAAACATTTCATTATAAATAGTATTTCTTTCTTTCGCTAGCTGCTGCTTCACTAAATAAAGCCTTGTAGACATTAGAAAAAACCTCTACAATTATGACAAAGGTATATCTAGAACCTAATTACAACAATATTTGGATAATATAATAACAACTTCTAAATATAGCTAACAAAATATCTACGCCGTTGTATAACATAATTCAGAAAACGAAAACGAATTGCAATATCTTCAACATCAACATGCCCATGTACACGGATATAGTGACAATAATGGTCTATACCTCTTTAATAGTAACATTCAACAAAATCCATTAAACCGCATTTATGGACGTTATTTAAAATAATTTTATTTGCACTGAATTAAATTCACTGCATATGGTTACAAAAATACTTATTTTATTATTATTGCTCACGACTGTAGTAGAAACTTTAACTATTGAATGATAATCCCTATTTCTACATAAAAATATTTAATTAACTATATGTATATCTTGTATTCTTGTAAATAAAGTTTCCAATAGAATCATCTACGCACATATTTCATCATATTATATTAGTACTATTTTGAAACCGAGCACATCTTTTTGGGCGATATCACACCAAACATATATCGTCTATAGTCGTAGTCCGGACTCCCATTCGCGTATACCATTGATTCATATTACGCCATACATGTCATATATAAATTCAGTTTATAAAAATCCAAGGCACTAGGACTAATCCTTTCCCATTCATCAGCTATTCACAGTTCGTAACCGACAGCTAGATATTAAGGTCTAGGAATTAAAATTTTAAACATCATAAAAAGGATGGATAATTCAAGTGAATAGATGCATAAGATACGTACTTGAAGCCATATGTACATATTTTTATAATGTATGGAATTTGTGAGGTAAATAAGACGAAAATGAATGCTATATAGGTTATTCAAAAGCAAACATGTATGTTATGTAGGTTATATACTTAAATAAAATGTAAAAGTTTGATATACAAATAAATGTTACATAAGATTGAGTAGGAGATTGAGAAAGATAAGTTTATATTCTGTGTAGGTAACAAAGATAAACCAAAAAGAGTCGCAAACACCTGACATTTACGTGATGTCTCTGCGACATGTTGCCTTATGAAAACAGGACTTAAATTTTTTAAGTCGATTATTTGAGATATATTTTGTAGATAACAAGAAGAGAAACGAAAACCATCGCAAGGACATCTCACAGACATTCACGTGATATGTCTCTGCGACATCTTGCCTAGTGAAAAAACGGCTTTTTAATAGATTATATTATGAATGATATTTAGTAGATAACATAGAGACAAATCATAACAGTCGCAGACATATCTCGTGAATTTCGTGCGATATATCTTCGCAACACGTTCGTTACTGAAAACATGGATTTATATTTTCTTAATCCGATTATTTGAATTATATTATATGGATAACAAATAGACAAACCATAACCATCACATAGATATATCACCCGATGTTCCCGTGATATGTCTCTGCGAAATGTTGCCTAGTGAAAAAACGGCTTAAATTATTTAAATAGATTATTTAAAGAATTTAATTTGTAGATAAATATAGTTTTATTTTGTAGATAACATAGAGAGAAATCAAAACAGTCGCAAAGACATATCACGTGAATTTCGTGCGATATATTATTATCTTCGCAACATGTACCTTAGTGAAAACACGGCTAAAATTTTTTAATCGATATTATTCGAATATTTTGCAGATAACATAGAGAAAAATCAAAAACCGTCAAAAGACACATCATGTGAATGTCGTGCGACATGTTCTCGTCAAAACACGGATTAAATGCTTCTTAATCGAGTATTTGAAATATGTTATATAGATAACACAGAGAGAAACCATAACCATGGCATAGATATATCACCCGACGTTCACGTGTTATGTCTCTGCGAAATGTTGCCCAGTGACTACACGGCTTAAATTTATTTAATCGATTATTTGATTGATTTTTTGTAGATAACCTACCTACAGACAAATCAAGTGTATTTTGTAGATAACATAGACACAAATCAAAACAGTGGCAAAGACATATCACGTGAATTTCGGTCGATACATCTTCGCAATATGTTCCTTAGTGAAAACATGAATTAAATTATTCTTAATCGATTATTTGAAAGATATTATTATATAGAGTTATCATATAATAATATCTCTTGTCTCTTTGTTAAAAGAGACAAGTCATAACCGTCGCATAGATTATAACCTCCGATGTTCACTTGATATGTCTCTGCGACATGTTGCCTTATAAAAATATGACAATTTTTTTAAGTCGATTATTTGAAAGATATTTTGTAGATAACACACAAACAAACCAAAACCGTCAGGCATATCACGTGAGTGTCAGGGGATTTATCTCCGCGTCATGTTACCTAGTGAAAACGCCTTAATTTTTTTAAGCCGATAGAGACTAACAAGGGCATAGATTTTGTTATTTTAACTGAGTCATAGAGTTAAGGCCTTAAGTCAACAAAATTTAGTTTGTGTGGAACGGAAAGCGCTATATCGCGCCTTCGGCGTGCTAGGGCCGACTTCAAGACAATAACACCAGTTATCTGGTGCTATTAAAAAACGTTGCCGCCACAAATTCCTTAACGGATACAATACCTATTACCAGACAAATACCGAAAGCGTGGTAATAGCGCTTACCGTTAACCGAAAGTTTATGTTTTGTTTATTAATACAGCAAATTGAATCGCCTTTTCTATTGTCATTAAATTAATTAGGTATTGGTAGGTAAGGTAGTCCTATGGGACTTGGGAGCATGAACTACGCAGAGCACTTGCGAGCAGAATATCGTGTTAACAATCAATTTCTACATGAATAAGTGAATTACAATGTATCAAAAACTATATTAATAAAATTATTGCCCTTTTTTTTCATACCACTGGAATGTTTGGCGAGAGGTGTGATTTTAACAGGGGACTTCAACAGGGACAATTTTCTGGATTTTGCTAGAACGTTATCATTTATCAAATTTCAAACTCCTCACAGTTCACACTCCTGTCACATACTTGTACGCATATGTGGTTTGTTGCTGGATTTGCAAGTCACGTCTTGCGCTTGGACCTTAACTTTCAGGATCTGTTCTTTATTCGGTGATCTGTAATATAAGTTGATTATTATCAAGTATATATAAGTACATTATAATAACGTATCAGCAATTATTTACAAGTAATAAAATATTTACAAATAAATTATAAAGAAATGGAAACAAAATTCAACCGAACACAACTAAATATATCCCAATACACATTTTCATCCAAATCCAAGCACGAGAATATAATAGAGTCGCTACTTCAGAGAACGAAAAAGGTAACTTTTTATCTTGGCAACTATTCTTATTTATCACTTTAAAACTGTAATTGGGATGTATGGTAGAACTGAGACACAAGAACTTGCGTGACATGCGGTTTTGTTGTGTGTTTAACTATCTGTTTTAATCTACCTAGCCAAAACTATGGAGTTAAAACGCTGAAATTTAAAATGTAAGCATTCACAAAAAGTGAGTGTAGGATGAGTTAGGGATGACTAATATAATGAAGTATAGAAGTATTCTTCGTTCTTTCGAATTTATAAAGCACAACATCAATGGAGTAAATAGTAAAGCTAAAGTAAATAACATCACGAGTTAAGCTAAATAGTCAAGGTAACTTACTGTTGCGGGGCAGGACAACGGCCTGAGTGTCGGGAACGGTGCAGCAGTACAGGTTGTTGTGGAAAGTGTACTGGATTGTAAGATGCTTGTCTTCGCCCACGGATGGATCGAAGAAACCGGGAAGCTCAGACTGAAACAAACAGAGACACACATTATTTTCTGACCATTTCATAAAATATGAATTTTTTGATATTCTTGACCACTTTTAATTTTAAAAAATCTGGGAGTTTTCATCTGATTTCTGATCTTTTGTGATATATCTGTGGACGAATACCTTTTATCAAAGAAAAATGAAGGAAATTCGGTTGGATAGAACGGCTCGACTCGTTAATAGGCGTGTTTTTTTTATTAATATGTTATATTTAAAATCTCCTTTTGTATAGGTGGTTTGATTTCATACGATTTTGAGCAACATGTCTTATTGTCAAATCTTTGCTTTTTTGTGTAAATTTGTTGATAATTAAGGAAGTTTCTAACTTTTTAGTTTATTAGACTATTTAATTTATTAGACTTTTTTTAATAAACAGCAGTTATTTGAATGAATGAAAGTGAGTAAAAAAAAAAATCAGAAATGTTTACTTCTAAGGCTATAATATCAAACGTTTTGTAGGTTTTATGCATTTTTTTATTTATTATTGAATCTACAGATACTCCAAGTACTCCAAAATAATAAAAAATCCCAATCTTATTTTTTTTTTATTATGGCACCTTAGTTAGCCTAAAAGTAACTTTTCTTCAAATTCAATCAAACTCTAATTTTAGATAGAGCTTCACGTGGCATAAATGATTGCTTTTGAGCTTATCTACACGCCCTTTATTAGCAAGAATTAGAAGTTGTCCAGATGACATTTTTCTAGTTCGACTCCCTAATAATCCTTGTATTGCTAACTACACGCATTGTTGCACGCAATATGTCGTGACTTACCAAAATGTTTAATAAAAGAGCAAGGTCACTTGTTATGTTAAATTAATTGAGACATTGATGATACACTGATGTGATGTAATGCTGTTTCTTTTATGTGTAAACAAAATATAATTTTATAAAACCAGTACCAGCAAACATAATTATGTGCTCCGAAATCCCTTAATTTTTTTAACTATTTGAAGACATATATTGACACTTAATTTGGTTTTAGTAAAAGCTATTTATATTTTATATTTTACGTACTTTAACTTTAGCTGCATTAATTAAAAACATGAACAAGTTTTGTACATTCAACATCAGCCTATTAAGTCCACCTATGGACATAGACCTCTAATTTATGCCACATATTTCCTGGACCTCTTGAATTCAACAACTTCCTACTGCTTGTTATTACGGTTAGTAGTTAGTGTCTTAGGAAGCTTAGCAACAGCTCGATGCCGACTCGATGCCCGAGCGAGCAATATTAGCCTAAACTCATAAGGCTGTCGCTTATACTCAATCGTCAAAAATTCACAGTTTATCTCTTTATATAAAACAATTTTACTCTGTAAGGTATTTATAATAACAAGATTCTTTGCGTACCTATTCTTTTTTTGAACATAGACCAGGACACTAAAAATTTTCTTTTTCTATATTCCACTGAATTTGTAGCCATCTTCTCTAGCTACAGGAGCTTCGATCGACAATACCCAGGTAAATACTTACAATACACAACATACATAGTACAAGAGGTAGGTAGGTATAAAAACTATTGATCGCCAGCGCAGCGTCGCGTCAGTGTTCGTAGTTGCGTTCGGTTTGTATCGTAACTAGCCAGGACTGGCGCACTGGGAGCACTGGGATATTTTGTTAGTGTGCGACGACGCATACGTACAGGCGCGCACACATACAAGCCGCGCGCGGTGCGTTTGTATGAAGTGAACTTACTTCTTCCCTTTTACTATGACATGGCGGGTCAATTACCGCTCTCTAGGAGACCGCCCTATTCTGTTTACATGGCCGCTATATGGCGGCACCGTTATCCTAGGAACCCTAAGCTTTTATCTATTACTTTCCTACAACATAATTTAGACAACTTTAACATGTGTTTGTTACCTTACTAGCCTCTAGTAGTTCCAGCCTCGAGTCTTTGACAAGACACTGTAGGGGTATGGTGACATCGATCACTTCGACGTACGCGGAGGGAGACTCTGGCGAGACTCCGTCGCCAGTCTGTTCAACGTTTATCTCGTGACTCGATGCACCTAAAGAAGAATTTTAACACGTTTTTATTTGCAAAATTATATGTGTCTACATATGTCTGATCTATGTAATGTAAAGGAATCTTTCAGCATTTTTATTCTAATTTTAAGATATTGCATTTGTTTTAAATTTAACAGTTATGTATTAAGAAGTACAGCCAAGTGAATTCTGAAAATGATCAATATAGTCTAACAGTACATAATTAATCTCGCTGTCTTATGATGCACTTGAATGATGAGTGTTGTTTAAACAATGTGTGATTTATCACTATTTCTGAACTTCAATTAGAGTTTGGGGTGTAAATGCTGCAAGCTGAGTTACCGTGGATTCGAAACAAATATGTTCATATTGATCTTCTATTCACTTCCTTTTTCTATAGATTTAATGATCTTATCACACAAGCTAATAACTATATTTACCAGATGGCAGTTTCCCATACAGAGCTTTTATGATGACCAGCCCCTTCTTCTTCTCTTCGTCTTTTCTGATTCTAGAGTATGTCTCCCGCATCAGCTCCACAGTCACTCGAGCTTGTTGCTGCATTTCTTTTATTCTGAAATAAAAATAATAAATCATTTATTTAAACATCGTTTCACGAGCCGTTCTTCAAAGCTGGCAAGCTACTAGCCACTCTTTTGGTATTGCTTTCGGCAACAGGTAGGGGTTGCCTCTTATTAGCATGTGATGCGTGTTCTTTTTTGAACGTTATTAAGAAAAAAATAAAACTTTAATTTCTTTACAGAAATAGATAAATAATAACTCCTATTAAGGTTGTAAGTTGGTGCTTTGCTATTTATATGGCTCAAAAATGACTCAAAAGTGAGTTCAAAGGTTCAAAAAATTAAGTTAGTTACTTGCATACTGTGGTGTTCCTCACATCACACACACACACAAAAATATTATACCATTACAATAATGTCAATACAGATCCATTCAGCCGTTCAGCCATTTAATTAATGTGTGAGTGAGAGAGTAACAACTACCTATCCTTCCTTCTTTTCCTGAGATAAAAACAATGCTTTACCTTTCGAAGTTAGCTTCCATGGATCTCTGTCTCTCTCGCTCCTGCTTTTCTCTTGCAATAGGATCCAGAACCAGTTTCTTTAATAGCATCCACGACACCAAAGGCACTATGGTGGCATAGAAAACTGGTGATGGCATCACTTCCTCGCAGAGATGAATTGGAACAACTATTGTTTGTGATGAACAGGTCCATCTGTACATAAATAAAATATTTTACTATTTTACAACTTTGATACTACCAATTTTTTTCGGGGAATAAAATATAATAATAAATAATAATAGCCCCATTTATATTTTTTTAATCTTATATATAAAATTCTCATGTCACAGTTTTAGTTACCATACTCCTCCAAAACGGCTTGACTGAATGTGATCGACATTCTAGGACCTTTCAACCCCTACAAATTATATTATCAGCCTTCTGAGAAATGTGGCCAGCCCTTTGGCACTTTGTTCGCAAACTACTGAATAAATGATATTTTACGTACTTTAACTTTAACATAACGCCACTCGGCACACCCAACATTACGGCTGCGGACACGCTACTATTTTGTGACACTTTTTTCTCTGCCCCATACTCTGCTATTGCACCAAATGTTCCAAATCTAAAACAAAAATAACCTAAATGTAAAATCAAATTATTCTGGTACTAAATTTGATATCTATGTAGCCATTTTATTTGTGCTATGTCTTAAAAACAGGTAAAGTTCAACATAAATAATGTTTCTTCCTTTCATTACAATTTCTCTCAAAATAATGATAGGTCTTAGTTTATCAAGTTGCCATGTTGCAGGTTGGAGGAAAGTTCAACAAAGATTACAATTTCAGGCAGTCACACCTGAGACAGTCATATTTTAATAATAGAGAAGACATCTTATGTGTTATAAGGTTTAAGAAATGTTATTAAGTCTAATAAGAATATATTTTACTCACTTTAAAGCAAATCGTAACTTCATTTCATGTTGAGGCACTTTTCTCATTAAGCTGAACGATATGAACGAGTGAGGGTTTCCAATTTGTACTGCTGTATTTGCGTGATACTTCTCAGAATCCCGCACGTATGTGGATGTCATCGATGAGCCACCCTGTCCTCCAGCTCTATAGGTCAGATACCCGACCGAATGTGCGTCCAGTTGAATAGCCATGGCTGTAAAAACATATTATCAAAGTCAAATATTGATTGAGCACTCATTTCTATGAAAATTTTTAGTGATGAGAAATTTTACCCTTCCTCTTGTAATTTAAGAGTTGGAATTTTGATCAATTTTGCAACAAATCATTCAAACTCAATCTTTTACATTTTACAAGAACAAGGCCTATGAATTTTATATGGATAGTTTAAGTCAAATTATTGATAATTTGATGGTATTTAAACAATCAAAACAAGGATAGATATATTGGGAAAGAAAACTCTACAGAATAGTTATATTGGGAGATTTACACTGACATAAGGGGTTTTAAAAGAATCTTATCAGAAGGAATTATAGCGCAATATAAGGTCAATAACAGACATACTCCTGTCTGATATTAAAAACATAAAGTGATATACTTAAACTTTACTTACTTGAGACAAGACTTGGTACTATTCCTCTAGAGGTAAATTGGAAGACAGTGCCGCAGTTGAGGAATGTAAGCCTAGATATGGTACGGAATATCTTAAAGCCCAGCAGTGGGCCATTGCCAATACCACATTCTACCTCTGTCCATCCCTTCTCCGAACTTAAATGCCTATTGCTTACATTAACAGAGCCTGACCCTAAAATATTAATTAATATTATAGTCATCAGAAATAACATTAATTTTAGCAAAAGACATTACACCTAATGTCAAGAATGTTATGGAGAATTTAATTTAGTAAATCATCTATAAATTATAAAGTGTGTGTGAAAGTGTGTAATACTGGGATTAGAACCCAGACCAAATTATTAGTGTATTGAGCTGTCACCACTTTATTACCATTTTTGTTATGAATAATACAAAAATTAGGTATTATCTAATCATCTTTTTGATTTAGTGTGTCAGTCTATCTTTTCTAATATAGCAACATAAAAAATTTAGCAGGTGCCTTTGTTTGTTTTATTATGGAAATAAAGCTGTGTTAACCACAATTAATGTGGAAAACAATTGACTTGAACGGAGTTGAACGCCAGTGATCAATAGCAAAACGCTTATTGCAATCACATCCAATGAAACTCAGCAAGGTTACTGCAATCATTCAATTAGCTATTACAGCTTGACAAATCAGAGGCAATAGCACAGTGTGTATCTTATATTTCTAATCTCAATAGCATACACTTTAAAAAACTAAATATCACTTGCTGTAACTATGAAGAAAATCATTGTGAGCTATAAAATCACCTACACGCCTGGGAGTCCTATTGAATGTTGTCAAAGGCAGCAAATAATAAAGTGAGTGAGTGGACTTAGAACTCTTAAGAATGAAAGCACTTAGATGGTGTTAATTATTGATAATAATAGTTTACCTATGCCATTCTGTGTTGATATATTTCCAGATAAGGTTACAGTGTTTCTTAGTGTCACAGGGGCATCAATTGATTGCTGGATTGTCATCCCAGAAACTTCTATATTTGGTATAATTGTTGTGTCTTCACTGTAAATCATATATAAAACAAATGTTATTGATCTATTGTATAAAAATTTGATATTTAAAGGCTACAATCCACCTGGGAGTATTTTATGTGTATTAATATGTAGGCAAAATTTGAAATTGTACATCTGACACAGAGTAAACAAGATGATAAATAATCAAGATATTATCACATTTAAGATAAATATACCCACTTACATTAGCATCAAACATTCACACACTAACACTACTTCACACTCACATCCATCTTATTTCTGAAAATTGACTGACATTAATAACTGTCCTTTTTGAATGTTTACTTCCCCATTGCAAAGTAAACAATCAGAAAATAGGTAGGTTAATAACAAAATGACAAATCCTAGTTTGTGTGTACATTTGGATAAATACAAGATTTGTAAATAATTGGTGATAACAGAAATATTAAACACCTTCAACAGTTATTCCAAAATAATCTTTGATAGCCACACTAATGTCTGTCTACCATAATGTCAATATCAAGTTTTTGCAAGAATTCAAATTCTTGATTCTTCTTCAAATCAAAGAATTGGTTAAAAAATTAAAAAAAAATATAATTTTACACACAATCATTACTAGTAAAATAAATTAGTTAATGAATCTTTAACGTCACAGCAAGGTGACCAAAAACTTCAGTCAGAGCATAGCAATACAAAGTGATACTTACAGAATTTCATACTCATCATAATATTTCATAAACATATCTGTAGCATTAATGGATAATGTGATGGTACCACGAGGGTTGGCACTTTGTTGGAGTCTTCTCTCTTCTCTCTCTCTCTTTAACCTTTAAAAATATATTTATGTTAACAGAAATAACAATACATAACTAACACCATATTTTTTTCAGATAAAAGCAGTTGGTAAGAACTAAATTGAAATCGCTTCATCTGTTTGCGAGCTATGGTGGCACGAAAGACAGACAGACAAACAGACACATCAAACATATAACACCCCTTCTCTTGCATGGGGTTAAAAAGGTATCAATTCAGTTTAGTAACAACATAATCTAACATAAATATGTTAACTGATTATTGGTTTGTTTGAAATAAAATCAGCTCAATGACACCCCTTTTAATTTGTAGCATTCATGTTTTCATTTTGATTCACAGACTAGTAAAACTTACCTTTCATATTCATCCCTTATTTCTCTAGGGGTGCGTGTTCTAAATATTATTTCCCATCCATCAACTTCCAAACCTCTTTTGCCTGAAATTTATAATGCATATGTATTTGTAGGTATACCAGGTATATGCTGCATGTATATCAAATCATGTTCATGCTCAATAATACATCAAAAAACCTATGATATAGAAATATTGAATATAAAGATAAAAAAATATTGAATATTCAAAAAGAAATTACCAAGGGTATCATAGATGGCTCTTTTGTGGGAGTCTGATAATACTTCATAGGCTTCTTTCACTTTATTAAATATTTGCTCTGCCCATTTCTGCTTATTAGGGTCTGTGCTGTGTTTGTCAGGGTGAAACATACGAGAGAATCGGCGGTAAGCACTATTTATTTCCTCTGGAGTTGCCTGAAAAATATTCTTAATTAACTCACTAATATTTTAAAATTAAAATGTTTTGATGACACAATGATGTTATTCTCAATTTAAGACAGGTATAAAGAATTCAATGTGATATAATATTAAGTGTTGCAAGTTGTTCTTAAAATAAAACAGGAAAAATTAGAGCCTACTTATGTGGGTAGTTTCAAGAGCTCAAATAATTTCAACCATTCAAAGTGACATTGTAATTATTAAGAAAGTATTAACTTATAACCTAAAAACACACATGTTTACTCTAATAATAGTACGTGTCAATATATAGCTATAGAAGTCATGACAACCAAGGAATTTGCTGTTTTAGTACATTATATTAAAACTTTGTTTTCCTAAAAAAATCGGGGTTATATAATAATGTTGCAACAGTGTCTCTGTTTGATAAATGTAACATGTGATTTGTGTGATATTCACCGTTTTGGAAACATTAAGTAATTGGTAAAAGTTATCTTCGAGCAGAATACTTTCTCCTTCTTCGTCCATTTTTTGAGCTATGATGAAATTTAATACTAGATTTACAGCAGCAGATAATATTGCTTGTTACGTTAAAGTTTCTTATAACCGCCGAAATGACAGAAGACCTTAGACAGACAGACGTTTTAGAGCGAGTCATGAAGAAAAATTTGTGACATATGACAATTGACACGATTAAACTGACAAACAGACAGCGGCAAATCAAAGACTATAGAAGATTACTTTTTCTCCGCGGCACAGATAAAATAGTTTACTTCAAAATCCAACAAATAATAATAATTCGTTTGGAAAGTTTAGTTAACTTTAGTTTGGAAAATAAGATTCTATAAATAGCGAGCGAAGTAGACCACACTTAATTAAAATGTGGTAAAGTTGTACTTTCAACTATTTGGCATTGAAATAGAAACCTTGTTTAGCTTCGTATTGTATCATAAATAATAGAACGTGGCCATGGATTCACAATTTACATTGTATAATATAATTTGCAATTTTTACGGATTCTGTGCTGCGTTGTTTTACTTTTATCTGTTAGCTCCGAGTCCGTATGACAGTGAGTAAAGAAATGAAAGATAGATTTTTAATTTTATTTGCTCTTCCAATATAAAAGAACGTCCCGTTAAAATATTTTTGTAAATGTGTCGATTGAAATTCGTTGAGTATCCTACAAAGTTGGGGAATAAGTGCTAATTTATCAGGTATGCAACATCAACGAAGTGCTGGATTTTTAAAAATATTTTTGTTTTGTGTCTTCCAGTTGTTTAAAATAAAACCAGATGAAAGACTGGATGTTTATAACTGTAAACTGGTTATTTGTCAAATTTATTTTTTATTAGCTCCTTCGAATATTCACATAGAATTAAAAAGGTACACCGGTGGCAAGTTTGGTCGTTTAGAGTGATCTATTTTGTGTAGGCGTAGTTGATCGAATTGTGAATCAGGTAATAAAATGGCTGGTTCATTTACCAAATTGATGGGCATTTGTTTTGTTTATAATTACATTTTAGTGCGTGTGGGAAAGTATCTGAAGTTCATGTGGAATGTTCGAAATGTCAGAGATGCACTAGTAATCTCACTAAGTATGCATTGATGCATACTTAGAAGCAGGCTTTCCCCCAGTTCTATCATTAATTATGCTCAGACATAGTGTGGGTGAAAGTTCTGCTTGATAAATACCTCACACTCAGCAGATTATTTGCAAAAACAAAAGTCTAAGGTATACAGGAGTGTTATGTTGTAAAATCCTTTGGTATAATCCATTCTACTTAAAGGAACTAGTTAGAAGTTATTGCTGGTTTTAAATGCTTATTCATATTGAAACCAAAAATAATCTATATATTTTGAAATAGTTAATCTCAAGTTAAAGCTTCAGTAAAAAGTTACCATTATTTTAGTAATAAGTGAAAAATGAGTGAAACTTTGAGGCAATTAAATTATTATCTTTAAAACTCTGGTTATTGCCCAATTTAATGGGAAGGGACACTTAAAAATATAAAAAAACAAGTGAAACTTAACAGGCTAGTAGATAAGTAAATCTTAAAAATCAAAACTTAAATGGTGTTAGAGGGAAAATAGTTATTATGTTGGAATTATAATAGTAGTTTAATATTATGATGTAAAAAATTTGTTTATGCAGATAGTGAAATATAATGTTGTGTTAAGCCATATTGAAATGAATGCACATATTAAAGCACTAAATGCTTAGCACTTACTCATTTTCTGTTGACTCATATCCGATAAATATGTCATGTAAAAACATTCATTTTTAAAGAAGTCATAGTGATAATCATAATAATCTTCTGAAAATGTCTTACAATCTTTTGAATTTCATTTTATGTTATGCAAAAAGATAATCAAATCACATGTTGTGAATGTTATAATCTGATAGAAAGTTGTAAGATAAAATTGATATTTGAATTTCAAATACTATGTTGTTAAATAATGACAATTTGTTATTTTGGTTGGATGTAGTTGCCATTTCCGTTTTTGGTATCATAAGCTACTCTGCAAACTGACCCAGTAGTAGCAAACTTTCTAATTAATTCAATAACTGATAATAATATCATGCTTTGTGACCAGAATATTAATCCATCCAATAAAATTTTAGCTATAGAAATAACATTGCAATCAGTAATTTTAATTTAAGAAAAAAAATTGATAGCATTTGTACCACATACAGTGGAGAGAGTTTGTTTTAAGAGATCTACCTATGTCTAGTATTTAAGTACACAAATGCTGTTAGCAGCTCCCACTAATATGTTTTTTTACTGTGTAAATCTGGATAAGCAGTATCCTATATTTTCTCAAGGGTATATAAGGCTGTATAAAATTTCAGTAACATTTATCAGCAGTGGAGGAATAGGTATAATGGGATAGGATACATTGCAATAAACTCAGTTTCAATTTTAAGATTTTTTTCATGTCAATTGTGTATTGGTAACAGTCATATCTCATTACCGAAAAAAGGGTTTTTCTTTAGAGTAACTACATAAATAAAAAATAGTTTTTCCTTTATTATATTTGATTTTGAGGAAATTGATAAGTCTTACTTTTTGCTTTGCCCCCACTACGGCGAAAAATGATGATTAATGATAAAAAATAATTTCTTTTCTGATGTTACTTTCGCATGGGCAGAGTATAATCCTGTTTTCCTGTTAGAAAATTGTAGGTCCAAAGCACCAGAAGCTGTAATACAGCAAGGCCATACATAGGCTGCGAAAAGGACCTGAAAAACTGACCTCAGCATTATAAACTAAACCCAATTTTAACCTGTCGCATTTGGTTCTAGGTAAAGGACGGTGACGAGCCATGCCATCTTCACATTTGAACCTACGCGAAGATGATGTGGTTCGCCTGGCTCTCGAGTTTCTGCACAACCGTGACTTACACATCACGCAGCTGTCGTTGGAACGAGAGACAGGCGTCATAAATGGCAATTTCGCGGATGACGTCTTATTCCTCAGGCAACTTATCTTAGACGGACAGTGGGACGATGTACTCGAGTTCATTCAACCTCTTAGTGCTCTCAAGAGTTTCCAGACGGATAAATTCCATTATGCCATACTCAGACACAAGTACATAGAACTTTTATGCATTCGATCCGAAATCAAAGCTTACAACAATGTAGAAAACATCGTGGACGAAGTTGTTAAAGTGCTCAGTGATTTAGAAAAGTTAGCGCCGTCTAAGGATGAATATTCAAATTTATGCTTACTTTTAACCCTGCCCAGCATAACTGATCACGCACAATTTAAAAAATGGAATCCTAGCAATGCACGTGTTCAATGTTTTCGGGAAGTGTATCCTCTAGTAGAACAGTTCTTGCCTTGCGATAAGAAATCGAGTGGAGCATCACCTAAGTGCGCAAAAAATGATCGTCTTATGCAATTACTTATAAAAGGAATTTTGTACGAGTCATGTGTGAACTACTGTCAAGCTAAAGCTACAGGATCTAAAGAAGCGCAATCTAACGAAGTAAATTTTTCGCGGCTTTTAGATGGTTCCGGTTTTGATGAATCCGATCTAAGCTTGCTATCCTGGCTTCAATCTATTCCGGCAGAGACGTTCAGCGTACCCTTCGAACAACGCATGTTGAATGTGGACGTCGAAAAGCTAGAACGACCTTCGTTACACACTTCGTGGACCGAACACATGCTTGTGACTCCTATTAAGCCGCGTACATTCCCACATTTGGCCATGCCCTTTAGAAGGCCGCGGTCCGCAGCCGATGCGATGACGCGATCGCTACGGCCCCTTCCAGATGGTGCTCCACGACACCCGGCCGTCATGGCCCTCTCCGCGATCGATTATGGGCCTTCTTCGTCCTGCTTTGCTGGCTTTCATCTCACTGGCATAAAAGGGAGCAAGCTCATGAATACATCAGTCGACAGACTCTTCGACAACATCAACGATGAAAGTCTTTACCATGACTTTAATGAATCCTTGAAACCGATCGACGAAAAGCTAAAACCCATAGGAGAAATAACGAACGCCAACAAAACAAACGACAGCAGTGTTGCGGCTTCGAACGCTACCACACCGGAGCATCGGTGTCAGGATTATTCTGCGTCGACTTCGATCTCGACCACGGCTGTTTCGACAGAACGATCTTCGCTAGCCGAACGCACGCCGCAGCCAGCGGAGCCTCCAGCCGTTCCGACCGCTGATGGAGACTTTAGAAGAGATCTTCTCAAAGAATATCAAATACAAAAACAGCGGGAATGCGATGATTACCTCCGTAATCTTTGTTCGTCAGAGCTGAGGCCGCAGAAAACGTAAGTGCTTTTATCAGATAAGAGAATTTAGCTGATCTCATGTAGAGTGCAATGCATGATTGATTATTCTATTCATCATGTTACAAATATTGTTTGAATCGAAGTTATTTTTATTAAAAGACCTAGATTTCGAACTGTTTTAGCAAAAGTTACTGGCCTATAATACCTCATTACTCCCTATATTCTTGATATTTTTCCTGTTCTCTGTCTACATTAAAAAATATTAAGTAACTTTGTGTTAAAAAGTGGTTTGTGACATAACGACGTTTACCATTTTCCACCCACCAGAACTTAAATGGTGATCGTCAAAATCTAAAGTGGGCGATAGACGCACGAATTTAAAGTACGCGGTTTTTAGGATCGCGAACTTACTCGGCTTGACGTCGATGACACACGTGAAGCTTACTCACTCTTTATCACCCCTTTAACAATTAAATATTTTTACCAAAGAATAAAAATATCTTTGCAACCAAACTGTTAGCCATATACAAGTATACAGCTTGGCCCATATTTGGCAATAGGTTATTGTTTTCCATGATTAAATAGTCGGTCACATCATTCTCAAACAAGATTGATCTCTGGCATTACTTATAAGTCTGTGCTGTCCTCGAAGACAGATGGTTGATGGTTGTATCAAATAAGGGTCTGTAGCAGAGACACCTTCCAGACTAATATGAAAATTATTTGTTTGCTTGTTTACCTGTATGAACTATACTGGCCCTATAAATTGTTACCTACATAATTTTCTTTTACCCATTTTCAGGTTGGAACAGCCTGCTGAGGTTCCTAATGCTTTTTTGCCCGCCGTCAAATATCCGCAAACGCTCTCCGAAAAAATTCAAGATCAATCTCAGTTTATGAGGTAAATATGGTTCAAATTTTCCAAATTAGAATTAAGTTGAAATATTCCGTTACTTTAATAAGTACATACAGGTTACTCCCTACACACATATTCTCCGTTCCGCAGGTACCTACTGCTTTCGTAATTATAACGCTCCGCTGCATAAAATCATAATAAGTCAGGCCAATTGTATAATAACTCATCTGTCTCGCTTTGTTCAAGAAACTAGAATTTGATTTGGTCAAAATGTTCTTGACTCCTCTTAAGCCCATTTTGCGATTGTATAGACTAAGAGTTGATTCATCCGATCTGTAGTTGTTTTTCCATCCCATAAAGTGACTTTGTGTAATTCACCGTTGTTTTATCACAGCATAATCATTACTTTGAAAATTAAACGGCTCAGAGAATAGCTACATTTCTTAAACAGATTAGTGCAATAACTGAAGCATAGCAGTTATTTTCTCCTCCGTAAGATAGACTAATCCAATGTGTAGTTTTTATTTTTATTCATTAAACACTGAGTTGAATTGATTTTGTACTCGTATTTGGTCTGTTACACCGTGGAGAACAACAACATGGAGACTGTTTGCGCCAAAATTAGGTTGGATAAACTTTTCTAATATTTCATTTTGTTTTTCTCGTTATAAAAAATAAGCAAACGAGCAGTAGAGTAGTAACGAAGTTCGAAATACATACAGTTTTGGAGTCAAATATTTGTCAGTGATTGTATGGATTTTCTACGGTTAGGTAACTTATAAAAGCACTTTTAGTCCAATCCTATATCTGTAGTAGGTATACAGGGGCTGCATTATTTACTTATTGTGTGTTTTCTTCCGTGTCACGGGCATGCAACTCGTTCCGAGTGCATGTTCATGATAGCCGTCGTTATAGAAAATTATCTACAACCATAGACAATTTATTGCATCGTTAAAGTACGAAACTACCCTTATCGAGTTCTATAAAAATTCTATTGAAACCATTTAAAACTAGGCTTTCGAAGATGATGTAGGTATTTGTACTCTGAAAGATTTTTATCGATTTTTTATTTATTGTAATAATCATGGAGATATTTCTTGTTATAGAAAAATAAGAATAACAATCACGATACCAATTTATAAATGCTCGCATTATTACGACAGCCTAACCGTCCCTCCGTATTTTGCAGTCCTTTAATTTATAAAATTATGATTTTTGTTGGAAAAATTTCACATTTCACTTTGAAAATTTGCTAAACAATATTTTTGTTTGTCTATTCCAGAAAGAACGAGATAACCGAGTCGATCGAGATCGCTGACTCAACACACGTAAGTAACACTTTGTACAACAAAAACACTGACTCCCTCGTCCATCGGTCACTGTTGGGTGAGCGCAATGATCGTCACTTAAGGTGCGGCCAATAGCTAATGTGTGTGTGTCCAATGTGACTTATAAGAATGATCGGAAACCTTATTTCAGAACATGTATTTTTTTTTCTTCTTTATCTCTGAAACTTATTGTGATACTGGTAAATATTAGGTATAAAATGGTCAGAAAAACGATACAGAAGATAAAAGACATTTTTAAAGTCACAATCACGAAAACTTGTCTTATATTTTGTAAATCTAACTAAAAGGCAAAAGAAACAAAAAATAATAAAATAACACAAAATGTTAGCTATTTACTCTTTAAAATGAACATAAAGTTAAACGATTTGCGTTTAACTTCATCACTGACCCTTTCGTAATATATAACAATGTGTATTTTTTTAACCGACTCCAAAAAGAAGATTATATTTATGAATATTTTTATTTGATATAAATAATTCTTTAGTTTGTTGTGGACAGCATTAGTTCCTTATTTAACAATATGCTAAAAGTCTTTTTCAATATGCCTGCGCCTTAAAATTTTCCCGATAGCCGACTGAGCGAGCTACCGTCACGCTCCACTCGCAATGAATTATCCTCACTGCACGTATCTTTACGACACCTGGTCACACAATGACGGCATTTTATACTTTCTTTCTGTTGATTATTAAAAATTCAATATGGAACAGGATATCCTGTTATTATATCCTGTAACACGATGCATGTATTGGTGCAACCTGAGTCTCTTTCTATACAATACTTCTCAAGTCATGGTCTAGTAAGTAGGGATCCGGTTGGAACTGAGGGTTTTTTTTCGCAGTGAAATAGAAAGATTACCTGGCTAGTAAATATCGTATATAAAATCAATATGGACACTACATCCTCTTCAATCAATAATTGTATTGATTCACACAATCAATACTTCTTAAATATAATAATTCGAATGACAAATACGGAGACCTAAATGTTAAAATATTTTGGGAATCCGTCATTATATAACATCTAAGAGGCAGGTATAGATATAAGAACGCTACTATTTACAAAATACATTTTATTTGCTTAATGTATAAGCAAAAAATAGGAACTGTGTAAGCTTCTGGTAATCAAGACAGTTTTGTGTGGTCTTGGCGGGAACCAAGCAAAACAAGTCTTACGCCGACAACGCACTGGCGACTTCCTCGATGTTGCCCGTGTCTATAGGCGACGGTGAACAGTTTTCATCAGGTGCCTGTTATCCTATTTCTTTTTTAAAAGTCTTACATCTAAGCCTTAGGCTTCGTGTACATGGAGCCGCACCCGTAAGGGTACCGCACTGGCGCCGCAATGCATTTGTGTGTTCATGATGAAAACCGCGTGTGGTTTGTTTTTGCGTTCGGCTTTTCTATCGTCTACATGGGTTTGCGAAGCGGCATCGGTGTGGGTGCGGCGGCATGTATGTATTAGTGAGCCACTGCAGGTTCGGGTCTCCTCTCATAATGAAAAGGACGTAGGCCTTAGTCCATCACGCTGGCTTATTGCGGGTTGGTGCAATTCAAATGCCTCATGAAGCCCTAATGTAAGTACTGAAATAACAGCACACCTATTATTAATGTAGTGTATTCAATTAATATCCTATTAATTTTCCTTTTTTTTGTCAGCATATATTGTTAGGTAGGTAGTGTCAAAACATGCCAGCGACAACATAAATAAATTAAGTATTGATGGCCTTGCGAGCCTTTGTTCTAAACGTTTTTAAATATCGGAGCGCGAAGCTTTTAGCAAAAACGATTATGTTGATTTATTTTCCGCCCACGTTCTCCGTTTAGGATAATCTTAAAATTATGTTGAAGCGTCTTATTCATTTGTCCAGACATCCGTGCTATGAATTGAGGGATCAAAAAATATTCACAGCTATGGCAGGGCCATTATTTCTTTAAGATCCTGTTATATCCCTAGGTTAATTTTGATTTGCAATGCAGGCCACTTGGTGTTTTAGTCATTGTACCCCATAGACACCTGAGTCTTACCTCAAATTAATAGGATAGAAATTTTGTTTAAGGATCTATGTAGGTGCATTGTTAATCATGAGAACTAAGATGGTCGCCTCGAATAACGTACCTGCGGCGAAACATGAGACTTGAAAGTTACAAAAGTAGAAGAACGTACTTAATCACAAAATTAACCATTGTTTTTTTTATATTTTAGTACTCAATTTTATCCTTTTAGAATTAAAAACTATTGAGAGTTGATGACATACTTCGCGTTTTAAAATGTATGTGCATAATGTCTGCGGGAATGCTAAATGTCCGCATTCAATGATTGAAATGTTCAAATGTACTCTTATATTCCTCTTATACACAAACTCGACGATAGTTTGGTTCAATGATATAACAGGGTCTAATCTATATTTAAGTTGATATGATTATTCGGTGAATGTTGTCTTTTTCTTATAATATAGAAAAACTAATTTCGCACGAGTGCCGATTGCAAAAGTAGTACATGCAATCGTCACTTTCAGACACTGGACAAAATAGAAAAACTACTAAACTATTAAACGCTGTAAATAACTATATCTCCACAATCAAAAACAAAGAACAAGCTTGGTGGCGGGAACATCCTCCCCGGGTGAAAAACTAATGGTTCTCTCCCTTATAAATCTTTCTTTATTCAACATGCTTGCACAGTTTTGACTTGGTACCTGCCAATGTAACCATCTGAAATACGGTTAGGCTACTCCTGCAGATTTACATACGCAGTACAATGCTTTTGGAAGAATTTGAAGCATAAAGTTTTCAAAATAAACTATATAGGAAACAGTGGTCATTCAAGTAATGCTCACGGAGTAAAATTAAGGTGAGCACTTAGAATAAATATTCCACCTACCCATAAATCAGGAAAATACGAGTGCTCGGTGGATCATTATAACCACTCTCATTGCATACAGATTTTCAGATTTTGACAAAGATTATTATGCGCTGTGACATCTACTTGTAGTCTCGTTCTAGTATTCAGAACACAAAAATTATACAATACGAGTAATGCATCTGTTATGTTATTGAATGCATTGTGATAAACATCTGATTGTACCTACCTATAAGACTTACCTACTGTAAGAAGGTAAGTAGTTAAATGTTCTAGATGGTTCTAGACCTAGATCCACCATATACTAAATCGTGCCTGCCCATCGGACGAAGACGAATGTGGATTAAACATAGAAAAGTTACTTCCTGTATTATCACCAGTTTCATTGAATAAGCTTGCTTCATCCTCTGTAAAGTTCTAGTCAGAATGTAGTTGTTTGGTTGAGGATGTGGTACAGACTTCATGTCCTTTCCTGTATTACTTTGAATTTTACACTTAGAGACTTGACTTGTAGCTGCAGTGGATCATTAATGGGTTACAGACATTCGACCATTAGCGGGTCACACAGCGGGTCGTTACAGAAAAAACATAATAGATAGAGTACTCCTACATCTGTGCCGCATACGTCGTATAGGTAGGCGTATAGTTCAAAGGCGCCGCCACTGTTTGTTGTCTACTGGCTGGCTGTCAGTTTGATGTCACGTCCACTTGTCGTATTTGCAAACATCTTGCTTCACAGAACGTGTGTTCTTATTTATTGCTCCATAATTATTATGACCTTCAATCGGACCGGCTTTTGCACCCACGCAACTATTACAGCATGTATTATGTGTACGTGCCTGATCAGATATGAAATAGGATCTGGATGTAATAGATACGGATAGCGAGATTAATGATGAGTGATGGTTACCAAGTGACAAAGAGGACGGCTGTTACTGGAAAATATTCCTATTTCAATTTCCAGCGATAGGCAATAATGACTTCTTAGTTTTGGGCATTTTAATAAAGAAATAATGATCACTGGAGTTCCTTTTGTCGAGACGCTGTCGCCATTCGAGGACTATCGTATTTCCCATTTGCTATCGGTCCTTCGAAATATGTGGTCAATCTATTGCCACTTCAATTTACTATCTTTGAGGACTGTGTCGATAACTCCTGTTCGTCTACGGGTGGTAATATGTCATGAATATATTATTCGGAATTCCGCTTTATCGAAGCCGCAAAGTATGTTATAAACAAATAGTCACCTTGGTTCGATTAGCAAGTCGAATGTTTACATTAAAATTATCACTAGAGTTCCTAGGATAACTATAAGATGCAAACAGAGATAAATTTTGTAGATATGCTTATGCATAATGCAGGTGATGTACCTACAATTACGGTATAATTCCACCATTATTTGCCGTTCCTATCTTTATCAATTTTATCTATTCTATGAGCTTTGCGCTATAAATTCTTTCCCATTGTTGTTTCATTGACATTTGATAAGAAATCAAACAACTATTAAAACGGAAAATGTTTGTTTGTATCTGAATACTGAAAAAACCCAGAAAAATTAAAAATAGTTTATGTCCATTTGGATTATGTCCAGTGGAGGTACTGGAATCTGTACCATTAGTGTATCTATCGGGCAACGCTGATTTCTGTAGTCGTAAAAAGTTCATAGGTGTAGTCTTTTATATTCCAATCCACACCTTTAGATTAACGTCCTCGCTTTGGGGTATGCGTTTCCATAACATTCTTGTTATTGGATAGAGCTGAACAGAATAAAGAAGTGAATAAAATGAATAAAATTCATTCATGAAGATTAAGATCTATTAGCAGAGATATATCTAGCATAAGCGCAGATTATCGCTTACGATCGAACGATCGAATTACGAAGTAATCGCTTTCGATTACTTCGTCTTGGCAGATTTTAATTTTTTAATTTAAATCAACATTTTCATTCATTGTTGTCAATATAATATATCATTGCGATGAAAAATTCCAACAAAAGCTACATCAAAATAATGTGTTCGTGTTTTCGGTCACATTTTTTCGCCGACGCCAACTTTTGTTTACCACTTGGTGTCGAAAGTACCTATACAATGTAACTCGCGTCTGCCATGTTGTACCTACTGACATTGTTTTTTATTTACCTTGCGTAAATAACACCGAAGTGAAACTTGTTATGTTAAGAACTTTTTATGCTCGAAACCGCTCAGCAAGCAAAACGCTTGGTCCAAATATCCGTTATAGCTACCGTTTTGCGGCGCCATTGGGTATAATCCCAATATGGTTATATGCACATGGTTATAGTTATGGCTTTGGTTATAGCTCGAGAATATAATATGGGCTAGTATTTAACCTGACCTCTTGTATTTCGTTATAAGAAGGAGCTTAAGACGTCGTGGGTGTCACAAGTAGAAGTACTAACCATCTTGCCCCATACTGCGTAGCCCACTGCCCTAGATATGCTTGTTTCCTGGGACCATTGAGGTAGTCTAACTGCTTAGAAATCCTTCGAATCGGAGGATTCAAAGTTTATAGTCCGATGGTTTCAGGTAGATACCCATGAAATATTAGACAAAGAATTGTTCTGGCTTTCCGATTTTATATTTTATAACAAATGTTTTAGTTCGTATATGGCAGTTAAACTAAGTGCAGTGTTATCACCTCGTTGGTAACATGTCAGTGGGCTGTGGGCGCGTGTTCGAACGCCACAAATCCGCCTATTAATACTCTCAATAAGTAATCTGTCAATATTTGATTGTAATTTTATTCCGCCAACGATAGCGGCGCATTGGCGCCTGATTTCGTTATTGCGTATCCTGCGCAATGGCACAATGAGATCATTGCGTGTGTATACATTTTTGGGCTTTGAAAACATCTGTCAAATAGTCATATTTATTTTATAGAAGGTGTCTGGTAAGTGCAAGCTCAAATCCTAATTTGTGGGGTCGTGACCCTTGTCCCACGGCCGCCATCTAATCACAACCACAAATGTTACTTTCCAATTAATTATTTGTGCTCCAACTAATTCGGGTCCCCTTTGACCATAGATTTTGGACATTTTGCATGTGATGAACCTTATTTTCGTAACGCTAGATATTCATAGACCCATATTAGGATTTACTGAATCGCAGGTACCATGGAAACGTAAACACATGCACTCTGCTCAGCTGGAAATCGCACCCAAGACCATGTGCTCAGTAATTCAGTATACTGGGCCCTGATTCACTAAGTCCCAAAATATTTCGTGCCGATATCGTGTGGCATCAAACCGTACGTCATTTCGTGAACTCGGCACAACAAGGAATTATAAAGGCACACAATAGATTGTCACGATGACTTTTTAACCTTTTTTTTTGCTTTTTATCACTTATAAAACACGTCATTGCCGCGATACGAGTGTGAATTGGTCATAAAGAATCAGGAACCTGGTGTCTTAACCACTGCGCCAGCACCATGAAGTTTTCTGAGTTGCTCTGAGAAGTAGCTACTAAGGTACGTACGCGTTCGTTGCTACTGAGCTAAGTGAGATCTGTCTGGTCGCCTCTGTTTCTTCGGTAAAATAAAAATAATGCAACCAACCTAACCGTAACACAAAATTTTATTTGAAAACATTTTTCGTTGTATAAACAATTCCTGTTCTCTTATCCAACTATGTGAAAAGTAGGTGTATTGCATACATTAAAATGTTAATTTCTCCAAACGTTTCGTGTTACTATTTAGACCGTGGCCGGATACGTGTTTTCAAGAAAATATTTTCATGAACTAGATATTCCTACAAATTTCAAGAATTGCTTTTGTGTCGCGACTTGTATTTTTAAGATAGCGAAGACGCTAAGTTGGTTTTTGTGCTGTTTGATATTACTTGTTTGACAATTAATATTACTATTATAATATAATATTTTTAGTATTACTTTTATTTGTTTTTACTTATCCGTATAGCTGAAGGAAGCTTAAAAATAATAACAAAAAAACATAACATGGTTATAAAAACGTAAAAATAGAAAGTAACATAACATTATGTATAATTGTAAATAGTATATATTTCTCTCGTTCTGAATATTGAGGGAAGGACACATTAATCACACAGTTGTTCTAATTATCTAAACGGTCGCTTCCAAACTGCGTAGACAAATTTATTGGGAACTCGAACCTTTTAAGGAGCCGTAAAATCGGCGATTTAACTCGATTAGCCACATCAGTTAATCGAGTTAATTACATCGTTCATACGAAATATAACATTATTTTGTTATATTACCCTTACGTTAACAACGGTCGATCACGATATTATACCTATAAGTAGGGAGACCACCGGCGTGGTCTTGTCATATAAATTATTAAATAATTTTATCGGCAATAACTTCTTATGGTGTCCTTCGCAATGTTATTATTTAATTGCCACGTTTTTCTTAATGAAGCTAACCCGACCTTCACTACGATCGAACTCGGATCGACGCCTACGTGCAATATGACCCCTGTTTATTATTAATTTGATCCGAGCACCACGCAGGTATTATTTACCTCCTTGTCACTAATATTTACATACAGCTGCGGTGTAATTGTATAGGACACTAAACTTGATAATCGTAGTGTTGTTGCGCGCGCGCACGCCGCTATGAGTCACCGGTAAGCGTTCTGCGCACAACGCCGTCCGAACAGTCCAGTCGCGTCGCGGCATACTTAGAGGACATACATATCACTTAATTTACGCTTGGAGCTTTAATATCAACGAAATATTGTGAAGTTATTTTTTAAAATTCGTGACTTAAAAGTTTTCATTAGAGAGTAGTGGTGATTAACAGTGAAAATGACTGCGGTGAAGAAGGCCCTGGCGATGCGGCAGTTGGATTCCATGTTCGGTAACCTATCCCTCGAGGGTCGTCACTCCCCATTAGTCAGCTCCACCATAGAGCACGATCCTCATTGCGATGTGCACGGCCGATGTAGCACTCCGTACCGATCGTCGCTCTATCTTCACAGCCGAGAATCCACGCCAGGATACCATAGGGAATCGATATCACCGACAAATGGCCTCATAATCAGGTCCGGTATACTTTATTTAAGTTTTTTGTAAATGCAGATAAATGTTATCTATGTATTAAAATGAACACTAATTAGATTAATGTAATAAACAGGCGAAGGGATTCCTTGGGCATGTCGAGGTCGCCGGCTCGCGTAATCGAGCATCCCTCTACATTCCCGAGCATCCTGCGCCGTGACCGCCACAGCCCGTCCCAAACACCCCCTCGAAGGGACACACCGAGTCCGACGCAAAGATATAACAGCAAACGTCACTCTATGGGATCTTTTCCGAATCTTTCGCGCACAAACGTTGTCAACTACAACAGACGGGATTCCCTCACTAGTAGTAATATACGGGAAATGAAACGAGACTACGTCGGATCGACCAATTCACTGTCTAGAAAAAGTTCGATAGATACGAAAAAATCCTCTACTGACTCCTTGGATAACTGGCACGTCACTTGGGACTCTGACAGACATCACACTAGCTCTCCCTTGACACACGAAGACAGACTCTCTTGTGGACACATTAAGGTAATTATGTTAAATAATTTTTAGTCAATTTGTGACAAATGTTAAGATTATACAAAACGACCAATTTGGGTTATTGCAGCAGTTTAGTTGAATGAATAAATGTCATTATTTCAAGGATACGTGCTTGCTACGGAGAATGTAGAGCTGATATTAAATTTAAATTAGGTTTTATGTGTTTGTATGTGTACTGTCGTCATCCTTTTCAGAACTCTCTGTTCTCTTATGCCAGTTTTATTAGTCACGAGGCACACCCATATTGGCGTTCTAATAATTATGGTGTTTTATGTCTTGTTATAATGAATTCAATTTACAAATTACATGTTTTTAGCGATAGCTTTAATTTCTTCTGCCCGTTATTAAGCTAATAACCGTGAAACTATGTAATGTTTAAAAACTTACGTATTGATCTACCAGTGTTGCATGATTAACAGAATTTATATAACTACAACACGCAAATCTTGAATATATAATTGATTGATTGCATTTTTGTCTATGAAAAAAATATTAGATTGTATAAAACTTTTCCAGAATGAAATATTAGCCAAATACATTATAAGCAAACATTTTCTTATATAAAATTACTTAATGATTAACACACTATTATTACATAGATATCTTCATAGCGGCCATGTATTAAATTCCCTACATATATAATTTGTGGGCTTTCATAAAACGTTGGTTTGTCAAAATGGCACTGGGCCATTGCTCCCTAGAACTGTGACGAAATAGGAAACACCGTTTAATAGGAAAGTCTGGGAGTGAAGTAATTGATTGTTACTTATTTCGATACGCTATGGTGCTGTAATTCGTGACAGGTTGAATGGGTCATTTGTCGGCTTATGGTTTACTTTTAAAATGGTAAAATGACGTTTAATCAGGCGGTGGAGCTATAATAATAGAACCTAGCCCGGGGTTGATACATTACCTTTACCCTGTTAATCCGTCGTGAAGCAGCATGTTCTTCATGTCTCGTGTTAGTGTTGAGGAAGTATAGTTGCAAGGGAAACTTTATTTGCGGTGATTACCTTAATAATCATGGGTAGCACTCGTATACGACCTAGACCCTAGACCTACACCCGTAGGTTGCCACAGGTTCTAACGAACACTTTTTATGAGGAACACCTACATTCACGTTGCATTTACCATATATGTAGATACTTACTAAAAATTTCTACTTTTAAAGTCACGCTAAGTCCTTATTGTGAAATCATTTAATTAATAGTATGAATAAAGAATACTAATAGTGATTGTAACGGGCCATCATTGCATAAACTGCATGTAAATTAAATGACTTAAGGTGCATTTGGAATGGAAGGTAAAATGCCACTTGATAGTCACCCGACGACATGCTTTGCAATTTTCCTACGTATGGAGGACACACGTTGACTTTTGTACCTACGTAAGTTATAATAATACTAGCTGACCCGGCAGGCTTTGCTCTGCCAATTATTAATTTGACTTATATCAAAAGCTTTTTTGAAACACAGTCAACTTTCCACCACCAAGTCCATTGCGAAAACCAAACAACTTTAACACGTTAGTTACAACGAAAAATATTTGGATAAGGATTTAAGCAAAAGTATGAATAACAGAAGTAACAGATAGCCCAGTGGCTTAGAATTCGACCTTGAATCGAGGGATACGGGTTCGAATCCCAGTGGCATACACCAATGACGTTGTAAAAAAAGTTATGTGCGCTTTATAAAAAATTAAATATCACCTGCTGTTACAGTGAAAGAAAACATCGTGAGGAAACCTGCATGCCTGAGATTTCATAAAAACAAATGTTCTCAAAGGTATGTGAAGTCCACCAACCCGCAGCAGGCCAGCGTGGTGGACAAAGACCTACATCCTTCTCTTTGTGAGAGGAGTTGTTTAATGGGTACTGACATCCATGTCAGTAATTACATAATTAATTAATCACTTTTTTACACCTTGGGTTACGTTACTTAAGTTTTAGCAAGGGTCCCTAATCTTTTCTAGCAATAAATATAGCCTATGTTACTCAGGGTGAATGTAGCTTTCCATGATGAAAGAATTTTTGAAATCGGCACAGTAGTTTTTGAAATTATTCATTACAAACATACACACACACACAAATATACAGTGGCACAACAATAAAGTGGCGCCACCCTAGTTTAATGCATTTCGACAGACACTTTTTCATGTATACAGATGATCCTCCTTAGCTCTATCCTCCATGCTGCGTAGGGAACCTACCGCGCGAATGAGCCGCGCGGCTACCTACCTATTTCATAGATGTGCCCGCCCCTCTCCAAATATCTTTTGAAAGGAATATACGATTTGAAAAATGCAAATAGTTATCTACGGGTATCGAAACAATTTTGAATACAAAATAATTTATTTGGATAAGGATTAAGAAAAAGTTATGAATAACATGCACATTTCTATTTCTATAACTTATTCGTTCCTACTTGGTGTCCCATAACACCACATCATTTTTATTAATTTAATTTTTATTTTCAAGTTTTTAGTTTTGTTGTTAGTTGATACTTCTCATTCTATTGACTTTATTTTTAATTTTGAGAATGAGCTCTATTCTATTAATCAAGCCCTTTCATTTGATACCCATATTGAAGCAGTTGTAGAAAATATGTAATGCGCCACTTTGTTGCGGCGGTCATCTTGAATTTTCATTTTTTATAGTGAGATCTATTCTACCAACCAAGCCCTTTCATCTGAAACCCATATTGAGGTAGTTGCGGAAAAAAAATGTAATCCGCCATTTTGTGGCAGTGGCCATCTTGGATTTTCATTTTTTTATGGTTAGCTCTATTCTAATAATCAAGCCCTTTCATTTGATACCCATATTGAGGTAGGTGCGGAAAAAATTTGTAACCCACCATTTTGTGGCGGCGGCCATCTTCGATTTTCATTTTTTATAGTGAGCTCTATTCTACTAATCAAGCACTTTCATTTGATACCCATATTGAGGTAGGCGTGGAAAAAATATGCAACCCGCCATTTTGTGACGGCGGCCATCTTGCATTTTCATCTGTTATTGTTAGCTCTTCTACTAATCAAGCCCTTTCATTTGATACCCATATTGAGGTAGTTGTGGAATAAATATGTAATCCGCGATTTTGTGGCGGCGGCCATCTTGGATTTTCATTTTTTTCATAGTGAGCTCTATTCAACCAATGAAGCCCTTTCATTTGATATCCATATTGAGGCAGTTGTGGAAAATATTTAATACGCCACTTTGTTACGGCGGCCATCTTGGATTTTCATTTTTTCATAGTGAGCTCTATTCTACCAATCAAGCCCTTTCATTTGATACCCATTTTGAGGTAGTTGCGGAAAAAACATGCAATCCGCCATTTTGTGGCGGCGGCCATCTTGGATTTTCATTTTTTCATAGTGAGCTCTATTCTACCAATCAAGCCCTTTCATTTGATACCCATTTTGAGGTAGTTGCGGAAAAAAACATGCAATCCGCCATTTTGTGGCGGCGGCCATCTTGGATTTTCATTTTTTTATAGTGAGCTCTATTCTACTAAACAAACCCTTTCATTTGATACCCATATTGAGGAAGTTGCGGAATAAATACGTCATCCGCCATTTTGTGGCGACGGCCATCTTGGATTTTCATTTTTTTCATATAGCCTATGTTACTCAGGCTGAATGTAGCTTTCTAATGGTGAAAGAATTTTTGAAATCGGCCCAGTAGTTTCGGAGCCTATTCAATTCATACAAACAAACAAACAAAAAATCAAACCTTTCCTCTTTATAATATTATAATATAATAATATAACACTTAACAATACTGGCAAATGATAAAGTGAGATATAACATTACCTACAATTTTTTTCTAAATGTTAACTTAATAATCTAACTGGTACTTCACTAATACTCATTCGTGGCTGTACATAGCAAAAAAATATGGGGTTATCGTCACAAATTAGCTCTTGCACCCAGATAAATTGTCAACGTCAACACAGGCAGGCTTGTTTAAATGCAAATAGAAATTCGATAAGATCAAATTGGAATGTCTCCACCGGGCCGCTGTACAAGGCTCGCAGGCACCCAGTCCGCTCGGCGACCGTCCGCCGCGACCTACACGACCATAAATGGACATGACCACCGCTGCCAGATCACAATGCCCGTTCAGCGCTGGCAGCGGTTCAGAAAGCGCTACATTTTATCAAATCGCGAACCTAAATGCACTAGCTCACCTATTCTGCGCTAACAGCAGTTCAGAAAGCGCTACATTTTATCAAAACGCACTAGAAAGCACCTAGTAAACCAGATTAAGAATTAATATAGAACACAGGGTGTTCCGTAATCAGTGTAATAATGGAAAACTGGTAATACCAATCTATCAAAATCACTAAATTTTATCGTCCTAGGCCTATTGGTTTAAAAGATATTAAAATAGTTTAAACATTATACTTAAAAGTATGAATTTTACTACAATATGAGGTTTGAAAGAAGCTTGTGCTTAAAATTTGTTCTATGGAATTGTGGAACTTTATTTTAAAAATATATATATTTAAAAATATTAACTAAGATTTTAAAGTATCTAATAAAAAAGTTATATTTAATAAACATCAGGGAACATTATCTCCACATTATTTCTATACAAAATGAAATTAGTTGAAGTAGAAATAACTTAAGAAACTTAAGAAACAAAAAATAATTATAGGGTAATATTACACATACGAGTAAGAGATGGACGTTTCGAGCAAGTGCTATGAACTAAAAAATATGAAATGTACCTACTTCTGTTTTGTATGTATGTGTATTTGAATGCAATGGCCATAATGCAAAACGTGTAGATACCCTAAAATCACAAGTTTACCAGCTAAATTAAAAACAAAACTATGAAGAATAGGAACTTTATCACATTGATAGTACCTACCAGTGAAATATATGTGCCAGTAGAGTGTAGAGATTAAAGAGCGCTAAGGCGTTAATTATAGTTGCGCGCTAAGCACATTGATAAGTGCTACATATAGCGCATGACGTGGTCCACTTATCCACTAGCACCCGTCCTGACTAAATCATGTCAATATTTACATTTTGTCTCATTCGCCTCTTCGACTCCCTCTCATTTTCGGCATGTGACCGCCCATCATTATTTTTAAATTATGCAATATAAAATTCAACTGTATATAAAGGGAACCGGCCCACCATTCTTTAAAATGTTGAATTTTCGTCATTTTAACCTGTTGGCCTATATAGGTCAGTATTCATAATAATTCGTATACTTATAATAGAATTATATAAAATAAAATAGTCGATTTTCATAACTAATCACCATTCTACGTGATGTAGGCTTTCTGTGGGAAAGTACCTTCCTGTACCGGAAACTACCCTTCCTGAATAAATAAATTCTTTCCGACTGGTATTTCATTGAATAATACTTCTCCCTAAAACAAAAACTTTTGTTCAAAATTTTACTCATACATTTTCCGTTAATTATTTTGAAAAGTGCCATTAAGAAATCAAAGCAGTAATAGATAACAATTTCAAAATCGCAATTTTGTCTCATAAGTAAAATAATGAACATACCAAGGAGAAAATTGTAATATTAAAAAAATAAAATATTTACGGCTTTTTTACAAAGGTCAATAGTCCTAGTAGAGATTCTTGTCGCAGATATATGATAATTGGTTGCTTTTATTGTAAAACCTTTTAATATATTTGACTATGTTTATAGCCTGTTTCAAAATTAGTTCGTACGGCCAGTCAGTGAATATGTCGCAGCTAGCTTAACAATACACTCGAACAAGAGTCTAGTCTTTTTACTAACTACGCTGTTACACTGCAACTACACCTGTACGCTGTAACTACACTTTCAAGTAGCGGTCTGAATGGAGCAATTTAATCAAACTTTATCCAACCAAGGCAAAGTTTGGTGACAACGTTCAACGAATTCATTTTGATAATTTAAATAAAATGAAAGGGCGCTGAAGTTCAGACACGGTGTAGTTACATTTTGGCTTTTTTAAATAATTAGACAATCACGTCGCATATTTAAACACGTCATCTTTTCTTCAAAATATGCGACTATTTGATATGTTACATCCTTTTTATGAACGATGTAAATGTTTACTAGTGGGGACTAGTATCGAAAGAAGGCTGGGCTATCATCTGAATGGCTGATTAAGCAAGTTGGTTGTGACTTATAGCTCGATATGTCTACGAAAATGTGACGATAACAACCTTACGCAAACAATTTAATATCGTCATAGGATTATTGTTCCAGACAATAAATAATGCGAAATGTGTCATTAGTCATAACTTGTGTAACTTGAGTTGATAAATTCGGCCTGTCCAGAAACCCAACTGCTTCATAAATCTTTAGCTTGACTGGCCACCAGTCGTTTAATCAGGCAATAAGATCCAATTGGTTCATGAGGTTGTGGAGTGATTCAATTTCATTGTAATTTTGTTTCGTCAATGTTTACAGTCGCTCGAATTCCACATAGGGTTTTTTTTTGGTGACTCACAGTGAGTTCACGCCATGGATGTAGTTTGTTATGGTACGATTAACGTTTACGCAGTGCGTTACAACATTCAATTGTGTTGAGTGTTAACACACAATATTATTAACATACTGATCGTTTTAGGCATGTGCGTTCGCTATTTATAGTTCGCACAACTGTGATTATATTGCATAACTCTAAAATAAACACGGATCTTAAGAAAATCGTATTTTGTTCTTGATTGGATGTGTTTGTCGGTGTGCCACAGTGAGCACAGCAGTAAATTGTCAATGTTCTTGTTTTGTTCTAATTTTGTTAAATATCGTGGAAAACCTCACACATGGGTTTCCGATCCCATATTTAGTGGTTAGTTTGTGCTATGGGAACCAGACAGCTGGTTACTATCTACACTAATATTAAAAAGGGGAAAAAATTGTATTAGTAACTACTCTGCCGATTTCAAAAAATCTTTTACCATTGGAAAGCTACATTCACCCTGAGTAACATAGGCTATATTTATTGTTAGAAAAGATAAGAGATCCTTACTAAAAGTTTGTGACCTAAAAAAAACTTTGGATATTAGTCAAATTGATTGGCAGAGTGAAGCCTGCCGGATCAGCTAATACATAATATACTTTTTATGTGCTCACAATGTGCTCATCACAAAATATTTAGGTATCCTGAGTGTGGATCGAACTCGCGACTTTTGGCGCAGTAGCTAAACTTAACGTCTTTCGGTTTCAACAAATATTATCGATGTATTTACCTACCTATGTGCCCATCAGTTTGGTTTTCGCTCGCGTGTTCTTAAGTAGTTATCTAGGTTTTACATTGCATTGTTATGCAGCCTCTGTAATTACCAGCGAGTGACAGAGTCAAGGGTCTATTGCTTTTTGTTGTCCAACTTTTTGCTCATACACACAATAACAGATCAACGTAGGTACCTATCATTATTGAGGCCGCTAGAGTTGCATTAGCTTGGCAAAGTGCTCTTATTCGGGCGCCCGCTTCATCTTTTTAAGACAAAGGCCTTAAACTACCATTTTTAATGTGTGGTAAAATGAATTATAGAACACCCTCTATATTATGTTAAAATACAAATAAGCATTATTTAATATAATTCACGTAACAAGATATTAATGAACCTTCCAGAAAAGAAAAGAAAAGAATGCGTTTATTGTTGACTGTTACCCGAGAAAGATGTTACAAAAATTATAATAAGTTAAGAACAGTCTACCCTATGCGGGCATACAATAATTATATCTTAAAAAACTAAAACTAAATTTTATATTATAATTATGTTAAAATAAGTTGTGATCGTTTAGCAGTCCATTATAATTATATATTCTTACGTATGCGACTCACCCATGTACGTTCTTGTAGGATCGCGGAAAATCGCTCACGCCTTTAATACATAGCTTGTTTATTGATATTTAAAGCCCTATAAGCTTATGCAGTGCAACTTGCAAGCGCATATTTGATGACGTCTTTTATTCAAGGCGATGAATTCCTAAACAATCGGTAACAGGATAAAAGTAAAATTATCAGTCCAGAAAATTTGCTTTAATTACATTTGTAATAGCTTGACTTTTCCTAGTTTTAATCCACAACGCTTCATTCTTATAGTTAAATAGACGAAGTTCAAGTTAACGTTATATAAAGATAAACAGAACATACTGGTAATATTTTATATACCTATAGATACACAACAGGCGAGCCTTTTGTTATCGCGTTACAGTCGGAGTCGCACTTTGTCATCGCGAACATGACATTCAAAAGCCGGATCAACTAAAAAGACAATTTCGCGTTTTTGGTAACAGATACCCCTCACGTAATGTACGATGAAAACGAATAAAAGCATGTGATAAACGGTCAAAAATAAAAAGAAAAATATTTAAATGTCGAATAACTTTTTACCTGCACCTGTTCCCACTTTGAATTTCGTTTAAAAGTTTTTGCTAACTTAGAACTAAGAGAACGCGTAAGAACCCAGTGCAGGGTTGAGTCTCCTCTAGGAATGATAAGAATTCTTAGTATTGGTCAATTGTGGGTTATAGGCCTCTCTTCCCCCATGCAGGTTCCCTCACGATACTAACTTCACTTTCTTCCTTTCTTGAGGCCTCATTCTTACTGGCTACTTCTTACTATCATAGCTTGAACAAATTTAAAGATGTAACCTGTTATTTAAAAAAACGTTCAACATCATACGTGAATAAGTTAATAAAAAAATTTTTTCGAAAAAATTATGACACCATCCCATTGGTCCGCCACACAAAACGTGTGATATGTGCATTTTGCATTTTTGGTGCATTTTGACAGACTATTAAAAGTGCAAGTGACTTTCAAAAGAAATTGAATCACAACCCTATTTTATAATGTTTAGATTCATCGGTATGGCTTTACAGTATAACACAGATAGCCTTTGCGACAATTAGATAATCCTTTCCGCTCGAGGTTCGATTGCAGTAATCGCCGGAACATTATCTCCATTTTCCGTTATCGTTGCCTTGAAGGTGATATTAATTAGGCCAATTGATCACAAATTGATGCGAATTGTTTGCTCCTTTCGACGTCTATTACGATTAATTACACGTCCTTGCGGTCAGTCCATACCGATAAGTACCTACGAGATGCGGTCATAATTAACGACTCATTTTCCACGCGTAGGACGGTATAAAGTTTGTGATGAGTTTCTTCTGACACAAACTTGTTTATTATATGAACTATATATGGCACAACCTTGGGTGCCACCGTCACTTATAAGGAGACTAATTAAATGTTTGAATTTTCCAGTAGGTATTATCTGGAAGCAGACGTGGGTGCCAATGCGCAATATTTTTATAATTTATCACCATTGTTCTGCATTTGATTAATATCGTAGCATATTTATACATAATATCATTAAAAACGGTACAATCATAATGCACTTAGTAGGTACATTAAGGATGTTGTTTTCAATCGTAACATATCTACATAATTGGAACGAAAGTTCCTTACGGCAGGATCCAAGGATACACACTGATACATATGGTGTATATTAGCCGAAGGAACTTCGTTCCTACCTGGTGTCCCATGACACCACATCATTTTGTTACTGTTGGAGCGTAATGACGAAGCGAAAGTCGTACTCACTCGTGACGAATTAAACGTCTTTCGATAACCTGTCATTTGTTACTATTCACGCTTGTAAAATGAAGACTGATTGTAATCAATATCTATAGGTAGTTGGTGCCATGTTATATAACGAACGAGAAAATCAAATACATAATCTTATTGCTAACAAATCAGTTATGTTTTAAAACGATTTAACTAGGGTCCAAATTTCTAGACACTCGAATAGAAAATGTTGCATTAGTAAACCGGTTAGTAATTACAAATATCCCTACTCGCCATACATACAGACATGAATGAATGGTTGACAATGTTTATCGACACACAATTTTACATTAATTATACGACACCAACCAAAAGCTTTGGACGCAAAGATATCTGCTCATACGTCGCGTATATTATGAACGCTACCTGAGCGTGCTGACCGCGCGCGTGCTACCCCTTTCACTTGTATTGAACAGTGTTGCGCCTTTCTCTATATTCTTATCTCTGTCTAACGCTCGGCGCTGGCGGTGCAACGCCGGTGGTGGGCCAGTGCGAACCTCTCGCCGCCAGCGTCAACAGTAGTGCTGTTTCCTCGGCTACATCCGCACGGAACCGACACGCTGCGGTCGAATGCCTATCGCGAATCGAAATGAAGTCCAAACCGGCACACTACATCGATGCGCCGTTCAGGCCGTGGCCGCCGCTTTCCCGGCCGACGCAGCCTAACTTTTACTTTCGGCCACCAGATCCCCTAGATGTAAGAAATTTCAAAACGTCATCGTCCAAGGGCTCCACATACTCCGATTTCTCCGGAATGAGTGCGTACAGCAACAAATCGCGCGACTACTACTTCTTGTCTCCGAGCTATCGGTCTGCGGGTGCGCCTACGCCGAGCAATCACGCTGATTTGTACGTCAGCCGGGACAGACCTCGCCAGTTGCGACACCCGAATTCGTCGTCACCCGCATGCCCGTGCAGTCGATCCAGATCCCTAGAAGATGTCCGCACAGAAGTCGTCACCGAATGGGAAGACGACGATGAAAATGGCAACCGGCTCGTTGCGCCTGCTACAAAATTCAATCGTACTTCATATAAACCTGTTAATAACTTTCAAAAACAAGGATTTCCCACCCGACACTCCATGGAAAACTTGGCCGACAGATCTCCGCAAGTGTTACCACCGAAACGCATCTCCGCCTTTCAGGTAATTGAACAACTTTCTACGGATATTGCGGACTCATTGTGTGACTTATTTAAACGATGACATGTTTTTCGTATCGTTAGATTTAAATTTCCACTTTACCCAACTGATGTATGAATGTGTTAGTTAAGAATGTATTTATGCGAACTTTCTATGCTCCTATATCTGCTCTGTTACCTCATTGACGCTCAGCGAAGTGAACGAATGCGTGTATGGTCTGTGGCTTTGGCGAATACGAATCGGAGTGTAATGCATTTAGTATTGTTGTGTCGTTATGGGATTGAATAGCTAGCAATGGGGCTGTCAAGCCCCGTTCAGCTCCGGTGAACCGCAACACGCCGTCCTGCTCGTACGGTGTAACGGATGTTCGATACATGTTTTTATTAACACCATGTATGCTTCTAAACTGTAACTTCACATTTACTACTGATGTTATGCAACGCTGCGCAACAAACAAATATGAATGTAGGTTTGTGGACGAGTCGGCCAGGGTGCGCGAAATCCTGCTCTCTGTGTAGCAAAGCGAGTGAGAACTCCATTGTCCAAGTTGTTAGTTAACAATCTGGTGTGCAACAAAGAATATGTTTATTGTGCAATAAAGAATATCTTTATTGCACACTGTAATTTCAAACTTCAACTTCCGACATCATTGTAATAACTGCAAATGGGTAAATAAATTGATCTGCGTATACGCATTGTGTCGACTTAATACTGGGCATCGACTTGTTTTCGAAAGTATGTGCGTTCTAATGATATATCCATTTGCAAGAGCTAAAATATTTATTTACACTAAATTGTCTAGGTGAAGTAATGTTATGTTTGGCCTAACATTCCTTATTTATTTAGATTATGCCTTCGGAATGGGATATAGCCTAATGTTATCCTGAATTCCAAGCGGTCAAACTTGCTCATAAATTTTTGATTAGCATTTCAGGTATTTAAATGAATTCATAATATATCGGTTGTTGTTTTTAATGAGCGTGCTAAATGCCGCTTGCGTTAGGTAATGTTTGCTCATCCGAATCAGAACATAACGAATAATCCTTATATTATAAAACCCATTTGTTATTAGCCAATTAATTTGAAAACCTTCTTATACTTTTCGCTTAAGCAGACACGTGAGGCTCACTGCCGTAATAAGATGGACCGCCTTAGATATGCTTGTAATTTTCACTAGTAGGTATCAATTTATATAAACCCTACATTCTGCATGCGTTCGTGTTAATAGGCCATCATTTCTATTACTTTCATTAAATTATTATCATACACTTTAATGGTAACGACACAGTGCTTCAGTAAAAATGCATGTACATCCGTGTATTGTTTACAAAATTATTGTATTAACGTATCTCTGACCAGCCTTGAACTTGCAATTGAATTGAAAACCTATTAGGAACACAATGCATTACACCTTGCCTGTATGACTATATAGGCCCACAAGACGGATATTGTTTTTACGTGCAAATCAATTTGTATCTTTTTACTAATTGTGAAAGTTATTGTATAATAATTGGTTATATTATTAAGGCCTCTTGAATGCATATTAAGAAATCAGCATTTAAAAAAGATTTTTAATATATTTATAACAAAACTCTTTAACTTATCTAATTGTATTTAAACTAAAAATATTCTTTCCTTCAAATGATTAACAGAAGTTACCTCACAAATTTTATCAAACGTAGCTTCTATGCCTCCTCGCCACCTCGATGACAATTTAAACACAAATTTCAATACGGTCTTGCGCAATACGTATCGTCGTAATCTTATTGATGATATTAAATTTACAAATCTCACCTTACCATAGAATTTCACAAAATTTTACTTGCAAATAGCTAATTGACTAATTTCCTAGACTTTGATTTATAGTTGCGTATTTATTTTAGAGTTACAGACACGTATAATTATGTTAAATAATATTTATCTATATACCTACTATACTTTAGTATATTATGTAAATATACTTAATTTTGAAATTTCCACATTATGCTATTAATAGATCTGCACATAAATTCTTCATACCTATTTAACTCAGTTCGTCCATCAGTCGGTTCTGGCTTTAAAAAAAATCCTAATTTAAGCGTTAACTAAGCAAAAAATATACATTCATATTTATTAGCAAAATCATAACATTATTACCCATGAACATTTAGAATAAAAAATATTTGGCATTCAGTCAAAGGCGAACTAAGGTTATCTATTTCTAAATGGAGATGTTATTAAATTTTCCCGACAACATAAAGTTTCGTGAATATTTTCAATCCACAATCAATCAAAAATACCCTTTACCCTAAAAGTAAAATTAACTTAGTTCAATCGTTGAATTGTTTAAAATTAAAACATTTTCTCCGAAACATCGATAACAAATAAACTTGACCTACTTTTTCCTTATTGAGCAACGATGCTAACCTGTTGCAATAAAAGTGGTTGTTTCTGTCTTCAAGTCTGTGTATAAACTTAGGTGTTTGACAGTAACCACTAATGACCCACTACAGGGTCGGGTCTCCTCTCACAATGAGAGGGAGAGGCCTTAGTCCACCACGCTGGCCTACTGCGGGTTGGTGGACTTCACATACCTTTGAGAATTTTTTTTGTGAACTCTCAGGCATGCAGGTTTCCTCACGGTGTTTTCCTTCACCGTAACAGCAGGTGACATTTAGTTTTATAAATCGCACATAACTTTTTTTACAAAGTCATTGATGCGTGCCACTGGGATTCGAACCCGGTTGTTTGATGTTAAGTAGTCACTGCAACTCATGGACATCCACATTCGTACGTGGGTGCCTTGCTACTCATGAGGACTGAGATTTACGTCCCAAATAAAGTATCTCCGGCAACCTTATCTGCTGCTTGCACACAACCCGAAACGCTTAAATGTCTTCATGTCTACCAGCAATGTGCTGTCAATAAAAAAATTAAAACTAATGGCTATTTTGTCACATCTGCTTTGGACTCTAGCAATATCTGCTGGGATTTCTTCTTTTGTAAAAATAAGCAACTGCCGTCATTTTAGCGATAACTTTTCGACCCTTCATTTCACTTTAATTGACGCTTCGCGCTATTGTCTCTGTATATACATAAGTACCTACCTACCTACTTCGCGTGCAAAAAGAAGGCTGATTTAAACAACCTTTTTGCCTTCAGACGCCCAAAGGTTGACTTCAGGTGGTTTCAGAACCCTAAAAATGCTTCCTTCTTGCAGTTTGAAAAAATAAGTCTCGGACGGGATATGAATGAATACCAACCATCATACCATAAAAAATCTTTTCCCATATCAAAGCAATAAAGTGAGATTGTTTTATAATTTTCTATACTTTACTATTAGTAGAATTTTACCTGACCTCTCGGTGTCGTTGGTAGATAACAATCTGAACAACTAATCTGATATTTAAAAAAAAATGTTTACATTGTGTGACCAGGTTAAATTTTTTGAATGAGAGCGGATTTAAAAAACTTTTATATCCACAGTAGTGAAAACTGGCAATTTCCCTAGTGTTGCTCGAGTCAACAGACGACGAAAACAGTTTACCAAGTGGATCATACGCCTGTTTGCTTGTTCAACACATAAAAAACAGTCATCACCGGCAACCAACGTAGCCATAGACAGTGGATGTTTTAATAGATATATCGTTGCAGGCACAAGCCCGAAACGGCAGTCACCAGAACGTAGCGTTGTCCGCCGGTGTCGAGGTGGGTGCCGAGTTGAACGGCTCCCGGCCTACCTTCAAGCCGGTGACGGTGCTGGAGGACCTCCAAGCCCTGAGGTGCGCCGAGTTCCACCCCAACGGGAAGCTGTACGCCGTCGGTTCAAACACGAAGACCTTGAGGATATGCACCTATCCGAAGATCGACGATGTCAAGTAAGTCAACGTTTGCTATAGTAACCGTCACGAGTGATTAGTGGTGGGGATGTTATCATGTTCGGCCAATGTGTGGACACGTTCGGCCAATGTATGGCAGTTCAAGAACACAGTTTCCATCAGGCGAGATTAAGGCCAAACGCTAGCCTGTTTCTAGTAAAAAAAACTAAGATGATCGCTTCTAGTATGATTTATGAGTTTAAGATATTTAAGAGTATTGTATGGAAGCTAACTATTGAAACTCAATCGTGTGAAGTGGGTCCACAGCGCGCAATTATTGTGCTCGTCTTGCTTTGGTTACCAAGTAGGTTCCCGTGTAGTTAAGAAAACGAACAAACCAATTAATTTAGCTATAAAGTCGGAGTAATTTATTTAATGATGGTTGAATCTTTTAACCATAGTTATTATAAACTAAATATGATATTTTTAAACATTCGATGGGTGTGCATTGTTTGTTAACTAACAACCTCAGACAGAACTCTGGTCGTCGACATGAGATGTCAATTTTCTTCATAGGCGGTGGCGTCAAGGATTTCCACCGCTATACAAGTTTGGGATAGGGGTAACACTGTAAGGGCCGCGGAGGAACGCTAAATTTTACCCTGGGCCCAGTCGACCGTAACGACATTCAGACGAACAGCATGAAGTTGTAGCCGGCAGTAGTAGTGTATGTTATACATGCTGTTAGGCTAGGCTGACAAAGGGTTATCACGATGGATTTCCTCACGTAAAAATTTATAAATGACCTCTTGTTTCCATTTAACATCTGGTGACATTCACATGGTGGCTTGATTGCATACTTCCATGCAATAAAAGTAATTAAATTGGCAACTAATAGCCGACATCTATTAAATTCTTTATATAGTCCGATGCTGCCTATTAGTACGTTCATAACTGATAAACTCGACCTCATTACTGCAACATGTGTTCATCACAAATCATACATTATCAACCTACGTTGTTGCCTGTACACAAGAGGAATTCCACTATTTCGGGATGTAATAATGTATTGTGCGAGCGGACTATCAAATCCGAATTTGTGCAAATTTGTATGAGGAATCCACGGAATTGGAAGTGGAATTAAATCGATGTATGTATGTACTCGCTATAAAATATTAGACTGTATTGCAGTAACTAATTGTGCCAATTAGGACTAGGCCTTATAATCACCAAAAATAGCTCTCAAAAGTAATACGATCTAAATACTTACGTGAAAAATATTGATAAAAATAAGGTAGGTACCTACTTAAGGTAAAAAGCAGTGATAGTTCAGTGGCTTAGAATTCGGCATCGAATCGAGGGGTCCGGGTTCGAACCCCAGTGGCACGCACCACTCATTGTAGAGACCCTACCCTGTAGTGGGTCATTAAGGGGTTACTTACGGAAGTACCTACTTCACAAACAAATCTAGAAACCGCGTTGTCATGTCTTACCTACACAATAAAT